>CM061043.1:34466630-35781630 GCA_030762985.1 Adelphocoris suturalis | reverse complement strand
GAACAGAAGTTCGAGGATTCGACGGAGGTGATTGGCAAACTTTGATTGATTTACACATCTTAATCTGAACAAGTTTCCTGAAGCTGAATTTTGAGCCGTAAAACAGGGCAACCTTTGGGACGGGTTCAATCCTTCAATCGGGGATGGAAAGGAAATATTCTATACCATCTGCGTCTGATAAAGCACACGTCTCAACGAACACTTGAAAAATCGCCCGTTTATCGTTCATCTAATGTATTTATAATAGGACAGTCGTCCTAACCAATCAGTCACTTGGAGGCACAATGGTTTCCTGCTTCTGAAACGGCTTCCTGACCAAGATGCAGGTACCGACACAAAAAGACCCCACCCCTCCCCCACGTGACAATTAGTGTAACTGATTGGGAGTATTGTATTTGTTAGGGAGGGTCCGGGGGCGCGTCAGAAGACGCCGACAAATCCCAGTTTCCTGTCGACGATCTGTTGGCGGTTATTGTTCTCTACAATTAGACACCCACCATCACTTCCAAATGCGTTTTTTGTCTTCTTCATCCTTTGATTCATCCAAAGACTTACAACTACTGGACTGCTCGCGCCCATGAGTTGCGGTGACCGAGTTTCGGTCCGGCTGCGTTCAACGTCGCGTCTCAAATGGTGGGCTAGCGCGGCAGCGCTTAGCATGGGCGAGATAGGGAAAAACGCGACGCCCGGTCACTCGAACTAGATTTGCAGCAAGGGAAAATTTTTTTTTACTGAATGGCCTTCTGATCCATATTTCTGAATACATTCTCGAACTTTTGATACTAAAATTAACTACTTTTAACCAGGGGGTTTGCTGTAAAAAGAATAGGTAGTTAGTTGAGAGTTTCGTTAAAAAAACCTCATCGCTCGCTATATTTCTTAGATTTCTAGACATGAACATTTATTTTCGACCCAGTAGGCTTTTTGTTGGTGTACAACAGTAATGTTTAGATATTTTCAGACTAAAAAGAATTATTTATGAGCGGTATTTTTGTCTTAAATTAAAGTAAAAAATTTGAATCTTAGAACTTAAACATTGACGTTCGCTTAAAAATGTTGGATTTCAATACCGTTTAGTTACTGTTAATTATACCAATAAATGTTTTCGCCAAATGAAATGATTTATCCATAGAAAATAAAAATAAACCGTTTCAGAAGTAATAAAACGAAAACCAATTTCTGCAATCGAATAAGAGTATCTAAATATACAACAAGTTGTGAAACTTTTTGTATTTTCTCTTAGAACTAGATTGACGTTGTAACACAGCATCATTGGGTCGAACGGCAGCGCGGCGCGCGACTTGGTTTTGGCGCGGCGAACATTGTCCAGCTTCTTTCGAGACGGATTATGGGAAAACCAAACACTTTATAAAATAATTTTTGGAATAAAAGTTGTAGATCAACTAATTAGCTACAACTTTCTCGCTGGAAGTTTGTTTCTGTCCTAAAAATAAAAAAAGTTTACGCTTAGTAACTTTTTCATGTCCCGCTTTAACAACACTTATATGTTTTACATTATTAAAAATTCATATGCGTGATAAAATAAAAAGTATTTATACTGTCAGATTCCGTAGTTCATGCAGATGAATAATATATAAATTTTAGTAAGATTCAACCACGGTAGTGAGGTCCAGGAGTGTGTAAACGACAGCGCGTTCAACGCCAGAAACCGCCCGGCGGTCTCAGTAGCCCACCATTTGAACCCACACTGGTCCCGTTCGGACCGTTTTTCGCTCACCTGGCGATCACTCCAGTAGTTTTACCTCGCTGGATTCATCATCTGAAGGAAGATAGATGAAGGGTAGTGGGGGGGGGGGGGGGGGGGGGGGGGGGGGGGGTAGGTAAGTGAGATGGTTCCACTTTTATAATTGTTTGCCTTCCTAACCATATGTTTTGTGTTTATTTATAACTTACCCGTTGAAACTCATTTCATGTCAAATTATGATGAATAAAACCTTAATCGTATAAAGGTAATTCACTACAATTTATTCATCATAATTTCATACCCACACGCTATGGATAAATTCTTAAAACCTGAAAAGTTTGACGGAGATCCGCACTCGCCCACGGCTACGCAAGAATGGAAGTACTGGGTAAAAACATTTGAGAACTTCATCTCATCTTTTGAAAAGATCGACGATACTGGTAAGTTGAGACTCCTCATAAACCATGTTTCGCACTCAGTATACCTCCTTATAGCGGATAACAACGATTACAAGTCTGCTCTTGACACCTTAGAAACTACTTTCGTAAAACCCACAAACGAGATATATGCTAGGCACAAACTTGCAACTCGCAAGCAGTTATCCGATGAGACAATAGATCAATATCATCAAGTTTTACAACAACTGAGCAAGCAGTGTGAATTTGTAGCTGTCGATGCAGATACACATCGGAAAACCTACGTTCGTGATGCATTTATCCGTGGCATCAATTCTCATCAAATCAGGCTTAGACTATAGAGTTTAATACCCTTTCTCTCGATGACGCAATTCGATCCCTTTTATGCGCATCCACGAATGAAACGCCTCACGAGAGAATGTTGCGGCACAGCAGAAGGTCTTCCAATGGCACATCTCTGCCATCTTGGATTGCACCTTCTGCCAAAGTGTTGATGAGGAAACACATAAGAACGAGCAAGTATGACCCATTGGTAGAGGAAGTGGACGACATAGACGTGAACCCCCAATACGCTAGAATTCGACTCGAAGACGGGCGGGAAACGACTGTGGCTTTAAAACACTTAGCTCCTTACAATGGGGTCACATCCGAGACCAACGAAAGGTCACCCTGGAATCCGAACCAGATCTGCAACTTCACAATGCATCACCAAAGATCTCTAGAAGTAATGATCCAGAGGAATCAGAAGCTCCCATTGTCGAAAACGCTCTTCGACGTTCATCAAGAGATCGACGTACTCCTGCACGATTAGAGGACCACGTGCTAAAGTTCTGAAGGATGGAAGAATGAGATGATTCCACTTTTATAATTGTTTGCCTTCCTAACCATATGTTTTGTATTTATTTATAACTTACCCGTTGAAACTCATTTCATGTCAAATTATGATGAATAAAGCCTTAATCGTATAAAGGTATTTCACTACAGTAAGCTTACCAAATCATACATTTTCAGTCGTACAAAAACAAACTTTACTCACTCATAGTATGGAGCAGAGTTATGAATAAGGTCAAAAACACGATCAGAAAATGTGTTCCTCGCAATAACCAGTTTCGGTTTAATATCTTCAATAATAAAACTTTGTAATTTACCTAGAAAATAAATTTACTCCACTTCATGGAAAAACATAGAATCATGTATATTTTTAATGAAAAAGAAAAAACGAACTTGGATTACATCAGTGAAATAATGCTACAGCAAGGTAATTCTGATGGTGCTTAGAATTCATTGGGTATCGTACGTAAAGGCAGAGTTTCTAGGCTTTGGAGAAACCAAGGTAAGATTCTATTGTCCATGTAGATTCTAGAGATACGTGCTTTTCTACTAACTTCGAAAAGCTGATATTGCTACATTTTTCTTGTAGGTACTTATTGCTATTTCGTATGTACTTGATGTTTCAAGCGTCATGACAGAATGTGAAAGAAAGCGTCGAATTAGACCATACCTCAACAATAATTGATATCAATTAGCCTTACTAGGAAGTCGTCCCGTATAAGGTGTTCAATTGAAAGTATTGCACGCGCCACCAACATACCCCAGATAAGTCGCTTGCCGTCGCTTACACTTGCTGGCCCGGCACTCACGGGACGAAATAAATAGGCAAGTACTTTACCTTTGGGGGAAAGAAAAAAATGTCAACAAGGAATGTCCATTCCGAACCTTCATTCCACGTCCGATTCTGGCCAGAGTGATGAGAATGGGGCGAAAGGACGTTTTCCCTTATCGGGCCCAGCACTGAAGAACTGTGGAGTTGAATTGAAAGCATATCAAGTAACCTGCCCCGTTTCTTTAGTCTCCAGACTGAGTGGCTTCGGAGAAACCGCCAGTTATCACGCCCACAGCTTTTTTCTGGTACCGTTTCAAGGACTTGAAGTTTTCTTTGTAGGGTTTTTCGACTTTCTAAAATAGAAGTTTCGAAACGAAGGAATGAGCTGTCGGGAGAAGCTGAAATACCCATACCTACGTACTTCCTCATGCACGTAAACTCAAAAGGTTTCATAAAAGCAGTAAAAACTTATCGGCTTAATCAGCCCAATTAAGTGATACAATGGTGAAAGATTTTTGGAGCCATGGCAATAGCTTCATTTTCCGAAAAAAATTTCGCTAAAAGTAAATTATAACACAAATTATATACCTAGAGTAAGTTACAGTATACTTAGAGCAAGAAACAAAACGCCGCACTTGTAGCATTAATTCACAAACTGGTTCCATAAATTTGTGCTGTCGAATGCACCTTCAATAATTCGCATGCATTTCCCATTACTTTTGCATTTATCCCGCGTTCGGCGAGATTTTCCGTCTATTTTTGGTGGTGCGAGTTTCACAAATAATAAAGATGTCAGTAGTAGTAGGTATTTGCGAAGCAGCACGAGTTAGTTCTGAAAATCAACTCAATCGTCAGCACAAATTCCATCTAGAAGAATGAGCCCAATAGCTAGTTTTGCCATCAGTTTGGTGGTGCCAGCTTCTCAATGAGTAAAAGTGCGAAAACTGGTACCAACTTTAACAGCCGCACAAATTCTGAAAATATGATTTTTATGGTGGCACAAAGGATTCTGACTTGATAGCGCAGAGGTGAAGTTTGTCCCACCATTTGTGGCACAAATCCCGAATCGCCCCTTAAATTTCTGTTGTATTTTTGGAATTTCTGCCAATTTGGAATTTTTGAATTTGGAATTCTTTAAAATCGTTGGTTCTTTGTAGCGTCTCACTATAAAAACAACAAATTCTTCTTGTAGGTGCATTCGACAAACAAATTTATGGGACCGATTTGGGCTTTTGTGCTCCAGATGGTGAAGTACAAACTACACTTTTGTGCGGTCAATTAAGAATTTTCGCTACACAAAATCAACGGCATCCTTATTACGTGGTACCTTCTACGTTTCAACCTGCAATTGAACAAGTTCAAAACATTTTTCGAATCGAACCACTTTTCCAATTTTCTGAACAACCTAAACAGATATTTTCTTCGTAACTTCGCTTAAAAAAATAATTGAATAAAGACTAAAGAGTGATAAAAGTAAAATATTTTCCATCTCCATTTCATTCAGCTCTATAGGTTGGATAGCAAAGAAATTAGCTTCGGAGATCACAATTCAACGGTAACAGAATTTTTACTGCGCATGTCGTTGTTACGTTTCGTTGCGTTGGTAGATTTTTGTCGTTAGTTGTTAGATTTAAATAAATAAATTGAAAAAAAAATAAATAAATAAATAAAATAAAATAAAAACACTGCAAATTATTACATAATGGTTTATTATTTCTGAATCAGATAGCCAGCTATAGTAACCAGCATGCTCTGGGGCTTTCGCCAGTCTCTTTTAGTATCCACCTCCGTTCTCGCGTTACAGGCTAATCAATGGATGATCGTACAGCCACCCGAGTGGTCTCATTCAATCCACGGAGCTAATTTCTCTAGGAATAAAACTAAAACCGTAGGTAGGATTCCAAAAGCATCTAGGACCTAGGACCTATCCCAGTAGTGACGACACCCCACTTACCTATGGCAGAAATATAAGTAAACAGCTATTCATCCAGAGGGTTCCGACTTCAACCTGCCCATGTAATGCAATTTTAATTTAAAAAAGATTTGCTTCGAACTATCTGTGAAGATTTTGGGAAGAAGAAGAACAAAGGATTTTAGATGGGCTGGATCAATTATTTTTGTAACATACTATACTATGATATAATATACTAAATATACTAGTGTGTTCAAGGTAGGTTAAATGTTATATGGGGTAAAAGTAATAAAATATAATATAAAATATGTATTATATCCGTTCCGATACGCCCCGGACGCCTTTCTGCTACTCCCCAGGTTCCGTTCCACTATGCCCCTAATGCCGTACCCCCCTCAGGTTGGCGCGGCGTATTATATGAGTATAACACGTAAATGTAATAAATATCCATTCTCCTACACCCCTCTGCTACGCCCCTGGTCACCCCAGCCCCCACTAGGTGCCGCGGCGCCTCCTCTCACTCCACCCCCCGCTAACCCCCCTCACCACCCACCGTGACCCCCTGCCAAGCGTGCCAGGCGTGCGTGCGTGCGTAAGTCTAACCTCAAAGTCTCGAAAAAGACACTTTTTCGCCCGTTTTTGGCCCATAGCATCTATGCGAGTAAAGCGATCGGGATGGTTAAACGTTAGGACCAACTAGACCCCAAATGGAGTCTATGTGCGAAAGAACGGGTTTTTTAAGTCAATTCTTAGGTCTTTTATGGCCCGGACGGCGAACGGCGAACGGTGGACGGCAGAAGGACATTTCAAATTGGATTCTACGCACCTTGAAACGTAAAGAGACTAAGTTTGAGGAGGGGTTATAAAAATTTTTTGCTGTACGATCACATAGGCTTATTATTGGAAATAATAAACCAAAATATTAAAAATAATATCATTTTACGTTAAAAAATCAAGAAGGTACCTAAACTAACAAAATTGGCATACGATTGACGCTGTTTGGCAGCCTGAACAAGATTCCCTCAGACACTAACACCACTTAGTTTTTAACGGAATTCCAAGTGTTTCGTCACCATCCAAATATGTACAAAACCGTAGCGGGTACTAATACACTTCTTGTTCTGCGTTGTTTAGCGCTTTATGCATGGTAATCCAGTAAGTAGTTGGAATTAGGGATTTGGGTAGATAAATTTAATTGAATTCATCCCGCTTATATAGTTGGTAGCTGCTTACTTCACGGCCACAGTTATGATGGACTACACCTCATGATAATGAAGGGAGAACATTCAGTCTTCAAATCACTTTTTAAAAACTCTTAGAACTAAAACTACCAAAACCCTAATTCTGAGCCTGACCACATTTTTTCGCTGCTGTCGTGAGGCTTTAGAGCAATGAATACTAATGAATAGCCCATCCCCGACAAAATTACCATCCAAAGTCGACCGTTTCCACTGACGATCATACCGACTTCGTTTTTGTGTCGCAATGCCTCATGGTATAATATGATAAGCCCCAATTTGAACGTTGCCCTGAGGCTCGCATGAATATTTCCAGTATTAATCGGAGCCAACTCTCCTATTATTCGATGACGTCTACCAATAAAAAGAGAAGCCATTTTTTTTATTCATTTTTAGATGTCGAACCAGTTTTCCTGAACAGTGATATTCCCAAAAACGTCTCTTAATTTTGTTGGGCAGCATAGCTTCTTCCACTATTGTATGAGGATTATATACCATGCATATAGGTTACATTACCTGGTGACAAAGTAAGACGTTATTATTCGAGTTATTTTTTATTATGTAGGTACCTATTTCGTACACCTGTACAGTTGCTTGTCGGGCAGTACCTGGTAATAATAGTTCTATAGCAGTTTATCTTGTATACGAACCTTCTGGGATCTAACCCAGAAAACTCCAAATCGGGCCATTAGTATGGGAGATTTTAGGACTTCTTTCTGAAGCTTTGGCAAGGGTTCCAGAATTAATCCAGGTGGGTGTGGGACAACCCAAGCATAAGATAAAATATAACTGAATACGAATCCGTTTCAGGCGATTCTGTGAGAATAACCATAGGTGTGTGTGTGTGTTTGTGTGTGTGTTACAAATTTTATCGACGCTACTCAGCCTACAATTCTCGACCGATTTTCGAGATTGTTTCTTTGCTCGATCCCAATTTCGATCTACTTGTGCAATAAACCCTGGAAAGTTAGCATCTGCCAACAGGAGTCAAAAAGGGGGGAGTTGAGTGGAGGGGGGGGGGAGCCCTTTTTTCTGTGATTCATTCTTTTTTCTTCAATTAGGAATTCGATCCAATTATGCTCCAAACCTTGGGAGTTTCAAATTTATTATTGGTGGGTATGAATGAAGGGGGTAATTCCGATAAATCACGATCTTTTGGTTTTGATGTGTAACAAATATTGGGTTTCATTATTTTCCTATTTTACTTGATGTGATTTTTCCCTCCCTGGATCCAATATCAGTAAATTAAAATTTCATAATGATTAGCGGGGGATTACATACCTACCTATGGATCGTGATATTTTAGATTTGTTTTTGTTCAAAATTTCTCAACTTTCCTCAGCATTTTCCATTTATGTTTCAAATATTGTAGTTTTAAATGACTTTCTTAGATATTTTTCATTTGAAATTTTGTAGCATTCCCTAAAACAAACACTAAAAGGAACAATAGGTGATTGGTTGTGATAGTTAATATGGTCCATGACGGTAGGTTTCATCCTAGAGCTCAGTGAATGTGTCACGCTGATGTGGGGCTTAAAAGTTTTTGATGTAGAGTTTGGCAGGTCTCTCGGTGACGTTGAACTTTACAGAGTGCATTCGGACGGACAAATGGCCAAAAGGAAAAGAAGCAAAGTAAACGTATGTTTGTTCATATCGTAAAAGTAGGTATAACTATACATCGAATTCATCTGTTTCGTTGTTGATAGAGTTTCTCGATATAAAAACAGTTGTTTTATGTTAAAATAATAATGCAAGCGTGGATGAATAGAATCTCGGAAGACCTGTGAGAAATCGAGACTTCAGCATTACGCAAACTAGAGAACACATACATCATACACACATATTATTCGAATGAAGTTAGTTAACTATAAAACAGAACATTCAAAAATTTATGAACAAAATCATGCTGAAAAATGAACTTAAATTTCATTAAAATATGCTAAAAAATTGATTAAACTGCAAAAAAAGCTCGATCCAAAACGTCTTTTTAAATAGCAGGTTATTATTTATGCCTCGTGTTGCGTCAAGATGTTGCAAGGAATTAATTGCACTGTGTTGCACCAAAAAGTTGAGCAATAGAAATTGCTCAATTTTTTCGTTTACACGGGCGACAACAGTTCGCGCCAACCAAAGGAAAAAGAGGGGAATTTGGCAGCGCCAGTTTCTGAGCCAGAGAGAATGTGGGTTGGCTCTCACCTCTGAAATTCTTTCACGTCAATATTTGCTCATAAGGCCATACTGCACAAATAAACTCTCAATGTGATTGGCTGTTTCGTTCCCTCTCCCGACCCAAGGCCGAAAAATTGCCGCAATAGTGCAATAATTTTCCAAATCCCTTGGACTTCATTTCAACACGATGCAACAGTTGCCGAGAGGGCTCGTGGGCCTGAAATTTTGTACAACTCCCGTCAATTAATTGCGTGCAATCTTCGGCAATTTTTTCGAGGAGAGAATAGTTGTCCAACTTTTTTGGAATAGTTGTGCAATACTTTTTTCTGCAATTATTGCCGGAAAAAATCGCTCGTGTAAACGGGCCTTTAGATTACGTTTTTTGCTATAATATTAATAGTTGACAATTTCCTTGTATTCATAAGGTTCTAATTTAAAAACAATTTAACATTCTGGAACACGATAATTTACGAAAATTTGCTCATACGATCATGCTGCATGACTGGAACTTTTTCTTTTCTTCTTTTCAACCTTCCAGACTGATGAGATGTGCCGATAAGTCGAAAGCTTTCTCTTCTCGTCACGTTTCCCCCTTATTGCCAACACTGGATTTTGACGCACACCTAAATTTAGATGTAATCCGGAGACCAGGAGTCGTGACATGTTTTCGCTACTCCCGGAATGAGGACGTACACCCGTTCTTGTCCCGCCTCACATGTTCTAAATTTACAATAACCCCATGATTTAATTTAGAGTCTGTGAAATAATTATAAAATATAAGAAAGCATTGAGTGATTTATTGGGTTTGATCAAAGAACTTATTGCAAGGGAATGAACAACATCGGCAGAACTAGTGTACCCAGCGGGATGCTTTGTGTTCTCGCGCGAAGTTTGTTTGTCTGATGTCTGTCTGTCTGATATGTCTTTCTGTCTGTATGTGGTAAATCCTTGTCATGCCCAAAACCACACCAAATTTTAGTCCGATTGTGCGGGTTAGTTCCTAAACGGTATCCTATTACTTTCTTGTCCGTCGGATCAATAGTAGTCTGTACGCATGTGCAAACGTGAATTTCTTATAATGTTGATCTCCCATCACCTATTGGACCGATGTCGTTCAAACTCGGGGAGTATATATCCAGAAAAATACTATATGAATTATATTGCAATTGGTGAAGTATTAACTATTGCGCGTGCGCAAAACTAAATTGATTGACACTGGCAAAACTCGGAGTCTAAATAAATTTTGATGAAATTTTCAGGCAGTGAGCGGGTTAGCTGCTTGACGGTAATCTATAACATTCATATTCATTGGATTAATAGCAGTCTCTGCGCCTGCGCAAACTTGTATTTCCTACAACGCCGATTTCTCATGATTTACTATTAGGTACACATTCCTTGTTGCTCCTGAAAAATATTCTCCTTTTTGCCGACGATACTGTTGTATTGGTGTCCTCTCACAACTGGAGAGATGTTTTTGGCAGGGGCCAAAGGGACATCGGGACATTGCCCCAGTACATTTGGGAAAAAAGTAACAAACTGGAATGAAGACTTTACAAACAACACATCGTTTCAAATTAGAACGAAAAGCGAGGTGTGTAGCTCCATGCTGTGGCTCCAAGGTGGATGCTAGAAGGAATAGGTTTACGCTCCATCCAAGGAGGTTTAAGATCCATCTACCAGCGAAAAAGTACGTAGATTATGATAATATCACTCTATTGAGAGGGAAATTTCGTCGATTCAGGTTAGACTGTGAAGGGAAAAAAAGGGAAATAAAGGGCAAGAAACCGGAAATAAAGGGCAAGGAACGGGAAAAAGAGGTCATAACGGGATATTTCTCATGATTTTGGGGGCTTTGCCCCAGACAGGGTTTCCAACTTTTCTAAAGACCGTAGAATGAAATTTACGTTATGAGTGGCTTCCACTAGAGGAGTTTAGGTATATTCCATTAGCCAAACTGATTTCTTCTGGTCACTCCATGCTGAGTTCCCTGTTGGTAGTAATGTTTTGTTGTCTCTGCAGATAAATATGATGTTTCTTTCGTTCGGGCATGTGGTTGTTCCCAAGAATTTACTCTAAAGTTAAGTCCGTATTATAGCGTTATATTATAAGTACCTATTTTTATTCAGTCCTAAGTTGTTGAATACGTCTTTTGTAATAAAGTTCTTTGTATTGTCGGTCGAGTTGGAGTGCGTTGTTCTATGTGTAGAGCTACATAACCCTTTTCCGTCGGTAGTTACGAATAGTTACAAACAGAAATAACAACGACACAACGATCACTATGAATAGAATTCGCACCGAAGGACGACGCTCATCGACGGATTTACATAAGTTGAAGTTTAGTCAGGTACTGATTCTGACATTTTTGACATTTTCATGTCTTTGTTTTGGCACATAAACTGAAAAATCGTCACGAAAACTTGCTCACGCGATACCAATAAATAAAATAGACTCACTGTGTTGCGTAGAGAACAATCAACTGTTTTCTTTATGTCTTTGCTATGGCACATGAACGGCAAATTGCTCACGTAATATTTTGATTATTTCCGCTTACAACCGAGTCGTTGCTAGGGAAATGGTACTTCGTCGTTTTTCATCCCACAAAATTCGTTGACCATTCGTTCGAAAGCTCTCGATTTATCCAACCATATTATGTTAACTACTGCGAAGTGCGTGGCCAACAAGCTGAGTTATGAGCAAGGTTATTTGAATAATTTATTGTGTTCACTCAGGTGATCATTCTCAATAATTGATATTGTGAACATGATTGCAACCGCTTGTTAATTTCTGATGATTTCATTGAGCTGATGTTTCGATGATTTGATTCATAGCAGGTGATCCGAATATTGCAAGAACGGTTTGATTTGTGAAGCGGTGGTTAAATCATTTTAATAGGTAATTTCTATACTTTACACTCTAGGAAGCTGTAATTTCGTATGTAGCCTCTTTAGGACATTTACTTGACGATGCCCAGGGTGCGGATCAGATGAAATACTTAGTAAGTAGGTACCTATAAGATAGTATTTTTAATTTAATTTGTTTAGCTAATTAATTGATATTTAATTTATCAATACTATTTAATGATAATGATTTATTATTATTTAGTAGTCATATTCTTTCATAACAGTTGCACAAGGCATGACATGACCCAAGAGGGATTTCTCTATCATGTGTTTAGGTCAAAGTTAATTCACACTGAAAACAAAGCAAATGGAAGAAAAACCTCAATGCTCTTGTTGACTGTCAAATAGGTAAATATTTTTGAGCCCCACTCTTTTTGCAGACCACCGGCCGCCACTGGTTTTTGGTGAGTTGCAGTTGCTTCTGGACAGGATTAATGGATGGCTCCTCGGGAGTTTCGTTACACTGAACGCCAATAAAACCAATTAAAACCAATTACCTTACACTGAACGCCAATAATTAGGAGTGAACCCTATGGCGGTCTACTAAAGGTTCATTCTTGTAACCCAGGACGAATCACATGCGGCTGTGTTACAGTGGAAAAGGTTACTAAATACCAGTACCTTGGGGTTATGGTGGACTCCTTGTTAACCTGGGAAACAACCTTGTAATGGTATACAACCTATCTTTATTTCAAGCTACGAAAATGTATGTATTTATTCTATATTTTAAAATTTATCTTCTCCAAAGAAAATATGAAATTGGTTTATTTGTCCAACACAGCAATATGGCATGATGGTGTGGGGTGGGGTATACACAAACCATTTGAGTAGGCTTGTACTCTAGCAAAAAGCTATTTGGAAGTTGTTTTTGGCAAGCATAGACGGTATTCTGAGCTTCTTTATCGAGAGGCAAAAGTTTTCCCAATACGGCAACTCTTAGTAAAAGGCCTAGTTCTTCTTCACCATAAAACCCCTCTATATTTGGGAGACCTTATGGCCATGTGAACTCTAGGATTAACTTAGCTCTCATAGCAAGAAGCCCACACAATATATAACTATTTATTCATCTTCAATTCTCTTCCGCCTCATATTAAATTCACAGCAGTCAAAACCCGGTCTGAATATAAGAGACTCACGTTCACTTGGTTAATTATCGGCCTGGGACCTAACGATTCTGAAAGCCTTGTTAAGAAGTATTTATATTTAAATATAGATAATAATTAAACAGCAAAGATTTATTTTCTTTCTTTTCATTATATTGTATTATGAGAGTGATTTGGCGAAGTTTTTACATGCTTTTTCAGATTTTTGTTAATTTAAATTCAAAGCCAGCAACTCTAGCTCGCCATTAAAGGCACTGCCTAAAGTCGAGACATAATTATATATATATATATATATATATATATATATATATATATATATATATATATATATATATATATATATATATATATCCCTCTCTACCTCACACAAAACACACACACGTAATAAATACCGTTTCATTTTCCGTTCGATCATTTCGACTAGTACTTTGTTTTCAACTAAGTCTATACGTCGATGTTACAATATGTGAGGAAGCTATACTTCCCACCCAACTTCGAAAGAACGAGTGATGTTCGAAATGCAATCCAGGTGGTTTTATTCCATTCTTTGAAATTAAATTTGCCAATAACAACCAGAAAAACAACATTCTTAGGTATTTCGTAAGTTTTTGAGATCTTTTATATATTACAGAACTTCAATTCTGCCCTTCAGAATTGATCAAAAACGATGCCGAGGATTCAAGACCATCTATATGTTATTTAAGATTTACGCATATAATTGTGTATTATTAATTTATTTTTAGAGAATTTTGTGGTTTTGAGCTGGTTGTGCTAGAATCACCCTGACGACAACCCTGATTTCCAGAAGCAATTCGATATGGTTGCTTCAGACTCTAATACTCGTAGTTATGATACTGAACACATTGTTGGCACTTACTTAAAGTGGTGTACCAATCTATTCTATTCAAGTCTCACCAACTCACGTTGTTTTCGTTAATATTGTATCCCTTCCTATTTATAACTCGATCGTCTAGACATCCAACAGCGAGAAAATCTGGCGTCGCTACATATTATCGTATCAACCGTTGTGGAGTTGATAAAAAGCATCTCCGTCGTAGGGAAAACGGTCACGTATTTGCCATAAAATAGGACAAAAACGCCACAGCCTAGATAAACGTTATTGCCCCAACTTATAGTTTCCTTCAGAATCCCGAAGATAGAGATTGATCTTATCTCGGAGACCAACACAAGATTGTCTTTGTCTCAGGACTAAAACCGTAGACGCAAGAGTAGACTAGATGTACCTACACAAAACCGATCGAATGAAGCTTGACCATAATGAGAAAATCTTCGTTACCTACATTCCTCATTACATTTAACGTCAATTTTCTTTTAAATTGAGCAATTTCTCTGTATATAAATCAAATTTATGAGCGATTTTTTTCTGACTAGTCGTCTGCTATGCAAACCTATTTCGGGATACTAAAAGATTTTTACAGTTTTATCTATTTGTTTCGGCACATTTTAATACAATTTATTTAGGTGCATCTTGGAACTCAATTTTGCAATAATTTCTGATTTTTTTAAATGTCATGGTTGATAAGTTTTTTCCAAGTAGCGTTTTGTAAAAAAAAAAAAATATTACTTTAACCGTCATATTATTTCTGTGAACCACTGAACTGAATCATCCCCTGGACGGGTCGTCAAGACCTTAGGGGCCCTTCTACCTATAGGGATGTGTATGTCCGATTTTTTGTTGATAAAGTTTTTTTTTTTTTTTGGAAGGTGCGGGTTAGGCTATAGATGGTCCCCTATTAATTTCAACCTCCCCAAATAATTACTTCATTCTGCGCACGTGCAAACTAACAAGTGTTGTTATTTAACGTGTTAAAGTAAAGGTGTATTAATTTATTGCATTGATTTTTAATTTGTTAGTGCCTAAATCTACGTAGGCTTGATTTCAAAGTCAGCTTTTCGCTCGAGCACTACAAAATTGCATCACGAAAATCGTTTTAAAAGGTACGTAACGTAAGGTACGTTTTCGCTAAGGGGCCCTTGAAGTTAATTTCCTTCTTACAGGCTTACGGTGGCGAAACTTGAAATGGTGCCCTTCTAACACATCTAAAATTACAATAATTATGAGGTAAGGAGGGGCTGGGATAAGGAACCTCTGAGGTTTATTTCTTTCTTAATATTTCTTTCTTAATAGGTGCTAAAATTTGGAACGGAGCTTCTTTAGGATTGTAGAATATAAAAACAGTGCGTGGAGGCGTACCTTTCAGCTGAGAGATCTCTGCCTAATTTGTTTCATAATCGACGAATGGTGCTGTGCCTAATTTGTTTCTTAATCGGCTTATGGTACTGAGACCTTAAATGGAGTTCCTTTGGGCCATCTAGAATTCACTTACGAAGTAGGGAGGGGCTCTTATCTGATAAGGGACCTCTGAGGCTAACTTGTTTCCATTTAGATTTACAGTGCTGAAATTTAAGATGGAGCTCTTTTGTGACATCAAGAAAACAATTACGAGGTACGGAGACGCTGGGGGACAGCTGTGAAACAAATTACGCTGTGGGGGACAGCTTCCTTCCCAATCAACCTACGGCGTTGAAATGTGAAATGTTTCTTTGGAACACGTAGAATACGATTACATTGTATGGAGGCGAAATGTTCAGCTGAAGGATATCAGAGGCTAACCTATTTTACTAATGTACTATATTATACATGGTTTAATAATTATTGAATAGTGATCTGCGTAGAAGATTTATCTAATATAGAAATAATAAACATTTGTGTTACAATTCATAGCGGTTTAAAATTTTCATTCCTCCCATACGATTGGGAAATCGCAATGGCTCACTATTATAACTTCATCTATAATAAGATAACTTATAACTTCACATATATTATAATGAGAAATAACCAACCAAAAATTACGGTACACCAATAAAATAAAAACCACAATAAAATCCATTAGTCTCCTCAGTTCGTAATACTGTTTTTCCGTATTTACCTTATCACAGATTCCAAAAGTTGCATGATACCTAGAACCGGATGTTTCGGTTTTACATTGTACTTACTTAACTCAAAAAAGAAAAAAATACATTTAAAAAAGCAGTTTGTGCCTTCTGCAGGCATATACGACTCAAGCAGTATTAAATCCACCAAGACAGGGTTAATTTAATGGGTCGCAGCTCCAACCTTGTAGGGAATACCTTCTTCGTGGAGATGGGCCTTATAAGACGCTAACTGCGTCAGTTTTTTTCAATTCTCAAGATGCCCGTATGAGGGACAGAAAAGACATGGGTTGCGCGTGGATCACTGAAGCTTTTGATTTTTCCACCACGTTAAAAAAAGTAAAGCACCAATATAGGAACAATAAAGTTCCTCAGGGCCACCCAGAAGAAACCCCGACCATCTGGTGAGTTTGACGTAGAGTACTTTGCAATTGTAGACTGTATTATAGATTTCCGAAAGGAGCTACATTTCACGTTTAAGCATCGTAAGTCGTCAAGAAACAAATTAGGCTTAGAGTCCCCACAGCAGAACAGTGTGCACTGATATTGAATTCTTGCTATTACAAAGGAGGTCTGTTTCAAATTGCAGATCCATAGGATGACATTAACATGTGTGCGTAGATGTAGACGATTGAAGAGGGAAAATTGATGCAATTAAATAAAACATCAACATTTTACTAGTCCCCCTGATCTTAGTATAACGATATGTAAGTAAATAGGTACCTCCCAACTGGAAAAAAAAAAGTATAATGGTAAATTATTTAGAAATTTGAGCTATTTGAGTGCAAGGAAATAGTTGAATATTAATTTTATGGCAAAAAACGTATTCTAAATAAAATCTGCTATTCAAAAGGTAACAAAAAAGCAACAAAAATTGCGAAATTCATGTTGAGATGAACAGATGTTACTCACAGAACTGTGCGTGCGTATTACAACTGCTAGTTGAAATTGTGAAGTGACGTTAGATTCTTTTATATTATACCAGCCTAATCAATTAAAATTGAAGCCACTAAGATAACAGAAAATTATAGTATAGAGGTGCACTCGAGGAAGATAGTTTTCAATGTTAATGAAGTTTCCTTCACATACTTCATTAGTTGGAACATAATTATGTTAATTGGTCAAAAAGCAACTCAAAACCCTCAACTTAGCCTTCATTATACAGGGTGTACACTAACTGCTGGACTCGATTCTACAACTAAGTTGCAACAACTTTTATTCCTTAACAATTTAGTTTTAACCCACTTGAAAAGGAGTTTTTTCAATGTCAAATTTTTTAGCATGGAACTTGCTTTAGCCATCACCAGTGGAGTAGCTGAGTCATTTCTCATGGAGGGGCAACAGCCGAGGATTTCATTTTATTTTATAGTTTTAGTATTAATTTCTAATGCTTGTTGCTGAGTATACGAAGACTGTTAATAAACTGTCAAACGTTCATATAAGTAGGTAGGTGCTCAATGGCTTTTTGTAATGATCTGAAATCACGGACGCTTTCATATTCATAAACCAACCAAATAACTAATCAGTACTTGAAAAACTACGATGAGTACGAATAGGTAACTACCGATGAATTGAGGAGCACTAGGTTTATTATACTATTATTCTAGATTTACTGCATGCAAATTCATATACCTACCTATGTGGACTTGCTGTCTTACAGGTTTAACCTCAATTGTTACTTCCGCGTGAAAATAACTTTTTCTGGACAATATCACACAATCGTATTATATAAGCAGGTACCTACCTACGCGAAATGAAATACAGGGCATGAAACCGAGATCAAGAAACATAAAAAAATGTAAACAAACTCAAA
Source organism: Adelphocoris suturalis (assembly GCA_030762985.1). Lineage (NCBI taxonomy): Eukaryota > Metazoa > Arthropoda > Insecta > Hemiptera > Miridae > Adelphocoris > Adelphocoris suturalis. Next base: position 35,763,816 of record CM061043.1, on the reverse strand, counting down.
CCTGCAATATGCTTGGTTAGAATAGAAATACTGCTACACTAGATTATTTTAATATTTTCTATTAAACTATTTCAATCACCACTGCAGGCTTCTATTTATTGTATTATTGCTTCATTTTAACTGGGATTTTATTCGTAAATTGATGGTATAATACAACGGGAAACTGTTTTGAAACGAACAACCGAGCTTGATCAAGTAGGCAGTGAAAAGTAGGAGAAGTTCATAGGGGAATTGGTGGATACTGAACAATGGATATTTTTCTAGGGAAAAATCGCATATGGGCTCGCCCCAGAAGGTAGTGGGGAACGACTTGATTTCAGTTTGTAGTATCCACATTTCCGTTTCGTTGACCAGGTGATTTTACTCCTCTCCGAGGGGCTATACAATATCCACGCCATTCTGCCCCTACACAAACGAACCTAGTAAAAATTTCTTCATTTCTACGAGCGTCTCAAGTCGCTAGGCAACCAGAATCGTATAATAATAGTAGTTGTGTTTTACTAATTACATTCTTTAATTGAAGGTGTTAGGTACTGAATTTGGAAGCGTAAAATTATTAATTTGGTTATATCCATACAACAAAATTCTGCATCCTCTATGATTTATGGAGGGGATCTGCCCACCCTGCCCCTCCACAAACTACGCCACTGGCCATCATCTAACTGGGCAAACACGTGACGAAGCCGTGGAACGAAAGTAGCGCGGGACCGTGGAACGAAAGTTGTGCGGGATTTTGTAATGATTTTCACTTACAACCTACCCGTTTCTAGGGAAATGTATCACCGTTAATTTTCATCCCACGAAAATCTTTCGCCACTCGTTGAAAAGCCCTAAATTTATGCGTAAATTATATACTGCCAAAACCTCTGTAAATATGGACGAAGCTGAGATATACCCCTGATTTAAAAGAACTGTAAGCAACATTCGTGGTAAAAACCAACAAAGATTTTAACACAGAATGTGTTTTAGCCATGGACTAACTAGGCAAAAAAGCTAACGAAATCTGAAACGAAATGTGGGACGAAATCTGTGACGACAACATTCTGATGATTTCCGCTTACAACCGAGTCGTTGCTAGGGAAATGGTACTTCGTCGTTTTTCATCCCCCGAAATTCGTTGACCATTCGTTCGAAAGTTCTCGATTTATCCAACCATATTATGTTAACTACTGCGAAGTGCGTGGCCAACAAGCTGATTTATGAGCATGGTTATTTGAATAATTGTGTACACTCAGGTGATCATTCTCAATAATTGATATTGTGAACATGATTGCAACCGCTTGTTAATTTCTGGTGATTTCATTGAGCTGGTGTTTCGATGATTTGATTCATAGCAGGTGATCCGAATATTAGAAGAACGGTTTGATTTGTGAAGCGGTGGTTAAATACCTAAGCTAAGGATCGTGTAACCTAGTGTAACCTATGTAACCGAAGCTGAAATTTAGGAGGGAGGCTCAAGGGAGAAAGCTGAAAACGCCAGGGTGATCACTGATCAGCTGAGTGAGTTCCAAAGCCATTTTCTTTCCTAATCAACGCAGGAAGCTGAAATTTGAGATGGAGGGTCAAGGGAGAATGCTGAAGACGCAATGGTGATCAATGATCAGCTGAGTGAGCTCCTAAGCCATTTTCTTTCCTATTCAACGCAGGATGCTGAAATTTGAGAGGGAGGGTCAAGGGAGAATGCTGAAGACGCAATGGTGATCACTGATCAGCTGAGTGAATTCCAAAGCCATGGAATGTGTTTTAGCCATGGACTAACTAGCCAAAAAAGCTAACAAATTTTCATAACAAAATCTGAGACGAACTCTGGGACGACAACATGGATACCGATGATACGGAACTAAGGATCGTGTAACCTGGTGTAACTTATGCGATATTTTGTTATGAAGCGGTTTATGAGTTATAAATATTTTAAGTTATTATCTCACTATTAGAAGTTAACCAATCTTCAACCTAAGATTGAAGACGGGTTTATGTTAAACGCGTGAGCAAAAACACATTCTGTGTTTCAATAATTTCGTCCGAAGTATGTAGGTAAATAGAGGTAACCGGGTGTCCAGGGGGCTTGCTCCCTGGCGAGGCGCGGAGCGCCGAGTTTTATCATTTTAATGATTAAAAGGACGTTTCCATTTGTTTTCGTCACGTCATGTTACGGTGGGGTTTTCTATTGATTTTCACGTACAACCAATGTGATACTAGGGAAGTGTAACCCCCTTAGTTTTCATTGCAGGAAAATCGTTAGCCACTTTTTGGAATGCTCTCATTTTATCACAGCATCTCATAATCCCTAAGCTTCTGTAGTGTCAAGGAAAGCTGATTTATTACGCTCAGTTATAAACTAATATTGCTAAGTAACCATAATGAACTAATAATGTGTAAAATTAATCATTATTAAATGATCTGACTGTAGAACCGTAGGTCTACCGTCCGTTTTTGACATTTTATGTCTTTGCTTTGGCACATAAACAAAAAAATCGTTACGTAAACTGTTGACGAAAATTGTCCCAGTTGGTTTTCTGGTGATTTCCGTTTACAACCGAGTCGTGGCTACGGAAATGGTACTTCGTCGTTTTTCATCCCACAAAATTCGTTGACCATTCGTTCGAAAGTTCTCGATTTATCCAACCATATTATGTTAACTACTGCGAAGTGCGAGGCCAACAAGCTGAGTTATGAGCATGGTTATTTGAATGATTGTGTACACTCAGGTGATCATTCTCAATAACTGATATTGTGAACATGATCGCAACCGCTTGCTAATTTCTGATGATTTCATTGAGCTGGTGTTTCGATGATTTGATTTATAGCAGGTGATCCGAATATTGCGAGAACAATTAATTTTCAATTAATTAATTTCGTATGTAGCCTCTTTAGGATATTTACTTGACGATTCCCAGTGTCCGGATCAGATGAGTGGATCTTAAAGCTAATTTCTATGCTTTACAATCTAGGAAGCTGTAATTTCGTATGTAGCCTAGCTAGTTTGAAGTTCTAGTACATTGTTGATGACCTTTTTTGGCTTACATTCTGTTAAAAACTCTAAATTTAATGATTTTTCGCCGTTTTAGCCATTTTTTTTTAAGAGGATGAAGCTACTGCAATAGCTCCACAAATTTTAAAATCAAAATATTCGAAAATTTCCTTTATTGAAATCCGTTTTGAGACATTCTGAAACAAACCCTAGAACTTGGTGTTATATATATATATACATACTGAGTGCTGGTTATGTCTAGGTAGTGAATATAATTGGAGGTTGGGTTGACCAAACTAGACTTGAGTGGTTTTCTTTATGGTTTATTCATAATAATCCACAACGTTTCTGCCCAGGGGCTGGGTCCTAATCATGTGATACCTGTTCATCGTCATCATCCATAAGGTACCACTGCGAAAACAATGAATACCACCTTCAAGCTGCTGGGCCACAGCTAGCGTCTACTAAAGTTTTTCTGGAGTTTCAAGTAGTGAAGAATCTCTAAGAAATCACATTTGGATTTTAAATTGCTAACATTTCGTCACTGTCCTCGAATTCATCAAGTTAGGTACTTATGTAGGTAGAGCTGATCTCTGATGAGCGCGAACATGTTCATGTGTCACGGCTGAAAATGGTTAAATTTATATTAGCAGAATTTGAGTCAATAGAAGTTTATCAACAATGAACTGGAAGATTATAAATGTAATGTACAAATTTATGCTGAAAAACCTGAGTACCTACTTAAATTTCATCAATATCTGCCAACAAATCGACAAAACTGCAAAAAACTTCTAGTCATGCAGCATGATGGTATGAGCGAATTTTCGTAAATTATCGTATTGTATAATGTTGTACTGTTTTGAAATTTGAGCTTCTTGATTGAAAGGAAATCGTTAGCTATTAATTTTCTATTAATACTATCAACTAATAACAATTAATGAGGTTTTGGATTTCTAGCTCATTTTGCAGTTAATATAGATTTTTTAGCAAATTTTAATGAAATTTATGTACCTATATTTTTCAGCATACTTTTAATATAAATTGTTGAATGTTGTATTTTATAGTTGATAAACTTTATTTGAGCAATATTCTGCTAAAAAATATAAAATCAACTATTTTTGGCCGTTTTTAGCTATTTATAGTGATTTTTTTATCACATTTTTTGATAGTTGACCAATTTAATGGGCACAAAAAGTGGTGGTCATCGAACTCATCATTTTGTTTGGAAAGCTTCATTTTTTTGGCGCAAGAAGGCATTTTTATCTCAATCCTAAGGAGTTATCGTCTGGAATGACACATATATTCGCGTTCGAGAGTAGTTAGAGGATATTAATTTCGTAATTATCAGTTCATCTCGTGACGTTTTGGTTCAGCTCTTAACAACGTGATTATCTCTCTCTTTCTTGAGCGCTACTAATACCGTAATTCATTTTTTGATGTCGGTAAGTTTTCCTTCAACTGCAAGCTTGACAGCCATTCTATCACGTCGTTTGCTTTGTTTCATACTTTAAAACATAGGGGACATCAGCGCATGCGATTCGATCATTTACCTTGGATACCGCCGCTTCTCGCTTCCCAGCTTTTCGCTGGCCTACTCTTTGCTTTCTGTTCTCGTCGCTTCTTCGCTCGCTTCATCTTCCATACAGATATTTGAAACTCTAGACATAAGTTTCAAAACTAGAACAAATTCCTAATGGGGAAACAATTAGAATCCCGAAAATCGATTAAGGTTCGTAGCTTGGGCAGTAGTTGAAAGAATCGGTAACCACCCCCCACCACCCACCAGCTCGACAGCAAACCTGACATTCTTAAAGTTTGTAGCACAAAAAAATAAGAATTACGAAAATCGGTGGAGAATTGTATCAGGGTGGCGTCGACAAAATTTCTAAAAAAAAAAATTATTATAATTAAAAAAATAAATAAAATAAAATAAATAAATAAAAATAAAATAATTAAAATACGATTTTTTTGCTTTACCTACTTCTTCACCCCTTTCCATCAAGAAATTTGAAACTCCTGTGATACGTTTCAAAACTAGACTGAATTCATAGTTTAAAAAAATGATCACGAAAATCTAACGAGAATAGTAAAACATCACGATATATCAGTGCTACCCTCACCATTCACACACACACAAAAAAAAAAGGCGACAACAAAATGTATTAAACAAAACCCGTTTTTTCGGCTTTGCCCCGTCAATTTTTTCTCTTTCTGCATGAAATTCTGATTTTTTGAGGTTTGTCGCACAACTACACTGAAAGCGTGATCGAACCAAGAAGAATCTCAAATATTGGTTGAAAATTGCGGCCTGGGCGGCGTCGACAAAATTTGTCACACACACATGTAACACGAAGGCAATCTGAGACAAACAACTTGAGAAATTATGACGACAACCACACTCACGTTCCTGTGAGCACCTTTCAGATGTGTAGACCAGGGCCTGGTTAAGAAAAGATCGCATAGGTGCCATGAAAGTAATGGACCAGTACTGGTTGCTCTTGTAGACCTGCTAACGGGTCATTGCCGACTTCAACATCATTTGAAGAAAATTGGGAAACTATCAACGGATACCTGTCGCTTCTGTTGAACAGAAACAGAGGATGCCGAACACATCCTATGCACTTGGTCGAATCAGACACAATATCCTTGGAAATGATATCTTATATCCAGATGATATTTCCAAGGTGGTTAAAGTCGATCTTTTCCGGTTCGCTAAAGCGTGGGAGGAAAAGGTTTTTGAAAACCCCTTTTCATTAGGCTAATGCAGCCTGAGGGTGATCCATAATAGATCCTCTGGATCGCAGTGGAGGGTTACTGAAATATAGTACCCTAAGTTTCTCTACCCTCAAATAACAAAAAAAGCACTGGTTGCTAGAGAAAGACACGAATTCACTGCACTAGTCCAGAAACTTGTCATAAGCATAACAAGATGTTTAATTGAAATTTCTCTCTCGGAATAACTGGGAGGAAATACAATTATATTGGAAAAACCTTCCAAAGACATAAACGTATTAAGTTGTCTCAGTTGTCTTTCATCTCTCCATGATAAAATGAGTAAGTAAGATTCATTAGCGGGAATGAAAGCTCGGCACGAGAGTATTCGGCTATGTACCTATGAATACGGATCAGAGCCTTCAGGTGAACCAGTGTGCTGAGCAAGAGTGAGTAATTGGAAGAAACAGCCTGTTGAGTTCAAGGTGATGCAGAGCTTAGGAGACTTTGACTGAAATCGTACCTATTGGTTGACTTCGTCATACAAGCAATTCTCAGCTTTCAGAAAGCAGGAAACTTAAATGAAAATTTGTTAGAAAAAGAAAGGATTTGGCAAACAGGGGCCTGCTCCGCACAATAATCAAACAATAAAATCTGTCTGTCTGTGATCAAACTTCAAATGGTTCAAGAAGAACTGAAAAATCTGTCAAAAATGCAATTTTCATGCTTTGGCACGGAAGTTTTATACACCAGTTAATAGGTAGCATCAATGGCAGTTGAGTACATGTTGGGGATGTACTCGTATTGTTTATTCTTGAAACATTTTTTGTTTTATGCCACTCCAGGATATTACATTAACTTTAACAGTTTCAATGGAAGTGACAGACAGACATATTTACATATTCTCTCTTCTTATATAATGTGAGTTTGGAAGAAATGCGGACTCAATAATTGTGTAGACGGAATGTTCTGGAATATTGGTTAAGATGGATAGTTTTCTTTTGCCCTATAGGGCCGTACCTAGGAAAGTAAGACAGAAGAGCTCTATACCCCTAGAGTTATGTTCTTTCAAAGAATGTCGCTCCTCCGTCTGCCTTCAGCTGAGGTCTCAGGACGCCATATAAAGGCGAAGCGCACGTGCAAGGAAGAGGCTTGCCTCCTCACAATGGGAAACACTACTACAAAAGACGACTAAGGAGAGAGAGGCTTCTCCCCGGATCAGAAACAAAAGAATTAATGGAACAACTGACAGAATAACTAATGGAAGTTTTTGAGGCCTCGGGGTAATTAACTTCGCCTAAGGATTTTTATTTTTCATCGGGGAGACGGGAGTTGTTTGGGTAACTTATTTATTTTCAACAGGTCACACTACCGTCTCCATTTCATTTGACTTCTTGACGGCATCAAATTCACTTTTTTGTGAGATCGATATGACAGTATTAGTCAAAAGTCTATGAGGAGTAATTTTATCCCACAGCACTTTGCAGATTTTTCCAGTTTATTTTAATTTTATATATATATATATATATATATATATATACTCGGCGCTTCGCGCCTCGCCGGGGGGCTTCGCCCCCCTGGACCCCCCTAATCTATACTCGGCGCTTCGCGCCTCGCCGGATCTTTTCTCTTTTCTACTGCGTAGAATACGAGGATAATTTGCTATGCAATTCTTAGCCTGAATCAACTTAGTTTTGGAATGTAGCCAGGTACGTAAGGAGAGAGAAATTGGTAGCTTGAAATGTGAACATTTATCACATAAATCAAGCGCTTTCCAACGAGTGGCGAACGATTTTTGTGCGATGAAAACTGCGGAAGTTTCATTCCCCTAATAACGGCTGGGTTGTACGTGAAAAACACTGAAATTGTGACACAATCTATAGCAACTACTCGGTTGTACGTGAAAATCATCTTTAATTTCGTCCCGGACGTTTCAAAAAAAAATTATTGCGTTTCAAAAAAAAATTATTGCGTAGAAAAAATTATTGAGGGTCGGCCTAAGAATTGCATAGCAATTAATATATACTTTGGCACAGATGTGCGGAGAAAAATAGCACATATATATAGGCTTCTACTCTACTATTTGACAAAGGCAAAAGCCGACATATTACAACTTATAACTGTGAGTTTTTCCTTGTAATTTATCTTTATATATGTTCTATTTTTCTCCGCATATATATATATATATATATATATATATATATATATATATATATATATATATATATATATATATATATATATATATATATATATATATATATTAAATAGAAAAACGTGAATTGAAGAGTTTAACTCATAAGAGCAATAATCTTGTAATTAGTAAATCTCATCATTAAGAGGATTGATAGTGGTACAATCTGATACCTCCTCCTCATTAAAAATCAATCTCTATCAGTCTCATAAAAAACTATCAAAATGTTAATATTCAATAATTCTTATGCTTCTGAACAAGCAAATTCAAATGCAACGCCCATGTGAATTAATTGTCACAACCAAAAAATAGCCAAATGCGGATTCTAAAATATTTGTTCCATAGGTACTTAGGGCATAAGTGTAATGTATATAATTTTTACCAATAAGTAAAAGCTGGCCTAGGAGTTGATATTTGCAAAGCAGATCACGTAACCTATTCTGAGGTCACGTCATCAGGGAATTGCCACCCTCACAGATTCGGCTATTCGGTATCCGTTCTCTCTGATACTTCTAATCACTACCAACATACTCTATTTCGACGCGGCTGCGTCTACTTATCAAATCAAGTTTTATTAGGCAAGGTTCAACTCAAAGTTCTTTCACTCACGTCGCTTCATCACAAAATCGAACCGCAACACTTACTATAAAACATGCAGTTTAACTCAATTGTACTACAAATATTATGAACCAAACGATTATCATGAGGGTTCTAGTCAATTCATTAAATAGCTGAATTTTTTTAAATTCTAGTGCAGTAAATCCTTCATCATCATCACCAACACATATATGGCAATCGAATCCTAAATACAACGTCACTTAGGCTCTTCATGATGTCGCAAGGGCCAATCCAGTTCGACTGCAGCTTTGGGCAGATACCGACTTTGCGTTGGGGCCAGAAATACCATACTTGGCTTCCCACAGAAAACCTCGGCTCTTCTGATCTGACATCGTAGCGCTTCTTACTGTCATGTGCCACCTGTAGTATCTGTTTACGTGCAAATTCATGGCTCTGGCGTAGCTTTTCTTGTAACTTCTGGGCATATGTGGTGACAGGAACGATCTCATGTGGACTTCCATCGACCAGCAAGTGCAGTGGTAAGGTCAATCCTCGCCCCAGGTTCAACTCCGCAGGCGAAAAACCAGTAGAGGAATGCTGTGTAGCCCTGTACGCAAGGAGTACACATGGAAGCCACAAATCCGATTCTTTTTGGTTGTTCTCTACAGTCTTGGTGAGCATGTTCCAGAGAGTTCTGTTGAAACGTTCAACAAGGCCGTCACTCTGGGGTCGACCTGGTGTAGTCCTTGTTTTGCGAATGTGTAACATTCTCATCACTTCTTTGAATACCTCAGCTTCGAAACCAGTCCCTTGGTCTGTGTGAAGCTCTCTTGGGATACCGAATCTGGCAATAACAGTGTCAACCAATCCTCGAGCCAATGTTTCCGCCCTGATGTCTGCAACGGGGAATGCTTCAGGCCATTTTGTGAAATAATCAATCACTACCACAATGTACTTATTCCCTTGATTTGTGATTGGAAGTGGCCCTACAATGTCCATCCCTACACGTTCAAATGGTGACCCATTGGTGTATGTCTTCATTGGCGCCTTTCGCTTAGAGTTGTGTCTTCTCCGACATGTTTCACAGTTGGCACAGTATAGTTTTACATCCTTCTGGATACCAGGCCAGTAGAATCTTGTTCGGATCACTCCAAAAGTTCGTTTGTATCCAAAGTGTCCCAAACCATGGCTCGCACTCAAAACCTCATCTTTTCTTTCCTGGGGTACCACTATTTGCTCTATAATGTGGTTTCCTGTATCACTCTCCCAAACTCGTACCAGAATACCATTTGAAATTCGCAGGTTTCCAAACATGGCCCACAGACTCTTTGCCACAGGACCAAGAGGTGATACTAGCTGCCACAATGGCCTCTTACCTTCCTCCACCCAAGTGTACACAGGATGCAGCTCAGGATCTGCTTTTTGTGAGGCTAACCACGATTGACCATCAACCTCAAGTCGTACTCTTTGGACGACAACATGGCTTCCTTGCTTCATTTCTTGGCGCAGACAATGTTGACATCCCACATCAGCACAGGGCCTTCTCGACAACCCATCAGCATTGAGATGTTCCTTACCAGGTCGATGCACCATTTTATAGTTGTATGGACTCAAGATCTGTTGCCATCTTACCAATTGTCCATCAGGTTCCTTGAAATTCTTCAACCATTGTAATGAGGCATGATCGGTTCGAACTATAAACTCTTCTCCACTGTCAAGGCCGTAAGACTGGAAATGACGAAGTGCTTTTATCAAACTTAATAACTCCTTTCGTGTCGTGCAGTAGTTCCTTTCTGCCTTAGATAAACACTTGCTGAAGTATGCAATCACACATTCTTTATCATTCTGAACCTGTGATAGCACAGCGCCAACAGCTCTGTCTGAAGCATCAGTATCCAGAATGAACACTTTACCATGAATTGGATGGCTTAGGATAGGTGGTGTCGTGAGGGCCGACTTGACATCCTGAAAAGCTTTTTGGCATTTGTCATTCCATTTGAACTCTGTTTTGGCATCTTGCAAAGCATACAATGGGGCAACTATGTCTGCAAAATTGTTAACAAAACATCTATAATAAGAACAAAAACCAAGAAAAGTTCTTACTTCCTTCACTGATGTGGGGATTGGCCATTCAGCTACCTTTGATGTCTTCTGTGGGTCTGCAACTATACCTTGTCCAGAGATCACAAAACCCAGGTAATTCACTTGTCTTGCAAAGAGATGGCACTTCTTTGGATTCAATTTCACTCCAGCCTTTCTCAAGACATTCATCACTTGCCTTAGCCACTGCAGATGATCTTCAAATTTCCCATTGTCTACCAGAACATCGTCTAAATACACCCTTACCCGACCATGTTGTATCTCTTCCCGCAGAATCCCAAACATGGCTCTCTGAAATGTAGCTGGCGCGTTACACAAGCCAAATGGCATTGTCTTGAAATGCCAGAGGCCACGAGGTGTACAAAATGCCGTCTTCTCCTGGTCAGAGGGCGTCATTGCTATTTGCCAATAGCCAGATTGGAGATCCAAGGTGGAGAACCATGAGCTGCCAGCCAGTCCCGCCGTCAATTCATCGATCTTGGGAAGAGGGAAGGAGTCTTTTCTTGTGACATAATTTAACTGACGGTAATCGATACAAAATCTCGTGGAGCCATCTTTTTTTGTCACTAATACAATGGGACTTGCCCACGGACTTTGAGAAGGTTCAATTACCCCAGTTTCCTGCATATCCCTGATAAGTTTGTCAACTTCTTCCAAACGATGTGGGGGAATCCTACGTGGTGCTTGTCTTATTGGTGGGTGGTCTCCAACATCAACAGAATGAGTTATACTGGTAATACATCCCAAATCTTTTCCATTTCTAGCAAAAACGTCAGAATACTCCAACAAAAATTCGTTTATTGCTTGTTCTTGTTCCTCAGACAGACCTTTTGGCATAAGTTGTTGCATATGTTGTGGCAGCCCTCCTTCTTGTGCTCCAGAATCATGATCATTGCAATCATTGTCCAGCGGCGACAACTCATGCATACTCTCAGCTTCGTCTTCTTCAACCTGTGCTCTTGCACTTAAATCCAAGGATTCCATCCGTTGGCCATCAACTAGCACTGCATTGTTGGCAGGATCGATCACACACTGCTCCTTGCTCAAAAAATCCATACCGAGGACACAATCTTCATGTATATCTGCAACTAAAACAGTGTGAGGTCGTTTCTTTCCATCTCCTAAGTCAAACGAGACACGCGCATGACCATACACAGGAATCATTTCTCCTGAAACTGTTCTGATCAATGCTTTTCTATCGTTCTTCACTATAATCTTAGCCCTTTCTGTTGCATTTTTATTCAGAATAGTTCTCGTGGCACCTGTATCCACGACCAATTCACAAGGACATTGATTAATAGTTCCATGCAATATCAATGAGGATGCTGCCGCTCTATACACTACTCCTTCCAAAGCCAGGAGGGGAGACTGTACTTGGGGCATGCTACCAACTGTCGGCCTGAGCCCCTTCATTCCGACTTTGATGCGTTTCCCGATCCGTGAAATGAAACAACTGGTGATTGAACCATATGGTCAACTCTTTCAGCTTTTCGAGGGTTGGGGCAAGCCCTAGCCAAGTGTCCAACTAGTCCACACTGCCAACACACAGGAGGACGTGATCTGCTAAATCTAGGGTAACTGTATTGCCCTGATTCAGAAACAGGTCTCCCTTCACTTCTTTGGAACTTATCAGAAGCTGTTGGGGAAATTACTCTTGAAATCTTCTCCAACTCAATTCCTTCTAGATGCCTCACTGACACCGGCCTTACTTGCTGCACTGCCTCCATTCTCAGTGCTACTGCAATCGCCTCATCCATTGACTTAGGGCCCACCATTAAAACTTTCTCCCTCAGACTCTGATCATGTAACCCCCTAACAAACAAATGAACCAGCATACTTTCAGTACCTGGAGAGATTTCAGGTAAGGCTCTTCTTGCTAAAGTTTTCATTGTTTGGTGAAAAGTGCTTATATCTTCCTTATTGTCCTGTACCCGAGACATAAGGAGGGTCATGAAGCGCTGCTCTTGGTGACGAATCCCAAACCTTGCTTCCAATGCCTTAATCAGCACATCATAGGTGCAAGAAGGGCCTACTTGAGCAAGGACTTCCCTGGCAGCTCCTGAGAGTACTGAAGTGAGAGCAGCTGCCTTGTCCTGATCATTCCAACCGTTCCTTTCGGCTATTGTCTTAAACTGCAGGTAATACGATTCCCATTCTTCAGAGCCATTGAAGGGCATTGGTTTAAGTTTAATTGTTTGCCTGGTTACTGGTGATGGCATGGCAGGGCAGAGTGGAGTTGGGATACCTAAATTACTTTCACCCTTAACTGCCTGCACAATCTCCTTTAGCATAGCAGTCTGCATCTCGAGAATGCTTTGCATGGCTGAGGTGAATGAACTTAATTGGTCTTTCAGTGTGGTCTCTGCACTACTGCCTTGCTGTTGAATCACCTGGCGCAATTCGCCCATGCAGACACTCCTCTCTTCATCCCAAAACTGCATTAGCTGATCCAGTGAACCAAGGTTTCTTCTACTAGGGACCTCTAAAAGTGTTGGCTGAGGCTCTCCCTGCACTGTTTCCACCTGCTCTCCTCGTAATACCTGGTCTGGGGACTCACTGCCCATCTTATCGACCGAATGGGAACGCACTGTTGACCTCGTGTCCATATCTGCACCGCTGTCACCAATGTTATAAGTTTTAAGGGCGAGATATTAAATTAGAAAAATAATAACAACTGGTTTTTTATTTAGAAACACAACAATAAACAAGTCAACAAGATGGTAAATATGCAACCCTAAAAACTGGAGTTGGTTTTCATTTCCCAACAATATAAATGCTTTCGTATAGGTACTAACGTGTAAATAAGTTCAATTCAATTCAATTTAATTGTATGAACCTTTAGGTAATACAGGGCCCCCTGCACCTAATCCTGTACCTTTACACAATAATTATAACAGCAAATGATGTTTTGCTTTCGTTTCTACCTCAACAAATGTTGTTTGACTTATATGTAAGTAGGCATCCAATAATGACTTATATACTACATAATTTACATATCGTAATAGACAAAATCAACAACTAACTGATCACAATCAATAGGACACTCCAGAGTAAAATTTCATCTTCAATCTAATCGTTGCCGAGATTTCCAAGGCGATGACTTCTCTATTTCTCTTTCCCAGTTGTCTTTGAGTCGTTTTACCCAACTTTTCGTATAAGTTTGCGTTTCAGAGGGTGTAGAACACGTTTAAAATAGTTCATTTTCAGATTTCTTTATATATGTATATAATATGTACCTATATGGACAAAATTTTGTGCTCCACAAACCCTCCAAAACCGCTGGTCCGATTTGGACCAAAATTTTGGTAGGTATGTTGTATTGCCATGTCGGAACTTGTGCCTCGCTGACTTTGGTGAGGATCAGCTGACATCGAGCCGTGATATCAATCATAATGACGGCAAAATCGTGGTCAAATCTCTCGCATTCACCATAGGACGTCGAAATTTGATAGGGAGCCTCTCTGGGACAATAAGAGACGAATGACCTTACAGGCTCCATCCTGATCAGCTGAGTGTGCTAAAAGTTATGTCGTCTGTCTGATTACCACGAAATTCACCATTTACTCTACAAACTTGAATATTACAAATCCAAAATTTTAACAATTCTTTTTTAACCATTTTTAGGTATGTATCCTCTCTTCTGATTAAAAAAAAAAAAAAAAAATGTTCTAAATACTTTTTACCTATTTATATTTTACCTATCTCTATTCAAAAAGTTGGTTCTGCTTACGCAAACTGCGTGTGTTTTTTTAAACTGCATCAACAATAATATATTATTTTTATTTCCTCAAAACTTTGCAGCGAATTCAGCCTGGAAAAATGAATGAAAAACAGCAGAAGTTGAGACGAATGTTCTGCTACTTGGGTATGCCCAGGTAAATGATAAAATTTGGCGGCCGGCATTTCGAATATAAAGAAAAAAATTATAAACCGAAATGGGAAGGTTGATTCAATTAATGGAAGCCACTTTCGTGACAGCGATTTAGCGCCCCGACACGTCTCACGCACGAACCTAATGCCGCCTCGTTAAAAAATATATCGACAGAACCGAAATTTAATAGCAGGCCAGCTCTCTCAAAGGGTAAATAAATGGTCCTCGGGCCCCAAATAAATAACGCCCTATATATTTCCCTGGTTAGGAAGGAAGAGAAATTAATTTTTCCCCTGTCCCGTCCCCCCTCTCTTGTGCCCCTTTGGGGATTGTGATTTATTCATGGGATTGCTCGGAGGATAGTTAGTCGAAGGTTGAGCAGGAGGGATGGTCGCAATTACCGTTTATTAGATCAGAGACGCCGTGATGTATGTGGTCGCCTTCGTTGGAACCGGTTCCGGGGCGACGTCCACGAAACTACGAGGCCTCTGCGAGTTGCTGAGTTAACCCTTTCACTACCATTTTTTCAATTTTAAAATTTGAAGTTTTTTAATATATCTCACTCTCTAACAGGTCCTAAGGAATACTTGTAGAGTTGGCCGAAGACATCAAGCAGGGGAGGGGGAAATTAAGAGGGTGGGTCAAATTCGTCCCACTGGTATTTCTTGATGGGACGTATATTCCCAGTGGTACCAGGCGCAACTATCCAAGCCAGCTTTTCCAATACCATTGGGATGTATTTGTCCCAGTGACAAGTTCCAATGGGATATATTTGTCCCGTTACATGAAAATAGTGAGTAATAAGGTATTA
Organism: Adelphocoris suturalis; assembly: GCA_030762985.1. Classification (NCBI taxonomy): domain Eukaryota; kingdom Metazoa; phylum Arthropoda; class Insecta; order Hemiptera; family Miridae; genus Adelphocoris; species Adelphocoris suturalis. The sequence continues at coordinate 35,748,599 of CM061043.1, read as the reverse complement.
TTTACTTTCCAGCGGCAGTTATTTGATGTAATACACTACAGAAACAATACGAACACAAAAAGACGCGGTGCAAGATTATAAGCAAACTGAAAATCCAGCAACGGGAACCTGTAAATCGAAAAACTCAACAGTTTGTCTACAGTTGCGATCTAGTGACAACGTTGCGAACTAGAAAGGCTAAAATACCAGTGGGACAGAGACCCGATGTATTTAGAGAATTATTCAATACTTCAAGTCCCATTGGTATGTATTGAAACGTCACCGGGACATAAGAGTCCCATTGGTAGTGAAAGAGTTAAATAACAAATTTGGATTAATTATTCCCCAATAATGGACATTTCTAATCGACCAAAAAAAAAAATTCAAAATACCAGACGATATTAGAGTTTTAGAAGAGATTGGTTCGCAAAAAGAACTACCGGTCCATAATCTGAATGGATGGATCAACCTCAACATAGAATCCTCCGCAGTGCCAACTTCTTGTCTCATAACCCCAATATAGATATCGAGATAGCTACGCACACTAAATTCACTAATCCCCCACACCGTTTAATTATTGTTAATTGATTGCTACTTTCTCAAGTCTTACGTACTTTAGTATAACAAGTTTACCATATGATTCTCATTACCTCGACCATATTAGCAATTAATTCGACCTCATGGAACATGCTTTAGCAATCACCTAACTGGCCAAAAGTGTCACGTTTTTATGTCGGAGGGCCGAGTTTTTCGTCATGTATTATTTCACATAAATATTATACTTATTATGTTTAATATTATTAGGCTCGCCCGTTATTGCATAAATAAATAAATCATACTGAAAATAAAAAATAAATATCTGAAGCCATTGCTGGAGTACGTTTTGACTGGAACTCTTTTGTACCGTCTGACTGAATAAACTTTAAAGTGGCTCTCAACACTCAAATATATATCAATATGCTCTTGTCAACAATTTTTAAAGTACTCCTTTTTAAGCTCCCGGCGTTCAAAACTTGCTTATTTACTCTCAAGACGAGTAAGACGATTTATATTCCGGCCTTATGGTCCCGTGGGCGTTGCTGTGGGATTTGAACCTCTTGCAGAAGTTGGGTTCCAGGCTGCTTCGCCGAATCATGAGGTCAGTTCTGAATGCGACTTCCATCTAGCATGTACAAAGCTATGGCGCGTCGTAGCCCAAGATTGTACTGTTGTCTGAAGCTTACAAACTTAACGCAGATGTATTATGTCCGAAATTATTGATTTTGGGATTAATGTTATTATTATTATCTTTTCCATGATTGGTTTGAAAATTATTAAAGTAGGTACGCAATAAGATTAACTGTAATAAATATTTATAAATAGGGTGACCTGCCCAGTCTGCAGACGATTAAGATTAAGGCAAACGAAGTTTCAACTTCCAACTAATAGTACACAGTCCCTAATCAATTTTTTCCCTATATAGTTTTTGAGTGCCTTCTTGGTATAACTCAGGTCTTGAAATGACCTAAAATTAAAATGAACTATATTCGTGGCTCATACTGATTTCAAGACAAATGTAGAAAAAGTGACATTTGTCCGTGTATGGACGAAGAATTCCCTGGCCGTGGAAGAAAAGGAATCCAGTGTGTGGATGCTCAACTTTTTTGACAGAGATCACTGGTTTTTCATGGTTTTATGAATTTTCTAAGAATTACAGGAATAAAGACAGTTATCCCAATGGACGATCGACACAATTCAGCATTAAAAAATATTTTATTTAATTAACTGTAACTGTTTCCAGTACGTGGACGGATACTTTCCATTTTGTGGACGGTGTGAGTTCACATTATTTTTGGACCTCTACTTACCGGAAAACATAATTTTTTCTTGGGAGCAATCGCAGAAATTGAAAACTAGAATATTTCTCAACAAAATTGGGCGAAAATTGACAAATATATGAAGAGTGGGACATTTTCTAGTTTGTGGACGAGCGTCCACAGACTGGAAAACAAGAGATTTGTTAGACCAATGTGTGCAAACCTCAGAAATCACTTGGGCCATGAATTTTACCGATTCTGAACCATTTTTCTAGTACCTAATTATTCGAGGAACTTGTAAACAACAAGAAATTGAAGGAAAAGTGGAGGGTAGATAACTTAAATTAGGTACATAGGAAAGGAAGTCAGTGGCGGCCGGTGGTCTGCAAAAGGAGTGGGGCACAAAAATATTTACCTATTTGACTGTCAAGAAGAGTATTGAGGTTTTTCTTCCATTTGTTTTGCTTTCAGTGTGAACTAATTTTGATCTAAACACATGAAACATTAATCCCACTTGGGTCATGTCAAATGCCATGGGCAACCGTTATAAAAGAATATGACTACTAAATAATAATAAATCATGATCATAAAATGTTATTGATGAATTAAATTAAAAATACTATCTTATAGGTACCTACTTGCTAAGTATCTAAAAATTTTAGAATGGACTGTATTATAATTAAAAGTATTAAACATTATCAAGGCTTCGATTGTATTGCACTAGTGAACTACTCAGGAGAAATAATTCTGAAGGAATATTAAAGAACTCAAATTAAATTACGATGAAATTATAGAAGTGTGAGGTCAGATAAATTGAAAATCGGATACCTATTTCAAAAGGCTATAGAAATGTTGTCGAACCCCACAACCACCACAACCACCACTCACTTATGTATAACCTTTTTCTTTAATGCAACATATCCAGAATGATCAATATTCTACTGAAAATATTGATTTGAGATGTTTTCGTAACTCATTCTGTATGGTTTTGGAGGTGCCTTTGAACACTGTAGCTCTTTCTCAAGTTTTGGCTGATTTTGTTACTAAGCCCAGAAAAATTTCTCGGTCCAATGAACTATCCCTCTCGTAGTGGCCTCTTACTCATACCTCATAAAGACCACAAAACTTGATGCAATCAATAATTTCAGAAAGTATTCATCGATTTCAGTCAACTTGTTCATTGTGTTTCTTGATAGCAAGTAGATGTGTTGAATCTAACTGAATAGCTATGTTAGCTCAGCTTATCAAAGCTAATTCTGTGATGTAACTGAGATGTTTTTTTATTAGATACGTGAGATTTAATCCGACCTGTTAGATCTTTTATATCATTCACACCATTCTTTCTAGGGTATTCAGTGATCCATTCGTGTTTGCTATAAATTTCAGGGTTGAATTTGAGTTCCCTTCCCGTTTTTTGCAACTTGTGATAATTTCAAGTGAGGGGAGTCTCTCTTAGTTAGGACAACAGCATGTAGGTATAGGAACTGTAGGTAGGCTTCTGTGACTAGCAAAAATAATAATTAATCATAAATCAAGGATTAGCGAGTTGTAGCGCCTAATCCAGGCCAATTTATCTTCTGAAATACTTTTTTTGGTGAGTCCTTCAAAGTTAATGAACTGAGGAAATTTAATGGATCCTATACTTTCGAATGAGGCAAAAACTAGAATCACATTCAGGGATGCATTAAAGAAGCCAATCTTTTAGCAATAACAAGATGGTATTATAACCATTTTTAATTGGAAGAAGATTCCATTCCAAAAAGTTTGGCATCAACTGCACTCTCCTACGCTGAGTAGTTATTCTTCTATGAATCAACGAACGGACGAGTTCAGAGGGTAGAAATTTTACCCGAAAATATGCAGAATATGTTATTTATATAAAATTGTTTGCCATGAATTTGAACGTTAATTATTTTCGTGCATAGAAACTGCACAACACTTTAACAAAAATACTTAACATTTTTGCCAGCCCTTAAGGGTTTTGGGCAATGGAAAGGCGATTGTTCCATGTTTGCACTAGGTACCTACTTTAGCACCATAAGTTGATAGCCTAGCGGTTCCAACCAGAAAAGGAATAATTTACTGGAATATAAAGGAATAGCAGTGACAGAATTGAAGGCGGGAACTCAGTACAAATGTAGTGACAATGGTTTATTTATCAAAAACAAAAGTTGAAAAATAAATGTTCTCAATTGAGTAGTTCGTTATAAATAAAAAAGAAGCTCTCACGCAAAATCAGATTCTGTCCACTGAACTCCACTCCGCCTCCACCGACATCACCAAGCCGCATTCGTCACTATGGCAGTACATCACTGGCACATCGTACCATAGTCTTACCTATTGCAACGTAGCAACAAATATTACAAATGTAATTTTATGTAACATTAAAGAAGACTTCAGGAGGGGGAAGTGTGATGAACACTGAACCATGGACTGTATTCTTATTACCTCAGCCTGGTGGGGGTACCCCCTCATCCAGGCTGACCTGTATATACTTAGGAGCCAGGAGTGGCTACTAAAATACACATTCAACAACCTTCTTAGGTACTTATCTTGCTACTTGCTACTTATCTTGGTACTAAGCTTGAGAAGCTAACACACACACTCATATATATAGGGTGTTTCAAAAAGAATATCGGAGTTTTCGAGCAACCATGCATCGGAGAATGGTCTGCCACCTATCGGATTGAATAGGAAGTAGTCTAGTTTCATTTGGCAGGCGGTAGGTAGTGCTAGCACTTATCAAAGCAATGTTATCACATTTTTGTTGTTAGTTTCATTAGCGATTGTCGTTAGTCATGGCTACCAAGAAACAAAAAGCTTTTTGTATGCTCGAGTTCGGTCGCACTCAATCAACGAGCATTTTATCAACAATTCGGAATTAATCCTCCAAGTGACAACAACATTCGACGATGGTTTCACCAGTTTCGTGACACCGGATGTCTCTGCAAAGGTAAGAGTACTGGCCCACCTCGCTCCGCTTCCTCAGCCAAAAACGTTGCCGCAGTTCAAGCTGCATTCACTCGTGGTCCCTCTAAATCTTTAGATGACTTTTAGATGACATTTGTAACTCATTACTTGCTCGCCGAACAGATTTAGAGGGACTACGAGTGAATGCAGCTTGAACTGCAGCAACGTTTTCAGCTGAGGAAGCGGAGTGAGGTGGGCCAGTGTTTTTACCTTTGCAGAGACATCTGGGGCCTATTTCATAAAACAACAAGTTACAAGTGTACAAGTTAACAAGTACAGGTACTTGTAATGCACGGTAAACTAGAACAAGTGTTTCACCAAAACCAAGAGTACAAGTGTAGAAAAGTTACACTTGTAGAAGCTAAGTTTACAAGTGTAGCCAGAAAAGAAAGATGGCGTGTGGGGACAAACGAAATGAACAGCTCACTCACACTTGTTTATTCTCGTATTCGCACATTCGTGTACGCAAGTTGTTATTGTTTTCCTTTAGTTTTAAGAATAATGAATACAAAAAAAGAGGCGAAGCTCGAGGTAGTACGGGCGGTAAGGGATGAGAAGTCCGTGCTGTTTGGTGCCTTTTCGGACAGTTTAACTAAGGCTGACAAGGTGAAAAAATGGGGCGAAATACATGCCAGAGTGCGTACATTTGTCTTAGTGCCGGCTTCCAAGGATGTTTCCTACTCCCGGGACGTATTTTGGCAAAAAACGAAGAAAAATACCATGGTAAGTAAACTGTATTTCACGTATTCTTGATCGATTTTGCTTTTCGGGCGTTCTCTATTACTTCCCCTCCATCGTGATGAAAATTAAACTCCCCTGACTATGTACACAAATACGAATGTTTCGCCTAGTTTTTTAAAATCCAAACCAAATTCATCGACCTTGGTACGTACCTAATGTACGCACGATAGAAAATAGCTACAACTCACGGAATCTAATTGAGATTGAAAGGTGCGAGTCAGATTCGAGTTTCAAGTTTCTTGTCTTCTCTTCCTTACACAGTTGGTCAGTCTATAGTAAGTACCTTATGAAAAACTAAGTACGACTTCAATAGTTAATTGATTTTTCAAGAAAATTAGAAAAATGAAAAACGAATCGCAGCACAGAATCTGGAAAAAGATAGAAAACATCCGGCATCGATCCTTTTACGAACATCTTCAGAGTATTCCTAAATCCTTTTCACCGCCTTTTGAGTCTTTTTCATGGGTGTGAGGGGTATTGGAAGTCATTCGTACCCACGATTTGATTTTAAAAATTTTGGAGCCATTCTTATAGCTTCATTGTCTACAAAAATTCGCTAAACGGAAAATAATAATAATAAATCCACCTATTTTGACCCCCCCCCCCCCCACCTCTAAAATGGCAAATAAAAGCCGATTTTTCTGTAGTAGATTTAGTTATTCATTCAGAAAATGGAAACATTTTTGATTAGTGAGTTAATAGCAGATGGGGAAAATGTTATTAATATCTGAATTCTTTCTCTTTGCAGAAGAAGGTGGATAATAGGCTGCGAAGAACTGGGACTGGAATTTAAAAAAAAATCTCATGTTGAATATGTGTTTTATATATTTTAGTTGAATATTTTTTTAATATGAGTCCTCTTGTACCTGATTATGCATAATCCACATTCTGTTAAAAAATAAATAAATAAACCTGATGTTTTCGCAAAATGATGTTATGTTGATAGTACTGAATGTTATATGTAAACCAGTTGAAGTTCGTATTGTAAATACGACGAAGATGTTTATTTATGAAATGAATCAAATAACTCTTTGGCGTCTTCTACACTTAATTCTTCTTTGTTGACTGTATTCCTCATCAGAAGATGATTCCCACATATTATTAAAAATCGTCAACTCACAACACTGTCAATACCTCCTACTAGAAAATAACAAGTTAACAGGAGAACGGACGTAGGTTAAATATCGGCCATTTTTTACAACTGTAGAACAGTGACTTGTACAAAAAGATGGGGAAACACTTGTAACTTGTCCGAATTCGCCTGTACACTTGTTCATTTTCACAGTGCATTACAAGTCTACACTTGTACCTTTATGAAACGCTTCCACAATCATTTTTTAACACTTGTACATAAAATCGACTTGTAACTTGTCACTTGTTGTTTTATGAAATAGGCCCCTGGTGTCACGAAACTTGTGAAACCATTGTAGAATGTTGTTGTCTCTTGGAGGATTAATTCCGTATTATTGACGAAATGCTCGTTGCACTGTACATTATTGATTGAGTGCGACCGAACTCGAGCATACAAGCTCGAGTTGTTGCTTGGTAGCCATGACTAACGACAATTGCTAATGAAACTAAAATGTAACAACAAAATGTAACAATGTAACAACAAAAATGTGGTAACATTGCTTTGATAAGTGCTAGCACTACCTACCGCCTACCAAATGAAACTAGGTAACTTCCTATTCAATCCGATAGGTGGCAGACCATTCTCCGATGCATGGTTGCACAGCAAGAGCTCCCAAACTCCGATATTCTTTTTGAAACACCCTGTATATTATGTATAGTTACGACTAGCACCTGTTTTCAGGTCGAACTGGCAAGGTAACTAATCAAATAATCCCGGCACAAAAAAGTCTTCATCGGAACTATATTCATCCGTGGCTGGTGTTTCCCAGGTAACTCGTTCCCATGGTTCTTCATCGGACGATTCTCTACTTTCGTGAGCGAGATAGTCGCTGGCATCAGTCCTGTGCCAATCACTCGTAACTTTCACGCCATTACAGAAACTAGATTTTCGGATTTTAACTATATTCTTATCAAGGCCGATGAAAGTTACATTCAAACAGTTATAATTTCCATCTCGATCGGGCGCAGTTATCTCAGTTATACGAGATTGATAATATTCGTAGTCTGGGTGCATATGTTGACATGCAGCAAAATAAAAAGATTTTTGTTCTTCATCTATATCTGGAACGGAAATATCAGCAACTGACACGATTTCGACCAAATTGTTTGGCACCTGAATGGGGAGCAAGTTCTGATCTATTTGTGTTTCAGAATCTTTTTGTGACCAGTAAAAAATGGACTCACTGACATTTAAGTCCGAACGTTTGTAATAATTTGTTCCACCTTCATGTCCATTATGCCATGGTATAAATTTTCGTGTGAACATCCTTTTAGGGTGAATATCTAAATGCATAATTGATAGCATTAAAACGGTTTCATTTGCAGTAACATTCCTACCTGTTTTTATCTTGAAATAGTAATATTTGCCATCGGTTACATAAGAAATATTGAAATTGCATCGTTCGAGTTTATGGGCACGCATCGAGTAGTATTTCGAAGGCACGGATGAGATAGTCTTGAGCAGAAATATGTGGTTGTCCAACGTGGGAAGAAATTGAGTCTTGAAGAATCGCACTTCGTTGATTTCATTGAAGCTCCTGGACATAACATCTTTCAATTCGGGATGTCGAACACTTTGAAGCATGTAATAGCAACTTTGGTCGAACGCATCGGCTATAGACTGGTCAAACGTAACGCCATTAGGTTTGTTTATGAAGACGATTTCGGCTTTTATAAATTCACGCAATCCTGTGCCGTTCACCCGATGTTTAACCCAATGAGGGATAATGTAGGCCTTATGACGCTCCAATTGCAGTACAACTTCTTCGTTTCCCAAGAATAGAAAATTGTCTTCATTTTTAACTTCAAGATAAATGAGTAAAGTATATAAGGAACATTCCTTCGAGGATTTATTCACAAACATCGTGTCAAAATGGTCATTGAATTGACCACCGTCGATGTAGCGGTTCCATTTCAATACATCGTTTACGCGGTACGTACCTTTCCGAAAGACAGATGTAAGGCATTCTTCGATGTCCAACCTCAACTCTTTATTACGAAACAGCATCACTTTACCATCTCGTTCGTTGTCATTCTTTGGCGTAGTGAAGAGCCAAATCCGTTGCAGAGTTACAATTTCACACGACATCTCATAGTATAAACCCGAGTTATGTAGCAAAACAGGACCCTCGGCGCCAAGGCGACAAATTACTTTTTTGTTGAAACATAGATCTTCCTTTTTAACATCAATAATATTTTCGTTGAAGTCGTCGAAACCCACAAAGCGGACATCGAAAAACATGATACTATAGTCGTAATAGTGTAAGGCACCTTCGATCCAACCTTTCAATATTTTCATCCGTCGAAATTGTGATGAGGGTACGTAACTTGCTATAAGACTTAATTCATAGTATTCACTGTCGACAGTGTCTCTGCTATCACGGTTGTACATTATCGGGCTAATTTTATTCAAACATTCATCCAAAAGAGAGTTGTTGTCATTTGTACGATCGATTTGGCTTTGCATGAATAGATGTTCAATAGAGGCACCAACGTATTCGTCTTCTTCGATTTTCCCGAGGGAGAACTCTTGCAATCTCGCAATTGACAGTTTGTAGAATTTGTCGTTTTCATCCGTAGTCAAAGACAGGACCGGAAATGCGTCAAGAATTTCGTTAGCCTGGAAGTCACCAGAACCATCAAACCCAGTTAGCATACTTTGGAGGTAATACTTATCCAAATCATTCGTTTCCGAATGTCTCGGTAAAATCATCCTAACTTCTACGTCATTTGGGTCGTTAAACTCAATCAATCCGTTATCTTTACGCTGCGAGAAATACAGAAAGTCGTACCTATCCGATTGTTCCATGATTGATGATGATGTTGCACAAATTGAGGAACTGACACCCGGCACTGTCGAACAGGAACTGGCTTACCACGTTCACATCCCACAACTTGAGTGGTTGCAAACTGTTGCTCCAAGTTGCAACATCTACAGATAACTGACACAAGTTGCGTTGTGTTGACAAGCAAACACGGATGACAAGATTCTGGTTGGTTAGTTGGTCTATTTGCTATTTGCCGAGGATTGCTCCTGTTGTGAACAATCAAGTTGTCCTCCCAATTTTCTAATCTTTTGTGGAGTGTAGAGATGCATGCTTGCAGATTACCCAAAGAGTTTATAATAGGATGGAGAGGACAGGAACGTGGAGGGGAAAGAAGCCACTTAAGACTCCGCCCAGTCGGGGAGTGAAACCCGATAGCCAATGAAATAACGATAGCAGTAAGTTATTGAAATGTCAATTCGAATGCGTTGTTAAAACTGAATTTTCCACGAACCGCTAAATTTATAAATATTCAATTTTTTATTTATTTCCCCTGTGATTATTTAGGTCTTCTGTTGTTTCTTCTCTCAACTGAACACATTATAGGTGTACATAATTATTAACTGTGTATTTGTTTCTAGCATTTCACTTGATTTTAATTTTTTAGCTTCAAACTTCACTCCTTCGATAATAATCAAACTGGGCAAAGTGGGTTAAAATAACGATTTTTCTGTTAAAAACCTGTGGAAAAATGATGGTTTTTGGCTTCAAAGGACTCAAAATCAAATTATTTTGAATTTTTCATGTCGTTTACGCGTAGGTAAACGGCGGCTTTCAAGAGTCACAGGAATATGACTTGTAAATAATTTCAACTTTGCTTCGAATGAAATTTGCCTCGCTAGTTATTATCAGGAAGTAGGTATTCTGCAGTATTTCGTTATTATGAACATATTTCACGCTATTACGTTGGTCGTTCATTTCAGTTTTGGGTGTGTATCTAAAGCTTCATTTATGTTAGTCGGTGCCTACCTACTGTTCGAAATCATGGTATGTTTAGTGTTTACCTATGTATTTTTTCTTAAGAGAATGTGGTTGGTGTGGTAATTCTCTGTATTTGCGTAATCAAATAATAAAATTAGGTAACCTACCTAAGCTTTTCTTACCCATGGGTATTTCTCATTCAAATCTACAATGTAGTTAAGGTTCCGAGTTGTTTTTAAATACTTAATGAAACAATGTCACATAGGTGCTGTATAGTAAAATAGAACTATCCATGTTACCAAGAAGTTGGGTATAATAATTAACAACAATTATTTCATGAAAGAGATAATAACAGTGTTCATTCGGAGCTTGTCGATTCCCATCAATTGGAATCCCAGTGAGGCGGGGGTTTACCCATTGCGGGAAATAGCTAATGGAACCTGCTGACGACTAGGAACGTTCATTTACAGTTACCGTAGAGAAAATCTTGATCTAGGATAAGCCCTAAAGGTCATCAAAACACAAAGTTAGGTGATCAAACGACCCAAGCGTTTTGACGACTCATCTCAAAAATGTTTTACACGTAATACAGCAACAATTCTCCAAGGTCGAATCAGATTGTGGAAAAAAAGAAAAACAAGCAAGCCCAAAAGAAATAGTTCCAGTCATGCGGCATGATTGTATGAGCGAATTTTCGTAATTATATTACTATAGCCCATATTCTCGTGAAGTCACGCCTGGAGTAGGGTAAGGCTGCTACACACGTTCCTTTCCTACCTCCTCGAAAAGAAGCCACGCCCACAAAGGAGGCAGTGAAGGAACGTGTGTAGCGATGAAGGAGGGAGGAAAGTAGGAAGCTCCTACTTAGGAAGGAAGGAAGGAAGGTCCAGCCCGTCCGGAGGAGCGTGTGGAGGCATTTTTTCTTTCCTTCCTTTCAGTGGCGGCCAGTGGTCTGCAAAAGGAGTGGGGCATAAAAATATTTACCTATTTGACAGTTAAGAAGAGTGTAGTGGATTTATTGTTTGAGTTTGCTTTGTAGTCTGTGTACAAAGATATGGGGTCACCGTTTGTAGTGGATACATGATCCGGTTATGCGGGTCTGTCCTACAGGGAGAATTTAAATATGTTAAATTCTGAGTAGGTATCCCGAGAGAGAAGTTTGGACCCGATAACAATTTCTGATGAGGAAAGTGTAGTTTTGGTTCCGGGGGAACCAAATTTGGGGCGTGATCGCCCGGGTGTTGCCCACGGATGGTGGAGGTCCTGTAATCCTGTAGAGGATTATTGAAAGGACGTGGGTCTTTCCTGTAGGAATGACGTTGAGGCTGACGGGCCATGTCGTTGCTAGGAAAAACGCAGCCCTGAAAAGGGCAGTTATTGTAGGGGGATTTAGCCGGTGCAGAGGTGAAGCCTCTTTGAGCAGCTCAGCCGGCATGGGAGTGAAGCTCCCTTGGCGACTTCGGCGAGCAGCGACTGTGGGGGACTCCACCAGGCACGAAAGATAAAATCTTTTGCTGGGGAGCCGGGAATCCAACGAAGGTTTCGAAGCGACAAGGCTGGAGGCCTTCTTGATTGCCGCTACGGCCTCAAGACATGCGGACGGCTGCCAAAAGACAACCCGGGGCCGAGGTCTTACTGGACAGAGGCGGTGTGGCACGCTGGTTACCGCCTCTGGCTCCAGCTTTATACGGAGGATCGACGGGGAGATCAACAGAGTGTTGTGTGCGACCCGTCGAAAGGTCTGGATGTCTGGAAGGTCTCAATAAATAGCGCAATTGCTATAGACAACAAAATGTTGTCTGTAATGAAGAGCTGGAAGTTCTGGAAGGTCTCTATAAAATAGCTGATCCTTCTATGTTCACCAGTGAAGTCAAATCACTGCTGGTGGTTAAAAAGCGTGGATTGGGAGGTGAGACATTTAATGGGCCTTGGAAAGTTGTATTTATCTCCCTTTTGGAGTCGGGGGGGTGACTCGAGAATAGCCCCATGTAGTTCGTTATACTCTTTAGGTTTGTGTGTCAGAGTTGAACTCTGTAATAGGAGCGGCCGAGTGCTGCCTATGTTTTGTGGGGGGCTTGAGAGTCCCCCCTGCCTGCTGCTAGGGCGCTCTTGGGTTTTACCCTTGAGCCAGGGTCCCACGGGCGGTATCGAAAGCGGGAATACTGTTCTCCCGTTTCGCCGGGGAAGTTGTCTTTCCCGTTTGGGTGTTAGTGAGTCTGGAACGGTGAGGGCGACTTCGGAGGGCTGCACTCTTTCTGCTTTCATGGGTGAGCTTACTTCCCTGCCTTGCCGCAAGAGAGCTCTTGTTTTGTAGTTCTGAGTGATGGTTTTGCGGTGTCCCATCGTTTTTGGTTGTTAAAGACATTTCTGGTGTCTTTTGGGTGGTAAATTCGCCACAAAGAGTATTGAAGTTTTTCTTCCATTTGTTTTGCTTTCAGTGTGAATAAATTTTGATCTAAACACATGAAACATGAATCCCACTTGGGTCATGTCAAATGCCATGGGCAACCATTATAAAATAATATGACTACTAAATAATAATAAATCATGATCATAAAATGTTATTGATGAATTAAATTAAAAATTCTATCTTATAGGTACCTACTTGCTAAGTATCTAAAAAAATTTAGAATGGACTGTATTATAATAAATTGAAAGTATTAAACATTATCAACGCTTCGATTGTATTGCACTAGTGAACTACTTAGGAGAAATAATTCTGAAGGAATATTAAAGAACTCAAATTAAATTAGGATGAAATGATAGAAGTGTGAGGTCAGACGTCAATTGAAAATCGGATATTTCAAAATTCTATAGAAATGTTTTTTAACCCCACAACCACCACTCATTTATATGTATTACCTTTTTCTTTAATGCAACATATCCAAAATTATCAATATTCTACTGAAAATATTGATTTGAGTTGTTTTCGTTACCTACTCATTCTGTATGGTTTTGGAGGTGCCTTTGAACACTGTAGCTCTTTCCCCATGTGACCTCAAAATGTCGTCAGTTTTGGCTGATTTTGTTTCTAAGCCCAGAAAAATTCCTCGGTTCAATGAACTATCCCTCTCAGCATAGCCTCTTACTCCTACTTCATAAAGACCACACAACTTGATACAATCTATAATTTCTGTCAACTTGCTCATTGTGTTTCTTGATAGCAAGTTAACTTCGTTATTGTTTGTTACTGATGGTGGCCTAACCGTCGAAATCGATTTAACATTGTAACTCTTTATTTTTTGTGGAAATAGACAACGTTTTTCACTAACTTCCGTTTTATAATGGGTTTCCACAACTTTATCGCGAGTGATTTAGTTCGTTCCCTTTTCGTTTTTGCAACTCGTGTTAATTTCAAGTGAGGGGTGTCTCTTCCCAAACTTTTAACCCTCCAGCGCCCAAAGATAACCTGCCAGAGAAATTTCAAAATTTTCATATTTTTCCATCTACTTAGGCTCTAAATAGAACATTAAATGTGTTTTTACCACCTCCGCCCCTCCCCCCCTCCCCTTATGACACCGTCACCTGTAGGTGACATTGGGCACCCGAGCAACTAAGAAGGCAAATGAAGTAAACAGGTGGTTTCTGATCTGAAAACGTTTTATTCTTATGAATTTACACAATATCAATTAAAATACGTATTCGAAAATGTAACAATATGTAGAAAATGGTATGGAGTCACTTCAAGGGTTGGTCAATTTGCGATGATAGTCATGCCAACAATGGATATATGCAAATCTACTGCACATTTTTCACACATAAAACGGGTTCGCTTATGGCATTGCTTGCACATAGTGACCATCAATTCGATAACTTCATCAGAATACATTTTTTCGAAACAATCCATGATAGACATGTCGGGTCCATCGTAGGCAGTAAGTAGTATGTTCAGGGTTGTCTCCTCTTCCAGCTCTATTTATGAACAAATCTTCATTGTTCAGCCAATTGATTTCACGTTCGGTCTTCTTCTCTTTTGGTCCTTTCTTGTAAGCCACCGTCCGAGTCTGCTTTTTGGTCAGTATTGGTTGAGAAGTATGCTGCTCTTCCGGGCTGGAAGGGGACCTCGGAGGAGACCTGCGAGAGTCTTCATCCTCCAAATAGTCAGCATCACATTCATTCCTCTTCGCATTTTTTCAATTATTGGGAAAATACGTATAATTGTTGGGAAAATCGTATAATAAAGGGTTCTGATCTGCTGTATGCTATCGCGGCAAGTTAGGGTTTTCACTATGGTGAGATACACATGAAACTCCACAAAACAGGTAGGTACATATGAAATGAAACGTAGGTACACATAAAACATATGAAAATCCTACTTGTCATACCAACAAAATGAGAATAACGAGCTGAACATTGAAAACAGTAACCCAAAACACGTAAAATGAATGTGAATTGCCAATACCGAGCCCCTGCAACAGAAAGTTGCAACAGTGCCCAACGTCACCTGCGGATGACACTCCATTTTTTAACTCTTTCTATTAACTTCGATTCTCTTCTTGCTTGCTTGCTTGCTTGAGACAAAATTTCAGATCGATTTTTAACCCACTTCCCAAAATCCAATCGATCTGAAATTTGGCACACGAGTTCATGCTGGCGTACATTTTAATCTATCAAATTTTCGCAAAGAAAAAGTTAGTTATACTATAAATTTTCGAAAATTTGAAATTTAATATGGGACACCTTACAAGTGTTGTGTATTGTAGGGAGGAGGAGGAGGAGGAAGGAGGAGGTGGAGGGGGAGGAGGAGTGAGGGAGGAGGAGGATGAGGGAGTAGGGAGGAGGAGTGAGGGAGGAGGAGGAGGAGGGAGGAGGGAGGAGGAGGAGTGAGGAGGGGGGGGGTGAGGGAGGAGGAGGAGTGAGGAGGGGGGGAGTGAGGGAGGAGGAGGAGTGAGGAGGGGGGGTGAGGGAGGAGGGAGGAGGATGAGGGAGGAGGAGGGAGGAGGAAGAGGATGAGGAGGAGGAGGAGGAGGAGGAGGAGGAGGTGGAGGAGGAGGAGGAGGAGGAGGAGGAGGAGGAGGGAGGAGAAGGATACTATTGAACGTCTGCATAAAATGACAACGAATCCAGGGTCAATAAAATATTAAATGATTTTCCTTGTCAATTTAATTTAAGTTATAATCAATGTGATTTTGAAACAATGTGATTTTGTTTCAATTTACTGTTGCCAAGAAACTACCAAATATTGAAACAACAATAAAATTAACTGAGAACATGAGAAAAAGAAAGAGTTACATTAAAAACTTGTTTTTATGGGTTCATTTTTTACAGCTAATTTTTCCTTCTAACCCAGGTATATTCACGAATATTTTAACAGATCTCGTTCACATAACTATCTAACTACACAAGATGCTAGACACAAAAATGTGAAAGCAGTTGGGTTACAAACCGTTTTTTGGGCATGGTGAACGAAAAACGAGAACTAACTTAGCAGGCGCCAGAAAATGGCGAAAAGACAAACTTAGGAAGGTCATAACCTGATCCATAGGTTTCAAAACGAACTTTTTGTTGGTTTTATGTGTTCATGGATACTTGAAGGAGGTGAAAATATGCTAATCAAGCAGCCAAACCATTACCAGCAGTATTTAAACGTCATCAAAAAAGCGTCACCTGTAGGTGACATTGGGCGCTGGGGGGTTAATGAACACCCTCTCTATCATTACGATCTGTAGAGGATTTTGATTGCAAATTGGCCACAGTGTTTGATTCGGGTGGAAACATTGCTACCAAGTTCCAATAATGTAGGTAAGTAAAAACAAAGTTAATATATGGGTCATTCTCAGCAAAACGTAAATCTTGTGTGCTTTTTTTTTTAAATCTAATGTAATTTTTTTTATCCGTTTTTTTAAATGATACTTCCGTCCATGGATACTCAATGAAAAAAATATTACCATCAGCGCACCAGCAAGCTTATTTTTTAAATTAAAAATAATTTTAAAAAATGTGTAAGTGAACCAATGACATGTTCTGGGTGAGTCAATGATCGAAATGAATGAACGAATGACCTTAACTGTGACACAATGACAGTTATCTATCAGTTCACCATCTTTATTGAAAAATATGTGTGAGACAGCTGAATGTTTGGGTTTCATCAAAACAAAGGTTGTTGTAGACATTTTTTCTTCAAACGTCAAAAATGGAGCTTATATAATATGTAAGAATATATCACCATATGTAAGTATATAACACAAAATATTTCTCTTGAAAAGTAGGTACTCGAATATCTGAGTTCAATTTTAAAGCGAAATACCAAAGCTAGGAACATCAAGTAAATTTCAAAAGTACAAACTATTTTGAACTAGATTCAAGCAGAAATGTAGGAAACATTAGGTAAACAAGTTATTAAACATTAGGAAAAAACAAAAACTTCTTCACATATTCTGGCCTCTGACAAAAATCAGGAAGGTCTGCAATATTATAAAACTATTCAGTCTGCATTCTTGTCAGTCTCTATGTCTTATCACAAAATAGTTCTTATAATTATTGAGATAATTATAATCATTGACTTGAGATCACTTTATCACATACATCACAGCATAAAAACGCTAATTCATCGATGATTTTTACTTTGGAAATATCAAGACAATCGTCATGATAGGCGGTGGCTCTGCAGATCGAACACTGAATTCCAACTCTTCTAGAAGAGATAGCTCCCCCACAACTATAACATAAACCTGATTCGCATTTCGGTGGTGACAAATCATTACTGGAACTGCTGTTATGTTGCGTTGAGTAGGTAGGTTGGCTCTCAGCCCCAACAGAATCTTCAATAGCAGAATTCTTTTCTGATGGTACCTAGGGAAGATAAATAATGAGAAATATTAGTAGGGTATGTAACACAAGCTTTTGGCGGTAGAGTTAAGACTACAAAATTATTGATAACAGATTGATGAATAATGATTTAACAAACCTCCATAATGAAAGCGAGAGGCTCCTCATTGGGAGAATCTTCCTCAGATTCTTCATCTAGAAAAGTTATGTGAGTCCCAATCTTGTTCTCTGCACAATCTGTTGGCCAAATGAAGCAGCTAAGTCTGTTCATGTGTAGCTGAGGAAACGCTTTCTTCCATACTATCTGGTGCACTTGCATCGTTCCCTTGAACGGAAAAAGATTTTTCGGGATGGACTCGTTCAGTTCCCGAATGGTAGAATCTTTTACGTGAAAAAGCGTGACAGATGCCACTTTACCCGAAAGTTTTTGGATCAATGAATCCACATCAACGATATCACTCCCGTGCGCCACCATCCTGTCAGCTGTCCTCTTCAAGGTACCTCCAACACCATCAGGTGCTCCTTTGCCATGTCCGGCTTCATGATAGTTCCACGTTGCCAGGGTTAGGGCAGGGAAAACTTTTTTCAAACGGTGTTGAAACAAATAGAAAATCGTTCTATTCCGGTACTGAGGCGATGGGCCGTCGGAGAGGATGTGAAACTTTGTGATTTCCACACTGATGGTTTCTTTCAACTGAATGAAAATTGGCTCAAGATGTGCCCATACTGCAGCTGGTCCATGGTCTAGATTTTCTGATAGAGTACAGAAACAATGAGGTAAGACATGGCCTGACTCATAATCCTGATAGTATACAACAACAGTATGCATTGAAACATTTTGACGGTTCCCACCGAAATGTACAGCTTGAATCTCACTGTTATACTTGGTACTGTAATTTTCAGAAAAGTCACAGTGCAGAAGAATCTCACCAGCTTCAAGAGTTGACTTCAAACTCTTGAATGCACGATGTTGGTGCTTAATATTTCCCTCGTGCTGAAGAAGTGGAATGATGCAGCTTTCAGTTTCTTTGATAACGTCAAGCAGAGGTTTTTCCTCTTTATCTTTCATCATGCGATTCGTGGCTTTCATTTTCTTGGTTTTTGGATCCAAGTATTCAATTTTTTTGGTCATCCACTGTTCGACAACCAGAGGTTGTGAGCCATCAAATTCTCCAATATAGCTGAAGCTATTATCTTTGCAAAAGGTGCACTTCCTTTGGTAACAGTCAATATTAGGAGACCTACAGCAAATTTGCTGTTCAATTGTCCAAATTTTCCTACTTTCAATGACCTTACTCTTGTGGAGGGCATCTAGCCGCAACTGAAAATTTCCATGAATTTTGCAGAGACAAGTCTCTCTCCCTTTTACGTTTGGAGCCACCACCCAGAAAGGACGGAAGCGACAAAATGTGGAATAAGAAATTTCGAATGAAGAAGAGGACTCGTTGAATTTCCTGTGTAGGTCAACTAAGTCTCCCATGAGCAATCGTTTTTGTTTTTTCTCGCCAGATTTAGTCAAGCAATCTTTTTTCCCTGGGAGGCACTTAGAATTTTCATCATCCTCCAGGAACTCTACCACACGTTGCTTTGTTTCCTTCTGACGAACTGTCGAAGATCTTGGATGCAAAATTTCTCCAGAATTATTGTTTGCGTTCATTATCATCCTCAATGAAACTACATTAGCACACTCGGTAACAAGACCATACTTTTTGAACTGTTTCCCATCTCCTAGAATGATTTTAGCTGCTTCTCTCTTCGCTTGGTGTGTCTTTAGTTCTTTGGTACTTTCTCGTAGTTGCTTACTAACAACCTCTCCAAAAAGAAGTTTTTTTCTGATTGTCTGTCCATTATTTTCGGTCATTAATGATTTGACGATTTTCCCTGGCGATTCTGTGTTAAGCGAAACTTCCGCCTGTTTTGCTCTTTGTAACTGTTTCTTTTGGCGCTGAATTTTTTTTCGAAGTTGTTCGTTTTGTTGTCTCAACTTTTTGTTCTCCCGAGCTACAGCAGATCTGTCTTTTCTCACCCTTTTTCTTCCAGATGATGTTTGATGTTGAATTGCAGATGGTGTTGAAGAATCAACACGCACTTCAGACATGTCTGCCGTAGAATCTAAGTTGATTTCGGGAGGATCTGCGTTACTTTGCACTTGATTCGCCTTTTTCCTCTGTCGATAGGCTTGTTTATTGGTTTTCCACTGCTTACGTTGAGATCTTTTATCCCGTTCCGACATCTGACCTATCATTTTCGTTGTCCCTCTTTCTTTGCTTTTCAAGTAACTTTCGTCTTTTCAATTTCAGTAGTCTCGCAGTTTCTGGGTCACTCATCAGTTTTTCCTTCCTGAGCTTATCTTGGAGACTCTTCGCTTCTTTTAGTTCAGCTACAGTTTTTTTTCTCTTTGGTCCCATGATAAGCTGTGCATAGAAAAAAAACGCAAGATCTATAACAGTTCCAATCATGCAGCATGAGCTAATTATGACAAAAAAACCTTTCTTTATTAATTTATATTTTTATCTCAAACTATTGGAAATTGCAACTAAGGTTCAAATTTAGTTTCTTATTGTGAAATCCTTTGAAAAAACTTGAAATAGGAGCAATTTCTTCAGAACTTAATAAAAAATCAAATACGGTTTAGCCAAGATGTCATTGGGTCACTCAAGCTTGTCATTGGCTCACATTGTTAGCAGTGACCCAATGACAGATGACCCAATGACAAAACACGTGGTTTTCAATAATATCTTCTCAAGAAATATATTTCTCACAAAACTTACAGTACCAGTCAAACAAGAAACATGTAATGAGCTCAGAGAATATAAAATAAACGTTAATATGATGACTTACGAATGTATTAATCGATGCGGACCGATGACACTGAGAAAAAATACGCGAACGTCTCTGCACTCGCACAACACTTTCAACGACGCGGACTAGACTGAATTGCGGCAAAAATGTCACGTGATCGCCAAGCAGAAGTCACGTGACGATTTGGCTCCTCCCTCATCTCTGAAATTTGGCTTAGGAAGCGGAATTTCAAGAAACCCCCAAGAGTGCCCCAATGACACAATCTTGGTGGGACATGCTAACTGCAGTTTATTTCCAAATGAAGGAATAATTGAGAAATTGTTATATTCCAGTTTCTTAAACTACAGAATCTGCTTGAAAAAATGGTGGGTCGAAAGATCAGGTAATTGCTAAAAAGTAGATGGAATCAGTCAAAGTAGGTAAGGTCTGGAGGGGGACAAGGTGAACCAATGACATTTTCAGTATTAATTTCAAATTTCTATATAGAAATAATTTATTTTTATTTTTTTAAATACATGGGCCAAGTAGAGCGCAAAAAAACCTGCCGGAAACACATTCATTTTTGAAAAATAGGAAGGAGAACGAGTGAAATAGCACTGGACGTCGATATTTACGTTTTGCTGAGAACGATCCATATATGTACAAACGACAATGTCGAATAAAATGTGAAGGAAACTTATCTTAAGTCCCAAATCGTCAAGCGCCAGGTGCTGGAACACAATCTACCTATCCTTATTCAAAGGTAAGACGTGCATAGTATAAGAACTGGGAACGTACTCGTCGTATTAACACATTTTTACATTTAAAAAAATCAGAATAAATAGGATTCTACTACTGGCTGGCTGACCATGATCTTACTTTATAGGTTGTTGTTGTTTTCCACAGCCATAGAGCAAAGAAAACTCTCAGCATGGATGGTAGGGAAGATATCACAGAGTAAAAGAATGAACCATGGAATGACCAGAAGAGAATCAGTTTGCTAATGGAATGAACCGAAACTACTCGTACTCCTGCGGAAACCACTCATGACGTAAAGTTCATTCTACGGTCTTTACTTACCCCTTCACAGTCTAACCTGAATCGACGAAATTTCTCTCTCGATAGAGTGATATTTGTAGTGGATTTGCATATGTTCGACTGGGAGTCGGGAGACCCAGTGGTATGTCATGGAAAGTACCGATGTTTTAGTTATGCGGGTTGTACCCTTGGTCGTATCCCGACGGAAGGTGTGAAAAAGTACTTTTATCCATTTTTGTGTTATCAAAATTTCCCAGATAGTGCGTAGCCGGATCGTAAGATCTGTCTGTCTCAACCCGGGCTTCTCGTGGTCGTTCGATAGAATATTCCCGTATTGGGGAATGTTCTGGTCTCAACTCTATATTATGATAACGAGTTGAGGTAGATGGTTTGGGGTACTGAAAAGTACCTTTATGTTCATGCGACGGGTGTATAATAGGAGTGAATAAAACACTCGTATCGGCCGTATGTTCGGCAGAAAGTCGCGTAGAGATTTCTGTTTTTGTCAGGAAATCTTCGTTATTTCTTTCAGAGAAAGATTGATTTTGATATACTTGGTCAGACCGTGTCTCAGGTTGTTGAACATGAATCTCATCCTTCACGGAGTCGATTGAGAGGTCCTCCAGCAACTCAGAGTGGCTGGGGCGAGAGCGATCTCACGCCGGATCACGGGAGATTGGAATGCGAGAACGGGAGCTCACGTGACTGTTTCCCGCCTGTTCTGTCTCGGGGTGCGGGCTCCCGACAGCGCTAGGATCAGGCACCCCGTTGAGGGGGTGGAAAGACGGAGATCGTTCCATTTTTTGGAAACTCCTTGAAATATTTGGTTCTGTAAAAGAACTTGGAATTTCTCGAGGACTCGCTTGCCGTGTTGGCAGGGTCCGTCGAGGTGCTCTTATAAGAACAGTCGTAACGTGGGGGACTCGCTTTGCGATATTTTGCTCGTCTGAATATCGGCAAGGGTCCTCCCAACTAGCTCTCAGAAGAGCTCCCTTAAGCGGTTGATCGATTCGTATGAGAATTTCGATTAACCGGCGGCCCCCAGCAGACGATCAAGTGACTAGTTCAGCTTGATCCGGGTGAACCGGCTAAGGTATCCCAGCGGACGCCCAGAAAGAATAAAAATACCTTTCTGAACCGGGTGGTACCCTGACTGAAGAACGCTGGTAGTGAGTAATACTGAAAAGTACTGAGCTCGAAGCTACCAGGGACTTGTGACGAGAGAGAGTGCTTTGAAGTGTGTAGAATCCCCGTCGAGGAGAGGAGAATCATCAACTGCAGGGCGAGTGCGAGATCGGATCGTGTATAAACTTCGTCGTTGAGAAGAGAAGAGTCGTCAGATCCGTGTCGTGAATAGTAATGAATCAGATCATGTAGAAACTTCGTCGTCGAGGAGAGAGAAGAGTCGTCAGATCTGTGTGTAGAATTGGAATGAGCTCGACGGGCTCGTGCATCCTATATTTATATGCGGAGGCTGTCTCTGATTGGCCACCTAACGGTTAGTTCCCGAGATGAGTCCGCAGCATCCCAGTATCTGATTTGATCGGTCGCGCTCGGTGGGCGGAATGTGAAATGCGAACTTCCGCCCCCCTCTACAAAGAGCGCGTCTGGCTTGTTTTGCCCTTGTCCCAGGGGGTGTAGAGTAAAGGATAATACTTAGATCTATCGTTTTTATTTGGTTTTGATAATCCCTCTCGACCTGGAATTATCCTTTGTGAGGACGTTTCCTTCTCTGTTCCGTTTTTAGGGAGCTCGAAACGATGAGAATTATTCTCTGTGATTCTCAGTCGTCTGCTTTTCCTTGGGAGCTGTATTTCTCGTTTGTCCGTTAGGGAGCTCTCGTGTTGGAGCTTGGTATTCTGTCTTTTAGGCGGCCCATCGTCTTTATTTGTCGAAGATATTGGTGGTAAATTCACCACAATATTATCGCAATCTACGTACTTTTTCTCTGGTAGATGGATCTTTGGCATAAACCTTTTCCTTCTAGCATCCACCTTGGAGCCATAGCATGGAGCTACACGATGCACTTTTCATTCTAATTTGAAAGGATGAGTTGCTTGTAAAGGCTTCATTCTAGTTTGTAACTTTCTTCCCGAAAGTACTGGGGCAATGTCCCGATCCCCCCCCCGTTTTTTAACTTTTATCTCATTTATAGACAGCATCTCAAAGAATCGGATGAAACCACCCGAATCGCTTCACGTTCATCCGTTCGCTCACCCTAAGGGCTAGAACTTATGCAGGAAAATTAATCAATAACATGGAAGCCAATCTTAACTGATGGAACACAGTAAAAATCACCTTGTAACTACGACGCTCGTATTAGCTAGTATAATTCCAGTGGAATTGTCACTTCACGGAACCGGGTTCATTATAACTTTTGTCACTTGTTAAAGGACTTGTGAAGCGTAGGTAGGTGATTTATTTTATGTAATTAATTTTCATTTGGTGGGACGGCTCGTGTTAAATACTAGGAAAGTGTAGACGTGTGTTATTTAATGAAATTAATTTTTCTTCGGTAGGTGTCTACACCTAATATGCACAAAGGTACCTATATTTAGACACCTAATGTATTGCAGACTTCGCTGTTAATGGGGAACAAAGGGCTTTTGTTGGTTTGTTGTCACCCCGAAGAATCGAATGAAACCGCCCGGAACTCTATTTGTTAGCCCGGACTGAAATTACCAGCGTCATCTTCAAATCACTGAGTGCAAGTGGTTGTGAAATTGAAACAGAAGAACTCGCCTAATAATTTCTGATGAACTTTTTTTAACCCTCCACCATTTAAGGTCTGCGGCTGTTCTGCCATATGACCTCGAGGAGCACAATAAAGTTTTGCTATTTTCACCCAGTGGTTGTCGTCCGGCGAGAAAGAATTTCTAATGTCCTCAAGGTGAGCTTATCCACCGATTAACTTGTCAGGTGATATAATTCCAATGTCATTCTGACATCGCGAAGTCGATGTATTAAGTAGGCTGGATTAGTGAAGCGTTGGTAGGTGTTTTATTTTATCTCATAAATTGTCAGTTGGTGAGCACCTACCTAAATAAATGTTGTTATATTGGTTCAGGGAGACTACAGTTAAGTGTAAATACATTAATTAATTGCATTCATTTTCCCTCGGTAGGTGCCTATAACTACTCAGATATCTTGACCAAAGCGAAATCGTTCACGTAGGTGCGTTAAGCTGAGGAGCCCGTGAAGCTAATTTCGTTTTGCGCAGAAAGGCTATCTAATGCAGAAATAATAAATCTGAGTGTAGTAATTTGCAGCGTTTTTGTGTTTTTTTATATACGTTTGCTGATCGGGAATTCCCCAACATATAATTCTATTCTAACCTAGAAGAAAATAAAATCCTGAAATTTAGAAATCTGATGAAATAATTACTTAAGCTTCGCAAGGCTCACACACACACACACATATACTTTTCTTGAGAAACTTCATTAATTTTAATTTTAAGAAACCTCTTTAATATCTTCGTTAAGGAACATCTATAAGCACTTACCTAATTATTAGTGAATAATGATTCATTTATCAACTTTACGTAACTTCCTGTAAAAAGGTTTCAGTAGTATTATTGGGTATCCTGAACATGATGAGGAAAACATGAGTGTTTCGTAGAAGTGATGTAATTCAGGATGACTAAACTGTTTGCGATATCGGATCGTGCGACGCGGGAGGTATTCATGAAACCGTTGACGACGAGAAATAAAGAAAGTCGGAGGCTCCTACGGACCGTGATAACAAAATTTGTTGAGTAAAGCCTGTTGAAGTAGCAATAAAGTATGAAATAGGTGTTCACTTATTATCAATCGAGATGAAGTAGCATTGAAGGTCGTCAAACTAGCGAGCTAGGTACTCTATAAAATAAATTACTTCATGCAGGTAATAAATGAGAGTGGGGAGATTTTTTTAGACTCACCTCATAACAGGAATTTCGCTTAGTAGTTGCTTGAATTTTCATCAAAGACGACGTCAGTGTTCTGGTTTTCGAGATTGAATATGCTTCGTGGAAATTTCGATTTCAGCTTCTCAGGCGATAACGCCAAAGGGTTTCAAGATGACGTTGAGTTCAGTGAAAGGGAATCATCCTCTTTCAGAGATTGTGCGAAAGGAGTCGGTCCAGCTTCGCAGGCTTGGGCCATGCCGACTGCAGAGCGCACGCCTTGGGGCGGACAACTTGGGAGGATGAGTGAACAAGAGACTTCAGTAGAATCCTCGAATAACTTCATTGGTGGACAATCTAGACCGGGGAACTGCAGCCCTGCATCAAGGCCTGGTCTATCGGGGCAAATTTTCAATGCCTGGCCTCCCCCAAAGATCCAGCTGGGACCTCGTGGCGTTCACCAGGACTGGCTACAATCTCAAGCTCATTCTGGAGTTATCCGAGAAACTCCGCTAGAGCTGAAAAGAAGAAAAAACAGGGAAGCAGCAGCAAGGTGTCTTCAAAGAAAAAAACTTCAATTGGAGCAGCTTAGAGTGGATGTTCTCTATCTAAGAGACTTGGTATCGCAGATGCACCACGAAAAGCACCATTTGCAGTATCTTGCAGCACAAAGAAACGAAGCTAATCGGCTGAATGTTTCAGATCCAGCACAGCCCACTCCCACAAATTAGGTACTATCCAATTTTTTCAATTAACTATGTTGTACTTTGGTGTTTTCAACTACTTTTAAGATTGATGTAACCGAGTACCTACTATAAATTTTGCACTTCTCTTTCACAAGAAAGTACACTGAATAACGTGAGTTATACAGCCTGGAAGCTCGATTTTTCATTGATGGACCACCAGGTAAAGCCAGTAACGAAGGATAAACTCCTAAAAATGCATTATGACTGACATTTACATTGCATTTTTACATTATATTTCAAATAGATTGCAGATAACTAAACAACTAAATTGGGTATTTGAAAGTTATTGACAGATGATTCAATGAGGAACCGTAGGTTTTTATTATTTTTATTGTGAAGGGACATATAATTTTTGCTGAATCCTATATAGTTCTTGGAATAAACTAAATAGTTCGTATTTTCATTCAGTGTCACGCGACTTGTAAAATACGGTGCCCGCCGTGGGCACGACCTGAGAATAAGAGTCTAGTAATCTACGTATTTTCATTCAGTGTCACGCGAACAGGTGGTCTAGCCGTTACAAGACTCGTAAGACGTTATGATTGAATGGAAATCCTAACTAGGATTTATTTTACCCATTACAAGAATCACACACAATATGACAAATTTCATGTTGCCCGAGAATTCAATGTTCTCCAATCTTCTAATAATATAATTCCAATAAATAAAAGGAAAATTATTTTACTGATTGTGAATAAGAATCATAAGTATTGCAATTTACTGTTTTTATTTATTAAGAGTTTCAATTTAACATGGGCTCATTAAGTCATAAAATTTACGGTGTTTAATATTGGTAGATATATTACCTATTGTAAAATATAATTTAACAATATGATTATTTAGTTTCTTGACCGCAAAATAATAATCAGTACAGTTGTAGGGTCTTCAGAGTCGGTCAGGATAATCAATTTCATATCTTCACGCCAACGTTTCGATGTATTTATACATCATCATCAGGGATATATAAACAAGATGAGTTCCAAAAATCTATAAGTTTAACAGCTACCTATGGTTCGAAAATGCGCATGTCAAAAATAAAATAATAACAATAAAAATATATACATAGTATGATATAACTTGGAGAAATTTAGTGTATAGAACATGTAGTATGTACATTCATGTACATATTGACTAATGACAGAGGAAAACAGGTGACAAACCTACACTAGTGCTTAACGTTACACATTGGTTATGGACTAACAATTATTGTGTCCTTGGGAGGAGATCTAAGATGGATGTTGATCAGACTATGAGAGGGACTAGGAGACATACAGAACACTACATAGTGATGAGGATTGCAACTAACTTAAATAACATTTCTGAGTTATTGAAAAGTAGAATGAACTATGAAACATGAAATATTAATTTGGAATATTAAGTAGGTACTATGAAAAAACTGTGTTGGGATAGTAAACAATAAGAAAAAAAAAAGATTAATTATTAATATATACGTAACTGTCTACCTGTTTATTATATCAGAGTAAATCTTACTGAGTTTATCTATGTCAGTTTTCTTATTGCAGGTGTTGGGATCTTTGGCAATATATCTTTTAATTTTCCTTTAGGACTCGACATCCAAAATTCTCTCATCAAAAACATCTCAAAATTAAATCTATGACCTGTAGTTATGGAATGGTTGGTTAGCATACAGTTAGTGTACATTGGTTAAAATCAGATTCGTGGCCAGATCTGATATCCTATTTTTTATGTATTGGGTAGTTTCACCTACATAAATGTTGTTGGACAAACCATAGCTGTTAAACTTATAGATTTTTGGAACTCATCTTGTTTATATAGCCCTGATGATGATATATAAATACATCGAAACGTTGGAGTGAAGATTTGAACTTTATTATCTTGACCAACAGTCAAGACCCTACGACAGTTAAAAACTAAACGACCCTACTAAAAATAATTTATCCATGTATACTCATATTAATACATGCTCAGATACACGTACCTGTAACTACAATATTGACATAATATAGATATGACAGGTACAGTAACATTATGAACTGGAATGCCGCTAATGACCCTCCTGGTTGAGGTGCGGCATTAAAATCATTAAATTTAAAAAAAAAAAAAAAAAAGGAACTGAGAGCACTGCATCGATATAATTTTGTCAACCAATAAGATCATGGCGTGGATTAATAAAGTATACAAAGCATACAATGAATGTTCTCTCTTTTTGTAGTATCTATGTATCTATCCATGTTGGATGGTATGTGGGTAATCATTAATAGATAGTGATCATTAATATGTTGGAGGACACACCTTTTAAATATACATCTTTTTATTAACAATGGTGGTTAAATCACAAAATGTATTATTAGAAGAATTGCTTTCTTCAAGAATTGCTTATTTGAAGAATTGCCGTAGATTGATATAAGTAGAAATACAGCACTTGAAATTAATGCACAAATAGTTGTTCAACATGCTAATAAATTGTCTGAACTGACGGCAATTGTTTTTGTGTATTCATGGCTACCTTTATCATATATTTGTTAATTCAACAAAGATGTCAGGGTGAAATACATGATTTAATTGATTAAAAACATTTTTCCAAAAGTAAAAGATTGGTCCTTATGAATGTACAGAAGAAAAGAATGATTATTATCTGAACAAAAACAATAAATGCAAAGTTTTTCTGCTCGGGAAGAGTTATGTTTGATTACGGAATCATTAAATTGGATGGAAAAATCTTGGGTTTATACGACAAAATATGTTTTCTTGTTTAGGCCAAATTCCCTAAATATGAGATGCTGATATATGTGAAATGAAACTTAGTTAAGCGGGACCTGGATAAATGGAATATCTTCATAAGTGAGAAAAATCTCACCGAACGAGCATAACTCGAAAGTTTCTTTGATGGGCCTCTTGGGCTTGGTTGAGGGATGGCCAGTTCCACGCAGGACATGCTTCTGTAAGCTTCCAATTTCTATTGGTGTGTCGCTTTTATTTGCAGACTTCCAAAAGTCGTTCACGTAGTTTAAGAAATGACGATGTCCATGCAGTACTGATAAATATTTAAGTACATGCATATTTGAGGTTTACTTAATTTCCCCAACCTTTATTTGAGCATGAACTTAGGTAGATAATTGAAATTCCGCTCGTGATCCCTAGCTTTCAACTAAACAAAGTTTCACTAATAACAGTATGAAGTATCAAGTTCATCTCTTTCATTCAGAGAAATTTTTGAGAGTACCTCTTTAAGAAGATGTGGATGATCCTTCATTTTATTCCAGTCAATTGATTTAACCACTCTTTCGCGGTTGTTCGCTATGAACTCGACAGCGGACGATTTCAGTTGGTCCAAGCACATCATGTCAGCTATTATACACGTATCAACGACGTTGCTTACGCTCAGGTTGATAATCAAAATTGTGATGCAGTATTCGCACAACTCCTTCAACTTGTATCTCCAAGCACCTTCTAAAAGCCGTATGTCCACGACAGAAGGAGGTGGAAATACGCAGGAATATATGTAATCGACAAGGCGTTTGAATGTGCAGGCATCTATGTTGTCGAATCGATATTCAGCTGCATCGCTCTCAAAAAGCTTGACAAAATAATCGCTCTTGGACGTCAAAACCAATTTGTGTAGATGGAATTTGGCTCCGTCAGCAAGCACGGCCACGTCAGTGAATCGATTACGCATTTCGTAAAAATTGAACCCTCTTATACATGGATGCTGGGAAATTACAGGGGTTTTCTTTACACACACTCTCAACGTCAGGGGGTACTGAAAGTGAAAATCTAGGCTTTCTGACAACGCCATTATTTCGGTACCGTCCACTTCAGTCGGCCTCCATTCCATATGTACTTTCTTCTCCATGAGTACGCGAGAATTTTTCAGATTCGTGACTGTGGCAACGAATGTCAAATGCACTGGTTGCCTGAGACAATAGTCAGCATAACCTACAACCACTAAAGAGTGATTTCGATAGTGAAATGATAAAAAGACGTCAACTTTAGGTTCTCCGCTAATCACAGGACTGATAACAATCACACCCCTGGTGTCCATGATGTCTTCCTTCTTTTCATCTTTCCATCCGTCGTTACATATCGTCCAAGTTACTTCATCCATGTGGTTCCTTTTCACATAGTAATCTTTTGCGTCCCATTCAATAATTTCAGTCGTCAGTTCGAATTTGTTATCCAGTAAAGACCAGGATTTACTTGCCATTATGTTTTCCATTTGACTCTTGATGTAAGATTTGACGATTTTCTTCAAATCTGACCGCTCGCATTGATGTGCCAGTAACAGGCACTCAACGGCGTTTTCGTTGTTCAAAGATCCCTCCACGAATGAATCGCACAAAGGTAGAAGATGTTTGACTTTGTACTGGTAAGCAAGGCGCATCATTTCCTGAGCCCGCGTTTCTACTATTTTCACGTCTCGGCAGTACAAGTAGTCCAGGAAAGCGATGAAGCATTCGTCATCGAAGTCCTTAATTATCTGAACATGCGAATAACTATCGGAGTCGACGATTCTTTTAGGAAAACACCAGGAAGATTGTGAAGATGGTTCTTCAGATGATTCAAACATAGTTCGGAAAACAGAGCTACAGGAAGAAAGCACGACTTTGTGAGCCTTAACAGTCGTATTACCCACAACAAATATGACGTCAGTGAATACACCTTTCTTCATAAAGTCGTGGAGTTGGGAGAACATGTAGCTGAAGCAATCTACTTCATCCATGATGAGACTCACTCACGGCACTTCGAGGTAAATACTAACTCCCAATAGAATGAAAACAGTATATCCAATATTAGAAATCATAACATTTGCCGGAAAACCGTACGTAATTGTGAATGAGTAAGAATTAAGAGGAAAAATTAAACGAATATCTATTTGAAAACATCCTTCTCTTCTTTCATTAGCAATTCAGAGGATTTTTATGATACCAAATAAGATGACAGAGAAACTAAATGTTAAACATATATTTAACTAAAGAATTAGTTATATACCAAAAATGAAACTATAAGTTTCTTAGAGTAGGTAGGTACCTAAATTATGACACGCTAGCCCTCACTCATTGTAACATGAACGGATTAGTGACGCGGTATTATCGTGAGTACTCTATATTACTCAATAATATTAAAATGTATTGCTTGGCCTATAGTTATATGGACTCGCACTATTGGTCCAAGAACGATGAAACATTATAAGGATATTTTATAAAGGTAGCCGGAATGTTAGAGAGGGCAGAGATTGAGATAAGAGAGAACCACAACGTACGAAGGCTGGATTGATACTGATTTGATACTGAATGATGCTTTAGTCACTACCTACCATCTCTGGCGTCACAAGCTCAAGAGTAGCCATCTTCTATTGGTTTCCCAATCATGGGTTGCCTCAGATAATGAAATATGTGGCACGTCAATATCTGCTTTCAGGCAGTTTGCGCTGCTTGGAACTTCTGACACTTCTCACTTTTCATAACTGATGGCACCTGCCTTATTTGTGGGGAAAAACTAGGCACATACTTTAACCTTTGATCGCTTTGGCTTTGAACGGCATCTCGTGGGCCAGACAGGTCGCGGAAGGACAATGAGGTCACCGGCCGTTAAATTAAATATGCCCGACTTTAGGTTGCCTATTAACGCGCATTCTTCATAAAAGGCCTCAGAGGTGATGGTGGGATGTCCTCGTATTGACCAAGGGGAACGTGCCTTCCTTGGTGTTAACCCTCGTCAGAGCCGCACTGTGGAGAATCCGTCACGTTTCTCCGTCCTCCTGTCCCGGGTCACATTGAGTTTTTGAAGGGGCCGCGTGCACGACATAAAAAGGTGGAGTCAGTCGAGGATTTTCCAGTCCACGGAAAAGTATTCTGGAATCAAGAGAATTATATCACATTATATAGTTATATAGCACTACCCATTAAAATTCCTTATTCAGAGGTAAAAAGTAAAGCTATTGCTATGGCTTCAATATTACCTATAGAAAATGAAATTTTCAAAATAGGTGTTGTAAGTACCTAATAATCAAAATCGGTTTGAAGAATTTGAAAACCGTTCCTGAATTTTAAAATTCTTCGCCTATACCATTATTGAAGAGGTTGTTCCATTCACAACCCTCATTGCAAAATTATATCCCAAAAGTCTGTAACTTCCTCAGTTTCCACACTACGAAAAAATCGTTCAGTCTTCTTTTTATACCAATCAATCAAGCATATTAGAAGAATAAATGAGTTCTTAAAACTCGAAAACGGAGAAAGAAAACCAACCCCTGGTCGTATTTTCCCATTTCCTTATTTCTCTCCCCCCTCACGCTGCCAGTCATTGTTACACCTTTTTTAATCATTGTTCATGGGCATTCATGGTTTAAGCTAATAATAATAAACTTACTAGGGATACATTAAAATACTGTAGCACTGGTTATAGATTTTATGGTTTATTGAAAACCCCTAACATGTGAGACGGAGACTCTTTTCACATGTATTCCTAAACACCTAACCCTAATCTAACCCACTACGACCCGGTCCTTTCGATATAAAGTATCGGACACGAATGAATCAGCCACGTCTCACCAAAGTGTCATTTTTATGTGGGTGACCTGATTTCCCAATCTCTTCCAACGGATGTTGACACATCACCCTTCCAAAGACAGAGCCGCTGATATAACCTACTCAGTAACCTGCTTATCTCAGGCTGCTCCCACCTTCGTTCTCCAGGTTTTATTGCCGCGACGAACGGTACCGGACATCGGGTGGTAAATTCTATGTTTAAAAAAGTGGTTTTTTCTATAAAATCCAGGGTTTTTGTGAAAAATGACCCTATAAGAAAATACAAGTTTGGGGTCGGTTTCTACGTAATTTTTTCACGCTGAATCGAACGGTAACACTCGCAGATCTCTCCAACTCCGTTACAACCGAGTTTTACACTTAAACAAACCAGTTTTTAGTTCACCTGTTATGCTCAATTTTATGTGTTTTTTAAGAGTAAAACTTGTTAGTTAAAGTGTAAAACTCGGTTGTAACGGAGTTGAAGAGATTTACGTGAAGCGTAGCTATTTGAGAGTCCCTTTAGTTAACATCAGTACCAAAGGAAAACATATTCCCCTATGAATGAGTTGTAAAGATTTGGTGAAAATGGCGAATAAGTCGTGATTTTAATAGATGTACTCCCTTCATTATAACTTAACATGAATATGTTTCAAACAGCACTGATTTTACAAATTGGTTGAAAATATTACGATACATTGGTACAGTTCCCCCCTCCCCACCAAAAATATGAAATTTTATATGACTGAGAATGGTTTCTCAGAGACATCTAGTCCTTCGAGCAAAATTAGTAAAACGATCGTATAGATATTTATGCCATCACAATTTAAATTTTCCAGTGGCCAAGAAAATGTGATATAATATTTTTTCAACGCTTTTCCCAAAAATCTATTTTCCCCATCTGACCATTTTCATGAAGAACAACCGAAATCATCACCCTAGAACCAGAACTGCATCCGCAAATCTCGCCCACTTCGCTTCAGAAATCCACCCCCGCAAAACCGACGTGCATCCATTAGCCCCATAAGGTCCGCTCGAGACAGGACTTGATCTCTTGAAAAACCGCCAACCCCAGTGCACGGCAATGTTTTACCGGCTAAGTCACCCGGATTCCCTCATAAATAATCGCCCACCGACCTCCCTCGGAGGTATCGCCTTAAAATAATAATTCCTTGTTAGGGAGTAAGAAATCATATAGTCCGAGGACATATCTCAAGTCCCCCTGGTTTTATTATTTCTGTGTCTTTTTTTCAGTTTATTTTTCTTCAAACGTGAACGACCTTCCTTTTTCAGACCTCTTTAGTAATGTCACACTATCTCGGAGTCATATTGTAATATACGGGTGGGTCGTGATAAATTTATCAGCTAAGGCGTTGGTTGCGTCATATAGTATCAATGTACTATATTGAATAGAGTTCATGTTTAATAGGATGTTATATTCAACAATATTCAGTAGATATTCATTATTGAATATAATTCAATATTCTGCTTCAAATAACTAACTCCAAGGGTATGATTCACCTCATAGAAAAACAGTGATGGTAAAATCTCAATAAGGTTGCTGTTTGAATAGATATATTAGGTAGATAGATACCTAAAAAATAGAGAATTTTGGTAGGTATCTATACTTATAAGATGTCAGTGTTTCGGAGAACACTCGACAGGAAACCGTAGTTGTAGTGAATTCCATATTTGGCAAATAGCAATCATGATTGCTGCTTCATCTTTCCCCACAATTAACTCTGATTCCCGATTTAGATTCCTTAATAACGTATGCATTAAGTATAGCAGTTTTCCACGTAGAAGTTTTTACTCGTTTCTTTATGTGTTTCTCCTTAATATAACACATCCAAAGATAGTGGCCAAATGGAAAACAAATTACAGGAGTGTCTTGCCACATGATGCAGCTACGCAGAAACATTAATTGTGCCACGCTCCTTGCTGCAGCTCGACACTCCTAGAAACTACGTAGGCTACAATGGAATTTATACCTATTGCACTTTGTGGGGACTAACCCACTCAATTCCTGTTAAAGTCTTCAAAATTGAACGAAAAGTACTTTAACTCTGGCATTGAATTCTACAATAGCATCATCATTCACGAGATCAACACGCTGAGAAAATTCTTTACACTACAAGCGGCCGTATTTCGGTTTAATCATATGATCCAGAATGTGATATTGCTCATCCAGGGGTTTGTTTTGACATTTTCATGTCTTTCATATGGCACATAACAAAAAAATCGTCACGAAAAAAATTGTCCCAAGTGGCCACAACGATGATTATGACCATCAGAAATGACGTTGACCATTCATAGGTAAACACATGAAAATGTCCCAATGCGTTGCAGACTCGTATGCATGCGTTAGGAAATTCTATCCTAAATTGTGTGCTGGTCACTTGGAGGTAAGTAATTCAATACGGTTACGTTGAGAATAATTAATGTAATTGATGTTTGTGCTTAACTATTCACAAATTCCCGAGATTCGACAGTGGAGAGGCAAAAAGAGGTACCTACCTACTAGGTAGGCACGTATCCACATATTTCCAGCATCAGTTTGAACACACTTCTTGCGTGTTCTGGTTCCAGTCTGCACTGATTGTGAAAATCATAATTACGCCCATAAACCTAGTATACCAGGAAATGTTTTTTTAATGACTTTTATGATAACGTTTACAACACGGGTTGCCTCACCTAAAAGCTAAAGTTACGGCATATAATTACAAATGAGTTCGTTATAGAATCACTGTACTGTAAACTTGGGAAAGTTTTCAAGATCGAAGAGAAAATTCTAGGTATTATATTGTTAGCAGAGTTACAAAGAGCATCCTCATCCATCTGGTCACACCCTCCTATGAAAAGTTCAAGGCGCTATCTGGGTGGATTTATTGCAGGAAACGAGAGCTTAGCGGTGAACCGGGTCAATGCTTGTTGTTTAGGTTTTTAGATGGAAGGGTGAGGCTGAGAGAGATAAGAATTGATAAAACTGGCCTCTTGTAATGCAAATTCAACCTTCAACATCTGTCAGGCTATTTAAGTAGGCAAATACATTTGAGCGTGAATAAATATAGAAACGTGAGTACCTAATCCAAACAGAAGAGAAATACATCTGTCAGGTGGGATGGGGAGTGAATTGCTTTCTAACTTAATTGACATGAAAATCTGAAATTGATTGGTAACAAACAGTAATCTGAGTAAAACAATCAGTTTATCTTTTGCTCCAATATTTCGATGGCGATGAAATATAAGGGACTTTTTAGGAGTTAACCCACTCATTTTATGGAAATCTAAATTCTCTATAATGTTTCATCGTTTGATCTCTGAGAATAAATTTTACTTTATTCAATCGATGTGTAATTCATAAACAAATGGTATACTCTAGTAAGTCTCAGTATAACCATTATCCACCTTGTGATCATTTCTATTGTTTTTCAACAGATACAAAGAAAAATTATTTGCCACATTTTTCCCTTTCTGTTGAGATTAACCGCTATGCAAACGTCATCATAAAAGTCATGAAAATGCATTTCCAGCAATCATCATTTTCACAAATAGTAGAAGAGTGAAACTACAATTATACAAGCTTGAGTCATTATTATTAATTTGTAATTTTATCTTTTGTTTGACGATTTGAGCCGCACCTTAACAAGAAGGGCCATTAGCGGGAATACTTATTGTTATCGTTATTTATAAGTCACGTTCCGGGAAAAATGTTGTTACCTACTTCCTTTCACTTTGCCTTTGACGATAATCATAAACACAATGTGACCGTCATGAAATATTCCCTCCAATTTACCAGGTCATGATTTGGAATATAAGAAGAAGAAAAAAGAAAAAAATCACGGTTCAACAGTATTAAGCCCTCCATTCACCCGCATCCATAATGATATTTGAAAATCCTGTCTTATATTCCAAATCCTTAATTGAACAAAGAAGATCGGTTGAGAATTGTAGCCAAGGTAGCGCCTGAATAAATTGGTAAATACCCCCCCCCCCCCCCCCCCGCTCATCAGAACCTCATATCCAACATTTTCAATACTATGCCGAATCCTTAGTTAAAAGGAAATAAGAATCACGAAAATATATTGAAAATTATAGTGTGGCGACAAAATTTGTCGAAGAAAATCAGGTTTTTCGGCTTTACCCTCACTATTTTCTCCATTCCGTCATGAAATTAGAAATGCCGACGTTTGTTGCACAATGGACTAAATTTGGGGTCAAACAAAAAAAATCTCGATAATCGGCTGAGAATTGTGCAGAGTAAACAAAATTTGTCTGACAAACACATTTTTATTTTTATTTAATTTATTTTTTTAAAGAAACTTTCCACGATGGCGGAGGAGGTATACCATTAAATTGGAAAAAGAGGATTGACTAAAAATAAAATAAAATATAAAATTTTAAATAAATAAAGAAGCGACTCCCAGAGTTACTCAACGCCGGCTGTAGGGATGAGGGAAGGTACAGAAGGAGAGGAGAAAGAGTGGGATGAAAGGAAGTGCCCCTTTAAAATTACCACCATTACAAGTAAGAACCCCTCAGGACAAGGGTAGTGATACCACGGAGTATTCCCACGGAAATGCTCAACTTGAATAACTGAGTGGCACTTTTCCCACACCATCCCGCGCCATGACATGGTCTCGGCCTTGACTTTGATGTTATTGGTCGCCACTCTTTTTAGCTCGGAAATCGCTTGCCACAGATTATTTCTGTTATACTCTTAGCCTGCCTGGTCTTCTCCTGGACATCCAGAATTAAGCAGAGCCACCAGGCTTGTAGGCACACACACAAGCACGCAAGCACACGCAAACACATTCCACAAACACCAATGGTTTTTCCCCAGGGGTTAGGTCTTAGAATGGTCTGAAATAAGTTTGTATTTGGTTATTTATTTTCTCAGGCTTAAGTTGTACCCGACCCTCCTGGATCAATTCCAATCGGTCGTCCCTCTTAAATACAAAGCCTTGCCAATTGACATAACTTCAGATAGCCGTCCTAAAAATTGGCACCTCGCGCCTCGCCAGGGTGGACTCCTCTTTGTTTCCACCTTGTGCCTTTACGGCTAAATAATAATTGATGAACGATGAACTCGCTTTTACCTCTGGTGCTGGTAGTAAAGGCGCCCTAACAAATTTCAACACCCTAGGGTGAAAAGGAGAGAACTGAGCTTACTCAGCTGATCAGGAAAGAGTGCATGATTTTGTTCGTCTCTTGATGTCCCAGAGAGGCTCCCTACCAACTTTAAATTTCTGGGGTGAATAGGGGAGAATTTAGCTCACTCAGCCGATCAGGAAAGCGCCCATAATTTCATCCGTCTCTTGATACCCCAATGAGTCTCAGTCTCCCTATCAAAATTCAACTTCTTTGGACGAACAGGAGAGAATTTAGTTCACTCAGATGATCAGAAAAGAGCTCATTTTATTCATCCCATGACGTCCCAGTTAGGCTCCTTACAGGGACGGATTAAAGGGAGGTGCCACGAGGTATCAATCGGAGATTTACGTGGGTTGTGTCAGAATTTTCGTCGGTAAACTCTGAGATTTTCAGAAGTGCTTGAGGGAAAAATCATCAAAGCAGGTTGGCAACGGTGGTGTCCGTGTCTTGCTGTCGTCCATATTCGCCCTTTTTGAATAGATGAGCAGTAGAAACCAAACTTCATGTTAAATGCGAACTAAAGTTTTTTTTTTTAGTGTTTGAGTTTAGCTCCGTCAAGAAACGAGCATGGAAGATAACATCTTTCTTCTTTAAAAAACATAAGGCAGCAGGTAAGGGATACAATTTTAGTTAATAGGGATAAGTTTGTGTTCATCAGTTTATTTAACAAGTTACGGTAGGAACCCTACTGTATTTGTCTCTCGTTTACCGCTTTTGGTAACGGTAACAATACATAATCAATAGCCATAATACATAATCAACCTACCTACTGTATCGACGAAGAAAGAAACGATTCGTATTTTCTTAACTGATTGCAACCAGTGTTTTTCGATTGAAGTGAATTATTCACTGTTTCACATTTACCAGTAATAGCCGAAAAATGTTTAACAATGTAATATATTATTTGTATTTTCATCTTTAATCAAATATGTACTTTGTTCATTTAATTTCATCGCGAGTCTTTATTGAATGGTTGTTTACTTCTAAAGTAAATTGAAAAATTATCCTGTGTTTACAATATAAATTGTATAATTTATAAAAATATAAGATTACGAGGACTAAAGTTCTCCAGCGTTTTATGTTTCATCCCCTGCCTTTTTCGATACAATTTAGCCAAAAAAATTACTTACCTATAGTAATTTTATTTTTTATTTATTTATTTATTTTTGGGGCGTTTGGTAACCAAACTAAAATTTGTGCAAATAAGAATTGTTTTTCATGTTAATTTTTACACACCTGATATAAAGTGTAGGTCTATAAGATCTAAAACTGCCAGTTTTTCAAGGTCTTTTTTCAAAAAATTTCTCAGGGGGGGGGGGGGGGGGGGTACTCTGGTAGAGGACCGCCCCCACCAACGAATTTCTATTAATCCGTCACTGGCTCCTTACCAAATGCTTTTATTTTCCGAGAGGTTTAGGCCACGACTGTTTTTCCACTACTTCCATGACACATGTTTGCCTAGCAAAACGGTCTCGCGAAATAGTCTTGTTTTTTATCTAAAACATAAATAGGTGGTCTCATATTCCCGATCATGTGATTCAACCGGAATTCTGTCATTTGCATGGTAAAAGGTTCTCTAATTGTGCTGTGGCCTAACCTATAGTAATAATTTTTTGACGCACGTTTCTGGGTAACCCCCGATCACGTGTGTGCTAATTGAAAAGAGAGAAAAAGGCGAAATTCTAGTTGTTAGAGTTGACGGAAGGTTTGTTACCTAGTTACTAGCAATTAGGGCTTAGTTACTTTTAACGTTGTCTACTCAAATAAATTTTATTTCCTAACAGTTACAAAATAACGTCTGTTAGAAATAGCTAACGTCTATCTACCAATTTACCTTATTTCTCAATTTAGACTATTAGTTATGTAATAATGGCAATCCATATAGCTACTATTCAGCACCTAAAATTCATTAACGAAGTCTTAAACTCGAAAATATGGGTCATTATTTACCTATCTGCTGGCTAATTGATCTAATGTTCTTGTTGCTTGCGGATTCCCTGAATTAGTTTTCTGGCAACTGGCTTCCATGCAATACTTCAACCTTTGAAGAACGATTAGTAACCGTTTGATCTGACTCATCTGATCTGGATTTCGTAATTTCTTTCGTCTCGATATCACAGAGAGGGTCTCTGAAAATTTTCAACTACTTAGGATAAACACGAGAGAATTTAGCTCAATCGTGCGCATTTCTGTTACTTACTTACCAATTTTTCTTAAGTACTATTTTTTGGATACAATGTTTGACAATGATGCAAATATAGTATGCAAAAGCTCGATATTGGACGTGATTTCTTCTGGTTCGTCATTTTTCCTCGATATTAAGCTGACATAAAAGAAGTTACTCAGAACAACTTACAACATTTCTCAACCAGTTATTTAACAAAGAAAATGTTGAATTCGATACGATGATAGGAATGGAATTTTACTCCACCTGCATAGCCATCTTCATACCTACCTTATTTATATTCAATATACGATACTTCCGTTAGGAGATTGTGAACTGATGCAATCATTGCTGTAGACAGTTATTGTTCCAGGTTGCGAGAAGGAATGTGTCCCAATGGGACAGAAAAAAACTGTCTTAGGAACCGCTTCTGAGGCCCTAGAAGTTCATAACTGCAAGAAATCCATGTTTCCGTTTTCTTCTGATGTTCGAGGAGCAATGCGAAGAGCACCACCTGCAATCGGCAGACCGTTCACGGCTGGTACGACTTGCCATTCTGAGCCGAGGCCTTCCCATTATCTCGGATTTATTTCTTA
The DNA here is from genome assembly GCA_030762985.1 of Adelphocoris suturalis. NCBI lineage: Eukaryota > Metazoa > Arthropoda > Insecta > Hemiptera > Miridae > Adelphocoris > Adelphocoris suturalis. Next base: position 35,708,600 of record CM061043.1, on the reverse strand, counting down.
GTTCAGTGATCTCAAGTTTCTTGTCCGATGAGCATGAACCATCGATCTTTGTGAGTCAAGCTTGGGAAGGAAACTTGAGCACAACCTTCGTGGTTAATTCTGTCTTTTGAATGTCAACAATGCTTCAGAGGTCTACCAAGGAAAAGGAAATAGCATTATATTCAAGTAGCATTATTATATTCACTTTTGAGGCTACAATACAATTTTCTATTGAATTTATGTTATTTTTAATCGCATGTCATGTTTCAGATTTCTAGACCAATTTTGGTTTCGATTCTGTATGTCAGTGTCCGCAGATCTTTGTCACATGCATAACATATACAATTTTTAAATGCTGTCATGAAATTAGTGGTATCCCATCAAGGAGAATCGCTGCGCTTGCGTTTCATCGATTACTCAAAAATTAAAAACTATTACAACACTTTAAATGTATCGTGAGCTAAAGGTCCAATTTTGCTCAATTTCTATTGTGGGAGTTTATGATTTTACACGAATTGTATAGGTGATCCATCGATATCACCACAAATGACAGAAACTCCAATCGATTACACCCCGTCCAAGGGTGATAGTTAGCTCCCCGGTTTATCGAGAACAGTCAGGGATGTGGAATTAATAGCAGCAGTACATATCACCATTACATTTGGTAGTTAAAATTTGGTTAGCTTTTTTGGGAAGTTTCTGCTCTTTTCCCGGCAGTAGGCAACTGTGGGGGATGTAGTGACATATAGTGTAGCTGAGTGCACTAGAAATCTGATTTAAAATTACCGCGGGTTTGACGATGCAATTAAGGTTGGTCTTTCAAAAAGATATTGCTATTTCATTAGCATCGTTGACATGTATAATAATGTTCTCTTTCTTGTTGGTTACAAAGGAAATTTATCGCGATTTGTCAAACACCTGTGGTAAATAATTTTGGTAAGTTGTTAAATATATTGTTTTATTAGGTTCATTGAATTTTTACATAGCTCTATCTACCAAAAACTGTCCATACCTCAGCTCGGGATTTCGGCGAGCTTGGTAGCTTTTGACGTTTGGCTCTATAGGAAACATGACGTAAAGATTTCGTTTGGCGCAGAGTCATGCCAGAATCTTCATTTTCGATGTAACGGAAGGTATTGATGGTAGCGGGAGATAACGAGAGCACTTCAATGGAGGGATATAAATACGGTCAGACAAAAACTTTCACCTTCTCGATGAGATAATGATGGTCGGCCATTGTATCATCAGTTCAATAGCATTATAGCGCTTTCCATGTGCTTCTGTGAAATTCAACATGCATAACAATTTAACATCGGAATCGCCCCCAATAACTTCTTCTTGTTGGCATTAGAATCAAATATTTAATTCCTTTCCAACCAGCCCCTGGGCTCAAATTTGATGATTTGATCATTGGATTTGACTGCACTTTCTCAATTACAATGTTTGTTGTCCTGTTTGAGTTTGAAGGTGTCGTTATGTAGTGTTTCTTGCAGAAGAAAGACATTTAAAAGAGTTTATTATAGAGCATTGATTCGTTCCGTCAAACTTATTGAATAAACGTCCCATGCTGAGTACCTATACCGTCTATTGAGCTGTTTGCCCGTGATCGTTTCCATGCATAGACGGTAAGTGAGGGATATGGAGTTATTCGACGCGACTTGGACATAAGTAGCTGACGTCATACTACCTACAAAAACATTTTCCATTGAATAACCAACCATACATACAAATAAAATATCTGCTCGTTTTGGAGACAATTAACCACCTTTGTGAACTCAACGTCAGCTGAAGCGAAACAATTATAGTGATCAGAGAATTTGACTGGTATCTCAAAGAACATACATATAGGTACTAGAAGTAACGCTGGTATTGTGCCCCTATTTCATGTTCCATGACTTCGGTCTATATGCCTATCTATAGTAGGTATATAAACAGGAATGTATATATATCGCAATAAACTTTATATTTAAAAAAGCCTAAAGTTATTGAAAGCGATGGGTAACAGCGATTTGTATCATTTTTTCTTTTTGTCTTTTCCTTCTTGCAGTTTTTCCAACCTCTCATCCAGCAGCCCTTTCAGCATCTTCTTCCTAGCTTTCAGTGATTTATAGGTCCCGCTCGCCCAGGCGTAGGCAGATGTCGGCATCTTGATCGAATCCGAAGTTGACTCGAGCGCTTTGGCTGCTCTCAGCGGTTCGACGAACTCAGCGATCTTCAACGGGTCCGGGATCAGATCTTTTTTCCTCGTCGACGTCATCGTCGTCCGGGAGAACAAATGGGTGAGCTCTGGGGTTTTGTAGGTTTTGGTCGGCTCGACCAAAGCTGGATAGGGGAAACTGGTAGACAGCGCCTGGTTCCTGAACAAGTATCTTCCCCAATAGTCAGCACTGGCGTGGTAGTCTTTGTACGGGAACGGGATAACTTTGTCAAAGACTTTACTCATCTTCCCCCCATTGACTTGTTCCGGTTTGTCGGTGGCACCAATCATGAGAACCCGAAACTTCCTGTTGATGCTTTTCTTGATTTTAGCGACCTGTGGAAATGAGAAAGCAAATTTAACACACTTTCGCTTCCTCACTACCAACACTAGTTATGTTTCTTATCTTCTTGCAATGATTCCCTCTGCATATTGTTTTTCAGGGCTTCTAGAATTCGGTTCGAATTCGTACCTATATAACAGCAGAAATTTAGGCACAAATATGGCTAAAACTTACATTTTCGAAGCCTAATAAGTGGGAGTGATTATTTTAGTTGATAACCTGAATAAGATACAAATAAGTATACACAATACCCCAAATAGATAATAGTAAATACACCGATTTTTTGTGGGAATCCACAGGACCTTCCAGGGGACTTCAATTTAATTCTTCAGCATGTGGCCAACTTATGCTTCATCAGCATCTAAGTAATGAATTTTTATGACTGGATAAAAGGTAGCACATTGTTCCTTCTCTCCATGAAGCTTCCTTTATCTAATTCTTCTATATTATAAATCACTAAGTGGGAGTATGTGTTTTGATGCTTTGAACTACATTTTGTATACCAGGGGTTCTACGCGTACATTACGTGCTCAACGCCCAAACAAATGTAGCGGACCACACAAACAAAAATGCTGCTAATTATTACACAAAGGTTTATCATTTCTGTTTTGATAGATAGCCCTTCTCTCCTGATCACCAGTCGTTATTTGACTCCTTGTGTAGCTTCGCGCCTTACAAAAGGTTCACTTCGTTACAGCACCATGTTGAAAAATAAAAAGATTTATGACAATGTCACATTCCCTAGAAGGGTATGCGTATATACTGTAAACCTATTTATATGTGTCTGTATTTTGCACATAATATCCATAATTATTACAAGTATGATATTGCAAAAGGTCAAATGGAATAGAAATCATTCTAAGAGGACACTGAGCTGATAAGTGGTCTTCCATATCTCGTACAACTGTACAACTACTTCAAATAGCCTTCATGGGCTAGAATGGGGGCTAATCCCCTCTCCCTCCCCCACCCTCACATTTAGTATAAAAGGGCAGGGATGTATCATTAAAGGCACTTCACCTATAGCTCTTGAGATGATAATTTGTCTACTTATCTCCGACTGCACCACCAAAAGCTATATCATCCTTGAACAGTAAGTTAATCTGGCTAAGCACAGGAAAAGTTGATTCCATAAACGTATGATAAGCATCAAGCTGATAAGGGTTGCTATCCCATCAAAACACGTAGATGTCTAAATATGAAGCTTTATTATTTTTTATTTTTTTATTTTATTTTTTTATACAAAAGCATTCCACATTCTAAAAAAATTTAGGTTATTAGAATTTTTTTATAGTTTGAACATACGAACCATTTTGGTATACGGGCTTGGTTCTATTGGCACCCCTTTCTCTTTCTTCCTGTACATGAGGTGACAGTTATCAACCAGGATGACTGTGGGTTGGGCGGACTTGGCGATTTTGATTATCATTCCTGCAAGTTGGTTGATCGGAACGTCTCCCTCAGGTCGCTTAGGGTCAATATGGATGAGCACAGCGCCGGCTTCGTGCGCAACGGAGCAGACTAACCTGGTGACCATGATTATCTCAAAAACATATTTGACGACGAAGAAGAAAGTTTCTCAATCCAAGGACAATATCCACAATGATTACACCTGATAATTAAGACGAGGGGAACTGCCTTTTCACCTTTTCACTATTAGGCATATTTTTGGAATAATAGTTTTTAGTTGCCCACGCAATCTAGATATAACCTGCCTTAACTTTTACTCAATTGGACTACTGGTTCACTAATAAAGACGTAGGTATCTGCCTCTACCATGGTAACGGAGGCATTATAGGGATGGGGAAAACTTATCGCGACGATCGGTAAACATCCATTTGTGATGGTTATGGGTAGTTCTTTCTTCTCGATTCTTGAAAATTCTACCCCTTGGCATATTCCTGAGATTATTCCACCTTCAGGATATCCTCTGGGTGTAGCAGGTTAATCGCATCTCCCCTTTGAAGGAGGAACTATTACATTTCCATGACCTTCTTGATATATGACAGCAGAGCGTGGTTTCTAACCCCCCCAGTCAACCCCTCAAATATTGAGTTCCTACCCCCTCCCCCTCCTTCCATATGCAAAATGGGTATTTTACCCATATCTAATTTTTACAATTTAAAAAACTTAAAAAACATAGGTACCCATGCCCTGCCTACTTGGAGCCCCCCCTTTCACTCTGTGCTCCCCCCCTCCCTCCTACGTCTTGGAATCCCTTGGAGTGTGATGGATATGGGTAGTTCCTCCTTCTCCATTCTTGAAAATGCTACTTCTTGTCATATTCCTGAGGTTATTCAACCTGCAGGATATCCTCTGGCTGTAGCAGCTTAATCTCTCTTCCCCTTGAAGGAGAAACTACTCCATTTCCATCACCTCCATTGTCATACATTTCAGGGTGGGACATTTCTTCCAATTGCCTTGGGCGTCGCGGACGTCATCAGCTGTAATCCAAATGGAGGATCAGAATCCGTACTGAGGATTTGTTTAAAGCTACTCATTGTCTCGCCCTCTTCAGTGGAGAGGGGCTCAAGGTACTGAAGTGTGAAAATTACTTGTACGGTAGACCCTTACCTTCGTGTTCACCTATCCAAGTACTCACCAAGCTCGACGTTGCCTAACTTCGCTAATTGTTAGAGATCAAAGCGATCATTGCAACGCCTAATCCTTACTCTTAACGGTCTACGTATATCACTGTTATCGAATCATGGTAGCCTCTGCGCAAACACAACAATAATCCGTTATATTCTATTCTCTACTCTAATTTATTATAGTCACTCAAACCTAATGTCAATCAAATATCAACATCATGATCACGAGGGTGCAATATTTTACACCAACTTGGTAACGTCATAATATGTAGTATTACGAATAGCCATCCTTCACTATTCGCACAATCGGCACCTACACTGCACATTAAAAAAATATTGATGACGGAAACCACCAACCTGTTGATGACCTCACGGGGCCCGGCGAAACCAACAGCACTGACGACAGGTCCGTACTGACGGGCAGTCATGTCCGCCAAAGGCAAAACGCACCAGAGCTTCACTAAATTGTACAAATCTCCCCAAGCTGGTTCGGGCTCCGTCAAATACTCTTCAATCCACTCGGAATTGGAGTAAGAGAACTGATTAGTGCCCGGCATATTGCTCAATACAGTGTTCCGGTAATTCCTGAAGTAACCGTCTTTAGCCAAAGAATAAACGATGTCCCATTTCTCCTCGTCCCCCAAAGCCCATTCTTTTTTTGGTTTCTTCATAGCTATAGTTGAGAGAAAGAAGAATGAGAACAATGAATTTTCTCATGAGCGCATGAAATACTCTCATGTACGTAGAAATAGGAAAACAGAAACCGAATTCGTAATGCAGTCCTTGTGCTGCATAGGACTGAATTGCATACCTTCCTAGAGATGGTATGGAACATACCAGCAGACAATGAATCACTCCCACCTCAAGCAAAAATTTATCAAACCGCATACCACAAGTAGCTAGCAACCCCAGAACAATGAAATTTTCAACTAATGAAACTCTTACCAGGTGGGTTCCGTTTCTTCAAGTTCTCGTGTTTCCTGTGTTTTTTACACATCTTCACTCTCACTTCTTTCTGGAGAGCAATCATCCTCCTGTCGACACCATCTCTCAATTGTAAATGAACGCTATTCGCAGTCTTCCAATCGATGTGCGAATCTTCAAAAGGCCTCGGACTGATCATTGGATGTATTTCATTCTCTTCGTATTCATGTGCCATTTCTATGTCGTGAGTCCTCTGCATGACGATTGTTGGGATTTGACTCTTTTGTGGTTTGTATCCTTCTTCCTCTTTGCCTTTCTTCTGGTCTTTATTTTTCTGCTCTTTTTGTTTTTCTTTCTGCTCTTTCCTTTTCTTGTCTTCCGCTTCTCGCGCCTCCTTTGGCATCGCCTGTCTGGCCAATGCCAAGGGTTTAACGGCTTGGTACTGCTTCTCTGTTATGTGGTTGCCCGACACCACTAACGCTGTACCTGACAGAGGAGGACCCCTCTGAGGGATGTTGACGATTTCATCGAAATTTGCCTTGATGTATTCTTCAGTCAAAACTTTTGGAATCCCAACGACAAAATTTGGAGGAGGCAAAACTTTCTTATCTGGATTTGGAATATCCATCAAGTCCCATCCGATTTTCACTACATTCGGTTTCGATTCTTGATGCCAAACTCTAAAATACTCCAAAATTTCTTCTATTATATCCATTTCTTTCTGATGCTTGTTATGCGAAAACTCTTCTTCCGCATGGGCTTCAGCTTCAATCATCTCTTCGTATGCGTGCTGCACCATTTTCCGCATTTTAGACTTGTACTGCTGGTATTTCTCACAGAAATCAGTACTCCTTGTCGGCCCAGGAAGCAACCCATATACTTGCACCATGAGATTAATCTTCTTCATTTTGCTAGGAACTTCTACCATGGTTTTCCTTCTCATCGCCTCGTGATCTCTGAAAACTATCGGATAAACAAAGTCCTCCTTGGTCTTCAGGACCGTCTTCAAGCCTTTCCTACGATTCATCCGTATCGTGAATATCTTATCGAATCTCTCCTTCATAATCATGTAGTAAATCCCCCCAGTTCGGGCTCTCTCGTGTTTTTGTAATAGGGCGATTGCTGCCACGTGTTTCCCATATTCGAAAGGGTCGACTAACTTATCGTACCCGTGGAAGTATTTCTTACCTTGAAAATAGGGCACTCTGACTATATCCCTCGCGAATGGGAATTTCCACGATTCGTGTGGCTCGTTCAAAGGTTGTTTCATCAGCGTTTTCATAGCTTCGAAGACTTTCTCTCGTTTATTCCCCATCATCTGAAGGATTTTCTTGATCTCTCCTCTTCCTGTATATGGTGGCGTAAACTGTTGAGGGCGTTTTATAGGTGATAGTCTATCCGGCAATCCCCTGGCCCTGTTCATTGCTCTTTGTGCTTCTTCTCTTTCCTCTCGCTCTATACGCCTACCCTCATCTTCCCCTTCGATAATTTTCCTAGCTTTGATGTCCGCCAAATAGTACTTCTTCAAATCCAAAGCGAGCTCGGGAACCGGTTTCTTCGGAAATGACTTTAAAACCAACCCATCCTTGATTTTTTCTGTGAACCTAAAAAACTCCTTTACCACGAATGACCTCTCCATTCGATAATACTCTGGAATCTCAATCTCAATATCTCTTCTGCTTAATTCCATCTCCTTCAACAAATCGTCCAGGTATGGATAATCAGCCTTCATCAGTTTGGCCATTTCCGCTTTTAGTTCCAAAATCCTCCCCAACAAATGAGAAACTATAGGTTTGAGCCGTTCTCTCTTGTGAAAGGCCACAGTCATGTTAATCAGTTTCACGAAGGAATTTGTCAACAAAATGTATTTTATAAATAAAGTACACATGAATTTATATGCTTTGTTGATGTCCGCGATGGGCTTCAAGCTTTGCCAGGCCAAGTCCTCCTCCGCCAGGGAGGCGAGGTCCACAAGTAATTGCTTGGACAAATGGTACAAAAACTTGAGATTCGACATCCTAAGCCCTTTCTCTCACTTGCAATACCTTCAAAAACCCACTTGTGTACCAAATGAATCTTTATTTAGTTTGAATTAATAAAAGATACCTAATAACTATACCTAATGAATTTGATAAAACTACGATAATCTTACTCTATATTATTTCACAAACGTTTAAACATTGCATAAACAATTGTAAAATGAAGGATTTAATAGCTACAGTTACCAATAGAAATATGATCTCCTATAACTAAATACTGTGTTTGCTTCATAATTAATACATAGGTATTTTGAATAATGCAAATTATTGGATACAAAAACAGCTACCATAGGTAATTCAAATAATCATGCCGATTTTAGGAATGCAGATAGGTTTTAAGAAGTGGTAATTGTTCACCCAAATTCACAACCGAAATGCTGTTAGAAAGAGAGAAGTCTTTCCTAATAACAAGTGTATTTTGATATTCTGCAAACCATATAAATTTGGCTCATTCTAGTGATTAGTGTAAAATGTTGAAGACATTAGAGGAAACAACAAATGTTTTAGGAAAGTATTTTATTTTTCTAGCATTTCCCCTGATCGTGGACTGTAGAACCCAACGATCTAGCTTTCATTGCAAGGAAAAGAGTCATCATCATAGATGTCTCTGTTCAACGCTTTTTCAGGCTCATCTATAACGGCAGTGGAATAGACAGCTGGAAAACTAAAAGAAGAAGGCAGAGCAAGTGTGATGGCTGTTAACAAAGGGGTGTGGATGAAAACTGTGACTGTGAAACTGGAAAATCCGGTAACAATGAAAACTGTCCTGTCCTTGGACTTATGGATTCAGGTAGCCAGAAGATTTCAGGTAGAGGAGTTGATTGCTTCATGTAAGGAAATATTATCTGTGTATTATTCGGCAGAAACAATCCGACTAAGCTACCAACATCAAGAATATCATTAGAAGTCAAATTATTGTGCCACGAGAAACTACACGTACATGCCAATGTCGATTCCACTAAAAGTGGTAATTTTTGTACTAATAACATTCTATTTTAAAGGTCTGTTGGTTCATTAAATTTATCAGATATATGGAAGCGGATGTAGCTATTGATATTTTAATCGGGAAGGATTACTTGCATTATTTAGTCATACAGAATATAAAATAAATTCAGTCAGGATTGCATGCAGTTGAAACAAAACTAGGCTGGGTTTTGAGTGGACGCTACTCCATAGGTTGTGTTGCAGAAGCATCGTTCTCCTTTCTAACTTACACTAATGATATGAATGAAACTATAGATTGACAGATAGTCTGTTATTTTGCTTTCCAGTGGAGCGATTATGATCGCGTCTAGGGGTGCATATCCAGAAATGGGTACGCACCCTCGGGAGACCGCCATGGTGGGTCGGGTCGGGGTAGTTATAGACTACCTATTTGGTCTGCAGCCGGCATTTTAGTTTTCTTATATATTTTCTCTTTTTTATGACATTTTAAAAGATAGTTCTTCCATAAAATTGTATGGCTGCATGCATAAATTTGTGCTAATTTGATCATTTGGGAGTTGTGAATTTGTATTTGTTATTTGACTTGTTTGATTTTGACTATTGTATTGCACTTATGTGTGATGGAAAATAAAACTATCTCTCTCCAATATGTTTTTCTGTTTCTTCAAAATTTGAATCGCATTTTGCATTTAAAGCTTTCTGAAAAAATCCAGTCTCGTGTCTTACTGACTGGTACTCACGTCTTTGAAACTTTAATCGTGAAGTTCTCTAAAAACACTTGAGTAGTTGCGATAAGTAATTTTTTTTTTTTTTTTAATTTTAATTCCGCTGTATGCCGTCTCTCAAATTCTGCTTGAATTCTGTATATGAATGCCCTTGTGCAGGTTTCGCTAATTAATGTTAATAGGAAATTCCTGTTATGTTAAAACTTGATGCATCGAAATTGCTGTTAAATGTGAAAGTTGAATGCATCGCATGAAACCCATGTATTGTAGTGAGGTGTAGAGAGATTATGTGAAGTAAATATGTACTAGAAATACACAGGAGGAAACACCTGGTGAGCCAGGTCATGCTTTCTTTCATATCTTGGACAAACACACGACTAAAGTTCCTGTTTACCCCACTTATAAACACCTCTGAGCCCCCAAGGTAAAGAAGACCCAACAGACGTACCTGTGCCGTAAATTGAATCTCGAGAAAGAATGTCTCTCAAGACTAAACGGAAACGCTGCAAATTATTACAAAAAGGTTTATTATTTAAGTGTTAGATAGCCCTTATACTCAGATCATTGGTCTATAATACTATTAAGCCCCGTATGCGGTATATGATCAGAACATGGCGCATCGTGCCTCCCAAAAAAGTGCATACCTTTTAAGTTCCAGGACCCCACAATTTTACGCTTTACAGTAGATATCAAGAACAAATTAAGGAAAAGCAGGTCGATAAGGAACGAATTTAGCCTCATAGGCCCCTAAGCTGTTAGTGCGCCTCCGTACCTCGTAATGGTTTTCGATGTGTTCCAAAGGACCTCCATATAAATTACAGCACCGTGAGTCGATTAGGGATGAAATTAGCATCAGAGGTTCCGAAGCTGATCTGAGTCCCTCCGTATTCCAGATGTCCAAAAGTTCCAGTCATATAGCATGATCGTATGAGCGAATTTTCGTAAATTATCGCACATTGTGTATAATTCATAATTATTTACTATTGATGTATTATCGTCGAGCATGTTACATTGTTTTGAAAATTAAGGACTTTGAGGGAAAATAAATTGTTAATTGCCAATTCTATGGCAAAAAACTCGTTCTAAATAATATTCTGCGATTCAAAAAAAAATTTTGGATGCTTAACTTTTTTGGAGTTTTAGTAAATATTTTAGCCAATTTTAATGAAATTTAAATACATTTGTCAGTATAATTTAGTACATAAATGTTTGAATGTGCTATTTTATAGTTAATAAACTTTATTTGAGCAATACTCTGCTAAAATATATAAATTTAACGATTTTTCGCCGTTTTTTGCTATTTTTAGTGATATTTTCAGTACTTTTTTGAATTTGACCAATTTAATGTGCTCAAAAAATGCTGGATCTAAATCAACATGATCGTCCAGATAACGTTGACGAAACCGTGGAACGAAAGTAGCTCGGGATTTTTTACTTTCCCAACATCCCAACAGAGTGGAAACTTATGTCCACCTTTACTTTCCCAACATCCCAACAGAGTGGAAAGTATTGTCCATTTTTACTTTCCCAACATCCTGACAGAGTGGAAAGTAATGTCCATTTTTACTTTCCCAATATCCCAACAGAGTGGAAAGTATTGTCCATTTTTACTTTCCCAACATCTCAACAGAGTGGAAAGTATTGTCCACTTTTACTTTCCCAATATCCCAACAGAGTGGAAAGTAATGTCCATTTTTACTTTCCCAACAGAGTGGAAACTTATGTCCACCTTTACTTTCCCAACATCCCAAAAGAGTGGAAAGTATTGTCCATATTTACTTTTCCAACATCCCAACAGATTGGAAAGTAATGTCCACTTTTACTTACCCAACATCCCAATAGATTGGAAAGTATTGACCATTTTTACTTTCCCAACATCTCAACAGAGTGGAAAGTATTGTCCACCTTTACTTTCCCAACATCCCAACAGATTGGAAAGTAATGTCCACTTTTACTTACCCAACATCCCAATAGATTGGAAAGTATTGTCCATTTTTACTTTCCCAACATCTCAACAGAGTGGAAAGTATTGTCTACTTTTACTTTCCCAATATCCCAACAGAGTGGAAAGTAATGTCTATTTTTACTTTCCCAACATCCCAACAGAGTGGAAACTTATGTCCACCTTTACTTTCCTAACATCCCAACAGAGTGGAAAGTATTGTCCATTTTTACTTTTCCAACATCCCAACAGATTGGAAAGTAATGTCCACTTTTACTTACCCAGCATCCCAATAGATTGGAAAGTAATATCCATTTTTACTTTCCCAACATCCCAACAGAGTGGAAGTAATGTCCATTATTACTTTCCTAACATCCCAACAGAGTGGAAAGTAATGTCCATTTTTAAAATCACGGCTAAAGCATGTTCCATGTTTCTTGAATTTTAGACGAAGTTTCTAAGCACTAACCATTATGGGGTCCAGAGGGAGCTTGTCCCCTGGCAAGGCCCGAAGAACCGAGTTTTTTTTTTTTTTTTTTTTTTTTTTTTTTTTTTTTTTTTTTTTTGAAGCCGCGTCTCAAATGTTCTGGTATTGTTCCTTGAATAATCTACTTCCGTTTTTGCAACTTGATAAAACAATTAATTTGCTCAATATACTGTTTCTGCTACGTTTCAAGTACCTAGTGCTTATTCCAAATCAGAATTGCAATTCGGCCGAGAGAGCCATTTACCTTAGTAGAAAAATCCCAAAACACTTGTTGATGACACAACAATCGGATTCCAAAAACCTTCACTCGCTCTAAATAAAATGCGCTACATCTCGAGGAATTTAACCCCATCAGTCATAATCACAACGCTAAAAGTTGAAATAACATCTGCTATCCACCCAGCAAGCATTAATCTTGGAGAAATCGGCTTTGATCATGCTCTCGGTCTTAGTAGACAGACTCGAAAAATTTGACACACATGCGCTCCACGCGGATGACTGGAAAAACAGAGGGCAGTGCCTGTAAGCTGCCTATATACTCATATACCTTGGACAATGGAGGAAGTAGACAACATCGGCTCTGCGCCTCCTAAGCTAGGGTTTGGAAAAAAAAAACTATATATATTTTGTTATTTTGTAACAAAAATACTATTTTTTGAGCATTTAAATAATCTAAATTCGGTAGTGATATTACCAAGTTTTTATAGTAGAAGTAAGTAGGTACCTGTGGAATATTATGCCCCAATTGGCTGGCCCATTGTGATTAATTTGTTATTCTCAGTTACCCGCCTATGGGAATGTACCTTGAATTGTCATATTTTCAAGCAAAGATTGAGGTAGGTATGTTCTACAGAATCCCTTTCGAGCTGTTTAAAAAAGTAGGTAGTTCAAAATTTATCAAGGATCCCTATATTTCCAGTTCCTATTTTCACGATAAATCATGGAAAACAATATTGCATGATTATATTCATTTCAATTTGTTATATTTATTTCAATTTATATATTTATTTAAATTTGTTTAGTAATTTGGTAATACGAGTGACAAAAATCAAATTTTCGAATGATATTTATTTCTATATATTTATTTTATTGAATTTTTACAAAGAACACTTTCAATTAATTACAAGGAATATATCTCAATATACCTAATGCTCGATGAAAGGCAATAGCCCTTAAGTATCAAGCAAGCTTCGTTCCGAGCTGAGTTTCTAACTATTCACATCTTATACATGGGAGAATTACAAAAATTAAGATACTTTTAAAATGAATCTCTATCATCATGTACATAGTTAATAATTAATACTGATTAAATTTATACAGTGTAGGTACTACTGAATACAGCTTCACGTTTGCTGTGTCCAAGCTTGACCCACCTTCATTATATTATTTTTTCATAGAGCGCGGGAGTGAAGTTGCGGAGATCTCAAATTTCCGTCGATAGACCGGTACAAAATATACAAAATAAAGGATGGGCTCCTCGTGGTTGGCGTCATAGATGGCTTTGGGTTAACTACGTTTCCCTCCCATCTAAATCTTGTTTCATAATCATGGTCACAAGCATTCCTATTTATCATGCCTGGATTCCGATGGAACACTGATAGAAGTGATTTTACAAATAACTGATGAGGGGTAAATAGGTATTTTAAATTCTTCATAAAGTTGGATGTTCAGATATCGGTGTGGCTTTCTCATTATTATTTTCATAATAGACCTTTGAATTATATTTAACGGTTTAATTGTAAGACTGATTGTACCAAAGAATAATATATGAAAGACTAAGCTTATCATTCCTGAATACATCCCTCACATTAGAAAACAAGAACGAAAATCTCCTTAGTTTTTCATGTATAATGTCTAAATGTGATTACCACGTTAACTTATTATCAATATGTACACCCAGATAACGATAGGTAAATGCTCTCTCCAAAGTCGCACATGTACAACACGATTTTTCTAAACAGTAATCCATGATGGATAAACTAATTTTTCAAACGGATTTTTCTAAACTAATATCATATTATGACTCATATTTTCTACGATTTAATTTTTACTCCCTACTTAAATGTATTTAGTTTTGTTTGCATTTAGCGTGAGGTAACTGTCCGAAAACCAGTTATTCAATGAATGAGCTTTAGTGTATACCTTCATTCCAGGACTAACCAGAAACCAATGTCGACGTATCATAAGCCAAGAGATATGTTTTAGCATCCTGCACGTGAAGAGGTAAATTATTATACTAGCCTAGTTCTCTCGCTCGCTACACACGCTCGGTATGGCAGTATAGATCCCATGGTCTTTACTGTTGAGTGGGACATGTAGAATCATTGGAAACGGTGTATCACTAAGGGTGATTTGAGATGTGTGGGGAATGTTGCTCGCTTCGCTCGCTCTCAGTGGGATGCATAGATGCGATTGGATATAGTTAGTCCCCATACCATCGAGACCAACAGCCCATGGTTCAGGTGGGGGTGGAACATTTGAAAATTACTTACAAACCCTTTCTATAGACAATCCCAAGGGAATGAAATAAAAAATATCCTCATAACATATCCATAATTTCTCCCTTGATGGGAAAAACAAAAGATCATGGATATGTCTAGTACCTACTGCTTACCAGTAGGTACCTACTACTCAATTGTATACCAACCATGTAGGGCCTTCTTTTCACAAGATTATTCCATTATGGTTACAAAACAATATTAGTTTATAACTTGGAGTAATAAATTAGCATTCCTTTACACTACAATGTCCTAGAGGTCATGAGATGTTGTAATAAAATGGGAGCATTCCAAGAAGTGGCGAACGATTTTCCTACTATGAAACCCGACGACAATGATTTTCCTAGCCTTCACTTTTCGAGTTAATAATAATCTAAAGTGCCAGGTCATCACAAATTTTGGTGTCGTTACGCAAATCTTAGAATGAACCCCAGCCCAAAAACATATCCATGTTAAAATAAAGAAAATAAAATACGTAAATAAAGTTTATAAAAGGGGCAAAACGAAAATGATAAATTGCTGTATAATAATTTGCTGCGTTTTCTATGTGGTTCCACGAAAAGTTTATTAGGTTTAATTATGATAGCCCATTTATCTGCGAAGAAGGCCATAGAGATCACGTGGAACCACAAACATTTTAGTATTATGCTACAAAACTGCCCACCCAACATGACAGACTTTTTTTGTTTTTGAAATTACTTTCACACCCGTCACCTCCATTGATGTTCTTCAAGAGAGACCACGAAAGATTATGTGGAACTAAGAAAAGTTTAGTTTTAAGAACATATCAGTACTATTTTTACTGCAGACTGCTGTATAATAATTCGGTGCGTTCTCTATGTGAGGAAGTTATACCTCCCACCCAACTTGGCAGACTTTTTTTTCTGTTGGAAATGACTATCAAATGCGGCACCTTATGTGGAACCACCAAAATTTTAGTTATAAGATCATTTACTAACAGAACTGTCGGATATTAAATGTTTGCTCGTATTTGTTTTCTTCGTCTATTTTTGTAAAGGTAGGCCATAATTTAATCTGCGTAGAAGGGCTATCCCTTTCCCTTTCTATTCGTACATGTTACAATATGTGAGGAAGTTATACTGCCCACCCAACTTGGCAAACGTTTTTTTCAGTAGGAAATTACTTTCAAACAAATTAAATCTTATAAAACTATGTGGAACCACAAAAAGTTTATTAGGTTTAATAAAGATATGTCATTATTTCATCTGCGTAGAAGGGTTATCGTTTTTACCGTCTATTTTTCTGTTGGATGTGTCTTTTAAATCAAGAGTCAGGTTCGAAATCAAACTTCAGACCTACATAACTTTCGACGAAACAGGAAGAGCGCGTTAGCTCAAAACGTAGCTTGTCTACTTTTTGTTCACTACAATCGGAAAAGAATATTTCATGTATCTGAACTCGCATGTGACCAAATTGGAACTTCAACGAACATTTAAGGACCAACCCGAACCAAGACCGTCTAACATTTACTGTGTCTATGGCGGGAAAAAACATAGCGGGGAACACTTTTTTTTTTTTTTTTTTTTTTTTTTTTTTTTTTTTTTTCGTTTCCCGCCTACTGTCGCTGATTTATACAGCAAGACATCATATTTCGGCAATTTTGACGGCACCATCGCGTTCTACTGATCCAGAAACGCAATTTTCTCGCTGACGTACGAAGTACTCTCGATCAAATTTTAATGTGGCAACGGATAGAAGATCGAGCATCGAAAAATATAAGGATACTAATTTTTTTGAATTTTAGACAATTTCCAAGGGCGTTTTGGGGAGATTTTTATGAAATTCATGAAATTTCGTATATCCCGTGAACGAAGCGTCCTAGCGCAAGACGGATTTCAAAATCGGATTCAGCGACTCGAAATACAAACCGCCAAGCATTTTCGTCGAATTTCCTGTGTGTTTTAATGGAGAAATTGCGAATTTAAGATAAAGAATAATTTTTTAAAACAAACAGTTTCTTCAGAATGAAGCCCAAGTAGTTCCAGTAAGTGCCCGCTCGGCTTTTTTGGCAAATTCATTTTCGTAAAATTTTTTTTTTTAATTTTCACCCACCATACAGGGGTCAATCAGTGGGTGGGGTTGGGGGAAGACCTGAAATGTTTGATATTTTTAGTTGTTGCTTATGGAGCACCTGCTTGTGATGGGGATATAAAATTTAGTTTTTCCCATGTGAAATCGAACAAAGAAACACAATATGAAGGAAATTTGGGAAATTTCATGAAATTGTGTTTTTTGTCACTTGCCGGTGAATGGAACGGCGTAGAACAAAACGGATTCCAAATTCGGATTCAGTGCCCTGATTTCCATAATGTAACACAAGTTGATGAATTTTGAACAATTTCCAAGATGAATTTTGGGAGTTTTTCATGAAATTCATGAAATTTAATAAATCCGAAGAACTAAAAGTCGTAGAAAAAAACGGATTTCAAATTCGGATTCAAAGACATAATTTATCTACGAGAACACATTTTGATGAATTTTAATCAAATTCCAGGGGCTGTAGAGGGGTCTCATACAAAATGGTCGGATTCTTTTTTATACTATTCCGAAGCACCTATGTAAGCAGGGACCTCCAAATTTTGTATGTACCCTTCAAAAACTCTGTAGAAATGGCGTAAAGAATTATTTTTCGAATTTTCATGAAATTGTGGAATCTAGCGAACGCAGCTTCTGAAAGCAAAATGAACTTCAAATTTGGACTCAGCGCATCAAAAAATACAAGGGTACTAATTTTGGTGAATTTTGGACAATTTCCAAGGGCGTTTTGGGGAGATTTTTATGAAATTCATGAAATTTTGTATATCCCGTGAACGAAGTGTCTTAGCGCAAAACGGATTTCAAAATCGAATTCAGCGACTCAAAATACATACCGTCAAGCATTTTCGTCGAATTTCCTGTGTGTTTTAATGGAGAAACAGTTTTTTCAGAATGAAGCCCAAGTAGTTCCAGTAAGTGCCCGCTCGGCTTTTTTGGCAAATTCATTTTCGTAAAATTTTTTTTTTAATTTTCACCCACCATACAGGGGTCAATCAGTGGGTGGGGTTGGGGGAAGACCTGAAATGTTTGATATTTTTAGTTGTTGCTTATGGAGCACCTGCTTGTGATGGGGATATAAAATTTAGTTTTTCCCATGTGAAATCGAACAAAGAAACACAATATGAAGGAAATTTGGGAAATTTCATGAAATTGTGTTTTTTGTCACTTGCCGGTGAATGGAACGGCGTAGAACAAAACGGATTCCAAATTCGGATTCAGTGCCCTGATTTCCATAATGTAACACAAGTTGATGAATTGTGAACAATTTCCAAGATGAATTTTGGGAGTTTTTCATGAAATTCATGAAATTTAATAAATCCGAAGAACTAAAAGTCGTAGAAAAAAACGGATTTCAAATTCGGATTCAAAGACATAATTTATCTACGAGAACACATTTTGATGAATTTTAATCAAATTCCAGGGGCTGTAGAGGGGTCTCATACAAAATGGTCGGATTCTTTTTTATACTATTCCGAAGCACCTATGTAAGCAGGGACCTCCAAATTTTGTATGTACCCTTCAAAAACTCTGTAGAAATGGCGTAAAGAATTATTTTTCGAATTTTCATGAAATTGTGGAATCTAGCGAACGCAGCTTCTGAAAGCAAAATGGACTTCAAATTTGGACTCAGCTCATCGAAAAATACAAGGGTACTAATTTTGGTGAATTTTGGACAATTTCCAAGGGCGTTTTGGGGAGATTTTTATGAAATTCATGAAATTTTGTATATCCCGTGAACGAAGTGTCTTAGCGCAAAACGGATTTCAAAATCGAATTCAGCCACTCAAATTACATACTGGAAAACATTTCCGTCGAATTTCCTGTGTGTTTTAATGGAGAAATTGCGAATTTGAGATAAAAAATACATTTTTAAAACAAAAAGTTTCTTCAGAATGAAGCCCGGGTGGTTCCAGAAAGTGCCCGCTCGGCTTTTTTGGAAAATTCGGTTTCATAAATTTTTTTTTTTTAATTTTCACCTTTTAGGTAGGTTATCTGCATATATTATTGAATATTTCTAGTGCATTTTCATCACCATACAGGGGTCAATCAGTGGGTGGGGTTGGGGGAAGACCTGAAATGTTTGATGTTTTTAGTTAATGCCTATGAAGCAACTGCTTGTGATGGGGATATGAAATTTAGTTTTTCCCATCTTAAATATACCAAAGAAATATAATAAGAAGGAAATTTGGGAAATTTCATGAAATTGTGGTTTTTGTCACTTGCCGGTGAATGGAACGGCGTAGAACAAAACGGGTTCCAAATTCAGATCCAGCGCCTCAATTTACCTACAAGAACACATTCTGATGAATTTAAAACAATTTCCAGGGGCATTTTGGGGAGATTTTCATGAAATTTCAGAAATGCGGTAAAAGGAGCGTCCTTCAGCAAAACAGATTACAAATTCGGATTCAGTGCCCTGATTTCCATAATGTAACACAAGTTGATGAATTTTGAACAATTTCCAAGATGAATTTTGGGAGTTTTTCATGAAATTCATGAAATTTAATAAATCCAAAGAACTAAAAGTCGTAGAAAAAAACGGATTTCAAATTCGGATTCAAAGACATAATTTATCTACGAGAACACATTTTGATGAATTTTAATCAAATTCCAGGGGCTGTAGAGGGGTCTCATACAAAATGGTCGGATTCTTTTTGGTTTATTATTTCCAATAATAAGCCTATGTGATCGTGTAGCAAAAAATTTTTATAACCCCCCCTCAAACTTTGTCACTTTACGTTTCAAGGTACGTAGAATCCAAATTTGAAATGTCCGTCCGCCGTCCGCCGTCCGCCGTCCGGGCCATAAAAGGCCTAAGAATTGACTTAAAAAACCCGTTCTTTCGCACGTAGACTCCATTTGGGGTCTAGTTGGTCCTAACGTTTAACCATCCCGATCGCTTTACTCGCATAGATGCTATGGGCCAAAAACGGGCAAAAAAGTGTGTTTTTCGACGCGCGCACGCCTGGCACGCTTGGCAGGGGGTCACGGTGGGTGGAGAGGGGGGGAAACGGGGGGGTGGAGTGAGAGGAGGCGCCGGCGCCGCGGCTTGTGGTGGGTACGGCGCCGGCGTTCGTTCGAGGCATATGTTTTTTTCAAGGTCATATTTGGGTGTTAATACCAAAGCTTTTCCTACGCATATTTAATAACATATCCTCTCGACTTTTCGTACGTACTTAGATAATGATATTATTAAGGCAACAACTATTTGAATAGATAGGAGCTCAAATCGAGAAATATAAACATGCGTATATAATTATAGAAGTATAGGTTGTGGCAACTCGAAGTAGGACACGCCGAGGAGTCTGGACGGGCCTTATGACGTACGCTAGCCAACTAAAACTACGATCATACTCAATTGAAAAAATAATAAACCTTTGTGAAATAATTTGCAGCGTTTTATACTATTCCGAAGCACCTATGTAAGCAGGGACCTCCAAATTTTGTATGTACCCTTCAAAAACTCTGTAGAAATGGCGTAAAGAATTATTTTTCGAATTTTCATGAAATTGTGGAATCTAGCGAACGCAGCTTCTGAAAGCAAAATGGACTTCAAATTTGGACTCAGCGCATCGAAAAATACAAGGGTACTAATTTTGGTGAATTTTGGACAATTTCCAAGGGTGTTTTGGGGAGATTTTTATGAAATTCATGAAATTTTGTATATCCCGTGAACGAAGTGTCTTAGCGCAAAACGGATTTCAAAATCGAATTCAGCCACTCAAATTACATACTGGAAAACATTTCCGTCGAATTTCCTGTGTGTTTTAATGGAGAAATTGCGAATTTAAGATAAAAAATACATTTTTAAAACAAAAAGTTTCTTCAGAATGAAGCCCGGGTGGTTCCAGTAAGTGCCCGCTCGGCTTTTTTGGAAAATTCGGTTTCGTAACTTTTTTTTTTTTAATTTTCACCTTTTAGGTAGGTTATGTGCATATATTATTGAACATTTCTAGTGCATTTTCATCACCATACAGGGGTCAATCAGTGGGTGGGGTTGGGGGAAGACCTGAAATGTTTGATGTTTTTAGTTAATGCCTATGAAGCAACTGCTTGTGATGAGGATATGATATTTAGTTTTTCCCATCTTAAATATACCAAAGAAATATAATAAGAAGGAAATTTGGGAAATTTCATGAAATTGTGGTTTTTGTCACTTGCCGGTGAATGGAACGGCGTAGAACAAAACGGGTTCCAAATTCAGATCCAGCGCCTCAATTTACCTACAAGAACACATTCTGATGAATTTAAAACAATTTCCAGGGGCATTTTGAGGAGATTTTCATGAAATTTCAGAAATGCGGTAAAAGGAGCGTCCTTCAGCAAAACAGATTACAAATTCGGATTCAGTGCCCTGATTTCCATAGTGAATGGATGATGATTTCCAAGTTGATGAATTGTGAACAATTTCCAAGATGAATTTTGGGAGTTTTTCATGAAATTCATGAAATTTAATAAATCCGAAGAACTAAAAGTCGTAGAAAAAAACGGATTTCAAATTCGGATTCAAAGACATAATTTATCTACGAGAACACATTTTGATGAATTTTAATCAAATTCCAGGGGCTGTAGAGGGGTCTCATACAAAATGGTCGGATTCTTTTTTATACTATTCCGAAGCACCTATGTAAGCAGGGACCTCCAAATTTTGTATGTACCCTTCAAAAACTCTGTAGAAATGGCGTAAAGAATTATTTTTCGAATTTTCATGAAATTGTGGAATCTAGCGAACGCAGCTTCTGAAAGCAAAATGGACTTCAAATTTGGACTCAGCTCATCGAAAAATACAAGGGTACTAATTTTGGTGAATTTTGGACAATTTCCAAGGGCGTTTTGGGGAGATTTTTATGAAATTCATGAAATTTTGTATATCCCGTGAACGAAGTGTCTTAGCGCAAAACGGATTTCAAAATCGAATTCAGCCACTCAAATTACACACTGGAAAACATTTCCGTCGAATTTCCTGTGTGTTTTAATGGAGAAATTGCGAATTTAAGATAAAAAATACATTTTTAAAACAAAAAGTTTCTTCAGAATGAAGCCCGGGTGGTTCCAGTAAGTGCCCGCTCGGCTTTTTTGGAACATTCGGTTTCGTATTTTTTTTTTTTAATTTTCACCTTTTAGGTAGGTTATCTGCATATATTATTGAATAATTCTAGTGCATTTTCATCACCATACAGGGGTCAATCAGTGGGTGGGGTTGGGGGAAGACCTGAAATGTTTGATGTTTTTAGTTAATGCCTATGAAGCAACTGCTTGTGATGGGGATATGAAATTTAGTTTTTCCCATCTTAAATATACCAAAGAAATATAATAAGAAGGAAATTTGGGAAATTTCATGAAATTGTGGTTTTTGTCACTAGCCGGTGAATGGAACGGCGTAGAACAAAACGGGTTCCAAATTCAGATCCAGCGCCTCAATTTACCTACAAGAACACATTCTGATGAATTTAAAACAATTTCCAGGGGCATTTCGGGGAGATTTTCATGAAATTTCAGAAATGCGGTAAAAGGAGCGTCCTTCAGCAAAACAGATTACAAATTCGGATTCAGTGCCCTGATTTCCATAATGTAACACAAGTTGATGAATTTTGAACAATTTCCAAGATGAATTTTGGGAGTTTTTCATGAAATTCATGAAATTTAATAAATCCAAAGAACTAAAAGTCGTAGAAAAAAACGGATTTCAAATTCGGATTCAAAGACATAATTTATCTACGAGACCCACCCAACTTGGCAAACTCTTTTTCTGTTGGAAATGTTACTGTGTCTCTAGTTTTCCTAATAATGTATTTCAACTTATTTCAATATTTTTATAGTAATCTTTTAATCGTTTACTGTAGGGTTGTTTAACTAATTTGCTAAACTTGTGTTTATCGCGTCTTGTAATAGAAATCGTTAGACCATTCGTAATCCACGGAGTATGTCTATTGAAGGTGGGTTTGAAAGTTTCAACTGTAGTATGATACTCAATAACATTTTTCAATAAATTAATAAATGCATTTGCCGACTGATTCAAATCTTCTTCATACACCGAAGACCGATCCATGTTAGAAAAAGAAACTCCTACTGCCTCAAAGCCAATTTTTTTCTTAAATTTTAAGGCGTTTTTGTTATCATTCAAGATTTCATTGTGTGAATCAACAACAGTCACCACCGTGCTAAAGTGGTCGGTAATCGCTCTCTTTATTTCAGCATGGTTGAGCTGTGAGTGCTTTGATCGGGCAATTATATGATCTAAGCAACTAGTTGACAACCCTTGAACTCGGGTGGGCTCAGTAATTAGAGAAAGAAACCCCATGGAAGAAATCATATTCAGATGATCATTACTATTATCTTCTTGCAATAAAACGATATTGATATCTCTTACAATGTAAGTAAAACAATCTCGATCAACATTTTCAAGTTCCGACCTCAAATCTCGAATAAACTTGATAAGGATTGGTTGTAGGGGATCTATAAATTCCATAGACCTTGTCACACACAAATCTAATTTTAAGTAGCTACTGTTGCATCACACAATGTTGATTCTTCAATACTGTAATCATATTTATCATTGCCATAAAAAAACCCTGTCATTATTATTTCTATTATTCGATGATTTTGAGGCCCTGTACCCATTCATAAGTTGCAATAGAACGCAAAGTCTACCATAGACTTCATTAAGAATAATAAAATCTGGCTTAAAAGTAACAGTTTCCAACAATACTCTCATTTCATCAAAATTACAATTGTAGCTCCTAAAGTGCATATGAAAAATAATTTTTTGTTCCCAATAGCAAGTTCATTTTAACTCATGCAATCATTGAAAGATTGGTAAGACATTCAATTAGACTCACTACCAAATTACAAAAACGTCTGCCGAGTTGGGTGGGCAGTATAGCTTCCTCAAATATTATAACACGGACGTGTAGAATTAGTTGAAGAACAAAGTACGAGTCAAAATGATCGATAAATCGTCGTTATAAGAAATAAACGTTTGCGCATGCGCACAAACTACCATTAATCCAACAGTAATGAAATTCATGAGGGAACGTCTAGGAGCTAAATTCCATAATCCTTGAAAATTTCATAAATATCGGTCCATTAGTATCGTAGTTATTTCTGTCTCGATCAATTTTAGTTTTGCGCATGCGCTATAGTTATTACTCCACCAATCTTGATGTAATTCATACGACATTCCTCAAACAGGCAGACAGACAGACGGACACGTAACCAAAATTGATCAGCAAGCTCTGAAACGCAAAAAGCAACAGAACATTTTGATTTTGGAGGACAAAACTTTTTTTCGACTTCAATCACGAACACATAGCTTTCCTAACTTCGGTAGTGAGGAAGCAAAATTCATTATATCCATCACTGAAATTGTCTACATGTGGATCAACCAATTTTCAAAAGCAAATATCACGTTTCGAATGTTATCTAGGTCGTCGAGGGTACGAATTACCTTCACTGGCTAATTTTCATTTTTCCTCGTATGGACTAGAAAGTTCTTAATCCAGACATATTTGATGCTTCTTTTCTCTGCTTTCTTCTTGATCATCCGTAGTATATCTGCTCTCAGTGGGGTCAAGTTTTCCGTTACGAATACTCGAGTGTTCGGCCAGGCTGAGACGAATTTATCAGCAGTTAAACTTCGAACATGAAAAAGTCAGGTCTTTTTGCCTTTCTTCTTCCGATCCCAATAAATCCACAACTTATTTACACCGATATAAATATATTTTTCCAACATACCAACTATATTTTTTCGAAATTTTGTGCAAAAATACCATATATAAAAAGCCCGTGAAGGCAACCCTACCTAATCAATTAAAAAATTATCCACCCATAGTTCATCTTCAACGTTAACTATTGGCCTAACCAGTCGTCAAAGTTAATAACACATCCTTATAAAATATCTCCCCCCCCCCCCCCCCCCCCCAAAAAGAAAGTCTGCTAATTTGGGTGTGGCAAATAGCTTCCTCGTTTGCGTATCATGAATGTATAGATCATTGAAAAGTTTTAAATGACCTTGAAAAATCCCATAGCGGAAAAGATTAAATCAAGAAGTAGCGTAAAACGTCATAACTGGTCAATTAAGAAACGAAAAAATGATACTCAATGTTATTCACATTTGCTCATGCGCAGAATGAACTGATGAGTTAAGAACGATGAAGTAGGTACGGGACCACCTACAACCTACCCGCGCATTCAATGACAATTTCATCAAAATCGGAAGAAAACTGTGGAAATTAAGGTCGTTGCAAGTATTTCACATAGGCGCATGCGCAGTAGCTATTAGTGATACAATAATGTTTAAATTGATATGGGATGATCAAATTGTCATCCCCCAACTATCATTCAAATTTGAGCGAGATCGGATGACTAGGGTGTGGGAAATGATGCTTGGTAGAATTTACGTTTTCGCATGAGCAGAGTGAAGTATTGAGTCAGAAACGAGATGCAACTACTCCTGATTTACTATATAACCTCGACTTCTTATCATCTAGTGGTACGATTTTGATCAAACTCTGGCGGTAGGTGGGTATACGTAATATTGAAATGAATTCATCACGAATTTTACTACTGAAAAACTTTTTTTCCGATTTTAAAAAGCTGATATATAACAATCTTCACATTTACCCCTTCCCTGCCCGACCAGGTCCTAGGGACCATGAAAAATGAATTCATCGCGAATTTTACTAGTGAAAAACTTTTTTTCCGATTTTAAAAAGCTGAAATAAAACAATCTTCACATTTACCCCCCCCCCTGACCGCCCAGGTCCTCGGGACCATGAAAAATGAATTCATCGCGAATTTTACTAGTGAAAAACTTTTTTTCCGATTTTAAAAAGCTGAAATATAACAATCTTCACATTTGCCCCCTCCCTGACAGCCCAGGTCCTCGGGACCATGAAAAATGAATTCATCGCAAATTTTACTTGTGAAAAACTTTTTTTCCGATTTTAAAAATCTGAAATATAACAATATTCACATTTACCCCCTCCCTGACCGCCCAGGTCCTCGGGACCATGAAAAACGAACTCATCGCGAATTTTACTTGTGAAAAACTTTTTTTCAGATTTTAAATCTGAAATATAACAATCTTCACATTTTCCCCTGACAGCCCAGGTCCTCGGGAAAATGAAAAATGAATTCATCACGAATTTCACTAGTGAAAAACTTTTTTTCCGATTTTAAAAAACTGAAATATAACAATATTCACATTTACCCCTCCCTGACAGCCCAGGTCCTCAGGACCATGAAAAATGAATTCATCACGAATTTCACTAGTGAAAAACTTTTTTTTCGATTGTAAAAATCTGAAATATAACAAACTTGATATTTACCCCCTTCCTGACCGCCCAGGTCCTCGGCCCATGAAAAATGAATTTACACGAATTTTACTAGTGAAAAACTTTTTTTCCGATTTCAAAAAGCTGAAATATAACAATCTTCACATTTACCCCCTTCCTGACCGCCCAGGTCCTCGGGACCATGAAAAATGAATTCATCACGAATTTTACAAGTGAAAAACTTTTTTCCGATTTAAAAAAGCTGAAATATAACAATATTCACATTTACCCCCTCCCTGACAGCCCAGGTCCTCAGGACCATGAAAAATGAATTCATCACAAATTTTACTAGTGAAAAACTTTTTTTTCGATTGTAAAAATCTGAAATATAACAAACTTGATATTTACCCCCTTCCTGACCGCCCAGGTCCTCGGCCCATGAAAAATGAATTTACACGAATTTTACTAGTGAAAAACTTTTTTTCCGATTTAAAAAAGCTGAAATATAACAATATTCACATTTACCCCCTCCCTGACAGCCCAGGTCCTCAGGACCATGAAAAATGAATTCATCACAAATTTTACAAGTGAAAAACTTTTTTCCGATTTAAAAAAGCTGAAACATAACAATCGTCACATTATCCCCTCCCTGACCGCCCAGGTCCTCGGGACCATGAAAAATGAATTCATCACGAAAAAAAAAAAAAAAAACAACAAAATTTTTATACCAACCCTCCAATTTTATATCATCAATCGCCGATGCACATATTTTATTTGAATCCCCAACCCATAGGAAGGTTTGTCTCCACCCCGGAGGTGCGGATCTAAAATAATCGTTTGTACCAATCTTTCAATCTCAAAACATAACCCATGGTGAGCCCCACGACAAGAGGATAGCTGTGCCGCTAATGACCCTTCTGGTTGAGGTGCGGCCGAAAAGAAAGAAAAAAAGAGAGAGAGAGAGAAAAAACACGGTATGTGTGCCACAATCCTGCGTTTCACGTTACTCACTTGAGCCCCTTCATTGGTTTTGGTTATACCTCGCCTTCAAGACAAGTGGTGCCGTATACCTGTTTGTCAAGTGAATTACAGGATTGTGGCATCGTTTTGTAGCACTGGGAGGTGACGCCGTAAGCCTGCGCCTCACCTTATAACGACGCCGTAAGTCTGTGTCTATATAGCTATATATATATATATATATATATATATATATATATATATATATATATATATATATATATATATATATAGATATATGAAAGGGCGTTAAACTCTAGGATTCGTTTCAGAATGCCTCAAAAAGGATTTTCGACATTTTTTATTTTAAAATTTTCCGAACCACTGCGATAGTTTCATTTTCTACGAAGATTCGCTAAAAAGGAGCTAAATTTCAGGTTTCAGCATCATAAGTAGATTAAGAAACAATTTATGCTCAGAGGCCCCACTGCTGATCGGGGTGAACTGAAATTGAATTCCAGATATTACACAGGAGGTCTGTTTCAAATTGCAAATTCAGTTGACGTCAATAAAAGATCAATACAAGTACCTGCAGAGGGAAAATTAATGCAATAAATTGAAGCCACTACACGTTGCTAGGCCCACTGATATAAGTATAACTATATTTAAGTACCTACCAACTGAAAATAACATAAATGTATGGATCATTGAAATAGTTTTAATAATCATTAAAAAAAACTCCATAGTGGAATACAGCTTCAAGATGAAGGTAACGTAAAATGTCGTAATCGGTCATTTAGGAAACGGGAAAGTTATGGTTGAAGTAATTTATGTTAGCGCATGCGCAGAATGGAGTAATGCTTTGAAAAATATGAAATTGATAGAGGACAATCTACAACCTAACCCACACATTCTCAGAAAATGTCATCAAATCTGATAAAAATCAGAAATTAAGCTTGTTCTTGGGATCGAACTTTCGCGCATGCGCAGGAGCTGCTAATGATACAATCATGTTAAAATTAATATGGAATAATAAAATCGTCGTCCCCAACTATGCACTGAATTTGAGCGAGATTGGACGACTAGGGCGTGAAGAAATGATGTAGATCAATGGTCTATGATTAATAAACCCCGGTTTATAGTAGATACCTATATTTATTATGGAAACTCGGGACTTTGCACCTCCAAATGGGTTCACTGCATTACAGCATCAGGACCCCACATTTTACGCTTTTTAGAAAAGTTAAGGAACAAAACGATCTATGACTACGTAAGGCATCTTTCCACCAAGTAGAACAGAGCATTACGCAGTATACTGATCTGAAACTAAGTTCTTTTTCGCACATAAAATACTTAATTACAATTAATCTATTTGTTGGGTTTTCTACTCCAGTGTTTATGAAATCATTACCAATATGTTTAATTAGTTATAGCGATGAAATAAGACAATAAAATATTTAAGTTGTGAATTTACCTCGCCTTGAATTTAATAGTGGCGACGCGGATTATTTTCAACGAACCAAATAGGTATGGGAAAACCAAGGAAAGGAGTATCACGAACTAGTGAGTCTTGGGAAGACGGCGAAAGCTGGATACCTTGCGTCGCACCTTTTTGCTCTAATATTCGCTCAGAGCACCATCAATCTCATCAATACTGGCGCAAAATGAGAATTATATCATTATTAATTAAAGTATTATAATAATTAAACACACTAACAAAAACAAAACCAGTAAAATCAAAAATAAATTGCCACACAGTAAAGTAAGGTGCTTATTTAAGTGCTACGCTCTTTTTGAAGAAATCTTCGACATGAATAAAACTTCTTCATAATTTCATGGCTGATATTTTCTAAGCCACAGTCAGTATTAAAGCTACATCAAGTCCTAAAACAGTTGAGCGTAAAACAAAGAGAGCGACCGAGAGAATCGGAGGACGGAATATTTCACAGAGTAAACTCATCAGTTGTGATTACATTTTTTTTTTTTTTTTTTTAACAAGCACCTACTATCTACGTTTTAAACAGCATGGTTCTAGGATTGGTTATACAGGGATACTTCCATAAGAGTAGTTCAATCTGAATTTGGACGTTTCATGCCAATATTACCGATTTTTACAACTAGCGAACGGCATTATTTCGATTTTTGACTGATTTTTCAACTTTGAAATTTTTGAAAACTTGATACATATTCTTATAGAACATTTTACGCTGATTCCGAATATACCACATGTTAGTATGCTGAAAACCCCTGGACCCCCGGTTACCTCTATTTACATACTTCGGACGAAATTATTGAAACACAGAATGTGTTTGCGTTGTCGCGCAACCAAGTGACAACCAAACAAGCGTCATTGTTTACTATTCATTTACTATTCATGCTCATAACTCAGGTTGACGGCCACGCACTTCACAGTAGTTAACATAATATGGTTGGATAAATCAGGAGCTTTCCAACGAATGGTGAACGATTTCTGTGCGATTAAAATTGCGGAAGTTCCATTTCCCTACCAACGGCTCGGTTGTACGTGAAAATCATCACAGTCACACATTTCGTTACCATCCCGCGTTCCATTTTCGGCTAGTTAGTCCATGGCTAAAACACATTCTGTGTTAAAATTATTTCGCACAACAAATCGCAAAAAACAGGCTATTTTGAAAATTTTGACTACATTTTTGAAAATTTCAACCCGAAGATGTAATCCGATCATGCTGGCCAACGAACTTGAACTTTCGTTTTGTGTCCTTAACATTTTAAAATTTGTTTGAAGTTTCTAGCACAATTCTACGGGCAGTTATCGTCTGGAATGACACATACATTCATATACAGGGTGAGTCTCTCGCAAATGCAAAAAAAAATTTGGGTAAAACTACATCAAAAATGTAGTAAAATGACGCCAACTGCATATTTTTATCTCAATCCGTTCTCGAGATATGATTTTTTAAAGGTTTTTTCAGGAAAACCGTGTTTTTTTCCTTTTAAACTCAACTTTCTTCACTTTACTTCATTTAATTTTAATTTTTTACCACATTTTCGGAATCAGCACTAAATTTACTATAAGAATAGTGTACTTGGGTTTTTGAAAAGTACCATCCAAAGGCCCTCACATCAGCTCAAACATTGACGATTTTGAAAAAATAATATTTCTGAAAATCTTTAAAACTTTACTACTTTTTTAAAAAAATCCTAGAAACTGGCAAATCTCATGAAAACTGCTTCGTCTAATACTCTTTCCAACGGTATAATCAAGTTTACTTTTATTTTGTTATTTAGTGGAGAAAATAATGTTTTAATGTTAAAAAATGTGGGTTTTTCAATGAAATTGTTGGTTTTCTCGAAAGATGACCCTCCATGAACCAACGAGTATGGGGTCGGTTTCTATGTATTTTTTCTCGCTGGATCGAATGGAAACTCTTGCAGATCTTTCAACTACGTTATAATCGAGTTTTACACTTTAATTAACTAGTTTTACCCCATAACACACATACATTTAATCGTAACAAACAAACTAAACATTTGCGATTTTAAGTGTAAAACTTGGTTATAACGGAGTTGGAGAGATCTACAAATGTTACCATTCGATACAGGGTGAAAAAATACATAGAAACCGACCCCATACTCGTAGGTTCATGGAGGTTCATCTTTCGAGAAAACCAACAATTTCATTGAAAAACCCACATTTTTTAACATTAAAACATCATTTTCTCCACTAAATAACAAAATAAAAGTAAACTTGATTATACCGTTGGAAAGAGTATTATACGAAGCAGCTTTCATGAGATTTTCCAGTTTCTAGGATTTTTTTTAAAAAAGTAGTAAAGTTTTAAAGATTTTCAGAAATATTATTTTTTCAAAATCGTCAATGTTTGAGCTGATGTGAGGGCCTTTGGATGGTACTTTTCAAGAACCCAAGTACACTATTCTTATAGTAAATTTAGTGCTGATTCCGAAAATGTGGTCAAAAATTAAAATTAAATGAAGTAAAGTGAAAAAAGTTGAGTTTAAAAGGAAAAAAACACGGGTTTCCTGAAAAAATCCTTTAAAAAATCATATCTCGAGAACGGATTGAGATAAAAATATGCAGTTGGTGGCATTTTACTCCATTTGTGATGTAGTTTTACCCAAAATATTTTTTGCATCTGCGAGGGAATCACCCTGTATACATACATATATTCATACATACATACATACATACATTAAAAAAAATGCGTTAAACTTCAGAATATGATTCAGAATAGCCAGAAACGGATTTCTGCATAAATTTTTTTCAAAAAATCACATTCTACAAATTTTGAGGCTAGGCAATAGCTTAATTTTCTTCAAAAACTCGCGACCAGACACTCACGTTTTGGTATCGGTAAAACGACCTTGAAAACAACATTTTCTCTAAGATTTTCCTCTTGAGATACCTACTCAGAAGTTATTACCCTTGTTGGCAAAAACAGTAGATAATATCCAATGCATGTGTTCTAGAGAATTAATGATGCTTTTAGCAGACTTCCAAGCTATGTGTTCATTTTACAAAACATTTTCACAGCTGATTTTGATCTACTACCTAAATGATTGGGACAGCAATAGGGAGTTCCTGGTTACCAGGGTGTTCTAATACGGTGTACCTGAATCTAGGGAAAATCCAAATTTCGCCAACACGCTGGCTGTTACTACGCTTGGTGTTTCACGCGTCTTCACACGTCGAATCTTATCAAATATTTTGTAACCTGACTCTGATTCCGACATTCGACGACATCTTCTATTTCTCCGACTTTGTTTTTCTTCATCCTGATTTCCCACCTTCCTTCATCTATCATCACGTTGTTTTAACGAATGCATTTCAATTTGAAATTATATTTGCAAAAGGAGCCTTTGTGATCGGCCAAGAAATTTTTTTTACCCTCCTCAAAATTTGTTGGGTACGTTTTAAGATACTTAGATTTCCAAAATCGAATCAGTCCATCGTCCGTTTTATTTGTGCAATGAAATTCAGCGAGAAGTATTAAACTTCGTAAGCTTATATATATCACGCAAGTTTATTGAGCAGAGACGAGCTCGACGATGTGTTCCAGGTTTATCTTGAAGACACATCCGAAAGGAACACAGGCGATCTTTCAAGTAGGTAGGTAAGTTCTTGCTCAACTTTGTTAGTAATATGTACTTAATATTGTTGTATGTAGATATAGAGGTTGTTATAAGTATACAGATTTTATACATTTTGTGGAGAAACTCAGTAAAATAATACATGTATTTTAGTTTTTCGGCAACCATTTATCCTCCGATGAATGGACTGCTTCGAGTGAAAGTAAGATGAATATTAATAAATTTTGTACATTTTAATATACCTAACTATATATTTAATTTATATTTTGAATAATATAATTAACACATTTGGTATAAAGATTAATATAAAAATTGAACAACTCTTCTTCTCGGGCTCACGAAAACGCTACGAGAAATCGATGCAAAAAGGTTAGCATTCATCATGCTCGCTCTAACAGCTTGTTTTCGTGTTTACGAGAAATACCAATATGAGAAATACAAAAACTCTCTATTAAAACTCTCTTGCGTTGTCAATCAAGCGGTCTCCTATTCTGCCCTACTAAACTGAATTGCAGTATGCGCCCCCAAGCTGATTTTGGGTTACAGAGCGTAATAGCATTTTTCATTGGCCACTGGTCAAACTGGAAGTTTTATGGTACCTTTTCTTAATTTTCTATCATGTTAATTAATCTTAATGATGTGACGAATTTGAAATATCGTTTAAACATTATTTAATGTTAAAAATGTCGCTTACTGTGTTTAAGCATTGCATTTTTATGGCTTACCCGCAGAAATTACTTGTCATAAAATGCAGCAAGGGCTCCCAAGACACGTTTTTCAGAAGACTTACAAATTTTCTTTCTGTAAATTGTTCACTAAGATGAAATCTTTACAAATTGTTTGAAAAAAAAGAAATGAATGGGTGGAAAATGGAAATTTTTTTTTAAACATCGTCTTTATTCAGGTAGATAGTACAACGAAAGTTTTTATATGGAAAAAAAAGCATGTTGTGAAGCCCAAGCAGAAAAAAGTTTCAAATATATGAATCCAATTGAAGATACGAGTACATGAGGTACAGAAAAAACAGAAAAGTAAACATTATCTTATTGTTATTTGTTAGAGCCATTCATCTCTTCCACCTCTACTTCGTCATGTCCGGTTCTTAGGTTTTCAGCAGACTCATCAACGTGAAGGTTCAGCCAGATCATTTTGGTGGTGTCGTTACTGGGGGTGTGCAAAGTGGTCCACCCATTGGGGATGAGGATGGAATGTCCTCCTCATTACCACATGTTGTATAATTTATAGGAAGAGAACCAGCATGGTATAAATACCTTGTAAAGAGAATGCCGTTCATTGGTGATGTTTTAAAATCATAGCAGAAGCACGAGGAATGCAGTACATCCGCTATGTAGCTACTTGATACAACGCTAGATGGCACCATACCCCCAATGGTGAGGATATGCTGCATTCTAGACAAGTAACATATGGGACAGGAATGCAGTACTTCCACTATGTAGTTATTCGATTCAACGCTAGACTGCAGTATCTCCTCCCCAAAGTTAAGGATACACTGCATTTTAGCCAAGTATCATGACGTACTGCATTATAGCTATGTAAGTCAATGAAATAGAGGCGTGTACTGCAAAACCAAAACTCATTTTCGGTAAGAAAGAGTTGTCCTACTGCATTATAACTTTGTGAGGCGCTAGATAATGTGTCAACGACCCAGATGAGCTACCTAACTCGTTTTGGGGAAAATTGGCATACATACTGCATTTTAGACTGGTAGGGCAGTATTCAGGTCGAGCGATTGTAGTAATTCGTCAGCTGTCACCAGCTGTTACCAGATCAGCTGATCATGGTTCACGTGCGCCGTGTGATCTGTAACCACAGTAACCAGAAACTCTCCAATAATTTGGATACAATGAGAAATAAAACCTACCTACTCCATCACCAGCCGACGCCCAAAAATGGCAAAAACCTTTTACCGCCGGAATTCTTGCATAAAACTAGGTACACCCATATTTTTTCATATATTTTGGGGCGCACGATCCAAATCTGAAGTCAGTCATTGTTTAAAAAAAAAATCTAATAATGGATTTCTAAGCTTGTAAAAAGTTATGTAATAAGTTTATGAAAACTTGCTAAAACTTACTAATATAATAATATTGTCAAAGTATTATTTTCTTCTTCTAAATCGGTTCTGTTGCAATGGGTTCAAAGATTTTCGAAACAAGTTTTTTGAAATGTTTTTCAGTAGAAATCCAAAAATTTAAGAGAGAAATAGAATATTTTACCGCCCAAAATGTGCTCAGAAATAGTTTTATATTGAAAAAAGTGCTCAACGTAGTACTCACCTTGGGCAGATAATCAACAATAATAATAATAAACCTTTATGTAATAATCAGTAGCTTTTTTTTTTTTTTTTTTTTGTAGGTATGTTTTCAGTTTAAATGTAGTGTTCGTATTGAAGGAGAGCCAGAATTTTTTTTAAAGCTGATTACATAACTTTCCCTTCATCAACCTTCAAGTGTTAACAAGAGCGGAATAATGTCGGTGATTTTGCAGTGCGCTTTGATGGCCTGCGGGAGTGCCAGAACGTCAATTTTTGTTGAGCGGCTTTTGAGGAATTGTTGTGTACTTGGTCACCGTATCGATGAGTGCGGTGGGAAGAGGGGAAGGTAGGGGAGGGGGTGGGGAGGGGATCCTTGAAAGCCAAACGGTTGTTTCACAGTCGAAGGTGAACTTTCAATTCGCCCTGAGGCTGAAGTCGGGTGTTGAAACGCGACCGCTCACTCCACCCTCATCCAATAAACAATTTTTGTTTAAAGCAACGATATTATTCGCTCTCAGCTGGGTTTATAACCCTGAAAGTTCATAATTGAACACTATTTGATGCAATAATAAGTACAAATTAAAGAACCTCTGCCAAGTTGGGTGTGGCACATAGCTTCCTCGTTTAAATACCTATGATGAATGTATAGATCATTGAAAAGTTTTAAATGATCTTGAAAAATTCCATAGCGGAAAAGAGTAAATCAAGAAGTTGGGAGAAATGTCATAATTGGTCAATTAAGAAACGAAGAAATGACACTCAATGTAACGCACGTTTGTACAAGCGCAGAATGAACTGATTCGTTGAAAACAATGAAATAGGTACGGGACCATCTACAAACCTAAACAACGCATTCGCTGATAATTTCGTCAAAATCGAATGAAAACTATGGAAATTAATGTCATTACAAATATTTTACATTGGCGCATGCGCAGTAGCTATTATTGATACAATCGTGTTGAAATTGATATGATACTCTATGGCAGGGGTGCTCAAACTTGAACTGCTGGCGATCTACCTCAATATTTTTAGACTACTTACGATCGACTCTGAGAGGCTGCAAGTATGTGTGATGCAGGGTTATCGTACATACACGATACACCCTACCTACCTAGGTAGGGTGTACCGTAGCATATATAGATATTAGCTTTCCGCACAATTTACATTATTTTAGTCAAGGTTTGGGTTAGGTTTACTTAAGTTCTTCTCTACAATATCAATGAAAAAACTCCTAGTTATTCAAAATTGCGAGTTTATTCGTTGTTACTAAACAAAAGAGTTACATATGGTGTTCAACTCAACTAAGGAGTGACTTTGGATGTTGAAGCGTGGCACTGCATGTCCTCAGCATACTTTTCATAAGATGGTGCGTAACCACTGAGTGCCAATCGCAAGCATGATGACATATGATCGTCAGTTAGTCGATTGCGATATTTTGACTTAATTATCTTCATTTCAGAAAATGTAGACTCGCACAAGTAAGTTGACCCAAACATTGCCGTCAGTTGTAGGGCGATTGGCCTTAGATTCGGATATTTATCTTCAGATATAAAACACCAGAAATTTGTATCAGATGCTGTAGCTTTGAGATGTATATCTGATATAATCTGCACCAACTTATTTTCAACAGAACATGAGTTCATATTAAACTGACTTGCTACTTCAGTAGCTAATTCCTCAATGTTTTTACATGAAAAAGGATAACTCATAAATGATGCTATATTTGCCAATTTACTGCAATCATAAAAACGCATTTCGAATTGTCCCAAAATATTTGATAATTCAGCCTCATACGTATCATAATTCAACTGAGGAATCCTTGCTTTCAAAGACGGAAAATGTTTCAGATCCTTTCTTTTCAGTTGATCTATCATAAGTTGCAATTTACTTTTGAATGTGTTTACTGCGCTAATCATCTCAATAATAGTTTTTCCTTTACCTTGAAGCTCCAAGTTAATGGTTAATGGTGTTATTACGTAATAAATTTTTGTAGTTTAGTTACCTACTTATTAACAATTTTTTTCTTCTCGAGATTTACTCAAAAAGCACTCGCGATCGACCGTTTGAGCACCCCTGCTCTATGGTATATATTTGGGACACTCACATATTCATCGTTCAACAATTCCAACTCCTTCTTCCCGTTCCATAATCCACGCCTGGAGAAGTGGGCTAACACTCTT
The DNA here is from genome assembly GCA_030762985.1 of Adelphocoris suturalis. NCBI lineage: Eukaryota > Metazoa > Arthropoda > Insecta > Hemiptera > Miridae > Adelphocoris > Adelphocoris suturalis. The sequence goes on along the minus strand of CM061043.1, from coordinate 35,672,094 downwards.
GTCCTTTTCTTGTGTTAATAATCTTGACTCGACAACTTTCTCATTCCAAACAACCGTTCTTTATTGTTTAACTCAAGCATTATCATGTAGAGTTTCAAACCCAACTGAATGCACGGCGTTGATTGGTCTCGGGGTGCAAGGGAATGTTGAGTAGCCGTTGGAAAAAACGAAGCCTTCTTGTCTCTTTTTTCAAATATGTCAGACATTTCACATTTGTGATGCAGACGTGGGCTGTAGGTGTCCCTCAATTTTTGTCGTATTCAGAATCATTTAAAGCAGCAATTAAGACGTACAATTTTCTTTGAATAATACTCTGCAATACAATACAATGCCACGATTTGACATCGATGTTACTCAAATTCAGTGAACCAATGCACCTATAACGATGATAGTCAACCTCCACTGAGCTTTATACAGTTTATTCCGTAAGTGCTTACTAGAGTTACAAATATTCACTTCTAATTTATAAAATTAGAAGAAGTTATGAATAGCTATGGCTATCCGGTAGTTCCGATATTTGAGTTTATTTTTCTTCACAAAAGTGCTGTCTTTCATGTAATTAGCCATCACATCCCCGTGATTTGGATCGAGAGTGGGAAGATGAGCCGCGAGGAGCTGGGTAATTTCTACCACGTAGTTACAAAGTAATGTAACCTACAAAAAATGTCCGTGTACATCAATCGATTACAAGAACAATGCAGACAGTGTTACAGTGTTTCAACCAACCGAAGAAGATCCTCATATGCCATCTTGGAAATGTCATCAATAGATAATTATTTCGTTTCCACGGATGTTATATCTGATTCGACCGAACGCATCACAGTTGTAGCACATGATGTCAACGGCATCCTCTGTGTCTATTTCCCTTTACCTATTATTAGGTACCTATGCCTCGCAGGTTTTTTTTTTTTTTTTTTTTTTTTTTTTTTTTAAATGATATTAAGTGGGACAGTTCATAGGCTAAGTATTCTGATGTATTTACATGCCAGAAATGTATTCGCTTTATCCTCTCTCAGTTGGTAACCACATTCTGTCAATAGCTTTTGGTGGCTCCAAAGATCGGGTGTGGTCCTGTAGACAGGGAATCTGCTCCTCTTCTAGGAGTACGAGCATTATCTTCATTACCCTCATGTCCAAGAATCTAGAGGAGAGTGACTTGATTGCCCTGAACTCACCTCTTGTGGTAAGCCAGACAGTACCCAACCAGCTTCGAGCTTATAGTTAAGGAAACAGTGGCTTTTGGGACAGCCTGACTGACCTAAAACATATACCTTTTTCACGTAGGCAGGTGGCAGGTGAGGATATCTCTGAGATCCTAAGGTGGTAATCGGACCTCGAAAGATACCCGCCACAAGGGACCGCACTCCGGGTTTTGTGGGGTTCAAAGCCACTACTCATCTTCCTTTTCCCACGTTGGCACTCTGCCTGGAACTGTTCAACACATTACTGTCCTCAATCTTGTCGGTCCACATGCTCCCTCCTTTGTCTTTCTCATTCCAAGATGATATTTTTCTGGAATATGTCTTCAACGTAGACAGCTAAACAAGTTCTATGTCGCCCTCGAAAGTCGAAAACAAATACCTTAGCACCGTTAAGATGCTTATTCTGCATTTCATCAGCTCACACTTGTAAAGCATGGACCACTGCCTGGTAGATCGTGTTATTCGCCTTTTTCCTTATCTGGGACAATCGATCTGCCTTGCACTATTAATCCATCCGAGTCTTCTAGTCTAGTCTAGCCTAGTGTAGTCTCTATCATTGATGACCCCACTTTGAAAGGAATTTCGAAATTATGTTTTTATACCATCAGATCAGTGACAGTCGGTGTCATTTCACAACAACTTTTGACATTTTATGTCTTTGCTATGGCACATAAACTAAAAGAACGTCACGAAAATTGCTCACGAAAATATTCTGATGATTTCCGCTTACAACCGAGTCGTTGCTAGGGAAATGGTACTGCGTCGTTTTTCATCCCACAAAATTCGTTGATCATCCGTTCGAAAGCTCTCGATTTATCCAACCATATTATGTTAACTACTGCGAAGTGCGTGGCCAACAAGCTGAGTTATGAGCATGGTTATTTCAATGATTGTGTACACTCAGGTGATGATTCTCAATTATTGATATTGTGAACATGATTGCAACCGCTTTTTAATTTCTGATGATTTCATTGAGCTGGTGTTTCGACGATTTGATTCGTAGCGGGTGATCCGAATACTGCGAAAACGGTTTGGTTTGTTAAGCGGTGGTTAAATCATTTTAATAGATAATTTCTATACTTTACACTCTAGGAAGCTGTAATTTCGTACGTAGCCTCTTTAGGACATTTACTTGACGATGCCCAGGGTCCGGATCAGCTGAGTGGCTCTTAGAGCTTGCATACGAGTCTGCAACACATACGAGTCTGCAACTAAAGACATTAAATGTCCCAATGTGTTGCAGACTCGTATGTTAGCGTTTCGTCTTTACGTTTCTTTTGATTTTTAATAAAATCAGTAAGTCAGTATTTTAATTTTTAGTTTAGTCATTCATTTTCTTCAGGTATTTTTAAAAGGATTTTGTAAAAGCTACCAGTGTGAATATACCCAGTAGCTCGGGGGTGGGTTGTATTCGCGGAAATGCAATGGGTTCGCGGAACCAGGCTTGGCACAGTGTTGACATTTACATCCGTAGGTTTTAGCAATCACTGGTCAACGGTATAGATTGCAGTTCGAGAACCAATTATTCTGTGGGTTAGATAAATAATCTATCCTTGACACGCAAACAAAACACATTATTGTTACCTTGAAAGTTTTCGAGATCTCAATTTTTGAATATTTCAGTCCTTAAATGCTAAAGACTTTAGGGTTGATGAAAAATTGATGCCGAGCTTCTAGGATCAGCTAGACTCCAAAGTAATGTGATTTAAAACCATTAAATTTGGTCCAGTAGTTTCAAAGAAATGCCCTGGACGGCGGGCGGACGTTTTTTATTTTATTTTTTATTTTTATTTTTTTTTAATTCTAAGCATCTTGAGACGTAAACCAACAAATTTTAAGGCGGATTTATTTTGTTTTATTTTTTCCATGGTCGATTACAAAGTTTTATCATAGACAATAATAAATCAAAAGGCGTGTTCGGATGAACTAGTTTGTCAACGCCTTGTACGATTTCCTTGCTACTTTAGTTAGTGGGGCAGCAAACTACTTATGATGCGTACCTAATTGACGTATCATTTTAGGCAAAGTGATAAAAATGATCATTCTTCTTAAATAGAAAGCAAACAATCTCAAGACTATAAGGTTTTGGATATGTAATCCTAAACCTTCAACTTGATAATTAAGTAAGTAGGAGTTTAAGCTCCTCCAATGCGAGCCTTCTGATTAATGGACGGGTTTTCTAAACCAAGCCCTCGTTTCGGAAATGTCAAGGAGTCAGCAGAACTGATGGATTCCGGTTCATAATGGAGGCTTAAATTCTTCTTTTATTAATTACCCTCTCCGGGGTGATCCTTTTGTAATCTACTATCAATTATGGCGAGAGTCCATTATGCGGTCTTATAATCTTTATGACGTCTCGTCGCTCGAGACTTCCTACCCGAAATTCGAGTCGTTTGAAACCGGAGCTTAATTCGTTTGTAATGGCGCCCGGATGAAGTCCGCTCAGACACATTTGACCTCTTGGTTGATTAGATACTCATCTACTCTCTCTGGGATTCCAGAAATTGAGAAATAACCCGTGGCTGGAGATCTATAAGATACCTATTGCGTATTGTCTTGCGTCCACAAGGAGATTAACTCCGTCGAAAATCCGCAAACTTCGTGAGCGAACCATCAAATCTTAGCTTTCGTGGTAGACAAGTACTCTTATCCATAAGCAGGTTCAATAAAAGCACTGGAGGAAGTAGCCATATAGCATTCCTACCTTATCTCCAGCTGAAATTTAGTGTTTAGAAGCTGCAATATGCTTCAACGTTGAAAAACTGGTTGTATCTGGTTTAATGTACCTGCTCGACTTTTCTTTTGATTTTATGTGACGGAAACAATTTAAAACGATATCAAAGCTTTCATGGGAAGACCACATAAAACATCTAGACTCCACAAGTTCGTCAAAGAAATGGGTAATTAAAACCACTACTTGGAGATCGATCACCCATTTCCCTCAGTACAAAAATGCTAATCAATGTTTCACTCTTCAAACCGATTCGGTCGTACTTTTCGGTTTGTAGGGGTCGGCAACGGCATCGCATATACACAAAATACAGGTGACTCAAAACTGAGTGCTGAGGCTCAAAACTGTAACTGCGTCGTATGTCCGGAATTCAATTCCACAATGATTTATAGCCATCCCACCTCACACGGTGTCATCAAAAGGACCTAAAATGCTCTCCACACCGCCATAAAAGATCATCCAAATCCCTTAATTTCAAAATTGGCAACTAATCCTCAACCTACTCCAAACAGACGCAGACTGAAGAAGAAGCGACCACAAGATGCTCTTATCGCAAGAAATCAAGCAATGTTTTATACCTACTAATGACTAGTACGTGACAACCACTGGTTGTACCTGAACTACGTATTTCATGTTAATTATATATTTCTATTCTACTATACTCTTATTGTCATCAAAACTGTAATGTTGGTTTTTCAAATAATACAACTTGATGCGGTTAAAGAAAAAAAACTAGATTTTCGATTGATTTGACGACGATCTTTCTCAAGGACAACTTTTATAGTGGTTTCAATCAATTCTGTGTGGAGAAAACTATTGAAAACGAAACAAAACTAAATTTTCATTTGATTTGACTATGGTCGTCGTTGCCGACGACAACTTCTGTCGTCAGATCGTTACGAAAAACTATGAAACTAATTCCAGATGTCTATTTACTTATTTAATTCCTTGAAAAATAACACGGACATAGCCCAGAACAAATTGATGTAAGCCAATAACTTAGATAATTTAAATTACAAAAGCGAATAACATATAGATAATATGTAGGTACTAAACATCAAACAAATGGACAATAATCAATCTACAAATAATGCACAGAAAAGGCTATGTAACGGAGAATGAGTAATACAGCGTAATAGATGTTGCAATACAGCGTTAACAATATTGTTATAACAAATAAATAGAGGCAGGCTGAATATCATAAAATCATTCACGCAGTTTGCGTAAGCAGAACCAACTTTTCGAATCGGTCAGCTGGAGCTCTGGGTGGAGCCCGTCATTTCATTCGTCCCTTGATGTCCTAGAGAGGCTCCCTATCAAATTTCGTTGTAATCAGACAGACAGCATAACTTTTAGCACACATAGCTGCCCAGGATGGAGCCTGTAGTCATTCGTCTCTTGTTATCTCAGAGAAGCCTCCTATCAATTTTCAACGCCCTACGGTGAACAGGAGAGATTTTAGCTCACTCAGCTGATCAGGATGGCGCTCCTCACTTTGTTCGTCTCTTGTTGTCCTAGAAAGGCTGCCTATCAAATTTCAACGTCCTACGTTGAATGGGAGAGATTTGAGCACGATTTTGCCATCATTATGATTGATATTACGGCTCGTAGTCAACTGATCCTTACCAAAGTCAGAGAAGCACAAGTTCCGACATGGTAATATATCATGTCAAAATTTGGTTCGTCCAAATCGGACCTGCGATTTCGGAGGAGTAGTGAGCACAACATTTTGTTCATATATATATATATATATATATATATATGAATAAATCATATATGAATCATATATTCATATATGTATATATATATGAATAAATCTGAAAATTATTGTAAACGTGTTCTACACCATCTGAAACGCAAAGCAAATACATCCCCACACTTAAGTGCCGACGTCTGTAATACCCCCTTTTCTACGAAAAATTGGGTAAAAATTAACTTATTCTATATTGACGTTCCGGAGTCTTGATTTAAAGAGGGTCACCTAATAGAAGAGATCCAATCCTTGGGGAGAGTCAGAAAGTCTATTATAATCCTGCTGAAGACGTACTATTGGGTTATTACGGAGGTAATTGGTTGTAGATGTATGAATCTATACAGGGTGTCCCAGTAACTACGTTCCCCCCATTATTTTCTCTAATTGTGGACGAAAAAAAATCGTGTCTACGCTATTCTCCATAATGTCTTGCGTAAAATTAAAAAATGACAAAATTGCGTATTGCGCACGTGCGCAATTGACATCAACTTCGTTATTTCACGTAGGAACCCCCATTTTTTTATTGCAGATTTGAATTTTGCGTGAAATTTCATGAAGAAATGATTCATCACTCGATTTTTTAGGTGCGCGCAAACGGGCGCAATTCCACTCTGAAAGTGTAATATCTGAGTTTTTGAAGGTACTCAATTGCCACTTATGATACAGGATTTTGGAGTATTTTTTCGTGCTACACCTCGTCCTGATGTCCATTTATTGATATTTGCATCACCGACTTGAAAACACACCGGAAAATTGACCAGAATTGCACTTTTCCAACACATTTCCACAAACCACAAAGCGTACTGAAATGTAAGTTTTTCAGTGTTTTCCCAAGTTGGTGTTGCAAATATCAATCAAAGGACATCATTACAAGGTTCACCACTTAAAAATACTCAAAAATTATCACGCATCATAAAATTGAGTAGCTTCAAAAACTCAGATATTGCACTTTTATTGTGAAATTGCGCATTTTCGTAGGTGCGCCGGTTTGCGCGCACCTACAAAATCGAGTGATGGGCTCTTTCTTCATGAACGTTTATGCAGAATTCAAATCTGCAATAAAAAATGGGGGTTTTCTCTTAAAATAACGAAGTTGATGTCAATTGTGCACGTGCGCAATGTGCAATTTTGTCATTTTTGAATTTTACGCAAAAAAATATGAAGACTAGCGTTGGTCCGATTTTCTTTCGTCCACAATTAGAGAAAATAAGGGGGGAGAGCGTAGTTAGGTACTGAGATACCCTGTATAGAAGGTCGTGACACCTAGTGGCATAAGAGGGTGAATGCAGGTTCAAACAGGAGAGAAGGGACGGGCACTCAATCCTACCAGACATTGGAGTATAAAGTGTCAACCTACTAGAATTTCAAGTTGAAAGCTCCGAAATTGTGGCGAAGAACACCCACGCACACACAAATACCAGCCGAGTCAAAATCGGGACTCAAATCGTTCTTCAATTAGTCTCACCTCCAATTCCACAGGGAACTTTCGTGCTCGGTACACGTATGATTAGGTTCTTAAAAGCTGTCGAACACTCTAGCTTAACCAAACGAACCATCGTTCAAGGAGGAAGCGATCAGGGAATCACAACAATCACTACCCACATCATTTTCGTTTCGGAAACAACACGTTCAGTGAGTTATGGGTGCCCCGCTCGGCTCGTCCAATATGTTTTGACCCGGGAGCGTGGGAATGACGGAAAAAATTAATAAGGCGAAAGCCTCTTTCGATCCCTTACCATCGAGAACGTACATGAAGGTTCGTGATTCCTTCTCCATGGTCCCAACGGGCTACTCCAGGGTTCCTCCACTTCTTCTTTTTCTAATTGTCAGAAAACCATCATTTAGATGGGTTTGGCACTTCACGGAGTCAGGTAAATCACATTCCATAACCTCCCCCGTATTTTCAAATCCATTAGGTAGGTTCCTTACCGTCAGACGGACTTTTTTTCGTTCCCTGGAATAACCGTTAATTGCCAATTAAACGGTCACTATAGTTTTATACCAATTAAGGGTGTTGATTGAAGGTTCTTGATCTGAAAATTAAGAGGGGTTGTTTCATTAGCTTTTGATTAAGGGGTAAGGAAAGGTCCCTGAAAATGGGACTTTTCGATTCCTAATCACCGAAGATAAGTTAGCTTTGTAATCGTTTGAGGTTGAATGATTATTTTTACTCCGAAATAAAAATCCACTTGCTGAATTATTAGTATTCACAGCTTTCTGAACAATAAAATTTGGTTAATAGTCTGTAGTCATTCGATATCCCGGGCAAAGCAAAAACTATTATTTTGTACCGTCAGACTTTGATGAGATTTTCAGGGGTAATGCGGAGTGGCCCCTATACTGGTCCAAGTATAGGCTGACACATTTTAGGTGATTGTCGTGATTTACATTCCTTCTTTCTCTATAATGAATGCTTATATTTATCAAGGTAAAGGGTTAAGAAATGGTAAAATTCAGCCACTAAGAAATTCTATACGATTTTAACTTTCCGGCGCTCCAAAGAAAGATATAAAGGGAGGATTCTCCGATTAATCTAATATGGAGATCAGTTTAATAAGATTTTATTTCTGGTAAGAACTGCATAGAGTAGGTGAGGAAGGAAAAAATGTACTTGAATTTCATTAAAATGCGATTAAAAAAAATTATAACCGTAAAAAGTTTTAAAATCTTAATATTGGTATGACTAGTTGAATAATACTTAACCTCAAAATTTTTTTGAATTTAGTTTCTGAGTACGATACATGTGTCAAACGTAGGAAAATGTGTGACTTTGTCAATGCAAGGTCGTGTTCTTTATTCACACAAATTTTTAGTATTATCTACTTACATCATAAACGTATTTTAATTCCATATCTGTGAAACAGTTTTTTGACCCAGTCTTTGAGAGCCAAATTTGTGGCTGCACCAGAGATTGATGACCAGTAATTGACACAACTATTTTACTTTCTCACATCTGAGCACCAGACTTTTGGAGCCATGTCAAATATTAGTTCTGGTGGCTGTTAAACCCCGGGTCAAAAATTTGTTTTCGGGATGATTCATTTGGTTTTCTGTTTGTGGTCAGGATGACCCATTGACGCCTTGTGGCACCAATGTTTGATGACATTCAGAGCCTTGTCATACACAGATCTAGGAACATAATTTTCAGCTAACTTTGAACAGATTAACTTTCGTTACGACGTATTTTTCAATCAGACGTATAACAGCTTCCAAGTAACGTACTTGGAGGTAATGGACAAAGCTGTCATTTACTGGGGTCTCACTGTTCCAGTCTCCTGTAATTGACAACCTATAGGTAATATTTCCCTGACAGTTCTCACAAAATTACTAGAAATTTATGTGATTGTATACTGTGATCTACGTCCTTTTCTGGTACAAGCGAGAATGCCCAGCTAGTTACTAATAAACAGTATTTCTACAATTTCTTCAAAGTTTCACTCCTGCATAGCAATTAATATATTGATAGGTTCATTATAAATTCTCTTTTATCACATTTTAATTTGCTTTTCATGCAATTATGTTGATGGATTCGAAGAGTGTAACATATCTAACTAGGCTGTCATCTAAAAAATATTTACATATATATAACCAACTTAGCCACACTGAGAAACCCATCCATGTTCAGGAATGGTAGCTCAGCACAAACATTACACATTCATTATTAGTACCTAACATCCGTCATTCATGCCCGAGTATATTTTGGTTATATTAATAGGTATGATAATCGAATTGGTGGTTTTCATTAAGCCCGTTCTTGTGTTGACGTTCGATTCGTATGATACACTCAAAAGCCTTGTGGATGGGTGATACTAACCCGCAATTCACGTCAGAATTGCTGGTGGCAGTCTACTAGTCTCAAGGAACTACCAAACGGCAGTTTAATATTAATATTTGTGAAAAATAAAATGGTGTTTGGGAAACCGTCTAAATCTGCAACATCGAGCTCACACCAAAACGATAAAAACAACTCACCTGTTATCACCATTGCCGACGTCAATCCTTTCATTCAACTTCGTATCCAACTGTCACTCCTTCAATTTCCGTAATATCCTCTGTTTAGCACCAACTCATACTATTTTCATGTTCCACTCGGAAAATCTATATTAATAAAATCGTAAGTATTTCTGTCTGTACGCTGATTAGAATCATGAAATTTAGCGTTTCTTTCCGGTTCATGCTATTTGTAGACTATTGGTACAATTTTCCCAAATTTTCTCTGTCTGTCTGTCCGTACGTTTGTCCCCTTTTTACGGTTACAGGGGTCATTGGACAAGTGATATGAGTTGTTGGAAATGTCTGTATCAGTCCATCTTAAATTATAGGCCGTTTGAAGTTTTTAAAATTTGAACCAGAGGGGGTGTTTTGGGGGAGGGGGTGAAATGGGGTATCTTGGACACCATTGGACGAACTGGGGATCTGATTTGGCTAATATTTTTGAATTATTCTAACTTAAATCACAGGCTACTTGAAATTTTTCGAATCTGCCCCATAGGGGGTGTTTTAGGGGATGAGAGGTGAGGGGATGGGGTATCTTTGTCATCACTGAACAAAATGAGGATTTGATTGTCGAATATGTTTGGATTAGGTACTCTAATTCAAGTCAAAGACTACTTTTTTCAAAATTTTCAAATCTGACCCACAATGGAGGGGGAGGGGGTGGGGGAGTTAAAGCGTTTCGAACGTCACTGAACCAACTGGGGATCTGAGTTGTCGAATATGTTTGGAGTATTCTAACTTAAATCACAGACTACTCGAAATTTTTCAAATCTCACCCATAGAAGGGGATGTTTAAGGAGAAGGTGGGGGGAATCTTTGTCATCACTGAATAAACTGAGGAACTGATTGATAAAATATGTTTGGATAACACTAAAAAACCACAGCCTACTTAGAAATTTTCAATTCCGACCCATAGGGGTGTTTTTGGGGGAAGGGTTTGGAAAGGGGTATATTCAACATCACTCAACAAACTGGGGATCTGATTGGGCGAATATGTTTAGATTACATCAACCTCAACCAGGCTATTACAAATTTTTCTAGCCTGAACCATAGGAAGCCTCAATCATCATCTCTCGTCACTGATGCTGTAGTTGTTCCTTCGATTACTCCACCTATACCTCATGTCCTTTTGGATTCTGATATTTGGCTAGAATATGAACCTTACACTTTGAGTGATCTGAATTTCTCACCTGGTACCATCTCCTTTTTGATAGATGCAGATCTGTACCCAGTGATTGTCACTGGAATACCCATTGCACTTCACGAACAAGGGCCCCGTCTGATGATCACAATATTTAGTTTCATTGTACTTGGGAAATATTCTTGTGGGACTGATGCTTTGACAGGTGTCGCGTTGCTGACTTGTTCTGACGGATCAAACTTGATTGAGCGTTTTTGGGAGGTGGAGGAGCTTATCTTTGTTCATTCTCATGAATCAAAGGAGAATGAGGACTGGACATTTTGTCCAGACACACACTAGAACCAGTGATGGGCGTTATGTAGTGGCTCTGCCATTCAAGGCAACTTCGTCCCTCTCTTCCGTTGGAGACAAAGCAAATAGTTGGTCGACTGCAATCCCTCCCAATCCCCCCCCCCCCCCCACTTGAGATGCTGACATTTTAAAGGGGCTTTTCTGTTATCATAGAGTATAATATTACAACTTGAGAAGCCGCTCTAGCCAGTTGAATAGACTCTGTAGCAAATTTTAATCCTATTCCACTAAAAATTCTGAACTTTGGAACGGGCCTTTTCTATGTGTGCTAGTGTATAATTACAATTTGAGGAACCTCTCTAATTAGCTGAGTGAGCCCCTAAGCTAATTTTGTTATTATTCAACTTAAGATGCCGAAATTTGGTACATAGAGAGATCTACCAGTGTGTGGTAGATATAACTTCGGATAGTATTTCCCTGGCAGTACTGACAAAATTAATAAAACATTATGAGATAGTATACTGTGATCTACGTCCCTTTTTTCTTGGACAAGCTAACAAAGCGAGTGGTCACAGCTTGTTATTAATAAAAAAATGTATCCACAGTTTCTTCAAAGTGATAGTCCTGCATAGCATTTATACATGATTTGGTACTTTGTGAATTCTCTCTAATAACATTTTGAATTGTTGTCCGTGCAATTATGTTAATCGTTAATGGTTACGAGAAAGGTTCCATATCCAACTTGGCTGTCATCTTAAAAAATGAACAACAAGTGGGAATATGGTGGTGTGTGGTAGAGTCGTATGATTGGTGGAACCATACCGTGAAACCCATCCAAATTCGGGAATGGTAGCACAGAACACACTCGCGAGCACATTACACTTTCATTACAAGTACCTACCACATTGAATTGGTGGTTTCCACTAAACCATTTATTTTTATTGACATTTGATTCTTTTGACACACATAACAGCCTTGTGGACGTGTGATACTAAACCGCACGCCATGAAAGATTTGTTGGTGGCCGTCTGCTAGTCTCAAGGAACTACCATACGGTTTAATATTTATATTTTTTAAAGAATAAGATTAGAATCAGGGTAAACTTTGGATTCCTAGTGCCTTCATTTTAGGGGTATTTTTTCGTGCTGATCCTCGGAATGATGTTCATTTATTGATATTTGCAACACCAACTTTGGAAAACACCGAAAAAGCAACATTTTAGTTCGCTTTGTGCTGTGTGGAAATGAGTAAGATAAGTGCAATTCTGGTCGATTAGTCGGTGTTTCCCCAAGTTAGCGTTACAAATATCAATAAATAACCATCAGTACGAGGTTCAGCAAGAAAAAATACCCAAAAATCATGTATTACATTTGGCAATTGAATATTGTAGTGGATTTAAATATGTTTTACTTGGTGTAGGTAGACCAAGTGGGACATTTATATTCTGATTATGCGGGTTAGTCCCCGGGTTATTCCTGTAAGGAATGTGAGCGAATCCGTCAAGGTCAGCTTGCTTGGCGGGATGAACTGAGAGATAGTTCGTGTCGCAGCCGCGTGGAGCACTGGGCTCGCATAGTGGGTGCTGGGTTCGATCAGTTTGGTACTGAGCCGTTTTGTAATATTCCGGTCTAAGATTTATATCTGTAGGAGGAATATGTTGAGCTTGGTTGAGGTACTGAAAAGTATCCTTTGTTTTTTGTACATTTGGAGTGTATTTGACACTCGGATCGGCCGGGTAGGCTTGTGTCGAATATCGTGGGTATTCGGAAAGCTTGGTCGAATCATAATGATTGACTTCAGAGCGGGTCTGAAAGGTATCCTCGATCTTTTGTATAGGCGAGGCTTGATCTAACGTTTCCTTCGTGAATACGTTAGGTGAGAAGGCGATCTCGTCGTGAGGATCGAGCCTTGAGCCGTCGCGGGGACCGGCGGATTGGCCGAGCAGCGTGTAGGTAGCGCTGCGGGGGCTAAGAGGCCCGGCCGCGCCGTCGTCTACCTCCCCTTGCATGAGGAAATAAGACGGCCGACGTTCCATCGAAATAGCCGAGTTATTAGCTCGTTTCGATGCCTCTATGTATAGAAATAGAGGGTTTAGAAGGTGGACTCGCTTGACAGAGCTTCTTTCCTTTGCTCGTATGTCAGGGTCCTACCTTGTAGTCTTGAAAAAGACTTCCTTGGACGGCAAATTAGAGCGGATGAGCTGAGTAATTTACCGGCGTGCCCCAGCGGTCGGTGACGAGCTTAGTGCTACGAAACCCGGGTGACACGACTAGGAACGTCCCAGCGGGCGTACGATCTAAAGAGAATATCAATAGATGTACCGGGTGGCGTCCTGACAGAAGAACTACGTTGGGCAATGAGCAGGATGAATAATCACTGGACTCGTAGATGCCAATGCGAGATCTGGGTGGAGAGAAGGTAGGCCTTGTAGAAAGCAGTAGGAAGCCGTTCTTGAGATGAACTCGGGATGCAGAAGGTTCGTCAGCGTAGAGCGTGTAGAAATCTTCGTACTTCGGAGTGTAGTCGTCGAGAGCGGAGAGTGGAATGAAATTCGGAGGCTCCGAGCGGGGTATTTATAGGGAGGTGGCCGCCTCCTGCCGCCTCCTGATTGGTCCGCTTAATTTCATTAATTCGACTGTGTAATCTCATTGGCTCGCACATTGTTTTCTCAGTATCTGCGAGTATGATAGCTGAGCTGGTCCTCCGGGTTGGTTTCCCCACGTCCGTCGCTGCGACGGGGTCCCCGGGGGTGGCTTACGAGCGTCCGTCGCGGAGCCGACGACCTTGAGTTTAGACGGGGACCTCGGGTGCTTTCTCTGCGTCAGTTGTTCAGACGGGGTCCCCGGGGTGGCTGCTGGACCAGAGGTGGTTGCTTGCCGCCTCTTGGTTGGTTCGCCTATTGTCTCTCGTGTAATCAGTGTTTCTGATTGGCGAGTAGGCTTGTTTGAATTGTCCTTGTTAGTTTTAGAGGACGTTTGATTTTCTGTTTGAGTTTTCTCATTCAAGGCGACTTGGTTCGAGATACTTGTCGCGTCTCTCTCGCCCAGTAAGTGTCTAGGGAGGTCGCCTTGTATGTTATTAGTTAATATTTCACTTTTGAGAGAGAATTTCGTATTTTCTCTCTGGTGAAATATTTTGTTTGACGGAGTTATAACTCGACGTCTTGTAAATATTTTTGTGTTGTGTCTACCTCTTTTTGGTAGCCCTGAAAAGGGCTGTTGACAAGAGGGGGTGGTTTTCACCACAGGCGCCCCCCCAAGACGTCGTGTTATTAACGACGACGCCGGCTGGGGTGTTTCGAGCGCCGTCACCCACCTCTCGTCGAATTTGGTAGAGGGGACGTGCCTTCTGGCAGATTTTCGGGTAGTCTCCTCCTTATTTTCTGCCTGATTTTTGTTTAGTGACACAGCTTCGTCTGTTTTTAGAGTGTAAGCTGGTTTTATTCGCTGTTTGGGAACTTTTTTCGTATGTTCGCCAATTTGCACTGTAACCGAAAACTTATCTCTTTTAACCACTTTGAATGGTCCCGTGTAAGGACATTGCAGAGAGGTGAGCTGTGTGGGCACTCTGATATAGACATGTGTACATGTATCCAAATTTTTGGGCATGTTTACGGCATATTTCGTATTATTATGTTTAATATGCGTAGGCCGGAAGAAGAGAGGCTCCGAAAGGTTTGTAGAAGTTACGAAAATGTCTCCTGGGAGTGGTACGTCAATTCCGTAAACTTTTTGGAACGGTGTAGTTTCCGTTGCTGGGTCTACTGCCGTACGCATGGCGAGTAGAACTTTTGGAAGTGCGTCGAGCCAATTTTCGTTTTGTGCTTTGAGAGCCTCTTTCAAAGATCTATTTCTGCGTTCTACCATTCCGTTTGTTGATGGTTTGTATGGTAACGTGTGAGTATGTTTTACTCCGAGACGTTCCATAATGGAATTGAATAGATCTGATTCGAATTGTGTGCCTTGATCACTTGTGATGTATTTAGGTACGCCCTTTGAAGCTACCCAAATATTGATAAAGGCGTTTGTGATCGTGGCTGTTTCGATGTTGTTAAGAGGGACTGCCTCTAGCCAACCCGTTGCTCTATCAACCATCATTAAAATGTAACGTTTCCCTCCTTTAGCTAAAGGTAAGGGTCCGGTAATATCAACGTGTACATGTGAAAATTTGTTAGCCGTTTCAAATTCGGAGTAAGGGAGCTTCACAGAGCGAGTGATTTTTGCTCGTTGGCAAGTTTCGCACGCTCGGACCCAGTTGGAGACATCTGCACGGAGTCCGTGCCAAAAATATCTTTGTTTAACTTTATACACTGTAGAGTGTATACCTGGGTGTCCCAAATTGTGAATTTGGCTGATTATTTCTTGCCTTATTTCGTTTGGAATATAAGGTCTTGGGTGTCCTAGGTCTAGGTTACACCAAATTTCTCCTTGAGGGACTTCAACTTGTGTGAGTTTCAATTTGTCCTCTGCGTTAGGGGGAGAACGAATTTGTGCATTTGAAATGTGCAGTAGAAGATTGCACTCTATTGCAGCCGTAATTTGTGAAATTTCGGCTATGGGTGGACCCTCGTCAGTTTGGGTTGAAATCGATTTTGTTTGAATTTCAACTGGATCGAAGGGTCTGGAGAGTGCGTCGGCGACGACGTTGCTCTCTCCGGAAATATGACGAATGTCACTCGTCATTTGAGAGATGTATGTTAGCCATCTTAATCTCATTTTAGAAAAATGTGCATTTTTCTTAAGCATCGTGCCTAGCAGAGGCTTGTGATCAGAACAAATATGGAAAGATCTGCCGTCCAAGTCATTGTGCCAGTGAATGCAAGCTTGGTAAACGGCGAACATTTCTTTGTCGAATGATGCTTTGTTCTTCCATTGTTCTGGAATTTCTTTACTGAAAAATCCCAATGGTTGGTACGATTTCGAGCCATGTTTGTCTGTAATTTCCTGTTCTAGTGCCGCTCCGATGTGTGTGTCGGATGCGTCGCAGACTAATCTCCACTCTGCTGTAGGGTGTGGGTGAGCAATGTTATGCAATGTTGCTTTGATCATTGCTTGTTTTAGGCTGTTGAAAGCTTTTTCTCTCTCTGATGTCCATTCGATAGGTGTTCTGTCATTTTTTTTGTTTGACTGAATGGAGTCATACAGAGGTTGTGCCGTGTGAGCGAATTTGCTTGAGCATGCTCGGTAGAAACCACACATACCTAGGAATCTGCGTAGACTTCGTACGTCTATTGGTCTAGGAAATTGTTCTATGGCTTCTATTTTATCTCGTTTAGGAATTATCCCTTCTTTCGAGATAGTGAAACCTAGGAAATCGACGGTAGGTTTTGAAAAAATGCATTTATCAAAACCTACTCGAAGTCCGTGTTCCCCTAGCTTGTCAAAAATTTGTTTGAGGTGGTTCATGTGTTCTTCATAATTTTTAGAAGCCACCAGGATGTCATCTAGGTATACAAATGCGAAATCAAATTTTCGCATGATGCTGTCCATGTATCTTTGCCATGTTTGAGCCGCTCCGGCCAAACCCATGCTCATTTTCTTAAACTCATAAAGACCGAAAGGTGTAATAATTGCAGTTTTATGAGCGTCATCTGGGTGCATCGGAATATGATAATATGCCGATTTTAAATCTATTGTCGAATAGATTCGTGTATCATGTAAATTCGCTTGGAAAGAGCGAATGTGAGGAGGAGGGTAGGCGTCTTTCTTCGTTTTCGCGTTCAGGAAACGGTAGTCGCCGGTGATTCTCCATGACCCGTCTTTTTTTGGCACACAGTGTAACGGGGATGCCCATTCGGAATCTGATGGTGCAATTATGCCTTCTGAAAGCATTTTGTCAAAAGTACTTTTGACTTGAGCCCGTTTTTCGCCCGCCATGGGTCTTGCTCGGAAGTGTACTGGTGTTCCTTCCGTGGTTATACGGTGGTAAACCCCGTTGTTTTTCCACTTTCCTTGAAGTTTGCTCATTTTATCATTGTATTTGTCAATGATAGAGCGAATGTTTTCGTCCTCCGTGATTTGCACGTCCTCTGGTTGAGGGTTATTGTCACGATGTGGGATAGTAGCTGCTATTTGTTCGTCAGTGAATTTTTTGTTCATGACTGCAGCTATTTTTTGATCGGCATAGCTCTTTATTTTATCTTTATAAATGTACTTGTGTTTGACCCGTATTCCGATATCCCAAGACTCGAGGAATGGTATACTTAGGATCGCTAGATCAACTTTCGTGATCATAAAATCGGTGGTCATGTCTCCGAGGCCGATGTTAATTGTCGTGTCAGCTCGCCCTAGTGTGTCTATAGGGGCTCCGTTAGCTGCTGTGAGCTTAACGTTGGACTTACGAATTTTTAAGCCCAATTTTTTTGTGACATTGTGGGGCAGAATGTTCACTTCTGCTCCCGTGTCGATGAGAAATTCAGTGCCATTTAGTTTGCACTTGAAAAAAAGCCTTTTATACTCAGTAGACTGCCGGTGTATAGGCTCAGATACACTGGCAGTTATTCGTTTTCCGAACTCTCTACGTCGGAGGTTGGAACGGTACTTTCTTGTACCGATCTCTGAGTATTTTCGTTTGAAACCCAGATTTTGGGCTGGCTTATAGTCGCTGCCTTTTTGCTAGTTTTGGAAGCAGTGTTTGCCTTCCAAGTGCAGTGTTCTGGGTCTGCACATTTGCGAGTTTCGTTACCGAAACGTGCGTGGTTTCGACAGACATAGGCCGTCGGTTTGTGAGGCCTACTCTCTACTGGTTGGGGTTTGAACTCAGCTTGTTGTGAGAGGGCCTTTTTGAAACCAGTTTTCATGGGTTTCGGAGTAGATTCTACTCCTCGTATGTTTAGAGAGGTATTCTCTGTTTTGTACGTGTGTAGCGTATCAGCTAGGTCGAGCCGGGCGGTCGTGGTAGGCTGAGCTGCGACCATACCTCGTGCTTCGATGGGTAGAGTCTCGATCCACTTTTGAGTGATCAGAGCCTCTGAAAAGTACCCAACAGCTTTAGAGTACATTTCGTGGTACTTGGTGCTGGGTTTTTTGGCGAGAGATGCGGGGTCCTCGAGTGCGAGGAGCCTGTCCTGTAAGGACAACCCATATTCTCGCTGTAGGCGCTGTTTGGCCTCTTCGTAGGGTGCGTGGGGTGCCGTGAGGTAAGCTGAGTCGATAGCTTCCCTCATTTCTTCTGGTACCCACTTGTATATAGCTGAGAAGCATTCGTTCTGCGTTCTCAGGTGTTTTCGCACGCAGTATTGATCGAACTCGGCGAGTGCACGATCGATATTCTTCTTTTGGAAGATTGGTTTTTGATAATCTCCCATCTCCTCTAAAAGTGCTCGAAAGCCACTTTGTGTAGAGGGTTGTTGCGTGAGATGTGGGGCGTAGAGGCCCGGCGGGGGTCGCACGCCCGCAGTGGTTCCCTGAAATCCACTAGCTTCATAAGAGGGAACGAAATGCTCCGTGTTAAGCCTGTTCAAAGGCGGGGTCACCATTTGTAGTGGATTTAAATATGTTTTACTTGGTGTAGGTAGACCAAGTGGGACATTTATATTCTGATTATGCGGGTTAGTCCCCGGGTTATTCCTGTAAGGAATGTGAGTGAGTGACGAACCATTTGTAGTGGATTTAAATATGTTTTACTTGGTGTAGGTAGACCAAGTGGGACATTTATATTCTGATTATGCGGGTTAGTCCCCGGGTTATTCCTGTAAGGAATGTGAGCGAATCCGTCAAGGTCAGCTTGCTTGGCGGGATGAACTGAGAGATAGTTCGTGTCGCAGCCGCGTGGAGCACTGGGCTCGCATAGTGGGTGCTGGGTTCGATCAGTTTGGTACTGAGCCGTTTTGAAATATTCCGGTCTAAGATTTATATCTGTAGGAGGAATATGTTGAGCTTGGTTGAGGTACTGAAAAGTATCCTTTGTTTTTTGTACATTTGGAGTGTATTTGACACTCGGATCGGCCGGGTAGGCTTGTGTCGAATATCGTGGGTATTCGGAAAGCTTGGTCGAATCATAATGATTGACTTCAGAGCGGGTCTGAAAGGTATCCTCGATCTTTTGTATAGGCGAGGCTTGATCTAACGTTTCCTTCGTGAATACGTTAGGTGAGAAGGCGATCTCGTCGTGAGGATCGAGCCTTGAGCCGTCGCGGGGACCGGCGGATTGGCCGAGCAGCGTGTAGGTAGCGCTGCGGGGGCTAAGAGGCCCGGCCGCGCCGTCGTCTACCTCCCCTTGCATGAGGAAATAAGACGGCCGACGTTCCATCGAAATAGCCGAGTTATTAGCTCGTTTCGATGCCTCTATGTATAGAAATAGAGGGTTTTGAAGGTGGACTCGCTTGACAGAGCTTCTTTCCTTTGCTCGTATGTCAGGGTCCTACCTTGTAGTCTTGAAAAAGACTTCCTTGGATGGTAAATTAGAGCGGATGAGCTGAGTAATTTACCGGCGTGCCCCAGCGGTCGGTGACGAGCTTAGTGCTACGAAACCCGGGTGACACGACTAGGAACGTCCCAGCGGGCGTACGATCTAAAGAGAATATCGATAGATGTACCGGGTGGCGTCCTGACAGATGAACTACGTTGGGCAATGAGCAGGATGAATAATCACTGGACTCGTAGATGCCAATGCGAGATCTGTGTGGAGAGAAGGTAGGCCTTGTAGAAAGCAGTAGGAAGCCGTTCTTGAGATGAACTCGGGATGCAGAAGGTTCGTCAGCGTAGAGCGTGTAGAAATCTTCGTACTTCGGAGTGTAGTCGTCGAGAGCGGAGAGTGGAATGAAATTCGGAGGCTCCGAGCGGGGTATTTATAGGGAGGTGGCCGCCTCCTGCCGCCTCCTGATTGGTCCGCTTAATTTCATTAATTCGACTGTGTAATCTCATTGGCTCGCACATTGTTTTCTCAGTATCTGCGAGTATGATAGCTGAGCTGGTCCTCCGGGTTGGTTTCCCCACGTCCGTCGCTGCGACGGGGTCCCCGGGGGTGGCTTACGAGCGTCCGTCGCGGAGCCGACGACCTTGAGTTTAGACGGGGACCTCGGGTGCTTTCTCTGCGTCAGTTGTTCAGACGGGGTCCCCGGGGTGGCTGCTGGACCAGAGGTGGTTGCTTGCCGCCTCTTGGTTGGTTCGCCTATTGTCTCTCGTGTAATCAGTGTTTCTGATTGGCGAGTAGGCTTGTTTGAATTGTCCTTGTTAGTTTTAGAGGACGTTTGATTTTCTGTTTGAGTTTTCTCATTCAAGGCGACTTGGTTCGAGATACTTGGCGCGTCTCTCTCGCCCAGTAAGTGTCTAGGGAGGTCGCCTTGTATGTTATTAGTTAATATTTCACTTTTGAGAGAGAATTTCGTATTTTCTCTCTGGTGAAATATTTTGTTTGACGGAGTTATAACTCGACGTCTTGTAAATATTTTTGTGTTGTGTCTACCTCTTTTTGGTAGCCCTGAAAAGGGCTGTTGACAAGAGGGGGTGGTTTTCACCACAAATATCTTCTAAAACTTTGTTTTTTCAACAATTTTTGCCCTTTTAGAGTCAAATTGTGCACGTTTGGAGCGGAACCGCGCCCGTAGTCCCGTTCTTCATGAAATTTCACGTGGAATTCGAATCTGCAATAAAAATGCGGGTTCCCATTTGAAAAAACAAAGTTTATGTCATTTGCGCTACTTCTGGTCTGTAATGTTTTTCTATCCAACTTGGGATACTGAAATTTGGAACGGGACTCCTCTGTGTGTGATAGAGTATAAATAAAACTTGATTGAGCAATTACTCTATTCAACAGTGTGAGGCCAGTATAGGTTTTCCTATCCAACTTGAGACGCTGACTCTTGGAACGGAGCTTCTCTGGGTGTGGTGTAAAAACTTGTATTAAGCAATCACTCTCGTCAGCAGAGTGAAGCCTCTAATATTTTTCGTATCCAACTTGAGATGCTGACATTTGGAACGGGGCTTTTCTGGGTGTGGTAGGGTGTAAATACAACTTGTATGTATTGAGAATATTACTCTAATCAGCAGAGTGAGGCCAGTACAGGTTTTCCTATCCAACTTGGGACGCTGAAATTCGGAACGGGGCTCCTCTGGGTGTGGTAGGTTATACAACTTGTACCTATTGACGGTATACCACTTATATTGAGCAATTAGGTACTCTAAACTTCAGAAAGAGGCCTGCAATGCATTTCCCATCCAATTTGGGATACTGAAATTTGAAACGGAGCTTATCATAGAGTACAATGCTTGTATTACAACTTGAGGAGCCACTATAATTAGCTGAGTGGGCTCAGTAGCTAATTTTGTTCCTATTCCATTAAAAATGGTGAACTTTGGAACGGGGCTTTTCTGGGTGTGATTGTGTACAATTACAATTTCCAATTATTAATCCTTTCCAATTAGCTGCTTATGATGCCGAAATTTGCAACGGAGTCCTTCTAGGTATGGTAGACATAACTTGGGATAGTATTTTCCTTGTAGTAATGACACAAATGATAAGAAATGTTTGTGTTGGTATAGTGCCCAAAAACATGTTCATGATTCAATGTTTTCCATGAAGTGGAGACATTTTATAAACTTTATAACCGCGATGTCAAAATATAATTTGGCAGTATAATTTGTTAACTGACATAAATATACCTATCTTATAGCTGGAAATAGGAAAAAATTCTGCGTTATGAAAAAATGCTACTTTTTCTGAATAGTAAAATATGAAGAAAGGTAGAAGTGATTTTTCTGATTGACTTACGATGCTGAAATGTGGAACGTAGCCTTTTAGGGGCAGGAAAAATAAAATTCAAACGGGCGAAACCACCCTGATCAGCAGAGTGAGCTCTGAGGGTGATTTCTCTCCCAATCGATTCACGACTCTGAAATTTAAACCGAAGCCCCTCAGGGGTTGATAAGATAGAATTATATATTGTAAAATATTTCTGTTTATAATGAACAACTTTTCAATTTTCTGTCACATGGCATATTAATGATCCTGTTTTCCCCAAAAAGAAAATCCTAACTTACTTTTTTTCAATCTCCGTTGTAGAGTTGAGCTTAAAATAAGCAAAAGCGTGATATTTTTCGACTTCTCGTCATTTGCATTATTGCATTGCGTTTGAGTTTGGGCGTGACTTAAGCCTTTAGGACGGTACAATTCGTAAGTAGGTTCTTGGGCATCTTGCAAGCTCGTATGATGAAATGCAGTCTCGGCGGCGCAAGTCCATCACTTCAACCCGAGGGTTCATGCACTTCTGCCTTGCAAAATCACTACGCTGCATCTTCTAAATTATATTCTGGTCCTAGTCCTCCTTTTCTACACGCGGTAATAGACACGTGGGAAAAATAGGATAGCCTAGTAAAAAACTGACGAAATCCTTATTCTCTTTACCAAAATACCTTAAACCTAAGTCGGTATATTGATCTGAATCAAAACGAAAATTAAAAAAAAGTTATATATTTATAAAACCACAGAAATCGCTCTTGAAAATTATTGAATTCTGTTGAAAGAGTGATTTTAAGACCGAAACAACCTTAAAATTCTGGAGTTATATTTTATTCTATTTATTTATTTTAGGTACCTACCTATCTTCTAGGGGTCCCGCAAGGGATTAGGAGAGTTTGGTCGGAACACTTGAGCCGAGACTTGCGGAGAAGCAAAGACGGGCTTCGGGCCTTTTCGGCGGGCTATAGAGCGGATTGTAAGGAAACTTTCAAACTATTAAAAATTCTCACTATCAATGAAATCTACATTCTTGAATGAGTAGCTCTTGTCCATGATCATCGGAATTATTTCAAAATGACAGCTCACGAATACCCTACGCATGCTGCTAATAATTTAGTGGTTCCATTCTTCAGGTTGATTGCAACCCAAAAGTATCAAATTCGTGGGGTATCTAGTTCTTCAATGCCATACCAAAAAATGTACGTCTACTTGAAAAAACCTTTCAAGTGGTGTATTTCCATGTCTTTGCTATGGCACATAAACTAAAATAACGTCACGGAAAATTGCTCACGAAAATATTCTGATGATTTCCGCTTAGAACCGAGTCGTTGCTAGGGAAATGGTACTTCGTCGTTTTTCATCCCACAAAATTCGTTGACCATTCGTTCGAAAGCTCTCGGTTTATCCAACCATATTATGTTAGCTACTCCGAAGTACGTGGCCAACAAACTGAGCATGGTTATTTGAATAATTGTGTACACTCAGATGATCATTCTCAATAGTTGATATTGTGAACATGATTGCAACCGCTTGTTAATTTCTGATGATTTCAATGAGCTGGTGTTTCGATGATTTGATTCATAGCTGGTGATCCGAATACTGCGATAACTGTTTGATTTGTGAAGAGGTGGTTAAATCATTTTGATAGGTAATTTCTATACTTTACACTCTAGGAAGCTGTGATTTCGTATGTAGCCACGTTAGGACATTTACTTGACGATGCCCAGGGTCCGGATCAGATGAATGGCTCTTAAAGCTAATTTCTATGCTTTACACTCTAGGAAGCTGTAATTTCGTATGTAGCCTCTTTAGGACATTTACTTATTTTTTTAGATATTTTTTGCACCATCAGATCAGTGACAGTCGGTGTCATCTCACAACAATTTTTGACATTTTATGTCTTTGCTATGGCACATAAACTAAAAAAAGTCACGAAAATTGCTCACGAAAATATTCTGATGATTTCCGCTTACAACCGAGTCGTTGCTAGGGAAATGGTACTTCGTCGTTTTTCATCCCACAAAATTCGTTGACCATTCGTTCGGAAGCTCTCGATTTATCCAACCATATAATGTTAACTACTGCGAAGTGCGTGGCCAACAAACTGAGCATGGTTATTTGAATAATTGTGTACACTCAGATGATCATTCTCAATAATTGATATTGTGAACATAATTGCAACCGCTCGTTAATTTCTGATGATTTCGTTGAGCAGGTGTTTCGATGATTTGATTCATAGCAGGTGATCCAAATATTGCGAGAACGGTTTGATTTGTGAAGCGGTGGCTAAATCATTTTAATAGGTAATTTCTATACTTTACACTCCAGGAAGCTGTAATTTCGTATGTAGCCTCCTTAGGACATTTACTTGACGATGCCCAGGGTCCGGATCAGATGAGTGGCTCTTAAAGCTAATTTCTATGCTTTACACTCTAGGAAGCTGTAATTTCGTATGTAGTCTCTTTAGCACATTTTCGTGACGATGCCCAGGGTCCGGATCAGCTGAGTGGCTCTTAGAGCTTGCATACGAGTCTGCAACACATACTTGTCTTCAACTAAAGACATAAAATGTCCTAATGTGTTGCAGACTCGTATGCAAGCGTTTTGCATAGATTTGTCATCAAGCATTGAAAATCAGGTTTGTCCATCTTTTTATTAG
The DNA here is from genome assembly GCA_030762985.1 of Adelphocoris suturalis. Lineage (NCBI taxonomy): Eukaryota > Metazoa > Arthropoda > Insecta > Hemiptera > Miridae > Adelphocoris > Adelphocoris suturalis. The sequence goes on along the minus strand of CM061043.1, from coordinate 35,647,644 downwards.
TATTTTTGGTCAATCAAATTCGCTAATCTATATATTCTTAAACATTTTTTTAATCTAAAGCAGCCGAGGAATATTATTCAAAATTACTCGAGCTTGTACTAATTTTAATGTCAGGGGGAATTAAGTTATGTTGTTTTGGGGGATTTATGGTCATGTACTGTAAATAGGAATCTATGTTAATTTTCTCACTGTATTGATTTTTAGTAATATTGTTATTCTAATTTTTCAGTAGATGTATTTATTACTTTTTGCCACTGCCCCCCCCTCTCCCCCCCATCTCTCCTCTCAATTATATTCATCCAACATATTTGACGAGCCTTCATACACTCTCAGTATGATCGCGCATAATTGTTTATACTTAAACTCAATTTGTATATTGATTTATTTAACGACTAGCCGCTCCAGGACAAGCCCCCCGGACCCTAAATTGAGTTGCTCGCTTTGCTCGCAAAAGGTAGATCCCTAGGGGTATGTTTAACGTTCCTATGTAGGGGATGTTGCTTGTGTACGGAATTGAAACCCCCTAGTCGTGGACTTTCGTTTGAGCCCACACACGGAATTCCCAGTTTTTCTGCCCCCCACCCCTCACAACCACCCCTTACTGAGCACGGGTTGCGCAATTTCGATGTGGCCCATATTTTGCGCCGGAACAGTTCAAGCAAAAGCTATTTAGTGATACCAAATTAACAAATAATGGACGCACCATTCCAGGAGTATTCGGAGTTAGAATATTCACCACCATGCATCACGCCTCAAAAATAGATATTGACTTGATGGAAGCAGTTGGGGTAGATGAAGTGCAGGATGGAAACTGGAAAAACCTCCTGAAAGGCACTTACTTGCACACAGCCATCATTGTCCAGTTTGCCGAATTCAAACTTACCCAGCGTGGTATCACGATGGACATGAATGTGATATTTGTGCTGTACGCACGCATAACCACGTCATCTCCCTCACTGAGGATATAACTTCCGTCTTTTAAGAGGAAACCAGCATCTGAGGACGATGTTTCGTCCCCGTCACATCAATTCATAAAGCCACGTCACATCAATTCATAATTTCGTTACTTTCTCGTGAACTTTCTATTTGCTCTCATTCGTCCGGCATTATTTATAAAAGTTCATAATATTTGCATTTTTGAATTTTCTTTTTTTATTATTACGAGTGACGATTCCAGGTCGCTAGCGGAAATCACTCACTAGCAATGGATATTTATTGGTATCGCGCTACTTTAGTTCCAATCTCATATAACGTTTTTCGTCAGTTAGGTCCCGGCTAAAGCATTTTCATGCTAGAACTCGTCTATAATCTTATTTAATCAATTACCTTTATATTTATTTATTTATTTTTACTAATTTAGGCTAGTTATTTTATAGTCCTTAGTGTCATTCTTCAATTTCCCAACATACCATTATATTCAACTTTCATTAGTACCAACGGTGTTTTCCCGTATGAAACCATGAAAATAGCATTTTGAACTATGTATTTGCTAGTAAATCCTCCCAATGCCAATCTAAGTTACCAAACCTACATCCTACCAGATTCGCTGTTGGTTAAAAGTGCCTAAACAAAGTAGGTATGGACGAAAACGTTAATTAGGTAAATACTTTCGTTTTTGTATATGAAGTTCACGAACAACTAATAAAATACGGAAAGTACGTAGGTATACCTTCCCTTTATGAAGATATTTACCTTCGCACATGTGATACTTACCTAATATTCCCGTCAAGCAGAGCTCTCATGGCACGTCCTTTCACATGGCTACTTTCACAATATTCTAAAGATTTTTAGTTTCTTAATTGATTCAAAGAACAGTTCTGAAAACTAGAGAGCTAATCCACAACATCTTCGCGGCTGATGTCTGGAACATCTAGCACTCTCATGTCAACTCCCCAACACACATTTCATATGGATCTCGACGGCACAGATTAATCTTGCGTTCGTAGTGTTTGAGATCATCACTTGTTAATAACTTGATGGAGTTTGCATGATATTCATAATCTTGCATATTAAAAATAATGAAAATATTGACTAGGAACTAGACAAGACTATGTTATGCAGTATGTCCAGCCGTGTCTACAAATGGCGCGTTTTCGCATAGTTTTCTTGTCACAATGACTATAAGGTCAAATAACTTCGACTTCACCTTGCCTCGATGAAAGGATGCACTAGTGTCGACGTCTCGAGAATATCACCTTATACCTAGTGTGTGTGCCAAGTGAATCGGAATCTATATTCACAACTAACAGAAGACGATGTCAACATCAAAAATTGAACTATTATTGGTGAAAGGTTGTGGTTGCCAATGTGTTGCCGCTCAATTCTGTTGAGCCTTTTGAGATGCCCATTGAGAGTGGAGAAGCTGTTTAAGGTTCCCATTGGCCAATCTTTGACTTTCTCAAGCAGTTTTTCTAGTAGACCCGCACATTAGTGATTACAGGTCGAAGTGGTTTGTAATAAATTTACATTTTATTTTGTTTTTAAGTAACGTCGTAAATTTGCGTAATCAGCCATGAAATCAAGTTTATTTTTAGTTTCCTTGACATTAACAAAACAAATCTGATGTTCTGACGTCTGTTTAGCTTTCCCACTTCCAACAACATGGATATTTATGCAAAAGCTTAACTTTAATGAGCTTTATTAAGAAGCTCTAAAAAATAATGTTTAATAGTAATTAGGTAGGGTGTTTTAAAAGTTGATGTATAGTAGCTAAGTGAAGTGAGCTGACGTACCATTCGTTTGGTAGTTGTGGCATTCATAGAAGATCACCATGACTCCATCCAACAATGTCCAAAAAATTCGTCAAAAACGTTTAAAAGTATAAATAATTTTAGATGTTATGCTTATTTCAACGCAAAACATTGATGCGAGGACAGCTAAATTCGCGAAGAACCATTTCGATTGGAACTTGGGTAATTGCTGAAAATGCCATCGAAAACGGATGAAAACTATAGAAGCTGTGCATGGTACGATAAGTTTATTTTTGCACATACGCAATGAAAATGACAAACAACTACCCGCCACCCGCTCAACCCTTAAATTTTTTTGAGTCAAATGAAAACGGCTAACCATCTTAGGAGATATGCTTGTACAAGAAATAAATTAATGTTTACACAGGCTGAACGATAAGTCTCAGAAGCCCAATCCACCTAATTCGAGAGAATTTCAACGACATCTAACAGTAATTTAGTAGGTATAGCTTTGAGCTTTACAAAGGTCAGTGGTAGAGAAACACGAAACCAAAATTTTTTAGAATTGTCAAATAATTAAAAAGTTCCTGTCATGCAGCATGATCGTATGAGCAAATTTTCGTAAATTATCGTATTGTATTAGGTAATGATGTTACATTGTTTGGAAATTTGAGCACTTTGATTGCAAATAAATTGTTAAATACTAATTTTATTATAACAACCTAATACGTTGTTATACTGATATTTTTCAACAGTTTTGTTTTGCGAAAGTAATATTGTAGTAATATAAAGTTTCAATTCAACTAAATGGTTGCAGTAATCATGCCTGCCAGCGCGATTATTAGTTGTAGACAACGATACCGATCTAGTAGTGAACGAGTTTTCATTTGGGCTAGGGACTAACTATTACAGGAAATCAGTGTCCGAAAGCTAAAGAACTTCATTCGTTTTGATTGAGATTAAATACCCTGAATAACAATGGAGAAAAATAATTTAAAATTCCTCAGATCTTTGTACTGCGGTGTAGATACTACCTTGCCATTGCCCTGGCAGTTCCATCAGCGTTTTAGGCATGTTCTTATACTATAACTGAGGCAGCTTAACTTGTTTTATTGAATGAATGAAAGGATAGATTTGGTAGTTTGTCGAAGTAAACAAAGCAGGTTGGTGCTCCACCAACAAACAAAACTACGTAGCTAAGTACAGCCTACCAAATTCGCTGTTGGTTAAAAGTAAAGTAAGTAGGTAGATTGTTGCTCTGACAACGAATTTCGACTGCTTATCAACAAGTTTGTCGAATATCGAATAAGGCAATGTGCAACATGAATTATAAATCAGCTGTAAGGGAAAAACCTTAAAATTCATTCTTCTCAAGGTTAGAGTTAATAAAAACGGGCATTGTCAGTGCAGTTATTATGCGAGTTTTGCAGTTATGCAAATTCGTGGGATAAAAAAGTTGATTAAGTTGGTACCTACTTCAATTTTTTTCCATGGAAGTACATGATGAATAAAAAGTAATAATGAATACTTTGGATTGACCGAGCAGGTTTCGTCGATATCGATGACTCAGATGCTGTTCCATGACTTCGTTTGCTCGTCTCGAAACCTCGTGCTCCAAACCTGGGGCCGACTGTGATGTTGACACAAAGTTAGTGTACCAAGATATCAATCAACCTGACTAGTATCACCGTTATCTTTATCTAGCCGTATATACAGCACAAAAATACTATACTGAGAGCTCGTTCAGCATCACCCAATTTACCTGTGTCAACTTCCTTCTTCACTGGAAGTTAGATCTGAATAACGTAATGAGTTACTACTGTCCGTTCATTCAATTTTGCCGTATCGAAAATTTATCATGAATCATTTATCGTGAATACAACTAACAACAAGTGACGCAAACAGCTGATTGCGCCAACAGACTCAGACACTGCCACCTAACAAACACAGAGATAGGTAACAGATGACTAGTCTATAGGTACTGTTGAGTCCGTATTGTAGAAGGAAATACCCTCAGGCGGACAAGGTTTAACACACAGGCGCCTATTGTTTCATTTCTGCTAGATGTAACTGTATCCGATTGAAATCCACGGTGGTCTCACGTACTAAGATTCGGTAGCCTTTCTTGAACGTGAGAGACAAATCTAACGGCCGACAAGTGATTTATAATAGGAAATAGAGTTTCAAAAATGTACACTGGAGAATCGCTCAAGTTTTAAACCTATATACATTATCGTAGTTCGTGCGTGCGAATAAACTTGTAAAATATCAATCAATTTTTCTAACTAATAAAAACCCGAATCTTCGATACTCTTAGAAGGAATGTAGATTTCAATCGACCAATAATTCTGAAATTTAAGATGGAGTTTCTGTGGTACGGAGGTGCACTGATCACCTGATCAGGTAACTTTTTTCTTAATCGATCTGCAAACCTTCCTCCAAAATCAAAATTTCCACTTCCATTAGCAAATTTTTGTAGTGGTATTGCAATGACTGCAAAATTTTTTAAATAAAAATTTTCGAAAAATGTTTTCATTGAAATTAGTTTTTGAGGAATTCTGAAACGAAGCCTAGACTATATTTATATATACTGGACCAAACTGTACGACATTTGTTTGTATTTGTATTTGTAATTAAGGGCTGATATATGATTTCGATATCTCGAAAACTTTCAAGGTAGGTAATAGAATTTTTTTTATAGACATGGATATGTCTTTGCTCTGGGGGGGTCAACCAAAAATTTCGTCACGCAAAATTTGTTTCACGATTTCAGTGTTTTTCAGGTACAACCCAGCCGTTGCTAGGGGAATGGAACTTCCGCAGTTTTCATCGCACAAAAATCGTTCGCCACTCGTTGGAAAGCGCTTGATTTATGTGATAAATGTTCACATCTCAAGCTACCAATTTCCTCCTCCTTACGTACCTGGCTACATTCCAAAGATTGGACTATAAACAATTTTAATAAGCCGGTTACAATATTCTTAACGTAAAGCAATAGCATCATTACACCACTTACATAGGAAACATTTTCATCCTCTTGACAACAGTCGAGGACAACTCGAGGACAACCGTTATGAAATCCCCAATCAAATACATATCCATGTAACATGGTATTTGCTTGTAAAGCGGATAGTTGAACTTTTTAATATGGATATGTTTTTGGGCTAGGGGTCATTCTAAAATTAGCGACCGAAAAAATGCAACGCCACAACCGATGAACAAATTCGCTAACTATGCAGCAACAATAATGAAGCAGCATTCTTCAGTTGCGTTATAATGGACCCATGAAGCATTTTGTTTCAACGAAACTTACTACCCATCTTTGGTGTATGACGCTCGCACGACATACCTTACCCATCTTTGGTGTATGATACTCAAACGACTTACCTTCTTTGGTTTATGACGCCCACACAACGTACCTTAGGTGAACAAATTAGGTATGACGCAGTTATGTTTTTCTATAAGATTACAAAGGTAATAGTTGGAAATAATAAACCCAAAAAAAAAATAGAAATCATTAGAAGACATTCAAAAATTAGATTTCACGCAATGAACTTTATATAAAGGAAATACGTTTAATCAGAAATAAAATATCAATAAAGGTACCTCCCAAGAACGATTAGAAGAAAGGCAGTTATTTTCCATCCCTTTACGTTTAGAAAGTTGACATTTCATGGGGAGATTCTCTGGGACACTAAGAGCTGCTTGAAATGAGTGACTCATTCCTAATCAGCTGATTGAGATGAATTTTCTCCTTTTCATCCTAGGAAGTTGAAATTTGATAGGGAGACTCTCTGGGACATTAAGAGACGATTGAAATGATTGGCTCATTCCTAATCAGCTGATTGAGATGAATTCTCTCCTTTTCATCCTAGGAAGTTGAAATTTGATGGGGGGACTCCCTGGAACATTAAGAGACAATCATTGAAATAATTGGGTAACCCCTAATCAGCTAAGAGCTAAATTCTCTCGTGTTCATCCTAGGAATAAGTTCAGTGAAGACATATCTATGTACCGATGTATCTGCATGCAGTGTAGATACTAGTTTGCGCATGGGTCATTCTAAAAAGACCTGAAGCATACCCTGAGTGAAAACCTGATAGAACGCGACACTATCGCGTAGAGCCAAATTTGAATTATACCAATAGTGCGAACAACTGAAACTTTGACAAGGATATGTCTTTTAGCTGGGGTCTTCGAAAAAATTGTGTGACTTTTTTTCAGCCCGAAAAAGTGTAACGCGATACCAATAAACAAATTCAGTAACAATACAGCAATGAAGCAGCACTCTTTGGTTGCGTTGTAATGCCTCAAATCTTCATTACAACGGGCAATTATAGATACCGGTGAACAACTGTGGTTACTATTAATCATCGTTAGGTTATTGAAGTTGGTTCGTAGTAGATACCTTTCTGAAATCAGAACGTTTTGACATTTTCATGTCTTTGCCCTGGCCCTGGCACATTGCACAAAAAACTGTCACGTAACGTAACGTAAATATTTTGACGATTTCCGCTTACAACCGAGTCGTTGCTAGGGAAATGGTACTTCGTCGTTTTTCTTCCCAAAAAATTCGTTGACCATTCGTTCGAAAGCTCTCGATTTATCCAACCATATTATGTTTACTACTGCGAAGTGCGTGGCCAACAAGCTGAGTTATGAGCAAGGTTATTTGAATAATTGTGTACACTCAGGTGATCATTCTCAATAATTGATATTGTGAACATGATTGCCACCGCTTGTTAATTTCTGATGATTTCATTGAGCTGGTGTTTCGATGATTTGATTCATAGCAGGTGATCCAAATATTGCGAGAACGGTTTGATTTGTGAAGCGGTGGTTAAATCATTTTAATAGGTAATTTCTATGCTTTACACTCTAGGAAGCTGTAATTTCGTATGTAGTCTCTTTAGCACATTTACGTGACGATGCCCAGGGTCCGGATCAGCTGAGTGGCTCTTAGAGCTTGCATACGAGTCTGCAGGGGGGTAGGTGATGTAGCCTGGCTCGAATTCAATGAAGTACCCACGGGTGTCGGAACAATGAGTCAACACGATCGCGAATTCAATTAAGTACCCACGGGTGGGCGGTTTCTCTTATGGCCCATTTAATTGATTTGTACGCCCCGCCGTGCGATGCACGGGTGAGATCTGCCTAGTAATAAATACAATAAGAAAACACACATGAAAATGTCCCAATGTGTTGCAGACTCGTATGCAAGCGTTTCAAGCTGCTTTGTCTTTCTTATGATTTTCACGTACAACCAAGCCGTTGCTGGGGAAATAAAACTTCTTTAGTGTTTATGGGACCAAAATCGTTCTCCATTTGTTGGAAAGCTCTCGATTTATCACGCATTTCTTTCGTACTTTTAACTTAGAGTAATAAATCAGCATTCCTAGACACTACAATGGCTTAGAGGTCATGAAATGTCGTGGTAAAATGAGAGCATTCCAAAAAGTGGCGAACGTTTATTTTTCTTATAAAATTTCAATATGAAATACACGTAACTCAATAATATCCTTGCTACACAACGAGTATCGTCAGCACAATTTTTCCTATCCTATTTGCATATCAAATCCTATTTGCTGGAAGGGGCATGCCTCCTGAGTCACCTGATGCCAAATTTTTAACGGTAGATCGATTCTGTATAAGCCAAAACGAGCGAGGCGTAAAAATGCATGTTTTTCCGGCTTTCTTCTTTTAATTTTCTCCTTTCACCTGATTCTTTGCCCACCCACTTCTACCAGTTCTCCTCAGCAAGTGTTGATTAGATTTGAAACATAGGCCATATTTCCTTTGATTTGGATAGAATCAGTTGATCAAATCGAATGAGTCCACCCTGAGTACTGTAGAGCCCAGTGTTTACGCTCCACGAGGTCCTAACTGGTGAGAATGAATCATCAACACGCTTGTGAATCACAAAGCAACTTTGGCATGTAGATGTAGGCTTAACTTCTTGAAATTCGGAACAATAGAGTGTTCCTAGTAGATCCGTAAAACACAAATACGTCGTGCGGTATCGACAATCCGGCACCGTAACTCTCACGCAATGAGTTAACGGTGACGCATCCTTCCGTACAGATACGTTAACGGATCGCAATCCGGAAAAAACGTAATCGCCTAAAATAACCTCCTTCCATGGACTCAAATAACCTCCTAGGGATAATTTCCTCCTTCCATGGATTTAGCGTTACAACTAGATCCGTTAAGGACTTGACGTGACTTTAAGGTGCGGTAATGTTTCTCGTTACCGCACGCCGTATTGAGACCGACGGATCTACTAGGAACTCTCTAATGTTAAGCCACTGCCACATATGCTAGCGTTTTTGAGGGTGAGAAATAAATCAGCTTCTCCTATTTGTTTATTAGCTTAGCGCTTTCGCCTTAATTGGCCTCGTCAGAGCTTAGTTTTATAAATGGGGGTTGCTTAGTGGTGTTTTTTAATTGAGACATTTATAACTTGAGAAAAACACACATTTCACAGGGGAAAAAAATGAGACATATCCATGTACCGATGTATCTGCATGTAGTGTAGAAGACGCTTTGCGTGCTTTAGGAGACAGACCCAATTTCCAATGGTTTTCACGGGACATGAGAAAAATGATTTTTTTTTTTTTTTTTTTTTTTGCAAATTAGTTTTTTTTGTCCGGAAGATATTCAGTGGGCAACCAACGCACTTTTTGTATCTTCTTATTGTAGACACGATTTCTGTTTTAACATACGGTAATAGATGGGGATCATTTGAATTTTTCCCAAAGAATAGTTTATGGCCTCACATATAATAACTTCCTTCCCGTAGGAACATAACAACCTTGAGCACAATTATCTCAAATATGAAAATATGATTTAAAATGCTAAGCCACCATATATAAGGTTATTGACCGATGAAGAAGCTTCAGAAAAATATGATAGGGGCAAAAGAGTTGTGGGGAGGGGTATACAAAGGCAACGGACTTGTCGAGTGTCGCAAGGTTCCTAGTGAAAGTGGACCTGGAGGCCAAGGGCAAGGACGTCTTCCGCTCTTTTTGACTCAGTCGGCTCACGTCTCTCGAGCTGAGATTGTGATGATCGTCTCTTGGCTGTTCTTCTCACTTTTGCATCTAAAACGTAGGTACAGAGACTGCATTAAGATGAGGCGAGAATGACCTATAAAGTTTGATCTTGAACATGGTTACTCCCACTCCTACCAAGTCTAGTGTTAATGCAAAGATTCAGCTAAATTCGTCGTTCTTTTCCAGGTACAGGCGCGTGCTTGGAAAAAAAATAAAATTTTGTTAAAAATCGTTACCTCCAGGTTCAACTTAGTCCAGGAGCCAAGGCCGAAAATAGGTAATAATTTCAGGAGAAAGTTTGAGATTAGATTTTGAAAATTTAGTTCGTTCTGAGTGAGAAAATCTTTGTCAGCCATCACGAAATTGGTGGAATACAAAATGGCGGCCGCATAAATATGGCTTAATTCGCCCTTTTTAGAACGTCCCTCTGAAGCCATGTCTTATAGTCAAGGCTTCGTTAATAAGAGGGACGCCTATTGGAATTGATCCAGGAGTGTGGGGAACAACCCAAGCACGAGAAAAAAAATAACAGCATACAAATTCGTTTCAAACCATTGAGGGACCATAGGTGTATGTCTGTCTGTCTCTTTCGCGCGCGCGCCCGCGCGCTTGTGTGTGTGTGTGTGTATGTGTGTGATTTTCGTGATTATTTTTTGTTTAACTATGAATTCGATCTAATTCCGGAGGGTGTATCAAGAGTTTCATATTTCATTATGGAAGGGGGTGAACGGAGGGAGTAGTTAGTAGTAAATCATGATGTTTTAACTATTCTCGTCAGATTTTTGTGATTTTTTTTGGGTTCAATTATGAATTTGGTCTAGTTTTGGAAAATATGTCAGGAGTTTCAAATTTCGTCGGCCATTACCAATCTGCTCGGGATCACGAACACATACAGAGCCTCTGTTTCCAATTTGAATTTGGTGAATGAGGGGTGAGAAAAGTTGGTAGATAGAACAAGAGAAAATTTATTGGAGAAATTTGAAATCCGAACTGCAACGGCAACTTATCCGTCACGAAACTACCCGTAGAATAACCTGCACAAAAATGTATTTCTCTAAATAAATACTCAAAACTCGTGAAGGTAATAAGCTGCTCGAACTTCTGGAGTGGAAAGTCTTTAGATTTGGAGTTAACAAAAATGAGGAGGGCAGTGGTAACTTGTCAGCAGCTGAGCTGCTGTTGACTTGGCTGCAATGAGCTCAAGTATTTTTTATGATGATTTGAAGTCCCTTCTGAAGCAAGGATGTTGAAATAGAACAGTAAGCTCCTTATTTCATGGGAACCTTCGAGTAGAAATAATATCCTGTTCCCTCAAAGATTGTAACAGCAGTCACTAGTACTACACATCTCAGAGAGTTGTGCCCAATAATCTAGGCGAGCGCCTTCAATAAATGGTATAGACTACTCTTATGTTGTTTCAGAGCGAGTGCTTTTGCAACTGATTTCCCATTAACATTGCCTCCAAGTATTTTATCACACCACCTTCCCAGGTGGAGCATTTTATAAAACACTATTTCCTGAAATACCAGTCAATTCTTGGCATAAGTTGAGTTTAAATCTAGAAGGAGACATAAAAAAGTTTTACAAAACAATTGGAAGGTTGAGGTGCAATAAAGGACTTTGTAATGTATACCTAAATATGATCAAACCTCATACTCATGAATTTACCTGCGATCAGTGCGGAGCTACTGATACATAAGAACATATTGTAATGGAGTGTCATTCTTATGAGAGACAAAGAGAGCAAATGTTCAGTGAAATCATAAGGTCAATTACCATTCAACTATGAAACTTTAATTGCGTTATTTGGCACAGAAGTATATTTAATTATTTTCAAATTTTTCGAAGAAATGTAATGTATAATACGAGTAAAAATTAAGTGATAGTATAAATTTGTTACATAAAATAATAATGAAGTTAATTTGTTTATAGTATAATAATGTATCATGGCTGTAAAAATTTTCTAACGCCAAATATAAAAATTTAAAAAAAGTATTTTATCGTTCATTTTTCCGATTTATTGGTGATTCAAGATTTGGTTTTGCTTTGTCATCAATCTTAAGAATAGGTATTAACCAAAATTTTCCAAGTGAGGAACTTGTGGAAAAAGTAAACCTTGGTAGGATTACCTAGTTACATAGTTCATTCGATTGTTTCTAAGACAAATTTAATCTGCATTTTGTCCCAACTGTAAACAATAAATTTTTCTTGAAACCCCAGTCTTCCAATACAGTGTATCACCGAAATTGAGGTGAAAAAAAATATTGGGGCACAGAAAAACCGATTTGTTTGAAGATGAACATCCATTTTTTCCGTCCTGTATAAATTTTTTCATAGGGCGTTCTGAAAATCCCAGTCAAAATTGTAGATTGGTCCGCTTTCGAAGAAATTGAATTTTCATCGACCTGATCGCATTTTCGCAGTTTCTCAAGCAGGGGCAAAATACCAACGAAATTGACTCTTGCACCATAAAACGTAGGTAGGTAACGCTGTTGCTGATGTTTAATTTTGTCTGTTTGTCCTTTGCTGGGAGAATAACTTCTTTTAATTTCTTAACGAGTAAATTCCAAAAGGATGGTGAAATACCTACTTTAGAAATATTGTTAAAAATGTCGACTGTGCTTTCGAGTAGGTATCTACGAACTCTTCACGGGCTAGATCCAAATAGTTTGCTTCCAGTTTTTTATTTTTTTATTATTATTTTTTTTATTAAGGTTTAAGCCTCACCTTAACCAGAAGGGTCATTAGCGGCGTTCCCAGTTGCTAAACACAGTTTTTTTTCTTTTTTCAATAAACCTGGATTATTTTGTTTTAGGATCACTTAATTGCTGATAGTCAATATAACTGGCGAATGGTCTGAGGGTAGATCATCGCTGTTCTCTACGTTCGTTTAAATCCACTTAAGATCATCAATTGCTTTGAAAGTCCCTTTAAAAACTCCACAAAAATTATAATACGAACTCATTTATCGATAATGTACAACAGGCAGCCTGGCAGAGCACTCCATTATGCCAAAGTTATAATTGTGATGAGTAACCCAAAATTATATCCATTAGGAGCAAGAAATCTCCTTAATGCGAATCGCAAAGCTCAAAAACGAAACTATTCTCACCAGATAGGTATTAGCAAACTGAAACATCTAATTAAAACAATAGAAAATGAACCCGTTGCCAAATTATCTGAAAAACCTGATAGCAGAGAAGGACACGGACTATTCTTTCTTTAAGGTTACTAAAAATATAAAAAGACCCAAATTTTTCTAATGTTTAATCAAAAGGATGACGGTACGTAGGCCAGAAGTAGCCAGGAAAAAGCACAATTTTTGCAGAACATCTTTACGAAACATTTCAACCATTTCGTCAGACATCTGACCAAAAATAAATCCAACTCGGTAAAAAAAAGAAAAAAGAATACGAAATACTACCTACCAGTTGGTACACTGAATGAACATAAAAATTAAATATAAAGCAACATCAATGGAAAAAAAACGCCTGGCTACGACTTGATTGCGAATAGAATAGTGAAGGAGCTTCCCCAAAAGACAATATTGGAACTGCTTCACATTATTAACGCTGTGTTTAGGTTGGAACACGTAGGTACCATCCTAATGGAAAAGTCGCAGAGGTTATAATGATTTCCGAACCAGGAAAGTCATATAATGAGAAATTAGGGTATCAACCTATATCCCTCCTCCTGTAATGTCAAAACTTTTCAAAAAACTTAATCCAATAATACCCGACAAATAAAAATTTGTTCCCAGATCTTCAATTTGGTTTCAAACAACAATACTCCGATAGATCAAGTCCACCGAGTCAGTAACGTAGAAGTAGAGAATGCATGATGGTAGACAAATATGTGGAAGCATTTTCTTTGGCGTAGCTCAGGTCTTAGACAAGGTTTGGCATGAGGGATTAGAGTATAAACTGCCCAGAGATCATCCGAGACAAGCAGATCCATCAAATTTGCTACCATTTGAGAAAACCCTGCAGAAGAACATATCTCGAATAATCTCGGATTATGTTTCAAGGACTTGGAACAATGCGGACAAAAAAACCTAATATATAGAGGTGCTTATTGAGATAAGCTATCACAACTTAAAGTAGGTAATCATGGAAATGGCTATTTGGACCTGTACTGATGATGTATGTGATGTGATGTGATCAAATCAGGAAGAAACCATATATAAATTTCTCCCTTGAGGGGAAAAACAATAGATCATGGATATGTCAAAGTTGTAGACATTACTTTACACTCAGTTGGGATGTTGGGAAAGTAAAAATGGACATTACTTTCCACTCTGTTGGGATGTTGGGAAACTAAAAGTGGACATTACTTTCCACTCTGTTGGGATGTTGGGAACATAAAAATGGACATTACTTTCCACTCTGTTGGGATGTTGGGAAAGTAAAAATGGTCATTACTTTCCACTCTGTAGGGATGTTGGGAACGTAAAAATGGACATTACTTTCCACTCTATTGGGATGTTGGGAACGTAAAAATGGACATTACTTTCCACTCTGTTGGGATGTAGGGAAAGAAGTACATTGCGGTAGTACCACATTGATTTTTACCTAGCCCTCAATTTTCGAGTGAATAATAATCTAAAGTGCCGGAGCGTTGCATTTTGTGTGGAGAAAACCTTGGCCCTGCCAAAAGACATATTTATATCCATGTCAAAAAGCCCCACATGCCAACATTGACGCCATTGAAAAGAGGTTGGCTAGAAGCAGAAGGGTTCAATAATAATGATAGGCTAGTTTAGTAGTGAAAACGACGAAATTTATAGTGAAAGTGAGAGTGACGAGGAGGACGATGAGTGATAGATGCAATCACCCGCTCAACTGCAGATCACTTATTATTAGTACGCAAATGTGTCCCCATGAAAAAAAAATTGTTCAACTTTTTACCAGTGGTTATGAAATAAAATAAGTTGTAGCAATGCACCAATCCTTATTCGCATTTCAATATCCCGTTTGACAACGCCTGATTTTAGAAAGCATCTGCATACATGACGGTGAAGTCCAAAAATGTGAACGATTAACATCTCCACTTATCCTTCTCAACTCATACTACCCAGATGAGTTGAATGCCATTGAATTTTTTCATCCCTCTTATTAGGTACTTACCTAAATTTCCGTCAAATTTTGAATTTTAAATTGTTGTCTGATTCTTGATTGCCCCTTTTGATCTTGTCTGACAAGGTAGTTTCAAGTTCAGGAGGAGAAAAATATAAACGATTGACGCCAAATTCATTCGTCCCTCTTATGAGGTAGGTAATTTGTATCAAAAATTTCAAATTTGGGTGTCTGGTTTGGTTATACCCTTTGAAATGTAGTCTGACGAAACGAATATCAACTTATACCAACCAGATGAGTTGAATGTCGTGGGAGTTTTTCATCCCTCTTATGAAGTAAATTGCAGACAAATTTTCAATTTTAAATTGTTGTCTGATTCTTGATTGCCCTTTCTGATCTTGTCTGACTAGGTAGTTTAAAGTTCAGGAGGAAAAATGTGAACGGTTGGCGTCAAAGTCATGTGTCCCACCTGTGAGGTAATTTCGTCCAAATTTTCAAATTTAAAAATTTCTTACGCTTAACCCCCCCCCCCCACCGGTTGGTTTTCCGAAAAGGGGTTTTCTTGCCCAAAGGATAGATACCTTCGATTCTAGATGGTCAAACATTTTCCCTATGATGAGATAGGAAACAGGGAGTGGGCTTCGGACTAAAATGGTAGCATTAAAGGGCTAAACATTTAAAAATCAAGATCTCGAAAACTTTCAAGGAAAGAGTAATGATTTTTTGCTTGTCAATGATGAATACAATCCCAGAGAATCTATTAAAACCATCTGCAACGCTATAAGTTGAACGGTTTGCTTCCCTTAAGGGCTAGAACATCGATAAATATTTGAAGCTAATACCGAGCTACTATTCGCGGTTCGTTCCAGATTTGTCCACCTTGTCATATCCACTACGCTGTTTGTAAAGGAAAAAAATCAGTATTTAAAAAATTGAAAGCTGGCCTTTGCAGTGACAGGGTTTGATTCCATTTTACCCAACATCGCCTCTCATTTTGACCACAGACTCAAGCCCAACTGGTGTAGCTGCAGACCTAAGCAATTCTATTCAAGGAGCAGAAAGACCAATAGCATATGCTTCGCATTCACTCTCTGATTCAGAAAAAAAAAAAAAACTATAGCCAGCTTGACAGGGAGGTACTTGCAATCATACGCAGAGTCAACAATTTCTATAACTTCTTATTTGTCAAACACTTTCTATTAATAACAGACAACCAACCGTTATTCCGAATTTCTCATCACAACAAGGCACTTCCACAAATGACTTCTTCTCGGTTGCTACGATATGCTCCCTGTCTTTCAAGTTTCGAATATTCAGTTCAGTTTAAAGCAGGGAACGAAAATCAAAATGGTGATTGTCTATCTAGGGCTCCAATTGATCACGTCAGTTATTCAATAAATGAATTCCTTGGAGATGACGTCAACCAGATAGTACAGCAAGCGTAAGTAGAACTGATGTTCATAGTTCATACATAATAGTTGAATACTAAACGGCGCTAAGTGTGGAACCGTGAAAATTTCCCGATCTTTTCGCAATTCATCGCACTGTCGTGGGAGGGAAAAATCGGGCAATTGCAACAATAAGATTACGACCCCCAAGTCGTCACCCGAACGGCGAACCACAATGGGATCCGACGGGACCTTCTGTTACATAAAACGCTGCTGACATAAGTCATTCAGACCCTGGCGGTTGATCAAATTGTCGTTAGGGCTGTCAGGGGTGTGAAGTGCGATGAAAAAGAAAAAAATATGAGCGGTCACTTCGGAGGGCTCCGGGTCGAATCGGACCGCGCGGGTGCAGAAGGTGGTGCTGGAGAAGGTGGGGAGCGAATAACGAAACCATTCGTAAGGAGATATAGGCGAGCGGCTGCACTCCAAGCGCTTTACTCGTTCGCTGTGTCCCGCTGTCTCCTGTTCGCTTCGCTTCTGTTCGCTCCGAATTCGGTAAGTGACAGTGAAACCAGTGCAACATTCAGTCTACTTCTTGTTAAATAATTTTCATAGGTGAAGCCAGGTCGCTAAAAGTTCCAGTAATGCAGCATGATCACATGAGCGAATTTTCGTAATGATCGTGTGTGTGTACCTAATGTCCTAATGTATCAGGTATGTATTATGTATCATTATTTGGGAATTCGAGCACTTTGAGTGCAAGATATTAGTAATTGCCAATTTATGGTAAAAAAAACTCGTTCTAAATAACTCATATTCTGAAATTCAAAATAGATTTTGGATTTTAAAATTTTGGCAGTTTTTATCGAATTTTGTAGTAAATAAAACTATTGCAATGGCTCAAAAAGTTTCAAAATCAATATTTTCAAAACATTCATTTATTGTAATCCCTTTTGAGGCATTCTGAAACTAATCCCAAAGTTTAACCCCTTTCCGATGTATTAGGGTCTCCGCTATTTTGAGAAAGGTGGAATATTGATGACCTCCACCCGAAATTTGGTTTAAAAGGTCAAAAAAATGGCCCCTGAATTTTTTCAGATTTTTTGCATAACAAAAACTTACGCCAGTAGCTCGATTTTGGTTTTTGAAATTCGCTATTTTAGCCAATATCAGACTTTTGAGTATAACTTTTACAAATTTCTTTGTAAACTTGTGAAACTACATATAGGTGTACTTACGATTTTGGGGTCGTTGAACTCGACTATGCAGTTAAAACAAGTCGACAGTAACAACTTTTGACTGTTAGGAATCTCAAAATCATGTCAAAAAATGACAATTTTTCAAAATTTATTGTAAAATTATTAAAATTTGTATTCTTGTGTTTTTTGAGTTGCTGAACTCGAATTTGCTGTCAAAAAATCAAAATTCTAACAGAAATACGTAAAAATACGAATTTTTATAATTTTACAAGGAATTTTGAAAAATTGTCATTTTTTTACTTGATTTTGACGAATATTCAGGGGTCTTTTTTTGACATTTTAAACCTAATTTCGGGTGGAGGTCATCGAAATTCCACCTTTCTCAAAATAGCGAGCACCATACTGTGTGTATATATATATATATGTATATGTATATGCCATACCAGACGATAACTCTCCATAGGGTTGAGATAAAAACTCCGGTGCCAAAAAATCAAGCTTTCCAAACGAAAGGATGAGTTCGTTGGCCAACACTATTTGAGCACATTAAATTGGTCAAATTTCAAAAATGTACTAAAAAATCACTAAAAATTGTTAATTGATATTTTTAGCAACATTTTAGTCGAATAAAGTTTATCAACAACGAATTAAAACATTATAAAATTAATTCAAAAAATAATGCACAAAAAAGTTCTTGAATTTCATCGTTATTTACTAAAAAATCGATAAAATCTCCCTAAACAGCTGAAAATTTTAAATCCTTTTTGAGTCACAGAATATTATTTACAAAGAGTTTCGTTTACATACAAATGGTAGTTAACTATTCCTTTGCTCCTAAAGTGATCAATTTGCAAAACAATGTAACATATTTTACGATAATTCGCTCATACAATCATGCTGCATGACTGGAACTTTTATTGATTTTTCAGAAAATATTTTAATGAAATATAAGTACATTTTTCTGCATAACTTTATACATTTATTTTTTTTTATTTTAGTTCACTGTTGATAAACTTTTTTCTTGGTAAAATTCTGCTAAAAAAATATAAACTTAACAATTTTTAACTGTTTTTTTATTTTTCAGCACATTTTTTGAAATTTAACGATTTTAATGTGCTCAAAAACTACTGGCCATCGAACTCACCTTTCATATTTGATCGTAAAGAAAGACATCGTCTGGAATGAGGCACACACACACACAGACATGCACACACTTTTTTTTTTTTTCGAAAACTCCCTTCAAAGGCGGAGGGGGCACACCATTAACTTGAGAAAATCAATAAATAAATAAATGAAAGAAGTGGGGAGGACGCCCAGATTTACTCGACGCCGGCTTTAGGGATGAGGGAAGTTGCAGTAGGATGAGGAGGAAGAATGGGATGAAAGGAAGACACATAACACACACACACACATTGCATATATATATATATATGAAAAAGCGCAAACTTCAGGAATCTTTTAACTTACTTCCACCTCGAAGTCCAACCCAAAATTGCAGCCCCTTGAAAGGGCTCGAAGGGCCTCAAGTCGCCGTACTCTCTTATTTCGCCTACCAACTTCCGCAGTGTCTTGGTAGACAGCCTCGTTTACCTCGGAACTCTTTTATACGCAGATGTCACATTTTTAACCACTTATGGTAGAAATGGAAGGAATCCCCGATCGGTGGCCGCTTTAGGTGCCCAAACTGTAGGCGGTCATCGCACCGCAATCAGCTTGCGCAACCCTATCCAGCCGGCCGGCCCTCATCACGGCCAATGTCAAGACCACAAGTCCCACGAACTTCTACTCGACTTTACCGGACTCAAATTTACGATCTCGATAAACAATCGGAGGAAATGATGCTCAAAATCATTTCAGTTTTTAATGGCCAGGAAGAAGTGATTTTTTTAGGGCGTCCCTTCCAAACTAACATCGTCTTGACTAGGCTAATTGAAGAGTTCAACGCTTGTCTTTGCAGGCAGAGATCAATTTTTGAATCTACCTACAAGATGGCTCTACATTCCCGACAGTTTATTTGAGAATTCCATTCTCTGCTCATATTAAGTTGATCTAACAATTCAGTTTTCGGCACAAGTAATCCGAGCTCTAACTTGGAATTTAAACCTGCTACCGTACTCTTGGTCCTCCCTTAATAGCGAATACAACTAATTATTGGTTTCTTATTTTATATAATGAACCTTTGCAATTAAACAAGAAAAAATTTTAACCAACCCCCCCCCCCCCCCCCCCCCCCTCACCACCAATGTTTTATAGGTACATATGGGTAAGATGATGACAACACAACAAATCCGTTTCAGAACACCTTGAAATTAATTCTTGGAAAAAAATCTGGTGAGAAGCGCCACACTTGCAGCACAGCAGATTTTTGATATTTTACGATTCGTAATACTCAAGTTCCCTTCACGACGGAGAAACATCATTATTGAATTGATTGCGAGGTTTTTGAAAAATACTACGCATCTGCATATGAAAAAATTTCTAAAAACTCCAAGGATGAGCTAAAATCACGGTTTATTAAATTTATTTATTTTTTTAACATGTATCATAATATGTAACATGGGTTTTGTGCTAATAACTGTTATGATATCTAGCAATATTAGTTTAGAAGAAGCTCAATAAATCAGCTTTCCTTCACACTACAAAGGCTTAAAGATCATGTAATGAGAGCATTCCAAAAAGTTGCATATAATTTTCCTTCTCTGAAAATTATGTGTATATATATATATATATATATATATATATATATATATATATATATATATATATATATATATATATATATATATGTGGTGTCTACACTTCAGCGGGGCAGAAATCCAGGGGTCGATTTCACAAGTAATTTGCAACACAAAGTGCCTCCTAGACTTTTTTTTTTTTTTTTTGAGGCTTCGTTTCCGAGTTATTTCTTTTTTAAGATTTTTTCGTGTTTTCGACCTTACGTCACAAAGACGGCTCTAACTCCTCAATTTTTAGTGTTTTCTCAAATCTGAGGATATCGTTGCAAAGAGCGTACAATTTCCTATCTTTCTGATGTAAATTCCAATTTTTTTAATCAGTTCTAATCAGTGAAAAAATGGCCGAAGTTCAAAATTTGAAAAAATGTAAAAATTGTCGATTTTTCTTCGTTTTTCTGCTTTTAGTATGGAAGTTTTTCGGCAGGCGCTCTTCGGAAAAACTTTCTCAAACTGTCAGTTTCCAACGGTCTACTAAAAAAAAAAAAATTTTATTGGGGTGTTTTGGCAGAAAATTAATAAAAAAAATAAATAAAAAATCAAAGCAGGTTCTCAAAGTGCATTCCTCCTCATTGTATGCATAGGCGGCATTTCTTCCTCACGGATCGTGTGACTTTATGTAAGGTATGCGCATTCTGCATACAGGAAGGAGGGAGGCACTTTGAGAACCTGCTTTGTATCAAATACAGATGTGCATAATGAAAAAAAAACCAGATGAAACATTGATATTGACCGACAAAATCACGTTTTTGTCATTCAAACGCTTTTTCTCCCAAAACTTCCCTGTAAAATGTATATATATATATATATATAGATATATATATATATATATATATATATATATATATATATATATATATATATACGTCAAAATGAAGGATTATGTTCTTTGATGTATAAATTTGTAGGGGTCCCCGCCATCTCCCTCCCACTTGTTAACACTTTTTAAATTTTGAAGCCATCTAAATAGTTCATTTCGCTTTCTCACAACCGAAGGTAGGGAAACTTTGTGTTCGCGATTGACGTCCGAAAAATTTTTGTACTCCAAAATCAGAATGGTAAATGGTGGTAAATCCTTGTCACGCCCCAAAACTATACGTAGTTTCAATCCAATTCCAATGAAATTTTCAGGAATTGTGTGGGTCAGCTCCTAGATGGTTCCCTCTCATTTTCAATGCCGGAGAATGAACAGTAGCTTGTGCGCATGCGCAAACGTGAACTTCCCAGTCGATTTCTCATCATCTGTTGGTCCGATTTCGTTCAAACTCGATAGGTACGTAGGTATATGTTCTAGAAAAATGCTCTACAAATTATATTGTGATTGGTAGAACCATTGCGCATGCGCGAAACTAATATTGATTGACACTGGCAAAACTCCGAGTTCAATGGAGCGATTTTGATGAAATTTTCAGGAATTGTGCGGGATAGCTTGTAGACAGTCCCCTATAACTTTCATCACCCTCACATAAATAGTAGTCTGCGCATGCGCAAACGTTAATTTTCGATTTCTTATCATCTGTTTGACCTATTTCGTTTAAACTTGAGGAGCGGATGGGTATGTTCCAGGAAAATTCCCTATGAATTATATCGCGATTGGCGGAGTAATAACTATAGCGCATGCGCAAAACTAAAATTGATCGACAGAGACAAAACTCCGAGACTAATGGACTGATTTCTAGAAATTCTCAAGGATTGTGCGATTTAGCTTCTAGACGTTCCCCTAAAACTTTTATTGCGGTTTGATTAATAGTCAGTGCGCATT
This sequence comes from Adelphocoris suturalis, assembly GCA_030762985.1. NCBI lineage: Eukaryota > Metazoa > Arthropoda > Insecta > Hemiptera > Miridae > Adelphocoris > Adelphocoris suturalis. The sequence goes on along the minus strand of CM061043.1, from coordinate 35,625,746 downwards.
CGCAAACATTATTTTCTTGTAACGTTGACTTATTAACCATTTCGACTCGTACTTTGTTCTTCAACTATTCTATACGTTCATGTTGCAGTATGTGAGGAAGCTATACTGCCCACCCAACATGGCAGACGTTTTCCTTTGAGATTTCGCTAAATGACGAGCTGTTCGCATTTCTGGGGGATCTTCAGTTCATAAAATTCATCTTATCAGGGTTAGCCCGTTCGCCGACAATTGGGCCCCTTGAACGTGCCAGGTGGTAAACCTTGCCGAGGCTGCTCTATCTCGGCGCCTTTCCCAATCGCTCTTTCTAAAGATGGGAGGCTGTCGAAATTATACTTTGGCCTCATGAAAGGCGCTTATTCACTCCGATCGTTTCGAAATTCCCCCGATCCTATATCTGTGTTTTATGTTCTAAAATTAGGTAGTTGGGTAGGTATACTTTTCGTGTCAACTATTTCTTTAATTGTCACGAGTTGTTGAGCCTAAACTCGAAAGCTTCGGTCCAGTAGCTTCAGTTATAAGGAAGACGGAAGGTGTACACTGACTTTTTTCCCCTTATTCAAGCAAACTCAAATAGTTAGACACTTCAATCTTGGAAATTTTAAGCGTAAACACCGAATAGACCGACTCAGGACTGGCCTGAGGGGTATGCAACGAATGGAGCCGCACACTCGAACCTATTGGAGGGGCATAAAATTGGCCGATATCGTTCAAAAAAATAATAATAATAATAATAAATTTGGCAAATTTTTAGAAATTGATTTGAATGTTGGGCAGAAATATTAAACTAGAAGGAACTTTGTCTCAAAACTATTACAGTTGAATTTCAAGGTAAAACCGAAGATCTACCCCAATGAGTTCTGTAATACAGTAGAATTAAGAGTTAACAGTCTTTCAAATTTATCAATATTGAAAACGAGCTGTATCAGTCAATTGATTATTTTTACATAGTTAATTCATTCTCCGAAATGAAAGCAAGAAAAGCCCTTGTATAAATGTATAATAAAAGAGACTATGCACCTATCTTAATAGTTAATAAACTTTTGTTGTGTGTGCGCCATTATTAAACTCTGTAATTATTGGATCACTATGTTCTGTTGTTTTATTATCTTTTACCTATGAGATATGGGAATTCAAATTAGGTTCGGAGAACGGTGATTTCCTCGTTAGCTATTCATTCTGAGAGTACTTGCAATATAAGAAACTGTAAAAATCATTGTAACGTAACCCGGAAGCTTTCATTAGTTTTTTTAATATAATAGTGGTTTAAGTTACATGAAACATTATTAAACTTATCAAGTCAATCAATAATTAAATAATCAAACCGTGAGGCATAAATTTAATGTTCTAAAAGGCGCGAAAGTGCACAAAAACTGAAGTTCTGCCTTCTCCTACGTTTTTGGGACGTTTTGTGGTTCGCAAACTTATTCCCGATTTTTTTAGTTTCAACACTTAGCTTTAACGATCCCATTCTATTCGTACTAGGAAAATTTATCAACAACGACTATATAAAAAAAGGCAAATAACCGAGCCATCAAGTTTTCGTGGACTACCATTCATGAATACGGGCTCCAAGATTTTCACTGGGATGTTGCTCGAGCACCTCGCTAAATGGTCGGATACCAGGGCCATTTTGCATGAATCTCAAGCGGATTTTCAACCCGGTTATTTAAAAGTGGATTATCTGTTCGCACTATATAGTTTATTGAGTATCAGGCAGACCCAACAAAATAAAACCTACATTTTCTATATTGATCTTAAGGCCATCTTTGACAGAGTAAATAGGAGCGTTCTGTTCTTCAAGTTAAGTCGGTATGGAGTGTCGTGTGGATTTGACACACAATTAAATATAATGAGCGTTACCCATGGGTGAGAACAAGGTATTTTAACTGTTTTTAAATGGAAGAAAATTCCATCTTAAGAAGTTTGGCATCAACCGCACTCTACTAGGATAAGTAGTCTTATTTTTATGATTTTTCAAAGTTTCGCGCACTGGTGACGTCAAAGCACCCCTCCTGCCTGGGTGGGAAGCCCCCCCCCCCCCCGCCCACACGCAGCGTGACGTCACCAGTGCAAAGTTCAAATTTCATAGAATGGAATATATTTTCACTTGAAAATATAAAATGAATTCGAGGGTAACGCTCATTATGTAAAAAATAGTACTTACCTAGATATTTGAAGAAAAATAAAATATACATACTGACAGTATAAAACTCTGACCAGTAGAGTTATCAGCAAAACAAAACGTGAAAAAATTAATAAATGGACTATATTCAAAGCTTTCCAGATAAATTCAATACGCGGAGAGTCCAAAAAGCAAAAAATCGGAATTGAATTCAACTTGAGTGGTTCTAGATTGAAAGGGGTAGATCACACGTCCTGCGCTCTGCATTCACCTGTACTCAAGGACAGAAACGCAAAATTATTCACTCTCACCATTCATTACCCGATCATTTGTGGCGTAGGTTGTGGTTTATATCCTCATAATTATCTCTACATGCTCGATTGGTTCATATTTTATTATTGGAATGCCCTCCACAAAATGACGAAACCCTATGGATCCGTTCACAATGCTGCGGTCAATGTGGAAATGCACTTCCATTGTCGGTTTTTTAAGAGGCGCTCGCGTCTTGATTTGCCGCTTCCATTCGCATTTAAACCACTTGTTGCCGAACGGAAGAGTACCGACCGAGGTTCCTTTGAGAATGGAATTTTATTGCATTGGCATATAGAAAGGTTCCCATGCAAATGCATATTTTGAATGATTCCTTCCTGACTATTACTGTTGACCCCCCCCCCCCCATAGATGGGAAGTTTTGTGTTCGTTCGGGAAGTCGGAAAAATTGTTATCTTCCAAAATTAGAATTTCCAGTTGCTTTATCCGTTTCAGATCTTGCTGATCAATTTTGGTTCTGTGTGCCTTGTCACGCCCTATACCAAGCTTTAATAGTCTTGTGAAGAAATGTTTGGGGATTGTGCGGGTTAGCTTTTAGATGGTCTCCTATAACTTTCATTGCCGTCGAATCAATAGCAGTCTGTGCGCGCATGCGCAAACCTGAATATCTTTCAACTTCGATTCCTCAATATCTATCGGTCTGATTCCGTTCAAACTCGAAGGGTAACTCCGTATGCGTCGGAGATGCCCTATGAGTTTTATCAAGATTGGTTGAGTAGCAACTATTGCGAATGCGCAAACCTAACACACTGCAAAAACATTGAGACTCATGGACCGATTTTGATGACATTGCTTCCATCTTGATTCAGTAACCTTGTTGCGAAAGCAATATATTTTCTTCCAGGTTATCGAATAAATGTGACCAACAATCTATACATATAGATCGTTTAGATCGTAGTATCTGGCGACGCCCCAGGGCGTCGCTATAGGGGGAGAGCCTCCCCCCTCAGTTTTCACTGACTTGGGGGAAGTAGGAAAATTTAGGAAGTGGCAATAAAACCCTTAATTCGAAGAGAGCTGTAGGGAAGTCCAATCCTATTGAAATCCTCATTTTCCCAACTACCAGGTACTTATAAAAGACTTGAGTTATTTTTATTTTGTGCATGAAACTGGCATTTTTCGTTCAAATCTTCCCAAACTTCATCAGCATTTCCCAATTAGGTTGTATCTTGAAAACGGATAAGACAGAAAATTGGGCTTGACAGGGTTTCACTCTATTTTCGGACTACTCACCCCAAAATATTTTTCACACTCATCCGAATCCACCCTGTAGTCCAATTAAGAACATTCATTACACTGAAAAATATGAAAAATAGTTTAAAGGCTACAATGACCGATGAATGCTTATGTCCATTGCTCCAGTTACCATGCGGAAAAGATCTTGTTAGGGATCTTGACATAGATGATGTGGTGTTATACAAGCATCGGCTAAATTGGAAAATCGGCATATCCACTTCCAATAAAAACTCAATCTTTTAAACACTAATCGTGTAGAGATAAAAGCTTTAATAATAATTGTATTTTTTCTTCTTCTTATTTTTTATTTGTAATTATTGTTTCAATTGAAGAAATATAAATACATAACCTGATTCTGATTTAATAATGAGCAAATCCCTTTGTGCTTTTAATAATACCCGGAAGATTTACCCTGGTCCTTTACTCATTCTTAAAGTATCGGATAGTGACAATAATAATTATTATGCATCTTAATCTATAACTAGTATTACGGACATACTACAAAAGTTACATGAAAATCCATTTTACAGAAGTTTTGCATACTTTTAGGCACTTTTAGGCAATAGATATCAACTGAAGCTAGCAGGTTTCATTTTTAAGTGATACCACACACTTTCTTCTGTTTATTTCCCTGTTTTTAAGTTGGGAAAACTTAGGTTCAGTTGGAAATTTCATGATATTTCCCCCCTCACTATTTTTGTCTAGCAATGCCCCTGCTGCTACCCCCACTGGACTTGCATCACAAACCAAAATTACTGGAAGATCAGGACCTAATCGAATGAGAATTCGGCCCTTAATTCGATAAAAACGGATTCTCACGAGGCATTCCAGTTGAATTTTACATATTTTTTCAACAATTTCTAAGAGGATGAGTTATGGTGGAATGATTAGGAACACAGGCATAATAATATATCACCATTCCTAAAAACTGACGAATTCCGTCCCTATTTGATGGTCTTGTTCATAATTGCACTTACTTTTTTGCGGCATTTCAAAATATGATTAAATTGAACAACCTGCCGGGGATACTTGTTTTTCTTTTCTTGAAACAGAGAAATCGTATTTTTGAAGTCTTAGCAGACAAGATTATGACAACACTCTTCAATGGTGTCATCTAGGTTCCCCTGTGAGTTGAAATGGTATGGATTTTACTGCTCTCTGAATCTACTGGTACTCGCACAAGTAAATAGGCCTTGAGCAGATCAAGACGGCAAAATCACTTTGATTTTTTGAGGCACTTCCGAGTATCCTCCACTCGCGGTAATGGATTGTTTGTATTGGCTAATATTGTTATCTGTTGACCCCAATCGTATAATTGACACAAAGACATAAGTACTGTATGGTCGGCTATAGGGATGACCACTAAAAATTAATCCCAATTACTTGTTGATAACATCGAAATTATGATTTGAGCTTCCAAAGTATCCAGCTCTGAATAAAATTTTTCGTGTAGGGCTTGAGGAACGTCACTAGATCTTGACAGAAATTGAATATTTATCTGAATCTCAACCTAATTTTTAGAGTTGAAAAATATCCAAGATATTCATGATGCCGTATTAATCAAGAGCATCCTCGGAAACCTATTTGTTCGAGTGTTCCATAATACTGATTTCAAAATTTATTATTTATCCATTAGAGAACGATTTGGTTCCATAGTCCTTTACGATGTGGTTATTTCTTCTACTAATGCTCTGATTACTTCTCAACTTCATTCGATTGATTTTCGTGTACGTGAGGTGGAATGTCGGTTTGAAAGTTTCGGATTGCGGGAGGACGAGAGCTGACACAATATTTGTGTGCTAAGTCGAATTTGTCGAAACAAACATATTGTTAAGTAATGCTGCAATACACGGACGTCTCTATGAACGGATTGTATATGATTTTGGTAAGAATTAGAATAAGAGAAAAAAAAAAATCAAAATTTCTGCTAATTATCCTTCCCCCCACTAACCCCGAACCGACCCCACCGTCATTAAATTTCAATCATAAAACTTCCGGCATGAAATTTGAAACTCCTGACATATTTTCCAAAACTAGGCAAAATTCATAATTGAACAACAAATTATCACCAAAATCTGACGAGAATAGTTAAAACAACATAATTTATTACTTTACCTCCTCCCTTTCATCATGAAATTTGAAACTCCTGATAGTACCTACCTTCCAAAACGACCAAATTTATAGTCAGAAAAAAATCAATAAAATCTGAAGAGATTAGTTAAAACATCATGATTTATCAGTATTACCCCTCCATAAATCCTCTTCCATCATGAAATTTGTATACCTGGACTAAAATCTGGATCAAAAAACAATAAAAACAGTCACGAAAAGTCTGATAAATATAATAAAAATATCACGATTTATCGTTATTACCCCCTCCATTCACCCTTTCCATCATGAAATCTAAAACTTCTGTTACATATTTTAGACTTCTGTTACAAAATTTTATCGAATTCGTAATGAAACAAAATAAAAATCACGAAAATCGGTCGAGATTTCTAGCGAGCTTGGACAGCGCTCGTAAAACGGATTTTGTTAAAAGAAAACATTGCAAAATTTTTATTTTTAAATATTTTTAGGCATTGCAATAGCTTCATTTTCGATTAAATTTTCCTAAATCCACCCCCTCTATTCCACTCCCCAAATCTGAATCCAATTCCCAAATAAACACCCATTACTCCGTATTCAGGCAATGGATCCTTTCAAAGAATCGTGAGGAAACATTCACTTCAAGAGAAATATAGGCTCTGTTTGATTTTAGTTAACACTACGAGGACTATGTATGCCCCTCTAGTAGAGACCATCATCAAACCTTAAAAGATCCAGTTATGTAACTCCCTCAATGAAACGGTAAAGAAAGAAAACATGCTAACTTTTGTCACTGCTTACAGCCTGAATGAAGAGCCTGTCTTATTTGCTTGCTCATTCATAGCCCATCATCTTCGACTACACGACCTATTTACGGATCTTGAGGTGAAAAACACATTTTTACAAACCTACATTGCAGTCAGTATTTACCAACATTGAGAGGCGTGTTTTAAAAAAGAATTCTTGCGTGGCATTGCCGAGAATGTGGTCGTAAATGTTAATGTCAGTTTCGTAACTGATGAGACCAAATGCCGCGACATTGGTGGGATGCGAGAGGTGACTGGTACAGACAACTCTTTAAGAAGTGACTCTTTCAATGACAAGTCTTCGGAAAAATACAATTTTATATTTCATGTATATTCGCATACCTATTGTCTAATTAAGATGGATCGTTTTGGTTTGTAAACAGGTTAATAACTAATTTCTCAAAATCATAACACTGTAATAGGTATTGATTAATGTAAGAGATCGTTGGTAAAAACGCTACAATTAATTCACAGAGGTTTATTATTTCTGCATATTACAACTCTTCTACGCAGCACACCTGTCTGTATTATTAAACGAATCATTAGGTAGGTACCTGCCTACCTGCATAGGAGTGGGCGCCTGCTGAAGAGAAATTATGAAACTTGTCAAATAAAATAACGCATCTGCACTCTCTTTGTAAGTATTCAACACGAGCTGATGCAGTGCTGTGATTTGGCGTAACCGCTGCACTTAATGCCACTCGTTTGCTACAAGGCTAACACTATCTAGCGGTCATTGATGAAAATTAGCGGTTCTCCCGAAAAATCGCCGGATCGCTGCTCTTATGCCTTGTAGTGAGCAAGCAAAAAAACGTACCTACGGCTTTGGTCCAGTAACTCTGGGGAAACCAATCGTTTTCTTGTTTCCTAATTAACTGATTTTGTCATTTTACGCTACATCTTTATTTAGCGTTTCCAAAATAAGATCATTTCGATGATCTATACATTCAAGCTATGGATTCGAGGAAGCTATGTAACACCTAACTTGGCAGATTTGTCTTCCATTTTTCCGTGCTCTTTTTCAAAAACCGAGTATCGAAACTCAATTAATAGTCACCATCAGATCGACATGACCCATTTCACCAAGGAGGGCCACGACCTAATCCAGTTGTTAATCTAGTCATCTCACTGTTGTTTTGAGGGATAACTCCAGCCCGACTCAAGATTAACTCAATATGGTGGAAAGGAACCTTAGACTCTAGAAGTTAACGTATGTACCAATATCATAATATCCTAGCAAAACATTGATGGGATAAAGCATCAATCATTTGTAAGGATAATCGCATTGCCCCTTTTAGTTACCAATCACAACATTTGCAACACGCGAGGTACCAATATTTCGTGGCGACCTACGGCTGGCATCGTCAAGAAGGGGTCACGGCCGCTGGGGGACAAAGACGAAGGGTGCGCTGTCTCCGTTGCAACAGGGCACCGCGCGTCGAAACGTTCTTATATAACAGGCTTTGAACGCCTTTTCAAGAACTATGACTCGGGAGGTTGATGTTGATAGGTAGGTACTACATCGAGGTACGAAGGCGGGGGAGCCACCCGGCCGGCACAGAGATTTGCACAACACTGATGTCTGGCATCATCTGTCGATGCAGAAACACCTGTAATCCGTTGTTGTCCTTTCAAAAGACATTCAACTTCTACCCTCGAAAATCCCCTTCAAGAATTACTAGGAGTATGGATTGGCCAACTGTAACCCCTACGGTCTATGGGAGAGACGTCGCCGAAAACGCTTGAGACGTCGTAGTTTGGCAATTTGTTCTTGATTCTTGTGTACATATCGGAGTAACACGAATTAGGTTATAAATGAACTAGGTAGTTTAGGGCTGCTACTCTAGTTGTAAGAATTACGAGATAATAAACTATTTATGGTGCGACTGGAGTGTTAGTCCAATTAATAAGTAGTAATCATGGACTATTTTGGTTTCGTGTCCGTATGTTTGTTTGGGTAACGACTGTGTATCCGCTAAACTTTTCAACGGGCTTAACTATATCATCTTATTGTGCGGGTACCGCACCAGAGGGTCCCTATAAATTTCATCGCTGCCATATTAATCGTCTGGGCATGCGCAAATTTTAAATGTTTGAACAATAATAACTTCTACGGATTAATTCAATTTCGATGAAGTTTAGATATGGCTTTCAGAATTTCATCATGCCAAGCCTGGAATAGCAAACTAGAAACCCCTCCACATTCTGCTTCAGCCATCGAGAGAATAGATTATTACAAATTCTCCGAAATTATGTTCTTGAATAACAATTTATCAATAATTGATATATTTTATAGCCTCTATGTCAATATTTTATGTATCCCCCCCCCCCCCTCCTTTGTTTTCCACCCATTAGTTGTAAATCTGATAAGCTATTTTAGCATCAGCAGAAACTGGTTGTCTTATTAGTTATAAGATCAATAATAAATGTTATTAATTGCAGTTAGAGGAGCGATGGCAACCAAATACTCAGGACCACTCTCCGAGGACACGCGGATGGTGGCAAAAGAAGAATTGAGAGAGGATGACATGACGCGGGAACAGGCCCTGATGCAGATGAGGAACTGGATTGAGAAGAATCCTAAAATCGTTAACTGCAGAACAGGTAAAATTAGATAAACTAAATTTTTTCTTAGTCATACGATTTACTATATCAGTATAAGACACAAATAAGAACAAAAATACTGTTTCATTTTTAAAAAGACGGACGGTAGACCTACGGTTCTACAGTCAGATTATTTAATAATGATTAATTTTGCACATTAATTTTACAAGAGATTGCAATCATGTTTACAATATCAATTATTTAGAATGATCACCTGTATGTAAACAATTATTCAAATAACCATGCTCGTAACTCAGCTTGTTGGCCACGCACTTCGCAGTAGTTAACATAATAAATTGAGAGCTTTCGAACGAATGGTGAACGAATTTTGTGGGATGAAAAATGTCGAAGTACCATTTCCCTAGCAACGACTCGGTTGTAAGCGGAAATCATCATAAATTGGTGACCGTGACGTGACGCTCGCGTGACGTGACGAAAACAAATGTAAACGTCCTGTTAAAAAACGTGGCAAAAATTGTAGGTGTGGGTGTGGGTATCTTATCTATGCTGATAATGTGTGATAAACGTCGCTTGGTGAATGTAGTGAAAGGTTTGGGGGACGAACGTATTCTCACCTGCGTATAGGTTAGCACGAAAATATTGAATGATCTTCTTCTTTAATTTTTATCTTCTTGATGATGATCTCTTTCCAACATGAAACTACCCGCTGAATTGCACAAAACTCCGAGTAACATACCCAGGATGTTGATTTATCAAAAAATACTTACCATTTAAAAAATAAATAAATGAATAAAATTCCCCTTGAGTGATTCCCACTATATGTGGCAATCATCTTCACAAAGATTAAAGTATAGAACACCGCGGTGTTCTGGGGCGACATAAAACATTCCTGTTTCTGGGTCTAATATGGTATACATAGATATGCCCGTAGGTGAAGCACTTCAAAAAACAGCTCATAATCTTCGGATCGATACCAGATAATTTTTAACGGTAAGCCTTCACCAACTTGTCTTCAAGGCCATCAAAGGTTGTTAATGTGTGAATGGGGCGTAAGATGAACGATAAAACGTGGTAATATTAACTAGGCTTTAGAGTGTTTTGTAACGGATATCCACCGGAAAAAACAAATTATTTCATTGTTCATCATTTTGGAACTATTACATTATAATCTTCTATTATAATTTATCATTCCAATCGCTGAGAAAAGCACCTGTTGTATTAGGTGTTACACACCTCAAAAGAATTAAGTGATCACTTATCCTTGTAGTCAAAGACCTCATTTCATCGGACAAAGTTCACATTACATCTCATGATTAGGTACCTAATGTAAATGAGATTCACCCTATTATTCTTGTTTTTTCTCAAGCACGAGGAAAGACCAGCGAAATCACGCTCCGGCTTGACCAATATAGAATGAATCGCGCTTCTTCATGGTTATTAGCTCTAGTCCAAGAACGGAAATAGATATCGCGATTCGGGCTTCCCCATCGTGTTCAGCACTAAAAACTCTGCAAATTACTCCTATATGGTTTATTATTTCTGTATTAGATAGCCCTTCTACGCAGATCATTCGTCAGAAATTATTAAACCCCGTATGTAATACACGATCAGAACATGGCGCATCGTGCCTCCGAGATGGGTTCACACTTTTACAGTTCCGAAACCCCGCAATTTTACGCTTCACAGTAAAGATGTTTAAAAAACGAGAAAATGATGCTTGAAGTGATTTACTTTAGCGCATGCGCAGAATGGAGTATTGATTTGAGAAAAATTAAATTTTAAGGGAACAATCTACGGCCTAACTCACGAATTCCCACAAAAATTTAATCAAAATCTGATGAAAACTAGACCTTGTTCCTAAGAGTACACTTTTGCGCATGCGCAGGAGCTAATAATGATGCAATCATGTTGAATCTAACATAGAATAATTAAACCTTTGTCCCCCAACTATGCACCGAATTTGAGCGGGATTGGACGACTAGGGCGTGAAAAAATGATGCTTGGATGAATTTACGTTTACACAAGCGCAAAATGAAGTACCTAATGATTTGAGAAGTATTGAAATAATAGTGGACCATTTACAGCATAACCTGCACATTTCCTGAAATTTTCATCAAAATCTGAAGAGAACTGTTGAAATTAGGCTGGTTAAAAACGGAATACATATTCGCGCATTTGTAGTAGCTAATAATGATAGGATTATGTTGAAATTGCTAGGGATTAACCTCAACTCAAATTAACCTCTTCCACCTGTCCTCCAAATTTGAGCGAGATCGGACAACGGGGGCGTGGGAAAATTATGCTTGACGGAATTTACGTTTGCGTATACGCCGAGTAGAGAATTGATATGGGAACAACGAAATTCATAGGATTTGCGGACAGAACACACAGACAAACACACACACAGCCACGCATAGAGACAGAGAGAAAGACACGGAACGAAAGATGTTCAGAATATCCTAAAACGTGAAATGCAAGTGGAAATTTTACCACTGTAAAAAAACAACAGCCGTTTGATTTTAGTGGAGACTGCAACTTTTCAATCTCTCGAAAGAGAAAACAATGCTTCCGCTACCTACAGGTAGACTGTGGAGCACTTTAAGAGATGAAATTGAAGTATTTAGGTACCAATACTTCACTAGCAGGTGCATCCGCACGGACAATAGTTAATAAACTCGATTTCGCAGCGTTAGAACCAAATTCCATTGGATCTATATCACCTGATAATTCAAATATTGTTATTATGTCAGCTGATATTTACAAGGCAATTTTTATGTATTCCAGTATTACTATCTAGCGGTCTTGGATGGAATTAAGAGCTTGATCGGCTATCCAATAAATTCGCGAGCTTAGAAATTCGAAGGTGTTTTTCGATTTTCGAGCCCTTTGGGAAAACGAACCGTCTAACGTTAGGTACACACCTAGAATGTTTCTGAGATCTCGATTTTTTAACTGTAACCCTTTAATGCTACTCTTTAGGGTTGGCACAAATTGATGCCGAGCTTCTAGACCATCTAGACCCCAAATGCGATTTTTAACGCAAGTTTCATGAAGTTTAGTCTCCTATTAATTTCGGAGAAAAGCGAAACGACGAACAGGCAGATTTTTTTTTATTCGATTTTTTTATTCTACGCATCTTGAAACGTAAACCGAAAATTTTCCGGGGGGGGGGGGGGGGGGGGGGGGGGGGTTAGATTTTTTTTTTGGTCGATCACAAAGGTTTATTCCTTATATTTTCCGTTACATTCGTTCAGCGTCACTCGGCGAAAAATGGAAAAATTGTTTTCAAAGTATCCAATTACCCCCCTCCCCCTTAAGAAGTCCAAAAAAATTTTGGATTTCTTTTCTGATTTTAATTTGTTTAAAACTTAGTACCAGGCACCCCATAAAAGCTCTCCAAGTTTCACTTCGATATCTCAAAAATTTTGGGGGGGAAAATTAGAGGGAGGGGGTCCTACTTCTCTTGATAAAAATGGTTAGATTCCTTTCTGTTTTGGCTCAAGTCGGAGTTTGATGTCGCTGGTATTTCTCAGTGTTTGAGAAAAAAACAAAAAGAATAGGGTGCAACCCTTCTCCATTTGGTACCTAGTCATGAAATGTATTATGAACTTTTTCCGATTGATCTGGGGTCTTTGACGTCTACAAGAAAAAGCGATCCCTTAATTCTTTTGAGGTGTGTATAATCTTTGGCGTAGGTAGCTGATTACAATAACAATGTAATTATTATACGTATATCTACACATAAATCTAACCATCCGCAGATGACAGTTTTCTCCTAAGATTTCTCCGTTTCAAGAAATTCAGCGTCCCGATGGCACAAGAAGCTATGGAGAGGTACATCCTTCTGAGGCAGACGATCCAACAGGCTTTTCACAACTTGGATATGACACTTCCTAAGATGGAGCACCTCATCAACAATGGGTTAGTGAACAATGTGGTTAACTCACAGTTAATTAATCCTTAGAGGATCCAGCGATTTGTGACACTTTTCTAATATCTTTAAGAGTAAACTTGATTAATGATCCATTAAAGTATTTATGAACGTAATTGTAATTTTCAACATTTTCCCACTTAATGAGGAATTTTTGCACCAATATTACCGATTCTTTTAGGCGCTGCCCAAGCAACAAATCTTGATCGATTTCGTGATTCTTATTTTGCTCCATCCAGAATTCGATATAGTTTGGAACGTATGTCAGGAGTTTTAAATTTCATCAAATGAGGGGGGAATGGAGGGGTAATACTGATAAATCGTGGTTCCAACAGTTCTCGTCCGATTTTCGTGATTTTTTTTTTTTTTTTTTCCAACTATGAATTCGGTCTACTTTTGGATCGCAGATAAGGAATTTCCAAGTTAATTGTAAAAGGGGGTGAATGGAGGGGATGATAGTAATAACTCATGATGTTTTAACTAATATCGTCAGATTTTCATGATTCTTTTTTTGTTCAACTAGGAATCCGGTCTGGTTGTGGAAATTATATCAAGAGTTTCAAATTTCATTATGGAAGAGGATGAATGCAGGGGGTTATAGTAATACATCATGACGTTTAACTATTCTCGCCAGATTTTCGTGATCACTTCTTAAATTCAATTATCAATTTGATCAAGTTTTGGAAACTATGTCAAGAGTTTCAAATGTCATACGGTGGAGGGAGTTAATGGGGGGGGGAGTCCGAGCAGTCATGATATTTTTGTATTTTCTCTTATTACAAGTCTCTCAAAAGTTATAATCTATATAAGTTATAGTTATATAATATATTCATAGGGACGACCCAGTAATGCATGCATTACACTTACCAATATGTTTTTCAATATTAATTTATTGTCTATTGAATTTGCATTTTAAGCTGGTAACAGAAAGATGCGTTCATCAGAACAATCTATCTCAACAAAGGACCACTCCCTCAGCAGTCTTACGTTTCACACTTTATAATGTTTTAGTTATTTATTTGCCGTTCCTGGGAGAGACAAACTCGGGCGCAGGTGGATTGTTGGGAGGCCAGGTATGTGATAAAAACGATAATTTTCCTATATTTTACCATCTAAAATAAATGGTTGATATCTTGAAAACCGGCAAAGCACAATTTACCTAAGCCATCTAATTTTTCTTATGTGTTCTCCTTGTTTTCCATCTTTGAGATACAGGTTTATTATTTTCAATAATAACCTTTGTAATCGACCAAGAAAAAAAATTTATGCATAAAATCGTGAAATAGCCCATCATTTCAATCGTCTCTTAGTGTCCCACAGAGTCATCATATCAAATTTCAACTTCCTAGGATGAACATAAGACAATTTTACCCATGCTTCACTCAGAACACCAGATTTGCCCACATTTCAAGTAATGCATCCGCTTGACATAAAGAACGCAGCTAAGTCTGCATAATATACAATATATTTATCTACCATTGGATAAATGTTCTCATCTTCTTAAAAAGTAAAAAAGAAATATATTTTCCAGTTAATTATTTATCGTGCTAGTACATAGATGCTGCCAAACAGTTTTACTTTCACGTCCTACAGATCGATATTTTACAAGCCACTCATTACTAATCTAATTTTAATTTTGAAATTCGGTCTATTGAACCGTCGAGCTCTTTTCATATGATATTTAGCGTCCTGTATTATAATGTATTTTGTGCTCTAATTGAAAACGTCAATAATCTAGGCCTTGGTCACAACCAAATAACCAGCCTACCTATCTGTATGCATCATTAACTTTTCTTCTTCCTTATGTATCCATTACTGGCTTTTAAACCGTTGTTTTAGAGATAATTCTTTTTTTCTGGAGCATGACAAATGGGAGTTTGGTTCAATAGGCTCCGCTGAGCGGTCCTGGAATGCTCCCGAGTGCAGTCATGACGGTGCAAGTTAGGCAGCTTTTACGTAATGTCACATTACTAACCTCATTTGCCTCGGAAACCCCATAGCGGTTTTGTAATTTTCGTCCACAGTAAAAGTTATTTCATTTTCACTCTTCAATAAATACATAAAACAGAAATTGAATTATGACTTCTCATGTTTTGTTGAGGATTGATTTAGTAATGGGCTGATACATGTCTCTATCCTCGCTACATCAATAAAAACAATATAATTCATTAATCAGACTTTGTACATTACTGTGCAAGTTACACAACATTGCACATTGTACAGGCTCGAACAGAAATTGTATATACCTTCGGAGTAATGTTTTTGTAAAAACGCACAAACTGCCCGGTAACAATAATTATTATCATATATATGTATACGCTATCGTGAAAATCCGAATTCGTCAAAACTATACTAATCTATAAGTCCAAATGATCTGAATAATTACAAAAGTCCAGTCATGCAGCATGACCACATGAGCGAATTTTTGAAGAAATTTTCTACATTTCAGTCGCTATTATTCGTGTAGAGAAATTTTAGTTTATGTTTGGCTCTGCGTGCTAGTACGTACATAAATAGAACTTCTTCATAATTTCATGGCTGATATTTCCTAAGCCACAGTCAGTATTAAAGCTACATCAAGTCCTAAAACAGTTGAGCGTAAAACATTAAAGAGAGCGACCGAGAGAATCGGAGGACGGAATATTTCACAGCGTAAACTCATCAGTTGTGATTACATTTTTTTTTTTTTTTTTTTTTTTTTTTTTTTTTTTTTTTTTTTTTTAACAAGCACCTACTACCTACGCTTTAAACAGCATGGTTCTAGGATTGGTTATACAGGGATACTTCCATAAGAGTAGTTCAAACGGAATTTGGACGTTTCATGCAAATATTACCGATTTTTACAACTAGCGAACGGCATTATTTCGATTTTTGACTGATTTTTCAACTTTGAAATTTTTGAAAACTTGATACATATTCTTATAGGAAATGTTACGCTGATTCCGAATATACCACATGTTAGTATGCAGAAAAAATTATTTCGCACAACAAATCGCAAAAAACAGGCTATTTTGAAATTTTTAACTACATTTTTGAAAATTTCAACCCGAAGATGTAATTCGATCATGCTGGCCAACGAACTTGAACTTTCGTTTTGTGTCCTTAACATTTTAAAATTTGTTTGAAGTTTCTAGCACAATTCTACGGACAGTTATCGTCTGGAATGACACATACATACATATATACATACATACATACATACACAAATACATGCATAACAAAATGCGTTAAACTTCAGAATATGATTCAGAATAGCCTGAAACGGATTTCTGCATAAATTTTTTTCAAAAATTCACATTCTACAAATTTTGAGGCGAGAGCAATAGCTTAATTTTCTTCAAAAATTCGCTAAAAGGATTACTTGATATGTACCTATTTCTGAGATGCGAGCGGATCGAGAAAGCGTACCTCTTATTCCAATAACTAGTAAAAGGACAATTATTTAAAAATTGGAAAATCAAACATAGTTGCTCTATAAGTAATAACATTGTTCATAAAAGTGGTTAAAAAGTAGTTCACGACAAGTTTCACTTTTTTGTTTTCATAGAACCGATCAAAGATCAACTATTATTTTACACATTTTGGAAGAAACGAATGATAATATTCCTTGAAGGTAAAAAACAAATAAATGGGATTTTAGCATGGAACATGCTTTAGCCATGATCTAACTGCCTGAAAACGGTAAGTAGGTATGTTATCGAGGAACGAAATCTTGTAACGCCTAAACATTGTAGAGTTGAACCCCATGATTGCCAGGTTGAAGCATTAGTTGCTACTTAGGGTAGTGGCACCAGTTAATGAACGGACCCCAGTGAATGAACGTTTTGCAAAGAACTGCTTGAAATAAAGCTCTCAGTGCACTCTAGTGATTTTTGCGGGGATAAGTAATTAAAACAATAACCACCAGAGGCCACGCCAAAAGAGCATGGCCGTGTGTTCAGTTTGAAGAAAGTTATAGTGCTGTTAGTTGACACATGGCTGCAAGGGAGTCAAAACCTGAGGTAAGTCGTAAGATTTTACACTCTTCAAACAAAATTTGTAGGTACTTTTATTAATATTTTAATGTATTCTTTGGTATATATCTCATTACTAGGGGTTTCTTGTGCTAATAACGCTTGGAAACCGATTGTAAACATGCAAGTATTTTCATAATCGGCTGTTCAAGCACTGGTTCTAAGAAACGTGAAAAATCCAGTGAATGAACCCCCGTTCATTCACTGGAGGAATCATGATTTCTTTGTTTTTTCAAAAACTTGATGTGTTTTGAATTTAGAACATTCTGGAAATTCGTTAGTGCTAGAATCAACCTTCTAAATATGCTTGTTCCAGTAACTGAACGGGGGTAAAGAATAAAAAGCTAGGGGTTCATTCACTGGGTCCGAATACCCATTATAGTGCACCAGTGAATGAACAGTATGAAAACCTGTTTTTTTGAATTACTTATTTCGTACTATTCTTGGATTAGAGCCCAAAAATGGGTCATGATATATATATATATATATCTATATATATATATATATATATATATATATATATATATATAGATATATATATATATATATCTATATATATATACTAGATACTGAGCCTAATACTTCTTTTCCATCCATCTCAATTGACCTCGAAGAATTGGGCATTGACCCAAGTGAGCTTCTCTCAGACAGCACCATGGTGGTTGACATTGTTGCCAACTGCAATGAGAGAAATGAAGAGGGCGCTTTTACAACGAATGTAAGCGAACAACCTATCATGATAGACATTTCAGATGTTCAAAACATATATGTTGGCTCTGATCTCACTCCTGATTCAAACCAACAGGTTGTTCATTCGAAACTAGGTAATGAAGCATCAACCAACCAATCAACCAACGATCTCAAACTTGGTGATGATATTCATGGAGATAAAAATCCTGCAATACCTGTTGGACTAACGCATGATATGGCTGACGAATCTGCTAAAAACAGAACAGATATTGATTCCAAATCCCCCAAAAGTAGACATAAAAATGATCCTTCAATGTTATCCAGCAACTGGATATCTCCAACAAAGCCCTCAACCAGCAGGGCAAACATTGAAGATTGTTGGAAAACCGAACTCATCCTTCCAAGTATGCAAAAACGTATTACTTCAAAAGCAGTGAAAGAAAAAATCCCTTACTGCATCACAAAGCGTGAATGGCAAGATATGCAGGAAAAGAAACAAAGAGCGAAAGAAGAAAAAGAATTGGCAAAAATGGAGAGAGCCAAAGTACGAGAAGAGAAAAAACAAGAAAAAATGAAAATACAGAAGGAGAAAACTTGAAAAAAAAAAGTTTCAAAGAAGAGCAATAATGAGACTGACAAGGACACTGAGACTGACATAAAATGTCCCCTTTGTCAAGAACCTTACACTGATCCCCCTATACAAGATTGGATTATGTGTTCTACCTGTGAATGCTGGTGGCATGAGGATTGCACCCCTTACTCTGGCAAAGGACCATTCATTTGTGATAATTGTTGAATTTTTCTTACTGAAATCATTAGGCACCTGATGCATAGTTAGTCCCTGACATGTTCACCTATTTGAAAGTTCTTAATCTATTTTTTATTTTTAGTGGCATTTTTTATCTACCTACCAAACCAAATGTATGTTAGAATGCGACGTTTTAAATATTTTTTAAGTACCTAACTATCGAGGACATCTTAAACTTACCCAACTAAGTTTACCCAGTCTGATGAACCAGTCATGTTTAAGAAGTTTATTTTTTCTAAAAACAAGCTATATTGAAGCATTTTTACCATCTGTACCTATTTATTCGTTTTTTTTCGTAAGTGTTCAAGTTTGAAATAATTTTATATTGTAAATATACACATTTCTTACATTTTTGTTTTGAATATTACCTTATTTTTCCTTTTTTCACCCTTTATCAAACATGCAGTATCATATATCAAGAAAATTATTATAAAATAACTTTCAGAAAAAGCAAAAATGGGAAAAAATAATCAAATAAATTCATTTTGAGATCGCATTAACATTTACTTAATTTAATTTTTTGGTGTTCATTCACTGGTGACTCGATGTTCATTCACTTGGTCCAAAGTGTTCATTCACTGGATTTTCGGCTCATTTTTGGTTTGAAAATTTAAAAAAAAAGGAGAAACTGCAATCTGTTATTTTCTTTTTAGAATCAAGTGCTTAAGTAATTTATGCACATCGGGAAAAAACTTCTAGAACCTCAGCATGTTCCACAACTTTACAAAAAAATTTTGAAGTTGAAAATTTCCTTAACCGTTCATTCACTGGTGCCACTACCCTACATGCAATTAACGACCTCTATTTTTACAACGAAGCGAATATTTTCCAATACTTATCACATACAACAAAATTCTTTCCTGTTCACCCTAGAAAATTGTAATTTAATAGGGAGTCTCTCCGGAATATCAAAAGACAAATGAAATGACGGACTCCGTTCTGATTAACTGAGTGCGGTAAATTCTGTCCTCCTCATCCTAGAAAGTTGAAATGTATCTATAGTGTTGAAATTATATAATTTATCCATTCGCAAACCCTCAAATAAATTATTTGCAGTTTAAATTTACAGCATGTTCCATGTTATTTACTTTAGCCTTTAGGGCTTAAGTATTACAACTTTCCGGGGGTGAAGGAAGCACTCGCAGAGTTTTCTTCATTTTCAAGTTCTATTTAAAGAATTTTTTTCGAAATTTCATTCAATATGCAGCCTCAGCCGAGTATGACTGTACCCCCTCCCAACCTAGGCACTTACCTCCTCTTCAACTATATTCACGAAGAGGATGTGACGATAGGCAACTGTGGGTTCCAATAAACCGGTTGGAAAGGTCTCGAGATGATGAGTAATACAGTGATGAGTCCAAGCACAACCAATGAGTTTTGAAATTCTCTGTCTGTCTGTGAGACACTTGTTGGGCATCAAAGGTTAAGTGGTTTTGAATTAATAATATTAATTCATAATATATTAATAATATATTATATTATTACCGGAAAAGATTAATTTACGACGAGAAGGATATGAATATGTCTTATTATTTAGTGTGTGCTAAACGATAGAATGTAATGAATTACAATGTTTAACAACGAAACAACGTTAGCTAAATGAATTAATGATCCCATTGCTCACAGTTTCGTTACATCGGTATCCTCACTTGCACATGCTAACTAATTAAGCTTCCGGATATATATATGTATACATAATGTAGTAGAATTGCAAGCACTGTACAATGAAATTTCCCTATGCGTAGATGCCTGATGATATATATACCAAGTTGACTTACTATTATGAGGTTGTGGGTATCAAACCAGAACGAAAACGAACTATACTAGGTACTCGTAGCTAAGTTAATCAATATAAACTGAGTCAGGATAAAATCCACATGTCTCGTTTTCATATTGCTTACTCATTACCATAGGTAAGGGAGCTTTGTGTTCTTGTAGGAAGCCGAAAAAATGTTGACCTCGGGTAAGGAAGCTTTGTGTTCTTGTAGGAAGCCGAACAAATGTTGACCTCGGGTCGGAGGTTTCGGGTCTGTCTGTCTGTGCCAAGTCCTTGTCACACCCAAAACTACACTAAGTTTAGTGTGATTTAGATTAAATTTTCAGGGATTCTGAACGATAGTTTCTGGACACTCCTTCATCAGATAATGGTTGTTATGATGAGCAAACGTGAATTTCACATAACGTAGATTCCTTTGTTCAAGTTCGAGGTTGCCTCTCGCAACGGGTTATGTTTCTTGAAAAATGGAATATTGAACATGTGTTGAATTCAAAGGGGAAATATGTGGACGTGTTTGTACGTGCTGAAATGTAATATTGGGCGTTAGAACCATTTGCTATTTAACTAGTCGTATCAAGTAGAACATGGTGGCAGCGGTTATGCTGATGGTGAACTTTTCTCGCAAATTCCCTCTTCGGGAGTAACAAGTTCGGAACAGACGTCAGTCGATAGTTTCTGGGATCGGTTCGTGTGATTTAGCCGTGGAAAGTCGGTGAAAACTCACCTCTACACGCGTAATTTCAATTTCGGTTTGGTTAATGCGATGACAAATGGTAACGGAGAGTTAGTGAATCAAAACCCTAGTTCAAACTTGAATATAACTCCAGTTTAAGTCAACTTGACTTTGCACTCACGCGTAATTTTCGTTTGTGCCGAACGAGTGGTGCACTTAGAAGAATCGCTTTCAACGGTTCAGGATTGCGGATAGTAGCTTTTAGAATTGTACGTCATTTGGCGAATGTGGACCTTGGTCGTGTTACTTTCAGGTATGGGTGCTAGAGGGGAGGATATGTCAGGTTTCTTCGTTCCTACACCAATGACGTTGGAAAATAATCTCATTAAATTTTATGAATATTTTGTTCCAAGGTTAAAGATGTTATCTAATGATAGAGCTAAATTTCTCAAACATCGCCAAAGAACTGACAGCTTAAAATTTCATAACACTACTACAGTTTTGCAAAAATTCGTGACTGAGAAGAGCGTAATGATGACATGGTGCTCTAGTACTGATTATAGGTGTGAAGGATACGTCCGTCAGTGAAACAGCTAGATTGCCAGCTTACTCTAGAAAATACTTTCACATTCCAGAGGTAGTATTAGAAACTAAAGCGCCAAAAGGAATACATCCAGGACAGCAACGTGCCTTCCGTCAACAGCAAAAGAGTACGGAGATCCTATAATAAACATGGAAAACTTCAAATGATGTCCGACAAAAGTGTCCCGAAGGGCGGGTGTAAAAATATGGCACTTTGTACACGACTGGTATGATGACGACAGAAACTACCCTGCGAGGAAGGCGAAATTAGGAAATTTTCGTAATGATTTGTTGAGTAGAAATTGAGTAGGAGTGCATACACAAAAATAGAATTGTTTGACACGGGTGAGCTCCGTGACTTATGTACTGATTTTGATAAAATTTTCAGGCTTTGTTTTGATTAACCCCAAGACAATCCAGTATTTATTCCACCGCCATCGAATAAATGTGCGCGTTCGAAAACGTTTGGAACCGTAAACATTTATTAATTACGATCTTTCGTCGATCCGATTTCGTTCAAATTTGTGGGGTTCTTGGATAGAATTATCGGGTTGGTTTCCTATGAATTTCGTTCCGATTGGTTGTGAAAACCATTTCGCACTGGCAAATCGATAAATTGGTTGTTACAAACGAAACTCCAGGTCTAACACACCAACTTTAATGAAATGCTCAGGGATTGTGCCGGTAAAATCTAATTTGGTCCCCTCGATATCTTATGATGGTGAATGCAGATGTATTATTAGTTGGGTGTGTGCATCCGCAAACATGATTTATTTAGCCCTCTCAATTGTATTTTCCAAGTCTCCATGTACTAATTGCCGTTGGTAAGGGGAGCGGTATTTTCGTGCAAAATTCCAAAAAAAGCTTGTTTTCCAAAATAAAAATGCCCACTTTCTTTTAGCGTTTTAGGGATTGTGGATCAATTTTGCTTCCGTGTCTGTCTAAAGTCTGGCTACCTATGTGTCTGTGGAAAGTTTTAGTACGATTCTGATGAAATTTTTAGAGCTTGAGCGGATTAGTTCTTAGACGGTCCCCTATAACTTCCGGATCAACGTTTATTTTGTATATCGTCGATTTCTCATCATCTATTGATCTGATTTCGTCCAAACTCGGGAAGGGGGGATGACGTTTTTGGGTACATGTCTAGATTTGTTTTGTTTTGCAATATTTCGTTGTATTTATTCATTTTTTCTGTGTATTGAGTTTTGCCGTTTCTTAAATAAATAAATTTGTATTTTATGTACCTGTTATATTTTGCAATGAATCATTTTGGCTCGTAAATTTTTCATCAACAAATTCTGTACTCTATCTAGATCTGTAATATCTGATATATTATTTTAAGAAATCTTAATTGTGGTTTGGTACCTTATTATCTTTTCTTCTGCTGAGGAGAATAACTTATTCACTTAGAATTATCCGTTGTGTCGGTAGCTTCGTAATAAACAGGCCAGCGGTGGTGAGACAATTTGACACACCGTTACTGCACCACTTCTAATTGTAGCTGCCTAAATCATCCCTACAGTGAGTCAGTGTAGCCCCACACTCCACTCCCACGCCACACGTAGCATCTCTCATTCCCACGTAGTTTTGGTTTGATGATTCCAATAACAATACTTTTAATTGGAATACTTTAAAGATACAAGAAAATTCACCAATTTGCATTTGCATTTCCAGCGGCAGTTTGTCCAATTCGCTCTAGTGGAGGTTCGGAGAAGGTGGTATCAGTTGTTTTGTGTGTGATCAGTTTTTTTGTGTGTGATCAGTTGTTTTGGGTGTGATCAGTTGTTTTGTGTGTGTGTTTCAACTCTTTAGAAACAACGCCAGTTCGCTCTAGTGGAGGTTCGGAGAAGGTGGTATCAGTCGTTTTGTGTGGTATCAGTTGTTTTGTGTGTGATCAGTTGTTTTGTGTGTGTCAGAGCGAACTGGCGTCGTTTCAAAAGAGTTCAAAAGAGTGTGGAAGAGTTGAGAAGAGTGTAACTCTACACACAAAACTGTGTTTCATCTCTCATTCCCACGCCAAGTGTTCGACCAGGTGTTCGACCATGTAGTGGATTTAAATATGTTTTACTTGGCGTAGGTAGGCCAAGTGGGACATTTATATTCTGATTATGCGGGTTAGTCCCCGGGTTATTCCCGTAAGGAATGTGAGCGGATCCGCCAAGGTCAACTGGTTTGGCGGACTGAACTGGGAGGTAGTTCGTGTCGCGGCCGCGTGGAGCACTGAGCTCGCATAGTGGGTGCTGGGTTCGATCAGTTTGGTACTGAGCCGTTTTGTAATATTCCGGCCTAAGATTTACATCTGTAGGTGGAATATGTTGAGCTTGGTTGAGGTACTGAAAAGTATCCTTTGCTTTTTGCACATTTGGAGTGTATTTGACACTCGGATTGGCCGGGTAGGCCTGCGTCGAATATCGTGGGTACTCGGACAGCTTGGTCGAATCGTAATGATCGGCTTCAGAGCGAGTCTGAAATGTATCCTCGATCTTTTGTATAGGAGAGGCTTGACCGAACGTTTCTTTAACAAATACGTCGGGTGAGAAGGCGATCCCGGCGTGAGGATCGCGCCTTGCGCCGTCGCTGGGTTCAGCGGATTCGCCGGGTAGCCTGTAGGGAGCGCTACGGGGGCTACGCGGCCCGGCTTCGCCGTCGTCTGCCTCCCCTTGCATGAGGAAGTAAGACGGCCGACGTTCCATCGAAATAACCGAGTTTTTAGCTCGTTTCGATGCCTCTATGTGTAAAAATAGAGGGTTTGGGAGGTGGACTCGCTTGACAGAGCGTCTTTCCAATGCTCGTATGTCAGGGTCCTACCTCGTAGTCTTGAAAAAGACTTCCTTGGACGGTAAATTAGAGCGGATGAGCAGAGTAATTTACCGGCGTGCCCACAGCGGTCGGTTACGAGCTTAGTGCTACGAAACCCGGGCGACACGGCTCGGAACGTCCCTCGGGCGTACGATCTAAAGAGAATATCGATAGATGTACCGGGTGGCGTCCTGACAGATGAACTACGTTGGGCAATGAGCAGGATGAATAATCACTGGACTCGTAGATGCCAATGCGAGATCTGTGTGGAGAGAAGGTAGGCCTTGTAGAAAGCAGTAGGAAGCCGTTCTTGAGATGAACTCGGGATGCAGAAGGTTCGTCAGCGTAGAGCGTGTAGAATTCTTCGTACTTCCAAGTGTAGTCGTCGAGAGCGGAGAGTGGAATGAATTTCGGAGGGCTCCCAGCGGGGTATTTATAGGGAGGTGGCCGCCTCCTGGTTGGTCCGCTTAATTTCGTTAATTCGACTGTGTAATCTCATTGGTTCGCACATTGTTTTCTCAGTATCTGCGAGTATGATAGCTGAGCTGGTCTTTCGAGGTGGCTTCCCCGCGTCCGTCGCTGCGACGGGGTCCCCGGGGGTGGCTGGACGACCTTGAGTTTTTCTGTTTGAGATTTCTCATTCAAGGCGACTTGTTTCGAGATGCTTGTCGCATCTCTCTCGCCCAGTAAATGTTTAGGGAGGTCGCCTTGTGTGTTATTATTTAATATTTCACTTTTGAGAGAGAATTTAGTATTTTCTCTCTGGTGAAATATTTTGTTTGACGGAGTTATAACTCGACGTCTTATAAATATTTTTGTGTTGTGCCTACCTCTTTTTGGTAGCCCTGAAAAGGGCTGTTGAAAAGAGGGGGTGGTTTTCACCACAGGGGCCCCCCCAAGACGTCGTGTTATTAACGACGACGCCGATGGGGGAGAACTGGGAGGTCCACACGGAATTCTCCGTATGAGAACCTCGCCAGTTGGGGCGGAGGCGGAGGTGCAGGCCTCGCGTCCCGCGCCTGTGGTGCGCCCCGGCCTCGTCGGTTTCGACGAGCGCCGCGGGGCGGCCGTGGCCGGCCCGAGCTTTGCCGACGGGAGCCAAACCCGCGAGGGTTTGGCCCGCGGCCGCGGCTGGGCTGTTGCGGAGGTGCTCGTTCCGGCTCCGTCCACCCCGCTGTGCTCATCTCTTCCCACCGAGGCACGGGCACGTCGCCCGAGCTGATCCACTTGCGTGGTATCGCGGGGAGCTGGTGAGCGGGTGGAGCCGTGGGTAGTGGTTGGGCGGGTGGAGCCGGTGGCTGGAAAGGCTGGGGCCTTCTCCACACGACTTCCCTGGGAGCGCTGTCTGCTTGCTGTGTCTCCCTCTTCGGTGAAGGCGGGAGCGGGCCGAGCGGAGCTGGTAGGTTCTCCTCGGCGAGGAGGAACTCCTCGACTTCCTCTGTCAGCATGTGTTCTTGTCTGGTAGGTTCGGAGGCTGCCATGGTCAAGATTGGTATGATCTCCGGTCGTGGGGTGTTCCATATTTATATCTCCCACTGTTCCTACCCGAGAAAAATGGGCGTGGCTTGTTTCGAGTGCAGTCACCCACTTCTCGTCGAATTTGGTAGAGGGGACGCGCCCTCTGGCGGATTTTCGGGGAGTTTTCTCCTTACTTTCTGCCTGATTTTGGCCTTGTGACACAGCTTCGTCCGAGTGTAGAGTATAAGCTGGTTTTATTTGCTGTTTGGGAAGTTTTTTAGTATGTTCGCCAATTTGCACTGTAACTGAAAACTTATCTCTTTTAACCACTTTGAATGGTCCCGTGTAAGGACATTGCAGAGAGGTGAGCTGTGTGGGCACTCTGATATAGACATGAGTACATGTATCCAAATTTTTGGGCATGTTTACGGCATATTTCGTATTATTATGTTTAATATGCGTAGGCCGGAAGAAAAGAGGTTCCGAAAGGTTTGTAGAAGTTACGAAAATGTCTCCTGGGAGTGGTACGTCAATTCCGTAAACTTTTTGGAAAGGCGTAGTTTCAGTCGCTGGGTCTACTGCCGTACGCATGGCGAGTAGAACTTTTGGAAGTGCGTCGAGCCAATTTTCGTTTTGTGCTTTGAGAGCCTCTTTCAAAGATCTATTTCTGCGTTCTACCATTCCGTTTGTTGATGGTTTGTATGGTAACGTGTGAGTATGTTTTACTCCGAGACGTTCCATAATGGAATTGAACAGATCTGATTCGAATTGAGTGCCCTGATCACTTGTGATGTATTTAGGTACGCCCTTTGAAGCTACCCAAATATTGATAAAGGCGTTTGTGATTGTGGTTGTTTCGATGTTGTTAAGAGGGACTGCCTCTAGCCAACCCGTTGCTCTATCAACCATCATTAAAATGTAACGTTTCCCTCCTTTAGCTAAAGGTAAGGGTCCGGTAATATCAACGTGTACGTGTGAAAATTTGTTAGCCGTTTCAAATTCGGAGTAAGGGAGCTTCACGGAGCGCGTGATTTTTGCTCGTTGGCAAGTTTCGCACGCTCGGACCCAGTTGGAGACATCTGCACGGAGTCCGTGCCAAAAATATCTTTGTTTAACTTTATACACTGTAGAGTGTATACCTGGGTGTCCCAAATTGTGAATTTGGCTTATTATTTCTTGCCTTATTTCGTTTGGAATATAAGGTCTAGGGTGTCCTAGGTCTAGGTTACACCAAATTTCTCCTTGAGGGAATTCAACTCGTGTGAGTTTCAATTTGTCCTCCGCGTTAGGAGGAGAACGAATTTGTGAATTTGAAATGTGCAGTAGAAGATTGCACTCTATTGCAGCCGTAATTTGCGAAATTTCGGCTATGGGTGGACCCTCGTCCGTCTGGGTTGAAATCGATTTTGTTTGAATTTCAACCGGATCGAAGGGTCTGGAGAGTGCGTCGGCGACGACGTTGCTCTCTCCGGAAATATGACGAATGTCACTCGTCATTTGAGAGATGTATGTTAGCCATCTTAATCTCATTTTAGAAAAATGTGCATTTTTCTTAAGCATCGTGCCTAGCAGAGGCTTGTGATCAGAACAAATATGGAAAGATCTGCCGTCCAAGTCATTGTGCCAGTGAATGCAAGCTTGGTAAACGGCGAACATTTCTTTGTCGAATGATGCTTTGTTCTTCCATTGTTCTGGAATTTCTTTACTGAAAAATCCCAATGGTTGGTACGATTTCGAGCCATGTTTGTCTGTAATTTCCTGTTCTAGTGCCGCTCCGATGTGTGTGTCGGATGCGTCGCAGACTAATCTCCACTCTGCTGTAGGGTGTGGGTGAGCAATGTTATGCAATGTTGCTTTGATCATTGCTTGTTTTAGGCTGTTGAAAGCTTTTTCTCTCTCTGATGTCCATTCGATAGGTGTTCTGTCATTTTTTTTGTTTGACTGAATGGAGTCATACAGAGGTTGTGCCGTGTGAGCGAATTTGCTTGAGCATGCTCGGTAGAAACCACACATACCTAGGAATCTGCGTAGACTTCGTACGTCTATTGGTCTAGGAAATTGTTCTATGGCTTCTATTTTATCTCGTTTAGGAATTATCCCTTCTTTCGAGATAGTGAAACCTAGGAAATCGACGGTAGGTTTTGAAAAAATGCATTTATCAAAACCTACTCGAAGTCCGTGTTCCCCTAGCTTGTCAAAAATTTGTTTGAGGTGGTTCATGTGTTCTTCATAATTTTTAGAAGCCACCAGGATGTCATCTAGGTATACAAATGCGAAATCAAATTTTCGCATGATGCTGTCCATGTATCTTTGCCATGTTTGAGCCGCTCCGGCCAAACCCATGCTCATTTTCTTAAACTCATAAAGACCGAAAGGTGTAATAATTGCAGTTTTATGAGCGTCATCTGGGTGCATCGGAATATGATAATATGCCGATTTTAAATCTATTGTCGAATAGATTCGTGTATCATGTAAATTCGCTTGGAAAGAGCGAATGTGAGGAGGAGGGTAGGCGTCTTTCTTCGTTTTCGCGTTCAGGAAACGGTAGTCGCCGGTGATTCTCCATGACCCGTCTTTTTTTGGCACACAGTGTAACGGGGATGCCCATTCGGAATCTGATGGTGCAATTATGCCTTCTGAAAGCATTTTGTCAAAAGTACTTTTGACTTGAGCCCGTTTTTCACCCGCCATGGGTCGTGCTCGGAAGTGTACTGGTGTTCCTTCCGTGGTTATACGGTGGTAAACCCCGTTATTTTTCCACTTTCCTTGAAGTTTGCTCATTTTATCATTGTATTTGTCAATGATAGAGCGAATGTTTTCGTCCTCCGTGATTTGCACGTCCTCTGGTTGAGGGTTATTGTCACGATGAGGGATAGTAGCTGCTATTTGTTCGTCAGTGAATTTTTTGTTCATGACTGCAGCTATTTTTTGATCGGCATAGCTCTTTATTTTATCTTTGTAAATGTACTTGTGTTTGACCCGTATTCCGATATCCCAAGACTCGAGGAATGGTATACCTAGGATCGCTAGATCAACTTTCGTGATCATAAAATCGGTGGTCATGTCACCGAGGCCGATGTTAATTGTTGTGTCAGCCCGCCCTAGTGTGTCTATGGGGGCTCCGTTAGCTGCTGTGAGCTTAACGTTGGACTTACGAATTTTTAAGCCCAATTTTTTTGTGACATTGTGGGGCAGAATGTTCACTTCTGCTCCTGTGTCGATGAGAAATTCAGTGCCATTTAGTTTGCACTTGAAAAAAAGCCTTTTATACTCAGTAGACTGCCGGTGTATAGGCTCAGATACACTGGCAGTTATTCGTTTTCCGAACTCTCTACGTCGGAGGTTGGAACGGTACTTTTTTGTACCGATCTCTGAGCATTTTCGTTTGAAACCCAGGTTTTAGGCTGGCTTATAGTCGCCGCCTTTTTGCTAGTTTTGGAAGCAGTGTCTGTCTTCCAAGTGCAGTGTTCTGGGTCTGCACATTTGCGAGTTTCGTTACCGAAACGTGCGTGGTTTCGACAGACATAGGCCGTCGGTTTGTGAGGCCTACTCTCTACTGGTTGAGGTTTGAACCCAGCTTGCTTTGAGAGGGCCTTTTTGAAACCAGTATTCATGGGTTTCGGAGTAGATTCTACTCCTCGTATGTTTAGAGAGGTATTCTCTGTTTTGTACGCGTGTAGCGTATCGGCTAGGTCGAGCCGGGCGGTCGTGGTAGGCTGAGCTGCGACCATACCTCGTGCTTCGATGGGTAGAGTCTCGATCCACTTTTGAGTGATCAGAGCTTCTGAAAAGTACCCAACAGCTTTAGAGTACATTTCGTGGTACTTGGTGCTGGGTTTTTTGGCGAGAGATGCGGGGTCCTCGAGTGCGAGGAGCCTGTCCTGTAAGGACAACCCATATTCTCGCTGTAGGCGCTGTTTGGCCTCTTCGTAGGGTGCGTGGGGTGCCGTGAGGTAAGCTGAGTCGATAGCTTCCCTCATTTCTTCTGGTACCCACTTGTATATAGCTGAGAAGCATTCGTTCTGCGTTCTCAGGTGTTTTCGCACGCAGTATTGATCGAACTCGGCGAGTGCACGATCGATATTCTTCTTTTGGAAGATTGGTTTTTGATAATCTCCCATCTCCTCTAAAAGTGCTTGAAAGCCACTTTGTGTAGAGGGATGTTGCGTGAGATGTGGGGCGTAGAGGCCCGGCGGGGGTCGCACGCCCGCAGTGGTTCCCTGAAATCCACTAGCTTCATAAGAGGGAACGAAATGCTCCGTGTTAAGCCTGTTCAAAGGCGGGGTCACCATTTGTAGTGGATTTAAATATGTTTTACTTGGCGAGGTAGGCCAAGTGGGACATTTATATTCTGATTATGCGGGTTAGTCCCCGGGTTATTCCCGTAAGGAATGTGAGCGGATCCGCCAAGGTCAACTGGTTTGGCGGACTGAACTGGGAGGTAGTTCGTGTCGCGGCCGCGTGGAGCACTGAGCTCGCATAGTGGGTGCTGGGTTCGATCAGTTTGGTACTGAGCCGTTTTGTAATATTCCGGCCTAAGATTTACATCTGTAGGTGGAATATGTTGAGCTTGGTTGAGGTACTGAAAAGTATCCTCCGCTTTTTGCACATTTGGAGTGTATTTGACACTCGGATTGGCCGGGTAGGCCTGCGTCGAATATTGTGGGTACTCGGACAGCTTGGTCGAATCGTAATGATCGGCTTCAGAGCGAGTCTGAAATGTATCCTCGATCTTTTGTATAGGAGAGGCTTGACCGAACGTTTCTTTAACGAATACGTCGGGTGAGAAGGCGATCCCGGCGTGAGGATCCCGCCTTGCGCCGTCGCTGGGTTCAGCGGATTCGCCGGGTAGCCTGTAGGGAGCGCTACGGGGGCTACACGGCCCGGCTTCGCCGTCGTCTGCCTCCCCTTGCATGAGGAAATAAGACGGCCGACGTTCCATCGAAATAACCGAGTTTTTAGCTCGTTTCGATGCCTCTATGTGTAAAAATAGAGGGTTTGGGAGGTGGACTCGCTTGACAGAGCGTCTTTCCAATGCTCGTATGTCAGGGTCCTACCTCGTAGTCTTGAAAAAGACTTCCTTGGACGGTAAATTAGAGCGGATGAGCAGAGTAATTTACCGGCGTGCCCACAGCGGTCGGTTACGAGCTTAGTGCTACGAAACCCGGGCGACACGGCTCGGAACGTCCCTCGGGCGTACGATCTAAAGAGAATATCGATAGATGTACTGGGTGGCGTCCTGACAGATGAACTACGTTGGGCAATGAGCAGGATGAATAATCACTGGACTCGTAGATGCCAATGCGAGATCTGTGTGGAGAGAAGGTAGGCCTTGTAGAAAGCAGTAGGAAGCCGTTCTTGAGATGAACTCGGGATGCAGAAGGTTCGTCAGCGTAGAGCGTGTAGAATTCTTCGTACTTCCAAGTGTAGTCGTCGAGAGCGGAGAGTGGAATGAATTTCGGAGGGCTCCCAGCGGGGTATTTATAGGGAGGTGGCCGCCTCCTGGTTGGTCCGCTTAATTTCATTAATTCGACTGTGTAATCTCATTGGTTCGCACATTGTTTTCTCAGTATCTGCGAGTATGATAGCTGAGCTGGTCTTTCGAGGTGGTTTCCCCGCGTCCGTCGCTGCGACGGGGTCCCCGGGGGTGGCTGGACGACCTTGAGTTTTTCTGTTTGAGATTTCTCATTCAAGGCAACTTGTTTCGAGATGCTTGTCGCATCTCTCTCGCCCAGTAAATGTTTAGGGAGGTCGCCTTGTGTGTTATTATTTAATATTTCACTTTTGAGAGAGAATTTAGTATTTTCTCTCTGGTGAAATATTTTGTTTGACGGAGTTATAACTCGACGTCTTATAAATATTTTTGTGTTGTGCCTACCTCTTTTTGGTAGCCCTGAAAAGGGCTGTTGAAAAGAGGGGGTGGTTTTCACCACAGACCAGTTGTTGAGTGTATCCTGCAAGATGGAGGGGACTTCGGTCAGTGGAATAGATTGATGCTAAATTATTCGAAGGAAAGATGGAAGGAAAGATTTTTAATAATTTAGGAACTGTTCCACTGAGGGGAGTCCCTTCCATCTTGCATTCACGTGGCGTGTGAGAGTGTGTAGAGTTACACTCTTCTCAACTCTTCCACACTCTTTTGAACTCTTTTGAAACGACGCCGTTCGCTCTAGTGGCGGTTCAGAGAAGGTGGTATCAGTTACACTCTTCTCAACTCTTCCACACCCTTTTGAACTCTTTTGAAACGACGCCAACGCCAGTTCGCTCTAGTGGCGGTTCAGAGAAGGTGGTACCAGTTGTTTTGTGTGTGATCAGAGAGAGAGAGAGACACCCCAACTTGGGAAAACACCGAAAAATCGACCAGAATTGCACTTTTGTTACTTTTTTCCACACAGTACAAATCGTACTAAAATGTAGTTTTTTCCGTGTTTTCCCAACTTGGTGTTGCAAATATCAATAAATGAACATCATTGCGAGATTCAGCACGAAAAAATACCTCAAAATTCGCTCTAGTGGAGGTTCGGAGAAGGTGGTATCAGTTGTTTTGGGTGTGATCAGTTGTTTTGTGTGTGTGTTTCAACTCTTTAGAAACAACGCCAGTTCTGAGCAGAGTATGCTCACAAAAAGGTGCAGGCACCGATTATGGGCTGAGGGTGGTGACAATAAAATAATATAGGGTAGAATAGGAAGGTGAGGGATCATTGGCATCGTTGATTTTGCAGTGGGAGAGCACTAGTCAATTGACACTCAAGCTAAAACCTTCGGTGATTCCAAAATGACTTATACCTAGCCTTTTCTTTGCCTCACACTAATGGCGATGGGAGGTAGCTAGATGTAAATGGCAAAGCATGGATGTGAAGGGGATCAGTTTGTTGCTTTACAATATCTGGCACTACTTTCAGTACGCTTGATATTATCCACCCTTGCTGTGAGCTGTGACTTTCACAATTTCACTTTCATTTTCACAACCAGAGCGTTAATTTCCAGCGTTGGGCGCGATCATTTACTTAGCTCTTGGTTCTCTTTGGCATGCATTTTCTTACATTTAGCCACACTCATACCGGTAGTATCTCTAATGAGTGATTTAGGTACTTTAGTATTCATGAGTTATTATAGTTGCTTACCTACTAATGAATTTTGTTTTGGCATCATGAAATGACGGAAATTAAGGTGTTTTCGACCCTTACAAATTCATCAACGAGGACATGTGCCGGATCCACGGGATTGTCTATGAGACACTGTTGGAGGACGAGGAGAATCAAGTGAGAGGTTTCGTCCACTACGCTGATGGCGCGGGCGTCTCGTTCCCCTACCTCACACTCTTCACTCCCAAGGAAGCTGTAAGAATCGTCAAAAATGGCGAGGTAACTTTTACTTAATGTTTGTGTAAAAATGTAGCTGTCGGATAGTGTGGAGGCATTTTTGGGTGAGACTGTCTAATACACATTTACAAAATATGACTTCCTTTTATGGTAATAGAAAAATTTCAATGAAGTTCTGTGACGGTATCTTAAATATTAATAATTTTGAACTTCCTCATCTCCTCCTATTGTTTATGATAATGGCATCAACGTCGAATTTCAACACGCTCTAACACTGCGGATGTGAAAATATGAAAAACCGTTTTTTTTTTTTACACTATTTCCTTACTGTATAGTGTGTAACAGTCCATATATTCAGGCGATAAATAATCTAGAAATAGGTAGCGATTTAAAGAGTCCTAAGTTTCATTAAGGAATCAAAAATTGTGTGGAAATGAAATGAGTTTGAAAGACAAACAAGATATTAATATAATAATTAAAAATAAGGCTGAAATAAAAAATAAAACCAGCCATGCAGCATGGCCTCGTGGATGAGTTCCTGGAGCAAAGACAACAAATTTCGAAGAGGCGCCGAGTAGGTACTCCACGATACATAGGCGTCGTTAAAAACGGCAATGTTCAGGATTTCATACAGACGCATGTACACAAATACAGTTTTAAAATGCATTGAAGCATACCACCAAATGATTGTGTTCTAGAATCCAACGAACTTAACATATTACTACTGTACGGAAATTTTCTTTTCAGAGGACACTTCCGATGAGACACAAAGAAGTGCATGTCATCAACGTGCCGTCATCACTCAAGTATGTCCTGGACTGGGGTATGTCCCTCGTTTCGGAAAAGATAAGAAAAAGAGTGAAGGTAACCAAAAAAAAAAAAATGTATTACTCTGTATTTTCGCCAAAAGAGTATTAAGAAAGAGGTGAATCAGACCTCAATGTAGAACAATAATTACAGCATTACCTACTGCTAAACACTGAGCTGGTGCCTTGTCTGTATGAGTCCCAACTAATCATTACAATACATACGAGTAATTTGGGAGGTTTAGAATATACTGATTTGTAATGATTACATACTGATGATGGCCTAACCTTCGAAATCGATTTAACATTGTAACTCTATTTTTCGTGAAAATAGACAACGATTTTTCAGTAACTTCCGTTTTCTATATACCTATATATATGAAAAAGCGTTAAACTCTAAAATTCTTTTCAGAATGTCCCAAAATGGATTTCAATGAAGAAATTTTTCGGAGCCATAGCATCATAGCAATAGTTTTGTGTGTAGAGTTTACACTCTTTTCAACTCTTTTGAAACGACGCCAGTTCGCTCTAGTGGAGGTTCGGAGAATGTGGTATCAGTTGTTTTGTGTGTGATCAGTTGTTTTGTGTGTGTAATACTCGTCGGGCTCTCGGCGTGGGAATGAGAGATGCTACGTGTGGCGTGGGAGTGGAGTGTGGGCAGTTTTGTGTGGATTAAATCCCCCAAACACACACAAACACTGTGCGAATTGGACAAACTGCCGCTGGAAATGCAAACCCAAATTGGTGAATTTTCTTGTATCTTTAAAGTATTCCAATTAAAAGTATTGTTATTGGAATCATCAAACCAAAACTACGTGGGAATGAGAGATGCTACGTGTGGCGTGGGAGTGGAGTGTGGGCAGTTTTGTGTGGATTAAATCGATTTCGAAGGTTAGGCCATCATCAGTATGTAATCATTACAAATCAGTATATTCTAAACCTCCCAAATTACTCATTCCAATGATCTACTCAACCATATTAGGTATGGCTAAGAGGAAGACATGCACCCAACTTAGCAGATGTTTTTTAAGCATATTATAATTTGGTTATAGTGTCTGTTACCAAAACATTAAACCTGCAACGCCTTATTAGGGCTCAAGACGATTCTTTCTTTGCTAACTAAATCAAAATAGATTTGAATACAAAATTGGGTTTGATCAGTTGTTTGTTTGAACAGCCAGTCGTATTTGCCACAATATTTTCAAGTTAATTTTACTCATATTTATATACATACCTACTACTACAAATTCATAAAATATCGACGGATCATTTTTCACAGATATACACGAGCGTTGAAGAGGCTTCTAAATCTGTTGATGTGAGCATGTTGCCCAAAGAATACGGTGGTACTATCCCTATGAGTGAAATGATTGGTAAGTGAAATCAGATTCAATTTCTGCGCCCTAACTTGAGGTTCAATACATAAAAAAGCGTAGCTAATGATTACATAAAAGTGAAATATTACATAATATCATTTTTCTTTGTATACGAAACCAACATTTTTTCGAAGTCATATAGGTAGTTGATTATACAGGGTGTCCCACGAAAAGGTTACACTCCCCTTCATTTCCCCTTAATTCAGAGTAAACGATTGGGACTAACGTCGTTCTTCATAATTTTTTACGTTACATGTTACGTTTTACAGTTATATATTGATGCGTGCAGTTACGTACCTATATATGTATGTGTGTCTGTGTATGTGTTTTTCGTTTGATTCAATATTCAATTGTTCATTCTCAAGTGTCAAGGGGAATTATTGCTACCCGCTCTTATGTTGTTGTTTTACAAAATATAGGTATTATATTATGTACCTATAAAATGAAAAATGAAATCACCAACGAAGTCACAATAAAATAACTCGAACCGCTGATCGTTGTTGTTCGAGCTCGTTGCTTTGTTTCTTACAGCGGTTTTCAGTATGACCCACAATATCTAATGTTAATAGGTAGTTGAGGTGCCTGTTAGCTTTTATGTGAGATTGCAAAGCCCTCGTTTTCCATCCAAATTTGATAGAACTTTCAGTAATTATGAGAGTCTGTTTCACCCGGAATAACTTCCTACCGATGAATTTCATTATATACTGATCTTCTAAGCAAGCTCAAACTAGAAATTCTTCCTTTTAAGAACATTTGTGTCATCGATACTTTGAGGTGCCTAGGTATAACCTAGACATTTTTCTACATGAATTTCATTGCATTTGAATTATTTGTAACCTGGGCGCACGAGCTGTTACCTACTCGCACAATGTTCACCGAAATTTCACATTTTCAGGGAATGCTGGATCGTACACACACCAATCAGACAGGAAGTTAATGAACATTAAAATATTAAACCGTTGAGTGATAATTCTGTGGTTTATGACATTTTTCAGAGTCATTCAAAAAGGAGCTCGTAGCCAGCCGTCAACGGCTCTTGGACAACGATAAAATGGAAGTCAGACTTGAACTGTTTTCCGAACAAGCCAAAGAAGGCGCTGTGTCCGCCCTCAAAAAAGGCAATTCCACCTGCAACCCGTACAAAACCGACATTCTGTCTGGAAGCTTCAGGAAGCTAGAAGTTGACTGATCTCAAAGTTCAAGCTCACATTAAGTATAACAAAAGTGCCTTCAAGTACTTACTACTAAGTTGTGATAAGGGTAAATGTAGGTACCTACTTATATTCAAAAGTTGAAGAGCTGATAAGTACCTAACACCTCAACCGGTGAATCATAAACATTTTTTACTATAAGATTAAGTAGGTATATTGTGATTTCGCTTTATTTGTATGCTGATTGACAGTGTTGCGATAAACACGGAAATATTTTATGTGAAAATACGTATGATGTACTTACCTATACATATTTTATTTGAATAGGTATTTTAGTTGAGCTACCTCGTATCGAATAATTTTACAAAAAAGCTTGATTGAATTTCGTTTTAGTCCTTTCAAGGATGATTAGGCTGGGCAAAATATTAGATTAATAGAAACTATCAGCAAAGTATAACAATGAATTCAATTTCACTCAATAAGTCGGAGGTACTGCAAGATATTGAATAAGTACAGTTGCATACGGAGTTACTGGCAGCTTGTGGCCAATTTAGATGGGGAACTGTCAGGGGCGGATCCAGGATTTATATTAGGGGGTGCACAACCGGGGGGTTTGGGGTACGGTACAGGAATAATGATGTACTGTAGGAATAATGAAGTACATAATAATGAGTTTTTATTCATCTAGCTACAAATATGAAAATCATATAATTATTATTAAATAATAGTAATAATAAATTATTATTATTATTAAATTTTTATAATAATACTTTTATGAAATAATAATTTTCATAATAGTAGGTACCTAACACCCCTTCACCATCTGTTCCTCTCTTCCAGTCTTGATATTCTACTGCCGTTTATTTTGTGTTGTTTTTGGCTCATTCAAGTATTTTTTGTCTGAGATTTGAGTTTAGGTATAAATATTTAGATCATTAATTGCTCCCTTTGAGAAATTTCATTTAGTTAGTAGGTATATTTAGTTTTTAGTATGTTGCACCGTCTGTAAACATCTCTATGAAATATGAGATGAACGCGCAAATGTGATAGATAATATGGGTTAATGGTTCTTTCGGCCCTGATAACGAAACTTTTCGGGGTAATGCGGGATATAGTGTTACTTTAATGATTAATTCCTTTTGGCAATTAATACCTAGCAAGCCATCTTACGATACGCAGGTAGCTACTTTATGAAGAATGTATCAGCATAAATAATTCACATTTTTACATTGAAGTGACAAAACTATAGTTCTTGTCTTTACTGGAGTATTTTCTGTTGAACAATAAAACCTGTTTATTGAACTTGGGCTGTTATGATTAAATATATCTTTTGATCACCTTAATAATAATGGCAAAATTTGATTCATTGCCTACTCGAGCCACCTGTTGAATGGT
Source organism: Adelphocoris suturalis (assembly GCA_030762985.1). Classification (NCBI taxonomy): domain Eukaryota; kingdom Metazoa; phylum Arthropoda; class Insecta; order Hemiptera; family Miridae; genus Adelphocoris; species Adelphocoris suturalis. Next base: position 35,587,818 of record CM061043.1, on the reverse strand, counting down.
TGAATGTCGTACTCATTGAAAAATGTATTATCTACTCCCTAATGTAACATGTATTCCTTATATTAACTACTATTAATTTTAACAATTCTATCGGAAAGGTGCCTACTTCTTTTTATACATTTTCATGGTTTGGATGTACCTACCTACTTATTCACATACGTAGGTTTTATTAAATAAAGTTTTCCTAAATATGAATGAATAAATTAATATGTACTATTTTATAATATAATTTAGTACACTTGCCGAGTTATTTTTGTTGCATTGCATCCCATCACTCTGGTCGTCACAACTCCCAGCAGGGTAACCAGGTGTCCGGTTTTTTTATCAAGTTTGTCCCACAGTGGGCCCAAATGCGATTCTAGGTGAACAAAATTATTTTATGAACTATTCTGATAGGAAATTTTGTGCTGATTCCGAATATACCCCATATCCCTATGCTTAAAATTACTCCTTCACGATGTGCTCTTTATAAAAACCCTCAAAAACACATGTTTCATCATATCTTTCATTTTACTTCCATATCGACGCTTGGAAAGAAGTTTGATTTCACATAAAAGTTATAGTGCATTACATTCTGCGTTGAGTCCCGTCAAGAACAGCTCACTACATTAAAGAATCAGCAAGTTATGAAGTTTTGAAATTTCGATAAATGAAAAATCAACGGCACAAATGCAGCATCAGTATTTAGAGAATTACATATTTATTCTAGGAGATTTCATCCTCAGGCAGAAGTTGCAGTGTGTAAAATTCTGCGAAGATGTCTGCCAACATTGGCACGATACATTGAAAAATAAGAAAGTTAAATGTCCGATCTAGAGGGACAAAATTCCTACATCTCTCCATTTTGTACTGGAGGCCATTTTATGATAGTAAATTTAAGATGATTTAAGATGATAATGTATGTTGAACTTTCCTCTTTTAGTGAATTTTCGTAGAAAATGAAGCTATTGCAATGGCTCGGAAAATTTTAAAATCTAAATTTTTGAAAAATTTCTTCATTGAAATCCGTTGTGAGACATTCTGAAAAGAATCCTAGAGTTTGACAGTTTTTCATGTATATTTATTTATTCATTCATTTATATATGTGTCATTCCAGACAATAACTCTCCTTAGGATTGAGATAGAAATTCCGTTCTTCCAAAAAATCAAGCTTTTCAAACAAACGGATGAGTTCGTTGGCCAGCACTTTTTGAGCACATTAAATTGGTCAAATTTTTTAAAAATTCAGTGAAATTTATATTTTTGACAAAGTATTGCTCAGATAAAGTTAATAAACTGTAAAATAGGACATTCAAAAATTTATGTACAAAATTATGCTAAAAAATGTACGTAAAATTCATTAAAGTTTGCTAAAATATCGATAAAAACGGCAAAAACAGCTAAAAATTCAAAACCTCTATTTAATAGGAGATTATGAGAATACGTTTTTTGTCATAAAATTAGTACCTAATTAACCATTTCTTTGCACCCGAAGTGCTTAAATTTCAAAACAATGTAACATGAAACAGGTAATACAATATTTAACGAAAATTCGCTCATACGATCATGCTGCATGACTGGAACTTTTTTGTTCGGTCCCCACAATTACAAACTCCCCTCAAAATTTATTGGTTAACGTATTTATGAGTACGTTTCAATATTTTTCATTTTAGAATGAGCAGAGCAATATTACGAGCTGATTTGGAAGCTTTTCATATCGCAGTGCATCTAGATGTATAACGAAACATCCCCAATCAGTAATTATTCTAGTGTTTACATTATGTACACCTTCTTATGAACTTTTTATTTATAAACGAAACTTTTTTGACTTTAACTAAAGTTCTGCCAGCATTTTGCAGGTTGAAAAAAATAATGTTTAACACGGGTGGGTGACGAAACCACTTAAAAGATTGAATACAAAGGTGTCTATGTTTATTGCTATCTGCTAGGGTACAAAATTACCTGAGTTTACATAATTGTGATAAGTATGAACGAATATATTGAAAGGCATAGAAATAGTTTTCGGTGGTGGATTTCCAACTACTTAGGTACTCGACTAACTGTTGTTGGATGTGCCATCTCCTGGCTGGTTCTTCAGAAGAGACTTGATCCGTTTTTCTCGTATCAAATTCAAATTCATGGGAAATCCAATACGATCTTCATCGCCATTATTATGTGTTTCGGGTGTCGTTTTGGGCAAGCTCAGTTGATCCTCACGACCATAAGGAAGCTGCTGAATTGTATTGGACGCTGTATCCAGCATTGAACTGAGCAAGGACAATTTTTGGATCCTTACTCTCAACTCTTCTTTTTTCTCGTTTTCCAAATTGATAAGTTCATCATCTGTTAAATTTTGCAAATGTGACTGACTTGGGTGTTGGCTTCTGTCTAGCAAATTACAGTAACACGAAGCCCCGGGTCGTGTGATATTGTTCTCTGTTTGAGTTTCAACGTTGACGCTGCGCGATGTTCTCAGCCTTTCCAACTGCACGCTTTGAGGCACTTTTAAAATGCTGAAGCGACAAGTCGGGCAAGTTTGCTGCCTCTGGAACCAAGCTCGCAAACATGCTGTATGAAAAATATGATTGCAGGGAAGTTTTTTTGCAGCTGCCGTCAACTCTTCACGGCAAATAATGCAAGCGCTGTCGTGCGTCTCCAGGTCAACAGGGGTCACGTCCGGGTAAAAACTGTTCAAGTACCGGAGAGCTCTTCTGGTCATCAACACGTTCATAACGGACTTCTTGAAAGATTTCAAAGTGAAATACATTGGCCTTAGAACAAACAATGGAAAAGTGAAGATTTGGACCATAAACAAAAAGAACGCACTGTACAATACAACTTTGATGGAACTCATCACTACAGCCACGTACATCTGAGTCACAGCTCTGGTTTCAGACGTACTGTATTCGAACAGTCCGTGGAGGTACATGATGTATTTGACGAAATTGTCCAGTAACATAATTAGAAGAATGCAGTACTCAAAGCCAAAGACGATCTGTATCGAAGGGCCACGGCTGACGGTGAAGTGATATGCAAGAGTTATAAATGACGTATCGATGGCACCTAAAAGGAAAAATACCGCAATTATCCTTATATGGAATAGGTTGGATATAGTCATGCTTCTTTCAATTAGATCCACTCTTTCATCAGTCAACCAGTGGAATGTTTTCATGAATATCAAAAGTGCGAATAGGAAAACAAAGACCGGAACGGTGTCTTCTTTGAAAATGGTGAACGCGAGGCACGTCTCGGTGAGGGCGTACCAGGATCGTTCGGCCAGCCTTTCGGATTCTATGGGGCGGAGGTCACCGAAGAAGATTTTCCTCAATATTGTGCTGAAAATCAATCCCAGAAGCAGAGCTTCAGCGTAGCATACTGCAATTGCGGCTCCTACAAGAAAGTACAAATTGGTTAAAAGGTCGAAAATTTTGCAACAGGGAGAAGAGGGTTTCATGATTAGCATTATTTTTCCAAAACCAAAGTATCAAAGAAAACGTATGCAATCGGCCTGGAACAAATTAACAAAAAACAGGGGATATACTTGTAATATGAAAGTGCGTTTTCAGGAATCATCACAATGTATAACAGTCTCTCAGTGCCTACCTGAAGAAATCTTTCTGAACTTAGGCACCTTCCTAAAAACTGTTAATTCGAAAAAACCTCAACCCTCACACTTCCAGGAGTTGGATAAAAACTGAAAATATCAAGAACATACCTAATTATATTTCTTTCAGAAATTACGCTTGCTCATGCTCAGAGGCTATCATTGATCTGGGAAACTGGAATTGATAGGGACCACAGACCACAACCTGCTTAATCGCTGAAGATGCCACCAAAATGGAACAAACTAAAAGTTAGTGGTTACCTACTTACCTACCTACCTTTAAGCGTTTTTCTCGCTTCAAGGATTACATAATAGACTGACTGACAGCCACAAAATGATTCAAAACGGTCCAAAACATACAATTTGAGTGGAATTTTCATTTCCTAATACATAGTAGGTACCTACATTCTCATAGGTTTATAAAATAATAGGAAGGTAAGTATCTACTATATATTATGTTGCCACTCAGGATCAAACCAGCGATCTTCTATTTTCTTCCATCCTTCCTTAATACATTTACCCAAGTAGAAACTACCTTTATAATTAACTATCATAGATCATTTACACATACCATACTTTTAAATACATTGGTCTACTAGGAGTAGGTAGTTGGTATGAAAAGAAATGCCTAAACCCCTCACCACTCACTGCCTCGCCTTCGCCAATCAACTTCTGAAGCACGCTCACCTGACTGTTCAGAAAAAATCAGCTGTTCGTTCCTTGCTCTTGATAATTATTCTACTGCACTTTTTCTACTAAGTTTGCAAAATTGGTCAGCTGAGTGAGAAGGTTGTAGGTGGTGCAGGGGTAGTGGAGGGGGCAATCCCAGCTCCTGTCAGTCCTATCTGTCATCGACGAGCGTGGTGGTGAATTAGGCATTCTTTTTTCGGACCTACTACTACTTGGTAGGTACTACTTGTAGTTTCTAGACAAAAAACATTGAACTTAGGTACCAACGCAATTTGTGACGAATGGAATCAGCATTACCTGACTTGCTCATGTAAACTACCGTTGGGTAGAACTGCTTCTTCTGGTTGTAGACGTATCCAAACATCCCAGCCAAACAGAGAAAAATTAACGCAGCGATTTGAACGTTGGACGGCATCAGAAGGTACCTACAAAGTTCCTGAAACTACAGCACAATTTTCGTACCTAGAAGAGAAATGGTTCACAGTGCAATATTAAGTAGTGTTTGTTATTAATATTGATGTCTACGAAAGATGTATGAAAGAGAAATAGAACATACCTACCTATGCTAGCGTGTTCTGTACTACTGTTAGCGGTTTCTGTCTGTGAAATCAGTCATCATGCCATTGGAATTTTATTAAAGAATCTTTTTTTTACACCAACTTTATCAAACGTTCAAGCGTTGCTATCAGTAATCATATGGTTATAATAATGGCCTGCGTAACAAATGGTGATACTCCTACGTAACTATTACCTACATATCTCAATCCGAACACAGAATCACGACGAATTACTGACCTATCCAGTTGGTCTTACCATTGAACGAGTTTTGATTTGATGACAACATTTTTTTAACCTTGATAAAATTTAACCTAATAGTTGATGGTGGTGTTCAAGTAGGGATAGTTATAAATGAATTGAGAATGAGAAGAATAATTGTCTTTTGGTGGAAATATATTTTCACCGCGTAACTACTCATAATTATTTCTACAAGAACCATAATTAATTATTATAGAATTCTTTCAAACCAAATCCACGAAAAACCTAAAATGAAGCTAGCAATCACTCATAACTTTGCCAAAAAACCAGCCTCATAACTTTGCCAGCAAATTTTGAGGATATACTCAGACGAGTTTTCTGCAGTAAAAGTTATGGAGGGTTATTGGGGGGGGGACAAGGTAGGCAGTACCTAATATTTTATTTATCCCCGCCAGAAAAAGTCCTACGCCATCTACATATAAATTTAGGGTATACTCAGCCTTGTTCATTCACACGATGAGGGATTTGTGTAACAGTTAAGTACCTAATAACAATAATTGTTGAAAATTGAGTTCAGCTATCACTCATAACTTTATCAAAAAACATTATACAGCCAGCAAATTTTGAGGATATACCTACTCAGACGAGTTTTCTGCAGTTTTCTGCAGTAAAAGTTGTGGAGGGTTGTTGAGAAGGGGGGGGGGGGGGCAAGGTAGGCAGTACCTAAAATACTTATTATTCATAAATTCATAAATTTATGAATAACAATAAGAATCGTAAATACTTATCGTTAGAGTTCTGATAATTGAACACTCTACAATTCAAGAACATTTAAAACTAAATTTAGAGATATCTTCTTTCGAAAAATTGAATGAATTTATAGAATCTACAAATATAAAAATATAGCATACAATCTGTACCTACCAATCCCATCTCTCTCATCCCTTAAAACCCAATACTTAGGTATAACTTGAACCCACCTACAACCCATCTACCAGAACAATCATCAACCACTCAAGAACGAGTACTGTGCCCGACATCAAAAAATACCACCACCACCCACTGAGCAATATTAAGAGAAAAAGAAGAAGAAAAGGGGTTATAGTTTATTCACGTTAGTGGTGACGTTAGTGTGATTTGATGCTTATGGTCTTGAGTCCATTATTGCTGGATGGGCATCTTGCTTGCATTAATTTAACGATTCATCCTGATATTTATAGGTTTTTAATTTTAGGGCTACTCAATATGTGGGCAGGATAAGTTCGACATTAACAAACAGTACCTATAATGGATCGCGAAAGGGATAATCTGTACACAGCGCTCACATCTATCAAAGTTTTGAGATGCAGCGTTTTCCAGATATTTCACTGTTTGGCTAACGGAGTTCGAGCTGATCATGGGGAGGAGCAGAAAGACAGCAAGTTCTTATCTGAAATTGAAGAATTGCTTTCATCAGTAACGCATCACATGAGGTTTGTTTTCATTATCTGTAGGAAATAATATCAAACTCATCAAGTACCTAACTTTGTATCTGCCTTCTAAGGTCCTATGTTACTAATATTAGTCCTTAATATAAGGCAACTTATAGCAAAATATTCTAATTTCCTCCTTATGAGTTTGCTTGCATCACAACTAGTTTAGGAATGTACCTTCGTACCATCATGTATCTATACCGTACCTTCAACTTCCCCACCTGAGGATTACAAGACGAATTCGAATATGTTACCTAATAAGATATTATAACTGTCGGTCCAACTGTCAACAGTTTACAGAGGTTTTCCTATTATTCAGGTGAAAGGTAGTGAATGAGTAGTAGCAGTATGACAACAAAATTCGATCGTACACCAATGACTTCGGTTCATACCTACTTAAAGCTCATCGGCCAAATCAAGTGAAGAGGGGAACTTCGTTGACAATGTACATGCTAGTATCTAAATGTCAGAGAACTCTGGTAGAGGTTGGACCCTTGTTCAGTAAGTGTTTAGGTAAGGAGAAGTTGTAAAAAGCATTTCGAAAAACAATTGGACCTTGCTTATTTATGCCAGGAAGCTATTGAACAGAAATTGCCCGGTGTATGCCATCTCGGTAAAGGCATGGCTACACAGTACGCGATCGGCCGCCACTCGTTTATGTTTAGATATACCTACCTATATTATTTTGTTCAACTAGATAATATTTTACCTAAAGGATTGATTTAAGATATTTTTTTATTATTGAGGTGAGCTTGCGAGCGTCCAGATCACCAAACTATAAAATCATTCAGTCTATTGTACAACTAAAATATGTTTTACAATAAAGATTTGTGAGTGGCCTCCCTTTCACCGTCAAGTTCCCAGAGGGTTACTTTGTTGGCTCTTTCAAAATAGTTTTTCACTGTTTCCAGCTATATTTTCTGAAAACTGGAAGTAATTTTTCGACATTTTATGTCTTTGCTTTGGCACATAAACGAAAAAAGCTTTACGGTTGGTTTTCTGATGATTTCAGCTTACAACCGAGTCGTTGCTAGGGAAATGGTACTTCGTCGTTTTTCATCCCACAAAATTCGTTGACCATTCGTTCGAAAGCTCTCGATTTTTCCAACCATATTATGTTAACTACTGCGAAGTGCGTAGCCAACAAGCTGAGTTATGAGCATGGTTATTTGAATAATTTATTGTGTACACTCAGGTGATCATTCTCAATAATTGATATTGTGAACATGATCGCAACCGCTTGTTAATTTCTGATGATTTCATTGAGCTGGTGTTTCGATGATTTGATTCATACCAGGTGATCCGAATATTGCGAGAACGGGTTGATAGATAATTTCTATACTTTACCCTCTAGGAAGCTGTAATTTCCTCTTTAGGACATTTACTTGACGATGCCCAGGGTCCGGATCAGATGAGTGGCTCTTAGAGCTTGCATACGAGTCTGCAACTAAAGACATAAAATGTCCCAATGTGTTGCAGCCTCGTATGCAAGCGTTTCTTATGATTTGAATTAAAGATTGCATACACTCATTTTCTTTTTGTTTTACCTACTGTTGAAATTTTAACCTTAATTCATTATTGATATGTTGCCAAGATTCACTCGTTAGTGTTTGGAAAATGTTGTGATTGAATCATTTTATTCTTTGGATTTAATTTTGAATGCCGATTTTTCGCAAAACACTGTAAATCTGAAAACAGTTATTCAAAATGGATAGAACAAAAATCGATATGAATTTCAACGGGAAGAGGAATAGTGGGATTGAAACGAAATTGTATAGAAATCACCTGCGAGTGCTGAGGCACCCACCTAGAAAGGTAGACAATTCAGCGCCCACTCTAGCTGTAGCTTGTTACTACAATAATGCTCTCGTGTCCAGCGAACGGTCTCGTTTGGTGAATATTGAACTTGAAAACAGGATGCTATTAAAAATAATTAACGAAATCTATCGAACTAAAGGGAAAATAGATACGAGCGATCCGCAGTTGAAAAGAAGTACTAACTTTTATGAGCGCCTCTTCAAGAATAGAAAACTGGAACAATCTAACAAAAAATTTTACTCAATTTTGAAGTCCGTCAGGCCTACGTTACCTAAGGCGGTTTTGGACAGAGAATACAAGAAAGCACTGGAGAAAATGATGTTTCAAGCAAGGTACCCGGAGTACTACTCTAGTTTGTTACCGGAGTTGGAATTGTGGGATATCTGCCCCTTCAATATTACCGACCGTACGTGCTGCACTGTTAAGAAAAGGGTCCAATGTTATATGGACGTCGCGATCGATGACTCAAGAACGTCACCTCAAAAATTGATCAAATTGGGTCGATTGTATATGGAAATCTATAGAGATTATGCACCCGCCACAGCCGACAATTTTTTGCAATTCATAAATGGATATGAAGGAAGAACGTTTAAAGGTATATCGAGGCAAATAATACGTTGAGATTAGTTTTTAAAACTAAGTGAGGTTTTTTTTTTTGGTGTGAGGTTTTAGCTAGTAGGATAACACGATAGATAGGTAACCTGAACAATCAGCATACCTTCTCAATGCTTCTGCTTCACTCCTATGTTGGACAAATTAACAAAGTTGTAAATCAGTCAAATGCAAACTAACGAGATTGATAAAATTACCTAGACCAATAAGTTCAAGACAATATCACTAGGGAGTCAACTTTTATAGCTACAAAGTGAATACAACTTTTATTATGTCTCTACTGGAACAAAAAAGTCCACCATGCTTATCGATTGATTATAGTATTCAAATAATAATAATAAATAATGAATTACAGCGTGATATAGTATGCTGGAATACCAAAATCTCAGTCTAACCGCAACACTAACCCTTCTTGTCAATTTCGTCACTACCTTGTTGGGTAGTGACATTTATTAATGTGAGGTTTACTGAATGGTTACATAACTGCGGGAGATTGATCAACGTTTCGTAATGGAATGTTCTTTCTCAGGGGCAGTCCTATTCAACTTCTTCATTGTTATCTCCAATTCACCAACTGTGAATGGTATGTCGACTGCAACACTGGACGATGGAGTGAGCTGAGGGAGAGGTGCCATCTCAATCTCTACCTTTTGTTGGCTAAAGACATCCGGTTACGTATCATCACTGGATACTTTGGCATAATTAGAAGCCAGTGTCTGCCACATGCTTGGTGTTGCATATCCAAAACACACTGAGGAGTGGTGATTGATGGAATAGTTGTTGGAGGGAAACCATTCATTGCATGTACCTTTTGCCATATATCTTCAGGAGGAACCTTAATTTCTCTGACATATGAGTGATTTGGGCCTGGCCCTTGAGCCAACGCTCACGTGCTCTGGTTTGCTCAAATATAGCGTAATTTTCTGTTCAGCGCTTTGTTGGTTTCTCAAACTTTCCTATTGCTCCAAGGGGGATGAATGCGTGAATCTCAGTTGAAACATACATGAAAAATAAACCAATGTTATTCTTGAAGAAGCATCAGCGTTCCTTGGTGGGATCTTTTTCAGGAAGCTACTTAGCTGATGCTTCTTCAAGGATGACATTTGATGGACTTCCATACGTTTTCCTCTATGTTCCAACTGAGATTGGCATTTACCATATGCTCGTCATAGAGAGCCCAGTCTGCCGCCTCCAGCGTGGTAGTGAGGTGAGAGGAGAGTACCGATTTTTCTCATCAATTTTGATTGAGAGATTTATTTGGTTGGGCAGTCATAATAAATACGTATAAATTATTTAGAGGGATTAATGATGCCATCAACACTGCTTGAATGGATGGAAATGCAGACCCCGACCGTGCATCTTCTCTCTTTTGAACCTGTGCCGTGAGGCCACCGCTGACTGGATTTTGGTAAAGCCCCATTTCAGAGCCACAGGAGTTGTGGGGGGAAGAGATCGACAATATCTGTCGTCTTGTTCGGAATTTTTGTGCAAAAGCTATAAAGGTTTTTTTTTCTAGAGCCATCTACTTTTCTTTATAAGAAACTAGCCGCTCCGGCTCGCCTCCACGTCCAGCCGGGGGGCAAGCCCCCCGGACCACCCATTAAATTGCTCGCTTCGCTCGCAAAGTGTGGCATATAGGGAATGTTGCTCGCTTCGCTCGCAAAGTGTGGTATGTAGGGAATGTTGCTCGCTTCGCTCGCAAAGTGTGGCTGTATACATGGAATGTATTACAATTGAAACATGTAGGGGATGTTGCTCGCTTCGCTCGCAAACGGTAGATCTCTAAGGGTAGGTTTAACTTCTGTGGGAGATGCTGCTCGCTTCGCTCGCTTGAGGAAGTTATACTGCCCACCCAACTTGGCAGACGTTAATTAAAATAGAAATTAAAAATTTTGTCTAAAAAATAAAAAAAAATTTAGGGGTGGACTACCCTTAACATTTAGGGGGATGAAAAATAGATGTTGGCCGATTCTCATAGATACCGGATAAGCACAAAAAATTTCATCAAAATCGGTCAAGCCGTTTCGGAGGAGTATGGCAACGAAAACTGTGACACGAGAATTTTATATATTAGATGGTAAATTGGAGAAGAAGGGAGTGGGGAAGAATAATGTAGCCGGTCTTGGGCCGTCATCTGCTCAAAAGATTGTTTTACCTTAAAGGCATATGATTCCTTTATGGATTTAGAATCATATCTCATTCTACGGAAAACTACAAAATTTGAGAATTTTTCAGTTGCTATAATGGATTAAATGACAACTTCTTTCTTGGGCACTCTTGAGAAAGTTTGTTATGCTGACCTTTGCAGTTAGCACACGTTGTTGTCTTTGAGCAACGCCTTGTTTTGTCATGTAAGGCCAGACCCACACTTTGCAACTCCTACGCAACAGCGGGGCGGGCACTTGCTAGCACACTCGAGTCACTGTCTCATCTACTCTTCGCGTATATGCACCATGCCTCTTGTTTCTTGAGCGGATCAGGCGATTTTTGAATTGCGACTCAAGCGTGACAACGATTAGGAATTAACTTTTAATTTATACGTTCAACTGCATCTTTCAATATCCTGGAGGGATTTCACGAGAGAAAGAAAATAGTGGTTTGATTGAAATCTAAGCATTGATTTAAATTGAAATTTATATTATTTCTTCCTTTTTTGTGGTTAGGGGGCTCATATGAAGGAGAAATAAATTTAAAATGTTTTCAAGTCACCCCATTGAAATTGCTAGTGAAATGGAAATGGCAAGTTGCTACAATTTTTTGTTTAAAGTTAGCTGGTTGAAGGTGTTAACCTTGATCAACACTGGTCTGATTCGGTGCACTGATCGGTTTTCGAAACTCTTATAGACACATTATATTATTAATTATTATAGCAATTCAGATATTACTATATTTGTGAATATAGTAGTTTAATTTTTAATATAGTAGTTTAGTTTGTGTAATGTAGTTTCGAAACTCTTATAGACACATGTTATTATTAATTATGATAGCAATTCAGATATTACTATATTTGTGAATCGCATATTAATTCTTTTCCTTCAAAATTTTAAAAAACAACTATTTTTATGGAATCAGGGAGGATAATTATGCCATCGCAATGGCCATAAAAGTTTTAAAATGAAATTTTACAACATTTTCATCATGGAAATCTGTTTGGAGGCTTTTGGAAACGATCCCTGGATTTCACGCTTTTTAGCGAATTTTCGAAGAACGTTAAGGCTTCGAAAATTATAAGAGAAAGTTCGTTGCCCTTGACTGTTTGAGCTCTATAAATTGGTATCATTTCAAAAAATTAGCAAAAAAAACTAAAAGTGGCAAAACATTTTGCTACTTGGTATGTTTTGGCTCCTCTCTTTATCTGGGTTGCCCACCGCCTACTTTGGTTTCCGATCCTATTGGAGCAGCTTTCAAGCCCGTTTCCCAGCACCTGGACCTCGAGTGTTGCTCAACACCATCACAACTATTTCACCCTCGCCCATTTTACCTGCGAAGTGTGTTGCGATTTGTTCATTTACTTGTGTTCTTGGGTCAAAAAGGTCTTGGGTGGCTGGGTCACGGTGTGATTTTTCCATGGTTGTCACACTTGCCGCTCCTGTAGCTGTCGCGCTTAAAAAAAATAAATAAATAAAAGTGTGACACAGAACCAAGACCATAAGGACATCATGCTCAGCCTTACATCTTCTGTTAGTTAGTCCAAATTTGAGGCATTTTTAGCATCGCATAGATGGGGGGGGGGGGGGGGGGGGGGGGGGGGGTGAAAGGCCGGTCTTGCAGGTCACAAGACAATGGATCCACTTAAATGGTCTTAGGGGGACTTTGCGGTGCAAAGATGAGCAACAAAGTGTGGGTATCAGATGCCCCTTTGATGCGCTAACCATATTGCAGAGGGATGATCTCAACCACCGAATCATCCTTGTCCCCCTCGGTCAATCTCCTTGGCAAACAGATGGTGCCTTGTGAGGTGTTAAGTTTTTGATTATGAGTGACTGCAACTTCAGTCTCTCCTAACATTATTGATTCAGCCAATCTCAATCCCTTTTCCTCCGAGTCCACTGCATTGGAGCTGGAAATTATGTAAATTTCAGTTGTTATGCCTATCTGGCGCACCAACTCATTTCCAATTTTCAAGGGCCTGTGAAGATTTTAAAACCACCCCCCTCAATCTAACCGTACAAAAACGGAGATATGCGGCTCTCTTGAAGATTTCAAATAGGCTCTTTGTCAGCTTAGGGTTTTGGCCTTGATTGTTTCTTTACCTTTTACCTTTAGTGACCTGAATGCTTTACCATAGCATCTGACTGTTTAGTAGGAGTCTCATTGATAAGGACTGAACAGTCAGCGAAACTTGTCAGACACCTACATGTGTATCAATCCGTATGCACGGTTTGTGAGGAGCCAAGCGTAAGATGAGAAAACATCAGACTTATCGTGTATAGAGATGTACGTTGTACACCCTTGGCCCCACTCCATTTTCCCAATTTATATCTTATTGTAAGTGTACCAGATAGAACTTTCATTAATCAACAGAGATCTAAAACATTGTTTTTGACATTATTTTAGCTAGGTACCTATCTAGTTTGTTACATAAGAAACCTGTTATTTTACATGATTTGTATAATATATATATTGTATTTCCTAAGGTACGCAATTCTTCCGTATACAAAAATGCGTTGGGTGCATTGGAGGTGACGTTGAATGTAACGACGGAGGAGGGTATTACAGTATCGGAGGCAAATGCTTCCCTGATGAAAACCACATCCTCCAGTTCAATGGACCAGGCGTTATCTCTACGTTTACCCTCTTCCCTGGTCACAACCATTCGCATTTCTTCATCTCGTTTCAGAAGCTTGATCCTTTGAATGGGAAATTCGTGGTGTTTGGTCGCCTGATCAAGACACTCAGTGCTTTAGAGCGAATAGAAGAATGTGGAACCTTAAGTGGAACTCCGAAGCAGAAAATCGTTGTTGCTGATTGTGGATTCCTCGGAAAAAACAGTCATGTCCGTGAAAATATCTTCAATAGAAGTAGTCCTGAAAAAAATGCTTCTGACACAAGTGGCGAACACGTGAGAGGTCCTATCCAACCAGAAGAAAGGCCAAAAAGCAGTATGTCGCCATCCCGAAAGTTTTCCACTCCAGTAGAACCACCATCAAATACTGGTGCCACAATAAATTAATGATAACCATTATTATGAATTTATTTTGTATCATAGTTGAATTTTATAATTACAATTTTTATTAACGTATTATTATACTTTGGAAAAGAACTTGGCACATGGTCGGGAGTTCCAATTCATTGACATTCTCCTACTAGAATTATTATTCATGGTTCAACAAGAAGGAAAAAAGCTGCAGTTTTGTTAAGCTCCGTGTAAAGTTGTACCAATTTGAATCTACAGTATAGTGAGCTCAATGGTGGTTGTTGTCTCATGCGGTATCCTTGGCTGGTGGAGCAATAGACTCGGTGTTTCGAACGTTTGTGATCCGAATCCATCGATACGTGACGTTAAAATGTCGTCAAATTGCACAAAAACGAAACGGCACCAAAAAAAAAAAATAAAACTGAGATTTTGAAACGAAAAATATGAAAGTAAAAGCTGTAAGCTCTGCAGCATAACGAGTTGCAAGATACATACAAAGTGACGAGAAGTTCCACATCTCACAAAATGGCAGAGCGTGGGGAGGTGCACAGGGCAGGGTAGCCAACGTAGGGGCGCGTAAACTCTGGTGGCGTTTCAAAATATCCGCAATATTTTTCTCTGAAAAGTCACTGCACGCAATGTGAAACATGCCGCTGAAAAAGTAAACAGTCTTCTACGAAGACCGTACTATAATTATATTTATATGTATATGGTGGAATGGTCAAGGTTTTCATGATTGATGTTAGTCGACTAATTTCAATACTTCCTCAAATCATTCTTTTTACCTCGCTAATTATTTATTTTCAGAGATGTTGAACAAGCTGTGAGCAATCTCCATCAACCTACTGGCCCTTTTGCTCTAGGAAACTCCGGTTTCCTCAGTCAAGAATGTACTCTGGATAGACAAGCATTATACGGTCATTTGGTACGGAGCTATAAATGGACAGATAAAGTGAGTTCTTTCTCCTCCTTTGCATTTCAACTGTCTACTGTTACAGCCCAAACATTATAGGTACCCCAGCAGAATTCGAACACATGCTTTTCCTAAGAGAAACCCAAAAAATAACTATGCCATGCTGCTATGCCACACGGCAATTGAGGCCAATTGATCAAATCTTTTTGACTTTAGGAGTTTCCCATAAGACATATTCCCAGAGTTAATATATATTTAGCTGAGTTGGTGTTGGATAAATGATGAGCTGCCGGATTTTTTTTTTTTAATGCTATGTTAGGGATTGTGATGTTTACAGTCTGCCTCAAGTGGTATAACGTATTGAAGTTTGGGTCCTACTGAATTTTACTAAATGTATCCTGCCATGCTAACCCCAAAATTAACAATCAGATGTTATGGGGGGGAGTAGTGGGGGAACCCAATTTTTACAGCCGTTTTTTCAAAAATGTAGTTACCAAGGAAAATTAGTCCTAGACCGGGGGGGGGGGGGGTGGAGGCTTTAGATTGCCATTTAATTTAATATGAAAAATATGCGATTTCCATGCTAATACCTTCATTTATGAGGTACCACCAAAGCAATTTATTGTCATCAGAAATTTTTAGTTGTGTAGGTATTTTTTTCCTCTGAACACATTAGACAGCCCATATAATTTCCAACTTGAAAACTCAAAAATCCAAGAAGCATTTTATAAACAAAGATGAGAAGAAAATTACTCGACGAATTACCTGTGTTGCTTATAGAAACGAGTTGAGTAACTTGTCCAGAATGTTCGTATTCTAGGAGTTTTTCTTAGAATGTTCGTATTTTAGGATACAAAATTTTCGTATTTTTTCCACGTCCACAACACTGAGTGAGGCATTCCCCGAGCTGTGCAATATGGCCACCATATCCTGCAATCATGCAGGTTTCTCAAAGCAGGTTCGCCACTGCGATAAAGTGAAAAGCGGGCACTATGGGTGTACCTTTACACAGGACGCTGTGGTGAGTCACGTCACGGTTCTATTTGTGCGGTCTTTATGTTATCTGAGATTCACAAAAAATAAAAAAAATCACTGACTCACTCTGCGTTACCTCACCAACCTGTGTTTGGATGTGCACCTACCTCAGTATTTCATGTGGCGATTTGGCAAAAACCATGGCCTGTGGCTTATACCGTTGAGTGTTATCCTAATCACGTAAAGAGAGTGAAATCCTTTCACCTCTCATTTTGAACATTAATTGTATTTTGAGTGTCCTCAGTGCTCTTGGTCTTAACTTTTTCTTTGCTCATGAATTAGTTGTGATATTTTCCCCTAAGAATGAATTTATGAATTTTTTACATTATCTACACAATAAATATATAACAAAGCGAAGCGACTTTGATATTTTAACCCAATTGCCGAAATCGAAAGAGCAAAATACCAAAGATGTTGTAGTACTTGTTGATGCCACTGTATACCTACCTATCCTTCTTTCTGGGTTACTCGAAATAGGATTTACCACAGAGTGATCATTTTTTCTTTATTTCTCTCAGATTCACGAGTACAGCAGCTTAGCCGCTCAGTTACTTGGACAAAACCAGCTGAAAAGATCTTACATCCAGGCAGGCTCCAACAAGAGGAGACGAAGTCAGACTAGCTGCCACAATGTATCCATTCAAGCTGTTGATCAGGTCATATCTGCTATCGATCGACAGTTTCCAGACATGAATATGATAGTTTCTCGACCATTCATCACAAATGCTGTTCTGCAGGTACATTTTAAAAATTCTATGAAACTTGTGTTGCAATGATAACAGTAGGTAGAGTAAAGCCGGTTTCACATGGAGCGGTACAAGCGTAACAACCGGAAATACGGAAGGCTGGAAAACCCAGTGGAGGGGCGGCGGAATGCGGCAGGGTGTTCACATGAAGCGGCACCTTGGTGAACGGAATCATAACCTTCCTACAGAAACCCTCTCTGATCTGAAACCTCTACTTGCGGTTATCAACATTCATGTCCAATGAGCTTGCGCTCCGCTCGACGGAACGCGGCAATAGTATAAAAATTTCTACCGCCGTCCGCAGACCGCCCATTCCGGCAACATGGCAGCCACCATCCTCAACTGTTGTCCTAACAGCCAATCAGATTGCGTTCCGTCTTTCCGTTTTCCGGACATACCGCTCCATGTGAAACCGGCTTAACACCGATTAAGGAGGTCTAGACATATTATTAATTATTAAAATAAATCAAAATAAACAAACATTATTTATAATAGTTAATAAACCCTTATTTATAAATAATCTTCGAGATATAAGGTTCGTTCGGCCAACGATTCTGAACTGGTTCTGGACGGAATCGCGTTCTGAAAAGGGAGGGGACAGGATCGGTTCTGAACTCTGCTTAGCCGAACGGCTCTTCTTAGCGTTCAGAACTGGTAACCTCCACAGCAACCTACCTACAACTCGTCGGGCGAACTCCTATGACAAACCCACAAATGAAGGATAAGTAGAGCGAACGACACAATTTAGTATTAAAAAAATATTTTATTCAATTAAATCAAGAGATCATTGAGAATTTTGAAACAAACCTGTTCTGAAATTCTCTTCTCTTTGTCTGTTGGCCACTTAATAACTTCTGGCAATAAGTTGCTAATAAAGACCGATAGTTTTTGGTTTATTATTTCCAATAATAAGCCTATGTGATCGTGTAGCAAAAAATTTTTATAACCCCCCCTCAAACTTTGTCACTTTACGTTTCAAGGTGCGTAGAATCCAAATTTGAAATGTCCGTCCGCCGTTCGCCGTCCGCCGTCCGGGCCATAAAAGGCCTAAGAATTTACTTAAAAAACCCGTTCTTTCGCACATAGACTCCATTTGGGGTCTAGTTGGTCCTAACGTTTAATCATCCCGATCGCTTTACTCGCATAGATGCTATGGGCCAAAAACGGACAAATATAAGTGTATAGATATAATAGATAGATATAAGATCTAATTTCCAATTTAATGGGTGGTCCAGGGGGCTCGCCCCCCGGCTGGACGTGGAGGCGAGCCGGAGCGGCTAGTTTCTTATAAAGAAAAGTGGATGGCTCTAGAAAAAAAAACCTTTATAGCTTTTGCACAAAAATTCCGAACAAGACGACAGATATTGTCGATCTCTTCCCCCCACAACTCCTGTGGCTCTGAAATGGGGCTTTACCAAAATCCAGTCAGTGGTGGCCTCACGGCACAGGTTCAAAAGAGAGAAGATGCACGGTCGGGGTCTGCATTTCCATCCATTCAAGCCCTACTAAGAAAAAGAAGGGCTCGCCCTTTGGCTGAAAGCAGTGTTGATGGCATCATTAATCCCTGTAAATAATTTATACGTATTTATTATGACTGCCCAACCAAATAAATCTCTCAATCAAAATTGATGAGAAAAATCGGTACTCTCCTCTCACCTCACTACCACGCTGGAGGCGGCTGACTGGGCTCTCTATGACGAGCATATGGTAAATCCCAATCTCAGTTGGAACATAGAGGAAAACGTGTGGAAGTCCATCAAATGTCATCCTTGAAGAAGCATCAGCTAAGTAGCTTCCTGAAAAAGATCCCACCAAGGAACGCTGATGCTTCTTCAAGAATAACATTGGTTTATTTTTCCTCTGTTTCAACTGAGATTGACGCATTCATCCCCCTTGGAGCAATAGGAAAGTTTGAGAAACCAACAAAGCGCTGAACAGAAAATTACGCTATAGTTGAGCAAACCAGAGCACGTGAGCGTTGGCTCAAGGGCCAGGCCCAAACCAGCTCCTTTCACTCATATGTCAGAGAAATTAAGGTTCCTCCTGAAGATATATGGCAAAAGGTACATGCAATGGTTTTCCTCCACCAACTATTCCATCAATCACCACTACTCAGTGTGTTTTGGATATACAACACCAAGCATGTTGCAGACACTGGCTTCTCATTATGCCAAAGTATCCAGTGATGATACGTAACCGGATGTCTTTAGCCAACAAAAGGTAGAGATTGAGATGGCACCTCTCCCTCAGCTCACTCCATCGCCCAGTGCCGCAGTCTACATACCATTCACAGTTGGTGAATTGGAGATAACAATGAGGAAGTTGAATAGGACTGCCCCTGAGAAAGAACATTCCATTACGAAACGTTGATCAATCTCCCGCAGTTATGTAACCATTCAGTAAACCTCACATTAATAAATGTCACTACCCAACAAGGTAGTGACGAAATTGACAAGAAGGGTTAGTGTTGCAGTTAGTTCACTCATATCTCACGAGATATTTCACGTTGTAGTTTTAGAACTAACATGTATCGAGCAGTGCCAACAATTCCTCTTTGTGGTTCATTGTTGCCACTATCATTGCCACAGTCTTCAAAGTAGCGTTACCTATTGCTCGAATTCATTATTTTTCTTTCATTTTCAGATTACTCTAGGAAAAGTTCTCCAAGCTGTTATTGCATTTAAAGGATTGTTGATAGAATGGGTTGTGATCAAAGGTCATGGAGAAACTTTGGATTTGTGGACTGAATCTCGTCATAAGGTCTTCAGAAAAATAACTGAAAACTGCCATGCAGCCATGCTTCATTTTTCTTCTCCTACCATGCCTGATTTAGCTGTCAGATCCTTCATAGTAAGATGAAGTTTTTTATAGGTTACGTTTATCATTAAGGATATGCGTCATACAAACTCTTGGTAACCCAAATGAGGATAAAATCAAATCCAATCTATTCACTAAATCATTTTAGACCAAGAGCTGGTGACAGTCGCATTCAACCTAAAAAACATAGTTTTGGCTTGCATTCAGGGTAATAGCAATCACCCCCCAGGACCCATAAGCAAGTGAGTGCTACCCCATATCCTGAGCCCTTTGATTTTATTTCTCATCAAGTTTGATAAATGGGTCTCAAATCTAACAAGGTCCACTGCTAGGAGCGCTAGGTGGCAATGGACCTAAGGAACATGGTGGTTGACTTGACATGACTTCCCTCTGTTGATCCCTTGGTAAACCCTTTTTGCTCTATAATTCATTCCTCACACCATCAACCGCATCAGTGCTGGACAAAAATGAGAATTATATTATAAATGAATAAATAATTATAATAAAGAGACACACAAACAAGCAAAAACTGACGAAAATCAAAAACAACTTGTGACCCCCCTGATAGGCAACAAAGAAGATCAAATTGGTAGGGTCCTTATTTATGTGGTGTGCTATACCTCGAGCTTTTCATGTTCGGAGCCCCGTTGGGGCATGAATTCAACCGGAAGAATATAGTCATGAAATGTATGGCTCCTTTTTTAGGTTTTTCTATGCTGAATCCAAAAGTGTGTGTCTGTCGGGGTACTGATGGGGAACTTAAATATGTAGAAATTTCACACTTTTAACCTCAGATATAGATTAACACATAATTGCGGAATGGCTCGAGCGAGGAAGTTCAAGCATTCACTAGGTGTAGAGTGGCTCTACCGTACTATCTACTGGTGACAATCGCCCTCCCATATTTTGCCCTCAAACTAAAAATCCTTCATTGTGATTGGTTCTGGGAGTGTTGTTCTTCGTTTTAGATGTCCTAACCACCGCTAGAACGCATACGCATACCTTCAGTGGTTTAGCCAACACCCAGTTGCCCTCTTTCAGGAGTTTGGTGGGCTTAGCATTCTTGTAGACGGATATTTCAAGGTCTTTAAGGTGATCAAAAGACTGTTCCAGCGATGGAGTCCACCTTCTGCTGTGAAAGGTTAAGCTGCCTTAGGGTCCTCTCATTGTTGACAGGAATTTCTTGGAATTCGCCTTGATGCTCGAGATATTAAAATTGACTATCTGGGAATCCAGTTCTTCTCCAACTTTATTGTCAGTCCATCTAATCTTCATTGGTTGTTCTTCCTCACTGACACTTATCTCTCTTAGTATGTCTTCCCGGGTCATTTTAATTGTCGATCCTCTGCTTTTGGGGGTTCTGCAACTTTACTGGGATGTTACGGAGTAGGAGACGTCTTCCTTTTTCAATGCTAACTGCATTCGTTGCATTGTCTTCAGAGGTTGCCTCCTCACCATTGCACCGTCCATGTCGTCACCTTCCGTCCCAAAGGATTCCTACAAAGAGCTGCTGTTTGAGCACTTTTTGGGTGTAGCAGGGTATTGCAGGGGTTTTTTTTTTTTTTTTTTTTTTTTTTTGCAGACTTTACAGGTTACCTTTGCTTTGCAGGTGTAGCCCTATGACTTTGGAACACCCAAACAAATGTCACGATCACGAACTCACTGAAAGCTATGCTCATCCTTTGTCTCTAAAAACTTCCTACAATAATTGAGAACATCTGATGGAACGTTACATTTCAGAAATTTAGAGGTATTTCTGTCCCCCGTCAGCGATACTTTAGTATTTTCAGGGCATTCCATGCGAGTCTCAGCTATCTGGTGATTTTGGACAGCCAGGCCCCAGCATTTCCAATGGCCTCTACCTTGCCATGTAGCCAGTTATTGAATGTCTCAAGGTTCACTGGGGCGTCCCCTATCCTGGCTACATGCTCTCCCCATTATAGTTTGAGGAAAATTTCAAGTTTGCAGACTAGGATACTTAGAATCATTGGGTTAAATAAGTATTCCACCTTCTCAATGAAGACTAGTGTCGTCATCACACTATCCACCTCCATTTCTATTTCATCAAGTCCCATAAGTCCGTTTTCACCCTTGCTTTTCACTTTCTCTAGCTGTAAGCTGTCTTCTCTAGCCACAGTGTCTGGATGGCCAAAACGTCTCTGGAGGCAATCCATTACTCGTCCTTACTCTCCTGGTAGAAATTAGGGTCCAATGTGCTCCCTTGCGTTTCCTTTGAGTACCGTTTTTAAGTGAAGTAGATTTTCGTCAACTAAATAGCACTCTGATTGTGTCAACTTCCAATACATGCTAATGAATAGCAGCCACGTGCTGTACCTCCTTCAAAATGGGTACCTCGAATGCCATGTTTTTCAGTGCAATCGGATCCTTCAACTCATTAGTGGTAATCATGTCAATTTTCGAACATTGTTGATGGTTGTGTCTCTGCTTTCATGATGGCTGTCTTTTGAAATCGTACCAATCTCGTTCCTTCAACTATTTTTGACAGAGCTCAGAACATTATCATTGTTAGTCAAACGAGATACTTCTGAATTACTAGCTCTGCTTCAAGAGGACTCGCAATCATTCATGATGTCCTCTGTTCTCGCGTCTTCAACCCCATTCGGATTTCATTTGCAGCTCTTCTACATCTCTCCTGCTTACTGTAGATCTTGTCTTTGTATGTGAACTTCCTATACAAGGTTTTCTTGATTGCTTGTCGGGCATCACCTTCTGACCTCTGGTGGAAATTGTGGAAATTCACACTTGCCGGGTTTTTCACCACACCATATTCTCCACACCATTGGAAAAAGAGCTATGAAATCATGCAAGTGCTCTTCCTCAGATGAGCTTGCAACCCAACAGTTATCAAGGTATGCCCTAACATTATTTAACTCTCAAGTGATTTTAATGATGAAATGTTGGTTTGAGAGCTGCATTGCAGAGACCAAAAGCCCCCCCCCCCCCCCCCCCCCCCCCTCCCGAGTCACTTGGTGGAAAATTACGATATCCGTTGTTCACTGAGAGGAACAGCTGGTATAAACTGGAGGAATATTTTTAAATCAGCCCTTACTTAAATGCCTAAAAAATGAATGCTATGTTGAACAGCTGTGAGTCTGGCAATAAAAAATTGCCATAAAACCTCCCTTGCTTGTCAAACCAGTAACCTATTATACAAATGGAACCAACTTACACTTTAAAGATTAGTTGAAGTCAAATATTCCAACTTCGGAATCTATTTGAGTCTTGATTGAAATCTTTTAATTTTTCCAGACGTGGCTGCACAGTTACATATCTTTATTCAGCGAGCCCTGTAAACGTTGCGGAAACCATTTACACTGCGCTTTGCCTCCTACTTGGAGGGATTTCCGAACATTGGAAGCTCATCATGAAGAATGCAAAGTGTAACATTGTACCTATTATTTGTAACATTGTAATATTATTTAAGCCTTTCTTAAATGAAAATTTTTAAATATTCATTTTTTCGTTATTTTGAATTAAAATGTAATATTATAATACTTCTTACAACTTTTAAATATTATTCTTACATTTCCTCAATATAGGCACCTCTTGAATAATGTAGTTGGTAGATATGGACTCTCAGAAGTGAACGAGTGCAGGATGTGACACAAAAAATGGAAAAGAGATAAAGGTCAAGCTAAAGAAGCCAACCAATCAATCATATTAGGATATCTATCAGTAGTTGTATCTTACCATTACTGTGAAGTACCAAATTGAATCATTTTATGAATCTGCTTTGAAGATTTGGCTAAAGGACTACGTTTAAATATGAATTGACGAGGTGGTATCATATCATAGCAGCTCGAATGTGGCACATACAGTATTTTTCCTCATTTGATTCATCTATGAGACCGGAAATTGTTGATTAGTTAGAGCACTCTGTGGGTTCCGGAAGATGTTGATTACCCATAATACTCAATAGAGAGTTCCTAGTAGATCCGTAAAATACAATACGTCGTGCGGTATTGACAATCCGGTTCCGTAACTGTGATGCAATGAGTTACGGTGACGTATCCTTCCGTACAGATACGTTACCGGATCAAAATCCGAAAAAAACGTAATGGCCCAGTGGCGTAGTTTGAGGAGGGGCAGGGTGGGCAGAGCCCCTCCATAAATTATAGAGGATGCAGAATTTTGTTGTATGGATATAGCCAAATTAATAATTTTACGCTTCCAACTTCTGTACCTAACACCTTCAATTAAAGAATGTAATTAGTAAAACACAACTACTATTATTATTATACGATTCTGGTTGCCAAGCGGTCTTGAGTCGCTCTTAATAAAGACATTTTTATTAGGTTCGTTTGTGTAGGGGCAAAATGGCGTGGATATTGTACAGCCCCACGGAGCATAGTAAAATCACCTAGTCAACAAAACGGAAATGTGGATACTACAAACTGAAATCAAGTCGTTCCCCACTACCTTCTGGGGCGAGCCCATATGCGATTTTTCCCTAGAAAAATATCCATTGTTCAGTATCCACCAATTCCCCTATGAACTTCCCCTACTTTTCACTGCCTACTTGATCAAGCTTGGTTGTTCGTTTCAAAACAGTTTCCCGTTTTATTATACCATTAATTTACGAGTAAAATCCCAGTTAAAATGAAGCAAGAAAATAATAAATAGAAGCCTGCAGTGGTGATTAAAATAGATTAATAGAAAAGATTAAAATAATCTAGTGTATTTCTATTCTAACCTAGCATATTGCAGGTTTGAATTGTTTACATTTTTTCATGTTTCTTGATCTCGGTTTCATGCCCTGTATTTCATTTCGCGTAGGTAGGTACCTGCTTATATAATACAATATTGTATGATATTGTCCAGAAAAAGTTATTTTCACGCGGAAGTAACAATTGAGGATAAACCTGTAAGACAGCAAGTCCACGTAGGTATATGAATTTGCATGCAGTAAATCTAGAATAATAGTATAATAAACCTAGTGCTCCTCAATTCATCGGTAGGTAGGTACCTATTCGTATTTATCGTAATTTTTGACGTTTTGATTAGTTATTTGGATAATATTTTTTCTAAGAAGTACTATGCTTTAATAATCCATAGGAAGGTTTATGAATATGAAAGCGTCCGTGATTTCAGATCATTACAAGAAGCAATTGAGCACCTACCTACTTATATGAACGTTTGAGTTTATTAGCAGTATTCGTATACTCAGCAACGAGCACTAGAAATTAATACTAAAACAATAAAATAAAATGAAATCCTCGACTGTTGGCCCTCCATGAGAAATGACTCAGCTACGCCACTGTAATGGCCCAAAATAACCTTCCATGGACTCAAATAACCTCCTAGGCATAATTTCCTCCTTCCATGGCTTTAGCGTTACAACTATGTCCGTTAAGGACTTGTCGTGACTTTAAGGTGCGGTAAATGTTTCCGGTTACCGCATGCCGTATTGAGACTGACGGATCTCTAGAAACTCTCTAATGGGTTCCTTCACTCAGATCAAATACTTCAAGCAGAGCAGTGAAATGATTTTTTAAAAAAGACAAAAATTGGTTAAAATATTGTGATTAGAACAAATCATTTTCTCCTCCATCAATCTGTCATAAAAAGAAATCCAATTTTTCGCTCACCCAAACTAAAAGAGTATTCGGAGGAAAGAAAAAAACGAGAAAACAGATGGAAAAATTAAAAATATCATGATTATTAATTATCTACTAAGCCGTACAAAAAAAAAAAAAAAAAAAAAAAAAAAAAACAGGACGACACTTGAGGCATAGGCAATTTTACTGAATGTGCAAAGACCAATCATTCAAATGGGAATGGTCACATTTCAAAAACGCTGCAAATTATTTCACAAAGGTTTATTATTTTTTCAATTGAGTATGATCGTAGTTTTAGTTGGCTTGCGTACGTCATAAGGCCCGTCCAGACTCCTCGGCGTGTCCTATTTCGAGTTGCCACAACCTATACTTCTATTATTATATACGCATGTTTATATTTCTCGATTTGAGCTCCTATCTATTCAAATATTTGTTGCCTTAATAATATCATTGTCTAAGTACGTACGAAAAGTCGAGAGGATATGTTATTAAATATGCGTAGGAAAAGCATTGGTATTATAACACAAATATGACCTAGAAAAAACATATTCATGCCTCGAAGGAACGCTGTACCCACCTCATGGTGTCGCGGCGCCTCCTCTCACTCCACCCCCCGCTCACCACCCACCGTGACCCCCTGCCAAGCGTGCCAGGTGTGCGTCTAACACGTCCTAAATGACACTTTTTCGTCCGTTTTTGGCCCATAGCATCTATGCGAGTAAAGCGATCGGGATGGTTAAACGTTAGGACCAACTAGACCCCAAATGGAGTCTATGTGCGAAAGAACAGGTTTTTTAAGTCAATTCTTAGGCCTTTTATGGCCCGGACGGCGGACGGACATTTCAAATTTGGATTCTACGCACCTTGAAACGTAAAGTGACAAAGTTTGAGGGGGGGTTATAAAAATTTTTTGCTACACGATCACATAGGCTTATTATTGGAAATAATAAACCAAAAGAGCGGGAAGTGAGAAAGGTTGAACAGTTGATTTCTTAAGAACGACGCAGATGACAGCGCTGACAACGGAAGGTGGGGACTAACGCTGCTTGAATTTCTGGACAACCGGGTATGTGTGTGATCTTCCTGACGTGAAGGCCGTATAACTAGTTTTTTTTCTCGCATTTTAATGCTGTATTGTGGGTTCGAAAGTAGCAACTGACAAAGACCGGAAATGTGAATGTTGAAGAGGAATAACTATAAAAACAGCGCATTTTAGTGGAACGCAGTTATATAGAGTTGACAGGTTAGGGTTCCTAGGGGGTTTTCAGTGAATTCTTATCTTCTCAAGGGTAACGTTTTAGCATTTTTCTTGCGTCGAGGTAAAAAATTAGAACACGTTCCAATTTTCTCAAGTGAGTTCAAAAATGCTCCACCATGATGCACAATGATCGAAAAAGTTGACCTTGGAAAAAAGAACTTCTCCTTCACGTTCGGGCATTAAAAATGCGGAAAAAATCAAACAAAAAAAATGCTGGTGTTATACAGCCTTGAATTAGGTTTTTTGTAAAATTTTTATTTTTCAACTGCCTACCAGGTTTCGTAGATTCACTATCATTTAATTCAACCTTTTTAACATAGGAAAATTTAAAGCATTGCATTCGATATAAAAATGGTTGTGCTAAGGGAAGCTGTACTTACTTGGAAAAGGTTGAGTGGGAAAGTACTCTTGTACTACTTGCAGTTTTTTCTCCAGAGAGGTAGTCCTTCGACGACAAAAATTTACCATCTGTAGAAACCCCTAAAATTTTCATTAATTTTGCAAAGCTAATCTACCTCACTAAGTACCTCCTGGACTGATTTTCAAATGAAAGCAGATGAAATTTCATGAGTGCAGACACCAACTGCACTATTTTACTATGATTTTTCAATGTTTTGCAAGAAACTATGTCATCGGGTCATTCTCACATAAAATATCTTTTTGCTGTCCAGGCGATTAACAATGCTAACAGCATTCAGTTGTTATGGAATCTGTGTGCATTTTGAACTACCAATTGCTGAAAAAAATAAATTAATGAACAATTTTGACAATTTTTTTTTTTTTTTTTTTTTTTCCTGAAAAGTTTGCAAAATGGCTGTTCAAAGGCTATTTCATGAATTTCCAAATTAGTTATGGGTGAAAAAAGTCAAATGAAATTAATGGGCGTTGAGGCTTCCCTTTAACTATTAGTTGTATTATAACGTGATAAGGCGGAATTATTTCTGAAATGAGTAGGTAGTTTTTTGACACTGAAGAAAAATACCTTGTCCGAGATTTTTGAAAAATGTTCTCCAGTGGGTTCGGATGAAGGACGAGGGGGCCCCTTTTGAGATATTGCAGAGGGGAAGGCGAGAGCCCCATCACACCACCCCTGCAAGGGTAGGGTTCGTGACCTTTGTGGCGCCCGTGCATTGAAAATTTACAAAATTTGGGCCATAATCCCTCCAACATCATGATGCGTATTTTTATTGTTCCTCACGCAAGTGACATGAATTTCAACCACTAAGAAACCATCAAATATTCTTTTTAGAATTGGTTTCAACGAGACGTTTGCGAACAATCATGTTGAGTCACGAGACTCTAGACCATATCCAACTAATCTAAATTTTTACTAAGGGATTGACTACTTGATGTTATGTATTTTTGAGATGCGAGCGTATCGAGCATGCAGACCACTGATCTAACCAAAAAACTGATCTGTGTAAAATCTCATGGCGACTGGAGTACTGGGAATGCCACGCAGTGGGTAGTCGAACTGAAGAGCAATTCAGGGTTTAGAGTCTCGTGACTCGACTTGATTGTTCGAGAATGTCACCTTTGGTTTCATGTACATCTTAGGTACGTGTCTAGCCTAAGTAGTGTTATATGTTTTTTTACTAAGTAAATATAAACAGAAAATATAGTTTTGTTGAAATATCACTCGAGTGACGTCCCAAACTGTCACTAGTGTGAGTATTCACTTTCTACTGTAGCTGTCTCCGTATAGTTAATTCATATAACTTTTTATAATTCATATAACAATTTTATCAACTTGTACATGCCACAAGCACAAGAGGTTGGCCCTTAAAGCATTTCTTAAAAAAAAATTTAAAAAAATCTATGTAGGTAGGAACCTAATTCTATTAGTGGGAAATAAAATATTAAACAGTAACCTATAAAGGAACCAGGATTTACGGTTGGTAATTGGTTGAGTACCTAATGAATTGAGTATAATAAAAGCTTTGCTGTACTACCTACAAGCGAATTTCATATAAAATAAAGCTTCAGTTGATTCCGTTCATAAAGATGCTCAAGGGACTGATATTGATATGGTTATAAGCAGACATCACTATATCAGGAACAGGGAAAGACAAAAGGGGGGATCAGAATTATTACCATAATTACAGTATGTATTTTAAAGAAACGTATTGAAAAAACTTCATTATAAAAAGAGAACATATATCGTTAACAACTACGTTTTAGGAAATTCTTAATTTGGCTTCTGAGTCTACCAACAGGAAGACATTGTTTTCACTTATTTTTCAACAAATGAAACCAGTACTCCCATTTATTTTATTATTTATTAAAATTATTCATTTATTTTTTGTTATTAAAATTTTATTGTTATAAGTGGCTAGTGAGAAAAAAGAAATATTCGTTGATTCAGGAAACGTCACTCTCGTGATAATAGAAAACTAGAGTTTTAATTTTGGAAAATTCATGGAAAATTTCAACTCTCATCACAAGAGGACCACATTCATTGCACAAAAGCTTCTGGTCATGTAATTCGGGTTGACACACAGAATTGATTTGGATAACACTGGAAAAAAAAGGTGAAGGTGTCACTCGTGTAATAATGATAATTTTTTCTTTTAAATTTGTGATAATTTACAGAAAATTGAAAAATTGTCAAGGTGGTGCAAAGAGCGACTAATCATGTTTTTTTTATTAGTGGGTACCAGTAACTTGGGACAAATATTAAGAAAATATTTACGTTACGTTACGTGACAGTTTTTTGTGCAATGTGCCAGGGCAAAGACATGAAAATGTCAAAAACGATGGTTTGGGGCATAACTTGTGTGATATCAGAAAAATGCGTTTTTAATTTTTGAAAATGGCCCAAGTAACTCACAAATAAAATCAGATGATCACTCTAGGTTACCTACTTATATTAGGTACACTTAAAATAAGGGCCAGGGACCAGCCATGAACTTGTTTTCCATTATTTTAGACCACGAAAAAGATATTTTACATGATCCAGCCAGGCGGAGGAGCCCTCTGCTGAGTCCTACGTGTGGTGTCACTTCATGATGAATCTGAAAAACCATAAAAAGCATACCATAGAAAACTAATAGGTACCTACTAACCCAAACTAAGTATGGACCAGAGCGGATGGTAAGCATGTTAGGTAATTCTCAGAATGAAATCTCGTTCACATGTGGTTCTCCACATGCTTTTCTAAACTTTGTGTAAAATCCACAAAAGAACACTATTGGAAGTTGTTCATCAACAGAACAAGCCACCGAGCAATAGAATCGTACAAATCGCCCACTGACAAGACTGCCGAAGTCCACCCAAATCCCAAATGACAATGAGATGGGGGCTGATACATACAGGAGCTGGAACAAAAAGGAACCACAACTGGTTGGCTGGAACAGCGTTATTTGGTTGGTACTCTTGCTCAATATCGCGCTGTCCTGATTCTCTCGTCATCTTTCCATCTCCTCCGATTCATCTCCCTTGTGAGTGAGTACGCCACCTTGAGCGTCCATGCTCTAATTCGTGTGATCCATCATGATCCACACTAACCTTCTGTTTGTTGAACCTCCTTCTTCCGCGTCTCTCATCTAGGTTATCCGAATCCTTGACATGTGTTGTTGAATCATATTTCGTAATTTATACTAAAATAATTAACCATGGTGAGTTTTATTTGAGTCAGTATATCCTAGATTTCTTAAAAGTTACTGTAAATTCACACCATGTTATCGGTCTTAGGTTTACTGTTCGAGAACGTGATTTTTCAACGTCTTATCAACTGTTTCAGAAACCCCTTATGCTTCACGGACATGAACGTCCCATTACTCAGATTAAGTACAATAGAGAAGGAGATTTGCTGTTCTCATCCGCTAAGGATCATGTACCTAACGTGTGGTATTCGTTGAACGGCGAGCGGCTTGGGAGTTTCAATGGACACGTTGGTGCCGTATGGTGCCTGGACGTGAACTGGGAGTCGACACACCTGATGACTGGTGCCGCAGATAACTCCCTAAAAATTTGGGATCTTTCAAATGGTAGGTACCTACCTTACCTAGGTGGTGTAGAACTTAGCGGACTGGTATTTTTGGGTGTACTTTACTCCTGCCTCCCATTTTCAAAACGATTCCTCCATTTCAAACCATTGGTTTCCAATTTTAAAAATACGATTTGGAATCGATCGTTAGTATTTGGAACTTTCCGAAAACGATTTGAATTAGTCAATTATGGGGGGTGGCGCTAAAGTTGTTTTGCCCTACCTAGTCAAAAATTTCAGCCTTGCCCCCATTGTGTAATTGGATGTAACGACGAGTGATAACACTGTATGTTTGACTGACACACCCACTTTGGTCAAGAGTAGAAGGGTCTTGGTGCAATAAAATTGCAATAGGTAAGTATATAATCACTCATGGGAGTTATTGGACTAGTCCCCTTCAATCATTTAGTCGGTTAATGACAGCTGGACATGTCCCCGTTCGATCTCGGGAAAATATCCCCCCCCACAATTCCGACCATAGATTTTGATCTATTCGTCCAACTTATCTATATTCCATCAAAATGGTTGATTTAGGACTACCAAAATAGTTTCTATACTATAGATAGGTAGGTACAGACCTACATTGTATACACATCATTTAGATCAATTTGTCCAACTAATATATATTTTACTAAAAGAATCGAGTTAGAACATTTTAATTTGATCCATACGTAATATGTGTGATGTGTATGATTCGGTGGTCTGGATGCTCCGCAAGCTCACCACAAAAATTAAAAATATCCTTAATCAAAATTAATTCCTTTTGTAAAAACAGATCAGTGGGATAAATATATATCAAAATCTATGGTTGAAACCGGGGGATAGTTGAAATTCCCAGACTGTCCTGATCTAACAGGGTCAAAACTAAAGTTTTTGACTAGCCCCCCCCCCCCCCCCCCAAGCTTGATCGTTTGGCGCAAGATTGGAATTTTTATCGCAATCCTAAGGAGAGTTATCGTTTAGAAAGACACTCACACACACATATATATGTATAGAAAGAGGCGTTCAACTCAAAGATTCGTTTCAGAGTGCCTCAAACCAGATTTATTTGAAAGAAATTTTCGAAAATTTTGATTTTAAAATTTTTGGAGTCATTATAATACTTCCATTTTGTACGACTATTCGCTAAAATCGGATCTCGTCAACGGATTGAGATAGAAAGTTGCGGTTGGTGGCATTTCACTCCGTATTTGGTCTAGTTTCACGCATTTTTTTTATTTCAACTTTCGAAGGAAAAGGATCATCCTGTATTATTCTGCCTTTCCAATTTTTAAAAAAGTCATGGGTACGTGTATCTTTCTTCCTTATGCCTCCTTTTCTGATTTAATTCAATGGACTTCCCTTTTCAAGAAATCTAGTTCATTTTGATTGCTGTTACCTGTTGGTGGTCTAGCGAAGCGTAGGTAGGTGTTAAATTTCATTTCATTAATTTGCTTTGAGTGGTGTTGATCATGGTTATGCGCCGATAATCAAGTACCATAGGCTACGTTTTAATAATTAGGCATAGACCAAATCTGTCTAATACAGATATAGTAAACTTTTGTGTAATAATTGGCAGCTGTTTTATTATTTATAGCAAACCACTCATTAATCGGTTGTAATATATCGTACTTTGTAAATTTATCAGTCATCGCATTTTGTGCACACTTCATGATATACATTTTAACGTAGGTATGTGTAGATTATACTGTGCACTGACTTCACTGTTTGAAACTTGCTGCTCTCTGAAATTAACTTTTGTAAACTGTGTACAATAAGCTACCTACTACTGATTGTTATTGTTTATACGAGGTATAATAAATTCACCTTAATCTATTTTATCACGCCACACTGATGTCTTTATCTCAGTTAATCATATTTTGTTTCAACATATATCAACTATCTACCGATCATATCTGATTCGGTATGATATTCGTATACACTAGTTACAAGCTTTTATTTTATACAGGTAAGGAAATCGCCAGCGTGCCAACCATGTCTACTGTGAGAGCTTGTGTCTACAGTTACTCAGCCAATTTAGCCGCCTTCTCCACTGACACCCAAAGGAAGCAGATATGTGGTATCAATGTGATAGACTGTCGCATAACAGATTCGTTTGGTAAGTTTGTAACAGTTTCAACCATCAAAATTATTTAGGTTTCAGAGTGTAACGGTCCAAAAATATTTGATACCTCAACAGGAGTGCGGACTTATCGTTACAACTATGGGAAATTTCCTGTAGTTGCAACACCCCAATGATCTGAGCTATGAGGCCAGGGTGATCAAACCTCTTCGACTGTGAGAGTTATTTTCCTGTATATACCAGCCGTCTCTGCTGGTTTGGGGTCGGACGAATGAGAAAGTGAAACTGCAGGCTGCTGGTTCAGCAGGTGCTCGCTGGAACAAGTCAGCAGTCGAGCGAGGTCATTGTCACGGTGTGTTGTGACTTAAGTGAGTGAGAAAGTGAAAGGTGCTAACGACAGAATGATGTTTACAGTCTTTTGGCTTGAGTGGGATTTAATTAATTATTGTTTCGTATGATTTCGGATCCTATTTCGACTGCGCCACTGTACCGGTCCAAAAAAATTGTATACCTCGACAGGAGTTTGAACTCGTGTCCTTATAACTACGGGAAATTTTCCGTTGTTGCAACGCTCCAACGATCTAAGCTATGAGGCTAGGGCGATTACACCTTTTCGACTGTTGAGAGTTATTTTTGTGGAGCGTAACAAAAGGGCTCAGGCTTTCCGGGGTTTTCAGTTGCTAGTTTTTCATGAATCAGAAAACTTGAATATACAATTTCAGGATGTCCCAACTTACCCAGAATGGGGTTTGGGAGAATCATGAACTTTGGGTTCAGGTTTAAGGTGCGATGATTCTTTTTACCGTACTTGAGCTGACTGGGAGAATGTACCTCCTTCGAGACCTGTGAGGGGGTCTATGCTATTACCGAACTTGACCAGAGCCACTGAACTTGGATGCTCTGATTCGTACAGTTTGTTCCTAGACCATTATATAACAATGCTGGCTCAAGATTTTTATTTCAATTAATGTGCTTGATGTGCTGAATATGCTTTATTTGAATTATATACTTTTTGGGAGATGTATCACTCATTCCTCTAGTATGAGCATGATTAGCTTCTCGTCACAATCCTCATGAAGCAAAATAAACGAATCTTGTGAACAACAAGGTTCAACGTGATACAAGACTGAAAGTTGGAAATTAGGGGCGGCATAAGGAGGTTCATGGTTGTGGGGAGAGAGGAGAGGTTGAAAATATGGGTATAGGGGGGACTGGAATTAGGTCCCGACTCGACCAGTCTAATTTCGGGATGGAGCCTGGATGGCCAATTTTTCAAAACTAGGGGGACAAAATGCAGATTTCCAGGAGATGTTGGTGAGAATCTCAAGTTTTCAAACCCAACAACGGGTTTTCCACATATTCGTTGGGTAATGTATCTCCTACAAAACTGTTCCAAATCCGCTCATTCTTCTTGAAATTTTTACCAGACATTTGTCATCATGTCAAAGATGGTGTGAAAATTCCATGGCGATTGTGTGGATTCGGCGAACTAGGGAATTGGTGCCCCTGAAAACGAGATTTCTTTATAATATGCCCTCAAGTGGCTGAAACACGCAAAAATCGTTGAGGGCTTTAGAGACTAAGGGCCGGTTTATCAATCACATTTATCTAATGGATAAGGGGGATTTATCTAAGGTATAGCGTTATCTTCCAGATAACACGATATGGGGTGTTTATCCATCCCTAGTTAAACCTTATCTGGCGTTTTAATTTATCTGGTCCCTGGGCGGCTGGATAACTATTATAACTGGAGGTTAATGAGATATCTAGAGCTTTCTAACCTCAAACAAGTTTATTTATTTACAAAAATCTTATTTGAATCTCAAGTTTGATTGTCTTTATTTTTGTACCTTCCAATGGATATATTTGGGGATTTGTCTTCAAACAGTAGCAACGGCGAAGATTCTATCGTAGCATAATTCGTTGAATGGAAAAAAAGACCGTTGATCCGTAAGACACCATGTAGATCACCTACTAAAATGGAACGAGTGCGTATTTTATTGAGGTTTTGGTTGGACAAAGATACCATTCTTTACTTTATAACACAGACCGAAGATAAGGCTGTTCAAACCCTCCTTCAGGAGGTTTTATTATCATAACATTTTAAGTAGTTGATCAATTTTCACACTCCAAAGCTTGATTAGTTCAATTTCGTTTGTAGTTATTCCTCAAGGAAAGAAAATTTTAAACTGAATTTAAATTGTATGAAAATAGTCAAGATTTCATGGTTTTTTAACACTTTCTCAGGCATTTGTGGACCGATTTGCATGATTTAAATCACGCTGGAGTCTATTTTCCATCCTCTGTCCGTTCCACAAAAGAAAACGGTCAATTTACGAGTTTGGAAAATAGGTAAAACTGGAGCTGCAAACTGCGCCCCTAGCGGATTTATCTCAAACTGCCAGGACGTGGCGGGGAAAGCCCCTCCCCCACTCTGCTCGCGAAGGCCGGGCGACCGCCCCCTCGATTGTCTCCCACCCCCCCTACCTGCTCCCATTAGGTTAGCATCACCATGGCAACAGGGTGACTTTTTGTAGAACTGGAGTAAAAAAATGAAGTGCCTAATTCCGCCTTCCTCAACAACCGACTTACGAGTAGACTTCTGTTTTAGCATGGAACGAAAGTAGCGCGGGATTTTTTACTTTCCCAACATCCCAACAGAGTGGAAAGTAATGTCCACTTTTACTTCCCCAACATCCCAACAGAGTGGAAAGTAATGTCCATAGTTACGTTCCCAACATCCCAACAGAGTGGAAAGTAATGTCCACTTTTAGTATCCCAACAGAGTGGAAAGTAATGTCCATTTTTACTTTCCCATCATCCCAACAGAGTGTAAAGTAATGTCTACAACTTTGACATATCCATGATCTATTGTTCTTCCCCTCAAGGGAGAAATTTATGTATGGGTCATTCTCACAGAAAAGGGCAGTTCTGAGTTCGAGTTTTTTTAAGTAACTTGTTAGTACCTACCCGGCTCATTAAAAAATTTAGTCCAACTGTCAATTCTGAGAACTCTACTACAAAAAAAGGCCATTGATTTTTCAACTTGGAAAGTGCTCTAGGTTATAACTAAAATCCATGTTGGGTAGGTAGGACCTATATATATATATGCAGTTGGCTGGCATCGTTTTTACCAAAAAGTAATCAAAGGATCTTGTAACCTAGGCTTTTAGTTGCGATGTGTTCTTCGACATTTCAGATGTTTTCGATTTCTTATTAATGAGAATACATTTGGGACATCAAGAGGTGAATGAAATGACGAGCAATTTGAAAATCAGGCCCGTAAAGAGCTAAATTAAAACAACAGACAACAAATTCATAGTATAAGCAAACAGCAAACAGATAAAACACGGCTAAAGCATGTTCCATGTTTCTTGAATTTTAGCCGAAGGATCTAAGCAGTAACCATCCGGGGGTCCAGGGGGTTGCCCCCTGGTGAGGCCCAAAGGGCCGAGTTTTAACAATTTCTTTCTACTGAAATTGCTCAAATTTCAATACAATTTAACATTTAATAGTAGGTAATTAGAGAAAATTCACTCATACGATCATGCTGCATGACTGGAATTGTTTACTATCATAAATTATGTTTCTCCTTCTAAAATTGGCTAGAAAACCAATTTTTATTCATAAAAAAATCAAATAGATGGTCATCATTGGAAAGCATGTTCAATTCCATTTCGTCATAAACAATTTAAAAAATTTTTGATTTGCTTGAAACCGTGCCAGAAAAATAGGAATTTCGCGAGTTTCAGAAATCGGCAACAATTCACTGTGCTCGCTCGAAAAGTGTTTCTAAATTCTACTTGCTAGTGACGGGAAACACTCGGAATGCAAAACTATGTGTTGGGTTTTCCACCATGTGAAAGAAAATGAACATAAGAATCTTTACCACTAAAATAGTTTATTTCAAATGATAGAATAGTGCAGAAAAAATAGAATGTTGCAAGCAATTAGTTTAAAACTAACTTCAACTCATGCGGATTAGAAAATAACTCATGAGAATTAGAAGAAGAAGAAGAAATTCAACTTTAAATTGAATAATGTTCTTGAGCCTCTGTCGTTATTTTTGTTCTTCGATTCCCTGGTGTCTTAGTCCTGGAGCCAGGGCCGAAAATATGTAGTAATTTGAGGAGAAGGTTTGATATTAGATTTTGAAAATTTAGTCCGTTCTGAGTGAGAAAATCTTTGTCTGCCATCTCAAAATTGGTGGAATACGAAATGGCGGCTTCATAAAGATGGCTTAATTTGCCCATTTACGGTTCTGAAGGTTTAGTTATTATTAGAGAAAACACTTTTTTCTCTAATAATAACGAAACCTACAGAACCGTACATCCTACAGAAATTTTTATAAGTAGCAAAGTTGTAGAGCATAAAAAAACAAAACGATTCGATCCCAAAACTCTGAATTACCTCTTGAAATGAGCGAATTACAAACAAGTGAAACTTGGGCTAATTTTGGGCAAGTCCTCTCCACCCTCCGTCTAGACTTTTGCCCTTCAATATCACCTAGTGGCGTTAATATTGGTCTTACTTCAGTCTGCCAAAGCTCATTCTACTCAAGATTAAATACTTTCCACAAAGTTAACTTCAAAAAGTTTTTGCTCAGACCGTTTCTCATTGAAGTACAAAGTAAAATGCCGTTTTTGCTAACTTTATGTGTAAAATGGTATAAAATTCAATAGTTCGGCTGTAAGTCAATGAGGAAAGGTCTCAGCTAAAATATTCTCGATGCAAACCTTGGAAAGTATTTAATCTTCAACAGAATGAGCTTTAGAAGACTGAAATCAGACCAATATTAACTAACGCCACTAAGTGATTTTGAAGGGGAAAAGTCTCGACGAGAGGAGAAGAGGACTAGACCAAAACTAGCCCGATTTTCAATTGTTTATAATTCGCTTATTTTGAGAAATAATTCGTATAAAAATTTCTGTAGGATGTATGGTTTAGTTATTATTAGAGAAAAAACTTCAAAATGGGCAAATTAACCAATCTTTATGAGGCCGCCATTTTGTATTCCACCAATTTTGAGATGGCAGACAAAGTTTTCACACTCAGAATGGACCAAACTTTCAAAATCTAATCTCAAACCTTCTCCTCAAATTACATCCTATTTTCGGCCCTGGCTCCTGGACAATCTGTGATGTATTTTTTGATCCTGATAGTGAAATAAACTTTTCCGATGTTCTCAATGTTTCTGAGTTTTTCAACTCGGATTATCATTTCTAGTAGTCTCAAAAGTAGTACCTCAAAAGGAGTACCCAAGCAAATTACGAGTGACCAAGGGACCAGCAACCCTCAGAATATGAACGTGATCGGATGAATAGGCCATCTGATGTTTGATGGGTTTAACTTATACGCTGCACAGAGTGAAGTAGGTATTGATTAATGAGCAACAAAACTAAGGGGACCATCTGCCGTCTAACCGGTACATTTCCTGAAAACCTTATCAAACTCTGTTGGAAACTGCAAAAATTAAGCTAAGGGACTAACCTTCACAATCCTCAAATATTTAATCAAAATCGGACTAAAGCTGAAATTGGCATGGGCAGGGAACCAAAATTGATCCGCATGCTGTGATAAGAAAAAAGTCCCAATCATGAACATGATTTTATGAGCCTTTTTTTTTTTTTTTTTTTTTTTTTTTTTTTCGAATTACATTTACGTTGAATTAATTACCGTTGAGCACTTTTTATGCAATGTGATCGTTAACACACGCATGCATGTGATGGTTAACTATCTATACGTTTCTCGGTAAAAAAAAAATTTCTAAATAATATTCAGCTCTAAAAATAAACTGTTGGATTCTTGCAATTGTTTATAGTTTTTAAATGACACAAATTACCATTGCTATGAAATTTCAGCGGATTTTCGTAAAAAATTAAGCAATTGCCATTGCTTCCAATCATTTTCAAAAATTGTCGTAATTTTGAGGCATTCTGAAACGGATCTTAGGGTTTAGCGATATGTACGCCGTTTAACGCGAGAATAAATATAATATATACCTATATCAAATCCAAATTGAATTTGACATTGTTCAAATAGAACTGGACATTTTCCGAATCTAATTCGATCTTGTCCAAATAGATTTCGATATTCTTCCATCGAACTTAATCAAGTCTGAATAGATTTCGAAATTTTCCCGAATAGAAATGGACATCTTCCTAATAGGTTTCGACACCTTCCGAAAAGGTTTCAACATTTTACAAATAGGTTTGGGCATGGCGTGAATCTGAGAAGAAATCTGCCCGAAAAACCATGTAGGTAACTCTATAATTTAGGAGAGCGTCTAAATGGTAGATTATGGATTGAAAAGGCATTGCATTCCAATTCAAGAATGTACTCGTAGTTTGTTTTTGTTTCCAGAATGTAGGTATTGGCGATTTGTATGTTATAGAGTGTCACAGTTGTTGTTCCTTACTTTTATATTTGGAAAATGTCGAAACCTGTTTAGAAAATGTCGAAACCTATTTGGAAAATGTTCATCATTCCATTTTGAAGGTGTTCATTTCTATTTGGAAAATGTCGAAGTCGATTTGGAAATGCTATGTAAGATGTCATGTGTATGTATTTATGTGCCAAACTATAGCTCCTCAAAGGGTTGAGATAAAATTGCCATTCTTGCGCTGAACAAATTCAAGAATTTTGCTTAAAAATGGTTAAAAATGGCTAGTACCTAATCGTTGAATTTTTAATTTTGCAGACTTTTAATCAAACAAAGTTTACCTATCAACAATGGACTGGAACATTCATAAATTATCAAAAAAATTAGGAAGAAACACGTACTTAAATTTCATTAATATTTGTTTTTAAAAAAATTGTTAAAAACTGCACAAAAAGACAAAAGTTCTAAACTTCATTTTGAGTCGCAGAATATTTAATAAAGAAAGACGCAAAAAGTTAATAAATCTTTGCAGAAAAATACTATGAACCTATGTATGAAAAGAATGATGACTTTCTTTTTTAACATTCCTATTTTAATGAAGAAACCTTTCTTCCTTAACTACAGTCACAAAAACCGATCATTTTATTTGAAAGTAATGCACTTGTGCAGGCCATCTACCCGCTTTTTCCACGAGGGTTTAGACAAAGTAAAAACAAATACACTGCCAAGGAAATGGCACATGAGCTTCCTCGTGACCTTCAAAGTACGTCACCATTAAATTCCAGAAAACTAGAAACGACCGGTTCTGGCATCAGGGAATTAATAAGGTGGGAAATTGGAAGCTGAATGGTACATATAATAAATGAAATTAATAAGGAAAATTTTGATTTTAATATGGGACCATCCAGGATGTAGTCCGCATGTTCCTCATAACTAAGCTGTGACCGTAACCGCTGCTGATGATTGCGAAGAATGTGATACGGGACCTCAAGAAACCTTGCCCGCATCATCCCTGAAAATCTGACCGAAATCCGTTCATAATTGCCTGAGTTATGACCGAAACAAGAAAATTTTGTTTGCGCCTGCGCAGAGGCTACCGTTGATTCGATCGTGACGGAACTTATAGGGGACCATGTAGAGCTATACCCGCACGATCCCTAAAAATTTGAAGAAAATCGCATCAAAATTGTGGAAATTACGGCTGTTGCAAGGACCGTATTAAGAATATTTCGTTCACGCATGCGCAGAGCGTACCGCTGATGCAATTATGATAATTGTCTTATGGGACCTCAAGGGACCTTACCCACATCATCCCTGAAAATCTGACTGAAATCCGTTCAACATTGACCGAGTTATGACCGTCACAAGGAATTCACGTTAGCACCTGCGCAGAAGCTACCGTTGATTCGATCATGATGAAGTTGATAGGGGACCATCTAGAGCTTAACCCGCACGATCCCTGAAAATTCGGTTAAAATCGGATCAAAATTGTGGAAGTTATGGCTGTTACAAGGACAGACAGACAGCCCGACAGACACGGAACCAAATTGGTTCAGGAGGCTCTGAAACGCAAAATGCAAGTGGAAATTTTGATTTTGGAGCAAAAAAATTTTTTTCATTTCGAAAGTGAAAACAAAGCTTCCGCTGCCTTGCAGTCTCGGAAGCAAAATTCTAGGACTGTCGGTTACCGGCGAGGGGGGTTGGGCAGGGCGGTGTGGCTGAGGGCATGGATGGGTGGGGGAGATATCAACTTCCCCTCTTGCTAACTGCCGCTGGCGCTGCCAGTTGAGCTACCGTTGAACTGGGTCTGCAACCCGCAATCAGCAGAGCGCTCTCTCGGGCTAGGACGAGGGCGAGAGAGGCGTTCGCACAGCCTTAAGTCCACAACTTACAGATCACAATAATTCATTCATAATAATTCATGTTGCAAGATCGCAACTCATACATATATTTCTCTCTCTAGAATAGAAATGAAGGAAATAGCATATATGTGGTGGTGTCTTTTGTCTTATTATTTGTCGAGCTAATACTGTCGATGATGACACTGTTGTTTTGTGGATGTCAGACAGTTTTTCTAATAGTCGATCCATGAAGAAAATATAGCTCCATGTGTGAATCGCCCTTATTTTGTCGCCTGCGGGCACCAATGAGGATGCTAACGGAGTTATCTGCCAGACAGAATTTATCTGAAGGATAATAATTTTATCCGCTAGATATTTTGGCATTGATAAACGACTCACATTCTTTAACTAGAGTATAGTGCTATACTCGGTATAGCTATCCTGCAGTTAATGTAGATAATTGATAAACCGGCCCTAAAGCCTAAAACCCCAACCACCAAAAAAAAAAAAAAATAAATAAATAAATAAATAAATAAAAATAAAAAAAAAACTGGAACCTAGTGCAACCCAGAACATGCTGTTGCTGTTATGTTGTGAGTATCTTAAAAGTTTACGAAAAGATACTCGTACGGTAAAAAATCATTTAGGGCTATTCTCCCAGTTTGAATTCTGATGACAATTGTCCTTTACTTTGTTTTGATGAATTTTTAGAACTTTCCGCATCAAATACTGCTGCCAATAAAGGCTTTCCTGAAAATTACGGCAGTATAATTTATTATGGCATGATAGTGTGAAAGTCTTGTGCCAAAGCTATTTTGTTGACTTGTTTGATTTCCTTGCAAAGGGAAAAATATTGTTTTGTTGTTATTACTCTCCAAAGTGAGACCTTGATTATTTTATCACGATTAAATTAATATTTCCAGGAAGTGATCCAATCCTCCACATTCCTGTACCAGATCACAAAGTAACCGCTATGCAATGGGGACCCATTGATGAAACCCTCGTCACAGGTCACGAAAAAGGACGATTATGCCAATGGGACATCAGGGTATGTACTAGAATTTCAATTGTTCAACAATTTGTCATTATCGCAACCTCAAATCAACCTACATTTGCTCTTGGCTGTCTGGTGATAAGTTTTGAGAATTATAATAATATAATCTTTGTCAGTACAACCAAAATTTATTTGTATTAATTTAGGCCTATTACGATACCACTTCTCGAACCTCTTGTGTCTCTATACTTTTCATCTCATCTTGGATGCTCTGAGGAATCCATTGTCCATTCCACTATATGTCCTCATCACAAGGCTACTAGTTACTCTTGTAATCCATAGAACTAGGTGTCTTAGAAATGCAGCCTCAAGGAGATTACAAGCTAATTTTGGAGGTTGTAAATCCACTGGGTTATTGTTCTTTGAATGATAACCGTCAAAACAGGGCTCAGCATTTTAAGCATGTCATCACAAATTTGAAGCCCATATGATTTTCCTTATTACCATCAATGGCTTATTTCAGTGTTACATGACCTTGGTATTCTGATGATTCCCAACTATGTTTCTCTACACAATCTGCAACAGGGCCTGATATGGATTAGATTTTCTAAAACACAGCTCTTGGAGTCGTTAGCTGCATCAAGGTTTTATTTGTATTAAACTAATTTAGGTGTCCCATACTACTTCTATAAGACCTGGTACATATGGCTCTACAGTTTGGGCACTGCATTACGAAATTTATTTAGTTATGCAACTAGAAGATGCATTTGTGCTTTGTTGCATTGAAGCTGAAATCAGTTATATAAAAGGTCATCTACGTAGAAGTTGGAGACTGTGGGCTAGGAGGATCACCAGTCACCAGTGCGCGAAACTTTGAAAAATC
This sequence comes from Adelphocoris suturalis, assembly GCA_030762985.1. Classification (NCBI taxonomy): domain Eukaryota; kingdom Metazoa; phylum Arthropoda; class Insecta; order Hemiptera; family Miridae; genus Adelphocoris; species Adelphocoris suturalis. The sequence goes on along the minus strand of CM061043.1, from coordinate 35,545,252 downwards.
ATAGAATGAAAATTTCTCATCGTATGAGTGCCGTTGATGCTAAACTTCCTAGGATAGAATCTTCTTCCATTTAAAATAGTTAAAATACTTTTTTCGCGCCCATGGGTAATGATAATTTCCAGTTCCAGTACTCTGGTTTCGTAGGGGATAAAGATGATAGAGTTGAGGAGGTGGCTGCTAAATAATGATCCATTTGAGGGGATCTCGTCAATTTTCAAAATTTAGGATGATAATCCCTATTTTTTTTATATTAATAATTTACACTACGTTTACTTTTCAGGTGGGCAAAAAACTGAATGAAGTAGATGGCCATCAAGGATCAATAAACGACATGCAGATGTCTAAGGATTCCATGATGTTCGTCACTGCTTCCTCAGATAACACGGCCAAACTTTTTGACACAGAATCATTGATGCATCTTAAAACGTATCAAACGGAACGGCCAGTAAACAGTGCTGCCATTTCTCCTATCCTTGATCATGTAAGTTCTGCATTGTTTAAATGTCTACGAAAATGTTAATTTATTTTTTAAGAAATAACTGGCGTATTGCCGATAATTTCAAGTTTATGGCAATTAGATTACAACACTTGGCCTTTGGAAAATAATATGGTATAGAGATTTTGAGGTGTTCAAGTATAGGGTTCCGCAATATAAACTGTACTTTGCCGAACTTCAAATTAGTCTTTTAAAGAATTGGTAACAGAGGAGATGGAATAGTGTAGTTAACCCTTCCAAGGGTTGAGGTGTTTAGACAGCAATACTCAGAGGACAACCAGAAACCTTTCTTTCGACTTCACGTATTTCTTCGATGGCGGCGGTTTTAAGAATTGGCAAGTGAGAGCTATCCACGTCCATCATAATGTGGTTTTTACCATTATTTGTGTCAGCCCTTCATTTGATGCATCGTGAGGCCCTGAGCACGTTGATAGGATCTAGTAATTGGCTAAAGAAGATGAATAAATGAAGTGGTAGAATGCCTGAGTTAAATTTTATAATGTGGGTGGTGGAATGGGATAGTTACCCCATCCAAGGTGAGAGGCGATGCATTTATCTGAGGGATAGCATTATCCTCCAGATAACACAATATGGGGTGTTTATCCATCCCTAGTTAAACCTTATCTGGCGTTTTAATTTACCTGGTTCCTGGACGGCTGGATAACTGTTATAACTAGAGGTTAATGAGTTATCTAGAGCTTTCTAACCTCAAACAAGTTTATTAATTACAAAAACCTTATTTGAATCAAGTTTGATCGTCTTCTCTCTCTAGAAATATAGCAAATGGCAAAAATGTGGTGGTTTCTTATTTGCTGAGCTTGATAGCATGATGACACTGTTGTGTTGTGGACGTCAGACCCGGTTCTTTCAATAGTCCATCCATGAAGAAAATGTAGCTTCTACACAACTCTGTGGTAGCTCCATGGGTAAATCGCCCTTATTTTGTTGCCTACGGACACCTCTGAGGATGCTAACGGCGCTATCTGCCCAGACAGAATTTATGTGAGGGATAATTTTATCCGCAAGGTAAATTCGGCATTGATAAACGACTCACATTCTCTATCTGGAGTACAGCGCTATACTCAGTATAGCTATCCTGCAGTTAATGTAGATAATTGATAAACCGGCTCTAAGAGGTTAAAGTGCATGCCAAGAGGTAGCAGTTGCAAGAATCAGCAACGAAGAAATCATCCATGTCCGTAATAGAATCCACAATATACTGTAGACAGGATTGTATACATTGGCTGATGTTAGTTGGAGAATTTAGTCACTTCGTAATGTAGTTTTGAACCTTTCCAAGCTGTTCAGCACATGCATAGATTTGTTTTATTTCGATTAACAGTTTAGAATTGTAGTTCTGCATTCACAGTTCATCTAGAACCAAGTTTTGATCGGTTCGATATAGTTCAGAATTTTTCCAGATTGAACTCTACATCTACATACTCTTTGTACTAATAGCTAACGTAATGCTAATTGCTTACTGCGTATGTTATTTTACTGTTTACATTCAGCTTCTCCTACCGCCAATGCCTCTGCCTCACGCCTTGCTTTTCTAGGGCAGCAATACGGCTCCAAAGCTAAGGCTCCAACTCCGTTATAACCGAGTTTTTCTCTTGAACTAACGAGTTTTACTCTCAAAAACACATACAATTGAGATTAAACAAATAAAATAAAAACTGTTGTTCGATTCAGCGTGAAAAAATTCGTAGAAGCCGACCCCAAACTCGTATTTTCTTAGGGGGTTCTTTTTCATATAAAAACCATATATTTTTCAACATACGTCATACTTTTCTCCCCCAATTAGCTAAGTAAAAGTAAATTTGACTAGACTGTTCAAAAACTGACAGTTTGAGGGTGTTTTTCCCGAACACCCCATCGATTTTCCCTAACAGAGAGGTGAATGCCGTGAAAATTTCGTCAGAAAACACTAAAAATTAACAAGCTTTAAGTTTGAACAATACAAAAAATTACTGGATAGGGGTTTGAAAAAATGTTTGGTTGCCTATCTGATGGAAAATTTTATGCTCTTTCCAACGGTATTTTTACTTTACTTATCTAATTAAGGAAGTTATGGTCATTTTAGTGAAGCAAGGTCGAACACACGAAAAAAATCTTTAAAATTTAATAACTTGAAAACAAAGCGTTAAAAAAATCTCATAGAGGAGCTTTTGATCAGAAATGAGCTCTTAAATCGATCCCTGAAGTTTTGTCGTATCTTTTTCGTACACCTTGTATAGTAGGGAATTGGCTCAGTTCCAATGAAGTCAGTTATTTAAAATGAAGCGTGTTTTTGTATCACGCCTGCAGCTCCCACTTCTTTCTTCGGACATAATTTATAATTTGAGATCAAATTCTATTGAGTTCACAAAATGTATGAACCGTGCTAAGTATGATTTATATTCCTCTTTCTGTACATAGGGATCGTTTTACGGAACTTTTGTCTCCAGATTTGTTGCCTATTGACTCCATTCTTTCCGAGTTGGAAGGGATTATTTCATATTGGAAGAGTAGCCTTGTCACCACAGTTCATAAAAAAGGAAGTTGGAAAGATTACGATAATTATCTACAGATCTCTATTATACCAGACTTTCTGAAAGTGACAGAGTTGCTATTATATGATCACCTCCAATCAAGCTTCCATATTCTCCAAGATTCCATAGCCTCTTTAGCATGGAATGTTTCAGCAAAGACCTTAACTACCTAAAAACGGGACCAAGTTGTAGCTGGAGGCATTTAGCTTCTTAATTTCCCACCACATAGAAATCATTCACCACTTGTTAAAAAGTTCTGAAATGTTACATATCACACCACATATCTCAGTTACTTATTTGAATTGCACTGTGTAAGCGGGTGGCCCCTAAGGGCAGAGTCGCCAAAACCCCTTGCAAAATGTAAAGCGTTGAAATTTGTTATATTATTTTTGTTTAGATCGCATTGAGTGTCCCTTTTCTTAATGAATTCTGCTCTGCCAATATTTTGTTGTTCGACCTAGCGGTGGTTTTTGGTATACCCACGCACTGCAAACTCAGGAGCTTAATAAGAGATTTTCCCATTGTACTTGTGAATTCCCTATGTTTTGAGGCTGTATTTTTGTATATCTCTTACAGGTTGTGCTTGGAGGTGGTCAGGAAGCATCCGTCGTAACAACAACTTCAACTCGTGTTGGTAAATTCGACTCTAGATTCTTCCACCTCGTCTTTGAAGAAGAATTTGCTCGTGTCAAAGGTCATTTCGGTCCCATCAACAGTTTAGCTTTCCACCCCGACGGAAAAGGTTACGCCACAGGCGGTGAAGACGGTTACGTGAGAATCCAATCTTTTGATCAATCTTATTTCGATTTCAACTTTGACTTCTAAGCTAAACTAGTTTCTATGTATTTTTTGGTAAATAAAATGTTTTCACACAATAATCTGCATTTAGCACTTGGTAATTTTATTTTTATTTCCTGTCCTAATGTTAATTCAGGAGTAGGTCTTCCTTGAAGTGATACAACGTAATAAGGTTGGTAGATTTCCAAAATGCCATGATTAATCTATAGTTGAATCTTGAAGATGCTGGAATGTCTAGAAATGCCTCACTATATAAATATTCCTTTGGTACACAGCAAGCAGTATACAGCTGTAAACTTTGCTTGTACAGGCTCCTTAGACAAGATACCTGATCTCTTAGGGAAAGGAAGGCCGGAATTTCCCCATTACTAAAGTAGTAAAGACGTAGAATGTCAAAAACAACCTGATACCTACACCAGGTTCAAATGTTAATGTTAGGTACCTACCCAAAGCTTCTCGGTGAAAACAAATTTCCATTGTATTAAAAAGTATCCATACTTTTTTTTTTTTTTTGTACAGTGATAAGAGGAATAGTTCAGTGTAAAGCTTCTTGTCCTCATGCGCGAGGTCTATATTTTGTGAATGTGATCTGTGCTGTCCTGGATAGAATTTGGTTTTCTATCCTCAGTCTCAACCATGAACCATCAAGTGAACATTGTGCATTTAAAACTCGAAAAAAACCAATCACGCCACATTGCAGTCTCACACACCTGTATAGTCGTCTCTGATCAAACAATTTTCTTTCCCCTTCTCTAAATAAATAATGTTCGTGAAGAATAGTTTGTATTCGTTGGGGAAGGTTAGGAAAATACTTCAACTTCATAAATTAATATTGATTTATAATATAGTATTTTGTTAAAAAATCAAAACAATTTTTAATAATTTCATCCATTTTTTTAATCTAAATGTATGTACATTATCTAGATATTTACAAGTTAAACAAAGAACACAACGAAAATGGTAGGTATAAAAAGCATAGGTATAGGTATATATACAAGTATAAATCTAATGGTAGTAGTTGCATGACGCTTCGCCCCATTAACTTTGATTGCATTTGGTTTTAGTTATAAGTACCTAGTGGGAGATACGTTGTTGAAATCGTCAGATACTTGGATGACATAATTTTTGTTAGTGGTTTTCATGCATTTTGGTGGTATCGAGGCTAAATTGAGGAGTCTTTCTTTAAAGTTAACTTGTGTCGGACTTGTTCATGAAGTAATTAATATTATTTGACATTCATTAATATGAGAGTGCTTTTTGTTGTTGTTAGTCCTAGATGTGCTGGGTGGGTTGGGACCCATTGTGGCGTTAAGCCATTATGTACCTATTAACACAGGTTATTGCTAGACACAGGAATAACAAGTTGATAGACGGCTTGTTTTTCCAGCAATGGTTAATTCTTCTCTTGATGAATCTGGGTTTTGAAACAAACAAAATCTCATACGGTGAAGTTGTAGAGACCCACTCCAACAATAAAAAAGATGACCTCTGACCTACAAGTGGAAATATTCATAGAACAATATTGTAAAAGACCGACAGTATAATTATGTAATTGCTACTGTCAGTTGGTAGTCAATCAATGGCTCTACTATGGACTGTCCTTTCGCTATCTATTTCAGTTTTTTTTTTTTTTTTTTTTTTAAATCAGATTGTGCTTCTTGGCAGCCAAGGAAGCCTCCTGAAGACAATTTTTATTCTTGCTAATGAATAATGCTTTTTCATTTTGAGTTTGAGATCTTTTTGGATTCCTATGACTATCTGCCACTCTGTAAAAATTGTCATAACATTTCATAGCTTTCTCAATAATATTGCCAAATCATGGAATTGTTCTGGTGGGCCCTGTGTCTTCTTTATGCCATGTTAGAACAATTAATGTATCCACTGCATTCGTACACATCGAAATCACCTCATTTTTCCTTAACATTCCTGACTGTAAGATCCAGTCTAGAGCTTACTTAAAAGGTGAAATATAATGGGTGTTGAGGTATTGAAAGAGGGCTAAAGGAGTCTTATAAATTATTCAGCTCCGTTTTTTTTCAAAGCTGAATCTGAATTCGAGGTCAACATTGTAAAATTCTGTCACACTGTAATACCCTATTGTAGATATTGTTTTGGGTTATTTCAGTTACAACTGTATAATATCACACGAGACCGAACTAACTTTACTGACCCACCTGAACCGACTTGTCAGTCTATCAGCGATAATGATTGCTAACTTCATAATACAAGATTCAGTTCATTTCGTAAATACTACCCGTGGTAAAGAGTGTGTTATTGAAACTCTAGGAATCAACGAAAAAAGACTCGGGAATGTAGATAGTTGTTCCTATACCAACCAGGCTGAAATATTGACTAACAAAAAATAGTATAACATGTAGAAGGTAGAAGAACAATTAATTTTCAGTTTTTACTTCACTTGAATTTGATTTCATAAGGCTCTCTATGGAAAAGGGAGTGGGGGTTTTGATGGCCTCTGATTTAATTGGATGAGACGTCGTGAGCACGTTGTTTGAAGGTTCTGTGCTGATTTCGATTGTGATGACGTTCGGGCGAGTGGAGCTAGTTGTGGAGGTTATTACGCTGCTGCGACTCATCGTTTGCTCATGAGGGTAGTTCAGATGTTTCACATCGTCGTACATCTGGAATGGTAAAGTATTTAAATGAGATAACTTCGTGTTAAAATTGAGTTGTTTTGTTGGTATACATGCTGAGATCACTATGACGTCATTGGGCACATTACCCATTTTCTAATATCACACAATCAAGCAACTCTCCGTAGAGTAGGAGCAGTGGACATTGTAATAGAGTAGGCAGGGTCAATGTCAGCATTACCCCCCCCCCCCCCACTTTTATATACAATGTATAACTAGTATATTATAATATACAATGTATTACAAAACTCCTGCATCACCCCGACCTTTTTCATCTGCTCCTCAGTATATAAAGGCCGTCAGAGACTCATGAAGCTATTTCAAGGTACCTAATGATGTTGGATTATTACAAACTCCTATCTAAGGCAATTAAGATCCTCCAGAAGAAAACCCGTCCTTTCTCCTACCTTTTCCCGTATCAAGATCAACCAAGTAACTTAGGTACTCAGCCCAGAAGTGGGTGTGTGTCTCCCAAGGGTCAGGGATATGTATGCAGTGATACCTACCAACGCAATGGGTTCTCGCTATGGCTGTGAAATCCCACACCTGCCTCAACTCAAAATACTGAACCCAAGGACTAAGCTTCTCATAAATCTATAGACAATACCACAGTCTCATCCCTCTCTGTCTATGTACAAGGATCTCTATGACTAGTACTAGGGATCCCTATGTCCATGATTAGGGTTATAATGACGTTGGTGTGAAGGGATTGCCCTAGAGAAATGCGATGGTTTAAAAATATATAATTAAACCGACATCAATGCCAAGCAACATTTACATCAGAAACAATGAATAGAAAAGACGGGAGGAGCATGACTGAATTTAAAAAAAAGGTGACCTAATAGAAAAACGCTGCAATCTATTTCACAAAGGTTTATTATTTTTTCAATTTAGTATGATCGTAGTTTTAGTTGGCTTGCGTACGTCATAAGGCCCGTCCAGACTCCTCGGCGTGTCCTATTTCGAGTTGCCACAACCTATACTTCTATAATTATATACGCATGTTTATATTTCTTGATTTGAGCTCCTATCTATTCAAATAGTTATTGCCTTAATAATATCATTATCTAAGTACGCACGAAAAGTCGAGAGGATATGTTATTAAATATGCGTAGGAAAAGCATTGGTATTAACACACAAATATGACCTAGAAAAAAACATATATTCATGCCTCGAAGGAACGCTGTACCCACCTCATGGTGCCGCGGCGCCTCCTCTCACTCCACCCCCCGCTCACCACCCACCGTGACCCCCTGCCAAGCGTGCCAGGCACGTCTAACACTAAAAGCCTCAAAAAGACACTTTTTCGCCCGTTTTTGGCCCATAGCATCTATGCGAGTAAAGCGATCGGGATGGTTAAACGTTAGGACCAACTAGACCCCAAATGGAGTCTATGTGCGAAAGAACGGGTTTTTTAAGTAAATTCTTAGGCCTTTTATGGCCCGGACGGCGGACGGACATTTCAAATTTGGATTCTACGCACCTTGAAACGTAAAGTGACAAAGTTTGAGGGGGAGTTATGAAATTTTTTAGCTATACGATCACATAGGCTTATTATTGGAAATAATAAACCAAAATTGATAAAAATCGTACCTATCTTCTTTGCAATTATTACGTTGAATTGGAACATCAACATTTTATTGAAACGATAGAACATTCCTGCACAAAACTTTTCTAAATTGTCAATAAAATTCCTAAAACGGGCAACCATTATTTGAAATCTATTCTGTTTTGTAGTTCATTGGTGGTGTGTCAATTTCCTTATGTAGGTAGGTTGGGTTGTGAGGGGGAGAATCGGTAGGCTTCCATTCTTTAATTAAAATTAAAAGTAGTTCCCCCTGGAAGACAATGTGCTCCACCAACATTTGCTTTTTTCTCAGTTTAAATAAAAATTGACCATATCAAGGGAACCAAACACAACAGGTAAGCAACCACTTTAAATGAAATACTAAATTACAATACTATCTACCACTATACTGCTGTACTAAGAATAGATCCCGTATCTGCATTTTTGGCTATATTGAGTTAATGGTACCCAACCGTTTTGTGGGGTGGTTTCTTTCGATTTTGCTAGTCTCGAAGTCGGATCTCAACGGGAAATGCCTCAAAAACGGCTTACAATTATCGCATTAACTACGTTTTGGTTCGATTTACTAATGAAAATCCCGTAACTGGCCTTTTCTAGAGCAAAAACGCTGCAAATTATTACACAAAGGTTTATTATTTCTGTATCATACAGACCTTCTACGCAGAAAACTGACCGTAATTATTTAGCCTCACTTATAGTATATTTACTAGGCATCGAAACTCGGGGCGTCCAATATTTGGTTCACTCGTTCACTGCATCACAGCTCCAGGACCCCATAATTTTACGCTTTATAGTAAAGTTGAGGAAAAAAAAAAATAAATGGGGCCTTCTAGGGACACCCGAAGGAAGCTAAGCTTTATATCATGAAGCGTAGAATAGAATTATGAGTATTTTCATACTCATAAACGATAAACAATCTCTTCTAATTGGAATTAATTTCATCGCACTCTCTCTCTCTCGCCTTCCCTCCCCTTCCTTCCCTCTCCCCTCCCCTCCCTTCCCTCTCACTCCCTCAGCCTCCCCCACACTCCCTCGCCCTCCCTTCCCTCTCACTCCATCTTTTTGAGCTCGAGACAACGTAAAATAGAGCTAATATCAGGAAATTTCTACTCAAAACCTAGAGACGCATTTTCCCAAAAGTAGGGTTAGGTCAGATACGGGATCTGGTCTTAGTATGGCAGTATAACTAAATAGGTACTCATCTATACCTCTCAACAGGTTACCCACTATAATATGATGAAGGAGGAACAACCTTAATATTCTAACTCAATGATAATGAATATGATGAAGAAAGACCAACCGTAATACAAACTCAATGATAATGATAATAACTTGACACATTAATCCAAAAGGTTTTGGATAAATTTCATAGGGTAGCAAACCTGAAAAATCTTAAAAATGAAATAACTCGAAAACAAATTAAAAGACTTTCTAAGAGGAACTTTCGATAGTTCCAAAATCGGTTCCGAGCCTATGACCGTCACTAAACACCCTGTATATCCTGAGCAGTTAGTAATATGTAGGTGCTAGGTAGGTACATCATTCGGTTTGAGTAGGAAAGAGATGCATTTGCGGCAGGTTTGTGTTTCATTCTTTATTGATAAATATTCGTGAAAGTAGTGCATGCATAACATACCTAATGGACATTTTTGTATAGGTAAGCAAATAATCTTTATCATGAGACTTAGTAGGTATGTAAAGATCCAATTTTAGAAGTTCATGTGAAAAGGCTGGTAGTCTAAGGTATATTGTAAAACGTCCAAGATTGAGTTTCTTATAAACATAGATGATACATCGCCCTAACTACAGTGTGGTAAATGTGTTTGTTACTCCGAAACGCATGAATCTATTATTGTCCTAAACAATGTCTACAGAATTTCAAATTCTCTTTGATGGTTCTCCTGTGTAATATCAACCGGGTCGAGTTGTATTTCCCACTTGCTTATTGGGTCTCCCCCATAAACTGTTGTCGAGCACGTAAGCAAACGTTTACAGTATCCAAGTCGTAAATCAACATCGTAAATAGGATCAAAGTTTGTTTTGGTTGTTGACATTTATAGCGAGTGGATGTATCTCGATCAGCAGTTCTCCCCGAAGCCGGACAGCGTTTCGGTGGGTTGCGGAAGGGGGGGATTCGCTGACGGGCTGAAACGCGTGGTTTCCAGTTTGATTAGCCCGCGAAGACGGTTTGAAGTTGGGAATGGAGTAGAATAACTCAAACCCCCACCCACCACTTTCTACGCCCTCTCCAGCGTTTGCTTGCAATATTCATTATTGATTTGGATGGGACCAACTACGTACCTACATGGTATTAGTCCCCTGGATAGCTAAGAGTTGAATCCGCCTGGGTTAATCAAGTCAGGAAAACATTAATGTAGGTACCTAATGTTGGATTTACGCTGTGTATTAAAGACACGGCCTTAGAGACACTCTTTAACGAATTTTGATTAAAAAAGAACGATGATAATTAAGATTAAAATGTAGGATATTGAGCTCTCCCCTCAACATACTGATTTCATAACCGATCAACATCATTAGATACCTAGGTACCCTACCTACCATCTTTGATGTTCTCCTGTAATCTAGCATCTGTCGATTTAATTGAACCTTTCTCATATTGAATTAAGCCCTTTTTCAAATAAATTAAACCTTATGTAAAACGTGCAAAACCTTCTTTCAAATGAGTTGAGCCTTTTTCCAAATGAATTCAACATTTGATAAACGAATTGAACCTTTTGCTAAATAGATTAAACCTATCAACAAAATACCTTACCAAATTTTTTAATGGAACCTTCTCAAGTGGTACAATACATACAAATTGGACAGCAACAATTCATTGGATTATTTTATTCGTAGAAGCTGCGAAAATCGACAAAAAAGTCTGCAAAGTTGGCTGTGGTTCATAGTTTTCTTGTAGGTATCAATTACTGGAAAGTATAGATCATTGAAATGTTTTAAATCATTTTAAAAGATAAACCATTCAATACATTTTTTTGAGATTTATTTATTGCTACTGAAAATTATAATTTCATCTAGCAATACTTTATTACACATCTGTACTAAACCTAACCCTAATGCTCTAGCAGAAATATTCACACTGACTTTCATTGCACTATTGATATACCACCTTGGTTGTCCAGGATGTTCAGCATCTCCAGGTTCTCATGTTTATGGAGGCGTTGTTGGTGCTTCCTTGCGTATTTTACAATGTTTTGATTGACGGTATCCATCCCTAAATCTCGATTAATATCATCGTTTCACATGTACCGAGGGGCACCAACAACGCTTCTCAGTATTTCATTCTGAGTAGTTTGGATTTTTTTAATATTTGATTTCTCGGCACATCCCTAGAGTTGTATCCCGTAAGTCCAGATAGGGTGAAGAATCTGCTTTTATATGAGTAGTTCATTGTGTAGTGAGAGCTGGGAATTTCTTCCCAACAGCCAATACATCTTTCTGAATTTGATTTTCAACTCCTCTTTCTTTTTCTCGATGTGATTATTCCAGTTGAGTTAGGAGTCGAGAGTCATACATAAGTATTTAACTGAATCTCCATGCGGTATAGCATTTGAGTTAATCTTAACATTCCAGCACACGGAGAGGCGAAGAAGATGCTGAGGTGAAAAGAAGAATCGCTGCTGCTAACCGAACCTACTTCGCATTCGTCAAGCTACTAAAGGACAGGAATCTGTCCAGGGCGACGAAACTCCGTATTTATAAGACCCTTATACGACCAGTGGCAACCTATGGGTGCGAGTCTTGGGTCCTCACAAAAACCAATTGCAGGAGACTGGACTGCTTCGAGCGAAAAGTTTTAAGAAGAATTTTTGGCCCAGTTTACGAGGGTGGAACCTGGAGGAGGAGGAAGAACAGGGAGCTTGCTGAGCTTTACAAGGAACCCTCTATCTCTGCTCATATCCGTACGTTGCGCCTTAATTGGTATGGCCACGTGAGGAGAATGAATAGTGATCGGCACGTAAAACGAGTGTTTGACCTCAAAAATGAGGGTACACGACCGAGAGGGCGGCCTAGGGCAAGATGGAGGGACGAGGTAGAGAGTGATATGAGGCGCGCTGGTGTCGGCTGGAGTGATGACAGGACAGTTTGGAAGCAGAGGGTTATTCAAGCCAAAGACCAGTTGAGTCTGTAGTGCTACGCGAAGAAGAAGAAGAAGAGAATCTTAACATTCCAGGGTTTAATTTTTCGGAGGTAGTGAAGTTTATATGAATCGATTTGGATTCGTTTAGTTTTATTCTCCACATCTTGGTCCATTTAGAGACCTTATCAGCAGATTTCTGAAGCATTCGTGTTGCAGATTCTATGTCATCTCCAACAGAGAGGATATCCGTGTCATCTGCAAAAGTAGCTACAGTTGTATTTTCGTGTTGGGGTAAGTCCCGCGTAAACAGGAGGTAGAGTACAGGCCCTAGAACACCCTTGCGGGACCCCTGCTTTGATGGGCTTCAGACTTGAGTATTGATCGAGAGCCCTGAGGAACTCCAGGTGTAACAGAAAATGGTTCAGCCTTATAAGTCTCCATACACACTGAATCTGTTTCCGCTCTGTCAAGTATGAGGCGATCGCGCTCAGGAAACTTCGCCCGATTCCCAGTGCGCTCATTTTTTGTACCAGCTGGGGAATACAGAGCTTATCATAGGCCTTTGATATGTTGATAGGTACCTCTATACTATAACGACCTGAAATCCACAATGACACGGACATCGAATAATGCCATCCTCTGCGGTTCCCTTACCCCCCCCCCCCCCTGACAAGTTAAATCTTCTCGTGGCTCTGCCCCTGGACATGAACCGACTGCCTCCTTGACGATTGGATATTTGGTACTCTTGCCCCATGCGGTTGTCATGACTTCGCCAAACGTCTCGGATTTCATTATGGCGTTTCGTAATAAGGTCCTCAGTTTCACAGCCATGTTTTGATCCATCTTCACTCTTTTTCTTGATGGTCTCACACTTCTATAGTTCTGCTTGGTTTTATATCTTGATAATTGGCTCCACCTCGGTTGTTCATAAATTTTAATATTAAAAAAACGAAGAATTGAACAATTGAACTGCAATTATCGTGGAAAATAGATTGACGTTGTTCAATTCAAGGTGCAACAAATTCAGAATCCCATCTGCAATTATTGATTTGGAGAATTTTCCGTTTTAACAGACTGGTATTCTCATATCGTTGTTTAACTTATTCAAATCATTGCGTATAAGGTATCTAACACTAACCTACAATTGTATATTCATAGACTCTTTTCAATGTAATCAGTAATGTCTGATTTTGTTGACATTAACTGCAAACACTCAACTTCTATATAAAAGACACGTAACTGATGATTGCATAAGAACATTTACTCAGCTGTTAATTAGTTTACGTCCTCGCTTGATCCAACATTACAATTAAACATTATTATTCGCTGGAAATCAATAGAAGGAAAAATGGGATGCCAAATAAGGTGGTGTTTTTTCAAATAAAATCTCAGCACACCCGCGTGTTGAATGTCTCGATTGTTCTAGTGAAAGCCAAAATCAACTGAAATAGGAAGACCTTGGAATTTAATTAACAAAGGTATTAATTTTAAACAATATCAAGTTTTTAAACGATTTCGTGATTCAACACCTTGCGTGAGCATTAAAATTTTTATGGTGCACTAAACGAATTTTAGACATTAGGCAAGGCTTCAAAATACTTTTCCAGAATTATACCATTTACGTGGGATCTTGTATAAATTTTACTGTGTAAAAATTAAGCTATTGTAATGAGTATTCATGTTTGTTAATTAGGTAATGCACGGATTGTACAGGGACGTTTCAATTTCAATTAAATTCTCAGAATGTAATGAACCATGTTTATTTAAATAGTTACCTATATTTATAACATTTGTTGTTGTTTGTTATTAGAGAATTGTTTGCTGGTGTTCTATTATTTCATTAATTTCCTTTTGGTAGATGCCTATGTATTTCGTTATAAATGTAACCATGTATGAGTAACAACATTACTAAAGAAAAGTCATAAAATGTGTTAGGAGAATAAGTAATTTTTCAGATGGTTTTCGACTGTACTCTACCCAATACGATAACCACTTTTTTAAGGAATGTCAACAATTTGGAGCTGATTTCCGAAAAAATTTGGGTTATATGGCTTCAACATTTTCTTGTCATAACAAGCACCTCTCGAAATGACTTCAAAAAGAGCTTGATAGATATAAGTATATTTGCTCTGAACATAGGTATGTATGTTACAACAAAGGGGATATCATAGATACATTTAATATGGTGCACAGACAATATGCTTTTTGGGATCAGTACAAATTCAGCTAGAAAAACATTACGTGACGAGGTAAAAAAATACATATATCTACATTAAATGACGGCTGAATCCAAATATGACCTCAAATTTGTTTTTCTATTGATCCTTACTCAAATACAACTTACTACGAAAAAATAAGTTTGTCATGATACAAATACAAAAGGTTAGTCAGTCCTGTGTCGAAAGCCACCAACCTCACCCGTCCAGATTTTTTTAGAAAGGGTGATGTGACTCTTAGAAAACGTAAAAAAATTCTGATCCGAATTGCGCAAACGGAGCTTAAAAATAAGCTACTTCTTCAGAAAAAATAGGTCCCCAGAAAACGGACGTCATTCTTGGATTTTACTCTCCAACAAACACCAATTCCCTAGAACACACCGATTACAAACATTGTTGACTTTGAGTCCATTTCCGTAATTTGAATAGGGGAGGGGAGGGGGGGGGATTATATACCCTCATTGCTGAAGTTGGAAGGGTGTGATTGGTCTCAATAGACTCTCCCCTCCATTTACCTCCTTCCATCATGAAATTAGCAACTCCAGACATAGGTATTATGTTCCAAAACAAGACCGAATTCATAATTAAAAAAAAGACAAAAAATCACGAAAATGTGACGAGAATAGATAAATAAAACATCAAGATTTAGTACTATAACCCCCTCCATTCACCCCTTCCACAATAAAATTTGGAACTCCTGATATACGTTCAAAAACTGGGCAAAATTCATAGTTGACAAAAAAAAAAAAAAAAATCAAAATCTAACAAGAACAGATAAAACACCACGATTTATCAGTATTACCCCCTCCTTCACCCCCTTCCATAATGAATTTGAAACTTCTGACATACATTACAAAACTAGATCAAATTCTTAATGAAGAAAAAGAAAAAAAAAACGCTGCAAATTATTACATAATGGTTTATTATTTCTGAATCAGATAGCCAGCTATAGTAACCAGCATGCTCTGGGGCTTTCGCCAGTCTCGTTTATAGTATCCACCTCTGTTCTCGCGTTACAGGCTGCGCTCCCGATGGGGAGCAACCCGATTGGTCTCATTCAATCCACGGAGCTAATTTCTACAGGAATCAGACTAAAACCGTAGCATAGCGTATTCCAAAAGCATCTGGAACATATCCCAGTCGATTCTGCGTCCGAAATTACTTGGGTGACGACACCTCACTTACCCATGGCAGAAATATAAGTAAACAGTTATTCATCCAGAGGGTTCAGACTCCAACCAGCCCATGTAATGCAATTTTAATTTAAAAACGAATTGCTTCGAACTATCTGAGAAGATTTTGGGAAGAAGAAGAACGAAGGATTTTAGATGGGCTGGATCAATTATTTTTGTAACATACTATAGTATGATATAATATACTAAATATACTAGTGTGTTCAAGGTAGGTTAAATGTTATATGGGGTAAAAGTAATAAAATATAAAATATGTATTATATATGTTCCAATACGCCCCGGACACCTTTCTGCTACTCCCCATGTTCCGTTCCACTCTGCCCCTAATGCCGTACCCCCCTCAGGTTGGCGCGGCGTATTATGTTTTAACACGAAAAAGAAATAAATATCCATTCTCCTACACCCCTCTGCTACGCCCCTGGTCACCTCAGCCCCCACAAGGTGCCGCGGCGCCTCCTCTCACTCCACCCCCCGCTCACCCACCACCGTGTCCCCTGCCAGGCGTGCGCGCGTGCGTAAGTCTAACACTCAAAGCCTCGAAAAAGACACTTTTTCGCCCGTTTTTGGCCCATAGCATCTATGCGAGTAAAGCGATCGGGATGGTTAAACGTTAGGACCAACTAGACCCCAAATGGAGTCTATGTGCGAAAGAACGGGTTTTTTAAGTCAATTCTTAGGCCTTTTATGGCCCGGGCGGCGGACGGACATTTCAAATTTGGATTCTACGCACCTTGAAACGTAAAGTGACAAAGTTTGAGGGGGGGTTATAAAAATTTTTTGCTATACGATCACATAGGCTTATTATTGGAAATGATAAACCAAAAAGTTCCAGTCATGCAGCATGATCGTGTGAGCGAATATTTGTAAATTGTAGTGCTACGTTGTGTTACGTTAAATGGTTACCTAGCCGTTTTCAGCCATTTCTAGTGATTTGTTTTAAGCATATTTTTGAAATTTGTCCAATTTAATGAGCTCACAAAATGCTGGCTAACGAAATCATCTTTTCGTTTGGAATCCTAAGTAGAGTTACCTATCGTCTGGAATGGACACAAACATATCTATAGGTGTAAAAGTTGGTGTGAAATATTTAGGGTGTCTTTGTCGTAGTGTGAAAGAAAAAGTCAGGTAGAACTACATCGAAAATGGAGCAGGATGCCGCTAATCGCACCGTCCTTTCTCAATTAGTTGCCGATATGATCTTAGCGAATTTTCGTTGATAATGAAGCTATATTAAAGATTTTTTCGAAACAACCATGTTTTTTACATAAAAACCCATATTTCTTCTTTTAAATCACCTTTTTTCAACGTATAACCCCATTTTCGGAGTTAGCCTTAAATTTTATCAGAGAGCAGACCGTTTTCAAATTTATTTAACACCATTCAGCCCCATTCATTAAAAAACACGTTATTTCTGTTAAAAATTGGGAATTTTTAAAATATTTAAAAATTAGTCACTCTCTCAAAAATGATCTTGGAGACCGTAAACTTTCACAAAAACTGCTTCATTTAATACTCTTTCTAACGGTATAGTCAAGTTCACTTTTACTTTGCCAATTAGAGAAAAAAATTATGTTTTATCTTGAAAAAGTGGTTTTTTAAATGAAATAGTGGGGTTTTTTTTTTTAATTACCCTTATAGACTTGAGAGTTTGGTGTCAGTTTCCACGTATTTTTTCACCCTGAATCGAACTGTTACACTTGCTTCTGCCTAACTCCGTTATAACCGAGTTCAACACTTTAATCAACTAGTTTTACCCTAAAAACACATATAGGGCAAAGTGTTGTACCTTGCACATGTTGTACCTGTAGCTATCCTTGACTTTCTAGCCTGTGAATAAAGATATAAATTATTTCTTGAGGCCCAGATTCCATTTTCAAAGAAGAAATGAG
Organism: Adelphocoris suturalis; assembly: GCA_030762985.1. Lineage (NCBI taxonomy): Eukaryota > Metazoa > Arthropoda > Insecta > Hemiptera > Miridae > Adelphocoris > Adelphocoris suturalis. The sequence goes on along the minus strand of CM061043.1, from coordinate 35,527,791 downwards.
CTATTTAGATGGCTTCGAAATTTTAAAAGTGGGGAGGAAGGGTAGGATCCTCCTACAAATCTGTTTCATACCTAGATCAAAGGACACAAGCCTAGATTTTTAACGTTTTATTGTATATATATTTACTTATATATTTATAAGGTATATTTCCGGACGATAACTCCCTTAAAACATGGCGTTCAGAATTCGTTCCATTTTTTTTTTTTTTTTTTTTTTTTTCAATTAATAAGATAACTTTATTGTTTAAAAACATTACAGTTTTGCTCGAAATTAAATATAGTAGGATAAAGATCCTAATTCACGTGGCACATGTAGTGAGGTGTAGCCCAGTGGCTACCCTTCATCCAGTTTAGTCCATATTTTCAAATTCTATATCTCCTAATAGAGCGTCTTGAAGGCGACGTTTTTTCAGGCGACGGCTCGGTGGGAGTTCAGGTGAATTGATGGGAATGGAAGCTATTAAGGGATTAGTATGGTCCACCATTTTGCTGCTCATTCTCATATATGTGTCCTTGATCACAGTCTTCACCATCGGGATTCCAAGATCATTGTGGAGAACTGAATTTCGCACAAACCAGTCCGCTCCAGTTATCATGCGCAATACCCGGTTTTGCAACACTTGGATTTTATTAATGTGATATGTTGCAGCTGCTCCCCACAGTCCACATGAGTAAGTCCATATTGGTCGGATGAGAGAAAGATATATCAATCTTTTTGTTGAGATGGAGAGAGGGGAATGTTTTGTGAGCAGAGGTCGAAGCTGGCGAATCCGCTGTCGGATCTTATTTGTCAGGTAGGTGACATGCTCTTTCCAAGTCATTCGCTCATCTAAGTGAAGACCAAGGTATCGCACATGTGTCACAATGGGTATTGTTTCGTTGTTCATCGTAAGTTGGTCTGTGAAGTTCTGTCTCAAATAGGTGAAAGGTACTGCAGCTGATTTGGAGCTGTTGATCTTGAGTCTCCATTTCCTTGACCAATCCTCAATTTCACTAAGGTGACGTTGGAGTACCTCTCCAGCTTCGCGAAAACTATCGGCTTTTGTCAACGTAGCTGTGTCATCTGCAAACTGAGCTGTCATTACGTCTGGTGGACTAGGAATGTCATGAGTGTATAGAAGGAATAGGAAGGGACCAAGAACACTTCCTTGGGGCACTCCTGATTTCATTGATTTAGAGGTAGAAAGTGCTCCTCCGCATTTTACAGAGAAAGTCCGTCCGTCTAGGTATGAAAATAAGATGCGGTATAAAGTGTCAGATAGGTGAGGCTTCACTTTAACCAAGAGACCTTTATGTAGAACCTTGTCAAATGCTTTTTCTGTGTCCAAGAACACTCCTAGACACACTTTTTTGCTCTCATACGTCTCAAGAATACTGTCAATAACTCGATGTAATTGGTGGGAACAGGAGTGAGAGGAGCGGAAGCCAAACTGCGTATCTGGAAGTAATGAAGAGAGCGCCGAGAGAAGATGAGGAAGCAAAAGTCTTTCAAATATTTTTGAGAAGAGTGGCAGTAGACTGATGGGCCGGTAGCTCAACGGGTCATCAGCACGTTTATTTGGCTTCTTGACCATTACTACGTGGGCATGCTTCCATTTATAAGGAAAGTATGTCGTTCTAAGTACTGCGTTATAGATTTGAGTCAACATGACAATTCCTTTGCGTGGGAGGCATTTGAGAAGCTGCTTAGTTATTAAATCGTGACCTGAAGCTTTTTTGTTGGGAGAACGGTTTATAGCATTACGAACTTGCCCAGGTGTAAAGAAGAGGCGATGTGGTTGGAGCTGGAGAGGTTCTTCAAGCTTAGTATCTATCTCTTCGTCAAATACAGGATCTGATGGGGGAAATGGAGTGAACTGTTCTACGAGAAGTTGTCCGAAGATATCCGCTTTGTTCTGTTCTGTCGTGTACCATTGCCCCATTCTTTTCAGAGGTGGAATGCTTGTTCGGTCGCTAATCATGATTTTAGTTTTTCTCCAAAGCGAGCAGTCTTTAGTATTGAGGGTTAGTAGTTTTGTTTGTTCTGCTCTGTCCTGTTCTTCCTTCAAGGTTGCCTTCAGTTCTTGGGTCAGTTGGTTGAATCTTGTTTTGTCAGAAGGATATTGGGTGATTTGCCACCGCCTCCTCGCCGCATTTTTCGCATGTAGAAGGTTTAAAACCACTGGAGAGGCTGTTATTACATGTCTCGGGTTCTTGGCTCGAGGTTGCATGGATGCTTTCCCTGCAGCAATGTGAATCACATTGGTAATTTGGGATATAGCAATATCAATATCCTTGGGGGTTTTAAGTGGCATACTTAAACTAATCATCTCATTGGCCACATCTTGGTAAGTTTTCCAATCGAATGGATGATTGATTAGTCCGGGTTTGCGACAAAAGTTTGATGAGTCCATTTCCATGTCGAGTATGAAAGGTAAGTGATCGGAACTCATCTCGTGTGCGACCCATGAGCTTTTAATGAAGTTTGACGACTGCTTTCCTAGAAAAAAGTCTAAAATATCTGGCATATGTCTATCAGAAGAATAGAATGTGGGTTCAGACGGCGCAATGATTTCCAGAGAGTATCTAATTATAGCTTCCCGCAGAATCACACCCCTAGGATTACTGGTATTCGAGCCCCAACAGGGATGTTTGCAATTAAAGTCACCACCGAGCAAGAATCGTGTTTGCAGTTCGTGTATAATCCCCAGGAAATCACTCATGACAACACGATTTTCTGGTGCTGAGTAGAACGAACCTATTCTGAATGCGGACAATTGCGGATGTCTCAGGTTGATTTGAGCTACTTGAAAATTGGGTTCACAGATAGGAGGATGTTCGTCGTGAGGAATCGAGTTCTTGACGATCACGGCTGATCCACCTTTACTGCTACCACTGGGATGATCAGATCTGTAAACCTTATAGCCATCAATATATAGATTCTTGTACGGTGCCAATTTAGTTTCTGTTAACAGCAAAACATCAATTTCATAAGATCGTAAGAATAAAACAAGTTCGTGGTATTTATTACCTATGCCTCTACAGTTCCATGTGCTCACCCGGAATATTTTCGTTGATTCGCTATTCATTTCGTGTTCAGTAGAGTGGGAATTATTCGGGTCATCATTTGAATTAGCGGTGTGATAACGGTTAAGAGTTGATCAATCTTCTCAAGAAGCTGATCGTTTACGGAGGAGTGTTGATGTCGAACTACAGATGCATAAGAAGGTTGGAATTCAGGTGTCATGTTGGTAGAGGTAGTTGGTAGAATGTTTTGTCTACTGTCGTCTTGATTTCGGTTTTCAAGGGTCTTATGCGATGTTGTACCCTTTGTTGCATTCCTTGCTGTCCAAGGCATTTGTAATGCTTTGTACGCAGGACAACCTCTGTAATTGGCAGTGTGAGTACCTTTGCAGTTGACACATTGTGGGTGTTCGTTTGATGATTTTGTGCACTCATTTGAAGCATGAGAAGCGTCGCATTTTACGCAGCGTGGTTGTTTGTGACAATAATTTTTTGAGTGCCCAAACTCCTGACATTTGAGGCATTGAATCACGGTGTTGCGGGGTTTTGGAGGTTCTACTTTTATTCTGCAATAATACAAAGAATCAAGAGAATATATTTCCTGATTCTTGGGATTCGGCTTCAGATCAACAAAAAATAAAGGAAGAGGGATTTTAGTGACAGGGTGGTGTACTGGCAATATCTGCACCGGATCATAGCCTAGTTCTTTAATTTCTGTCATTAGTGTGTTCACATCACATTTCGGATGTAATCCACGTATGACGACCCGGAAATTCCGTTCAGATTTGAGCTGAAATGTATGAAATTCCGCACCATTGGTTTGGAGGCATGCTACTGCATTCCTGTAGTCATCAATTGCGTCGAAATTTAGCTTGAATTTATTATTGACAGTTGTGTGCCTGAATGATGATTTGCATTGACCTTTCAATGTATCAATTAAAACGTTCACATTATTAACATTGTTAATAAATATTGGTGGAGGTTTGGAAACCACATTTGCTGGTTCATTGATTGTCAATGATGTTGAAGAGTTATTTGTGTCATCCATTTTTTCCAATGGTGCGAATTTGTTAGGGGAGAAAAACATTGATGAATGGTGAGCTTCAGAATTGCTTAGCTTCGCGCGCTTTATTTTGAAATTACTCACATTATTTGGTGGAGGCTGCCTAGGAAACTTGCTAACATCATGATTATGGTTGCTATGCTGAGTGACAACAACCTCGTTTGCATCGTTCGCCATCTTAACCATAAATTGCAAAAAATAAATCGTTCGTATCTTCCTATACGACGAATACCACTGCACTCAACTTTGGATAAAGTTTCACGTCTATGCACAGTCGGTTGGTCTCCACGAACTATACGAGTTTATCACTTCTTAAACACAGTGAAACACTACATTTTTCACGGAGCCACAAAGAAAAAACTGTTCAAGTCGCGTTGCTAAAAACGAACAGTCAATTCGTTCCAACGCAGAAAAATCCGTCTTGGAAAAAAACAGTTCAAATTCGTTAGCCAGCCCGATCGCTCCAAAATTTCAGGCTCAAATTTACAATTTAATGGCCCAAAAATGCTTTTAAAAAATAGGGTTTTTTTTGGCAAAAAGGCATGTGGGGTGTCACAGTCGAAGTATTTTTTAGCACTAAGACGATTGCGACCACTCCCAGATCTCTAAGATACATAAATAAATGAGAAAAATCGATTTCTAGGTGAAAAATGCCAATAATTGACCAAATTTTCGAGTTCAGCTGCGTGTTCTAAAATTTTATTTGCGATCTCGTCACACGGCTGTCCCCGCAGTTTTATTCAGGACATGGTTGGCCTCAATGATCAGAACTTAAGTGCCTACTTTAATGTTATCCAGAACTTTTCTTTGAAAATTCGCTCTATTAGTCATGCTGCATCACTGAGTACTTTTTTTGAAGGTTAGGTACAATGTTTTCATGGTGCCCTGATGATGGAGCAACTATGTAAAGCTATCTATCAGGACCGAAGTATGAGCAATCTTTTATCAAAGTATTGTGCAAAGCGTAGATAAATATATGATATTTAACAGATAATTAATCAAGCCATTTTTCATTGATTTTTCAATAGAAGGATTGAGCCACTTTTTTTTTTGTGAACCGTGAGCTGGCTGAACGTACATACAATTCGTTGTCAGATTACCGTTGTATGAAATTTTACATTTAAACTAATAGAAAACGATTCCCAACTCCAACTCCCCTTGAATTCATTTAAAGAGGTTTTTGTGATGGCTTGAAAAATATGAAGTCAGAAACCTGCATTTTGAGGAAAACGAGCCAAAAAAGGCCGAAAAAAGCGTTTTAAGAGAAAGGATGAGATCGTTGGGTAGCCCTTTGGACCTAATATAGTAATAGGTAAGTAAAAATGGCAAAAACAGCTTAATTGGATTTAAAATCGTTGAATTTATATTTTTTGTTAGCAGATACTCTGGTAGGTACCTACTCTAAGAACATGAACTATTAACTAAAACGTTCAGGGATTCGTGCACAAAAGTGTACTTATGTAATGTGTTGGAATATCGATAAAAACAGCAAAAAATTGTTTAAAATTCTACAATTGGTTTGTATAGCAGAATATTATTAAAAAGAATTTAGCTCGTCATAGTTGAAAAAATAAATAATAACAGAGGTAAGTATAACGAGTAAAATTACGCAATTTTGCTCATATGGTCATGCCTCACTATTGGAAATTTTTGAATCTAGAATTTTCCACAACAGTTCTATTCTACAGGTGTCATTTATAATCGTTCATTCGTCTTTCCTAGTAGTAGGTAGATACAGGTAGGTGATTATGATTCTGTCACTTAGGATACGAAGAGTTCCTACATATATACAGGAGTGTCTCGCCGCAGCACGGAGCGGGCACAACTAACGCTTTTGTTGCGAATTCGTGAACTATTTACGCGTCCAACCTACACTTCTCGACTTGCGAGCATCCAGACCAAAACTATACACACGATTTTGATCTATCTGACAAATTAATCCATATTTAACTAAAAGGTATTTAGTACCTATATGGGTCATTCTCACAAAAGTGTATCTTTTTCTGTCTTCAGCTCATAAAATTTGTACTAATTGAGCTACTTTTTTCTTTTTTTCTTTTTAATCGTGGGTTTCGATTTAATGAACAGAGTCCAAGTGTTTAGGTGGTGATCTTAGCTTTTTTCATAAGGATTTTACCATTTCAAGTGCCCTATTTCTCATTAATCTGGCTGTCTTCAGGAGAAAATTTGAAGTTTGACGAACTACCATATATAAGCTAATTGAGATATTGATCTATTTTCAACGTATTTCTTCCATTCACTATCCCTCTACTTGAAACCATAATTCATACGTCCCAGCTTTCAGGCCATAGAAACTTATGCTGTCAAATAGGTCTGTCTTCATGTTTTTGTCTCATTAATCTGGTTCCATAGTTTTGAATCTCCCGCCAACAGGACACTCAGTATTTCAGGGTGAAAAGGTGAAGGTTGGCAACATTGGGTCTTATCCTAATCACCTACCACGTGTTCCAGCTTCAGTTGGATTCCTGGCTCAGTAGAGAGAGGGTCGCGTCCTGAAAAACTGGTGAGTATTTTTATTGTCTCTCATTCATCTGGCTTCCACTGTTACCCAACTATCAGTCATTAACTGCTGTAAACTCATATCCAAGTTACACGTGAAATTTGCGTTCAGGTATTACCATTAATTTAGTTTTTCTTCTCAAGATTGACATGATATTTGCAATATTCTAATGAAATCTCATTCATCTGGTTCTCATTAATCTGGATTCTTCAAATCCCTCTAAGCCAGATGAATGAGATGCATGCCAGATAAATGAAATTTCAAGGAATCCATTTTAATCCTTACCTGTTATGAGCATTTAATAGTTCATAGAAACCAATTATTGACATGAGGTATTGTAAAATATACTTGTGATGGTATTTTTATTTTATTATTATTATTCTTTGTATGTTCATATCAGGTTTTGTTAACTAACTAGGTAACTTTGAAACTAATTCACCTATAAACTACATTCTGTCCATGAAAGTGTTCTTTCATAATCTCCGATCCCACTCTGGTGCATTTCATTTTGTTAGATGGGTAATACTTTTCATTTCGTTTTCAGATGTTGAAAATGGCACCCCGCCGTCCTAAACTCTCGAGGGAAGAAAAACTGAGGAGAAAGAGTGAAGCAGAAAAAGCGCGACATGCCCGAATGAAAAATGACCCAGAAGTTGTAGCTGAGCGTAAGAGGAAATTGCACCTGAACTATGAATCAAGGAAGAAGCGGCTGATCGTGAAAATGGTAAGTCAGATGTCTAACAGGGAAAAACGAATGAAAAGAAAGCAGTGGGTGAAGAACAGTCGAGCTTACCAGGAGAGAAAGAAGGTAGCTGAGTTGCAGAGAGATTTTCTAAATATTAATTCTCCTCCAGATTCAAACTTCGGGAGTCAGGGTTCATACACTTCTTCACTTCCACCCCCACCCCCATCAAAACAAAAAACTTCTGGGCGAAAAGCAGTCAGAAGAGACAGAAGCAAAGTAGTTCGACAAAATGTAAAACTGGCCAAGGAAGTCAAAAAATGGAAGCTTAGATACTATAAAACTGCGCAAAGGTTTTATAGATTCAAACAATCAACTAAGCTTTCTACTGATTCACCGAATACCAAAGTACGTAAGATTATGAGGCAGGGTAAGGCTGCTGTAAAAAGAAGACTGATTTTGGGTGAAGCAGTAACATCTGACTTGGCTGCAGCGTACCGAAAGATGAAGTCTCATAAACGCAAAACGTCTTTCAGGGACTTTATTTGTGGTAATTGGAGAGAATTGCGTAAGAATAGATTGATAATGGCATTCCATAGTTTCAGTGATCATGTTTTCAAAAGACCAGTGACGAAAAATAGTAGGATTGCACACAAAATGCTAAAAATAAATGAGAAAGTTCGGTACGATGTCAAACAGTTTTTTGAACAAGATGATGTCAGCAAATGCTGTCCAGGGAAAAAAGACACATTAACTTTGAAAAAACTGAAAAAACAAAAACGTTTTCTATGTGATTCCTTGAAAAACTTACATCATCGCTTCAATGTGACGCATTCATACAAGGTTAGCTATGCAACATTCTGTCGCATGAGACCTTTTTGGGTTGTCAGCCCGACAGTCAGTGGAAGAGACACCTGCAAATGTATAATTCATGAGAATCTGTCTTTGATTATAGCCCGTCTTCATTACTACAGAGTTATTGAAGAAAACGGCACTACAGCTGTGTTGAGCAATGTATGCTGTGATATCATGAATACTGAATGTTTATTTCGGCTTGTACCATCTGTAGAAACAAAGTGACTCACTTCCGTACATTTGATGGTCAGCAAGAAGTGCAGTACTACCAATGGATGACAAAAGAAGAGACTTACCTTCATAAAAACTCTAATAAAGAGAAAACTGTGAGGAAACCTAAAAAGGAGCTCCTCTCATCAATCTTGTACAAGCCGGTACGTACTTTCGAAGAACAACTCGAGAGTTTTTTCTGCGACGCTGGGACTATTCGACACAAATACTCTCAGATTGTCCATTTGAAACGAACTCTATCAGTTGGCGATGTGTTGATTTCTGCAGACTTTAGCGAAGACTATTGCCTCAAAAATGGACTGAAGTGCAGTCCTTCCACTTCGGTGGTAGCAGACAACAAATTTCGTTGCATACAGTCGTGTTCCATATCAAGAAAGAGCCATTTGGTGAAGTAACGAGCAAGAGCATATGCACACTCTCTGATTGTTTGGATCATGACGCTCCAGCTGTATGGGCCCACCTACAACGAGTGTTCGATTTAATTAAATCCATGGGCCTGACTGTGTGTCGCTGCCACTTCCTCACGGATGGTTTCAGTGGTCAATATAAAAACAAAACAATTTTTTACTTATTCTTTAATGCGCTTGTCCAACATTTTCCTAATTTAAAAGTTGCCACCTGGAACTACCATGAATCGGGTCATGGTAAAGGTGCAGCTGATGGTGTGGGTGGCTGCCTTAAACGGATGGCTGATCGCATTGTAGCTCACAGCAATGATGTTGGCACTTTCCATGACCTCGTAAAAGCGCTACAAGACTATACCCGAAACATAAAAATTTATACAATATCAGATGAGGACATTTTGAATACCAGGAAATGCGTACCCAAAAAGCTGAAACCATTTGAAGGCACCCTTAAAGTTCACCAGGTGGTGTACTCTGCGGAGGAACAATCCCAACTCAAGATAAATCAGTTGAGTTGTTTTGAGTGCTACAACTGCATTAAATACAGGATTGGACTCCATAGACCAGGTGAAGGGATACTCCCCAATGCCAATATTGATCCAACACAACTCTTAGAAATCTCTACTGTTCAAAACGATACAGACAGAGATGGCTCTCTTCAAGATGAAAACTCTCGAGATGATGAGCTTGAAGATCGCAACGTGGTACCTCTAGAGCCCCTCGACAGTAAAGAAGAACTAAATGAAAATGATTTTGTTATAGTGAGATTTCTTGCCAAGAAGAAATTTGTCTTCTATGTCGGGTTGGTAACCAAAAAATATTCTGGCAATGATTATGATGTTTCATTTTTTCGTAGAAAGGACAACTACTTTGTATTTCCTGCAGTGAGAGGTCTGTCTAGTATTATCCTTTCTGATGTTATTTATTGCTAAATTGCGCCATCCAACAGTTATTAGAGAAAGGTACTTTTTCATTGAAGACTTTGGAAATATGAATATTCATTAGGTAATTTTGTTTGAAAAATTGAGCATTTTTTTCTTTTGTGATGGCTTTGAGTTTCACTATTTTTCTCCAAGACTGATCTCTTTTTGTTTTATTTTTTTTTCTCTAGTTTTGTGCATTGTGTTTTGTACCTAGTTTTGTAATTTTAAGTCTCAATCAGATTGAGAAAAGAAGACTGAAGTGCTTTCGAAGAGACTGATGTTACCTATTTTTTTTGTAACTTGCGATGACTTACCTGAAGTTACTGATTCAGACTTTACTACTTTCACAATTTATTTGAAGTACCTACCTATTTTTATATATAAGTTATATCAATTTTTTAATACTGAACCAAAAACAAAGAGAGCTTGAAATAAGATGTCCTAGGATAAAAAAAGTCACTAAAAATATTTTGTGTTATCTTTGGAGCGTGAAAGGTTTAAATGACTATGTTTTATGTTGTGTTACTCAATAAAAAGTTTAAATTAGCAAGTAACCTTAATTAGAAAATATAAAACCTTTTTCCTGATGTGTTATTATTTCACTGGTTTAATTCCGTCACTTATTCTACCATTCTCATTGATCTGGGCTGATTCTCATTCATCTGGGTATCTCAAAATTACTACTTTTTCTCTCAGGGTTTTGACGCACTTGTAGCTCTGCTGCTTCCAGGTTTTGGTTAGAAGCCTAATTGAACATGTTTTCCATAAAAATTATCCTGATTTGAAGACGTTAAAAATCAAAAAAATATTGACCAAAAAAGATACACTTCTGTGAGAATGACCCATATTTTTTATTTTTGTGGTGCTAGCCAGCGAGCATTCAGATCACCAAACTCTACTCACAATTTTGATCTATTCGTCCAACTGGTTGCTAGGTAATTGATGGTCGAAGTCAGTGACAATTCAAGAGATAGCGCTAGAGCTCCTCTCCGAGCTATGACGAGACTAATGAACATATAATTACAATCACATCATTAACAATAGAGTGAAACTCTCCGACATTGGGACTGACGAAGGACACGACAACGCTAGCGAAAAGATGGTGGAAACCCAGTTCGATTCAGGGAAACTAGAGAGTTGATGCTTGTTATTTATACTTAGTGGTTTGATAACGGAAATTAATTCAACACTGATATTCATAACTATAATGTTTTCACCAGCTTTGAAATGTACTTACTATGTAAAGTACATAGTAAGTACCTATTTACCTACCTACCTACTCAAAATAGCGTAAAGGGCTTTGTTTAATCTGTTTCTGTTTCGTCTCTAAAAAGGTAGTTTTTTTTTTTTTTTTTTCAAGTGCTAAGGTACGAAATGTCGGAACAAAGGGATATAATTTTTGAAAAATCTTGTAAAAGAAAAAACTAATATAAAGCACAACTGGATCCCCCCTCCTCTCTCCACTCTCTCTCTCTCGCTCTCTCTCCCTCTCCCTCTCTCTCGCCCTCTCTCTCTCTCTCTCTCTCTCTCTCTCTCTCTCTCTCTCTCTCTCTCTCTCTCTCTCTCTCTCTCTCTCTCTCCCTCAGGTTACTTGAGATCGAAGTTTAAGTACCAAGCGGATGCACATGCTAGAGATACGAGGAATGCATCCACCACTTTACTCTGCCCTCAGCATAGGACAGTATTATACAGTAAATCGTTTGAAGTGAGAGCAATAAGTCTTCATAATGAAACGCCTGAACTATTTGATACTAATAGTTCTATTGCTAATTTTAAGAACAAATACAAAGAAAAATTGTTATCTCTTTATAATGAATAACCAACTCGTACGAGTGCGCAAACACTGACGTTATTTATGATTTGTTTAATGGAAGAATTTAATTATTTTACTGATGACTTTATATAAAAATTATGTACTTCTATATTGTAATGTTACTGACTGACATTTTCTACTGAATTTATTATGTTTATTTCTGTAGAATTGTAAGAGAGGGCCTCATGGCCCTAAATTGTGCAGATATATTAGAATAAAACAGTCAAACAGTCTCTCTCTCTCGCTCTCTCTCCCTCTCTTCTCTCTCTCGCCCTCTCTCTGTCTGATTAGAGCGTACGGCTCAAAGCCGTAGAGACTAATACCTACCTATAGGTAGTAGACTCGGAAGCAAAGATACCCCATCCCCCTCCTCCTTCTCTAAAACACCCCCTATGGGGCAGATATGAAAAATTTCAAGTAGCCTGTGATTTAAGTTAAAATAATCTAAACATATTCGACTAGTCAGATCCGCAGTTCGTTCAATGGTGTCCAAGTCCAAGATAACCCATTTCACCCCATCCCCTAAAATACCCCCTCTGGTTCTAATTTTAGAAATTTAAAATAGCCTATAATTTAGGTTGGACTGATACAGACATTTCCTACTCATATCAGTCGTCCAATGACCCCTGTAACCGTGGAAAGCGGACAGACAGAAAGACAGAGAGAGAAAAATTGAGAAAATGGTACCAATCGTCTACAAATTGCATGAAACGGAAAAGAAACGCAAAATTTCATGGTTCAAATCAATGTACAGACAGACATACTTACGATTTTATTAATATAGATGTGTCATTTAAGACGACAACTCTCCTTAGGATTGAGATAAAGATTCTGTTCTTGCGCCAAAAAATCAAGCTTTCCGGACGAAAGGATGAGTTCGTTGGCCTGAACTTTTTGAGCATATTAAATTGGTCAAAGTTCAAAAAATGTACTGAAAAAATCACTAAAAATGGCTAATACGGCTAAAAACCGTTAAATTTATCATTTTTATCAGAATACTGCTCAAATAAAGTTTATGAAATTTAAAATAGAACATTAACAAATTTATGTAAAAAATTATGCTGAAAAATTACTTAAATTTCATTAAAATTTGCTATAAAATCGATAAAAACTGCAAAAAACCTAAAAATCAAAAATCTCTTTTTGAATAGCAGATTACTATTTAGAATACGCTTTTTGTCATAAAAATAATATTTAACATTTTCTTCGCACTCAAAAAGATCAAATTTCAAAACAATTTACCATAATATAATACGATAACTTACTTACGAAATTTCGCTCATAAGTTCATGCTGCATGACTGAAACATTTTGGATTCTACGCATCTTGAAATAGAAACCAACCAATTTTGTGACGAATGGGGGGGGGGGGGGGGGGGGTTAAACATTGTTTCTTGTTCGATTGTAAAGGTTCATCATTGAAAATAATATACCAAAATTTAGTTTTACTGCAGGAAATAATTTTGGAAAACTTCTTTTGACATAAATTTGATCAATACAAATTTTAGGACATCTACATGATGTCCTAAAATTTGGTTTTTCTAATTAAAAAAATAAAGATTGGTTTTTTTTAAGAAGATTACTAAGAAAAAATGTGTATGTCATAAATTTTATCGTTATATATTTTGCGCATAAAAATTTACCCATATTACATTCAAATGAGCTCATAAATTGCTGAAAAGAGCAAAAGACTAATATTATTGAAATTCGTCAATGCTGAGAACATCATTGCATAAGTTGGTTTGGTGTAAATTTGAATGAAATAAATGTTTAGTTCAATTAGGCGCACTGTCAAAATTCTCTAAAACCGTTTTATAAAATGTTGTAGGGGAAATAGAACTACAAAAATCCGCTTTTATATTTATGTAGTACCTACGTTCGTGCTGCATAATAGGACTTTTTAAAGATTACCTACCTATCTATTAAGGTATTTTTCTATTTCTAGGCTATTTAAATACCTACCTACCCACTGACTTCTTTGATCGTGCGTAATAATTGGTTTCTACAAGAGAACAGATAAGTACGGAGACAAAATACCGATATAGGCTCTCGATGAGCAATGTGAACGATTACATAAGGTACTAGCTCTGGAGGTAGGTTGCAGCTATTGTTAGCCTTCCGATCTGTTTAGACAGCTGCGAGGTGTAACGAACTCAAATTCGAGGAACCTCTACCAAACTATTGTGAATGTAACTCCTTTATCCATGTGTAAATACGGAGTTTATTTGAAACATTTAAAATAGGCACACCTCGCTACTCGTATCTACACGGGTAGATAGGTAACTTTTTAGATCTTATATCATAAATCCAAGCTTTTATTCCTTCATTCTTTCCTATATTTCGAACCCGCTACATAATGCAGTAAGACGTATTCTAAGATACCTGGGTACCTGCTTAAATCCAGAATTGAAATTGTCATGGAGTGTACGTACCTCGTTTTCATTTTCCCAACACCTGATGGCTTAGGAGAATTTATTAATCTAGATACCTACCTAATCGGGCTAATCGTCCAAAAAAAGGTATACTTAGCTGCAACTTTCCAAAGGTTCTTGATTGAAGGATAGCCAGGAAAAAACAAATTAGTCATTCCATTTTTTTTTTAAATCAAATTCTTGTAACAAGCACGAAATTGAAGTTTTCATTCGATTTCGATGAATATTTCAGGAATTGAACAGTTTAGGCTGTAAATGGATCCCATTGAAATGCAGTGCTCCCGACTCACTGGTTACCTTTTGCACAAGCGCAAACATTTTATCTTTCCAGCATTATTTTTATATTGGCATATTGAAAAAATTTTTCTCAAACTTTGAGAACTTTGAATCTACGATACGAGGAAGCTTTGCGCAACACCACTTGGTAGACTTTTTTTTAAATAAGTTTTTTGAAAATTGTACATATTTTTGTACTGGGAAACTAGTTGGTGGTGGTTCAAACGATAAAATGTCATGTTATAATGAAACTCACTTGAGGTATTTCTCTTGATTTCCTTGTCCGTCGCCTCCTGTAATTTCCACGCTCGAACATGTTAGCGGCGGCGACCGGGTCCAGAGTCCAGTAGCTCCCTTTCCCCCCGCCTTCACCTCGCTCTCGCGGGACTTTGATGAAACAATCGTTTAGCGACAGGTTGTGTCTGATGGAGTTCTGCCAGCCCTGTCGATTCTCTCTGTAGTAGGGAAACCTTTCGATGATGTACCTGTAATATTAAATTCATATTTTAATATTAATTTACGTAGCACCTAATCGAAGTGCAGTGCTGGGTCTAGGGGACGGAGTTAAAGCACAATTGGCGATTTCAAAAAAGGATGCTAAGCCCAGAGGTCGACAAATGAATCGTTGTAAGCGGGCTCATACGGGATACTGCTTCATAGGTTAGGTACCTGCCTTATTTGTCCAACCCCAAATCGTAATTATACTTACACTATCACACCCAGAGAAGTATCGTTCTAAAATTCAAAATTTTTAATGGAATAAGAAAAAAACAAAAAAAAAAACACGCAGCTTGCGTAAGCAGTCCCAATTTTTCGATTCGTTCATTAGGAGCTCTCATTTCATTCGTCCCATGATGACGAGACGTTCGCGAACAATCAAGTTGAGACACGAGACTCAAGACCCTGACTTGCTCTTTAGTTCTACTAACCACTGCGTGGCATTCCCAGCGGTCCAGTCGCCATGAGATTTTACGCGGATCAGTTTTCTGCTTAGATTAGTAGTCTGGATGCTCGCTACACTTGCATCTCAAAAATACATAACATCAAGCAGTCAAACCCTTCGTAAAAATGTAGATTAGTTGGTCAGGGTCTAGAGTCTCGTATCTCAAATCGATTGTTCGCGAACGTCTCGTTCCCTTGATGTCCTAGAGAGGCTTCCTATCAAATTTCGTTGTAATCAGACAGATGTCATAACTTTTAACACACTCAGCTGATTAGGATGGAGCCTGTAAGGTCATTCGTCTCTTGTTATCCCAGAGAGGCTCCCTATCAATTTTCAACGTCCTACGGTGAACAGGAGAGATTTAAGCTCACTCAGCTGATCGGGATGGCGCCCCTCACTTCGCTCATCTGTTGGTGTCTCAGAGAGGCTCCGAGTTACAGAAATAATAAGCCATTATGTAATAATTTGCAGCGTTTTTAAAATCTGTTTTCCCACGATAGTGCGTATGTTACTGAATTGAGCTTACTCAGCTGATCAGGATGAAGTCCGTCATTTCGTTTGACTCTTGATGTTCAGACAGGACCCCATCCGAATTTAAATCTCCTAGAGTGAACAGCAGAATTACTTTACCTTCACGTTGTTACCTTCATTTATAATTTGATAGCTTCACAGTAGGTGTAACTTTGTTAATTATGGTACTTGAGTAGCAACAACTGGGTTTTGCTTAGTAGGTACAACTACTTAGAAAAGTTATACTGTCGTGATACGTTTTGATAGGAATATGTCTTATCACTGGGGGTTATTCTAAAAAGTCTGTTACCCAAAATGTTACCACGTTTTCTAATCATTTTCACATACAGCCAACGTGTTTCTAGGGAAATGTAACTGCACAAGAATCATTCTCTATTCGCTGGAATGCACTCGATTTACCAAACCATATTAGGTACCTACCTATCTTCTAACCACTGCACAGTGCGTGACCAACAATCAGGCGGGGTATGATCGGGGTTTTGTGAAGAATTGTTTACATACAGGTGATCCTTCCCAATTAATTTTTTAAACATGATTGCAATCACCATTGGGAAATGGAATTGAATTAGAATTGCGAAAAAAGGACATACCTACCTATTCAGCCACAATGTGTCTGCGTGAAGCATTGACATTTAGTTTTAGTAGGTACATGCATGGGGGTAGTGTACCAATTTTTGGGTGGATGAGAGGCATTATTTACATAGCGTTAACAAATCTGTTTTCTAGCGGTTGCGGATATGTTACTGACGCGAAAAATATATTAAAAAGTTCCAGTCATGCAGCATGATCGTATGAATTCTATTGAAATTTGAGTACAAATAAATTGTTAAAAACCAATTAGGTATATGAAAAAAACACACAAAAACAAACTCGGCGATTCAAAGAAGATTTTGGATTTTTTATAATTTTTTTGCAATTGTGATTCATAGATTTTTCAGCAAATATTAATCAAATTTAAGTACATTTTTCAGGATAATTTTGTGCAAAAATTTTTTAATGTCCTAGTTAATTGTTGGTAACTATGTTTTGACTAAAAATCTGCTAAACATTATACATTTTCGATTTTTGGCCGTTTTTAGCAATTTTTAGTGATTTTTTTTGCACATTTTTTGTAATTTAACTAATTCAATGTGCTCAAAAAGTGCTGGCCAACGGACTTATCCTTTCGTTTGGAAAGCTTGATTTTATGGCGCAAGAACGGGATTTTTATCTCAATCATGAGGAGAGTTATTGTCTGTAATAACATGTGTATGAAAGCGCAAACTTCAGGAATCGTTTCAGAATGCCTCAAAACAGATTTCAATGAGGAAATCTTTCCGAAATTTTCATTTTAACATTTTCCGAACCATTGCAACAGCTTCATTTTTTACGAAAATTCGCTAAAAACCCATCTTTGGAGCGGTTAGTAGGTATATAATGTCAAAATTTGAGCTCAATCGATACAAAACTTTTGAGTTTTTGAAGCTTACACAAAGACACATAACATAGTAATGGAAATTCTGGTATGTTGGACTTTTCTTCATCGGCCAAAAGCGATCATAATAATTTTGATTTTCGATAGTGACCCGCTGGGTATTATACAGATCTCGTAGAGTCTGAACCAGAAGACAGAAGGATCACAGCCAAGCGGGACTGATTGTATAGGAAACTTCCGAACCATGTTTGATGTCAAAGACAGGTTTCGTTGTTTTCAAAACAGTTTTTCGTTTAAAACAACGGGTACAAATAACAGCGGCAGGTGGGAAGTAAGGCCAGAAGAGTTCATTCAACCATTTCCGGCAAAACATTGGTTTTTTACAAGCTGGATTTCTAGTTACGAGGCGGATGTCGTCCGGGTTGTTTCCTTGTTTTGTAGATGCGCGTGCCTTCGACGGCCTTCACGATGTCAAAATATTCTCCAGTACCGGTAGGTGTCTATTATCGCTGTACTTTATTTTCGTATAATTAACAGCTTGGAACGTATTGCCTCCACAATCCGCATTGCTTATTGCCAATATTCTAAATCTTTATGCTTAATCAAACGAAACCCCAGGTATGCTATATCAGAATGCGACATTTTTGGTTTATTATTTAGTTAATCGCCTTAAAAATGTGTTAGTTTACCTATATTTCAAAAACGCAGTTTCTAAGAATCGGCTTAAACGCCCACGTCCGTCCGCTTGCGCCCCACTTAGGTGCGAATGGCGATTTTACAAATTACGTGTAATGAGGATACGTCTTACTTTACAGCACAATCTAGAGTAAACGCACTAAGAATGCATAAAACTGGAACCAACCGACTCATGGCTCAACGACAAGGGCTTAATCTAATGTCGGGCTAATGCAGATCGAAACCCAACATGATGAATGAGATCCCTCTACCAGATTATAAAAATGTATTTACTAACAATTTTGTACTAGTGAATATTCTAAATAAACAGCTTTCCATTCTAATCTAGCCTATTCAATAAAGGAATTAGATAGTTACTTGTACTTTCTTCATCATTCTGAGTAAAAATAGAAAATTGCGTTTTTCAGAGTATTGTAATCCAATATCAGTTGAAGTTTTCATGGATTTAAAATTGAATAAAGCTTTTCTAGGGAATTTAATCGACTGAGTTAATTCTGTAGAGATAATTCAGTAGTTAATGTACTGAGCTAGGTACTGGTATACTTATACCCCAAAAGTATTTCACTCTCTATCTAAGGTCAACCACTACATTGTCGTGACCCTGAGACACTTGCTCCGTGGCAGCAGGTATTTATAGTTGAGCCTCAAACACTTAATAAAAACACAATCAATCAATGCGACGAAAAAAAAAGAAAAAAAATGTAATTAGATATATCGTCCAAAATTGAGCACCCACTCGTCGGCATTTCACGCACTCCAATCTAATTCAATAATTATTGATAACTGAGATTTTCGATGAGTTATGATAAGAATTGTTAACCTTAACACTTTGAAATGTTACACATTACATAATATATTCTGAGCATGAACATATACTTGTGTAATTTTCCAAAGAAATTATGCAGAAACTAACTGTTAGGATAACGAGGAATAAAATGCTGCAAATTATTACACAATGGTTTATTATTTCTGTGTTAGATAGCCCTTCTACGCAGATCATTGGTCTATGATTATTAAACCACGTATGTAATATAAGATCAGAACAGGTCGCATCGTGCCTCCTCGCAGAATCCACACTTTTACAGTTCCAAGACCCCGCAAATGTTGAAAAAAACGTCGATAGGAGAAAATATAGGTTCAGAGGCCCCTCAGCTGATCAGTGCGCCTCCGAATCTCTTAACTGTTTTCGAGGAGTCTCAAAGTAGAGCTCCATTCAAATAACAACACCATGGGTCGATTCGGAAAGAAATTAGCCTCAGAGGTTTCGAAACTGATCCGTGCCCCTCCATACTTTGTAATTGTATTCCAGATCTCTGAAAAGGAGCTACATTTCAGGTTTCAGCATCATAAGTCAATTAAAAACAATTGAGGCTTAGGTAGAGACCCCACAGCTGATCAGTGAGCACTGATATTAAATTCTTGATATTACAAAGGAGGTCCATTTTAAATTGCAGATCCGTAGGTTGACATCAATATGCCTGTTTAGATGGAGGCACCTGCAGAGCGAAACATCTACATTTTGTACATTTTGCTAGTCCCCTGATCTCTGTAAGACGGTATTTAAGTAGGTAGGTACTGACCTACCAACTGAAAATGATATAAATTAATAGATTATTGAAATGGTTGGTTTTAATAATCATTAGAAACTCCATAGCGGGATATAGTCAATCAAGTTGTAGGTAACGTAGAACTTCGAAATCGGTCATTTGGGAAACGAGAAAATTATGCTTGAAGTAATTTACGTTAGTGCATGCGCAAAATGGAATAATGATGTGAAAAAAATAAAATTGGTAGGAAGCAATCTACAGCTTACCCCACAAATCCCCAGAAAGTGTAATCAAAACCTGATGAAAACTAGACAATAATCCTGTTCCGGGGGGTACACAATCCCGCATGCGCAGAAGCTAGTAACGATGCAATCATGTTCAAATTAACATGGAATAATTAAATCATCGTCCCCCAACAATGCACCAAATTTGAGCGAGATTGGACTAGAGTGTGATAAAAAGATGCTTGAAGTAATGAACGTTTGCGCATGTGCAGAATGAAGTAATGATTTGAGAAATATGTAACTCAGATGGGACCATTTCCACTCTAACCCGCACATTCCCTGAAAATTTCATCAAAATCGGATGAAAACTGTTGAAATTAGGCTCGTTAAAAAGAATGTACGTTTGCGCATGCGGAGTAGCTACTAATGATAGGGTTATTGTAAAATTCCTAGGGAATGCTTAAATTAATTTCTCCCACCTATCCTCCGAATTTGAGTAAGATCGGACAACTTTTTTACTGATTCTTAACAGATAATGCCTTTGAGGGATGTCCTACGACTTTCATTTCCTCTTCATTCTTTTTGGCATTCACAAGCTCTTCTGTTCCTGCCCTAAACGTCTCTTGAGAGGGAACAGGCCATTTTCATCAAATGGAATAATTTTGTCCCATTATTTTTGGTACAAGTATTGTGCTTGTACTATATAAATATACACTCTTGCAGTCCATGGACTTCGTATGTACAGCCTGAAACTCTCTGAACGAATTTTCTCGTTGTAGATTTTAAAAATGCGGCATAGGCAGACTGAGGCCGAGCTTCACAATAAATTATTTCTTGGGAATTTTCAACTACTAAGCTACATGTTTAGTTTTATATTAAAAAAATGGCCATTCAAGTTTAAATTACGTGCGGAACAAAACTACTTTTCTAATTTATCTACCTGTCATGAAACAAATTGCCGGCAACGATTCACGGTCTTAGCTATCTTGGTTCTTTCAATCAGGCAGTCCGGCAGTTCTTCATGGATCAAGAAGTTAGGAATTTCACTTTAATATTCAGTTTCTCTCTTTCCCTCCCTCCTTTTCTCTCTCCTTTTTTGACATTGAAAATTTCATTGAACATTGAAAATGTCTAGTCGACGGGTCAACCGGAAATTTTGTTACGCAAAGAAAAAACGTCACGCAACCTATGAACAAGTTAGGTGTTGTTATGATTGTGTATACTAGCATTGAAATTACTGAGAAATTTTCAATGCTCATAGCTTTTCTCTCATAAGAGAGAAAGTACGAGCGGCCTGCCAGGTTTTGGGTCAGTAGTTTTTAATTTTCGAAGGGCAGTAACCTACGATAGGACCAACAAAAACCGAACATTTGGCGCCCTTTCTGAGAAAACCGGACATTTGGCGTTCAGAGCGTCTTTAAATTTTCGTCCGGACAGCTTGGTGAAAAACCTGACAGTCCGGGCCGAAATCGGACACCTGACAACCCAGGTGAAATTGTTTATAACACCTATCATAATTATGTGATGCTTTGAAATACATTTTTTCTTCAACATTTATTCATAGTAGACTCAATCAACTAATGGAATTTTAATTTTACGTGGTTCCCTCTTCATGATGTATATATGGTTGAATGTCATGTCCACTATCCCTTTTTTCACATTTTATCCACACTATAGAAAAATTTGTTATTTTTACTCTGCCATCCGCATATATTCATTGTAAATATATCGTACAGTAGTCAAGAATCCTGTTACTGTGGGAAATGAAGACATTATAAATTCTAATTGTTTGCTGTACAAAAACATTTGATACGAGGCTTCATACTATTTGCCAAAACGCTTTAATATTTTAAACATCTGGGGCGTGTTATCACTCGACTCTACCTACACATTTCTTTATCAATGTAACTTCAAAATTATTTTGCAATAATCCAATAACTGTTGCTATTCCGTTTTTGAAGCTGCATTCTATACAGGTAATATTTTGCAACGCTCGGGTTAACCAGCTATTCCCCTATAAAGGCAGAGTCCTGGTTGGGAGATGAATATTGTTGACATTCGTCAATCAGTAAATTGGAACTCAGCTCTCTGAAGTGAAAAATAATTATTCTTATCCACTAATCTCACGTATAAGTTTATTGAAAACGCGATTTCCGTATTGTTTTGTTTGATTGTTCAGCGGTCATGAAATTTTTCAACGTCAATATTTTGAGTTCAATTTTATTACGTACTAAACAAACTACAAATATTAATTTATTGAGGTACCTACCGTGAATTTCCCCAAAAAAAGTTCACCAAACAACGAAATATCGCTACGGGGT
The DNA here is from genome assembly GCA_030762985.1 of Adelphocoris suturalis. NCBI lineage: Eukaryota > Metazoa > Arthropoda > Insecta > Hemiptera > Miridae > Adelphocoris > Adelphocoris suturalis. The sequence continues at coordinate 35,505,914 of CM061043.1, read as the reverse complement.
TTACATTGCTTTTACATTGGGTTTCCAGTTGATGGAACAATTTTTTAAGTTTTGTCTGGATGCAATGTTTGATCTAATTCTAAATTAAAATGCATCAAGAGAAGACTCGATTTCATAAAAATGGTACCTACGCACTGTCAAATAAATTAAATTCATAATCGGTTACTTTGAGGAGTACTAGGTACTCGTAGTTGAACTATCAATGATAGTCACTGGAAAAAAGTCTGCCGAATCGGGTGCGGCAGAAATTTAGCTTTCTCGTATCTAACATGAATACATAGATCATTGAATGTTTTAAATAATCTTAAACCATAAAGTATTCAACCCCAAAAAATTTACAACTAATCGTTGCTTAGACTTAGTTCATTACTCTGTTGATTTTGCTCACATATGAAGTACTATGTGAAGTAGTAACCGAGGTAAGACTAGTCACAGGGTACCTATCAGCGCGTGGCGTTGAAATACTTTTAATAATGGTAGGTACCTACATAAATACACAAATTACATAAAACAGGTAGCAGTTATTTATTACATAAATAGGTACCCACCATACAGTTCTATCACGTATCAATAGAAAAAGGATTATAGCTGAAAAGATACCACTTTCTCACTATTTTATTAATTATTGTATTCAAAATCCACGGAATATATTTAGAACATTAACATATTCTTGCTTACCTGTAGATTCCGCTCAGTGTTAGCCTTTTTTCAGGAGACGAGGAGATGGCCATAGCAATCAAGGCTATGTAGGAATACGGAGGTTTTTCAAACCTGGGGTACATAGGGCTGGGCTCATTCTCAATTATTTGTCTCTGAGAACAAAAAATATACAAAATGTGTTAATGTATACTGTTTAGCTTAGAATATATACTTACAATATTTGATAGTATATCACATTTCAGAGAACGCGCTTATACAAGTGGATTTTTAATGCATCATTTTCAAAACGTTGAGTGCTCCTACTAGTTTCCTCCCATCGAAACAACAGAAGTGTGTTGATCGAGAGAATTTAGAATATATTTATTTAGAAATCGTAATACTGGAACATTTTGTTTTAAATTATAGATAGGTAACTTATTAGTGGGGTAATCGAGTAAGTAATGTAAATTTGTGATGAAGATTTTACCTATTTATTGCGCTTGTGAAAACGCAAAAATTAGCCCAAGAACAGTGATCAATCAAATGGAAACTAGAAGTGGTGCATAATTCACGCATACGTATATGGCGCCTTCAATTTGGCAGCGATTAAATCCAAAACAGATTATTTACACCCTAACCCAAACAATTCTTGGAAACTACACAGACACTGAATGAATGCTGTATGAGAAATAAATGATTTCATGTTTGTGTTGTTAGTTTATCAGACGCGAAGCGATTCTTAAGGGACCACCACTACCGAAACCTGAACGATTCCTGATAATACCATCGAAATTTAATTAACGCGATTGACACCCTGCACGGGAAATATACTCTTGTCAATGAATGAATTTGAATAATTTCTCTCATAGGCTAAAAAAATAAATATGTTTCAGTACCTAGTGCTAAGAGTGGTGTTTCCACTTTTTTTTGTACAACGTGGATAAAATCAACCTAGAATTTGAAGTAATAAGATGAAATGCTGCAAATTATTATAAAAAGGTTTATTATTTCAATGTTAGATAGCCTTTCTACGCAGATCATTGGTCTATAATTATTAAAACCCATATGTAATATGATCAGAACGTGGTGTATCATGCCTCCGAGATGGGTTCACACTTTTACAGTTCCAAGACCCGGCAATTTTACGCTTCACAGAAAATTGAAAAAAAAGGTCGATAGGTAAGGAAAGAAGGTAGATTCAGAGGCCCATCTGCTGATCAGTGCGCCTCCGTACCTCGTAATTGTCTCCGAGGAGTCCCAGAGGAGCTCCATCTAAATAACAACACCGTGAGCCGAATAGGAAAGAAATTAGCCATAGAAGTTCCGAAGCTGGTCTGAGTCCCTCCATACTTTGTAATTATTGTATTTCGGATCTTCAAAATGTAGCAAAATTTCTGATTTCAGCATCTTAAGTCGATAAAAAAACAAATTAGGCTCAGAGGCCCCATTGCTGGTCAGTGTGCACTGATATTGAGTTCTTAATATTACAAAGGAAGTCCATTTCAAGTTTTATATCCGTAGGGTGCCATCATGACAGTAGATATAGGTAACTTCAGAGGGAGAACTAATGCAATTAATTACAACATCTACATTTTGCTCGTCCCCCTGATAACGATCTTCAAGTAAGTAGGCGCCTACCAACTGAAAATAACATAAATATATATAGATCATTAAATTTTGCTCCGAAAGTTTTTCGAGATCTCGATTTCTGAATGTTTATTCCTTTAATACTAGGGTTGGTAAAAATTGATGCCGAGCTCTTAGGACATCTAGACCCCAAATGTCATTTTCAACACAAGTTTCATAAAGTTTGGTCTAGTAATTTCGGAGAAGGAAGACGGCGGACGGACGGATTTCTTTTTAATTCGATTTTGGATTCTACGAATCTTGAAACGTAAACCAACGAATTTTCAAGGGGGGGATTAAAAGTTTTTTTTCTGGTCGATTGCAAAGGTTCATTATTGAAATTAATAAACCAAAACTGACAAATGGCGGACTTTCAAAAGCGCTGCCAAGATGTTACTTTAATATTATCAAAAATTTCTGTTTTTTCTCAATGTATTGTTTTTTTAACCTAGCTATTTAAATTTCCGTATAATTATCTGTTTGAGCTATGTCAAATCTGTTTTGAATCGTAAAATATATTTAGAACGAGTTATTTTGCCATAAAATTGGTGGTTAACAATTTCTTCGCACTCGGAGTGCTCAAATTTCAAAACAAAGTAACATAATGTAATACGTTAATCTACGAAAATTCGTTCATACGATCATACTGCATGACTAGAACTTTTTCTTTTGCTTGGATTGTCACACACCCCCTAGATCAGGGGCCGTCCCATTTATATACGAAGCCTTGTTTTCATCGCTTGGAAAATGGGGCTTTGGAGCGTAAGGACAAGTGCCTACTGTAAGGGGTATATTACATACTATTGTGTCCGCCATACCATAATTATTATAATCTCATATACTACAGGAACAGCTCGAGTTTAATTATCAACTGATAAACCATCGCTGTTTACTCTGTGACTCTCCGTGATCTTATTATAGAATTTTATATCTTGATTAGAACTTGTAAACAAACAGCGCTCGAAAAAATTCTCTGAACTCAAAAGGTCCGGTTTATCCAACAATTACTTATTGTTTCACTTCAAAATAATCTCTCCTAGCGTTCTCTTTAGTACCTATCGAATAAGATGAGTAATCTTCCGCTAACAGTGTGTTTGTTACGTTTTTCATTTCTTTGATGTTTTAACAAGGGTTTATTGCTTCCAAGTCTACCTATAGGTAGCGGAGCATTGTTTTCACTTTCTGGAGGAGAAAAATGTTTTGTCCCTAAAACCAAAATTTCCAGACACATTTTACATTTTAGACCATTTTGAACAACTTGGGTTACGTGTAAGTCTATCTGAGAGTGTGTGTGTGTGTGTGTTTGTCTGTTACGTATCCGCAAATCCTTGTAACAAATTTAATTTCCACAGTTTTCATCCGATTTTGATGAAATGTTCAGGGAATATGAGACCTGGGTGTAGACGGTCCACTTTCATTGATTATATCAATACTTCACTCTGCGCGTACGTGAACGTAAACTTCATCAAGCATCATTTTCTCACGCCCTAGTTGTCTGGTCTCGCTCACATCTGATCGATGGTTACGAAAAGACAATATTTGATCATCCGATATAAATTTTAACACGATCCTATCATTAGTAGCTAGGGATGCAAAATCGGTAGCTAACAATCGATTTTGACAATCGATTTTTAATCGAGAGCTCACAATTGATTGTACCGATTAATCGGGCAAAAAAATCGATTTTTAACTAAAAAATTATCTATTATATAAAAACAGCATGCTGTATGTAGTTAATTAAATATTTTACCTTTTAAATTATTTAGGAAAATATTGGTAGGTACTGTTACTACCTATGCCATGATATCTTTTGCATAGTAAAAAAAAAAAAAAAAGATTAATTTTACACATTATTAGTTGGCATTACACATGGTCACTTAGCAATATTAGTTTATAACTGAGCGTAATAAATCAGCTTTCCTTGACACTACAGAGGCTTAGGGAATTGAGATGCTGTGACAAAATGAGAGCATTCCAAAAAGTGGCTAACGATTTTCCTGCTATAAAAACTAAGAACACTTCCCTAGTAACGCATTGGTTGCACGTGAAAATCGGTAGAAAACCTCACCTTGACGTGACGAAAACAAATGGAAACGTCCTGTTGATCATTATTAAATGATAAATTGTAATGAGGAAGTTGGAGTGATCAATGAGTATGTTGGGGTGAGCCAAGTTTAATAAAGAATCATAAAGTATGTACAAAGTATTCTGGACTACACACTACACACTGAAAAAGTAATCTACGGGTACGCTGATCAAAAATAATAACTTGGAAATTGTGCCGCCTTTCAAACCGGTGCTTTACTCTAGTCTATTCTCTTCTTTTCTTTGGTCTGCTGCGTAGGTACACATACAATACAAAGAGTAGTAAAATACAGAAAACAAACACCGCAATAAAAATCGATTTCACGAAAATAATCGATTTCTGGATAAAAATCGGTACAATCAATCGATTGCAAAAAAATCGGAAATCGGAGGTAAAAAATCGATTTTTCGATTTAATCGAAAATCGATTAGCATCCCTAAGTAGCTATGCTGTGCATGTGTGCGAATGTGAATCACAAGCTAATTTTCAAACTAAATCTGATGGGTTGTAAAAATAAAACAAAACCTTTAGATTACCACTTATATTTAAATAATGACAAAGCTTTTCACTCAACTTCAGAGCATCTTCAGGTCACAAAACACAAACACAGATAACTAACAGATAACACATTTATCTGTGTTTGTGTTTTGTGACCTGAAGATGCTCTGAAGTTGAGTGAAAAGCTTTGTCATTATTTAAATATAAGTGGTAATCTAAAGTTTTTGTTTTATTTTTACAACCCATCAGATTTAGTGAGATGGCTTACCACACAAGGTCAATCGAAAAACTTGATGAATTGATGAACTAATTTTTGAAGTTTTAATCTGATTGTCCCGTACCAATTTCATTTTTCTCAAATCATTAATTCATTCTGCGCATGCGCAACTGTAAATTACTTCTACCACATTTTTTTATATATATCTCAGTAGACCGATTCTGACGTTTTACGCTGCATCTTAATTTACTACGCTTTTCTGCTATGAAATGCTTCAATTTCATTTAAAACTTTTCAATGGTCTATACATCCATTTTACGATAACGGAAGCTATGTCCTACGACCAGTTCTGTTTTTTGTGATGAACAACGATTCATAAAGGTATAATTGGCATGTTGGGAAAAACTAACAACTTACCGTATTTGTCTAGGCAATTATTTATTGTTTCTGAGTCTACCTATAGGTAAGGTGACCAGATTTTTTTTCTCTAAAAAGTAGTGCATTATCCAAACTTGAATTTACACACACACACAAATTTTAATTTTAAACTTGTTTGAACCACTGCTATAGTATTTTCCTCCAAAAATTCGAAAAAAACAACACGAGATTGGAATTTTTATTGAATCTTAAAACCAAAATACAAACCAATTCACGAATGTAATCCAGTGAATGTAATCTCTTTAATAACGCATCACGGTTAGTAACGCATCATTTTGAATCCTAAACAAAATTATTTTTGAGATCCCGCGTCGTTGCTTCAACTAGTTTACGTTTGCCTCGTTTTAACATAAACAACACTCATATTTCAACGTAACTTGCCGCAAAATAAACTATAACATGATAGCATTAGTAGATAATCTCTGAAATGAAAATTATTTATATAGTAGGTAGGTATATTCCCAATGGTTTCGTGCTAACATCATTATAGCTCGTAGATTTCATGGTTTTGTTTTTGTTTATGTTATTTCTATTCATATATGAATCTCGATAAATAAAGTTTCCCTCTTTAGGTCATAGCCGGAGTGTTTACGATTTCATCGTTGTTTGCTTCTGATGATGTTATTCTATTATTTATTCCTCGTGGAAGGCGAACGGTGGCTCGGAAAGAAAATAAACAAGCTCCGGGTGTTGTCCTCAATTTCTGGACGTCTTTCCCCCAGTGTTTGCCTTTGCATTCGACTAAAAACGTATGGCAAACTCCAACAGTCGGTTTTTATGTAACTGAAAAATGACTGATTGTGTAATATGGGTTAGACAGAAATGTAAATGAATGACACAGTAAATAGCTTAATATGGGAAGATTACTTCTTGAATACTGTGATGGGCGTATAATATTATTGTTATTATTATTGCTGTTGGATTAGATTGGATGGAGAGTTATAAGTATAATTTATACCTTTATTAACATTCATATTTGAGTGAAACCGTATGAAAATTTTAGGGGTTATGCGTGTTGCAAGGATTTCACGTTGGAACACGCGCGCAAGATAACCAAGGGCTTTATTGTGATTGAAATCCTGTGATAATATCAATATAGGTTCTTCAGTTTACAACTACAATGTGAGTGCGAATACCCAAATGAGACTCAGATCTACATAAAAGTGAAATAAATAAATGAATGAAAACCTAATATAAAATAAATAAATGAATAATTTTTAAAAATTATAAAAAAATAAAAAAAATATGGTAAATGCAGCAAATGTTTAACGTTTGCGTTGTTGTTCCCAATACAAAGAAATTCGTAGGTGGTACAGTAGTTTGTCCTACCAACATTCAGGTTAAGTAAGTAGGTCGTTATAAGGACGACTATTTTGGCGAAAAACCAATTTTTCTTCACAATTGAAAACCATACAACTAGGTCAACGATTCCTGGGGAAGAGCGAACAGCGTTCCGCCTACACAAAACTAATGTTCCGCCCTCAATGTACTGTGAGGTTGAAAATCATGCAACACAACAATTTCTAAATTGCGTTCATCTTCAAGATCTAATTCGTGCACTAAATAATGGTAGTACCTGCCTAAATGATTTATCCTCTCTATCCATTCCTTTGATCTTTCTTTATTTTTTCAATAGTTTGAGCGAATTACAATAGAAAATTAAGCTATTGCAGTGATAAAATTTTTTTTAAATAATTAGTTTTCTTCATACAAACCCGTTTTGAGACTTTCCGAAACGATCCCAGGAGTTTAACGTATACATATACACGTGTTTGTGTGTGTGCGTGCAATAGCTTTATTTTCTACGAAAATTCGCTAACAATAACATCCGCCGCGATCCGCCCCGGGCAGATAGGTCATTTCAAAGTCGTTATCAAGAAGTAAACAGCACAAGACTTCGTGAAAATCCTTGGCATGGTGTACATACTGGCGATATTTTGTACGGGTTATACCATCAGTTCAATCCCATTTCTCGTGGTAAAAGGTTTCTTGATGCAATGTGCAAGATGCGCGGCTATTGTGAAACTTGATTATATCCAAAACATCAGCTTCTCCAACCAGAGAGATTATAAAGGTTTTGAAAACTAAACTCCAATAGTTTTGATCTCATCTCAAAGACAAGTGGATTAAGAGCGGTTACTCAAGAAGTAAGTTCCTAAATCAGAATCAGTATTGGCTATCACTTGATTTCGTACATCCTGATGAATTCCGCAGTCATCACCGATCAGGAACTAGTGCAGTGAGGATATCTTCCCTTCAAAAGCCGTTCGGTGTAGGTGCTGTCAGATTGGCAAAAAATGCGAAGAGTAGCGAATTTGAGGTGGAATTATTCAGCAGAGGAAGTGCTTTTCGCAGCAAAACTGAACTTATTTCTTCAGAGATGAAAGACTAAGTATGAAATTCATAACTAAAAAATTCGTAAATTCTCAGTTTTCCATTCTTTGTGAGTATTTGTCCATATTGACTCAATATTCTTGTTTCCCACCCTTGAAAACATAAATGGGCCAAATATTGAATTATTTCTCACGATTTTCAAGCACAAAAGGTCCATGTCTGCAGGAATATGCCTTTCGTCCCACTGTGCTCTGGAATAAAGCTCCAAAGACGGTAAAGCTGTTCATACTCAACCTGTTGCTATTGACGGGAAGATCCCGGAAAGCATTGACCCGTGCCTGGACCATTTTCATCCCAAAAAAGAGGCAAGTGGCCGGGAGGCTACCAACCGATCTCTATATCGTCAGTAGTCTTCCGCCACTTCCAAAAGATTCTGGCATCTAGCTTCCGATCGGCAGATGTCATAGGTAATGTCCAGAGAGCATTACGGCCAGCGGATGGCACAATACGACGGGCGTCACAGCGAGAACTTGATAGTTCTCCAAACTGTTATTTTGCTGGCTTATAGTAAGAAACGACAGCTCCATCTTGCCGCTCTGGACGTCGCCCTGACCGATTGTCTTCATGGTGTCGGAGCACCTGCTTGTTTATTTGAAAATGTTGTTACAAATGGAAAACAGATCAAGTAGGTAATGAGTGTTTTTTAAATAATTTTTCCAGTGGGGTTTTGGTGATCTCAGATTTCAATAGCTAATTTCAACTTCTAGGAGATTTTTCTCCAATACTCCTTTATACTACCTCCTCGTTCTAGTCTCATTTTATACGTACTTCAACCCTCTAAAGTAACTTGTAAAAATCAACTGCGTCCATCTGCGGCCTTGGTGTTTTTTTTTTTTTTTTGTTTTTTTTTCAAAAACTTGGAGAATTGTAATTTGTTACTTAATCCCGGCCAAATTATTTTTTGTACCTTTTCGGCAAGAAGTTTCCTAAACATTTTGGTACCTCACCGAGGGCTATTTGATGTTGTCAAAGACGTCTCCAGTGTCAACACAGAAGAAAGAAAAAGAGGATTGTGTTATTTGTATGTGAAAAAACCAAAAAAGAAACACTAGAACATTTGCGAATTGACTAGGGTGGCATTGTTTTTATCAGATTTATACAGCCGATGGCAACAATGCAGTAGAAAACTCGACAGATTTTTGAACTATAATGACCAGTGGCTAAAATAGAGAAACTCGCTTTTCGCCTGAAATGCATGTTGCATCAGGATTGCGAGGACAACCTCATCGATCATTTCCTTTAAGTACAGTGAGCGAACGATGAATAATGATTAAATCGATAAAAAGATAATTGAATAAATAACAATACACTTATGTAAATAAATAAAAGTTATTATGGAGTGACTACTAATCAACAGATACAAATTTATTATGGAGTACCCACGTTGTAATCAACAACGTGGGTAGGTACTGAGAGTATCATTTCTCGCGTTAAGATAATTTCTTAGACAAAATTTTAAATAATTAACACGGTAGTGTTCATCAGTTATCCTTCGGAATAACACAAAATCACGTTATAATTTTAGTGCCAGAATACAATTTCAACGATTTGGCTTTGGACTCTTCATTCGAACCTTCCAAGACTGTTAAAACCAAACACGTACACGATGCGATCATTTTTCTATTTTCGTCCATGTTTTCGAAACTTTCAGACGACGTGCGGCGCCGGCGTACGGATGAATTTATTTCATTTTAATATAATAATAATAATTATCATTATTTTAATTCAATTTTCGGATTCTATGCATCATGAAAGGCGAATGAACAAATTTTGAGGAGAGGTTAACAATTTTTTTTCCTTAGTTGTTTACAAAAGTTCATTTTTGAAAAAAGTATGTAGGTAAACCAAAAAACGAAATCTCTAAAACTTTAGAAACTTTTTCGTTGGATTTAGACGTAAATCAGTTCAGTCAATGGCATGAGAGCACTCAAATGCAACGTAGGAATGAATAACCATTCTCGCTCAAGCGATGGATGTAAAAAAAATCGTCAACACGACTGTGAATCGCAAAGCGACTTTGGAATGCAGGAGTGCCGAGGTCCTACTACTCAGGGTCGATATATTCGATTTCCTTGTAATTTATAATTTCTCCTTGTATAATTCTCTACATTTTAGGGTAAGATAAACTAAATAAGTAGGTACCTATATGTACCTTCTATTAATAAGATAATTTTTTATAGGTTTTTGCCCACAGTTATATCCTAAATAGCCATTTCTAATGCTCAGTTTTTAAATATATGTATCATGACTAGGGCCTCACCACTGTTGGAGGCAGAAACGTCGCATGAATAAAATTTATACTACAACTGGCTGTGTCGTCATTCCTGAAAGGAAACACCTACTTGACTTCAATTATAACTGCAGCCAAAGGGAAAATTTCCCTTAACCACATCAAAATAATTTATTACTTTCATACATGCACGTGTGAAGCTTAACTATATTCCAAGATAAGTGATCTGGGCAGACCGGCTACTTATTACAAAACTTGGTATTGATATAATTTAATTAATAATTAAAAATTCATTTTAGAATGTGTATGCATAATTATATAATTGATATATACCGCGTATCAAATATGATACATAAAGACGATTTTTCTTGAACGAAGTAGTTATGGTTTTTCTTGATTTCTGAAGGGCCCGGATGGCCCGTTCAGATAGCGACGGCTGATTGAGGGGTTTCGATTATAAATCCAGTAAGATAAAATTACTTCTCGCGGATAGAGTGACGGTTTGTGACGCGTCTAGGAACGGGGTATTTGACATCGGGGTGACAAATTATGCGGCGATTTCCGCTAAAGCAACTGACCATGTCAGGCTCCTAATGAACTGTTGCTTTCAAGAGAGCTCAAACTTTCAATTTGACTCGGGAAACGTCTTAATCATCTTCTGCGGACAGTAGTTAGCCATTTACAGCTAACTTGTGAGCCAGACGACAGAGTTAGCGTATAGAAGCGAGTTAAGCTAGAGCTTTATTGGTTAATTATTTTCAATAAAAAACCTTTGTAATCGACCAAGAATTTTTTTTTTTTTTTTTTTTTTTTTCACCTCCCCTAAAAATGTGTTGGTTTTTGTTTCAAGATGCGTAGAACCCTAAAATCGAATTAAAAAAAAATTATTATTGGTAAATAATTTGTTTTGAAAAATTATATCGAAAAAGGCAGAGAATGAAACATGAAACACTGGAGAACTTCAGTGTGTGGAGAACTTGCTCGTGATGTAATATTATTTATAAATTATAAGTACTTTTATATTGTAAACACAGGATTAAATAATAACAAGTAGTCAATCCCTTAGTAAATTATTTCTGTTCTAGAACCAAAAATTTCAACCATGTATCATGTTTTCTCCTCGATATTGATTCGAAATTCTATGAAAACATCAGAAATTAACAAGCGGTTGCAATCATGTTCACAATATCAATTATTGAGAATGATCACCTGTGTGTAAACAATTATTTATATAACCATGCTCATAACTCAGTTTCTTGGACACGCACTTCGCCGTAGTTAACATAATATTGTTGGATAAATCGAGAGCTTTCGAACGAATGGTCAACGAATTTTGTGGGATGAAAAACGACGAAGTACCATTTCCCTAGCAACGACTCGGTTGTAGGCGGAAATCACTGTAATTAATTTCGTGCGCGGAAAAAAATTGACTCGCGAAATTCGCTAGGACCCCAGGGCTAAAACATGATACATGTTAAAATCCGTCTGTCCGCCATCCAGAGATTTTCGCTGAATCTACTGGACCAAAGTTGATGAAACTTGCGTTAAGAATCACACAAGGGTCTAGTTGATCTTGAAAGCTGGTCATCAAATTTCATCAACGCTGATAGCATCCCTTAAGAGACATGCGAAAATCTAAATCACAAAAAATAAACTGGTAACAATAATGATAGGCCACTCACTTCCCTAGAGTTGGCTACAAGACAGGAAAAAATAAACAGAGTAGAGGTAACCGCATCGGAATCGCCCGCACTGATGCCTCCTCCCGCCTGTATTCCTACGGCCAGCCCAGAATCGGCGTCGCTAGTGGAAGCCCTGAGAGCCGCCCTTCTACCTGATTTTCGCAAATCGTTAGAGGAGGCTAAAAATGAAATGAAAAATGACCTCAAGTCATTGAGATCAGTTGAAAGCTGAAAATGAGGAATTACGCCGGCATTTGAACGACATTGACCGCCGACTCTACCAAAATAATCTCATTATTAAAGGGCTTGATCTCCCTGAAGGAAATACTTCAACCACTAAGGTGGGAGAGTTATTGAAGAGCACACTGCAGGAAGATATTGACACCTGCCTGATCTCCGTACGTACGACGTATCGGAGACAAACGCGCTAAGAAAAAAATTATACTTCTCAAATTTCTGCGGGAGGAAGCCAAGTGGAGCGTTATTCATAATTCGTCAAAGCTTAGGAACACTGGCCTTTATATTGATCAAGATTATCAAGAATCATCCGCATACGGCGTGGTTTTTTGATGAGTGTGAGAAAAGAAGAGAATAAATATTATTCCAATGAATCGAATAAAACCATCGGGAACGCTGTACGTTAATCTGCTCGCTCTCTTTAAGGGCTAGAACTTCGAAAAAAAAGCCCAATTTCTAGGTCTTAGAACATAAAGAAATCATGCGCTGTAAGCGAATCTTCCAATCAGTGGGTCGATTGCTGAAATCCTGACCGCTAGAGAGTGGGACCGGAACACATGAAACTTGCATTGATAGTATCAGCTGATATAATTTCAATGGAATTATCAACTTATATGGGTCTAATGGAATTTTAACTTTGCGAAATTGAGTTAATCAACTGTGTTTATCAATTGAGTTTATTTTCAGTGCGGATGGATTAGAGAAGCATTGGTAGATGCTTTATTTTATCTCAAAAGTTTGCAGTTTGTAGGCTGTTGGGGCTGTACAAACTAGCTTCACCAATACGGGGCATTGGTGGCTTAAAAACTCGCTGAATCATAATTGATACTTTCTCCCAGCTTAAATTTTGTGTGTATCTTTTCAGCTGAATACACCGAAAATTAGTTAATGCTGTCATAGGCGTTCTCTGTGAAAATAAAGATAGGATAAGATGACGAATAGTGGTATTTTTTTGTGACAAAACAAAGATGAATACCCTCGAGCTTTGTGGATTGTATAGAGTTTCATGCTTCCTACAGTAAATCTCTGCAGCCCAAATCGATTATCTTGTCAACAATAGTATCTACTGATAATTCAAGCTGAACGCAATTATGAAGGAAGGAATTATGATGAATGGATTTGTGCAAAATACATAGCGTACCAAATATAAGTGGAAAATAGGAGTTTTCCCGAAGTTTAAGATGTATGAATGGTCATCGACGCATAATTGAATTTCTACAACTTTCTTTCGATAAGAAACTCAACTGAATACCAACTTATTCCCTTATTTTGCGACTAACTGGTATTCTCCGAGTACTACAAAATTCTGAATACAATTATCCTCTTACGAATCAATCAATTTAAAGAATTTCTGGTGGTCGAACGACGCAGAATTATACTACCACCCTACCACTACTGCCTACTATTATACTACTTTTGTACCGTTTCTATACTTTGAAACGGAACAAAAATTGTTCAAAATTGTGTTTATAGGAGAAAAGTTGAAAAATATGTTTGAAAATTCGGTTTTAAGAAGAAAAAGCTGAATGAGGAGGGGAGGGGGCTGTATGTGACTATCTTGAGACTCGAGCCTGTCCGAATCTTCTTATAGGAGGCGGAAGCGTTGTTTTCACTTTCGGGAAATGGACATTTTCCCCCCTTAATCAATATTTCCACTTGCTTTTTACGTTTTAGACCATTCTGAACAACTTTCCTTTCGTATGACCGTAAATCCTTGTAACACGCATAACTTCCACAATATTTTCATTCGATTTCGGGGAAATTTCCTGGGAATGTGCTTGTTAGGCTATACTTAGTCGGGCCATTCTCACGAAAACGTAGATTTTTAGATATATATTATAATTTTTTCGGCTAGAAATAATTATTGTTTCCTACAGTAATTGACGAGCTCTTTCCAGCCCATATCTTTCCACAGTGGTTAACTAATTTTTTAATTACGAACAAATTCATTAAACATCAAAATATCAGTCCCTTTCATGTGTCCTGAACCGTCCTTGCCAACTACAGTCAGCCAGCAATGTGGTCAATTGGTCATTTCTTATACGTTTTAAGCTCATTTCAACCCTTATTATCCTCATTTGCTGTTTCTGTAACTGAATATGTTAAAAAACAATATCTGTAATCATTAGTAAAGAAAACATGCATGTTCAGAGAATTTTTCTCAGTCCCTGCCACAAATTGAAATTGTATATTTAGAGGCACTTAGCCATTAGGGAGGGATTTTCGCCCGACCCAGTACTATTCCAACATCCTTCCCATGTTTTAACTTTGATTGGAAAGGATAAGTGTACTTTAAGACGGTGATGATAGGAGCAATGACTGGTACCCTCAAGTGGCCACCCATGACCGCGAGTTTCCTGCCTCTCATCTACTTCGCTAGTTCTCAACTTTTTCCATTGAGGTTTTAATTTTCGTAGTTTCATAGTTTCAGGTAAGGTTCGCAAAGATATTTGAATATTCCCAGAGAGTAACTAGGCAAATTAAATAAATCAAAACGTATTTTTTCACCAGTCCGTGCCTCGTCATTCCCTGCCACGAATCCATTTTTGGGATATGGCAGGGACTGATCGGGGTCGTCAGGGACTGATCACCACATTTATCCGTTTGTTAATTATTTTTCAAGAAAATCCTTTCTGTTGATCTACTAAACTGAGACCCGGCTCAACGTCAACATTTGGAAGTTTAATAGGTTAAAATACCTACCTTCGATGATTTGCATACGAGATCAGATTTAGGTAGGTAGGTAAGGTATCTGTCCTACACAACAGAAAGGTCAAATCAAGTTTCTTTTGTTGAAGAACATGTTTACCTGATTTTTCTTGAGTAAGAATCTAGGTATCTACCTAAAACAAATAAAGTGAATATACTACCGTAATTGTTTTTAAATAATACGACAATAACTTTGGCCCGCAGGAAAAAAAGAAAAAACATTGTCTGAACTGATGTCAATGTGCACATCCCCACAAAAATTTGAATATTTCTCAATTTAACAACAAATTGAACCAGTAAATAACACCAAACTGGCAAGGACAACACCAAGAGATTCACCTATCAGACAATGTGTGCTTGTCAACACAAATTTTCACATATCTCTCGATTTTAACATAATTGACGCAAGCAACATCTCCTAATATTACTGGTTATGACTGAGATGTTAAAGGAGGACCCCAAAAAACTTATATTTAAACATGATACAATTCACCAATCAATAACAAGCTCTGAAGAGACCAAATGACGGCGAAAGTGCTCAGCCTACGATTAAACCAAATTATTTGAGAAGCCTATAGAAATTTCTCTACCCTCAGCACACCAAACCTACGAAGAAAACAAGTTCCAGTCATGCAGCATGATCGTATGAGCGAATTTTCGTTAATCATCGTATTATATAATACTAGATTGTTTTGAAATTTGAGCCGTTGAGTGCAAGTAAATTGTTAACTATTGATTTTATTGCAAAAAACGTATTCTAAATAATGATCTCCAGTTAAAATAGAGGTTTTTAATTTTCAGCTTTATTGCAGTTTTAATCGATTTTTTAGCAAATTTTAATGAATTTTAAGTACATTTTACAGCATAATGTTTTACATAAATTTTTTAAAGTTCTATTCTATAGTTAATAGACTTTATTTGAGCAATATTCTACCAGAAAATATGAATTGAACAATTTTTAGCCGTTTTTAGCTATTTTTAGTGATTTTTTTTAGTACGTTTTTTGAAATTTGACCTATTTAATGTGCTCAAAAAGTGTTGTCCAACGAACTCATCCTTTCTTTTGAAATGCTTGATTTTTTGGCGAAAGAACGAAGTTTTTATCTCAATTCTATCGAGAGTTATCGTCTGGAATGACACATACATATATGTATATATATACATATATATACTTATATATACATATACATATATATACATATATACATATATATATATATATACATACTAGCCGCTCCGGCTCGCTCCGCTCGCCTCCACGTCCAGTAGGGCGGCAAGCCCCCCGGACCCCCCATTAAATTGCTCGCTTCGCTTGCAAAGTGTGGCATATAGGGAATGTTGCTCGCTTCGCTCGTAAAGTGCGGCTGTATACATGGAATGTATTACAATTGAAACATGTAGGGGATGTTGCTCGCTTCGCTCGCAAACGGTAGATCTCTAAGGGTAGGTTTAACTTCTGTGGGGGATGCTGCTCGCTTCGCTCGCTTGAGGAAGTTATACTGCCCACCCAACTTGGCAGATGTTAATTAAAATAGAAATTAAAAATTTTGTCTAAAAAATAAAAAAAAAATTTAGGGGTGGACCACCCTAATAGATGTTGGCCGATTCTCATAGATACCGGATAAGCACAAAAAATTTCATCAAAATCGGTCAAGCCGTTTCGGAGGCGTATGGCAACGAAAACTGTGACACGAGAATATTATATATATATATATATATACATATATATATATATATATATATATATATATATACATATATATATATATATATACATATAAAAAAGCTTTAAAATCCAGGAATCATTGCAGAATGCCTCAAAACAGATTTCGATGAAGAAAATTTTTGAAAATTTTTATTTTAAAATTTGCTAAAAGTTAGCGGCCAAGAAACGAAAGACAGCTTGGTACCAAAGAATGATGGGAAATTTTGAGACAGCGGCTTTCGTGAAGTTGAAGGAGAAAGAAAATACGAGACGGAAAAACTAAAGAAGCAGCGGCCATTTAATACGAAATATCCTGGAGGGAACTGTCAGCAAGAAGGATAACATGGAGGGAGCATTTCAAAGTGCAGGTACCATGAAACGTAAAAAGAACTGATGATGTCAAGGGGGAAAACTAATCTATTCTCGTAATGGAAATACCATCCAATCAAAAATGACCTGATCCTGAGGAAGCAAGTGGACAACTAGCGAATGAGAGAGGAAAAACCTAAAGGTGAAAGACCTGCAAGAGTATATACCTATGTATATATACAGCGTATATTATATATTTTCTCCCTAGACAGCAAACAAATTAACCTGTTTCGGAATAATTGAAAACCACAACTTTCTCATTGAACTTCAAAAACATTTCATCGAACTCGGCAACGATTATCCTCTTGAAGACCACCTACCTCAGAATTGTTGAAACCAGCAATTCGAATCCTTTTCCGCCAAAGACCCTTTCTGTTCATTTTGGATTGTTACCACTAAAGGGGCTCCATTACATCAGTAAAACAGTTATTGAGATGCAAGATATGCGCGAAAATAGGCTTTCATGAAGCATGCAAAGAGGTGAAGTCCTGCTCCTCTAGTAATGCACAGCCAGCCTTTGATGCTGCCGCAATTGCATCAGCCCGTCTCTGTGGGATGATGATGCGTGATTTCGGTATAATAAGTGACAAATGAAACTGTGATAAAACTATGAGGAAAATTGAATAATATAATGCGATTCTGAATGTACAGCTACATGTTTTGAAAGTTTGATGAGTGACGATCTCATCAGTGATTTGAGGTAAGTAGAGCAGAAAAATATTTCCCTGGATAAGAACGTTTACCCGTGTATCTTTCCTTTGGGCTTCAGTGATTTGAAGTAATTTTCTAATACTGTTTCAAACTATCCAAACATTTCCTGATTTAAATAATAATTTTAAGTGTTTAACCTGACTCTGCTGACTTCTGATGTAATTACTAAGCGTCACCTTAGTCAAGGCTATCCAAGATTATATGTATAAAACTGTACAATTAATAAAATTATCATCATTTGAATAAATTAACGCTTCCTTACAGGGAAGTAAGAATTTGAGGATCTTTTCTTCACTTCCCATACCCCTGCAGGGAATAATCCGCAGATTTCGCTATCGTTTTTTAAAATAATTAATAAAATGTTTGATTTACAAAACGTTTTATACTATAATTTTTTTTAGCGTCTCTTCTTCAGAACCTCCACTGACAGTGGATAAAATTAATACAGGAAGGAAAATAATAACTTATCTAACTTCAACGTAGGTAATCAAAACTTGATGGTACCTAATTATCTGTGTAATGAAATTAAATAATAGTAGACTAAAAACAGTGATAGACCAATTAATCTGGCTTATAAATTATCAATCATCAGTCTCTGACCACAATTAATTCAGTCCCTGCCGTGGCCGGCCATCAGTCACTGCCACTGGCAGTTGTCATTTTTATTGATTAAATAAAATAAATATGGAAGTTTAAGCTTGGCTGACTATCTCAATTCACTGTCAATGCAATCAGGAAGTAGCATAAATTTTACTGGGTGAAAATAAAAACCTTTTGAAATCTGTAAAGATCTACCTCCAATCCGACGTTTTCGTGAGAATGGCCCAGTCCCCTTTAATTGTCATTACAGTAAAATCAACACTCCACTCTACGCATGTTCAAACTTAAATTCCATCAAGCATCATTTTCTCACGTGCTAGTCTTCCGATCTCGCTCAAACTTGGAGGGCAGTTAGATGAAGAAGATTCAATCATCCCGTATTGATTAATATCACTACAATAGCATCGTTAGCAGCTGCTGCGCTTCGATGGAATTTTCCAGGAATGAGCGGGTTAGGCTGAATGGCTCTCTTATAAATTTCACTACTCGAAAATGGTGAATTCGTCGGACTTTCACCTTAGCGTAAGTGCATGAGTTCTATATATAGGTAGGTTTGCCTCGTTACTCTTGGATCATTAGTATGTAAATTATTTCAATAATGTCTATGTATTTTGTCATTGACTAATTTGTTCATGTCCACCCAACTAAGCAAACTTTTTGGTTTATTATTTTCAGTAATGAACCTTTGTAATCGACCAAGAAATGAAATTTTCAACCCCCTCCCCCCAGCTCAAACATTGTTTACGTTTCAAGATACGTAGGTAATACAAAAAAAAAAAAAAATAAATAAATAAAAAAATAAATAAAATAAATAAATAAATAAAATAAAAAAACCGTCTGTCCGCCGTCCAGAGTTTTTTTTTTCCAAAACTACTGGACCAAAGTTTATGAAATTTGACGCAAAAATCATACATCGGGCAGGGGATCAGCCAGTAACATCGGCATCACTTTTGATCAACCCTAAAGGATAGTAATTAAGGGCCAACATATTCAAAAATCGAGATCCCAAAAACTTTCAAGGTAACAGTGATGATTTTTTGATTGTCAATGATAAATTAAATCCCAAAAACGTCTGCCAAGTTGAGTGAGGCACATAGCTTCCTCGTTTACCTATCATGAATGTATAGATCATTGAAAAGTTTTAAATGATCTTGAAATATTCCATAGCGGAAAATAGTAAATCAAGAAGTAGCGTGAAATGTCATAATGGGTCAATTAAGAAACGAAAAAACGATAATGGAATTTACTTTTGTGCAAGAGCAGAATGAACTGATGAGTTGAAAACAATGAAATAGGTACGGGACCATCTACAACCTAAACCGCGCATTCGCTGACAATTTCATCAAAATCGGATGAAAACTGTAGAAATTACCTTAATTTTTAATGACATTCATTACAAATATTTAACATTGGCGCATGCGCAGTAGCTATTAATGATACAATTGTGTTGAAATTGATATGAGTTAATCAAGTCGAATCTTCTTCCAACTATCATCCAAATTTAAGCGAAATCAAACGACTAGAGTGTGAAAAATGGAGCATTTACGAGACCATCTGCACCCTAATCCGCGCATTCTCTGACAATTTCATTGAAATCGGATGAAAACAGTGGAAATTAAGGTCGTTACAAGGATTTCACATAGGCGCATGCGCAGTCAATCATGTTGAAATTGATATGGGATGATCAATTCGTCATTCCCCAACTATCAACCAAATTTGAGCGAGATAGGACGACTAGGGCGTGAGAAAATGATACTTGGTAGAATTTACGTTTGCGCATGCGCAGTGAGGTATTGAGTCAAGAACGATGAAAATGATAGGGGACCGTCTACCCCTTAGCCCACACATCCCATGAAAATTTCATCGAAATCAGATGACAACTGTGGAAAATGACCTTGTTACAAGGATTTGCGGTCACACGACAGACACACACGCACACACACACAGACAGACACGGAACCAGTGTTCAGAATGGTCTAAAACGTAAAATGCGAGTGGAAATTTTGATTTTGGAGACCAAAAATTTGTTTTCTCCCGAAAGTGAAAACAATTCTTCCGCTGCCTTTAGGTAGACTCGGAAGCAAAAATCGATTAAAACTATCCGCAATGCTGTAGGTTGAACCGTACGTTTTCAATGAGGGCTAGAGTCGAAAACGTCGTCGAAAAAACCTTCTGATTTCCTTTGAGGCACGTAAGATTATGTTCTAATCGTAATAACTCATGAGATTCGGTAGCCCATCCGATAGCATGACCGGCTCGTGAGGAGAAGTTAGCGGCGTCGCTACTGTAAGTATCCAATCCGCGGCAGCATAAATTTTTTCTTGCTGGTCAACTTGCAAGATGTTTCTTTTTACACGAAGGTCTATTTTTTAAATTATTCAATTTTCATTTATTTATTTTTTTATTGAGTTTATTGTAGGTAACTTTTATCACATAGAGATGATCACTGAATCTTAGTTAGGTGTCTTATTTTATCTCATTAATTTCAATTGGTGGATGGCTCGATCGATGTCGATTTATATCTGTGATATGCATCTACTATTATACTTAGATTTCAGCTCTTGTTATGTTTAAAGGAGCGAATAATGTGTATTTATTATTAATTGTATTACGATATATATCGTATATCGAACGATATATCATAAGATATCATATATATACGATATATCATAAGATATCCGATATATGATATCGTACGATATCATATATCGTATATCAATTTTTCCATGTTTTGCTTGTCACTGATAAATATAATCCCAAAGAATCGCCACCCGCAACGCTGTGCGTTGAACGGCTATTTCCCTAATCAACCTGCTGAAATACATTGATTGTAATTAATGTGCAAAGTACAAGGATAGTGTTTCAAAACAATATGCAGTGTATGCAAACCTTTTACTTGATGGAAAGATGACTTAGTCATAGATCATTTAGTTCCTCAACTTTACTATAGTGCGTAAAATTATGGGGTCCTGGTGCTGTAATGCAGTGATCCCAATTGCGGAGCTGAGCCCCGAGTTTCGATAGTAAATAGTAGGTATAGCTGTTTTCCTACATCAAAATTTCCACTCGCATTTTTGGTTTTAAAGCATCCTGAACAAAAATTGTTTTAAGACTGTCGAGTGACCACAAATCTTTTTTAACAAGATTAATTTCTTCAGTTCTTATCTGATTTTGATGACATTTTCAGGAAATATGCATGTTAGGCTGTTGATGCTCCCCAGTCAGATTCATTGTTCACAAATCGATAGGTAGTTAACTTTGCACATGCGCAAACGTAAATTCCATCATAAATCAGTTTCTCCCGTCTGATATCGCTCAAATTTGATGAATATTTAAGAGAATACGATTTAATCATCACAAATCAATTTCAACACGCTTATGATATTAGTAGCTCCTGCATTCCTATGTACTAATGTGAAGTGAAATGTGAAAGTGTCATTTGATCTCGTTGAAATTTTCTGGGAATGTGTGGGTAAGTTTGAGGAAGGTTCCACCACAATTTCATCAGGCAAAATCTAATGAGTTCGTCTGCGCATGCGCAAACGTAAAACCCATTAAACATTAGGCAGGGCCTATTCTTCCGATTATTGAAAGTATTACAATTATAATTTTGTTTTAATCTTTTCAATAACTTTACACTAAATGATCTTTAAATTTGCCCATTAAAGGTCGCGATGCTGAACTTGAGAATTAGGTAGTAGACTCAGAGAAAAGCATAGACATGATTAATGTATTATACCTATTGAGAAAATTAAATTTCCTCTGGCTGAATGTGTGTCTTAATATACGATGCTCATAGAGAAAGAAAGAAAGAAGAACTTGAGAATATTTGTATAGTGTTTGGTATTGCACTCGTAGTACGGACCATTCTAAATGTGTTTTTTATCTCTTGCCTCATAAAATACATACACCATATAAAAATTAACAACACAAACATGGTGAATGGTAAAAAAAGGTGACATTTTACATATATTGAATGACAATTGATGGTTTGATATCAGGAATCTCGGTAAATTATGTATCAATAGTTTGGTACTTGAGGTTTCCACAGCGCGATGCCTGAATTCAGTCATATAGGTATGTCTAAACCAACTATGACGAGAAATGTTTTATTATTGGATTTCTCTGTTGTTTTCTTAATTAGGTATATGATAAATTTATATTATAGGTACATACTAGATAGGTAGTGTGTATCACAACAATTTTGATGAATGTTCTAAGGTTTCAACATCAGGCTCCCTACCTACCCATTTATAATGGATTTCGAGGAACTTGTACGGGCTGAAGTCTATAAAAATCACGATAGGAAGGTAAGTATAGGAAAATTCCAGCTTTGACATTTTTAATGAAGTGGGTATTAAACAAAGTAGATAAGACATAATAACAAATAGCAATCTACCTACCTATCCCAATCTTTGTAATCGACCGAGAAATGTAAGCCAACCCCTTCTCCCTTCATCACTCAACTTTGTTTGTTTACGTTTCTAAATACGTAGGAATAAAAAATCGACCTGATTGCTTTAGGCCGTCCGAAGTAATTTTTTCGAACTACTGGACCAAGTATATGGAATTTCGATTAAAAATCTCAAATGTGCCAAGAAGGGGCATCTTTCAATCAGCCGATGTGTCAAGGGGTAACATTTTAAGGGTTGAAATGTTAAAAATAAATAACTATATATATATATATATATATATATATATATATATATATATTTATTTATAGAATAGCTTCCGGAGCAGTTCGAGTGCACGATTAACCTTTAGTGCTCCACAAAAGTGTTTCATGTGGTGAAATTTAAATAAAACCTAAACCTAAACTACAACTGGCTGTGTCGTCTTCGCTGAAAGGAAACACCTACTTCACGTGAAATTTAAAAACGAACTGTCAACTCAACAGTGAATCGCAGTGATACTCAGACGAAAAGGTGACCGCACTCCTATTTTATTTATCTCGTTTATAAGTTTGTTGTCCTCGCTACTCTCTCTAGAAAAATAAATAATCATATAACCATTGGTATGAATAACATTATCTCAAAGTCATTGGAAAACTCCCTAGATACCGAAAAGTACGCAAATGAAGAACATTGATGTGAGAAGTTTGTTTAGACTTTAGACAGATAAATAATCAACCATTGTGTAGATATTTCCATCGTTTGTTGATAGATAACTAGCAACTCTTCAAATCTTTCCTTTCATCTTCCAGAAATAGTATGTATTCGTTATCTAATATTTCTTATCTGAAGGAAAAGTTAGTGGAATATGAGTAAGTCCCTACTGTATGTATTATTACTAAGTGCATGGTTTTTGGATAAAGTTTGGTTAGACAAATTAAAAAATTTTCCTTTAACGCTCCGGATCTGTGTTTGGTAAAACATTAACGTGAGAGGTTTAACAAATATCTTCTGATATGTATTTGTTTTACGCTGGTACCAAATATTGCTTCAGCTTAAAACGGTCCAATGAGATTTGAAGTTCGTGATGTTTAGATCAGTAGGTACTACCTACTATAAGGTTATACAGCAAAATAATTGAATGGAAGGTATGTGTACCTAATATAATATTAAAATATCAATTAGACATTACCTGAGCGGTGTCCAGGTAAAGCTGCTGTAGGTACGGAAGTAGCCGAGATTGCACATGTGCCGGGTACATCGCGTATGGTATGTACGGTAGAGGCACCGACTCCCCAGCTCCGAGCCCTTTGAGATCGTCCATACTCAAGAGAAGGTCCATCACAGAGAAGACATACAAAATAATAACCCGCCGAGGAGAAACCTTCTTCACGCAACGACACTTGGAACAAGATTTGAAAAAGGCTTCGACGTTGTTGCTGTTTACTTATTTAACAAAAAAAAAAAAAAATATTATTATTCCTTCTCAATGTTGTTGGGGTTTTTATCGGGATTATAAGGGGGGGAGAAAAAAAAGGAATCGATCTTGTCGAAGCGGGGTTCAGGAGAGAACTGAAACCTCTAGAGCGTCGTGGACAAGTGAAAAGAGAGGGAGAGGCCGGCTGCGGAGCGAGAGGGCGCGAGAGGAGAAGAGCAGAGAGCTAAACAAACAAACTGAAATGGATGTGTACTTTGGGAGTGGGGAAGGGACGCCAAGTTTATTTATTTAAATATGAGTTGTTTGGGCCCCACAGTCCTTATGCAAACAGAAACGGAAGGGACATGGGCAGAAGAGGCGGAGGAACCGAGAACGGAGGAGGTAGAGAGAAACACATGTTTTGATTGCTTTCTGTGTTGATTGTTTGCCTGTTTGTTCTGACGTGGACCCACGATAAGACGCCGCACTCTCCCTGGCCTGCCAACAGGGGGGTTTGGAGTTCTATTCCCTTTTGCTCTCAACAATCCAGAACTTCACGCTGCTTCTATAACTTCGCCACTTTTTGCCTTTTGCCGGTCGTCGAAGGAAAGGGGAGAATAAACTTGTGAATTAGTAGTTCACTTCTTTGAGAAATCGAAAGAGAATGTGGTTGATAATTTTTAATGACACAACATTATGATATTCAATGAAGTAGAACAAAATGAGAAGGCTTTGGAAATAATAATAAAAATATACTGTTTCGATTTATTGAGTAATAAAGGATAAACAATTATGTAAAAAACTAAAAAACAGCTTTTGTCCACTTTTGTGGACCCCATTTTCTGATCTCAGTATGCAGGGTGATACCCTAGTAAAAATAAAAAAATTGAGTAAAACTAGACTGAAAATGGAGTAGAATGCCACCAACCGCACCTCTTTATTTCAATCCGTTGCCGAGATATAATTTTCTAAATCAAGAAAACCGCATTTTGTGTCACAAAACCCAAATTTCTTCCCTCTAAATCAACCTTTCCCAACTTTTGACCACATCTTCAGAATTAGCGTTTTAAATTGTCTTTTATATCATATTTAAATTGTCTTTTATAACATCATTTATTAAAGAACAAACGTTGATTCTTCTTGAAGTTGGGAATGATGAAGAATGTTTAAAAATCAGCCATTCCCTCAAAATTAATCTTAGAGACCGTCAACATTCCCAAAAACTGCTCCCTTTGATAGCGAATTATCGTAAAAAATGAAGCTATTGCAACGGCTCCAAAATTTTTAAAATCAACATCTTTGAAAAATTTCTTCATTGAAATCTGTTTTGAGGCACTCTGAAACGAATTCCCCAAAACTCCTTAAGACTGAGATAAAAATTCCGTTCTTGCGAGGAAAAAATCAAGCTTTCCCAATGAAAGGATAAGTTTGGCGGCCAGCGCTTTTTGAGCACTTTAAATTGGTCAGATTTCAAAAAATGTCCTTAAAAAAATCACTAAAACAGGCTAAAAAACGCTGCAAATGATTTCACAAAGGTTTATTATTTTTTCAATTGAGTATGATCGTAGTTTTAGTTGGCTTGCGTACGTCATAAGGCCCAGACTCCGCGGCGTGTCTTATTTCAAGTTGCCACAACCTATACTTCTATAATTATATACGCATGTTTATATTTCTCGATTTGAGCTCCTATCTATTCAAATAGTTATTGCCTTAATAATATCATTATCTAAGTACGTACGAAAAGTCGAGTGGATATGTTATTAAATATGCGTAGGAAAAGCATTGGTATTAACACACAAATATGACCTAGAAAAAAACATATATTCATGACTCGAAGGAACGCCGTACCCCACCTCATGGTGCCGCGGTGTATTATATGGGTATAACACGTAAAAGTATAAATATCCATTCTCCTACACCCCTCTGCTACGCCCCTGGTCACCCCAGACACCACAAGGTGCCGCAGCGCCTCCTCTCTCTCCACCCCCGCTCACCCCCCCTCACCACTAACCGTGACCCCCTGCCAAGCGTGCCAGGCGTGCGTGCGTGCGTAAGTCTAACACCCAAAGCCTCGAAAAAGACACTTTTTCGCCCGTTTTTGGCCCATAGCATCTAAGCGAGTAAAGCGATCGGGATGATTAAACGTTAGGACCAACTAGACCCCAAATGGAGTCTATGTGCGAAAGAACGGGTGTTTTAAGTCAGTTCTTAGGCCTTTTATGGCCCAGACGGCGGACGGCGAACGGCGAACGGTGGACGGTGGTCGGACATTTCAAATTTGGATTCTACGCACCTTGAAACGTAAAGTGACAAAGTTTGAGGGAGGGTTATAAAAATTTTTTGCTACACGATCACATAGGCTTATTATTGAAAATAACAAACCAAAAGTGTACATTTTTTTTTTCTTTTTTTTTCAATAGAATATTAGTCAATAAAAGTTTATTAACAATGAACAAGGACATTAAAACGTTTTACACAAAATTATACTGAAATCGCTGCAAATTATTACACAATGATTTATTATTTCTGTGTTAGATAGCCCTTCTACGCACATATTGATCTATAATTGTTAAACCCCGTATGTACCTAATATATGATCAGAACATGGCGCATCGTGCCTCCGAGAAGGGTTCACACTCTTACAGTTCCAAGATCCCGCAATTTTACGCTTCACAGTAAAAATCTTTAAAAAAGGTCGTTAGGTAATGAAAGAATTTAGGTTCAGAGGCTCCTCAGCTGTTCAGTGCGCCTCCGTACCTCGTAATTGTTTCCGAAGAGTCCCAGAGGAGCTCCATCTAAATAACAATACCGTGAGTCGAAAGTTTGCCTCGGAGGTTCCGAAGCTGATCTGAGTCCCTCCATATTTTGTAATTGTATTCCAGATCTCCAAAAAGGAGCTACATTTCAAGTCTCAGCATCATAAGTCAATTAAAAAGTCCAGTCATGCAGCATGACCCCATGAGCGAATTTTTGAAGAAATCTTCGACATTTCAGTCGCTATTGATCTTGTAGAGAAATTTTAGTTTATGATTTTGATCGACAAACATGGAATCAAATTATTAAAAATAATTAGGAGGTACTCCTACGTTTTAAACAGCATGGATCTAGGATTGGTTATACAGGGATACTTCCATAAGAGTAGTTCAATCTGAATTTGGACAATGTTTCATGCAAATATTACCGATTTTTACAACTAGCGAACGGCATTATTTCGATTTTTGGCTGATTTTTCAACTTTGAAATTTTTTAAAACTTGATGCATACTCTTATAGGAAATTTTACGCTGATTCCGAATATACCACATGTTAGTATGCTGAAAAAATTATTTCGCACAACAAATCGCAAAAAACAGGCCATTTTGAAATTTTTGACTACATTTTTGAAAATTTCAACCCGAAGATGTAATCCGATCATGCTGGCCAACGAACTTGAACTTTCGTTTTGTATCCTTAACATTTTAAAATTTGTTTGAAGTTTCTA
Source organism: Adelphocoris suturalis (assembly GCA_030762985.1). Taxonomy (NCBI): domain Eukaryota; kingdom Metazoa; phylum Arthropoda; class Insecta; order Hemiptera; family Miridae; genus Adelphocoris; species Adelphocoris suturalis. The sequence continues at coordinate 35,478,485 of CM061043.1, read as the reverse complement.
GCACAATTCTACGGACAGTTATCGTCTGGAATGACACATACATACATACATACATAAAAAAATGCGTTAAACTTCAGCATATGATTCAGAATAGCCTGAAACGGATTTCTGCATAAAAGTTTTTCAAAAGTTCACATTCTACAAATTTTGAGGCGAGAGCAATAGCTTAATTTTCTTCAAAAATTCGCTAAAACAAAGGAGGCTCAGAGGCCCCACAGCTGATCAGTGTGCACTGATATTGAATATTCTCGATATTACAAAGAAAGTCCGTTTCAAATTGAAAATCCGAAGGTTGATATCAATATGCCTGCGTAGATGGGGGCACCTGGAAAGGGAAATTTAATGCAATTAATTTGAAAATCTATGTTTTACTAGTCCTCCTGATCTCAGTATAACGATACCGTAAAGTGGGGTGACTTGGAAACGTGGGGTGACTTGGATCAGTTGGGCAAAATTTTGTTGTTGGTGTGTTGGCAGTCCTGAATTAATATTTATCAGCTGTTTGAGGTCGGGTTCTCTTAGTCTGTTTCTTGGCTATTTTGTGGCATGAGGTTGGGCTCATAAAAATTGGGTATTTCTAGGATTTTTAAAATTATGAATGTTGTATCGTAATATCCGCACTTTTGAAGTACAACAAACGTAGGTTCGTTTGTTACTAAACGTCAGTCCGAGGGTGACGAGACTCTCAGGGCAGATTAGTGTGGATACATACTTTCAAAAGCCGAAGCCATCACCCCCCGTTCGTGCATGGTTGTTTTTTCATAATTTTGTAGACAAAAACTCCATATGTCGGGGTGACTTGGAAACCCCGATCCAAGTTACCCCAACATTCTGATTCATTATTTTTCAGCCATATAGTGCATCTTGTGTAGTCGTAGGTTACTAATTGGTTAAAAAAAATGTTTTCAGGCATTATGAGGACATACAAAAAGAAATGGGGGGGTATATGGATTATGACCAAGCAACACTTCAAAAGGCAGTTCCTGATTTAAAAAAAAAAAAAAAAAAAACAAGAACATGAAGCTAAGACATGAAAGTATATTGTATGGGATAGCTGTTTCCACATTATCACACAAAGAGCGTAATTTGAACCCCAAAAAACATGGGGGCCAATGTATTTTATCAATAAAAGAAGAGAATTACATCTGCAAAAATTTGGATATCGCATGTGAGTGGGGTTTTCCATTAACATCTATGCACGTCAGAGAGGTTGTGCAGTAATATTTGAATGTGAAAGGTGTTAAAGTACGTGAATTTAAAGAAGCCTGAATTTTTTTTATCTAGCTTCTGTGATAATTGATGGTTTTTGTGATTTTATAATAAAATACTTTTTTTTAATGGAATTTCTGTTACAACCTTTTTAAAAAATCATAACAGAGTTCCAAGACGCCCCTGGAGTGTGTACAAATGAAAACTGAGGCGTTTGGAATGGGGTTTCCAAGTCACCCCACCCACGGGGTGACTTGGAAATTAGCACTTAAAAAAAAAATTAAAAATACAAAGAGTGCAAATAAAACAATTTCAAAAGGTGGGTTCTGTAGAAGAAGTAGTGTAACATGTTTCAAAACAAAAGTTATCACTTTATTGTTGATTTTTGACATATTTACAAATTGTTGAAGTTCGAAGTTGTACCAAGTCACCCCACTTTACGGTATTCAAGTAAGTGGGGACCAATCAACTGAAAATGATATAAATGTACACATCATTGAAATGGTTTTAATAATCATTGAAAACTCCATAACGGAATATAGTGAATCAAGATGTATGTAGATAACATTAAACGTCGCAATCGGTAATTTAGGAAACGGGAAAATAATGCTTGAAGTAATTTACGTTAGCGCATGCGCATATTGGAGTAATGATTCGGGGAGAATGAAATCGGTTGGGATTAATCTATAGCCAAACCCAGAAATTTCCAAAAAGTTTAATCAAAATCTGATAAATACTAAAAATTAACCTGGTTCTTGGGAGTAAAGCTTCGCGCTTGCGCAGGAGCTAATAATGATGCACTAATGTTAAAATTAACATGGAATAATTATTAAACCATCGTCCCTTATATACGCACCAAATTCGAGTGGAATTGGACGACTAGGGTTATTCTTGATGGAATTATATTTGCGCATGCGAAGAGTGAAGTATTAATTTGGGAACAACGAAACTTATAGGGGACCATCTTCACTCTAACCCGCACATTCTTTGAACATTTCATAAAAATCGTTTTGATATTCAATTCCGTTCAATATATGTTTTAATGTATGTATCCTCGTGAACGGCTGAACCGAATTTGACGGGATTGGTCGCAAAATGATCAGCTAGTCATTCAACATTAAGTGGTTGAGAAAGTCGTCATTGATAATCAGCACCGTGAGCTGATTTCGAGATTCAAATAATACAATTTCTTTGCTATTATCCTGCGAAGCTACAATTTGGAACGGAGCTTTTGTGAGCTAAGTAGGATAGGATTTTAACTTGCCGAACCACCCCAATCAGCTGAGTGAACTCTTAACGATAATGTCTATGCAATTTACCCTACGATACTGAAATTTGGAACGGAATCTCCGTGAGATAGTTAGAATAGGATTTTAACTTGCCGAATCACCTCAATCAGCTGAGTGAACTTTCAATCCTAATTTCTATGCTATTTATCCTACGATGCTGAAATTTGGAACGGAATCTCCGCGGGACATTTAGAATAGGATTTTAACTTGCCGAATCACCCCAATCAGCTGAGTGAACTTTCAATCCTAATTTCCACGCAATTCATCCTACGATGCTGAAATTCGGAACGGAATCTCCGTGAGATAGTTAGAATAGGATTTTAACTAGCCGAATCACCTCAATCAGATGAGTGAACTTTCAATCCTAATTTCTATGCTATTTATCCTACGATACTGAAATTTGGAACGGAATCTCCGTGGGACGGGTTAGAAGCAGTATTAGGGGGGGAAATTTGAAAAAACAACAAATATGGTAGTGCAATTATTTTTATTCTTCGATCAACACTTTTATTTTGACTCATTCTAAAACAGAAAGTTTTTGAAAGAAATTCCGATATTTTGTCGATATATCGTTTAGTTATTATCAATACTAATATCTATAGACCTAGAAATATCGATAAAATATATTGATAATTGATGGCAAAATATCGTCATTTCGGATGATTGTTTTTTATTTCTACTCCAAAACGAATTTGAATTTCAAATATTTTCGAAAATTTCATCTAGCAAAACATAAAATACCTTTAAAATTGTCATGAATTATTATGGATAACGAAAGGATTGGAAAATAATGATATTTGTTTGATGGAGAAACTTCCCATCGATCTGTATGTTTTATTTTCTCATGGTAATTACGGCGATTGTCATCAGGAGACACGAGTAAATCGGTCCATGCACATGATTGGTCCAAGCGGTTGAAGCAGGACGTGGGTCGTCGCCTCCGCCTTTGGTAGTTTTACCTACAGGATGAGAACTTCGTGAAGAATTATATTATACTAGGTAAAGGCACATTATAACTATCTAAGAGCTGTAAGAGTACTCACAGGAGCGATAAGAGCCCCTGTATAGGGAAGTGCTTATAGGGAAGTGCCCCTATAAAATGACCAACAGTTCAAGTAAGAACCCCTCAGGACGCGGGTGGTGATACCACGGAGCACACACACACACACACACACACACACACACACACACACACACACACACACACACACACACACACACACACACACACACACCCACACACACACACACACACACACACACACACACACAGAATATAGGTATATATGATAGAGTTAAACGAATTTCAATTAATATAATTTTCAAACATTGTTATGGAGCCATTCCAATACCTCCGTTTTCTACGAAAATTTGGTGAACAACCAATTTAGTTCGAAAGTTAGTTTCAAAAATTCAACTAAAAACTAAGTTAGTTCGAAAGTTCGTTTCATAAATTCAATTAAAAGAAACGCTTGCATACGAGTCTGCAACGCATTGGGACATTTTCATGTGTTTACCTATGAATGGTCAACGTCATTTCTGATGGTCATAATCATAGTTGTGGCCACTTGGGACATTTTTTTTCGTGACGATTTTTTTGTTATGTGCCATATGAAAGACATGAAAATGTCAAAACTAATTTAGTTTTGGCCGGAATGGAAAAATAAAAACTAATTAGTTTCTAGTTCGGATTTAGTTTAACTAAATTTTTAGTTAACTACTCCCAACTCTGGCATGTACACACGTAAAATTAATTGACGGGGGAAAAGGTTCAAAGCAATCCTGCCAGTTTTGATTAAACATTTAGGAACTGTGCGGGCTAACTCCAAGAAGGTCTCATAAGTTTCACTGCCGTCTGCGCGGGGCAGGAAGCTCCATAATGATTTACCATAGTGTATAGAGGGTAATCTCCATAAGTTAGCAGTAGAGTAGTTATCAATTACTACGTTAGAAGTTGTACATACTAGAACTTGTGGGTGGCATAGTTCCGTCGGGTATAGTTGTTTCTGGACGATCCGTCAACGAGCTATCGAAACGGCGGAAATCCCACGAACGCACGTTTGCCCGAAACAAGCTTGTGTAATTCGTATCCGAAACGCACCAAGCTCCGATGAGAGTTCCCCAAACAGTGTCTGTAAAACAAATTATATCTCTCGTCGATGCAGAAAATCTTCATTACATAGAGATCTATTAAATGGATGTTTCTCCTAGGGGATATTAATATAAACAGTACTGGACAACGACCGATGCGGACAAATTAAATGAGACACAAGGTGGTATTCACGAGAATGAAACGAAAAGTTTGGTTTCAAGAACAATACTACAGTCGGAAAACACAATTTCATGTCTCCGAACTTGCATGGGACGAAATTGAAACTCCAACAAACATTTTAAGACCAACCCGAGCAAAAACCGTGGACATTTTACTGTGTCTAAAGCGGGGGGGGGGGGGGGGGGGGGGGAGAAATAGCGGGGAACGAATTTGTTCCATAATTTCCCGCATATTCTCGCTGATTTCTCCGGGAAGACAGCATCTTTCCGCAAATTTGATGGCACCATCGTGTTCTACGGGTCCAGAAACGTAACTTTGTTACTGACATACGAAGTGCTCTCGATCAAATTTTAATGTGGCAGCAGATAGAAGATCGAGCGCTCGTGCAAAAAACGCACAATAAAAGGGGGCTCCCACCCCCTCCCGCCCTCCAGCCCATGGCTCGGGTGGGGTGTAAAACATTTTAAAATCGCTTATGCCCCCTTTCGGAGAAATCCAAGAAGAGATATAGGAACTGAGAAGCATTATTTAACATGCACGGAATGATTTTCAACGGCTTGCATTTTTTTAATATTGACTTGACGTACTTAGGAACTGCATATATTTGTGTGAGCTCCTCCTGACTAGCAGATTACCCGGTCGATGGCCGGATAGGTGTCTGTAGATAACTGAGCATCACAAAATACCCGTTGAACCACTAATTACCTACTTGGTGAACCACTGTGTTCTTTACTTGGACCAAATTGTTAGACTATACCTGGTCTAGAATGTTACGGGAGGTTTAGAGGATTTTATTATAGGCAAAAACCATACCAAGAACTTGCTATAATTTTGGAGAAAAAAAACCCAATTCACATTGTTCAAGTCGTTGGAGCGTGTAAGCGCCATCCACATAATACCACATCGTAAGTATAGGTATAATAATGTTTGTATGTATGAACCTGTACAATTTTAATACAGATTTCCTGATAGAAAAATCAAGTACCGAGCAACCAAAAAACTTGTTTTTAGGTTTGTCGGTCGTCTCAAAACTAAGTTTTCCCGGTATCACGGAACAACATATCCATGATTCAGTATAACTCCATAAGCAATTGCTTGTTAGTAAGTTGTTAGTTTTGCTGTCACAGATAACTACAATATTTTTTTTCCCCATTCAGACGAGAGGTTTCGGAGATCGTTTTTCAATTTTCAAAGACTGGCCTCCTGATGTGAGCAATGGATTCAGAATTCACTTTGTGATAATATGCCTTTTCCAATTTATATACCTACTAAGAAAAATCAATTTCTTCGAACAAACTGTCTGGTTTTTTATGTAAGTTTAAAATAGTGATTCATTATTTTCCCAGATTTAAGGGAAATTGAGGATAGCTCTGGGAAAAGTATCATATTTCCCAATCCCCGGATGGAAAAACAAAACTCTTGAAGCAAATTTACAAGTCGTCACCGAGACACTTTCGCTTGGAAACAGCAAGAATGGACAAATCTAGCAGATTTCTACGACACTACTCTTTAGAACTACACTACTATTCAAAATATTCTATACTATACTAATATACTAATGAAATTATCAAAGATTCTGCAGATCAAGGTAAGAATTATTTATTTTAGTTTTACTTTATTTAGTTCAATTTACATCACAATAATGTGGTGTGAAATCGGATGCTAAGCTTTAGAGTATTTCTTGAGCTCAAAGTTTTTTTTATTTATGATCGCTTTTAATTTTTTTTTTTAAATGGGAGCTGAGATTTACTTGAAAATCATCAACAACAGTTAGTGTTGCCAATTTGTCTTTGAAGCTATGCAATTAGTCATCCTGCACAACCCACGTTAACCAGCTATATATATTAACATTCAATTCATCAAGCTAATTAATCAACTCCACCTAACTAGCGTAATGATTGACGAATTACTGACTGTTGAAGATGAATGGTGCGCCCAGGTCTTCTTGGCAGGGATTACCAGGCGGATATTGACCACCTTGTGCAGCTCTGGTCGCGCAGAAATAATCTAGTGTCTCTACTACTTTGTTCTCCCAGAGGTTCAGGTAGGAGGCTATAACGTCACGCTCAGGGACATCATCCATAAGTTTCTGGTCGCAGTCCGATCCATTCATCACAGTCATCATTGCTGCCATCATACCCGATCCTAAATCCAAAATAAAATATGTAAAGGCTTGGGAATACCATAACAGGGATTTCTGTCTCTAAATTAAAGAACGAATTCGAACTGAATGTTTACATTTAAAACAAATTTATTATTGAGAGGGTAAATTTTATATTTACACCGGGTTCCCAACTATTTATACCGGGTTCCCAACTTTTTGTTGGGGAAGGGGTAGTTTTGGTTTGGTTGGGTTGTACTCAATAGGAAGGGGAAAGGTGCGTCAACCACCATGTTCCTCAGGTCCATGAACCTAGGAGGGGAAATGGACCGGGCATCCATCCCCTGCCTCGCCCATCGCCGTGCCAAATTGAGCTGCGCTACAAAACGCTGCGGGGGGTCGAAGTGGTAGCAAATAGGTGTGCTAGTGCAGCGGTTATTGGAGGGAGGGCTTTTTCCTACGGAGCTAGCTAGCACGGAGCAAGTGTTCCAACGTAGCAATGCTGTTCCACTGTCAAAAGTGCCTACTTACCTGCTTGTGTTGGTCTATCTTATTATACATTATTAGTTACAAGTAAGTATGTATAGAGATAGAGGCACTATAGGAATCAACCTGCACGAAATTGCTCTATAAATCATTATTGAAAATTAATAAACAAATGATGGAGACCAAAAAGTATTGAGTCATATTGACTTGAAAGGTTCTGGAAAATTTAGAAACAGCTATCCGCTCCAGGAAGAATAGGATTTGTCCAGTAAACCGATTGTTGAACAATACCATATAATTTTGTCAAGATAAGAAAACAACAACCGATGCAAAACACAGTTTTCCAAGTTCATTATTATGAAAACCCGTGCATATCTTCTAAGTCGATTGTTGTTCATTGTGCACAACAATGAACGTTACTCTACAGGCAGTTTGTCGTTATGCAGGCGCTACATACAACGTTTGACGTTATACAATTAATCGAAAGCGAAGGTCTCAGAAATAAAGAAACTGAAGCTAACAAATTTTTCGATTATGTCGACTTGAACGGTTGTTGAAAAACATAGTCCATTTAGAACTACGGGATTCGTCACTAACAACGAAAAAATATAATTACACAGCCAGGATTGGAACCTGGATCACCAGTGTCACAGGCCGACTTCTTAGCTAATTGAGCGAAGAGGAGGGCACACATAGAAACCATATTATTGCGTCTCCGCGGAACTCAAGTGTAGGGGATCCTCCACCGAATGGTCTCGATAGTACAGATTGGGCCTCCTAACACATCGATGCATTCAGATGCAGTGATAGGAGTCGTTTCAGAGCGCTCTGGAGACCTCCCTCAAAAGCATTTCCTACTGAGTGGTGAACTTCTGTGATTGTCTCCTAAAATGATAGATGTGGCGTAGCTCATAGGTTAGAACAATGGTCACGTGAGACGAAGGTTGAGGGTTGTAGGTCCTTCGCTCTCTAGCGCTCCTAGCGGCGGACCTTGTCAGTTCGGAGCCCCATTCTAAAATAATACTTATTGGATTTTTTCCCATGCAAGGTGATAATCACCCTCATTTTGCACTTACCTACAACAATGCCAGTGGCTCGAAGCATCGTTAGGGCTGCTACTGGATCATCCACGTTCATTGACCAAGGAGTGTACGAAGGAAATCGGCTATTCAAGGCTCCCATTGCATCTCCTGCCCTCACTTTCAGACCTGGCAGTTTTGCCCGGGCTATCACTGTTGCTAATTCCGGAAATGGAGCCACTCCCTCTGTTTGATAATAATATCAATGATTCATCACAATAACAATAAACAGCACTTAAATATATATGAACACATTTTATTTTAAAGAAATAAAGTAGTTGACAATAACATTCAAGAAGCTTTATTTGTTAGGGATTTCTCCATAGATATTTGTGTTGTGCGTCAACTTACTCTGCAATAAATCATGCAAACACAAATAGCTATTCGACTTGTCACAAAATAGACGAATAACCCTATATTTTGACGATTACATTTCTGTTACCTCTGGATCGATAGATACATCCGGTTTGGAACAACGGCAGTCTTGGTGCGTGTGCGAAATCAACTCTTATAGCCTATTTGTCATGCATAAGTTGTGTTTTAGCGAATTTTCGTAAAAAAAAAAAAAAAAAAAAAAAAAGAACTATTACAATGGCTCGAAAAATTAAAAAATCAAAATTTTTGGAAAATTTCTTCAATGAACTCCGTTTTGAGGCATCCTGAAACGAATCCTAGAGTTCCACGCTTTTTCATATATATATATATATATCCGAAGGAAAGGAGGAGTTCGTTGGCCAGCACTTTTTGAGCACATTAAATTGGTCAAATTTCAAAAAATTTACTTACTAAAAAATCACTAAAAATGGCTAAAAACGGCTAAAAATCGTTACATCTATATTTTTTGGTAAAATATCGCGCAAATAAGGTTTATTAACTATAAAATAAAACATTCAAAAATTTATGTACAAAACTGAAAAAAAAAAAAAAATAAATAAATAAATATGTAGGTAGGTATATAAAATTAAAAAAAGTAAAAAAAAAATGATGCTGGAAAGTGTACTTGAAATTTGCTTAAAAATTGATATGTACCTAAAAAATGCAAAAAAGCTAAATATTCAAAACCTCTATTTGAATAGGTGATAATTATTTACATTTTAATTATATATATAAAGTTTTGTTCATATTTCTTGGTTATGTTCCATAAACCTCTGCCAACCATGTTCAGTATAGAGTTGATTAATAAAATATTTTCTACTAGCTTACGTGACGGTGCATCTCCCGGTTTGCCACTCTCAACCATCTCAACCATCACATCTCTAGATGATGGGAAAATTGACGTGACCGATTGAGTTCGTTTGTTCGTACTTTCGTCCACTCTTCTCAAGCATCTAGAAGCCGTAATGAATGTGGTCTCGCTATCTGAAATTTAACAAATGTCGAAATTAATTTGAAACATTCGCAGGGTCAAGTCACACGATACGCATTGCCCTATTATACAGAGTTGCACGAGGGTTTCGACTGTCGGTAGAGCTTATCTGTACACAAACTGCTCCACCATTGGAGGCTATGAAAGGTCTACACCTCCTGGATCAATGCTACTTTCAAAGTAGCATGATGGATTCATCGCCATCTTCAACATTGGTAGCTGCATGTTGCATCTTTCATTCTTCTCCTAACTTCATTCTAATAACCTCACACACACACACACGCACACACACACACACAGACACACACATACACACACACACACACACACACACACACACACACACACACACACACACACATATATATATATATATATTTTTTTTTTTACCGTCTATAGTCTAAGATTCGTTTGAGAATGCCTCAAAACGGATTTCAATGAAGAAAGTTTGCGGAAATTTTGATTCTCAAATTATTGGAGTCTCCCGATAGCTAAAAAACAACAAAGTTGTTCAAAATGGTCTATAATGTAAAATGTGACTGGAAATTTTGATATTCTGAAACTGATGGTAGCTTCCGCTACCTATAGGTAGGTTTGAAAGCAAACACTTTTCATATTTGAAGAAACTGCTACTTACCGATGACTCCGACGCATATAGGTCTTGTTTGGTTTTTAACCGTAAGAAGGAAGGCAAAGTTTTGTGGTTGGAACCGGCCACCTCCTCTCATTGGCAAAACCGCTCCAAGATACAGCGATACAACGACTAACGAAACTTCAAAAATGAATTTCATATTTTTGGAAATCGAACGGCGTTCATCGGAGGTCGGTCATGGGAAGCGGGCCTAGCTCGAAATGTAACATTTATTCCCTATACTGTCCAATATAGAGATATCGAAATTTTACGAGTTAGATAAGATGAGTTTGTAAGATGTAAGATACCCAAACAACTAAAGGAACAATAATTTTACAATGATTTTGATTCTGCCATTTCGAAACGATCGATACAAAAATTTAGAAAAATGCCAATAGGTAGGTTATTTTTGATATTACATTGTTGTACAATAAGGAAAATCTTAGTAGCTCTAGGCAATCATGTGTGATCTCTAATCTTGCATGTGGAGTATTGTATAATGGACAAGCCGGAGTGAACCAAATGATGTCAATGGTGTCTAGAAGTACCTACTTACCCATATAAGTATTTCATTGCTTATTCTACTCACTTCACTATTCTAGTTAAAATCACTCTCCTTTCCCTCGGATGGTTCAAACCTCAATGGGGTCTGTTCAGCAGTATCAGATTAGCTGAGTGAGATAAAAACGCCGCAAATTATTACACAAAAATTTATTAATCCAGTAATACAATATTTTCAGTGCAGAATATTAATAGATGGTATACTTTTACAAAAAGTTGCGCTTCTTCGTGGTTCATCAACTCCAATCCGAGAAAGGAATAGTTCTGGTTCACCATCGTGTTCAGCACTAAGTATTCTGGAGTCGCTATGTGGAAAAAATTCCCAAGCACCCAATAACCAGTACCTCTTTGGGTGGTCTAAAAACTTTTGAATTATGAAAAGATCGACGCATGCCGAATTTTTCTTGATTACAAAGTTGTTTACCTGGGCGACGTCGTTACGGAAAGCCAAGTTCATGATGAAGGAATGAATTTAGCTCACCCAGCTAATGAGGAAAGAGCCCATAATTTTGTTTGTTTCTCGATCTTCCAGTGAGGCACCCTACCAAATTTCATAGTCCTAGGGTGAATAGAAAAGAACTTGGATAAGTCAGCTGATCTGGTTGGACGTTTTTTAAACATTTTCTTTTACACAAACCTTTCCCGTGCCAGATCATTTCGCAAAAAAACCCCGTTCAAATCCGTCCATAAGCTTGAGAGTGAAGGTGTTGACATTACTCATTTATGGGATAGATATAAACAAAAACTGGGCTGGATGAAATCATAGAACATTATTCTTTTCCAAGAACTCAACTAAAACATTTTTCATCAATTTTGGATAGACCGATAGATGAAAAATCGGTTTGTAGTATAGCACATACCTACTATGTCTAGGCCTATTCTTGAGTAAAGGAATCTCTATTGTATTGTTAAACAGTTTTGGATTTAAAAAAATTGATTTAAAAATATATGCAAAAGGCTCAGAAAACAAATCTTGCTGTACGCTTTAGTACTGGATTAAGGATGCTTAAATTGAAATAGAAACTCCTTTCTTTCAAATTGTGATGGTAACTTTCTATTATTACTTTTTTCTTCTTCTCTCTCTTCCGCTACCTGTGCTGCCGTACTAAGAATTGTTCCCGTATCTGCATTTTTGGCCATATTGAGTTAATGGAACACCCCCCCCCCCTCCCCTTGTTTCGGGGGGTGGTTTCTTTCTATTTTGCTAGTCTCAAAGTCGGATCTCAACTGGAAATGCCTCAAAAACGGTTTACAATTATCGAATTAACTACTTTTTTGTTTGATTTACTAATGAAAATCCCGTAACTGGCCTTTTCTAGAGCAAAAAAACCGCATCTGGGCGCCAGATACGATTATTTTATTAGTATTCAGGTACATACGAATTGCGACACTTGAAAATCAAGATAAGAATTCATTTCTTAGTATTTTAGGACTGGTGGCGTCTGATACGATTTCGGAATCAGTGGCAAATACGATTTTTCTTCCCAGTATTTTGATCATACGAATGTATTTTCTCTTGTCAGATCAGATACGGTTTTTGGAGTTTGGCAACCACGATTATTTTTCCTAGTATCCTGCATATACAAGAAAATAATTTTTGTTCGCCACGTAGAGCGGTACTAATTTTGTATTAGGAAAAAATGGATCAGTCTTATTGCAAAACAAAAACTCGTATGTGCACCAGATACGAGGAAATCGCCTAGTACATCATATGTTCTATACCTTTTTTTTTGCAATTTACTGACCAAAATAATGCTGTTTTTCCAGCCACACAACGCGATTCAGTGGGAAAGTGGAATGAGTGCTTTTGGAGCTCGATACAACGTAAATAAAGCTAATATAAGGAAATTTCAAGTCAAAACCCAGGGACGCATTTTCCCAAAAGTAGGGTTTAGTCAGATACAGGATTCTTCTTAGTACCGCAGTGTGGTTAGACTCCGAAAAAAAGGGGGCGAGGGGGTTATGCCTGTACAATAAGATTTCTACATACAATGATATAAATCAATAGAAACCTAAGAAATCAGGATAAGGTCGCCTCGTCATATTCCTAACTCAATTTATTCATCACAAGTTGATTAGATTATCCAAGTATCATCGATTGTAGGTGGCTAAGTACCTACATCATATTAATTCGAACAACACCATAATGTTGCGCTTACACTGTTGAAGGATTAGGTAGGTATATATTAAAATAACTGATATCTAACCTACTTACTCAAGCGCTCATCCATCATGATCCTTTTTTGATAAATCATGGGATATGAAGCCCAGTCAATCGCCTGTACAAATATTTGTTTCAACGTCCGACACGCTCGAGGGGGTGAACATCATCCTAAGCGTAATGTTCGATCAAAAAATTACACAAGGCCATTAAAAAATACTGCCTTAACAATGGGTATTATTAGTCATACTAAATTCCATAGAACACTGCAATAATTAAAATAATAATAATACTTGAATATATAAATTATAATTATAAAAATAATATAAATAATCTCTAATGATTCCATAGCGGTTTTATTTGGTTGATGACGATCAGATCGGTTTTTCGTGCTATCGTCCATTGAGCGAAATTGGTAAATTAATACTAATTAGTGCTAAAAATACTTGATCATATATTTTATGTTTGGTCTTGCGCAAAAGCAACCAGTACCTAAGTCGGGAGCGATGAAAATTATTGGGAATCATTTACAACCTAAACCGTTCAATTCCTGAAAATTTCATTGAAATTGGATAAAAACTGTGGACTAATGCAATAATTTTATTTACGCGCATGTGTTTTAATCGCGATGACAAACTGATGGATAATACCTATAGGGTAATCAAAGAATAACTAATTTAATTACCTTCCGAAATCGAGCGAGATCGTACGAATAGGCCTTGAGAAAATAAAGTATAGCGCCTGATAGATTTCACGCGTGCATGCGCAATATAAACTATTAACTTTTGACGATGGCATTGGAAAGGGACCATCCTCAGCCTTTCCCATACATTCCCAGAGAATTTCTATGAAATCTAACTGTAGAAATGTAATGCGCCAGTCGTGATAAGATATGGGATGATTTAATTGCCTTTTTCCTAACTACCTTCCGAATTTGAGCAAGATCGGGCGTGAGCAATGAAACTGATTGGGGATCGTCTAAGGCCCAACTCGCAAGTCACCTGAAATCTGATGGAAACTGTACAAATTGAAATTGGAACATAAGGAGTTTGTGGATTTAAAAAAATTAAATTAAATTAATTGCTTAATTTTATTTTATTCATTTATTTTTATTTTTTCAAAACTCCTTTCAAAGGCGGAGGGGTACACCATTAAGAAAAGGGCCATAGTGGGGTGAAGCACAACCCGGGCCAAGACACGGTGGTGGCCACGTCCTATATGTAGTTTGTCGCCACTCATTTTACCTCGGTCACCACCTGCCACTGGTCATTTCAGTCATCATAATCTTAGTCCGCCAGACCTACTCGATATCCTTGCTGCCGCTCACAACCTGAAAGAACATCCAAGATAATACTCGTATAGTGGCAGACCCACCGGGCTTAACGGTAACGATATCCAGCTTCTTGTGCTGGTCACTTGGCATAGATATAATATCTCCCTTTCTTCATTCCAACCGCTGAATGTTAGTGCACCAACCCATAATCCCATCCCATCTGTTGTTATCCACATCATGACATGAAATGCAGCTACCGTTAGCTCACGGACGCTACTGCACCGCATGATATAGATTCTCATTTTTACAACATTAGGCACGGCAAAGGATGTCTACTGTCCGGTGTCTACAAAAACCGAGGTGATGGCTAGACCAAGCACTTGGACAGCGTAGGAAGGGCAATACTCAGGGATAGGTGGATGCAATAGATGAGATGGATAGGTGTTTCCGGAAGGCGGGACTCCGTGGGATATCTAGGAGTTTTCTGACGTAGTGCTTTCACCCTTTCGGATCTTGGATCATCAAGACAGAAATTTGAACAAAAATGCGTGCAGCTGGTCGAAAAGGGTGAGTATGTTTCACTCACCCCTCTACGAGTGGCGAGTTCTGTAAAATTATTTCGATGTGAAAACTTTTCCACGGTGGAGAAACACCGCGACTTTTGCCTTGGAGAACTTCTCCAGGTGTTCTGTAAGGCAGTTATCCTTCTGCACTCTGAAAAAGTGTTCACCACCTCCATAGGTGGTCATAAGATTTACAAAATGAGATTAAGTGTATTTACACTAAGATTTTGGTGTTTCCTTGTCCTATATCACTCTGTAACTCATTGATTTATATATTTTCATTATCCATGTATTGAATGTAAATTTAATCTATGAGTTGGTCCTTAATGTTGAAGAGAAAAAAAGGAAATATTTGTATTCATTTTGTCGCCAAAAGAGTTGAACCATACTCTTGGTTAGTTTACTACCTGCTTTGCCCGCCTTTTGCCTGTTGGTGGAAAATTAGGCCAGTGGAAAACTAGTCCACTATTGGTTATATTTCCAAAAGTTACAGAACACCACCATTATCCCCCCTCCTCACCCCAGATCAGAGTCACCTATTTGTAAGGGTTACCTATATTGTCTGGACAACTCTGCTGGACCGGCCTTCGCTCGTTTATTAATAAAAAGTATTCCTAAGTTACAAGTCAGCAATCAGTAAAAACAAAATAAGTCAGAAATTTATTGAATTTTTATAAAATTTTACTTGGAAAAAGTTGATCAAGCACAAACTGGAGCGTAAAAAACAATTAATAACAAAACAATAATTAATAACTGTTAATTAATAACTGGAGCGTAATAGCAAAATATTTTTGTTATTAAATGAACTCAAATTAAGTACACAAAAATGTTTTAAAGATCGAAACTATTTAACACATTTTTTTTAAATCTCAAAGTTTGTTTTTATAGTCGGCTTTAATTTAGCAGTGGGGTTTTCTGCCAAAAATTTAAGTGTCAATAATTTTCGTGATCACAAAGTGCGCTCAAATATTTTGATGAGTAGGTAAAAGACGTGATATGAATGGTTAAAAAGAAGAAAAAATCGTCTTAGTACTTCAAGATTTCGGCACCAAATAAAACTTTCCTCACGGAAAAAATTGTTGATTCATTTTAAATACTTTTCCGATTGCACAAATAATTTTTTTTCCACAGGAAATGTCACTGTATTCGGATAGACGAACCGAAAAAAATCATTTGGGAAAAATTATCTAACAGACGACCAAAATGGGAATTGGTTGGTTGCTACTGTTGACAAACGCACAACGATTTGGACCCAATCCGAGTCGTTATACAAAATATTTACACGGGCGAAGGTGCTTTTTCGGGGTGAGGATGTTTTATAAACAAACTACAAAAGGAACCAGGAAACGAGGGGATTTCATTTCAATTTTCTCTGTTTTGCACGAGTGTGTATGAGAAGGATGGCATGCATACAGTGCTTAAGAAGCGTATTTATACACTCACCATAAATAGCAGTTAAAAAAAATAAAATAAAAGAAAATAATAATAAAAAATAAAAAGTGGCATTAAAACAATATTGTTCTTAAATAGGTACATATCTCAACGAGGTTTATTTGCATAAAATAATAGGCTCGGATCTACGGCACTGCAAAATAAACACAAGTTGCATCACACTTATATGAACTGTTCAACTAACCAGTAAATCTAATAAGATCGAGCCGATTTATGTCAGCAGAAGTTCACCTCAATCCTGCATGCCAACATTGCTATGCGCTATGCACTTATGTTGATTATTACTATCCCTTCCTCCTTCCAACACTTCCAGGGAGACCCTAATAGTCTCGCGTTGCCAAGTCTCCAAAAAATCAACAATCCGCAATCCCAAACAAGATGTGCCGAGATAACTAACAAAGTAGAACTTCGGCCCAACATTTTCTCCCTCCCGACCACACCCTGTTGGCTCAAACTTAATTTTCATTGCATGTCCTGCGATGGGCATGCCCCCTGAGACGGCTGATGCCAAATATAACGATAGATCGATTCTATAAGCTAAAACGAGGCTTCAAAATTCATGTTTTCGGACTTGACTTTCTTCATTTTTTTCTTCTCCCCTCACCTGATTTTTTACCCAGCCACTTCTAGCAGTTCTCCTCAACCAATTTTGATTAAATTTGAGGTTACATTTGCCCTGACGAAGTGTCTTGTGGTTTCGGAGCCACTGCGACCAAGTTATGCGAGGGGGGGGGGGGGGGGGCTGTAAGGGAGGGGTTAATATGAAATAGGAATCCCATCCACTTTCTCTCGCCCGATTTTGATGAAATTTGAAACGTAGACTACCTACATGCGGAAGTATCTTTCAAAGGTTCGAACCGCGACAACAAGGTGGATGTGTGGGGAAGGGGAAGGGAGTGGGTAAATTTGAAATATAATTTTCCAACCAATTCCTCCTAGACCACCAAAGATGAGTTATAGCCCCCAAAATCCGCGAACAAAAGATGACATGATGATTTGTACACAAAATGCATGATGTCATACAATTTGGGCAAAGCTGATAGTCGGACCGCCGTCTCCTAGTGCAGTGCATTCATTCTCCCACCCCTTTTGACTGCGATTAGGAGTGAAAAGCTTCTCGAAGTTTGAAAACTTGAGTAAATTAGTGATATGATCGTGATAACTGAGCCGTTGTCCGAGTATTGGAACGAGATAACGCTGGGATGTAGCAGATATAATTTCTTCGTTGGCGTACACAAGGTTTGTTTTTATTTGATTTTATGAATCTAAGAACGTATTTTGAAATCATCAACACGGGGATTTGAGGGAGAAAGTTTCATCTTTTCCTTGGTCAATTACAAAGGTTCATTATTGAAGATAATGAACCAGAAGCGTTAAAATCCAGAAATCGTTTCAAAAAATTTGTTTTGTAAACATTTCGGAGCCATTGTAAATGCTTAATTTTCTTCTTAACTTCGAAAATTCACCAAAACTCCATGTTGAGGAAGTATTTTGAGAAATTGAATTTCGAAGTTTGAGAGCGAGGTAGCTGCAGGGCCAAACAAGCCCGGGTACCTACCGTTTTAATGTCGCCGCTTGGAAATAAACAAACCGCGTCCCGAGAGCAAACATCTTGTCTGTTTATTTTATTCATTTGGAATAATTGCGACATCGTCGTTGGCGGCTTCTCATCCCACCCAGAACATCTCTGACGTACTGCAGGAAACATACGGTCGGCATAGCGTTCATACAATAGGTAAACGATTGAAGAGAGAAACTTTGAGAAGATGGTGAATTTTATTTGAATTTAAATCAACGTGGATTTAATCCTAGGTTTTGATATTTCTTGTAGAGACGCAAACCAAGTCTTAATTATAGCCCACAATTACTAATGCTTGAATCAATAAGGAATGGTGAAGAAATTTAATAATTCACATCTATGAAAATCAAATTATGTATGTTTGGTTAAATTATGAACCGATTTTGGTACTGTTTTTTTACAGCATGAGCTTTGAACACCAGAGAGAAAGACATATATACAAATTTCCAGACTCACCCCTTTCAGCCTTGAAGTTACCATTTTATTGAAAAACCGCGTTTGCTTGTTGCCTTATTCTAAAGACTTCACTTCAGCAATAACTGATTCAATTCGACAATTTCATCAGACCGAAGTAACAGTCACTTTTTTTTTCTTTCTTTTGATAAACAATATAAGGTACCATCATGGTGGGATTCAACGATATCAAAACGATTTTGGTGGGTTGAGCCGAGCATTTTCTATTCGTAAAGATAAAAAAAATCAAAAAATCCATATTATCCATTTTCATCAAAAATTGATATTACAAATTCCTTATTTTTAACACAGAATGTGTTTTAGCCATGGACTAACTAGCCGAAAATGGAACGCGGGATGGTAACGAAATGTGTGACGGATGATTTTCACGTACAACCGAGTCGTTGCTAGGGATATGGTACTTCGTCGTTTTTCATCCCACAAAATTCGTTGACCATTCGTTCGAAAGCTCTCGATTTATCCAACAATATTATGTTAACTACTGCGAAGTGCGTGTCCAACAAACTGAGTTATGAGCATGGTTATATAAATAATTGTTTACACACAGGTGATCATTCTCAATAATTGATATTGTGAACATGATTGCAACCGCTTGTTAATTTCTGATGATTTCATTGAGCTTGTGTTTCGATGATTTGATTCATAGCAGGTGATCTGAGTATTACGAAAACGGTTTGATTTGTGAAGCGGAGGTTAAATAATTTGAATAGGTAATTTCTATACTTTACACTCTAGGAAGCTGTAATTTCGTTTGTAGTCTCTTTAGGACATTTACTTGACGATGCTCAGGGTCCGGATCAGATGTGTGGCTCTTAAAGCTAATTTCTATGCTTTACACTCTAGGAAGCTGTAATTTCGTATGTAGCCTCATTAGGACATTTACTTGACGATGCTCAGGGTCCGGATCAGATGTGTGGCTCTTAAAGCTAATTTCTATGCTTTACACTCTAGGAAGCTGTAATTTCGTATGTAGCCTCTTTAGGACATTTACTTGACGATGTCCAGGGTCCGGATCAGATGAGTGGCTTTTAAAGCTAATTTCTATACTTTACACTCTAGGAAGCTGTAATTTCGTATGTAGCCTCTTTAGGACATTTACTTGATAAATCGCTCTTGATTTATCACGAATTTATTTCGTATTTTTTTTCGTAGTTTCATACTATAACTATATAAATTGATGTTATAAATGAATAGTAAACAATGACGCTTGTTTGGTTGTCACTTGGTTGCGCGACAACGCAAACACATTCTGTGTTTCAATAATTTCGTCCGAAGTATGTAAATAGAGGTAACCGGGGGTCCAGGGGGCTTGCCCCCTGGCGAGGCGCGGAGCGCCGAGTTTTCTACCGATTTTCTGTGACGAGCCTGAGGGTTTTTGGTGTATTTGTGAAGTTGTAAACCCCACGTTGTGGTAAGTTAGATATATCTTATCATAGTAAGTACTTTTTTTGTCAATGCTGCAATCCAAGTCATTGATAGAAAGTGTTCATTTTTCTGTTCAGGGGTTTTCGTAACAGACTCACAAGATTTTGGCGCATACCTACCAACCCACCATTTCAATCGAAGGCCTTTCTCATGCAATCCCAGCACTTTTTTTCAACGCTACGTCGCAATTATTTTAGTTTCAGTGTAAACGGTTCCCCTCTAGCTTAAGCATAGTTATTATTACTTAGGAATAAGCCCCTTTAGGTTAAACGACTAGCAGTTTGTCAGAGCAGTGCTGAGGCCAAATAGGTAGGCAAAGTAGCCCCGCAAGTATTTGGTATCTATATTATTCTATTTCATTTCTCGAATTATGTAAATGGAAAGCCTTTCCCAAATTTTGTAATTTCCAACAGAGAAGAGATTCAATTTTTGTTTTAATAATTATTTGTTCATTTTTTTAAAAATTGGTTCACATTCTTGAACCCAAGGTATTCATTTCTTAAAAATGTCGGAAAATAAATCGGCCCCGAGAATTTGTTTTTTTGTTTGTTCCTAAAATCTTTCCAGGATCACTCTGGATCTTCTGGTTGGTTTAGATAGGTATTTTGAAATTCGGTGGGCACCTTGAGCCTAAATGTGGAATTTGAATTTATTTATATTTTACTCATTTTTTCCCCCACCTAATAACTTTGTTTTGAGAGGAATCGAATAGAGTTCCTCATCTTTCCGTTTCTTCCCAGTCCAGTTTCCTCTTATCTATACTTATATTCTTATTAGACGATCAAAAATGACTCTTCACCTTTTTATTGGCTCTGAAGTCCAAATAAGAGCATTTTTAGAAGCGCTATCAGAAAGCTTGAGGTTCATAAGAACTTCATTCTGACGATTGGGAGTTTTAAACTTCGCTCAGTTCTGAAACTAAATGTTGAATCTTTTTGGAAAGCTCTCTAGTACTTCTGCAATGTAAAAGAAAAACCCTTCAAAAAGCCTTTCCAATTTTTTGTAGTTGTCAATTACTGTGCTATCCTTTATTTTCACAGGTGAACATGGCTGATTGTAACGAAAATCAATCTCGCCGGAATTTCTTTTCGCAAGTGGACGACGTAGAGTTGCTAACGTTGGTTGTGAATGAAAACCCTTTCATTAGTGGTGACAAGTGGAAGGCTATCGCCGAAATTTTGAGTTTTATTTTAAACCAACATCTACTATGGGAGAGTGTTACCCACCATCTATGCTTAATCAACTCATACTGATATTCACCGTGTACCTATTTACAAATGAATAAGTGCCTACTCCGTTTCATTCTCAAATTTCCCTGAAGTGGCTAAACTTAGGCGAAAGTAGTAGTAAACTGACTCAAATAAACTTGAAGAAGCCATACCCATCAAAAATTCTTATGGCAACCCAAACTAATGCTCTTAATATTTAGCCATTTTTCGCCAATTTCATTCACTTTTATTTACTTTTGAACACATTTTTGCGCGCAACAATTATTAATGAGCCAATTTCCCAACTTGTTTTAATAATATTCTGCAATAATGATAAATTTTGCAACTGTTGACCATTTATTCCAAATTTTTATCGATTTTTATGGCACAATTTTGTGCACGAAAAATTATGTTCATCTGACCTACGATCTACGAACTGTTCGCAATGGCTATATAATTTTTAAAATACAAATTTTTGAAAATTGCCTTCATTGAAATCCGTTTTGAGGCATTCTGATACGAATCCTAAACTGTAAAACTTTTTCACATATATACACCATTCCAGAAGATCACTCTCCTTAAGATTGAGATAAAAATCCCGATCTTATGACTAAAACCGGCTGAAAATCGTTAAAATTATATTTGTATGCAGAATACTGCTTCATGAAGTTTCTCAACTAAGTAATTATAAAATAGAACGTTGAAAAATTTATGTACAAAAATATGCTGCTGAAAATGTGAATTACATTTTATTGATATTTGCTGAAAAAAATCTATAGAAACTGCAAAAAATATGAAAGTCCGAAATTTGCTTCTGAATAGTAGAATATTATACTTTTTTGCCATAAAATCAATAGTTACAAATTTCTTAGCAGTCAAAAAGCTCAAATTTCATGATAATTTAACATTATACAATATAATAATCTACTAAAATTCGATCTTACGATCATGCTGCATGACTGAAACTTTTCTAATCACTATCCTAAAATTATGATACCTGTAGCAATCTTGAACATTTTTGGAGATTTTTTTTTAGCATGTTTTTAAATATTGAGTACATTTTTGAGCAAGAAAAAAGCTGTCCTCCGAAATCAGCCTTTCTTCTGGAATTCTCGATTTTTTGGCAAAATTCTCGATAAAAATTGATATTAACTGCAACAATTTCGGTCGGGAAGCGTTTTAACGTAGCTAAGGTTATATTGAGGTTGAAGAAACCGGGACGCTTTTAACTGTACCAATTGCTTGGGAAATAAAAACCACGTTAATTTTTACCCAACTTTTCGTAGAAAAGGGGGTGTTACATCCGTCGGCACGGCGGCACATGGGGGTGGGAATGCATTTTCTTTGCGTCTCAGAGGGTAGAGAACTCGTAAACAATAGTCATTCATTTTCAGCTTTCTTTATATATACCTATACATATGTGTGTTTGTGTGTGTGTGTAAATATATGTATATTAATTTATTTATTTATGGACAACATTTTCTGCTCACTACTCCTCCAAAACCGCTGGTCTGATTCGGACCTATTTTTACCATGTCGGAATTTGTGCCTCGCTGACTTTGGTGAGGATCAGTTGACCGCGAGCCGTAATATCAATCAATCTCAAATTCTTAAATTTTTTGAGATGTGATACCACCAACAGATGCCTTTGTGAATGCCTGGACCTTAAAAAAGTTGTTGAACATGTATTTTTATTCCATCGACTTTTTCAAATAATTACACATGTAAACGCGCTCTTACGGTTTTCCAAATACAATAATGTGCATTTTAAGGAACAGCACACGGCCTGCACAAGCCGGAAGCGGTTGTTGGTATATTTTTTTGTGCCACCGCGTCCCATGGGGTTGTTTGACTTGGAGATACTCGTTCTTCCTAAAAGGCCCAAGGGGTGCGCTGAGTCTCTAAACAAGATTCATTGGCCGTCACTGGAGAACTGAGGGGGTATTCCGGTTTAAATAAATATAATAAAAAAGAAACGTATGGTTTGTGTTTTTGGCCGCAAAGGCTGTAAAACCCCAGTCGGGCCGTAAAACATAAAAGCTCCTCCCCCATTCCACCCAGAAGGTTTTGTTTGAGTTTGAGAAAAAGTTATCAACACGGTTTTTAACGTCCTTGTGAGGTTTGGGTAATAAACACGCCGCTGCACGTCTCATTTGATTCTGGACGCGCGTCTAAATTAGTATTTACTCCTACACACCATCACCAACTGATATTATCCAATACATCTTTGCTACGAAGCGTCTAATGATATATTTTGTAAATATGTATATTGGTCGTGCAAATCATAAATTGTTAAGTTATTGTACCGTTCGGTTCTGGTAAGTTTTGCTTCCGAGTTTGCCAAGGTCGCATAAGCGTTGTTTTCACGTTCGAGAAATGGAGAAAAAAATTGTTCCCTAAATCAGAATTTTCACTCAACTTTAATTTTGCTTCTTCGCTACCGATTGTAGGGAAGCTTTGTGTTTGTGATTGAAGTCGAAAAAATTTGTATCCTCCGAAAATTCCACTTACTTTTTGCGTTTCAAAGCTTGCTGATCAATTTCGGTTCCGTGTCCGTCTGTCTGTGGTAAACCCTTGTCACGCCCAAAATTATACCAAGTTTCAATCCGATTTCGATGGAATTTTCATGGATTGTACGGATAGATAGATATATGTTCTAGGAAAATTCCCTGTGAATTACATCGTGATTGATGGAGTAATAACTATAGCGCATGCGCAAAGCAAAAATTGATTGACACAGAAAAACTCACTAATGGACCGGTTTTTATGAAATTTTCAAGGATTGGCGATCTCAGACGTTCGAAACCCTACAAATTGCATTGCTGTTGGAGTTATAGTAGTCTGTGCGCATGCAAGTTAACTTCTTGTAACGTCGACTTATCAATAATTTCGACTCGTACTTTGTTCTTCAACTAATTCTATACGTCCATGTTACAATGTGTGAGGAAGCTATACTGTCCACCCAACTTGGCGGACGTTTTACACCACAATGATCAACTTAGGTCTGAGTGTGCGTGTTCTATGAATACCTATCGACGTTACGACACGTGACGTCGGCGTTACGTTTTTTATGTGACAAAATTTGTCCACTATCCCTCGCCTAAAAACATACCTACTCATTCGGGTATATTTCTTCCCAAAATGAATTAATTTCCAAGTTATTCGCCTCCTCCTTCCCCAAAAATGGTGGTATCTTCAAAAAAGTGTTTGACACATTCAGAATGATGTCCTCAACCTACTTCTGGAAAAAAAGTTATTAGTTGACATTTACGGAAAATTTTTAATGGGAAAGAATAGCAAGAAAGTGTGTCGTTTATATTTCACTGCATTGAGGCTGCAAAAAAAAAAAAAAAAAAAAAAAAAAACTCAAAGTACAGAAAGTCTATAGCATATTCTCAGGTAGAGATTTAGAGCAGGTTGTCGAAAATAGGCGCGACCGTCACATAATTTTTTGTGGTTCTTTAAACTTCCCATAGATTACTCTGAAGGCAAATCTGCAGAAATTTTCGGTTTTACGTCAAACATTATCAATCTGCGGCAGAAATAAAATATTGCCCTCCGGAGTCATTCTCGATCTAGCGAGTAGCAGGTGCAACGGTGATTTGTAGATAATAGAAAGATATAGTGACA
Organism: Adelphocoris suturalis; assembly: GCA_030762985.1. NCBI lineage: Eukaryota > Metazoa > Arthropoda > Insecta > Hemiptera > Miridae > Adelphocoris > Adelphocoris suturalis. The sequence continues at coordinate 35,453,726 of CM061043.1, read as the reverse complement.
AAAACTTCTGTTAAAATGGAAAAATACCTCAATATTTCGGCGACTTTCCGTGATCACGAGTAGAAAGTGTGAGTACAGGTTGAAGCATCTTCCTGGCGTCATCTGACTATTATCAGTGGTAGGTAGGTGGACACTTGGTTGTCGTCTTAGGGGGGTATTGTGTGGAGGAAGAAGAGGGGTGCAGAGTATTAGTGAGAAGGTAGTCGTCAGTAGGTAGTTAGTATATATATATATATATATATATATATATATATATATATATATATATATATATATATATATATATATATATATATATATATTTAATTTGATGTTTCTGTCACTAGTGAGATTATAAATTCAGGATTGTAGAATGACCAGTCTAGTCTTGAATTTTTTGTTCTTTATTGCGACGTTTCAACCCAGGATCTGGGTCCTATTCATACATAATTATATATTATATTGATGTACTGGAACTTCGAAGTGCTGGAATGACTTAGGTATTTTCATATAAATATTCATGTATATGAATACGGGGTTCAAATGTCGCAATAAAGAACAAAAAACTCAATGATAGACTGGTCATTCTACAATCCTGAAAATATATATATATTTCATTCCAGACGATAACTCTCTTTAGGATTGAGGTAAAAATGTCGTTCTTGGGCCAAAAAATCAAGCTATCCAAACGAAAGGATGAGTTCGTCGGCCAACACTTATTGAGCACATTAAACTGGTCAAATTTCAAAATTTGAACTAAAAAATAACTACAAATGACTAAAAACGGCTAAAAAGGGTTAAATTCATAATTTTTAGCAAAATACTAGTTTAAAAAAGTTTATCAACATGGAACTTGAACATTGAAAAATGTATGCAAAAAACTGCAGAAAAATGTACTCAAATTTCATCAAAATCTTCTAAAAAAAAAATCGACAAAAACCCTAAAAACAGCTAAAATTTCCAAATCTTTTTTAAATCGCAGAATACCTATTATTCTGAACAAATTTTTTTGTCATAAAATTGGTAGTTAGCCTCTTTGCACTTGAAGTGCTAAAGTTCCAAAACAATGTAATATAATACAATACGATAATTTACGAAAGCTCGCTCATTCGATAATGCTGCATAACTGGAACTTTTTTAAATTCTAGTAAAAGGAACTTTTTCTAGACAATTCGATAGAGTTTCTTCATCACTACTCCAACAATTCATAACGAAATTTACTTGCGGGCTCATTCTTTGAGTAAGGTTTATACGTATTTTTTTTTATACGTATTTTTTTTTATTTTTATACGTATTTATACGTATTTATACGTATTTATACGTATTATTTTTATTTTATACGTATTATTATTACGTATTTTTTACGTATTTATTTTATTTTTTTATACGTTTTTTTATTACCCCATACCACCCATTCCCTTCGATTTTATCTGACTCTGAGGGGATTAGAAGGTGCTAAACAGCTTCTAATCATCACGCTTTGATGTTTACACTCGATAATGGTCAAAACACCCATAGAAATTGAATAATTGAATACAGTATGTTGGATTCGTATCCCGTGCATCAAACATAATTACGAATCTCTTTTAAAATTATCCTTTCTGGGGTAAAGATTTCTTCCCAACATTATCTGTAAAATAGTTCTGCAGGCTGATACTGAGTTTTGTTTGTTCAAATAAACCGATAAGGCTGATTGTGTAAGCATTGTGAGGAACTGAGCTCAATTACGAAACCTAACACAGACAAACGATAGCACTAAAAAGCATCTGGTCTAATCTAAAAATAAATAAGTTACACGCGTTTCCCAAGCGTCGCTCTGTATTTTGTATTTATTAGAAATATTGAAAACTTTGTTCCCAATTTGAACCTAAATTACTTACTATTTTACAAATTTGATGAACGAACATTTTTTCTGCTCAGTCGTATAACTACTTGTCCGTCTTCAAGAAACACTGTCCTCTTCAATCAGCATTTCTCCCCTGCAAATCTTCAAAACCATAGGTAATGCCACGTGTTGCTAACCTCTTCATGAAGGTGTCTTGTCTTTTACTTCTATTGTGATTAACTTGCCAAACTCAAACCACTACCTACTGGCTTCTTCATATCTTTTCTTGTAAACACTATTATTATTTGTAATCCAACTATGAAGTGTTTTATTCATCTAGTATTTATTTTACCTTCCTTCCAGTACTTTCTCTCTCCACCTTTCTGACCGAAAGCCTGTTTTGCAACTGCAGAATATTAGGCCTAACGTAATTTCAATAAATAATTGAGCCAATACTTTTTCTTCCGTCAAGTGTTTTACGAAAATGCGTAGGTATATATTCATATTTCAAATATTTTTAAGAGACATTCTATGTAGTGCACAGGGTAGCAACGATCATACTTGACATCCAATCGATAGCCTATTCAACAAATAGGTAGATGTTCACGAGAAATTTATCATATTCTTTGGTTGTTACCAAAATTTGCATATCCATTGTTCTTCACTAGGCACACCTTACACTAGCTGGTCCGCTGACCAGGTTCCTCAATTTGAAAAACTGGTTCAAAATCCTAAAGATTTTGAATGTCTATTTTTTAACAATATGGTGTCTATTCCAAAAACTATACTGCCAATTTTGGGTGTCTAAGAAGTCTACCTACAAAATGTCTAGTCGATAGGTTCAAAAATGTATGTTTTGAAGCTCTGTACCGTGGTGCCAGCAAAAACTATAAGTAGGTATAGCGAATTCTGGGTGTCTAAGAAGTCCATCTACAAAATTCCAAGTCAATAGTTTCAGAAATGTCTATTTTTGAGGCCATTTTTCACCATTTGGTACCGTGGCGCCACAAAAAAACTATGCAGCTAATTCCGGATGTCTAATGATTCGAACTACCAAATTTCAAGTTTATAGCAATGAGAGATGATGGAAAGAGAGTAGTTACTCCTTTAAAGGGGAGAGGCGATTAACCTGCAACACCCAGAGGATATCCTGGAGATTGAATAATCTCCAGCATATGTCAAGGAGTAGCATTAGCAAGAATCGAGAAGGAAGAACTACTCATATCCATCACAAGTTGATGACTCCGAAATTGAAGCCTTTAGCGCGGAACACACGTACGCACAAACGCTGACAAAAAATGCTACCTGATTTCATTGGTCAAATATACATGACATGTAGTTCGCGGTAAAACGTGTCGAAGTCTGATGATTTAACTAGCCTGATGTAGGATCTCTCTCCTCTTCAATATTGTTGCGTCGCTCTCAATATTGTCTCTATCCATCGAAGGGTAGTTGTTGGATAGGCAATATTTGCTGTCAAGCTTCTTCAGTTCTCTCTGTAGGATAACCCCGAAGCAATAATCTCTATAGCCACAACCGACGGCAACCGCAAGTCAGAAATCTCGCAATTATAATGAGAAAACCAAGAGATTTTACAAGTCTCTCTCGAGACACAAGAAGTAGGTAGTTAAGTGCGTGCATGAGGAGGTGAAAGAGTTCTTTAACAACAGCAATTGCACTCCATTCTCGAACTACCCTGAACCTCCATGCTGGGCATAGAGTTGCTCTGATGACATAGCTGAGATGTGCGTGCATCTTCGCCGTTAAGGCGATTCCAGAACTCGAAAAAGCATCTTTCCGCTCGTATCGTTACTCGTTGCCTTTGCTGAGCCCGCCCTAAACTTGGGGTACATAGAGCAATAACTGTTCCTTTTCCTTCAAAATGCAGTCTTCTAGGCTACCAACCTTGGCTTTGATAGCTGAATCCCCTTAAGATGACGGTATTCTCCCACTTTTCTCTATCTATTGACGATTTCCACTTTCTCATCCCAAGCGGAGTTGCTCCTCGTGACATTTATTGATGTTACTTAATACATCAGGGAGGACAGCGGTGTGCATTATTCGCGTGCCTCCCTACCTGTTCACAACTCGCAACCTTAATGTAGTGAGGTTGATACTCCTAATATAAACAACGAATTGATAAAACCTGAAATTCAACGAAAATGAATCCGTTGTGTTAGTATTTGTCTCTCGACCCAGATTAACTTATTACTGTTTTTTCGAGATGATAAACGTTCAAACGGAACACATCTTATCTGTTTGAACAGTCAGAGGGTGAGGTCTCTAGTCAGTCTGTCCCCACATGTGACAAGAATAAGAAACTTCTGTAATTCTATTATCACGCATAAAACAGCTACAAAATAAATATCAGAGCCAACAAAAAATGTGTGTGTTCACGTTGTAGCGTATTGTTTACGAATCATTTCCCAAACCACGGTGTTAATTTGATTTGGTGTCGATTTGACTTCTTGGTATCAATTGCCTTTTTCAGGCATGGAGCATGGAGAACATCGGGAAGGACTGCCGCCCATTTACGATTACCGAGATTTGGTTGATTTAGAGCTAACAAAAAAGTTCTTCAAATCGAGCCGTTCTCATTTTTAATTTGTCTATTTCCGGTTGGTTTACAGGAAGATGACCTTGATGGAGCAACATCGTGAGCATGGGGGAGATTATGAATTTCTTTGGAAATTAAAGAAGGCCTTCGATTTGTTGGAGGAGTGAACACCGAGCACGGTAAATAGATTTACTAAGCAATCTATTATACAGTATCTAAAGTTGGGTGTTAGTATTTGGGCATGCGTAGGCAAAAGGAAACTTTCTATTTATGCCTCCTTCAACCTGGAAGGAGGCTGTCATTATCCCTATATGTTAAGAGGGAAAAGACCCTTGTAAAGCTGGCAGTTACAGACCCATCTCTCTTACTTGCTGTATGAGCAAGATCCTGGAAGCTATGGTCAACTACCGCCTGTTGTAGTTTCTTGAGAGCAACAGTCTTATCAGCTAGTATCAGGCTGGTTTTCGAAAACGCTTCTCAGCAGTTGACCAACTCTCAGCATTTGAGAATTATATCCAGGATATCTTGAATTATACCAGGAAACACGTCATTGGTGTGTTTTTTGACATAAACGAAGTCTATGACACCACTTGGCGTCACAACATCTTGGAAAGTCTGCTGAAGTGGGGAGTAGGCAGGCCAATGCTGGGCTTCCTCCGCAGCTTCCTCTCTGATCGAAAATTCAGGGTACACCTAGGGAACGTTTTTCCGATCTCCATCTTCAGGAAAATGGCATCCCTAAGGGCTGAGCACCCTGTTTATGGTCGGTATAAATGGCCTCGTTTATAACATTCCAGAGGATATTCGTCCCTTAGTGAATGTGGTGAAAACCACCCCCTCTTGTCAACAGCCCTTTTCAGGGCTACCAAAAAGAGGTAGACACGACACACAAATATTTATAAGACGTCGAGTTATAACTCCGTCAAACAAAATATTTCACCAGAGAGAAAATACGAAATTCTCTCTCAAAAGTGAAATATTAACAAATAACACACAAGGCGACCTCCCTAAACACTTACTGGGCGAGAGAGACGCGACAAGTATCTCGAACCAAGTCGCCTTGAATAAGAAAACTCGAACAGACAATCAAACGTCCTCTAAAACCAACAAGGACAGTTCTAGCAAGCCTACTCGCCAATCAGAAACAATGATTACACGAGAGACAATAGGCGAACCAACCAGGAGGCGGCAAGCAACCACCTCTGGTCCAGCAGCCACCCCGGGGACCCCGTCTAAACGACGGACGCAGGGAAGACACCTCAAGGTCGCAACGACCCCGTCGAAACGACGGACGTGGGGAAGCCACCCCGGAGGACCAACTCAGCTATCATACTCGCAGATTCTGAGAAAACAATGTGCGAGCCAATGAGATTACACAGTTGAATTAATGAAATTAAGCGGACCAATCAGGAGGCGGCAGGAGGCGGCCACCTCCCTATAATTACCCCGCTCGGAGCCCTCCGAAATTCATTCCACTCACCGCTCTCGACGACTACACTCTGAAGTACGAAGATTCTACACGCTCTACGCTGACGATCCTTCTGCTCCCGAGTTCATCTCAGAACGGCTTCCTACTGCTTTCTACAAGGCATACCTTCTCTCCACACAGATCTCGCATTGGCATCTACGAGTCCAGTGATTATTCATCCTGCTCATTGCCCAACGTAGTTCTTCTGTCAGGACGCCACCCGGTACATCTATTGATATTCTCATTAGATCGTACGCCCGCTGGGACGTTCCGAGACGTGTCGCCCGGGTTTCGTAGCACTAGGCTCGTCACCGACCGCCGGGGCACGCCGATAAATTACTCAGCTCATCCGCTCTAATTTATCGTCCAAGGAAGTCTTTTTCAAGACTACAAGGTAGGACCCTGACATCCGAGCAAAGGAAAGAAGCTCTGTCAAGCGAGTCCACCTTCCAAACCCTCTATCCTATACGTAGAGGTATCGAAAACGAGTTAATAAACTCGGATATTTCGATGGAGCGCCGCCCGTCCTACTTCCTCATGCAAGGGAAGGCGGAACACGGCGCGGCCGGGCCTCTTAGCCCACGCAGCGCTCCCTACCCGCTGCTCGACTCGTCCGCTGTTCCTAGCGACGGCCCAAGGCTCGATCCTCGCGAAGAGATCGCCTTCTCACCTAACGTATTCATGAAGGAAACGTTAGATCAAGCCTCACACACGCAAAAGTTCGAGGATACCTTTCAGACCCGCTCTGAAGTCAATCATCATGATTCGACAAAGATTTCCGAATATCCACGATATTCTACACAAGGCTACCCGGCCGATCCGAGTGTCAAATACACTCCGAATGTGCTAAAAACAAAGGATACTTTTCAGTACCTCAACCAAGCCCAACATATTCCTCCTACAGATATAAATCTTAGGCCGGAATATTACACAACGGCTCAGCACCAAACTGATCGAACCCAGCACCCACTATGCGAGCCCAGTGCTCCACGCGGCTGCGACACGAACTACCCCTCAGTTCCTCCCGCCAAGCAAGCTGACCTTGGCGATTTCGCTCACATTCCTTACAGGAATACCTCAGGGACTAACCCGCATAACCAGAATATAAATGTCCCACTTGGTCTACCTACACCAAGTAAAACATATTTAAATCCACTACAAATGGTGACCCCGCCTTTGAACAGGCTTAACACGGAGCATTTCGTTCCCTCTTATGAAGCTAGTGGATTTCAGGGAACCACTGCGGGCGTGCGACCCCCGCCGGGCCTATACGCCCCACATCTCACTCAACAACCCTCTACACAAAGTGGCTTTCGAGCACTTTTGGAGGAAATGGGAGATTATCAAAGACCAATCTTCCAAAAGAAGAATATCGATCGTGCACTCGCCGAGTTCGATCAATACTGGGTGCGAAAACACCTGAGAACGCAGAACGAGTGTTTCTCAGCTATATACAAGTGGGTACCGGAAGAAATGCGGGAAGCTATCGACTCAGCTTACCTCACGGCACCCCACGCACCGTATGAAGAGGCCAAACAGCGCCTACAACGAGAATACGGGTTGTCCTTACAGGACAGGCTCCTCGCACTCGAGGACCCCGCATCTCTCGCCAAAAAACCCAGCACCAAGTACCATGAAATGTACTCCAAGGCTGTTGGGTACTTCTCAGAGGCTCTGATCACTCAAAAGTGGATCGAAACTCTGCCTATCGAAGCCCGAGGCATGGTCACAGCACAGCCTACCATGACCGCCCGGCTCGACCTAGCTGATACGCTACACGCGTACAAAACAGAGAACCCCTCTCTCAACATACGAGGAGTAGAATCTACTTCGAAACCCACGAAGACTGGTTTCAAAAAGGCCCTCTCACAAAAAGCTGAGTTCAAACCCCAGCAAGTAGAGAGTAAGCCTCACAAACCGACGGCCTATGTCTGTCGAAACCACGCACGTTTCGGTAGCAAAACTCGCAAGTGTGCAGACCCAGAACACTGCACTTGGAAGGCAAATACTGCCTCCAAACCTATCAAAAAGGCAGCGCCTATAAGCCAGCCTAAAACCTGGGTTTCAAGCGAAAATACTCAGAGATCGGTACAAGAAAGTACCGTTCCAACCTCCGACGCAGAGAGTTCGGAAAACGAATAACTGCCAGTGTATCCGAGCCTATACACCGGCAGACTAATGAGTATAAAAGGCTTTTTTTCAAGTGCAAACTAAATGGCACTGAATTTCTCATTGACACGGGAGCAGAAGTGAACATTCTGCCCCACAATGTCACCAAAAAATTGGGCTTAAAAATTCGTAAGTCCAACGTCAAGCTCACAGCAGCAAACGGCGCCCCTATAGACACACTAGGGCGTGCTGACACGACAATTAACATCGGCCTCGGAGACATGACCACCGATTTTATGATCACGAAAGTTGATCTAGCGATCCTCGGTATACCATTCCTCGACTCTTGGGATATCGGAATACAGGTCAAACACAAATATATCTATAAAGATAAAATAAAGAGCTATGCCGATCAAAAAATCGCTGCAGTCATGAACAAAAAATTCACTGACGAACAAATAGCAGCTACTATCCCTCATCGTGACAACAGTCCTCAACCAGAGGACGTACAGCTCACGGAGGACGAAAACATACGCTCTATAATTGAAAAATACAATGATACAATGAGCAAACTTCAAGGAAAGTGGAAAAACAACGGGGTTTACCACCGTATAACCACGGAAGGAACACCAGTACACTTCCGTGCGAGACCCATGGCAGGCGAAAAACGGGCTCAAGTCAAAAGTACTTTTGACAAAATGCTCTCCGAGGGCATAATTGCACCATCAGATTCTGAATGGGCATCCCTGTTACACTGTGTACCAAAAAAAGACGGGTCATGGAGGATCACCGGCGACTACCGTTTCCTGAACGCGAAAACGAAGAAAGACGCCTACCCTCCTCCTCACATTCGCTCTTTCCAAGCGAATTTACATAATACACAAATATATTCGACAATAGATTTAAAATCGGCATATTACCATATCCCGATGCACCCAGATGACGCTCATAAAACAGCAATTATTACACCTTTCGGTCTTTATGAGTTTAAAAAAATGAGCATGGGTTTGGCCGGAGCGGCTCAAACATGGCAAAGGTACATGGACAGCATCATGCGAAAATTTGATTTCGCATTTGTATACCTAGATGACATATTGGTGGCTTCTAAAAATTATAAAGAACACATGAACCACCTCAAACAAATTTTCGACAAGCTAGGAGAACACGGACTTCGAGTAGGGTTTGACAAATGCATTTTTGCAAAACCCAACGTCGATTTCCTAGGTTTTACTATATCAAAACAAAGGATAACTCCCAAACGAGACAAAGTAGAGGCCATTGAGCAATTTCCACGGCCTATAGACGTACGTAGCCTACGCAGATTCTTAGGTATGTGTGGTTTCTACCGGGCCTGCTCACATAAATTCGCTCACATGGCACAACCCTTATACGACGCCATTCAGTCAAATAAAAAAAACGATAAGACACCTATCGAATGGACGAAACAGAGGGAAGAAGCTTTCAATAACTTAAAACAAGCAATGATAAAAGCTACATTGCATAATATTGCTCATCCACACCCTACAGCAGAGTGGAGAATAGTCTGCGACGCATCCGATACACACATCGGAGCGGCACTGGAGCAGGAAATTACAGACAAACACGGCTCAAAATCTTACCAACCATCGGGATTTTTCAGTAAAGAAATTCCGGAACAATGGAAGAATAAAGCCTCATTCGACAAAGAGATGTTCGCCGTTTACCAAGCTTGCATTCACTGGCACAATGACTTGGACGGCCGATCTTTTCATATTTGTTCAGATCACAAGCCTCTGCTAGGCACGATGCTTAAGAAAAATGCACATTTTTCTAAAATGCGATTGAGATGGCTAACATACATCTCTCAAATGACAAGTGACATTCGACATATACCCGGAGAGAACAACGTCGTCGCCGACGCACTCTCCAGACCCTTCGATCCAGTTGAAATTCAAACAAAATCAATTTCAACCCAAACTGACGAGGGTCCGCCCATAGCCGAAATTTCACAAATTACGGCTGCAATAGAGTGCAATCTTCTACTGCACATCTCAAATGCACAAATTCATTCTCCTCCTAACGCAGAGGACAAATTGAAACTCACACGAGTTGAATTCCCTCAAGGAGAGATTTGGTGTAACCTAGACCTAGGACACCCAAGACCTTATATTCCGAACGAAATAAGGCACGAAATAATCAGCCAAATTCACAATTTGGGACACCCAGGCATACACTCTACAGTGTATAAAGTAAAACAAAGATATTTTTGGCACGGACTTCGTGCAGATGTCTCCAACTGGGTCCGAGCATGCGAGACTTGCCAACGAGCAAAAATCACTCGCTCCGTGAAGCTCCCTTACTCCGAATTTGAAACGGCTAACAAATTCTCACATGTACACGTTGACATTACCGGACCTTTACCTTTAGCTAAAGGAGGGAAACGTTACATTCTAATGATGGTCGATAGAGCAACGGGTTGGCTAGAGGCAGTCCCTCTTAACAACATCGAAACATCCACGATCACAAACGCCTTTATCAATATTTGGGTAGCTTCAAAAGGCGTACCTAAATACATCACAAGTGACCAGGGCACACAATTCGAATCAGATCTATTTAATTCCATTATGGAACGTCTCGGAGTAAAACATACTCACACGTTACCATACAAACCGTCAACAAACGGAATGGTAGAACGCAGAAATAGATCTTTGAAAGAGGCTCTCAAAGCACAAAACGAAAATTGGCTCGACGCACTTCCAAAAGTACTACTCGCCATGCGTACGGCAGTAGACCCAGCAACGGAAACTACACCCTTCCAAAAAGTTTACGGAATTGACGTACCGCTCCCAGGCGACATTTTCATAACTTCTACAAACCTTTCTGAGCCTCTCTTCTTCCGGCCTACGCATATTAAACATAATAATACGAAGTATGCCGTCAACATGCCCAAAAATTTGGATACATGTACACATGTCTATATCAGAGTGCCCACACAGCTCTCCTCTCTGCAATGTCCTTACACGGGACCATTCAAAGTTGTTAAAAGAGATAAGTTTTCGGTTACAGTACAAATTGGCGAACACACAAAAAAAGTTCCCAAACAGCAAATAAAACCAGCTTACACTCTAAAAACAGACGAAGCTGTGTCACTAAGCAAAAATCAGGCAGAAAATAAGGAGGAAACTCCCCGAAAATCCGCCAGAAGACACGTCCCCTCTACCAAATTCGACGAGAGGTGGGTGACTGCGCTCAAAACACCCCAACCGGCGTCGTCGTTAATAACACGACGTCTTGGGGGGGCGCCTGTGGTGAAAACCACCCCCTCTTGTCAACAGCCCTTTTCAGGGCTACCAAAAAGAGGTAGACACGACACAAAAATATTTATAAGACGTCGAGTTACAACTCCGTCAAACAAAATATTTCACCAGAGAGAAAATACGAATTTCTCTCTCAAAAGTGAAATATTAACAAAAAACACACAAGGCGACCTCCCTAAACACTTACTGGGCGAGAGAGACGCGACAAGTATCTCGAACCAAGTCGCCTTGAATAAGAAAACTCGAACAGACAATCAAACGTCCTCTAAAACCAACAAGGACAGTTCTAGCAAGCCTACTCGCCAATCAGAAACAATGATTACACGAGAGACAATAGGCGAACCAACCAGGAAGCGGCAAGCAACCACCTCTGGTCCAGCAGCCACCCCGGGGACCCCGTCTAAACGACGGACGCAGGGAAGACACCTCAAGGTCGCAGCGACCCCGTCGCAGCGACGGACGTGGGGAAACCACCCCGGAGGACCAACTCAGATATCATACTCGCAGATTCTGAGAAAACAATGTGCGAGCCAATGAGATTACACAGTTGAATTAATGAAATTAAGCGGACCAATCAGGAGGCGGCAGGAGGCGGCCACCTCCCTATAATTACCCCGCTCGGAGCCCTCCGAAATTCATTCCACTCACCGCTCTCGACGACTACACTCTGAAGTACGAAGATTCTACACGCTCTACGCTGACGATCCTTCTGCTCCCGAGTTCATCTCAGAACGGCTTCCTACTGCTTTCTACAAGGCATACCTTCTCTCCACACAGATCTCGCATTGGCATCTACGAGTCCAGTGATTATTCATCCTGCTCATTGCCCAACGTAGTTCTTCTGTCAGGACGCCACCCGGTACATCTATTGATATTCTCATTAGATCGTACGCCCGCTGGGACGTTCCGAGACGTGTCGCCCGGGTTTCGTAGCACTAGGCTCGTCACCGACCGCCGGGGCACGCCGATAAATTACACAGCTCATCCGCTCTAATTTATCGTCCAAGGAAGTCTTTTTCAAGACTACAAGGTAGGACCCTGACATCCGAGCAAAGGAAAGAAGCTCTGTCAAGCGAGTCCACCTTCCAAACCCTCTATCCTATACGTAGAGGTATCGAAAACGAGTTAATAAACTCGGATATTTCGATGGAGCGCCGCCCGTCCTACTTCCTCATGCAAGGGGAGGCGGAACACGGCGCGGCCGGGCCTCTTAGCCCACGCAGCGCTCCCTACCCGCTGCTCGACTCGTCCGCTGTTCCTAGCGACGGCCCAAGGCTCGATCCTCGCGAAGAGATCGCCTTCTCACCTAACGTATTCATGAAGGAAACGTTAGATCAAGCCTCACACACGCAAAAGTTCGAGGATACCTTTCAGACCCGCTCTGAAGTCAATCATCATGATTCGACAAAGATTTCCGAATATCCACGATATTCTACACAAGGCTACCCGGCCGATCCGAGTGTCAAATACACTCCGAATGTGCTAAAAACAAAGGATACTTTTCAGTACCTCAACCAAGCCCAACATATTCCTCCTACAGATATAAATCTTAGGCCGGAATATTACACAACGGCTCAGCACCAAACTGATCGAACCCAGCACCCACTATGCGAGCCCAGTGCTCCACGCGGCTGCGACACGAACTACCCCTCAGTTCCTCCCGCCAAGCAAGCTGACCTTGGCGATTTCGCTCACATTCCTTACAGGAATACCTCAGGGACTAACCCGCATAACCAGAATATAAATGTCCCACTTGGTCTACCTACACCAAGTAAAACATATTTAAATCCACTACAGTGAACAACTTAACTATCCTCCTCTGAGGTGATAATCTGAGGAATGTGAGTGACACCTTGCAACATGCTGTTGATACCATCTATCAAACAGCACGGATGCGAGGTTTTAGTTTTTCACTTTCAAAAACTACCTCTATACATTTTTACAGAAAGTGGATTATTACTACCCTCTCTCAATAGGTGGAGTTACAATACTTACTTCACTCACACTCGTTTCCTCGGACTCGTAGTTGACGGTAAATTGTGGTGGACCCAGCATATTGAGTACTTGCGCCATGCTTCTGTGCAGGGTGTACAATTGCTCAAGGTTCTTTCGAACCAGGATGTCCTTCTAAGGATTTTCCATGCAGTGGTGCGATCACGCATAGGTTATGGGTCTGTGGCTTATGGGTCAGCAGGAAAGTCCTTGATGCGTAATCTGAAACCTATATTGAACAAGGGTCTTTGGCTACTGGAGCCTTCTGTACTACCCCTACAGCCTCCCTTCAGGTACTTGGGCATCAGCCACTCAGGATTCATCGGAATCTACCAGCACTTCGCTATGCAGATTGCTTGCGCTATTTCCCTTGGCACCCCCTGCATGATATGGTCTAGGTAACTCCTCCCCCCCTGGATGACACTTACTCTAGGCTCCAAACACGAACTCGCCCCTTGGGTATTCGTGTTCAGGAGCTCACCAGATGGGATAGCATAGAGAGATACCCTCTGGTCTCATATGAAGTGACACCTATCCCACCTTGGACATTGTCTGGTATGTGCATTTATCTTTCCATGAAGGTTGGGGCCAAGGGAAATACACCCCCACGCATCCTCTAATGCCATTACAATGAAGCCATCCAGCGATATGCTGGACACACTCTCCTGTTCACCGATGGCTAAAAGACACCTGGTGGTGTTGGCCTTGCTCTATGGAGCCCCAAATTCCGATTCACTAGACGCTTACCACCTGTTGTGTCTGTGTTCACAGCAGAACTGTGGGCAGTGACACTGGCTGTTCGACACTGCCAGTTGTTGGGAATTATGTGATCTGTAGTGATTCACCAAGTACCATCGAGGCGATTAGGGATACATATTCTGATGATCCTATAATACAAAGCCTACGTATATTGCTACACCAAGCCTCAACATCGGGATCAACCATAACTTTTATGTTGGTGCCGAGCCATGTGGGTAGTCATGTCAAAGTGTGCTGATGCCCTCGCGAGGAGAGTCATTGGTGATTACTCCATCGGTATGCTGCCTATACGCATTGAGGATCAAATCTCCTTCACGCAACATAAAGCCAATTTACAGTGTCAGGAATAGTCTCAGCTATGATTCTCTTTTAATTATATACAAATCATTGACACAGAGGATATTGAGCTTTGGCATAGTTGTGTAGGGTGGAGCCTTCCCATCACTGCTGCGTCCTTTGGTGACAGCTCAAAAGGCGATCTTGAAAATTATAGTTAAAAAACCTAAAAGATTTCCGACAACTGATTTGTTCTCAATGACTAAAGTTTTGTCTGTTGGCCAATTATATGTCAAGTCTGCTCTCTTGTTTATGCACAAGCATCCGGATTTGTTCAATTAGGGACTTATGTCCAATTATTGTGCATATTCTTATCGCTCTACTACGCAAAATATTATTCCTACTCCTCTGTCTCGTTTAAGAAGTACAGTACGCCACATTTTCTATAGTATGCCGCTATTACTGCGAAGGGCACCCTCTACTGTAACAAACCCTACTAATTGAGGAGCTGACATGGAAAACGAGTTAAGTCCAAAAATCCAAGGAACATTTTTTTTCGTCGAAGTGCAAGTTAACAGCCTTAGGTCCTCCCGTCCTTGCTAGATCGCACCCTGAATAAATGTGTGACCTTTACATGGAGAAGAGATTATGTCCAAAAAAATCTGATAAGAGTTCAGAGGGAGTTCCTATGAAATTTGATTTTTGGACTTAACTCGTTTCCCATGTCAGCTCCTCAATTATAAAAGATCAGCGTATAAAAAAATTGTTTCTAGTTGGCTTATTTCGCAGGGACATTCAATTTGTGAAAACATATTTAAAAGCATTTATGTTGAGTTATCTTTGGAGTCAATGATCTGTTATATCTGTTATTATTGTGCGCAGTCTATAGGAAGGATTATTTTTAGTGCGTAAGAAGTTACGAGTTCACAGTGCTAATCCATGTAAAAATCGGGAGTTTACTCCCCCACACAGCACGGAACAATGTTCTATAGTGTGGGGAAATTCTAGATATTTAAGTGGATCTGTTAATTCAAATAGTGTTTTACACTTCTTTTTTTTCTGTACTCATTGCCACAAATGTTTTCTTGTAATGTTGGAGGAATAAATTTCATTTTCATTTCATTTCATTTCAATTCCATCTGGCATGAGCAATGGCAGGGAGAGGTCATTGGTTTGTGTGGTGTCCTTCAGGACTTGTGCCCGGAGGGCCCATTCGTAACCCAACTTCCAAGGAGGGACCGAATAGTGGTCAACCGGGTTGCCACTGGCCATACACGTCTTACTTACAGACACCTGCTAAGCGTAGGAGCTCGAGATGTTGTGTGCGGGAGGTGTGGGGTGATCTGTCCATCCGCCACTTCCTGGAGGACTGCCCATATCTCATGGACCTCCGAGTCCAGCATCGCCCCCCTCAGTGGGTTGATGTTTTATCTGGACCAGACAAGGACATTTTTGTATTATTTTATTTTTGAGGTTTTTTATCCGCCTTAGGGGCTAAATAGTGGTCATCCCAGTACCCCTTATTTTTTTCCCCCTCCGATTTGCCAGTAGAGTCCGTGATGGCACTCCGTTTGGTGATGGAGGGCAGCATGGCCCCCCTTGGAATCGTGCCACTTGCAGTGTCCCTTTGGACACCCTTTTCAATCCCGCTAATGACCCTTGAGGTTGAAGTGCGGCTTAAACCACTTAAGAAAAAAAAAGCTGTTCTCCAAATGAGGTGGGGGAATATCTCCTTCAAACAGAATTCCCTGATTTTCATTTCATTTCTAAATAAGGAACAGAACCCACGACCTCTGCGTTGCCTATACTATTGCAAAGCAAATCTACAACGTTTAACCACTATTTCATCCCTTTCCAATCCAATTTCATGAAACTACTTCCATTTCATTGTCATTCTCTTGAAATTATATCATACAGTGACATTTCAGTAACGTCAATGACAATACTTCTTACTAATGCAGTGCTAAAGTGGAAGAGCGCTCTACTATTCGACAGTAGCATTAATCATTATTATTTATAGTAGAATAACATAGAATATTATCTAGAATAAGTTTATTCGCCATGAAGTTGATGGTTAACAATTTCTTTGCCCTCAAAGTAGGTAGGTACCTAGGTACTCAAAGTTCAAAACAATGTAATCTATACTATTTATAAGAATGAAACTCCGTTTGTTTGTCTGTCGTGTCTATGCACGGCCAAACGGCTGAGTGGGGGGAGTCTACGAGTGGGGGGATCTTCTTGAGATTTTCCGAAAGGTGGAACGAGCGAATTTAAAATTTTCTAATCCCACCCGAACCATGGGCCGTAGGGCGGGAGGGGGGTCGAAGTAAGTTGTAATGTGCGCTTTTTGGACTTCCCCGCATCCCCTACCCCTCTAAACGGCCGTCGAAAATTCCGGAAAATATAATATAAGATTATAAAAACTAAAAGTCGCTCATACGATCATACTCCATGACTGGAACTTTTTTCTCATTGCCTAACTGACCGATTTTGACATTTCACGTTCCATCCTAATTCGCTATTTCCTCCAACCACGGGAACCCGCTATGGAATCTCACAACATATTTAAGGGTGTTGGATACACATATGCACATATAGTAAAGTTCTGTAAAGCAAACGTTGCAAGTATTCTACGTTAATGTAGGCAAACCCAAAAGTCCCCATTCGGTATGTGCACAGGAATGAAAACATTGGGGCTGATGACAACGGAATTAGGAAGCGGATTTGGGCGGCGCGACTCGTGGAACTGGCGGACACGGTCGGATCACGTCCGATTTATTTGTTGTTTCTAGTTCGCCTGTTTACCAAACAGACCTCTAACGCACCCTTCGCTCAGCTTTGTTGACGGAAAAGGTAAGACACTCGAAAAATGTTTTGCGAAGGTTCTCTTTATTTATGAAATCTGGTTCATCGTTATGTCCGTTTCCGCACGAAAAGGTGGCAAAATGCCTCGCGGATACACCTACGCTGGATTAAAAGTTTGCAACATTATTTTCTACTCGCATTAATATCTTTAGGTTTAATTGTCGTTCAAAATGGCAAAATAGGTTAGGTTAACTTCCAAATTTTTATCAATTTCAATATAATTATGGTGAACTGTGTGTGCTGATTCCGAATATACGCCATGTTCCTTTACCTAAAACGGTTCCTTAATGCATTTTTCGGGGAAAACCACGGTTTCCAAGATATTTTTCAACTTTTCTCCTACAAATAAGATTCAAAACAATTTCCGTTCCATAAAAAAGCTATGGAGGATAAAATTTTGCGTCGATCGGCTACCAGCAATTCTTAATTTAATTGATTCATAAGAGCAAACCCAAACGGGATTGTATTTCCCGAGTATTACAACCATAGAAAAAGTTCCAGTCATGCAGCATGATCGTATGACCGAATTTTAGTATATTATTGACTTGTATAATGTTAAATTGTTTTGAAATTTGAGCTCCTTGAGTGCAAGCACATTGCTAACTATTAATTTTATGGCAAAAAAGTATTCTAAATAATAATCTGCTATTTAAAAAGAGGTTTAGAGTTTTCAGCTTTTGTTGCAGTTTTTATCGATTTTTTAGCAAATTTTAATTAACGTTAAATGCATTTTTTGTGCGCATAATTTAGTGCATAAATTTTTGAATGTTCAATTTTATAGTTAATATACTATTAGTTATTTTATTATTTGAGCAGTATTTAGCTAAAAAATATGAATTTAACAATTCTTACCAGTTGTTAGCAATTTTTAGTGATTGTTCAAGTACATTTTTTAACTCTTTCTATCAACTTCGATTCTCTTCTTTCTTGCTTGCTTGCTTGGTTTCTTTCTTTCTTGAGACAGAATTTCAGATCGATCTTTAACCCACTTCCCGATATCCAATCGATCTGAAATTTTGCACTCGAGTTCATGCTGGCGTACATTTTAATCTATCAAATTTTCGCGAAGAAAAAGTTAGTTATACTATAAATTTTCGAAAATTTGAAATTTAATATGGGACACCTTACAAGTGTTGTGTATTGTAGGGAGGAGGAGTGAGGGAGGAGGAGGAGGAGGAGGGAGGAGGAGGAGGAGGAGAGGGAGGAGAAGGATACTATTGAACGTCTGCATAAAATGACAACGAATCCAGGGTCAATAAAATATTAAATGATTTTCCTTGTCAATTTAATTTAAGTTATTATCAATGTGATTTTGTTTCAATTTACTGTTGCCAAGAAACTACCAAATATTGAAACAACAATAAAATTAACCGAGAACATGAGAAAAAGAAAGAGTTACATTAAAAACTTGTTTTTATGGGTTCCTTTTTATTTGGAATTTGATCAATTTAATGCGTCAACATTTAATATAATTCAATATTTAATTTAAGGGGTCAACATACAATTGGTTAAAGAAAGAAGTACGAGTCATTGATAAATTTTGTGAATTTCTATATCGTATATATATATATATATATATATATATATATATATATATATATATATATATATATAAGGGTCCATGAAGGGAGATGGGTATGTAAGAAGCCTCCCCCTCCCCCGCCACCAGGGACTCCCCTCACTGTCCTTATGGTCCCCGCTGATTCAACTCATTCTATTTGCATCTAAGCTCTTGTACTTCTTGCACCAAGCTCCACATCCTCCATACTTTCTTACCTTGCTTAAAGCCCACGGTGATCTGTAGTTTCCAAACCTTTCCACCGCATAGCAATTGTTGATAGTCACCGATGTCTGTACTACATTTTCTACAAGGCGCACGGTGATTATTAGTACCTTGTCAACTTCTATTTGGTACTGAGAGTTAATGAAACCAATTCTACCAAGCATAAATGTAGGTACGCAAAATAGGGCTATAAGTCATGTTGGGGCGTATGCGCGCATGTACAGTACACACCTTAAAATCAACTCAACGACATTCACCTCCTAAGGTATAATTGGAGACTTTTTAGAGCTGACGGACGCGATCCCTCAATTTCATCAAAATTCAGTCGCAGAGTCTCATTTGTGTCAACTAATTTTAGTTTTACGCATGCGCAATAGTTATTACCTCAACCGATATTGATAGAATTCATAATTTGGCAATATCCTGAAACATGTACGTACTTATTTGACAACCCCCTGAGTTTGAACGGAATCGGACCAATATAGATCATGAAAAACCTACGATTTTGGAAAGTCGTGCACAGACTATTACTGATTTAGAGGCAAAGGAATTCAGAGGGGCTCTAAGAGCCAATCCGCACAATCTTTCATAGAAATAAAACTTTCAGGTATAGTTTTATGCGAGCCAAGAAATTACCACATACACGGAGCCAATATTGATCAGCGACCTCTGAAACGCAAGAAGGAAGTGGAAATTTCGATTTTGAAGGGCGACAAATTTTTCGCCTCCTTGCACGAACACAAAGTATCCCTTCCAACGCTAATGAGGAAGCGATAAAACGAAATGAGCCTAATTCAAATTCTATTCTTGAAATTTAATCAGATTTCGGAAGGTTCAAATGAAAACATCAAAGGAGAAGCATCACGCAGTTTTACTCATCAACTTTAGACGGTTACTAATATTGCAGATCGTATTTTGTTCTTCAAAACCGATTCTATGTTACACTTTCCCGTCCATGAGAGGTATTGATTAACCCAACTTCAATGAATTTCGTTAAAATCCCTAGATCAAACTAAGAGAAAATTGGGCTGAAAACAATAGTTTTTTGTCAAAACCAATTAATTTTTTCCCCCGAGCATAACGGGAATGGGATAACGTTTGTACTTAAGAACGGAGTGACCCCTACAATCCATCAATCCATCATTGAAAGAACTGATTACCGAGTAATTTTTTGTTAGAGGACCAACAAGTTTTAGAAGTAACACTTGGTAGAAACAGTGAATCGAAAAATTCAGGGTCCGATTTTGAAAGCCCCAAATCGGATTACCTATAAACTAGCTACTGAAGTTCTTTGAGTAATCACAATAGCTCCATTGTATACAAAATCCGCTAAATTTCATTTCGTACAAAATTTTGTTCATTACCACTTACATCTCTATTATTTATAAGAATGATAAGTTATGTAGCAAACCAGATTTTTTCCCATATTTCTGTTCACCTCTGAACTTAATTTGATGAGTGAAGCAGGGGAACGAAACCTCATAGAGTTTCAACTGAGAAAACGTTTTTGTGTTTCGGAGAAGACGCGTAGAGATTGTTTTTGAGACCTCGGAGGCTTGCCTTCTTGGACGACACAGCCCTGGCCTTTGTTTGCGGGGCAAGGCGCGACTGATAATGACAAAATAAACAGCTCGGAGCTATGGGTTGGGATCAATAAACAACGACCTCTTTTGCTTTTTTTAGCAGAAAGTAAATGTGGAAGTGGTGATAAACTCACATAGGCTTGGCCACAGAACTTAATGAAACTGTAAGTACAGTGATGAGTACGACCTACATGAAAAGTACGACTGTCAATTGCGAAGTGGACTCATTGTAAGTGTAGGGGTATGTATAGTAAATATAGGGTATATTTATAGTATGTGTAGTTGGAATTTTCATTACAAGAAGTTGGGAATTTCTAGTCCAAAGAGTTGAGAAATTTTGGAGCCCCCCTCATTTTTTTTGGTGCCTGGCTGTGTGCACCCTCTGCGTACGAATGAACTATTCGTATTACGGGTGTTCGGGTTAAGGCAAACGAAACTTCAGGAAACGAATCTAGAGCTCATTTCTGTTCGGAAGTTCCTCTTAGAGATTTTGAAATGCTTAGTTTTCGAGTAATTGAATTTTCTAAGATTTTTTTCGTGTTTTGTACCTTATGACATCAACAGAGCCATAACTCCCCTGGAAGAGTCATTGTAAACTGAAAAATAAGAACATCATTGGAAAGAGCGTTTAATTTCCTATCTACCTGATCCTATATTTTTGAGCTGCAATGAGTAAAAATTAGGCTTAAAAAAAATAAAAATAAAATAAAATTTCCAAGAATCGGACTTTTTTCCGTTTCTCTTTCTGCTTATATTACAGACTATTTTGGAAGAGGACCCCAGGGGAAAAACTGTCTTAAAATCTCAGCTTTTTAACGGTATAATCAATTTTACTCTTACTTTACTAATTTTATGGGAGGAAATTATGCTTTAATGTTGAAAGTACGAGTAAAAACGAGAAAATACGAGTTCCGGGCCGGTTTCTAAGTATTATTTCACGTCGAATCGAATGGAAACACCTGAAGATTCCCCCAACTCCGTTATACCCGAATTTTACAATTTAACTCACGAATTTTGAGCTTAATTTGGTGTGCCCAATTTCATGTGTTTTTAAAAGTAAAGCTAGTTATTAAGTTGAAGAGTAAACCTCGGTGATAACGGGGTTGAGGAGATATGCAAGGTACCGTTCGAGTCAGCTTGGGGTAAAAAAAAAAAAAAAAGCCCAAAACTCGTATTTTCATAGTGTCATTTCTCTCGAAAACCCTCTTCTTAATTGAAAGAACCATATTTTTCAACAAAAACGCATAATTTTCTGCCAAAATTAGCAAAGTGATAGTAAAATTGACTGTACCGTTGGAAAGCTAAAATTTTAAGGAAGTTTTTCCCTTGGAATGTATTTTCAAAATAGTGTGTACCTACCTACTAAATCTCGCAGAGATCTGTTCTACCACTATACTGTCTTTGTATAGATAAATAATTGAATACTTATTTTACTAGAACAAAAAAGTATTTCTGGTTTTGCTTGTAGAAAAGAGTGCACATTTATATTTTTGAACACATGGTAGTCAACGACTATTAATAAATTATTTAGGGAAAATAAACTTGGTAACAAACATCAGGACTGGAGTCAATTTGTACATCTTCACACTAAAAGCAGAAAGTATATCAACAATATCAACAAAAATAATGAAAATGTATCAGATAGCTACTAAGCGCCGATCTCTGATCCTATAGGTAATTATTAAAACGAATATCAGTATCCAAGTACATTTACATAAAATCGAAAAAACCTAGCAACAAAAATCATCGAAATGAAATAAAACATCTCCCTACACTTCACTAGATGGTATGTAGGTACAAAGCTACGCCGGAGCTGCAAACGGCTTATTTATGTGGGTATTTATTTTGTTCTTGCATGTGAGAAGAACGAGCTCAGTGCAACAAAAGCAAAGGCAACAGAAAAAAAACAGGAGAGTTTTCCTTGTTGGAGAATTTTCCATAAGCCATTTCAACTATTGACCAAAACACGACGAGATCAATTTATGAATTAATCTTTTCGGTATCTCGCAATGACAAATTCGAAAATACCAGTATCTCCTTTTCAGAAGCATCTAGAAGGGTTTCTTGTTCTCGGTATCCTCCAGAAACGGATTCGAAATCTAGTCGTGTTGAAGTCCAGGTATCGGAAAATAATATCGAATGATTGACTCAAACCCTCCAAACGCTACTCAGTAGTTTCACCGATCGATAGTGAATACTTAGATTCTGGTAGAAGGAAATAATAAAAGATGGTCATATAATAAAATTAAAAAAAAAAAAAAAAAATCACAAACTCGAATTCAAATTTTTCCTTGAAAATGTCTGCTATAACTAGTTTTTTCTCTCTCACCCCTGACCGATTTCACACGCATCCCTTCTGGAAGCGTGTACCTACTCTAGTTTCGGAATCGTGGTTTTAAAAGGAGTCAGGTATGTTTATCAACTGTAATCCACAAATTAACTAACGTTTCAAAAACATAGCTTCTACAAAATTATTGTTAGCCCAACTGCAATACCTTCATTTCGTATAGGAATTTGCCAAACACTACAAAAGGCGAACACTTCCACTGAGTGAGGCAAAAGGTGTCTATCTCGTAACTAAACCCACGTGCTAAGCCTTTTGTTTGTTGAAAGTTGTTTATCTCTCCGTTGATAGGCCGTCACAACATCTCCCCTCACTCCTCTCAAGAGCTATGTTTATGCTTAAATTCTTTTGTGCTTGCTACTTCCATCATTTATTAGTAATCCAACAGAGGGCGAGTGGGAAAGATTACATTGGCCGAGAGTTTGTTGAGTGTGTTGGTATATACAAAGAGCCTTTCGTATAGAAAAAACAGTTCAGGAAGAAAAAAGAGGAGTTCTTGTTATAAAACTCTTAAGTCAGCTAATTGGGGAAGGAAATGGGAATTCGGGGTTATACGTGAGCAGTTCTGATTGACACACATAATAAACGCAACCCCTATGCATCACTACCCTTCAGTATACAATTTATGTTTCACGATATAAGCTGCAATAGCATCAGTCGATTCAACTACAAACTTTAAGCAAAAAGTTTATTTCGTTATTTACAAAACAATTCGTGTGTATTTTGGGTACCTACCTATAATTCAAACTGTGAGCAAAAGAACAAATAGGTTAGGTATTCTATTTTAACAAACGCTGCAAATTTCACCAGTACCATTTTTATTTTATGTTATCCGTACTAGACACAGAAGGTAGGTACTAGGCATATAGCTTTCCTGCGAAGATAACTGATCGATTCATAATATTGTCAAACCGAGCCTATTTTACATCAACATCTGAGTAGACATAAATACCATAGATGCAGAGGGAGGAAGAAGACGCACCTAAAACTGTAAAGAAGTAAGAAAGAGAAGATACCATGAAAAAATGGAACCAAAGATGTATTGTGGACAGTAGAGGAAGATGGACAGCACGCTTGATCCCCGAAGTGAAAACTTGGGTTGAAAGGAAACATGGCGAAAGAGGATATTATCTGCACAGTTTCTTATTGGACATGGCTACTTCAGAGCCTATTTTATCAACGGTGGGAAAGGCAAGTGCCACCTGTGTGCTCTGCCATGTTGAAGATGACGCACACCATAAATTTTGTGTGTGTCCTCGATGGGAAACCCCTCGAAATGAGTTAAGAGCTCTTCTTTTAACGCATTTCGAAGGGTTCCCCATCGTGGACACACACAATTTATGGGAAGAATGTAGGTATGATTCTCTATAGGCTTATAGGAAAGATGGCTGAGTCTAGAGGACGCTGTGGTGGGACATGTGATAGCAGTCCTGAAAGCCAAATACACAGAAATAGTAGGCAAGCCAGAACAACAGGTAATCAAGAGAGCTGTCCCGAAGTAATACAAAAAGTAGTCCCGGGATAGTTCTCATCTTTACGAAGAGAGGGACCGGGTGTTTTAGTCGGTATGCGACACTATGTAGTGAGTCCAACACAAACGACGAGAAAGCTTAGTCTCGTTGTCAATTTGCAAAACATTTCATTAAACTAAAACCAATAAAAAATTAAAAAAAAAACAAAAACATATCCCTCAAGAGCCGGACAACTTTTTTTCGTATAGGTAGAAGAAAAGAAGTCGCAGAAAAGTAAATTGTGTCAATTACTTACTCTCTCAGTATTTTTCTAGCATTCACCAAGTAGTGCAGTACTACCTATATCTGAACCAATTGGGAGGCCTACATCAATTACGTCCTAGATCAATAGGCTCATTTAGCCCCACACCCAATGTCATTTTTGAATGGAAACAACTGTAGGTAGGTGTAGCATTAAAAGTCTTTAAATTCTTCCCATGTTCAACAGTAGGGCCTATACCTCCCTATAGGGTTATAGAACAATTTTCGAATATGGATTTCACCCTAACCCCTTAGATGAGTTGCGTTCAGATTCATGATTGTTGTAAATGAAGTTCGACCTTTCAGTTTGAAAGAAGTGGTGGATGCAAAAGTATTTTGTTCAAGACGGAAAAAGCGAGAGCCCCGCCATTACCCCCAAGGAAATTCCTAACAGGACGAAATTCTTGTTTACACTGAGTAAAAAGTGTATTTATAAAACAAACAATCGGTTGGGAGTAGTATGTAGGGAAGTAACGGAGAGAGAGGGGACTGAGCAAACACCCGGAGGCCTTAAGGGGATAGGGTAGTGCTCCCAGACATAAAGGCCTTTCCAAGTATAAACAAGCGGAGATATATAACGAGTGAAAGAAGCACATTGATTCTTCAAGCCCCTTCTGTAGAAAATGTCCCAGCGGGACGGAGAATTCGTGTATTCCTGGTCTACCGCTGAGTAAATATATAATAAATTTGACTTTATATAATACGAGTCAAATAAGACCGCGGAACCCGTGTGGCCACTTTTGAAGTAGAAACATATTTGGTAGGTATGAGGCTTCACACTACTCTCCAAACATCTTGTATTTACCTACCGAGGGTGACTGTGGGCAAATAAGTTCTGATTTTTGCATAGTTTGACTTTGACAACTAATCTATCTCTATCCCTATCTCTATTATTAATAAGAATGAAACTCCGTCCGTTTGTCTGTCCGTGCAATGCACGGCCAAACTGCTGAGTGGGGGGAGTCTATGAGTTCGGGGATCTTCTTGGGAGCGAGCGAATTTAAAATTGTCTAATCCCACCCGAACCATGGGCCGTAGGGCGGGAGGGGGGTCGAAGTAAGAATTAATGTGCGCTTTTTCCACTTCCCCGCTTCCCCTACCCCTCTAAACGGCCGTCGAAAATTCCGGAAAAATACCGGTTTCGTAGGTTTTCCTACGAGGAAGACGACGGCGCGATCGGATCGCGAAAAAAGTATCGGGAAATGCGTCAAAAAAATGCGAGAGTACGGACCCATTTTCTCGAAAATTCCGACGAAAAACTTGGTTTTTTAAAATTAAAATATACCCCATAAAGGTACGTTTTTCGGAACGGTTTTCGCGGGCGAAATACAGCTTTGGGTCCGCCGAATCTGAATCCGAAATCGGATATCGAAAAAAGTGGCGAGAACTCGGTCAAATTGCGAGCAGAAGCGAGGCGAAACGATTAATAGCAGAAATTAGTTTTGCCCCGGACGCGAGAAGGCTCTAAGAAGACGTCAAGGGGTTCGATAAGGCGGGGCTTGCACCTGACGGGAACGGGTTGCGAGCAGGTACACATAGGTTGCGAGCCAGGCCTACGCACTTACGTCTTGAAGGGTATACAGGTATACCTTGCGAGCGAAGCGAGAGCCATATCAACAGAATAAATTCCGATTTTTTCCTACAAATATACAGCAATACCTTGCGAGCGAAGCGAGCAACATCCCCGAATAAACTTTTTGTGGTTCCACGTAGTTTCATAAGATTTAATTTGTTTGTAAGAATTTCCAACAGAAAAAAACGTCTGCCAAGTTGGGTGGGCAGTATAACTTCCTCAAGCGAGCGAAGCGAGCAGCATTCCTTACAGAAGTTAAACCTACCCTTAGGGATCTATCGTTTGCGAGCGAAGCAAGCAACATCCCCTACATGTTTCAATTATAATACATCGCATCTGCACAGCCACACCTTGCGAGCGAAGCGAGCAACATTTCCTACATGCCACACTTTGCGAGCGAAGCGAGCAATATTCCCTTCATGCCACACTTTGCGAGCGAAGCGAGCAATTCAATGAGGGGGTCCGGGGGGCTTGCCCCCCGGCTGGACGTGGAGGCGAGCGTAGCGAGCCGGAGCGGCTAGTTATTTATAAGAATGAAACTCCGTCTGTCTGTTTGTTTGTCTGTCTGTCGTGTCTATGCACGGCCAAACGGCTGAGTGGGGGGAGTCTACGAGTGGGGGGATCTTCTTGGGATTTTCCGAAAGGGGGAACGAGCGAATTTAAAATTGTCTAATCCCACCCGAACCAAGGGCCGTAGGGCGGGAGGGGGGTCGAAGTAAGAATTAATGTGCGCTTTTTGGACTTCCCCGCTTCCTCTACCCCTCTAAACGGCCGTTGAAAATTCCGGAAAAATACGGGTTTCGTAGGTTTTCCTACGAGGAAGACGACGCGATCGGATCGCGAAAAAAGTATCGGGAAATGCGTTAAAAAAATGCGAGAGTACGGACCCGTTTTCTCGAAAAGTCCGCCGAAAAACTTGGTTTTTTCCGATTAAAATATACCCCATAAAGGTACGTTTTTCGGGACGGTTTTCGCGGGCGAAATACAGCTTTGATCCCGCCGAATCTGAATCCGAAATCGGATATCGAAAAAAGTGACGGGAAGTAGGTCAAATTGCGAGCGGAAGCGAGACTAAGCTATTAAAATGAGAAATTATATGTGCCGTGGACGCGAGAAGGCTCTAGGAAGACAGACGTGTTTGGGGTTCGATAACTCAGGTACAGGTTTCGGTGTTTGGGTGTTGCGAGCAGGTACACATAGGTACCTTGCGAGCAAAGCGAGAGCCATTTCAACAGAATAAATTAGGATTTTTTCCTACAAATATACAGCAATACCTTGCGAGCGAAGCGAGCATCATCCTCTAATAAACTTTTCGTGGTTCCACGTAGTTTTATAAGATTTAATTTGTTTGTAAGAATTTCCAACAGAAAAAAACGTCTGCCAAGTTGGGTGGGAAGTATAACTTCCTCAAGCGAGCGAAGCGAGCAACATTCCCTACAGAATTAAACCTACCCTTAGGGATCTACCGTTTGCGAGCGAAGCGAGCAACATCCCCTACATGTTTCAATTGTAATACATCGCATCTGCACAGCCACACCTTGCGAGCGAAGCGAGCAACATTCCCTACATGCCACACTTTGCGAGCGAAGCGAGCAATATTCCCTTCATGCCACACTTTGCGAGCGAAGCGAGCAATTGAATGGGGGGTCCGGGGGGCTTGCCCCCCGGCTGGACGTGGAGGCGAGCGTAGCGAGCCGGAGCGGCTAGTTATTTATAAGAATGAAACTCCGTCTGTCTGTTTGTTTGTCTGTCTGTCGTGTCTATGCACGGCCAAACGGCTGAGTGGGGGGAGTCTACGAGTGGGGGGATCTTCTTGGGATTTTCCGAAAGGGGGAACGAGCGAATTTAAAATTGTCTAATCCCACCCGAACCATGGGCCGTAGGGCGGGAGGGGGGTCGAAGTAAGAAGTAATGTGCGCTTTTTGGACTTCCCCGCTTCCCCTACCCCTCTAAACGGCCGTTGACAATTCCGGAAAAATACGGGTTTCGTAGGTTTTCCTACGAGGAAGACGACGCGATCGGATCGCGAAAAAAGTATCGGGAAATGCGTTAAAAAAATGCGAGAGTACGGACCCGTTTTCTCGAAAAGTCCGCCGAAAAACTTGGTTTTTTCTGATTAAAATATACCCCGTAAAGGTACGTTTTTCGGGACGGTTTTCGCGGGCGAAATACAGCTTTGATCCCGCCGAATCTGAATCCGAAATCGGATATCGAAAAAAGTGACAGGAAGTAGGTCAAATTGCGAGCGGAAGCGAGACTAAGCTATTAAAATGAGAAATTATATGTGCGTGGACGCGAGAAGGCTCTAGGAAGACAGACGTGTTTGGGGTTCGATAACTCAGGTACAGGTTTCGGTGTTTGGGTGTTGCGAGCAGGTACACATAGGTACCTTGCGAGCAAAGCGAGAGCCATTTCAACAGAATAAATATGGATTTTTTCCTACACATATACAGCAATACCTTGTGAGCGAAGCGAGCATCATCCTCTAATAAACTTTTCGTGGTTCCACGTAGTTTTATAAGATTTAATTTGTTTGTAAGAATTTCCAACAGAAAAAAACGTCTGCCAAGTCGGGTGGGAAGTATAACTTCCTCAAGCGAGCGAAGCGAGCAACATTCCCTACAGAATTAAACCTACCCTTAGGGATCTACCGTTTGCGAGCGAAGCGAGCAACATCACCTACATGTTTCAATAGTAATACATCTTATGTATACAGCCACACCTTGCGAGCGAAGCGAGCAATATTCCCTATATCCCACACTTTGCGAGCGAAGCGAGCAACATTCTATATATGCCACACTTTGCGAGCGAAGCGAGCAACTTAATGGGGGGTCCGGGGGGCTTGCCCCCCGGCTGGATGTGGAGGCGAGCGTAGCGAGCCGGAGCGGCTAGTACTATTTATAAGAATGAAACTCCGTCTGTCTGTCTGTCTGTCGTGTCTATGCACGGCCAAACGGCTGAGTGGGGGGAGTCTACGAGTGGGGGGATCTTCTTGGGATTTCCCGATAGGGGGAACGAGCGAATTTAAAATTTTCTAATCCCACCCGAACCATTGGCCGTAGGGCGGGAGGGGGGTCGAAGTAAGAATTAATGTGCACTTTTTGGACTTCCCCGCTTCCCCTACCCCTCTAAACGGCCGTCGGAAATTCCGGAAAAATACGGGTTTCGTAGGTTTTTGAACGAGGGAGACGACGGCGCGATCGGATCGCGAAAAAAGTATCGGGAAATGCGTCAAAAAATGCGAGAGTGCGGACCCGTTTTCTCGAAAAGTCCGACGAAAAACTACGTTTTTTCCCATTAAAATATACCCCGTAAAGGTACGTTTTTCGGAACGGTTTTCGCGGGCGAAATACAGCTTTGATCCCGCCGAATCTGAATCCGAAATCGGATATCGAAAAAAGTGACGAGAACTCGGTCAAACTGCGAGCGGAAGCGAGACGAAGCTATTAAAATGAGAAATTATATGTGCCGTGGACGCGAGAAGGCTCTAGGAAGACGTGTTTGGGGTTCGATGACTCAGGTGTTTCACAATGTTAGCAGGTACACACAGGTATACCACATAGGTATGCGAGGCGAAGCAATGGGGGGAACTTTTCCGTTAGAGACATTTCAAAAGAATAAATACGGGTTTTTTCCTATACATATACAGCTGTTCCTAATAAACTTTTCGTAGTTCCACGTAGTTTTATAAGATTTAATTTGTTTGTAAAAATTTCCAACAGAAAAAAACGTCTGCCAAGTTGAGTGGGCATTATAACTTCCTCAAGCGAGCGAAGCGAGCAGCATCCCCTACAGAAGTTAAACCTACCCTTAGAGATCTACCGTTTGCGAGCGAAGCGAGCAACATTCCCTACATGCCACACTTTGCGAGCGAAGCGAGCAAAATTCCCTACATGCCACATTTTGCGAGCGAAGCGAGCAATTTAATATGGGGTCCGGGGGGCTTGCCCCCCTTCTGGACGTGGAGGCGAGTGTAGCGAGCCGGAGCGGCTAGTAAATTATAAAATAACGTCATGTAGGTACCCACCAAGTTTTCCCCCTCTGCATTAAGTAGTTAATTTTGCGTAATTTGTTATTAAAAAAATAGAAAAATTTTCACAATATCAAAATCAAGATTTTGTGACAGTTCCCGTCAGGTTCAAGAGAATGCTCGAGCAAGCCGTCGCTCTCGTGCCGGGTTGAACGCGTCTTCCACGAGTTCTTGGAATGCTGAGTTTGGCGATAGATGCGGATCCGAGAACCGAGAAAACCAATCTTCTCCGAACATAGCACATTACGCTATTAATAAGAGTTGTATCTTTTATGGTACTCCCCTCTCTCAATGTAGAGCAGATTTAGGCCCCATTGCACCTCTGGGGGGCGACCTAGGTCCGTGGCAATTTTTGAAAGTACGGTCAAACCACCTACTGCAAGAAAAATGTCCTTAGTCCAAGAAATGCATAGGTTTAATTATTCCCTATTAAAATGTTATCTCCATTAAAAATGAATAAAATAGTCGTGGGTAATGTATGTTAAAAAGCTTCTTTATGGCTGATTAAAGAACTTAGAATACGTACAAAATTTATTAATGAAATATAAGAATTTCCTCTAAATTTGTATGAATTAGGTAGGTACTTTTTTTCTTAGCTGTTTCAGAGAAATATTTTGAGAGAAACAAATGGCTCTGAGTGAAAAATGACTCTAGGTCGTAATTGTTGCAAATTTCAATAGGTAATTAGTCACCGGTTTATAATATTAAAAAGTGAAACGATGACACTTGTAACAATAATTAGGTACCTACTGAATTTATTTGAACTATTTCAGTGGTTTCATCTCCTTAATTAATGTTTTAAAAGTACAAGGTTGTTAACAAGATCAAATGTTAGCGTTTTGAATTTTCCTAACAATAACGTGGTATAGACAGAGACCATCCATAGAAAATTAAAGTCAAGCGCACTGGCCTTTGGGGTCTCAAAAGCAATTGTGGATGATGATGTATTTTTCATTCAATCAATACAAACTCTAAATACAAAAAAATACTAGTTCATACGATTTTAGAAAACTTATATTCTCAATTAAACTGATAGCCATATCACCAAACTCCAGGTGACATTAATCTTTAATGAAAAAAGTAGGAAAATGATCTCAAAGTAATTTGAGACTTTAGGGAAGATTTTTGGATATATCTATATTCAAAAGTGGGTAAGTAGGCAGTCAATATTTTCTTTCGATAGTTATAGGTAGGTGATGCTTATTATCTAGGTTATATGCTTTTTCCCCCTATTTCTCCTATTCGATGATTAGAGGAAATCCTCCATATACGAAGCAAAATAACGTCTAATTCTACCAATAGTCAACATCTGAAAAAAAATCGCAATGAAATCTGCGAAAAAAATCTTAAAATAAAAATATTGGAAAATATGGAGGTTTGAGGCTGGAAAAAACCGACATACAAAACCCACCGCGAATATGTAACTGGACTTCCAACTTCGAGGAAAAGTTTATTTATTTATTTGTTGTATGTAGCATACATTATATAAAATTACAAAAATGAAGAAAAAAGTAATAATAAATCAATCAAATGAAAATAACAGTTTTGTATGTAATATTGTAAGATTAAATGGTTATTTTGATTCATTGTTTCCATTCCAGTTTTGTAATTAACCAAAAAGAAAATGTGTAGTTCGCTCAAAATACGTATTGATTCAGGTACCCACCTACCTACCAACGTTTCAAGGTAGGTAGGATTCCAAAAATAGGGTAACAACAAGAAAATTCGTATATCCGCCGTATTCACATCGTTTCCCTCAGAAAAATAAATTCAACTGATCAGAAGTTTACAATCACGAGAATAGTCCCTTGAGTGCGTTCCTGAGATAGGAAATGAATGTACTGGAAATTTGAAAGTGACTGTCGTGTATTCTGGAAACATCCAAAAAGGTGCGTGTTAATATCTAGCACAGAAAGATACGTCGTACACCTGTGCTAACAAATAAACAGTAAATTATTTAGATAATGCATAGTGGTGAGGGGGCGGAGTTGGGATATTATTCAACGCCGAACCTTTCTGAGTCACAACGGCGCAACACCTTTATTTCCTCTCAAAATAATAACTTGAGCAAACCGAACTGAAAGGATTCTGCTCAAAAAAGAAGAAAAAACTAAAAAACACTTCGAAAACGGTCACGATAACTTTTCAAACAAAGTCCTGCAGATAACATGAAAGTTGCTTCGCTATCTCGGGACATTTTTCGGCCATTCAAATGTTATTTACATCATCATGGAGCCTTCACGTGTTTGGGGGAGTGTAACATTGAGTTATCTGTGGGCAAATAGGACAATCTAATCTTAGCTATGCAAACGTTGAAACGTCAATTGTAATGGAATGGGAATTGATGAAGTGAGAGGGAGTTGATTGTCAAATGTTAAGACACTAAACACTGTCGAGAAACATGATTGATTTCACGTCATGTCAAAGAAAATTATTCCATTGGGATTGAAGGACTATATTAAATTTTTGTCTTGAAGAAAAACATACATAGCATTATCTAGGTAGGTACCTACCTGATCTTATCGTAAAAGTACCTAAGGAAATAATGGAGAACCTCGAATTAAAATAACCCTATCTGACAGTACCTACCAACAAGTAATACCAAGGTCGGTTACCTACCCAAGTGTCCTCAAACTAACCTCATTTCCTTCTAGTATATACAACATTTTTTGCTTTCTCACTACCAAAGGTAGGGAAGCTCTGTACAAGAAGGCGAAAAAATATTTGCCTTCCAGAATCAAAATTATCCCCTTGTTTAAAAAAATAATAATAATACTGCCTGCAGAACAAATCTTGATCAAACTCCTGTAGTACCACCCAGGCCCAAGTGTTCTGTTACTCCATGGTTCCCCACATACTCCGTGGTACCTACCACATAATCAATCGCAGGTCAACAGAGTAAAATGATACCTACCACAAGAACATAGAGCAGACAACGTTAATGTAACACTGTGTTTCAAGATTTCTAAATAATTGTCCCAGATAACCAACACCCCCTCCCCCCCCCCCTTGCATTTCTTAATACATGGGTTGGTTGGAAGAAAAATTCACATGGTATCCAGCATCATTTTTTCCGTAGATCTCAAATGTGACACTTTTGTTCACGTGCACTAGCGGGTGCTATTCTGGTCTAAAAGAGCGCTATTGTGCTCTAAAAGTGCAAAAAATTGTGAAACACCGAGTTTTTGAAGATATTCAATTGCCACGTTTGCTATCCATGATTTTGGGGTATTTTTTCATCCTGAATCACTGAATCAAATGCTCATTTAATGATATGCAGCACTTACTTGAGAAAACAACGAAAAAACTACATTTTAGTACGGTTTGTGGAAATGGACGAGGAAAAGTACAAATCTGGTCGATTTTTTCAATGTTTTCCCAGGTCGGTATTGCAAATATCAATAAATGAACATCATTACCTGATTCAGTATGATAAAATACCCCAAAATTACCCGAAGTAATTGAATATCTTCAAAAACTCAACACTTTTACAATGTTACCACTTGGAGAAGTCCATCGTCGCTAGCAGTTCGAGTATACCTCGAATGCGCTCGCCCTCGGTACTCGACTTGCTAGTGACGACGGACTCCTCCGAAAGTTATGTAAACGATTATTTTACTTTCACTACTGGTGAAAATAAACCTTTAGAATTAGTACTTCTAGTTTTGGTTTCTAGACATCTGATTGCTTGTAAATCACGATTGGACTGACAACGTTCACCCCGCGGGACCCCACTTCGTATTGTATCAGTGAATTTCGTGTCTACATCAATTCTATGTTTCGGCCTTACTCCTACATGTGTCAACACTCAGATTGCACGAACTAATGCAGCGTTTGTTCTTTATTACACGATAAATATTATAATGGGTAACAAATTATTAAACCCCACCTGGAATTGTATGTAACTTTTTTTTACTTGGTATTAGGAGAGTTAAATTAGTTGTTTGGGCGCATTCAACCTTAGGGGGTTAATCTCGACTCGGGTGTTATACCTCAAAAACGCAAGGGACATAACTGGGTTAACTCCGGATAAATTCTCCGGTAGAAATCAACGCCACATCGTCAACTGTTGCAATAGACTTTAGCGCCATTCAACTCGGTACCTACCTACTCATTACTAAATTACCGACGGCGGCAGAGAAATTCCACTACTGCAATACACAAGATGCCTTACCAAATGAAGGCATCCCGCCTCCCCCCCTTCTCTAGCTATTAATTTCCTTAGTGAATATGTTGGAAAAAATTCCAAAAACCCATTTCTGTACATTGATATTTACGTATCTGAGAGGTTTTTACGATGGCAGAGTCATCGCGCGCTCCCGTCCCCTCTATCACTCACTATTCAAAGAGAGAGCGAGCGAGCGTGTGATTCGATGTCCTCATGAAGTATATATTCCCTTTGTAATGCATGGTTGAATTGTCCTCGCATTTGGGACAGACGTTATAAACTGCCATAATGTTGACAAATGGGTGGCGATTTCGAGATGGAAGGACAAGTGTGCACGAAAAGTATAGGAGCTGCCGGCTATCTTAGTCCAAAAAGTCGATAAATTCATTTCGAGCACTCAGTTTCCAGCAATCAAGTCGTTCCCGAGATCACTTTGAGCAGATCAGCTCGAGAAACACCGGGACGATTCTCAAGAAGATCGCCGAGCAACAATCTTGACGGATGAATGGTTCAACTTTTTGGGGAAAAAAAATCGACGGACACCACAAACAGCACAGATTCCTCGAATTGCACACTCTTCCTCCCTCCTCGAAATTGTCGTACTCATTTGGCGACCTCATGGCCGGTTCATAACGTCTGGCACATACGCCTAGGCTAGTCAACGATGGTTTCCAGAAAGAATGATTCCTTCAGAGGCAAGGAAACAAATCACACTTCTCGCTTCACACTTTGAATATCCAGTGATAGAGGTGGTGCGAGCGTGTGATGACTCGCCCATCGTAAAAACCCCTCACGAACAGAGATGTCAATGTACTAAAACGGTTTTCTTTGATTTGACCGTTACAGCCAGCCTGAAGTCGTAGTGGTGCTCAAAGTCGGACAAAAAATCCCAGAAGCCGTGGGATTCTTGTATTCTTACGTCTCGGACTCCCTTTTAAGAAATTTTTCCGCAAGTGCACAATGCGAAGTAACTTTATTTTTTCAAAAGTGAACAATTTTTTATTGTAGAGACTTTTCTACACAAAATGTCATGGAAAAATGATACATGAATCGAATTTTTGAGTACACGAAAATGGTTTTGAACACGCTTAC
The DNA here is from genome assembly GCA_030762985.1 of Adelphocoris suturalis. Lineage (NCBI taxonomy): Eukaryota > Metazoa > Arthropoda > Insecta > Hemiptera > Miridae > Adelphocoris > Adelphocoris suturalis. The sequence goes on along the minus strand of CM061043.1, from coordinate 35,418,255 downwards.
TAATGAAGGGGAAGGGGGTCTTTATTAGCTAAGAAACCCTTGATAACTAAATATATGTTGGGTACCTATATTGCAATATCTCGTAACCATTACCTACTTAATGTACAGTTTTAAAGAAGTGGATTTATTTTACGTATCGAAACCTAAGTTTCCCAGAAGCACACTCAAGTGGTGTGTGTGCACATTACACATCACAGAATGATAAGATGACAAGGCGGGAAGATAAGGAGACTCCTCAACTGCGCATGTGCGAACTGCGAGTTCTGAAAAAATCCCATAACTGGTAGAACTGATCCCGAATGGTAACGAACGCCTTAACGAACAGCGAACTAAGCATTCCGAACTAATTCTGTGACTAAACGAACGCCCAAAAGGGGGCGTGGTTAGTCCCGAACCGTTCAGAATCGTTGGCCGAACGAACCTTCTATCTTATTATTCTGTACGGTAAGGGAGGTAAAAAAGCACAGATTAATAATTGAGAGTAGCTGGAACAGAGATTCTATATTTTAACCTAATAACAGAAGTTCTTACAATAAATAGTTAAAATGACAAAGGGAATGTAATCACATTGGAAATGTACCATTACAATGAAGGCACGAAATACAACTTGGTTTGGATGACACCTAAACCACATTAGGTGTCATAAATGTATACCTATATGACAATTTGAAAAAAATGAGCTAACAAATCCCACATGGGTATATCGTGCGAATTCCGTTGGGTTTTCATGCTGAATTGTGCGCTTATTTTAAACTGACTCTTTAGTAAGTTTAAGTTCAAGAATAAATAGTTCAGAAAAAGAAAGCAAATCAGCAGGTACATACCTCCAAGATAGATTCAATTAATATTAAAATGACAGGTTAATAGTCTTTCCAGGGAATAATATTATAAATATGCAAAAAGAAATGTAGGGACCTACCTAAAATATTTTTGGTACTAAGAAAAGCACCTACGCTTCCTAAAATAATAAAAGCTTCCTACTTAATAGTGAGGAAATTTGTTCATTCGACGTAATTACGCCACAAAAAAGTTAAATTAATCAATGGTTCTCAAACCAACAGTGAAAGGAGTCGTTATACATTTTGAAGACTTTTTTTTAACTTGGCCTTTACCTAGTAGTTAACTGAGTAGAATGTTGTAATTGATTTTATAGAACTACTAAGCAATATAAGTATACATGTATTACCCATATCACCTACATATCGGTTTATTACAGGTGGTAATGATGAAATGAACCTATATATTAAGCTGTAATAGTAGGGGAAATACTATAAGCCACTAAGCCATACTTTTATTTCTACGGAAGCCCGATGCAGTCAGTCTGTCGTGAGCTATAATTTAGTGTTTTAATTATAGCTATAATTATTTAATTTAGTAATTATACCTACATAAAGTGTAGCTCATAGATATCATTGATTTCGTTGGGGACATCTAGATGAAAAAAGAAGAAGTTATTTACTTCTTAATAATTATGAATCTCTCCTCTTGATTTCTGCACGAGCTTTCCCCATGGCCACAATGTGATGAATCTAGTTATAGCAGTGCTTAGTTCTTGTGTATAAAAAACCCCACCTCAGGATAGGAACTTCTACATTTTGTGAGCGAGGTCAGGTCGAAATGAACATCAGTAATCAAAGATAGATTTTTTTTTTCCCCAAAGCTTCCCTCGTCAGGCGGAGAGGGGACGCTGTGATGGAAAGATTAATAACAAAATCAGTTTTATACATTTGAACCCCGATGCCACCAAGTGGTCCTACTATTGAGTTGAATGGATTAAAGAAGATCAATCAGAAAATTTCATAAACCTGTTACATGATTCAGTGACACTTTTTCACACTAGATGACTAAACGTTCTTGGCCTGTCTTCCACAAAGATGGATCCTTCCTCATGCTCGTACCACACCACTGGGATCTCGGTTTTATTGTGACCAATACCTGCCTACTAAGCAACTCCCACAGCCAAAAGGTAAAGTTCCAGATTTTTTTTTAGCACTCATTACAGATTTGAATCCCAATCTGGTGAAGGTATTTTTTTTTTTAAATCGATTTCGCAAATAGATTGTCATGGCCTGACTTATATCAAGTTGTGTAGATACACAAAACAGGGTTCGTCTCTCCAGCCCTGCCAAGCCGGCACCGTGCGGTAGCAAAAAAGTTCACCTCATTCCCATTTTGATATTTCCACAAGTAGGGGCATAATATCTCAATAAATAGCTGGACAGACAAAACCTTTACATCATTCGTACACTCAAACTTGCCTTTTTCTTTACTCTCCAAAAAACTCACATTAGCAACTCACCCCACCTCTTCAAACAAGTTCCACTACCTTATTCTTCTCTACCCTACCTTATTATTCTCTATATTTCATTACCCTACTTCTTTATCCAACAACCAACAGTTTCAGTAACTGGTTGTAAACTCCTCTTCTACCAACAGAAGGAGTAGGTACCGGGTAGAAAATCCTTTCTCAGCCAACGGTTTCAGTAGGTACCAGGCAGTGCATCCAACTCTACCAACGGTTTGTGTACTAGATAGCACAACCAACACAACGCACTGTTTCAGTACCGGTTCGCATTTCTCATTTCCTTCCTGTGCATCTAGAGTACGTAGGTTTTTCTAAATCAAGTCAATCCAGGGTAAACGCACAAATTCAAATCATAGCAAGATGCAAATACCTCAAACTACGACATTGGTGACCAACTATGAACCACCAAGATATAACAAAGTTCCAGTCATGTAGCATGATCGTATGAGCAAATTTTCATAGATTATCGTATTACATTATGTTACTTAGTTTTGAAATTTGAGCACTTCGAGTACAAGATATTGATCAAGTGGCATATGTGGCCGAGTGGTTTAGATTTAGACGCTCCTCTCTCCCCTGAGCTTTTCTCTGGTGGTGAAAAGGGTATGGGTTCGAATTCTGCCAATGCTCTATAATGTTAGGACAGCATAGCTGGTAGCAGTCGGTACTTTTTATACATTAATGTGGCTCTCTGAAGACAGCAGACTACCCCCCTTTTACTCACGGTTGAGAATTTATCAACGATCCACAAATTAGGTAGAACTGGACAACTGAGTTGACACTGCTTTACAAGTGCAATAACTAGCGGTACCTATCAGTTACGAGGAAAACACTGCAGTCCACTCTCAGAAGCCAGCCTAGACTATCTACATGCTTAGTAACGATCACCACTATCTTAGAAATACTCTCTACATATTGTTACACATGGGATATTATATTTATCATCATATGATAAAGACCACCACTTCCTTAAGAATACTTTCTACACATCATGATAAATTCAGATGTCTCTTTTAACAGAATATACTTGATTTATCTCTCCTTGGGTCCAAACTGTTACACTACGTTGAAGAGAAGAGCGATTCTCGAGTATAAATCGCCAATGATGGAGTTGTAAAAAACAATCACAGTAACAAAACAGATTCTGTAAAATCATTGTCCATTTTAACAAAGAAAACGATACCTGTTAATGTTAGACCGATTTCAACCGTGAGTTCATCATCAGTAATGAACATTTACATCAAGTACATTTGACTAATGTAAACTGCCTGCAACCACGATGATGACCTAACCATCAAAATCTCTCTAATAACTCATCTATGCAGGTAACTTTTTCTGTGGAAATGAAACACATTTCCACTCAATCCATATAGCGAATGAAAACAATAAGATTTTACGCTGCAGGATTTTTCTTCATGAGTTCTATATCAGCGTCCATCATATCTTTGACGAGATCCTGTAACACACAGGCAACACATGAGGTAAAACATTTTATAAGCAGGAATTTTATAAGGTTATAAATATAATATACGATAATAGAAGTTCCAGTCATGCAGCATGATGATGATTTCGTAAATCATCGTATTGTATAATGTTAAATTGTTTTGAAATTTGAGCTTTTTGAGTGCAAGGAAATTGCTTGCTATTAATTTCATGGCAAAAAACGTATTCTAAATAATAATCTCCTACTGAAATGGAGGTTTTGAATTTTTAGCTTTTTTGCAGTTTTTATCGATTTTTAAAACAATTTCTAATGAATTTTAAGTACATTTTTCAGCATACTTTTGTACATACATTTTTTGATGGTCTATTTTATAGTTAATAAACCTTATTTAAGCAATATTCTACCAAAAAATATAAATTTAACGATTTTTAGCCATTTTTAGTAATTTTAGTGATTTTTTTAGTACATTTTTTGAAATGTGACCAATTTAATGTTTTCTCTTCAGGTCGAGTATTTATGAATTTATGGGAGGACAGAGCCCCTCTGCCCGACCTGTATCAACAATAACCGTTCCACCAAGGACAGCTAAGGGTTCCCATATTTTAGCGAATGTTTGTAGAAAATGAAGCTATTGCAATGGCTCGGAAAATTTTAAAATCAAAATTTAAAAAAAATTCCTTCAAAGTGCTGACCAACGAACTCAACTTTTTATTTCGAAAGCTTGATTTTTTGGCGCAAGAACGGAATATTTTTCTCAATTATAAGGAGAGTTATCGTCTGGAATGACACATATATAAATATAAAATATATATATAAATTCTAAAAATAAATTGGTGGCGTAATCTGCGGATTATTCCCTGCAGGGGGTGTGGGAAGTGAAGAAAAGTCGTCCTTTAATTCCTTACTTCCCCTGTAAGGGAGCGTCAATTTATTTGATACCGGTTTCGGTCTTAATACAGACCATCCTCAGTAAAAAAAAAAAATGAAAAACTCCGAGCATCCTAGGAGCAAACAAAACAGGCATAAACGTCAACAATAACATGAGAGAGAAAACTTAACATTACAACTAGCAACTAATAGGCAAAGCTAACAAACATACCTTCAAAAACATCAATGTTTGTGTAACCATCCAACATAAAAGAAAGTTAAACTTATGAGGGAGTGGCAAAAGCACAACTTGTCCTTCTTCCCTTCCCATGGTGTATGGGACTCTCGTTTTTTTAGTATGTGGTTGCAACCTGATTTTGTTAACCAAAAAAAAATTTTTTTTTTCCGCACGTGGATGAATTTAGATAAATTTCTTGATATATATATAGTGACTAAATTCCTATGTAGGAAATTGTTGTTACTACCACGTTATTGTTCTCCTAGAGCCCTTTATTAATTGTTAGCTGTTATTGTTGTTTCATCCTGTTATATATTGGGTAAGGAGTATTGTAGTGTATTTTCGTTTTACTTTAGTTGTTGCAATTATGTTTCTTGGTCTTGTTAGTAGTTTCCCCTTCCCCTTTTCATATCTGTTAGTTGTTGTGCACCCAATGGTACTATTTCATATGCATCCTATATTTCCAGACGCTGTGAGGCTTGCTGCACGCTTTTGCCACTCCCTCATAAATTTAACTTTTCTTTTATGTTGGATGGTTACACAAACATTGATGTTTTTGAAGGTATGTTTGTTAGCTTTGCCTATTAGTTGCTAGTTGTAATGTTAAGTTTTCTCTCTCATACTATTGTTGACGTTTATGCCTGTTTTGTTTGCTCCTAGGATGCTCGGAGTTTTTCTTTTTTTTTTTTTTTTACTGAGGATGGTCTGTATTAAGACCGAAACCGGTATCAAATAAATTGACGCTCCCTTACAGGGGAAGTAAGGAATTAAAGGACGACTTTTCTTCACTTCCCACACCCCCTGCAGGGAATATTCCGCAGATTACGCCACCAATTTATTTTTAGAATATTATTTCCTCATATCTGCGTACTTAGGTTTATGTAAAGTTATATATATAAATATGAAAAAGCGTTATACTCTAGGATTCGTTTCAGAATGCCTCAAAACGGATTTCAATGAAGAAATTTTTCAAAAATTTTGATTTCAAAATTTTCCGAGCCATTGAAATAGCTTCATTATCTACGAAAATTCGCTGGAACATGGGAACTCTTAGCTGTCCTTGATGGACAGGTATTGTTGATACAGTTCGGGCAGAGGGGCACTGTCCTCCCATAAATTCATGAATACTCGACCTGAAGAGAAACTGCAGAGAATTTTATTTGAACTATCCATCGCCACGCCACACAGTGGGGCAAAGCCGGAAATATCCCCTTTTTCTGAACATGCTGATTTCGATTATCTGGTTCATGATTCTCACAGTATATTAGCTACAGAATCCCGGTACAGCAGGGATTTTCCCCGAAAATCAAGTTTTAGACCGTAAATTGGGGCTCAAAGTCAAAATAATGGATTTTTTGTGTGAATTCGACTTGAGTGTCGGTGAGGGTTATGTAACTGGAAAAGAGGGGGAAAAATCATGAAATTATTCTATGTGTTCTAAGATGTCCATCGATGCAACATAGCCGCCAAACTGGGGAAAAAAATTGTGTAGCCCGTTACAAGGGCATAAGTCATGAATTTTCCGTGCAAATTGGGAATCGGCAGAGCTACAAAAAAAGCTCCGGCTTCCTCCGAGATGGGAATGGTTTCTTCTCGCTCCAAACATGTTAAATCAAAGACCAGAACAAAAATCATCTGCCTTTAGCTGCCCCTCCGGTCATAACGCATTTTTGAAAACTATAAGATCCAGAGAGCAATAATCCAGCGAGAGTGTAGAAGCATGATCAGACAGACATTTCACGCTGTTTACCCGACTTTCTCACCTATATTACATGGCCCCACATCAAATCTCGTTATTTCAAAGCCATTCGTATTATGAATGTTCATTAGAAATGAGTTCAGTTGCAGTCAAATATCGAAAGTGGAAATTTTTCAAATTCGTTATTTGTTTCTTAAAGTAAATTAGTTGTAGAACCCAAAAATAATAGCCGTTTATCGTAAAATTAATATAAACCTGGGGCTAACACCCAAAGTTGAAATTTAGTGGACAAGAGTAAAACCATGAGTCGTTTTCAGATCATTCGTTGACACTTAGATTGAATTTTTTAATGATTCTTCCATTTATGTGCGATGGAATTATACCCAAAAGGAGGGTAAATACATTGATCGGGCGAGAGAAAGGGATTCAGAATTATTTTGAAGAGAAAACGCCCAAGTGCGGCGATTATTTTTAGTTTGATAAACTTTCAAAGATGAGCTACATTGCGAAGTTGGGAGGTTATTTTTTGTTGATATTAAGTACACAGTATGAGGTGCAACCTTCCGCTTAGAATGTGTCCGAAACCGACCGAATTCGGCTTCTAGAGCTATTTGAAGTGGGAAGGCCATAGTTGAAAACCGCTTAATCATTACTAAATAGCTAAAAATGGTAAAATTTGGCAGATAATAGAAATTTTAAAATAAAATTGCACTTCTACGCAGAGTAATCTATTTAGATCATTATCTAGGACACATATAATGTTTATCACACAAGTTTACAAAATTTTGCAAGTTTTTGTGCATCATTTTTGCATTTGTGCATTTTTGAAAAAGAAATTACATAATTATCCAATTTTAGGTCTAAACATTCTATTGTGCGTAGAATTCAAAATGTATGAGAATATTTGTCATTTTTGCCATTTTTTTAATCAAATTTGTTGGTTTTTGGTCTTTTTTCTTATGAAAATTCGCGCATATGGTCATGCTGCATGACTGGAATTTTCTAAAACTTCGTTATTCTCTTTTCTGATGTATTTTTCCTTCCTGAATTGAATAAAACCATACCCATGGCAATATGACGATCCGTTTCCATGATACGGAGTTTTTCCGTTTTTTGGTCATTTGGCCCAACTGTGCGCCACAGCCATCGCTACGTTTCACTTTTCCCTACACCGTCAATACATAGATGGTTTAAATATCTTCCTGCACCAACGAATTTCATCAAGACCATGATAAGTATGCTTTACAGGGCATACTCTTATCAGGAGTAATTTGAAAACGGTTCAATACTCTGATATGGACATATGCCTTCAACGTAACACCAAAACGGAAACAACGGAGCACATATTTTTGAGCTGCCCAACTCATTCGGCAGAAAGTGAGGAACTGGTAAGCAAGATATCAACTATAGTTTCTGACCCATTCGACTTTGAAACATTACTGGCGCCACAGGACGTCCGAGTAAACACATCATTTTATGACTTCCCCTCATCAACAGACTTGAGTTTATAGACACTTACCGAAGACTGAAACTGGAGAAGATTCCATTTAAATATAAGTCTTAACTAATTAAGAAGTTGAATTCAATCTACGATCATAATTGTGAAGCCTATTTCGGTTTTACTTATTATGATTTTATTTAAGCAATTTTAACAAATTTAAGCTAATAGGATTGTATTTTATTTTTTTTATTAAGGTTTAAGCCGCATCTCAACTAAAGGGTCAATAGCGGCATTGAACAAGGTGTTCAAAGGGACACTGGAAGTGGCACTATTCTAAGGGGAGCTATGTTGACTTCTTGACTAAAAAGGGGCGCCACCATGGACTCCACCAGAAACTCGGAGGGGGAAAAAATGAGGGGTCCAGCGATGACCACTGTTTAGCCCCTCAAGTGGATAAAAACAACCCAAAAATAAAATAATACAAACAAGACTAGATGTGAAATAGGCTAATAACGATATACATGCTGCTATATACAATAAGTACAAAGTGAAATAAAACTATGACTATATAAATATATCACAAATCAGATATCACAGTTCGTAGCAGAGCTCAGCGGCTCTCAGGTACAACAACAGGGATCGGAACTTGTTTGGTTCGGATAATACATCAACCCACTGAGGTGGCCTTTGGACTCGGAGGTCCGAAAGGGCTGGGCGTTCCTCCAGAAAGTGGCGGATGGACAGATCACCCCCACACTTCCCACACGCAACATCTCGAACTTCTGCACTAAGCAGGTGTCTGTAAGACAGGTATGGCCAGTGGCAACCCGGTTGACCACTATTCGATCCCTCCTTGGAAGGAATTAGGCTGAATATATTCTCATACGAGGCCAATAAAGCAGTAAATATACTAAAATGAAATCCATGAATAGAATAAGAATGGCAGAATTCGATTCGGGTGCTACATATACCATATCACGGTGGTCCTCGATCGGATTTGACCTCAAAGTGCTTGCCCTTCAAATTTTCTTTCGAAATATGATTTGGGAATATGTTAGGATAATAATTCAGCAAAAACTGAAATCAATCATTGAGCCGTTTTTTTTTTTTTTTTTTTTTTTTAAATTCAGTTTTTGAATTTTTAATTGATACTTTAATCATGAAAATACGCTATAATCGCCAAAATTCAGAAAAAAATATTATTTATGTGTCATTATACAATAGAATCTTCATCTAGTTTCATAGTTCTGACCTATTTTGTGATCAAATATAATTAGAAAAACTAAAATAACAACATTTTATTAAACAAATTAGTGATTATATTTGCATGAAGCTCTTAATAAATACCTGTGAGTGTAGTATGTGCTTGTGTGTCTATGTGTACGCTTGTGTGTGAGTTTATGATTATATTATTTAAATTTTAACATAAAATATATATCTAAATTGAATAGAAAATAAAAATAATGGCATTTTAACATTTTACACATGCAGAGAATCATATTCGTATACAGCTCTTAATAAACGTTGGCCGTACTCAGAATCGATTCGCGATACTTTATATTTGGCCCACGTCACAGAAAAATCATGATGTACGGCCTCCATAGCCTGTTCACTGTAAAAGCCGAGGGCATTTCCGTGTTTGGTACACAATTCTTCCACATGAAAGAAAACCGTGTGAACTTTTGGAGTGACTGGAATATCCAAAGATGAATATGATGCTTTGAATTCATTGATGTATTCAATGAATTTTGGATCCAGCCTGACTGAGAAAGATGCTTTGACAACTTCATTGAACTTCTGAAAAGCATCAACGAATTCGTTCAAAGGAAAAAGTGGCCGCATTTTGCTACAGAAACTTGATTTGTTGCGTTCAAACTGTAGCATGGGTGTTTTAAAATACGTTGATGCTTTCCAGAAGTTCAATGAAGTTGTCAAAGCATCTTTCTCAGTCAGGCTCGATCCAAAATTCATTGAATACATCAATGGATTCAAAACATCATATTTATCTTTGGATATTCCAGTCACTCCAAAAGTTCACACGGTTTTCTTTCATGTGGAAGAATTTTGTACCAAACACGGAAATGGCCTCGGCTTTTACAGTGAACAGGCTATGGAGGCCGTACATCATGATTTTTCTGTGACGTGGGCCAAATATAAAGTATCGCGAATCAATTCTGAGTATGGCCAACGTTTATTAAGAGCTGTATGCGAATATGGTTCTCTGCATGTGTAAAATGCCATTATTTTTATTTTCTATTCAATTTATACATATATTTTATGTTAAAATTGATATAATGAATCATTTTGAACTCACACACAAGCGTACAAAAAGACACACAGGCACATGCTACACGCATACTCACAGGCATTTATTAAGACCTTCATGCTAATATAATCATTATTTTGTTCGATAAAATGTTGTTATTTTTCTTTTAATAATTATATTTGATCACAAAATAGGTTAGAACTGTGAAACTAGATGAAGATTCTATTGTATTATGACACATAAATAATATTTTTCTAAATTTTGGCGATTATAGCGTATTTTCATGATTAAAGTATCAATTAAAAATTCAAAAACTGAATTAAAAAAAAAAAAAAAAAAAAAAAAAAAAAAAAACGGCTCAATGTTTGATTTCAGTTTTTCCTGAATTATAATCTTAACATATTCCCAAATCATATTTCGAAAGAAAATTTGAAGGGCAAGCACTTTGAGGACAAATCCGATCGAGGACCACCGTGCATATCATCTAACTACTAGCTTCGAATGATTTTTTAAATCTTGGCTGAGAAAAAAGTTTTGAATTCCTAAATCTTTTTTCCGCGTTAATTTCAACATTGAATAGATGAATAAAAAAAACCCTATTTTATTGTGGTTGAAATAGGCCTCTTTAACTTTCATAGGACCCTGTACATCGGTAGTTTCATACTCATTCCATATGAGATTGTGGAATTGGGGAAGAATTTCAGAACATTATCTGTGCAACAGTGAAAGACTTTTGAAGGTGAAGAAATAAGGCTTTCTTTAAGCCGGATTTGAGATTTGAAGTATTTGATGTAACAGTAGAATCCACAATATTAATGAGGGCCTTGATAGGGCAAATTCTAGCCTTCACTGTTAGGATTATTTTATGAGGAAGCCCTAGAAGTCATTCAGTCAAACCGCCTTGAAGTATGCAGCATAAGCCAGGGCTTTCAAGCTGAATTCATGAGGCTCCTAGTATCATTTGATAAGATTTGGCCTTTATTCTTCTAAGGTTCTAGAAAAAAGTAATACAACTTACCATTAACCCGCACAATTCGGAAATACCATTTGGCATTTGAAAATACATCAATAATCAAGATTGATGATTCATTGATTTTCAAAGTTGCTCGTGTTCATTAAAATGATCTCGTGGCCAGCACAATTTATTTGGATACTAAATAATGTGTTTTGCCTCACCTCAAAGCTGACGGAGGGTTTCCATCCAAAAGCTTTTCTTGCTTTGGATGCATCGCCCAGTAGCATGTCCTGAAATACACAACATATCAACATAAACAGAAACATATCATAGGTAACAGGAGATATTAGGATTGATACAAACCCAGTTAACAGATATTACTATATTTGTTAGAAAATTATAAATACCTACGAGTATATTTCAGAGCTTTTACCAGAAGCCTGAGCATTAGCCCTAGGTTGGTAACGGAGTATACCAGGTCTGGAGTCAAATAATTTAAGTTTTGATAAGTGTGAATATTTCAAATTGAAATGGTTACAAATTGTAGTTTTGAAAGTTTGTAGTTAATCAGAAGTCAACATTGAGATGGAATGAGTAATTCATTGCGGCAACCACCGTTTTTTATACGGGTTTCTCCCAGGGAGAGGGATGACCACATATTCCAAAATCTATTGTAAATAGAGAAGTCTGGAGACCCCCCCACCACACAAATATTATTACTACGCACTCATCTATTGTCAGTGAATAGAACAAATGAATTATGAAGTGAATAGAAATGATGAAATGAATAGGGAAAGATATTTATGGTATCTTCAGTATTCGGAGAAACGACTACTTTGTGGATATAATACACTAATTTGCAAATGTAGTTGCACACCTACATAGAAACCTTCGGAATTCGTGGATCGGTAGTCTGTAAAGATCAACTAGTCTGATAACAAGAACTGATACTGATGATTGTATTCACAGCATACCCTGGGTCCCTGGATAGATGGGGGTGTTAGTTGACCCCCCCCCCCCCCTCATGTCTCTCATATCCCCCATGATATGGAGGAACTGTTAATTTGGTTTCAGCATTTTGAACAGTGAAATTGTCAGTTACAAGGCAAACGAAGATTTGTGTGGAGAAAACTTTTTGAAATTCCTTCATGGTGAAGCGCAGAGCAAGCAACACGAAGAAAAAAACACACTAGGGGAAATGCTCCCAGCTTGCCAATACAGATAGTGTGATCATGAATGCGGATCAAATGCCAGCAAACGTGTGCGTTAAAAGTGAAAATTAAATTTTGCCACATTCAACTTAGATTTTTAAAATCTATAGTGGAACTCACCTACAGCATTTAAAACGCATTATTCGTGATTATTTCAAATTTAAATTATTATTGACGACATTATCATTGTCTGTTTGTCCGTTGGTGACGCGCTCCAGGCCACATTTTTGAGTCTTTTGAGCACAAATTTGGAAGGTTGACTCCTTATCCTTCCGGAAATTACAATAGTTTTGGCGTCGATCTAATTCCTCAGCTCCACATCTCCACAGCCAAAAATGTGGTGCCAACCCCCACCTAGATGTTTCAGAATTTCGTCTATAACTTCTTGACTACCTATGCATTTTTCGAGGTTTTTGCAGAGAATTAAACTTGTAGAGAATCAAATTTCAGATTAACTTTTCAGTTAAAACTGAAATTACTACTGTTTAAAAAAAGTAGTAAAAAATGAATGAATAATGTAAAAAAACTGTTTTTTTTAAATTTATTTCATTATTATAATAATTTTAAAAAAAATATGAAACACGTTTTCTGCTATCTTTGTCAAGTATTGCATTATTTCTACCCGGACAAGGCTGACTGAAAAAATATTCAACAATCAATAAGAAGGCTCGTTTAACAGCAGATAACTGTGATGAAAACTAAAAGTTATAAAACCGTAGAGCACTTGTGACATCATTTTCAGCGGTCGACAACATGATTGATAAATTAATTAATCGTGATGTATTATCATGAAACAAACGACAAGTAGTTCGTTGGTATTTGAACTATACATAATTTTGATAAGGTGAAATACGTTTACGAAGCCGTAGGAAAGAAAGGCTCGATCTGCTATTATGGTAATATGAGAATTCCAAATATTTGATGTAGAATGTGGCAACACACAAGTAGGTAGTACCTACTGAAGTACGTATAAAACTATACTCAGTGGATAGGAAAACAATGATCATGACTTTTCCAGTCGAAAAAGCATAGGCACTATTCGAGAAATATGAATTTATGTTTAAAAAAAGACAATATGAAAATGACGCATGCACATGTAGTAGCATAAACATGTCCCTATTCTACATAGTTACTACTTATGTTACAAGACAGTTAGGAAAGTATTCTTAAGCCTGTAAGAACCTATATGATCTCATTGGCCCAGATAGGAGCCTATACACAGAGTATGCAGTGTAGCCCATACATGGCATTCGTCAATCTCAAATTATTTTGAATATATCATGATCAATACTTTGTTTTCATATTTTGAACTCACCACTTCTGTGGGTCTGAAGAATTTAGGGTTGACTCGAACCCTTATAACTCCAGAGACTTTGTCTTTCCCGACTTCCTCAACTCCACAGCCTTCCCAAACGATCTGAACGCCAACATGGCGAAAGGATTTTTCAACGAATTCTCGAACACTGTGATTTTCGCCTGTGGCGATCACAAAGTCTTCAGGTTTAGGCTGCTGAAGCATCATCCACATCGCCTGAAAAAACAACTTACATCTTGAGCAGATCCCGAGAGGCTTGTTTTTATCATCAAGAATGAATAGTAAGCCCAAGGCTCACCTACAACACTGAAATAGTAATAGAGGGCACAGTATGATTCGAAAATGCGGGGAAATTAAATAATGTCATAAACTAATTGGGTACAAACTGATCTACTAGCGAATAAAATGTCATGATTGACTAAGAGGAATGTATTCGAGGAGGATCCAGCAAATTGACGTGAAGAGAAGGGGGAGGGGACACTTGCATTTTTTTTTTTTAAAGAAGTCTCCTGATGGCTCAATGATGGAGCATCTATTCAAAGATCAACTATTTTCATTACAAAAATTATATTGTACCTACTTTTTGCCCTACGATTGGTTCCCCGCACCATCAAGCTCATCATAACTAGTCAAAAATGAGAATTATAATATTAATAAATGAATTATTATTATTATAGTAAAGGAACACAGACCAACTAAACCAGTAAAAAACAAAACTACTTATGTCCGAACTGCCCTTATAGGCAACAAAAGAAGAGCTAACCGGTAGGGTCCTTGTTTATGTGCTGCGCTCTACCTCAAGCTTCTCATGTTTGGAGCCCCATAGCCCACAAAATCCTAGAGAAAGAGCTACATTTTTTCATTCCTAGCTCCCTCCAAGGCCTCTGCAGCTGCATAACTCCACAACTCCTGGATCTGCTGGTATTCCCGCCTTCTTGCTTATTTTCCTGCTCTACCACCTTCATGAGGCACAAATGGAGGAGGAACCCATCCCTGATACCCTGCCAAGGTCGCTTCCTCAACCTGTGGGAAGATCCTCAGCACTGAGCTTAAAACTCCAAGACCCCTCAACATTAGCCCTTTAACAGCCCCCCTTGCTAGATCCTGCTGGTAGGCACTATCATAAAATGCAATACGTCAAAACTGCCCCCAGAACCTCAAAACTATGGTCTTCAAGTCAGAGAGAAGACTGGAGATCCCGGGGGAGGATTCCTGAGAGGCACGCTGCTGGCTCACATGAGTGGAAGATGCGGGAGACAACCCATGGATATTTGTCAGGATGGCATCCAGGACAAGTTGCTCTCAGGTGAAGAAGTTGAATGACAGAAAGTGTGTGCAGGGAAAAAGTTCCCGCAAAAATACATTAATATGACGTATCCCATTGTGCACAGCCCTTACCTACAATACTGCCATTAACCGCACAACTTCAGAAGCAAGTCTGGGCCACTCTCACTCTATATTAATCATTGCCTTGGTTTCAACAGGTTGCTTCTGCCTGAGGTGGATACTGAGGCCATGCTTGGAACCAGACTCTCTCACAGTGGGCACACTGGTGGGCCTTTGTATGGGTGGTAGAAGAGGATTTAGGTTAAGAAGAAGAGGAAGATAAAAAGAGAGAAAGATCGATGCCCCTGCCTAGGGCACCCCCAAGTACCATCCCTAGAAAACCGCATGCTAAGGCAGACGAGGGTTTTGATGCTCATTATAATTTTCTTCCATAATAGACGTGATTTAAAAAGGGATGGGAGACCCATTGAAACAAGCATCCCCCCTAATTGGACGTCATTCTGCCACTGCCTGATAAACCAAAGGGTACCCAAGTTACTTGATGGTAACTTATGACGTGTCTTGGGTAGGGATAAGAGAGAGCTCTACAGATAAAAACATCTCCAATCACCCTACCCCAGCAACCCAAACACAGACACAATCAATACTGAATGTGCAAACATAATTGTTAGTACAGAGGAAATCCTGCCCTCAAGTTCCACGATTTAATTTCATAGCAACGATTACATAAAAGGATCTTTTCAGAACCATTTTTCAAATGCACCACTAATTTCTATAAATGGGGCTTTGAACTAACAAGGTCCACCACTAGGGGGCGAAGGACCTTAGGATCATGGTGGTTAATATGACTTTCCCCTAGTTGATACCTTGCATCACCCCTTTTCGCTCAACAATGCGTTTCCCACACCATAAACCTCATCAATACTGGTAAAAAATGAGAATGATATTATTAATGAATAAATCATTATAATAACAAAACACACACAAACATAAAAACCGGCACCAAAACAAAAAACAACTTGTCTCCATTACGACTGCAGTGTGTATTTTCACAGAGAAAGTAATGAAGTGAAACTGCGACGTCAAGGATTGTAATTTTCCGTGAACGGGATCAATCGTATGCACTTGCGGCACTAAAATCAACTAAGCTGGTAAAATTATTTTACATTTTATTTTTAAATTTAATGGTAGAGGGACTTTGAGTTTTGGTAAACTCTCCACTGCGACCCAAAGGCTCCATTATGGATTACCTACCCCCAGGCTGCATTAGCCCAATGAAAAGGGGTTTTCAAAAACCTTTTCTCCTCATGTTCAAGCGAACCGGAGAAGGTTGGCATAGATCATCCTCGAAATATTGTCTGGAGATAAGATATCGTTTCCAAGGATATTGCATCTGATTCGACCAAGCACATGATATGTTCGGCATCCTCCGTTTCTGTTCCACCTGCTTCCAGGTATTCGTGGTTACTTTTTCAATGTCTTTAAAACGTAGAGGTATCGAAGTAGGCTATGGGCAGTTAATAGGCCTGCAAGTATTTTGACGACTTTCTGAGGCACGGCTACTAGGTCAGTCACCGTCTTTGTCGAGCATGCCACAAATAGTTTTGCCTGTTTAAGGCTTGAGAGATTTTGCCAGTATTGTACTCGATTTTTCATTTTAAAAAATTGAAATTAATAAAAATAATATAAAATAAATAAATAAAAATAGAATAAATGAATAAAAATAAAATAAATAAATAAAAATAGATGGCAGGTCAAAAATGAAGGATACAGCAGTGGGTTTGGAATTCATACATTTTCCCAGCGGAAACTTCCCCAACTTGGCTACAGGGGCCTTTTTAAGCAAACTACTCCAACCATGTGAGTTGTCTTCCATGAAACACACATCTTATTCGATATCCCAACTACATTAATTAAACTCAAAGCAGACCTGAGAACACTGAAATATTGTTTAAACGGTGGTTATCATGGCATCACAAGCCACGAACGTCGTTAAAGCATCCAGAATCCACAAAAGGTACTCGTAATTTAAAGCTAAAAACGCTGCAAATTATTTCACAAAGGTTTATTATTTATTAAATTGAGTATGATCGTAGTTTTAGTTGGCTTGCGTACGTCATAAGGCCCGTCCAGACTCCTCGGCGTGTCCTATTTCGAGTTGCCACAACCTATACTTCTATAATTATATACGCATGTTTATATTTCTCGATTTGAGCTCCTATCTATTCCAATAGTTATTGCCTTAATAATTTCATTATCTAAGTACGTACGAAAAGTCGAGAGGATATGTCATTAAATATGCGTAGGAAAAGCATTGGTATTAACACACAAATATGACCTAGAAAAAAACATATATTCATGCCTCGAAAGAACGCCATACCCACCACAAGGTGCCGCGAAGCCTCCTCTCACTCCACCCCCCGCTCATCCCCCCCCCCCTCACCACCCACCGTGACCCCCTGCCAAGCGTGCGTGCGTAAGTCTAACATTCAAAGCCTTGAAAAAGACACTTTTTCGCCCGATTTTGGCCTATACCATCTATGCGAGTAAAACGATCGGGATGGTTAAACGTTAGGACCAACTAGACCCCAAATAAAGTCTATGTGCGAAAGAACGGGTTTTTTAGGTCAATTCTTAGGCCTCTTATGGCCCGGACGGCGGACGGACATTTCAAATTTGGATTCTACGCACCTTGAAACGTAAAGTGACAAAGTTTGAGAGGGGGTTATAAAAATTTTTTGCTACACGATCACATAGGCATATTATTGGAAATAATAAACCAAAAGAGCGATCAATGACTAAAATCAACAAATTTGTTTTGATTTGCAGAATATCAGTCTGAAAAAAGTCTCGTTGTCATAAATTTTAACGGTAAAACTTTGCTGTGCACATGAAATGGTCCGATTCTGGTGAGGGACGATTATCGAAAAACCGATTAGTGCCCTGTCAACTGAAAACACCATTTGTTTATCAAATTCAACGTGGTGAAAAATTGCCTTCGTATGAAAAAATTACTCTAGTACGTACTTCGATGTAGTCTTTGGCGTGGCCCCAGTCCCTCATGGAATCCAGGTTGCCGAGTTCCAGACACTCCATATGACCCAGGTGGATTTTGGCGACGGACCTCGTGATCTTCCTCGTGACGAAATTCTCTCCCCTCCTAGGACTCTCGTGATTGAATAATATCCCGTTGCAAGCGAACATGCCATATGCTTCACGATAGTTGACCACAGTCCAGAATGCATACAGTTTGGCGCAAGCTAAAATCATTCACTTAATTAAACTTAATATTTATTAACAAAGACATTTTAACTTGCAAGAACAAGTTTTACGAATGTTTGTCCTTCATTAGAGCTGTAGGAATGCGTCTTTGGAGAACAGGGCAGCTCAAAGATAAACTAGGACAATAAACAATTTTTGTTCAAAATTATGCTGAAAAACGTACAAAAATTTCATTAATATTTGCTAACAAAATCTGAAAAAACTGTAAAAAAGTCTCTTTTGAATCGCCGAATTTTATTCAGTTTGAGGTTTTTTGTCACAAAATTGGTTTTTAATAATTTCTTTGTATTTAATTAAATTGCTCAAATTTCTTTGTACTTAATTAAATTGCTCAAATTTCTATACAATTTGACATAATTATTATAATAGGATAGGTAATTTAAGAAAATCCGCTCATGCGATCATGCTGCATGACTAAAATTTTTTATTACTTTGTTTTAGAATTAACTTTTTTAAATATGAAAATAATTATTTATTCAATTACCTTTCAAATTAGATTTTTTTAGATTATTTAAATAATTGTTATTTGCACCTAATGGTAAGTTTTCCAACGCTATATAGTATTATTACATTTTCATAGTCGATCATGTGTACATACATCAACATTTTGTTTTTTCGCATAATTTAAAAAATCATTGAATAGAACTACCTTTCAAATTTTACAGGCACTTTAATTTTTTTATTTGATGATGTTCGGATTAGCAATTTGAAAGTTAACAAATTTTAGGTTTTCCGATTTATTTTCTTATGATCCTTCTTGCTTTGAAATAATTTCTTACAGAAAATTGAAGAAAGTAGGTAGCAACCTACCGTATGGAGATCTAGGATAGAACGGCGTTGTTTCTTTCTGTGGAGTCTCGTGGACTTTTCCGTACAATTCGGAAGTGGAAGCCTGATAGAATCGCACATCCTTCTCAAGGCCGCAAGTCTTGATGGCGTCCAAAAGCCGCAGTGTTCCGAGAGCGTCCACTTCAGCAGTATATTCACTCAGATCGAAAGACACCTGTTAGGAAATAAAATAGTAGTACTAAATTAAAAAAAAATATATATATATATATAACTAATAATAATCCGGTATGATGCTTTCGTATACCACTCACACTACGTCTATTTACAGTACATAAAAAAGAGTTTAATTTTTTATGTGTTATATATAATACTAGCCGGTTACCTGTGCGTTGCACGAACCCACCTGTACGGGTTAGTCTGTGCATAGACTGCTGAAATAACCATATCCAGACTGTGTTCGTAACTATGGAGGCTACATGCCAAATTACAGCATAAAAGTAGCAAAATCAGGCTCAAGCTGTTCAGGAAAGATCCCATAATTTCAATCATCTATTATTGTCCCAAAGAGTCACCCTATGTAACAGAGTTATCTCCTGTGAGGTCCATCGAGGTCCCGTCAGGGCACCAGAGATAGCGCTGTCGGTGTTCCTTATACCTATCAAACTTCAACTTCCTAGGGTGAACAGAAGAGAATTTAGGTCACTCAGCTGATCAGGAAAGAGACCATCATTTCAATCTTCTCTTAATGTCCCAAAGAGTCGTCCTATCAAATTTCAACTTCCTAGGATGAACAGGAGACAATTTTTCCCATGCTTCACTCAGAACACCCGTATAGCAACCCGTCAAGGCTTCGCCACTTGTCACGAATTTCCGCCACTAACAAACTACCTCTTAGGAACCATAATAACAAAAGTTCAGAACTAAAACCGGTTGCGAAGGGTAGCTCCGTTTATGAAGTAGAAGGATGTTTTGGAGGTTCAGACCTAGTCGAAACTTGCTGATCATTATAACGACCTCTCCCATCAGAATCGGTCCAGCCGTTTAGCCGTCTATTGGGAGGTTACATACATAGATAGATAAATAGATAGAAAGAAACTTTTAGTTTGGTACTTGTCCGTTATACCCCCCCCCCCCCCCCCCAGTCTGTTTCACGACTTTCGCGACTGTTTCACGCCCGCCCGATGTTTCTAGGCATTATTTTTTACTTAGATTACATATTTACGTAGAATTGGTGACAATTTCAAGCTGTGGGAAGGAATTATATTATTTAAATAAAAAGAAGGGAAAAAAGAATGACCGTATCTTCAGAAGTTGCCAATGTAGGTGAGGATTTGTAGAAACAAATTGGAGTGGTTGTCTGCGTTTTAAACGCTGAAACGTGAAGAAGGCAAACTGCGTTTTTTCAAGTTCAGTAGTGAATGTTGAAGAGGAATAACTGCAAAAACAGCGCATTCTGGCGGAATGCGTTTTTATTAAATCTGTCAGGTTAGGGCTCCTAGGGGTTTTTCATTGAATTGTAACCTCCCCAAGGGTTATGTTTAGCATTTTTCTTGCGTCAAGGTAAAAATTAGAACGTGTTCTAATTTTCCCAAGTGAGTTTAAAAACGCTCCGCCAGGATGCGCAATGGTCGAAAAAGCTGACCTTGGAAAAACGCACTTCTTCCTCTTCACGTTTTTGCGTTAAAAACGCAGAAAAAATGCGGAAAAAATGCTAGTGTGATACGGCCTTTAGCAATCACTATATCCGTCCCTTATCGCCTGACCTTTGTGAAGAGATTAGTTAGTAAACCAACCGGTTCATTGGGAAGACATTGGACCCAAGCAAGCGAGCAGCGCCCGTGGTCAATGTCGTTACCCTCTTGTTTATCCAAGAATTCACCAATGCCTCTTTACTCCCTTAAACTGAGCGAACATTAATAAAAATGCGAAAAGGGATCATTAACGGTGCCTAGGAACATCGGGCGGGCGTGAAATAATCGCGAAAGTCGTGAAACAGACTGGGGGGGTATAACGGAAAAATAACTACCTTAGTTTTATATATAAGGATATATCAGGACCTTCAACTATAGGTATTTTGTTGGCAGAGACAACCAGGAAGAAGTCTCCAAGAGCAGACATTCTGCTCTTATGTTTGAAGTTTCCTGGTCAGTACTTATTAGGTGCAACATCAAAGCGTCAGTTGGAAATGCCTTTGATGAATCAAAAACGTCGTGACAAAGAGAGCAACCAATGTCAAATGAGTAAAATCTATTTAGATGTTTCACAAAAAATTCGATACATGATTAGCAGCCACCTCCAAATTATGGGTAGCTACCTAGAAAGAAAGGTTTCGAGCAAGAAAAGGTTTGAACTATCAAGTTGTTGACATTTTATGTCTTTACTTTGGCACATAAACGAAAAAATCGCAAAAAAAGGCGTTACGGTTGGTTTTTGGTACTTATGTATTATACCGACCACACCCAATAAGGAACACTGAACGAACATTATATCATGAAAAACAACTCTTTAATTACAGAATTACAAAGATTATCAATTGATAACGGGTTTATATTAATTAAACAATTACAAACTTACTACGATTATCAATTGTTAATGGGTTTCCTGTGATGCCCAGAATGCAGCAATGTCAAGGAGGAGTGAGCGTAGTGGATTTCCCCCTTTAGCCGCTACTGCCGACCGCCATATGTACTCAGCTAGGTACGAGTCGAGATGGTGTCGTGCTGTTCCTCGATGTTTTTTATTACGCCATTTTGCTGAACCCCACATTCGATACTTTGGTGTGGTCGGTATAATACATAAGTACCTGATTTTCTTATGATTTCCGCTTACAACCGTGTCTTTGCAAGGGAAATGGCACTTCGTCGTTTTTCACCCCACAAAATTCGTTGACCATTCGTTCGAAAGCTCTCGATTTATCCAACCATATTATGTTAACTAATGCGAAGTGCGTGGCCAACAAGCTGAGTTATGAAAATGGTTATATGAATAATTGTTTACACACAGGTAATCATTCTCAATAATTGATATTGTGAACATGATTGCAACCGCTTGCTAATTTCTGATGATTTCATTGAGCTGGTGTTTCGATGATTGGATTCATGGCAGGTGATCCGAATATTGCGAGAACGGTTTGATTTGTGAAGCGGTGGTTGAATAATTCGAATAGGTAATTTCTATACTTTACACTCTAGGGAGCTGTAATTTCGTAAGTAGCCTCTTTAGGACATTTACTTGACGATGCCCAGGGTCCGGATCAGCTGAGTGGCTCTTAGAGCTTGCATACGAGTCTGCAACTAAAGACATAAAATGTCACAATGTGTTGCAGACTCGTATGCAAGCGTTTCTTATGATTATCGAACACAACCTTATCGTTTCTGTACTGTTTGACTCAGTTTTCCACACACACAGGGTGGTATGGAAATGTAGGTATTTGATAATGCAATGCCCTTGGAGTTAGTTAATCGGAATGCCTTGAATATTGGACCATTGCCAGAAACCATATTTCAAACGTTACGGTAGTGACGATTATCTTCCGACAGTTTATAACTCAACTTTAGGAATTATCTTCAACAGCTTTAAATAAACCAAAAGATTGGCTACTCCATACCAGACCTTTCGTTAGTATACGTGGATGAATCGAATTTTTCCGATCACCATTAAATCTAGTCACACAGTCAGACTTTTTGATTAATTTGAAAAAATAGGATTTAGAATTTCAAATAGCTATAATGCATGTTTTGTTGGTACAATGAGAACAATAGGAACAATTTCATCCCTTGGTGACAATACATCGCCTATCACTTAAATGATATTAGGATCCGTATTTCATCCATGTAAACATATTTTATCCCTTTATTACTAATATGAAGTAATATCGACACCACACCAATACAAGAACTAGACTAAACGCGGGAAGAGTTTCCAGCCACTAGACTCCTCGGAAACCTGTGATTTTCCTTTGGGAAACTAAGAATTCATGCATTCAAATGATTATTCATCACCGGAATTAGGTTCAAATTGTGAAATTTTAGGTATACTAACGGAAATGTGAGATGCTGAGGGAAGTTTTGTCCATTTTGAGCCGGACAGTTGATTTTTTTTAAAAATACGTAAGTGTTTTGCTTTGAATATGTCATGAATCTTAGAAAATCTCGTTGATTAAGGTTAAGCCCAACAAAATGGAAATTTAACTACTTTTGGCCATAAAATAGTACCATTATATTTTCGGTAACTACGACACTTTTGGAGGAATTCAATAGAAACGTATAATAAAACAACGTAAACATTTGATAACTCAAAAACGGCCGTTTTCTAAAAACCTATATATTACATTGTTGATCGGGAATGAGCCCTAGAACCCGTGGAATCTATTTTGGACGACGTAAAAATATAGCACCCTGCATACATTGTAAATGTCGTATTTTGACTGTTACTTCAGTTCACATCAATATATGCTCGACTCAACAATTTGGTACCTACCTTTTTGATGCAATATAGCGGGAATGTTTTAAAATACTCCAATTTACTTGTCTTGCCCAAGTAATTTGATGAAGGACTGAATTCAAGTAAGCTTCTGTATGCTGATTCTAGTGCTGTAAACTATTGTAGAAGATAAATGAGACTCTTAGTGGTGATGGAGGCTCGGCAAGGGTGCTTCAGGAAACATCTGAGTAGGATTGGAGCCTACACAGGTGAACCAGTGTGCAGATTGCGCGGGGAGGAGGAAAAAACGGCCTCCCATCTGCTCTTCGAGTTCCCAGCACTAGAAGCCAAACGTCAGAATATTAGGGACGCTCGACCTAGAGCAGATTAAATCGGTAGACGACCTAATAGGAGGGATCCTCAAATGGTGGGAGAGCGATATTGGCTTCAGAACTTATAGGTCGAAAACAGGGGGATGTCCCACACAATAAACCACGGTTTCGAATAACTATTGTAGGCGCTGCCTTTATCTGTTGAGCTACCGATGACCTGGAACTCAGTGTGTACTGATAACGCAGTGGCCTAATTTCCTGGTCAAAATCAATTAAGGAAATTGGTCGAGTCAAGCTTTCTATTGTAATCACATAGACTCCCATAAGTATATTGCGGTTTCAACTATTTTCATGCAGGTACATTTAACCAATAAAATATCGACGACGGAGAACTGAGTTGACTAATTCTCTGCTTCAAATGCACAACATATTTATACCACTTCACCTCTTACGGCCCAAAAATATAATATGATACCTAGCTCGATAGAATTCGAACTCATGCTTATTCCTTAGCCAAAAAAAGTTCCTGTCATGCAGCATTATCGTATGAGCTAATTTTGTTCAACTATTGTACCATATTTATATTGAATTGTTTTGAAATTTGAGCACTTTGAGTGCAAAGAAATTGTTAACTACCTACCAATTTTATGGCAAAAAACTAGTTCTAAAATATTTTGCAATGATTATTATTGTTTTTTATTTATTTATTTTTCAGTTTAGTTGAGAGGATACTTTTTAGAAACGGAGTTGTTGTTTGTGAATGGAAAAACAGTCGCTGCCTAAACCTCTCAAAAAATAAAAGCATTTTAGGTACCTAAGGAGCTTTTCTGGAACATCAAGAGAGGAATAAAATGACGGTACTTCCTTAACAGCTGAGTGAGCTAAACAATCTGCTTTTCTCCCTAGGAATGTGAAATTTGAAAGGGCCATTAAGAGACAAAAGGAATGACGGGTTCCATCCTGATCAGACGAGTGAGCAGGAAGCATGAACAATCTTCCAATGAACCATCGACGAAACGGAAACTTCCCAAATCGGCCAAGGAGCTGACGCGTGAATATCGTTTGCGCAAAAAACTGCGTACGAGTACGACAAATGCCAATGACACACTTACCACATCACAAGCCACGCCGGACACCGATAATATGACTGACGACATAGTGCAACTTGCCAAGTCGGGCAAGGAGCGGACGCGTGAATATCGTTTGCACAAAAAACTGAGCACGAGTACGACAACTACAAAGGAAACAGAAATTTGTGAGGTCAATCATACGTACGTTGAACCACCTCTTTCTCTTGCCGACATGGAATTTGATTAACATGTGACAATCTAGTTAGTGATGTACGAAATTTTGGTTCGCGTACCATGCTGCAAATGCGAAATATGACATGCGTCGATGGAATCTTTACCCGTAACGTGCCAAATATACAAAAGTTAGCTTACACGTCATACTTTTCACATCATCGGCCTCTACTTAGCATTACAAACTCTGATAATAATGATATATGTATGGAATGACGTATGTATATATGTAAATATATACATTGTAATTTTGTGTTTCTCATTTATTATTTTTAAACAAAAAAATAAAGTACGAGGTACGTGTGTGGGTGCGGGAGGGGGTGCAAAGACATAAAATGTCCCTAGTGGTTGCCAAAGATGAAGGGTGTCCAAAACCAAAATACCATCTCACTATCTCACTAAATATCACATCAGGAGTGAGAAGTGTCTTGATTTATTATTATTTTGTTGTTGTGTGGTTTATTTGTATTTGCTTAAAATGAGCCAAAAGAGAACTTCATTCTCTCCGGAGGAGAAGAATTATTTGAAGTCACTAGTACTTCTCAACAAAGGAGTTGTTGAGAGCAAGAAAAATGATGCAGTAAGTGTAGCACAGAAAAAGAAGTGTTGGGACGAAATCACTCATAAATTTAATTGCACCGGGAAATTATCTACGGTAAGTAAATTGTTGACTTCTGGGAACCATGACAAGTTCAACAGTTTCATCATTGAGTCGGTCGACCAAATCGTCCCACTCAAAAATAAACAAACTCTCCATTGTGAACTAATTAAAAAACTAATAAATCTCAAACAAATAATAACTCATACAAACTAATTACGTCCAAGAAACTAACATTATACACACACACATTAAGCACAAAATAACATTTCGAGGGAGGTTTCAACCTTCCTTGGCTGGAGGTGGGTTTGAACCCCTCTGGAGTCGAGAAATTTCTCATCTCACCTTCAAAAAACGTCTATGAATAGGGGTTTTCGAGGAGGCTTGGAGGCCAGCCTCGGAATATAACCACTCTGAATAGGTTAAGGAGGGAACCCACCTCAAGGCCGACCTCAGCTCAAATGTGGAGGCCAGCCTTACCTTTGCGGCTATGAATACCGATGGGGTGAAATTCTACTCAACAACCCACTTTGAGGCCGACCTCAGCGTTGAGGAGCGACTATGGATTCCGCCCTAAATCTCTCCTGATTAACCCAGGAGACTCTACTATTGAAGAGAAAAATTAAATGACGGGGTCACTTTTGTCAGCTGAGTGAGCTCAATTCTCGCCTTTTCACTCTTAGATGTAGGGAGACTCTACTACCGACATCAGAGTTGAAAGTGTGCTCTACACTTAACTTTCAGCTATTTGGCTCTAGGTGGAAACATAAAAAACATAAAATTGAAATGAAAATCGGAAAAGTAAAATTGATTAGTTAGATACCTACTTAAAGAATGAACAAATAAATTAGAGAAACTGTCAAATGAAGGACTTGAAAATAATCATCACAAAGGGGTAATCTCTGGAAATTACAAGGAGCAGATTAGCCACTCAGCTTTGGAAGACATAATAAGCGAACCAATTGGGATACAGAATCCGTAACGAGCTAAAGCAACTCTTGGCGGGGAAGTGGAAGGGTGTCAATATAGCAGCCCATTCATTTTGCAAATACAGAAATGTGAAGAACCAGCAAGTTTTGGTGGTTGGTTTCCTTAATGTGTACACTAGCGTGGAAACAAATTGTACGCATTTTTTCTTCATGGAAAACCATTGAAATGTGGATACGAAAATATAGTGCGAAGATTCATACCCATGATTCAATGTTTTCCATGAAGTGGAGAAAATGATTATTTCTTATAATTCTTGATACACGAATACAACAAAAATCAAGCTCCAATGTTTTCGTGGCGTTTAAGCAGACTTTTCTTCAATTTAGTTTAGGCTCACTTTGACATGGCTTTGGGCAGCCAAATTGTAGATTTCGGTGGGTTTGACCTTGCTGATTATTTTCACTAAGCTGCTGCTATCCGTCATATCACCATAATGAAGCTTCATCTTCCCTTGCTGATGAGTGGCCGGGTTAGAGTAGAGATGTGCTATTCTGCCAGTGTTGAAGGAGCTGGACCTTCTGATGATCCCATGAACGAAATATCCCTTACTCATGAGAAATTCTGCCAGGTAGGAACCATCCTGTGGATATAAAACTCAGAATAAGAAAGTAGGTACTCTTCAACTCATTCAAGCAGCGGCAGGCGAATGCGGAAAGTCAAAGAGTTCCAGTCTTGCCCACGGCCCCCAAACGACTGACCAAAAGCTCTAGTAGCATGGCAGTGATACGAATGGCTTCTGGTCTTAGGAAAAGTGAACCAACAAACATGCATCTAACCAGTGCCGTCCTTAGAAAATGCGAGGCCTGGAGCAAAACATTTTTGCGAGGCCTTTTTTAACTATGGATACCGGGAGGGGGGGGGGGGTTCCGGAAAATATTTGTCAAGCTATACTTGCAAAGTCGTAATTGTAAGCTTTTTGATAAACAAAACGTTCATCTCTTACACTGTGGTGCAAAACACCCATTTCAGGTTGGTATGATTCGAGTAATTTCGTTTCAGGTTTCAGGTTAAAAAAAAAAAAAAAAAAAAAACAATAGGAATCTCAGAAAAATAAGCTAGAAAAATCAAAACAAAGTTTATTCTTTAAGTAATGCTTAAACAGTGCTTGTTAATGTTAAAAATAGTAATTTTTGTCTAACAAACAATAAATTCATTAGAAAAAACGAAATGTCTTCTTTCTTGCTTTTTATTAAATCAAATAGTAAATTATAATAAACATATACATTATCGTAAATACTTATTTAATATCGACGTTCCATATCTTTTTAGATGTTCATATCTTGTTTATTAAATTATTCCATTGTTCCATTGTTAATGTAGGCTTATAATTTTCGCATCACATCTGTAAAATAATAAAACACATTATAGCCTACAATAGAGGCCTGTTAAAATATGAGTTATAAGATAAAATAACTTAATAAAACAGATAGTTCCAGCTAAACCGATGTAAAATAATACTGTAAATGCAATCGTTCATTGTTAGATGAACTATATTTAAAATTGTGTTATTATCAACTTTGACTCACCTTATATGAACTGTACTTTTCTCGCTTTCATTCCAGCGAAGTCGTCAATAATCTCATCAAAATTAATTTTGGCTGTCGTGTCAGATTCAATCGATAGCATTGCCGAGGCCTTTCTTGACTCATGGAAGATCTTAAATATGTCTTGCTAAGTTTCGTTTGCCGCCGCGCCGCTATCAAACGATGTTTTGCATTGCTTTCTTTAAGTCACTAATATCTTGTTCGTTTTTGTTTTATCTATCCAATAATTGAAAATATTGCGCGTATAATCAGACTTTATATTTTAGGCATGTATATCTTCACTCTGCACACTATTTCAATTCAACCAAAACTTTTACTTATTGTGTTTCAGCGAGAGTAAGGCCTCGCAGCGCGAGGCCTTCCTCAGCGCGAGGCCTGGAGCGGCCTCTCCACTCGGTCCACCCTAAGGACGGCACTGCATCTAACGTAGCCAGGCAAAGCACCACTATTAATCTTATGAGTTAGTAACAGTCCCGCTATGCGCGCCCCTACCGAACTGAATTGTAACTACGTTCCCCCATAGTCTTTTCGCACGAATAGGTTCCGTTGATTGAATTGGCGCCTCAACTTCTATTCATCTATGTCCGCTGCTAAAATATAGAAAAGTTGGACAAATAGATCAGAATGATTTGTGAAGTTTAATGGTCTGGATGCTCGCAAGCTCGCATCTCAAAAATACATAACATCAAGTAGTCAATCTCTTAGTTAAATACAGATTATTTAGACAAATAAATCAAAATGACGTTTTAAAGTATGATTTAAAACATTTATAATAATGACGTTTAGAAATATGTTTCGGAGGTTGGATTCGAATTCAAAAAAATAGTGTCCCGTACATGGGATTGAACCCGGGTCACTCAACTTAGAAGTCTGTTATGATATCAACTACACCACGAAGACTCTAGTAATTATTGAATAATCACAGAACTTAGCTACCCATAAGGGAGCTTATTTCCATTGCCAGTTGACGCTAGTTCAAATTCAGGTCGGAAGGGGCGCGCACAGCGAGACATGTTGTGTACCTAGTGTCTGGTTCGATGCAGAATTCCTTCCTCTGAAACTTATCGTTCGTACGAAAAAAATTTAGGTCAGTTCCAAAGGTCAAAAAATGAGAAAAATTGTCAAACATTGATTTTTGGGTCGAAGAAGCTGTTTTAGGTATAGGTACATAGGGTTTATTCGGAATCAACGCAAAATTTCCTATAAGAATAAATAATTTTTCTACCTAGGTTTCTGGCCCCCTGTGCGCCGTTTTTAAGAGAGAAAATTTCATTTTATTTTATTTGTATCAGGGAAAATGCAAAAGCGGGCCTAAGTGATGATTTGGGAAAAACAATTTTGATTTTCCTGTGAACCACTAGGTTAGTCTACTAAACACATTTATAAGCAAATTAATCGGTTGCGCTTCGTTACGGTTTTTTCTGTAAGAAGAAATTGATAAAACGGTGCAAGACCAGAGTTTGAAATACCATAACACACGCCACTTACTTACTTACTTTTTGCGATGCATTTTTTGAGTTGAATGGGTGCATAATTAAATTATCTTCAATTTTTATTCTACAAGCAATTTTCTTATTCAAGTTTCGCCCATAAAATTTGCTAAAATCGGTATTTTTCTGTGAATATAAATTTTAAAATTCAGTATTTACCTTATTTTTCAATAAATGTAATAAAAAATATGTTCATTGACGCTTTACTGTGGAGCAAAAAATTTTTTAGTCAGTCTTCCATACAACTACTTAACATGTTTTAAAAAAAATGTTTTTTAACGAATTTTCGCTGAAAACCACTTTAATGAGTGATTTCAGGTAAAGGGACATGGGGTATATTCGGAATCAGTGCAGAATTTACTACCTATCAGAATAGCCCATACCTAAAATAATTTTGTCCACCTAGAATCGGTTTCTGGCCAAATGTGCGCTGTCAAGATTTAAGTAACTGTGTAAACAGAGTCATAGTAGAGGGAAATAGGATATTTAGAGCAACACCTAGATTTCTCTCCAAAAACGCCATACGCTTGAGGGAGTATAATTCGTTCATTAAAAAGAAACCCCTTACTTCATTAATATTTGTTAAATACTGTCAACGTAAATGTTCAATTCTTCAATTTTACCTGTCCTGTGATGCCGGTAATGAGCGCTATTCGCTCGCCTTCCATGTCAGAACTCTGTTGAAATAAATGTACGACTTATTCAACTGTCTTTTCATACAACTCGCTCCATCACTGCAATCAGATAAACTTAACTGCCGATTCCGCTGAAGAAAGATATCAGTTAATTAGGAACTGCCAACGATATAAATGTATATTCACAAAATCAAAACAACGCCCAACACAACCACGTCCCAATACTCTTATCATTGTAATCATTGATATCATATATTTCTTCTTCTTCTTCTCTGCTTCTGGAGCTATCTCCTGGAGATGTGTGTCCATTTTCATATCATATCTTTTCTCTTCTGTTTGGTTATGTCTCACCATTTTATCATGGAAGAAAAGATCCTATCTTCCATGCACGGTTCAAAGCAATGGGGCTTCGAACCAACAAGATCTGCCGCTTGGGGCGCTAAAAGCAAAGGACGTCGGGAACATGGTGGTTGTGTTAGTAGGTACGTTCCTTAATCCATTCAGTGCGGATGGCATCATATGATGCCATGGCGGTTTTCGTGCCGTGCGGGTGGCATCATATGATGCCATGTCTAACAAGCAGGGCGCCCCCCTTCAAATCGTTCGGACCGCTGGGTTTTCCGTCTTTACCTGCCTCGCACAGTTGCAAGTCCTTCAGTAAAAATATGCGAGTCACCCAGTACGTTTCGGAAGAGTCTAGTGCAATTTTTTCATTCCCAAATCCTGAATAATCGAAGGTAAGTAAATTTTCCTTATTTTTAGCCAGTTCTTTCGATTGTTCTTGTCTAAAAGTAATATTTCAACGTAGATATTGCGTAGGATACAAATAAATTTACAGTGAAAATAATAAACCTCAAAATCAAGACCTCAAAATAGTGATAATTGGTATATTTTCCATGCAATTCCCAGTTTTCTGATTTCATATTATTTACTACCTAGTTTCAGTGAAAAAGCCTGCAGTACTTTCAGTGAAGACATTTGCACTGAAGAAGCTGGAGATTGGGAGACTGCTATCTGTCCTACCATAGCAAATAAAAATATATTTATAAGATATTATGTACAAACTTTATGTATGTTTTTTACTTCAAGTATACTAACTCACAAGCATCATTTTTACTACATTTTTTACTGAATTGATTTTATATATTTAGAATTGTTATGGTTGATACCACTTCTTTGTACACGATGTTTCAATTTTCCATTGTTACTTTCATTCAAATAATTATAATTATCATAGCAGTACAATAATCGTTCATTTTTTTACATCATCACCATCATACCATGCTAATTCGTATTGTAAATGTAAAGTTTATTTTTTTGTAATACCAAAACATTGCATTTGCATTTTTTAGACCATTTTCATCTAAATCATAGGGGTTCATGGCAGTGATTTCTTCATTAGAAAATCGGGCGTCTTGAGGGTTAGCATAACCAGTGTTGCGGGTTTGCATACTCTGCCCAACCCATCGTACTTGTGGCATCATATGATGCCATGCGCCAAAAATGGCGCAAATGACCTGATTTCGATTTTTTTCATTATTAGGGACAATAATGAGCATTAAAAAATACCGCAATGTCAAATATCAAACATGAAAATTTTCAGGATGGGGCGTAACATCACTTTTTTTCCCCGCATCGAATGGGTTAAACAAAATCCCACAGTCAAAGTGGTTTGATTAAATCATAGCTCATATGGTTCGAGCGTTGTAACTAAAGAGACTATTTGATACCTACCTATGAGTAGGTATTTGATACCTACCTATCTGATTAAGCTAATGACTTCCTGCAGATCTACCCACCAAATAAAATATCAGATGCAAAGAGTGAAAGAAAACAATAGCACAACTGTTCAGGGAAGTAACTGCATGAATTTAATGTGCATAATCCATACCTGCATGATTTTGTCTAAATAACTCTGATACATGCATGACTTCGCCTCAATCCCATTGCATGTTCTCGTGTTCTGTAATCCTTTTTGTATTGGTAAATGATTGGTGGGATATACCTATCAATGCTCAGAAGTTGTTTTGATTGCTATGCAATTCTTAGGCCGACCCCCAATAATTTTTTTTGTAGCGTCCGTGACAAAATTAAAGATGATTTTCACGTACAACCGAGTAGTTGAGTAGTTGCTATAGATTGTGTCACAATTTCAGTGTTTTTCACGTACAACCCAGCCGTTGTTAGGGGAATGAAACTTCAGC
Organism: Adelphocoris suturalis; assembly: GCA_030762985.1. Lineage (NCBI taxonomy): Eukaryota > Metazoa > Arthropoda > Insecta > Hemiptera > Miridae > Adelphocoris > Adelphocoris suturalis. The sequence goes on along the minus strand of CM061043.1, from coordinate 35,385,640 downwards.
AGTTTTCATCGCACAAAAATCGTTCGCCACTCGTTGGAAAGCGCTTGATTTATGTGATAAATGTTCACATTTCAAGCTACCAATTTCCCTCTCCTTACGTAGCTGGCTACATTCCAAAACTAAGTTGATTCAGGCCAGGCGCGGATCCAAGGGGGGGGTCACAGGGGTCATGACCCCCCCCAGAATCACAGCCTGCATTTCAAAAAGCAGAGCTGAACGACAACGAATTGTTGACAAACCCAATAACAAAAAAAAAAAAAAAAAAAAAAAAAAAAAAAAAAAAAAAAAAAAAAAAAAAAAAAAAAAAAAAAAAAAAAAAAATCAAACGACCAAAACGAACCCAATTTTTGTAAAATCAAAAACCAGAAACAAACCAAACGACCAAAGTTAACTTACCATATTGCTAACTAAAAACATTGGAAACAAAATATAACAATAATAACGACTAATCTTTTTATAGAATACTGATTTTTTTATGTATTTGGTTTGTAGCAACACTTGTGATTGTTTACATTTGTAAAAGTTCTAACTGGGACGATCATTTATAACACAAAGTCTAATTTTCTATTTTGTTTCGCAAATCTGTTGATTATCGCATCGATGTCTAATTCGATGTCGCGATGAACGTGTAACAATGCAAGCCCAGCTTCTGCCATTTGTTGTCGTTTATGGGCGCTGCAGAGGTCATCGTGGAAGAGAGTAGCCTAAACGATCTGTTCAACCTAATTTATGCTGTTCTCAGTACAGAAGAAGTTACGACAGGTCACGCTTATGCTAGAGATGTTAAGAGCCCACCTCCTTGCTCATCGAGCTCTGGCCTCGTTAATATTGAAGACTATTCAGTTTTCGCATTTATTTTGATCTGAAATAGAACAAGTGTTGTATGGCAGGTGGTGGTTGTGGGATCGATCAGATATTCTGAATCGATTAAGAATTCAGCATATAATTAAAAACGTGAATGCAAAAGGAAATTCTAACTCAGAAGTTCAACTCCCGTTCTCGTTTACTTTTCTGCCAAATTCAGTAAAAACGATCCTGAATTCACTGAGATCAAGATCAACAATCGATTGTTGTGGTTTCAATGTTTTGATTTGCAAACGCTGAAGTTAGCTACGCTGCCATAAAAGGCGCCACTTCGTTTGAAAACACATTAGGACACTTTTGGTTTATTATTTCCAATAATAAGCCTATGTGATCGTATAGCAAAAAATTTTTATAACCCCCCCTCAAACTTTGTCACTTTACGTTTCAAGGTGCGTAGAATCCAAATTTGAAATGTCCGTCCGCCGTTCGCCGTCCGCCGTTCGCCGTCCGCCGTCCGGGCCATAAAAGGCCTAAGAATTGACTTAAAAAACCCGTCCTTTCGCACATAGACTCCATTTGGGGTCTAGTTGGTCCTAACGTTTAACCATCCCGATCGCTTTACTCGCATAGATGCTATGGGCAAAAAACGGGCGAAAAAGTGTCATTTCAAGGCTTTGTTAGACTTACGCACGCACGCACGCCTGGCACGCTTGGCAGGGGGTCACGGTGGGTGGTGAGGGGGGGGGGGGGGGGGGGGTGGAGTGAGAGGAGGCGCCGCGGCACCTTGTGGTGGGTACGGCGTTCCTTCGAGGCATGAATATATGTTTTTTCTAGGTCATATTTCTGTGTTAATACCAATGCTTTTCCTACGCATATTAACATATCCTCTCGACTTTTCGTACGTGGTTAGATAATGATATTATTAAGGCAATAACTATTTGAATAGATTGGAGCTCAAATCGAGAAATATAAACATGCGTATATAATTATAGAAGTATAGGTTGTGGCAACTCGAAATGGGACACGCCGAGGAGTCTGGACGGGCCTTATGACGTACGCAAGCCAACTAAAACTACGATCATACTCAATTGAAAAAATAATAAACCTTTGTGAAATAATTTGCAGCGTTTTAGAAGAAAATTGAAAATAAAACCAGCTAAATCAGCTAAATAATTAATAAATATTAAAAAATATTTTTTACATAAACAATGAATTTTATAAATAATTACAATTAGTTTTTAAGTAGACAAATTGGACGAATTTAGGCATAAGGTTATTCTGGCTTTGTCAGTCTGTAAGAAAATTCGGTTTGTATTGTTCGTTTGGTTATTTTGTTATTTGTTGTTATTTTTTATATTGTTCTACCCTGTGACCCCCTCCGGAAAAAATTTCTGGATCCGCCCCTGATTCAGGCTAAGAATTGCATAGCAAATTATCCTCGTTTTGTACGCAGTAGAAAAGAGAAAAGATCCGGCGAGGCGCGAGGCACCGAGTTTTAATATTGATTTTTATTGATTAGGTAGGTACCTAAATAATAAAAACCACAATGATGAAACAAAATTGTGTAAAAAGTGTGGGAAAGGAGATATTAAGGTCCGAGATGGGATAAAATGCTACGGACAGTGCAAAAACAGTTGGTTTCAGTTCATCTGTGTGAGCCTTACCTTCCCAAAAAAAAAGTAGATCAGCTAAAAAACTCTCCTGGGTTTTGTGTGGATTATTGCTTGAATAGGAGAATCAATGTGCAGCATCAGGGAGAATCCTCTGAAAGCTAATCCATGAACATTTCTATTTCGCCAAAAATCGTGTTCATGAACCCTATCTCGATTACTGACAAATCCCCTAAAGTATAATCACAAACCAAGAATTACCTCTCAGGAGTAGCTGCCAGCTCCTTGTTCAGAACCACCAAAGATCCAAATAATCAGGAAAAAGCTATTGAATGATCAAGCTATCATGATGAAGTGCCTACCTTAATAAGTTCACTTATAAAATACCAGCCAAGTACCTCCAATCGGTAACACCTGCTTGCTAGGTGGAATGCCCCAATGAACCCTCCATGCTCCCACCAAGCAAAGCCAAGGCTCCACCTCAAGCCAGCAATCTCTGCAAGAATGCCCAGTTAGTGGGGAAATATACGCCCCAAGAACGGATCACCCTTCTTACAAACAAATATACAAATCCCTGTGAAGATTTGGATGATGCGCTCTGTAAATGATAATGAAGACCTCTCAGAGTAGGAAAAAGATATGGGAAAATGGTGTATCTTCAATGCCATCGGTGTGTTCTTTGATCTTGCTAAAGCCAATGACACCAACGGCATGCTCCCTGACCAAAAAGACGTCCAGGATATAACTCTCAAAAGCTGAGAGTTGGTCAATTGCTGAGAAGCGTTTGCAAAAACCAGCCTGATATTGGCTGATGAGGCAGTTGCTCTCAAGAAACCATACCAGGCGGTAGTTGACCATAGCTTCCAAAATCTTGCTCATGCAGCAAGTAAGGAGATGGGTCTGTAACTAGCAGCCTCACAGGGGTCTTTGCTCTCTTTGTGCAGAGGGACAATAGCAGCATCCCACCAGGAGGAAGGATAGTTACCCGAGGCATATATCGAATTATACAGCCTCAAGAGAGTGTGGTTTTGCTTCTGTGGGAGATTGATCAACATTTCATTTCCTTCCCTGGCCTGTGCAGTCCTGTTTGATTTCTTCATTGCTCTCTCTAGTTCACCCATTGTGAATGGCATATCAATTGAGGGAATGAATGACTAGATGAGCTGAGGGAGAGGTGCCATCTCAACCTCCGCCTTGTGTTGCCTAAAGTCCTCCGGGTACGCTTCATCACTGGACACATGGACATAATGAGAAGCCAATGTGTCAGCAACGTGCTTGGGATCCCAAGCCTCATCACCCTTAGGTTTGGTGATAGATGGAATAGTTGATGGCGTGAGACCCTTCATTGAACGTACGTTTCGCCATACATCTTTAGGAGGAATACCATCCTTAATTTTACTGACATATGAGCGAAAGGAGTTGACTTGGGCCTGACGCTTGAGCCGGCGCTCACTCGCTCTGGCTTGCTTGAATATAGCATAATTTTCAGTAGCACGTCTTCGGTGGAATCTATTCAATGCCTGACGTTTGGCCTTGTTGGCTTCTCGCACTTCCCTATTCCACCATGGGACTTGATTGCGTCCCTTGGTGGGGTCAGTTTTTGGGATAGCAGCTGATGCTGCTTCAAGGATAGCAGAGGTGAAGTTGGAAACGTCATCCTCAATGTTTCCACAAAGATTGATTTGCATCATCTGCTCCTTATAAAGAGCTCAGTCAGCCTCTTCTAACTTCCAGTGTGGAAGTGGTGTGAAAGGTGAATGGCGACTTTCTGTATCAATTTTGATAGGAAAGTGGTCCGAGTGATGAAGGTCCAACAAAGGATTCCAAGCCAATGTAGGTACCCCCCAAGGAGGGAGAGCACATGGCGAGGTCAATTGCTGACAAAAGGGGCAATAATGGCGTTCCTTGAATGAGGCCATTATCAATTACAATTTCTTTTGTTTTTTCGAATTTCGTTAAAATCCTAGTCCTGTTTCCTATTAGGTAGGTACCTACAGAGTTTTTAATTATGCAAGGTGGGTGGCCTTGACAGTTTATTTGTACCTACCTACCATTTTCAACAAGCAACTCTCAGGTCAAAATTGGACAATTTTTGAACTTGTCTGCTCAACCCAGTTAATGTAATATTGAAGACAGACTTGTGAAATTCAAAACTTCTCATCGCTACCTACTTCTGGGCCTAGTTTCAAGAATCAACTAAATTAGAGAAAAGTTGACCAAAAAATTGACAAATTTGAAAATTATATGCAGCCCCACATCAATTTAATTTTGACAGCAGGCAAAATTTTTATGGGTCAGAGGCTTACCAAGATCGCAGATAACAAATCTCAAGTGTCAACTCGTAAGTCGAATGTTAGTAAAAAATTGTCCATTTTCAAATTTTTCTGCAAACGTAAATCAGAGTGAGGGGGGGTGGGGGGCAGACAAAGGTTTTTTTATATAACTTCATGCATACAAACAGGTTACCAAAGCTACCTACTGCAATAAACTCTAAAGGGCAGAATTCGATAAAATAAAAAAAATTTGGGAAAATTTTCAAATTTGTCTGCGATGTAAATGAACCCGCCGCAGGCTTGTGGATCGCCCTTCTATACATCAACCTGAACGTCGGATCAAGTTTTAAGCAATCAACTCATTGGTCAAATTTTCATCAATTTTGAGATTTACCGTCAGCCATCGTGGTTAATAGCCTCGGAAAGGCAACCACCCTTTTTCGTCTAACCATGGAGGTCATTTTCTGGGGGGGGATGGGTTAAAGATTTCAACTCATTGGTCGTTTTTCTCCAAGGGCTTCCGTACTGGAAATCATTCTTGAAAAGGACGGAGAAGTGTTTCGGAGTTGATCATCGGTGTTATTTTGTTACGTGCCTGGGAGTAATTTTCCATTACCTACTATAGTTTGCTCCAGTCCTTGTGTGTCTTGTCTTTAAAGCAAGTGGTTGAAATGTATCGTTACCTATCGAGTAGTTTTTATATTAAATGATTGGACATTGCGTTCAAGCTTCTGATTGTTAGTTATACCTACATATTATGTAGGTACCTATCCCGGTTGGACCTTTCCTGTAATCCGACCGCCAGCATCTCCAGCGCTGCCTCCAGATAGTAATACGACAGCCAACGTAGGTAATCAAAATGATGTACTATATAGTTATGTGGTCTAGATGCTAGCAAGCTCGCATCTCAAAAATGCATAGCATCAAGTAGTCAATCCCTTAGTAAACATTGAGATTAGTTGGACATATTAGATCAGAATGGATAGTTTGGATATATAGATAGTTTGGAGGTATACTATCTGGAGGCAGCGCTGGAGGTGCTGGCGGTCGGATAATGGGAAGGGTCCCTCCCTCAGTTAATCATCATACCTAGTTTATGTACTTACTTATAGGTACTTATGTAGGTATGTGCCTACTTAATGAATTCTTCCAATTTCAAATTCCATGAATCTGCCATAAAAATTATAATACGAGTACATTCGGTAGGTATGTAGGTACCTACCCAACGCTGGTTATTGAAGTTATGTTGTTTCCCAAGAATTTATCTTCTTAGGGATTATCCGTAGGTACATATTGTTTATGTTAGGTGTAGGTTTTATGGATGAGTCAACCAACGCCCACTTTAATAGGTCTGTCGCGAACGCGAATTTATTTATATAGTTTATTATTCCTTGATTTTGATTTATGTTAATTTCAATTTGGAGATTAAATTATGTTATTTAGTTACTACAATTTTATCCCAATTTCCCAGATGTTATTTTAAAACCCCAAATGTTTAATTTATATTAATCACTTCAAAAAATACAAACGAAAAGATCAAACGAAAAATAATTGTGTTTTCAATTATTAAGTAGGTACTTAACAAAAAGAAAAATAAACTGAACTAGGTACAAGGTAAATATCAAAAAGAAGACCACAAAACTGCCTTACAATCAGTTTCAAGACAAGGTCGTCAATAATAATTTCGAATAGGTACATCTCCTAATCGAGTTTTGCGAACAATACAATTAATTTTTTTGGTGTTGTTATTTCAGACGATGAATTTAATCGGAAAATATTTAGATAGATACCAATATGATCATTAACGAGTCTATCTGAATTTTGATTCGTCCAAAACAAAGCGCAAAAATCCAACGGCAGTTTCTATGACGCCGACAAGTTGCCAATAATCAGCAATACATTGTTGTACTGCGGGATGCCTATCGATGTAGAGCAGGCGCCGTTAAATGGCCAAAGACGGCTGTTAGATACCTACACCAACGCAGATTATACTATGTGATGATGGTATACGTATTGTTGGGTAATTATTTTCAAAAATAACATTTTGTAATTGATACGGGGTGATCGTACAGCATTTTCCGTACCCTCCAGACTTGAGCAGAATCGGTCAAATACTCATTGAGAAAAAGGTGAGCAGAAGACGAAGAAGAAAGAAAAATGCTTACTAGGATATTACATTAATTATGCAGCTTGTAATAAATTTATTATACAGCTATTAATGATAAGATTGCGATGAAATTAATGCGGGATAAATAAATAGCCCTTTCCTGACTACCCTCTAAATTTGAGCAAGATCGGCGAGAAAATGAGGCTTTATGGATTTTAAGTATGCGCAGAGAGAATGATTGATTTGAGAGTGATCTAACAAATAGGGGAGAGTTTAGTACCTAACCAGCTCATTCCGTCAATACATCATCAAAATCTTGAGGAAACTGTAAAAATGAGGCTTGTTCTAAGGATTTGCATACAGACACACATTAAGCCACGAAACCGAACTTGTTCCTCAAAATGGTCCAAAACATTAAAATTTTGATTTTGGAAAAAAAATTTCTTTCATATCCCGAAAGTGAAAACAATGATGCTTCCGTGTTTGTTTTTGTGTCTGTTTTAAACCCTTGTCACGTCCAACACTATGTCAAGTTTTAATCCAATTTTGAAAGATTGTGCGGTAGGTAAAAAGATGTAGGTAAATTTCATTGATTTCAGAACATTAGTAGCTTGTGCGCCAGCGAAAAAGTGAATTTCCTATAACGACGATTTTTCATGATCTCTCGATTCGATTTCGATGATTTTTATGAAATCTCAAGGGATTGTGTGAGTTGACTTCCAGATGGTTCCCAATAAATTTCGTCGTAGTTGGATTATGAGTAGCTTGTGCGAATGCGCAAAAGTGAATTTTAGGTACTTTTCCGTTATACACCCCCCAGTCAATTTGTCTTCAACACGCCTGCCCGATGTTTCTAGGCATTACTACTTACTTAGATTACATATTTACGTAGAATTGGTGACAGTTTCAAGCTGTGGGAAGAAATTATATTATGTATTAAAAAAAAAAAAAAAAAAAAAAAAGAATGACGTGTATTCAGACGTTTCAGAAGTCGGTGAGGGTTTGTTGAAACGAAAGACATTGTAATAGTAAACTAGGCCCACTCGTAGCGCAAGTGTCGCATTGCAAATTGAACGGTCTGTAGTCGGCCACATTGGGGGCAACATCGTTTATTTATGTGCAATGAGGATTGTATTATAGTTCATCTACTCATTAAATTTCTTTGATAATGAACAATGGTTAAAGTGTGTGCGGCATTTAACTGCATAAATCACGAAACTGAAGACTGCACACTCGCATTTCCCAAAAAAGTATAGATTTTCTCGATTTCCTAAAGATTATTTTAGTCCGTTGTAGGCCTCTTGATGTGGTAACGCAGTACCTATTGTAGTTGATATTAATTTTCTTTTTACTAACTTATCAATATGCATGAGCTACAAAGTTCTAAATTTTTTTTTTTTTTTTTCCACTGATTTCCTTTAAACAAGAAATTGAGAGAATTGTATGAAATTGTTTTTTGTATTGACATTGTATTGTACTATTGTATATTGTATTGTATTGGCAGAATTGTATGAAATTGTATGTAAAATGAAAAGAAAATAATAACATAGAAAGTGCCATGAAGTAGTTATTCATTTATTCAATTGTTCAGCCCCATCCAGGTGAACCCATGGTGTTTGTAAAACTGTGTCTTATGTATACAAGATATTGTCTCAATTATTGAAATGCAGAGCGATTCTTCTGTTACTTTGGAAGAATGGTTTTGAGATAATTGCTTTTGAATAATGGAAGGATCTTTCACTTTAAAATACCTAACTAACTTATGCCCTAACTATTATAAATACGGTATGAAAAGTACAATATCGCCATTACGCAAAACTACATGAAATCATATTGGTAAGTAATGCATACATTACACGGACGTCCCTATGAATTGAATTTATATATATTTGGTGAGAGATAAAATAAGAGAAAAACAAATATATCATGACTTCTCGACCTCCCCCCCCCCCCCCCCCCCCCCCCCCCATTAACTCCCTCCACCAACAGAAAATTCAAATACCTATTAAAACTTCCAGTATGAAATTTGAAGCTCCTGACATATTTTTATAACCTAGACCGAATTTATAATCGAATTTAAAAAATGATCTCGAAAATCTGACTTGAATAGTTAAAACATCATGATTTATTACTATTACCTCCTCCAATCTTCCTCATCCATAATGAAATTTGAAACTCCTAATATACCTTCCAAAACTAGACAAAATTCTTAGTTGAACAAAAAAGAATCACAAAAATCTGACGATATTAGTTAAAACATCATGATATTTTACTGTTACCCCCTCCATTCACCCTTTTTCATAATCAAATTTCAAATTCCTGATATAAGATCCAAAACTAGACCAAATTCATAGTTGAACAATAAAAGAATCACGAAAATCGGACGAGAATTGTTTGTAAACCAAATAAGTTTGTAAATCGTCATATTTAGTTAGATATTCCAAAGACAAGCAGCTCCCACAGTTTGTCTCTGTTGAAAATATTGCATAAAATTCATTTACAAACTGTGTTGTCATCATAATAATGGACGTTTTTAATGATTTTAGACTAGTTTTCATCAAGATAATACAAAATATGTTTTGTACGAACACTTATATACAAAATTAGGTAGCCTTACAATTCAAATAGGGCGCGTAAAGTTGACCCCAATATGTCCGCCAATGCTCTCTTCAATTTGCATTCGGCGGCGTCTGAGATCCACGTACAGTTGTAGGGCCTTGGTTGAAACAAATTAGCGTAGTTGTGGTTTGATTGCCTCCACATGAGTTCGCACAAGTAGAATGCACATGAATTCGCTCAAATAGATCAGAATGCTGGGTATAGGTTGGTGGTCTGGAGTCTGGAGGCTCGCAAGCTCGCATCCCAAAATTACATAACATAACATAACATAATCCAAGTAAGAAGTAATGCCTAGAAATTAGAAATATCGGGCAGGTGTATTGAAGACAAATTGACTGAGGGGGGGGGGGGTATAACGGAAGACTATCAGTCTGAATTCATTCCCACTCGGAAGGAAGTCGGGTGGAAATAGTCTCGGGGTTGTATATTATGAATTTCGTTGCAATTGTTACAGTATTTGTTACAGTACCCATTGCGCATGCGCAAACTTTATATTGTTACAGACGAAACTCCCAAACTAGTGGACCGGTTTTAATGATTAAAAAAATAAATAGTAATAATAAATAAATTAATAAAAATACACTGCCAAGGAAATGGCACATGAGCTTCCTCGTGACCTTCACAGTACGTCACCATTAAATTCCAGAAAACTAGAAACGACCGGTTCTGGCATCAGGGAATTAATAAGGTGGGAAATCTGCCCTGAACATCTGACCGAAATCCGTTCACAATTGCCTGAGTTATGATCGAAACAAGAAAATTTTGTTTGCGCCTGCGCAGAAGCTACCGTTGATTCTATCATGACGGAACTGATAGGGGACCATGTAGAGCTATACCCACACGATCCCCAAAAATTTGAAGAAAATCGCATCAAAATTGTGGAAATTACGGCTGTTGCAAGGACCGTAACAAGAATATTTCGTTCACGCATGCGCAGAGCGTACCGCTAATGCAATTATGATGATTGTCTTATGGGACCTCAAGGGACCTTACCCACATCATCCCTGAAAATCTGTCCGAAATCCGTTCAACATTGACCGAGTTATGACCGTCACAAGGAATTCATGTTAGCGCCTGCGCAGAAGCTACCGTTAATTCGATCATGATGAAGTTGATAGGTGACCATCTAGAGCTTAACCCGCACAATCCCTGAAAATTTGGTTAAAATCGGATCAAAATTGTGGAAGTTATGGCTGTTACAAGGAAATGTGGACGGACAGACAGACAGACAGACAGACAGACACGGAACCAAATTTGTTCAGGAGGCTCTGAAACGCAAAATGCGAGTGGAAATTTTGATTTTGGAGCAAAATATTTTTTTTTCATTTCGAAAGTGAAAACAAAGCTTCCGCTTCCTTGCAGTCTCGGAAGCAATAAATAAATAAAAATTATGATTTAATCCTCTTCCCAACCAGAAGGGTCACGGCTTGCACTAAACGGGGTGCATCTGAACCCCACTGGCGGATCTGAGGGAGAAAAAAGTTCCAGTCATGCAGCATGATCGTATGAATGAATTTGCGTAAACGACCACCAATCGTATTATAATCTGCAAGACAACTCGTACTGAAATATAAGCGATTTGAGTACAAAGTCATCGTTAAAAACCAATTTTGTGGGGAGGGGGGGAATAATATAAAAAAAAAGAAGAAAAAATTCGGCGATTCAAAAAACATTTTTGATTTATAGATTTTCATTGCAGTTTTTTATAGATTTTTCAACAATATTAATGACATTTATGTAAGTTTTCTAGCTTAATTTTGTGCAAAAATGTTTTATTGTCCTAGTTAATCGTTGATTATTTTGTTTTGACTGAAATTCGTCTATGTTGCAATAAGTGAAGAAGCAACATTGCCCACCCAATTTAACAGATGTTTTTTATTTATTTTTTTAAATCTTTATTTTTTTCAGTTCTGAACGTTTCTTGTATAAGGGAAGTACGATGTATTCAATTTCCCGCTGTCCAGTTTATCTCCAACGTTCAATAATCCCGCGAGAGAGGCCGGAGGACGCATCAAAACTGAAATTAACGCCAGGGACCGCGTGGATAGGGTGTCGGTGCCGGGGGGGTAATTGATTAGGCGACCTGCAGCCCCGCGAAAACCTGACTTTACCGAGTGGAGACGGGTAAACGCGCTAATGTTTGTCGCCGAAGTGTTTTGGTAACGTTACAGCTCGTCTGGTGTAATTGGCTATTTGGTGGGAACTATTCGTTTCAATTAACGTCCCCTTCGCCATAATTTCCTATCGGATTCCCCCCCACCCCCAGTCGCCGCCCAATTTATAACGCGTTCTCATCATTTCCCCCCCTCTACCGTCACCGTCGTCTCATTTGTCAGCCGTTCGGGAATCCATAATTGTCAATTGAGGGAAATGAACGTAGTTTTGTTTTATTGAGCTTTAGCGGGCGTTTGACGTGAAGCGACCAGCTTGCGTCTGAAATGGATTATTCTGGAGACCAATGACCTGAGGTCCGATTGGTCACCGAATTGGGTAAATTTTAGGGAATTTTGAACGAAAATGAAAATACCGAAACGGCTTCAAATTTTAAAGGCTTCCGTCACAAAGGTTATAAGTGTCAATTTCTTCAAAAAAAGTTATCAAGCGAAAACAACACGTTAAAAGCGATGTGCAAACCAGGTTTGATTTTTGTCACTGTCAGGCGTTTTCGTCTTGTACGTGTACATAAGTAATTGTTGTGTAATTGTTTTTGATGGTCTAAACAGGTTTCCGCTGGGAAAATTTTGGAAAATTCGATTTTTGATATTGTTGTAGCAACTCCATTATCTAGCTCAATTTTCTTCAACAATTCACTTGGAAAAAAAAAGCTTCTACGATAGACCTGGAGGCAATAAATAAACTATGATTATTGTAATGGAATATTTGAACGGATGATTCTTCATAATTAATATTATATTACATTATCATTATTGTTACTTTATCATCATAATAATTTGATTTTTAAGCAACGCTGAGTTACTGATACTGAGTTTCATATCTGCCAGATCTTGGAAATTTTCGGATCACGTTGAATAACCCTAATTTACCAGATGAACTTCGGCGACAGAACCGAATCTGCCAGATTTGATCCCAGTAACGAGGGAATGGGATCGGGTCACAGATCGCAAGACGGATGATCTGCCTACTCTGCTGAAATAGGTATTGGCTTGTGTATGGCCAGCTAATGACGTAATTTAGTTTTCTTATCATGGGTACTTAGACCACTTGCAATCATTAAATGCTCTTCATACTGCACCTTTTCGGAAAGTTCAAGTCAAGATATTTTAGTTCATGGATTGGATGGAATTAGAAATTGGTGTATTTACGGTCATGTCGAGTGGTAAGAGTGGTGGTGGGACAGTGTAAGATATTTTACGTACAATTCAATGAACAGATTAGTTCTATCAAGACCGAACAGAGACCGTTCCGTAGGTAGGGCCTTAGTTTCATTTATTTATTTTATACAACACGGGTCAAGCAACTACAAGATTATTGAGATTTACAATTTGAATTGATACAATTAAAGAAACAAATACGTTAATAAAATAATACGTTATATATATATATATATATATATATATATATATATATATATATATATATATATATATATATAAATATAAAATGAATACCTACTTATCCTTTTCTTTTTGTGATAAAAATCGAATTCAAAGTTACCAGTTCAAGAAGGATTTTCTTAAACCGATTACTCGGAATTCGATTTTTATCACAAAAAGCTAACGATAAGTATTTATTTCACAAATTTTGAATTTTGTCTCCCTGAACGTTGGGGGTGAACTTGAAATACCAATATAAGGACAGAAAGGTCTTTTTTTGTAAAGTCGTAATAGTTTAAACTCTCCAATTAAAGAAATGTTTCAATTTAAGCTCCGAAGTATCGACCGAGTTAGTAAGCCAAGTTTCGGGCAATATCAGAATACCATTGGTGAGGGTAGGGATTTGGGGATGTGAAGAACTAAGCTTGGTGTTCAACCCATGAATTTTCTGATAATTTTATTGCTTCCGAGTCTACCTAAAGGTAGCGGAAGCATAGTTTTCACTTTCGGGAGAAAAACAATTTTCGGTCTCCAAAATCAAAATTTCTACTCGCATTTTAAATTTTAGACCATTCTGAACAACTTTGGTTCCATGTCTGTCTATCTGTGTGTGTGTCTGTCGTGTGTCCGCAAATCCTTGTAACAAGCTTAGTTTCCACAGTTTCCATCCGATTTGGATGAAATTTTCAGGGGATGTGCGGGCTAGGGGGTAGACGACCCCCTTTCAGTTTCACCGTTCTTGACTCAATACCTCACTGTGTGAATGTGCAAACGTAAATTCTACCAAGCATCATTTTCTCAGGCCCTAGCCGTTCGATCTTGCTCAAATTTGGATGATAGTTGGGGAATGAAAATGATGATTATCTTATATCCATTTCAACATGATTGTATTATTAATAGCTACTGCGCATGGGCCAATATGAAATCCTTGTAACAAGCTTATTTTCCACAGTATTTATCCGATCTGGATTAAATTTTCAGGGAATGTGTGGCCTAGGGGGTAGACGGTCCCCAGTCAGTTTCAATTTTGCCAAATCAATACTTCACTCTGCGCATACGCAAACGTAAATTCCATTTTTTTTCACGCCCTAGTCGTTCGATTTCACTTCAATTTGGATGGTAGTTGGAAGGATATGGCTTGATTACCTCATATCAATTTCATTATGATTGTATCATCAATAGCTACTGCGTATGCGCCAATGTGAAATACTTGTACCTAATGACCTTAATTTCCACAGTTTTCATCCGATTTTGATAAAATTGTCAGTGAATGCGTTGTTTAGGTTGTAGATGTTCCCATACCTATTTCATTGTTCTCAAGTCGTTCATTCTGCGCATGCGCAAATGTAAATTACATTACAAATCATTTTTTCGTTTCTTAATTGACCAATTATGATATTTCACGTTACTTCTTGATTTACTCTTTTTCTATGGTGTTTTTCAAGATCATTTGAAAACTTTAAAATGATCTATGCATTCATGACAGGTATACGAGGAAGCTATGTGCCACACCCAACTTGGTAGACGTTTCCAATTTTTATCGAAATGTGGCAACTGCGTTAACTTCTAATCATTGGAAATATTTTTCAGGCAATCACCAGATTCCAAGACGTTGCCTTCGAACTTAAAGAAAAATCCAAGCCGCGAATATCGAGGAAATAATTTGTTTCGAAACTCTCGCGAGGAGAAAGAAGAAGACAAGAAATAAGACGGATAAAAGCATGGAATGAAGGAAGAAGCGGAAATGATAGGAAACGCGACCCGACTCTAAACCCCGGAAAGTGACGTGTTCGATCCGAGTTTACAAGTTGGTAAACGCTCTCTAAACTTCTTAAGTTCTCTGGCGGAAAAATATCCAAGTGACTTTAAAACCCATCGAACCCTCTTCGCTCTTTTTATTTCCTTCCCATGTTCTTTTCGTTTGGAATCCGGCGCTTGTCTCTCTGTGCAGTAGACGTAAATCCTTTTCCCGAAACACGGGAATTCGGATTATGTTAATTTGGAAAGTTGGCGAAACACCGATTTTCGTGATTCTTTTTTTGCTCGATCTCAATTGTGTTATGATGTGCATCAAATCATGAATTTTTGGATTTGCAATTGGATGGCGGGGGGGGGGGGGGGGTGTCGCAGACTTACGTAATCGGAAATTTATTTAATTTTAATATTTATTGATTTTTTATGAATTGTTTGGCTTCAAAACTATTCGTTTAACATTGTGGTGATTTTGATTATTAAATTCAATTTCAAACTAATTATGACAGGCGATTTGAAAATACTAACTTGAAAATATTAACAAATCCTTTCGGTTGCTTTCTTCTTTGAGCCTGCATCCAAAATGCTAAAACATTTTGGAAAGACAACTGCTTTACAGACATCTGCTCCCCTCAACCTTGGTTTAAAGGGTACACAGTATCCAAACCATTCTGCAGAATCATATCGAGAATGAGGACCAATCACGGAGTGTGCGATTAATACCTTCATCGCTTCAACAGACAAGAGGACCCAGAGTGCAACAGATGTGGCGACCCATGTGGTAATTTAGGACATTTAGTGATGATGTTCCCGCTGTTCTTCTTGGAAAGAGACGAGATGTTCAGGAAATTATCGAAGGTAGTGGACTCTCCGACGAACTGCAGTTGTCTACTATCAACGAGAAACTTTATTGTATATACAATTATTTATGATTATATGCAACAATGTAATATTTACGCATAATGAATTCCATATAAAAATGTAGATATAGAAGCACGCTATGGCTGAAAAAAAGCTAAAACATGGAATATGCTTTCTTCTCGCTAATTCGGACATTTCGCTACCAATGGATTATAATGTGCACACTCAGCTTCCGTTGAAGTACAATGGTACGATGTTAAGTTAGGTACTAATCTTCAGTAAAATGAGAGCTTTCCTACGAATGGTGACGCTGCTTGATGTTGGGCTGCAGTTTTACGTTTCTTTCGTGTGGTTATTAAATCAATGGTCGCATTTCCGAATCCTGGCATTGACGTATTGGTGCAATGACGACTACATACACTCAAAAACGTAAAAGGAGGGCAATCTGGTCCAGGACACAACATCCTCTGCGGATGGCTGGAGTAAGACTGATATGTAAATCAAGACTCACAGAAAATTATAGCGCTTATAGTGATTTACTACTACTTTAAAAGGAAGTATTTAATGTTGTTTTCTTATTTATAGTTATGATGTTGCCAAACTAATTAGCCTGCCACCAAGCGGCACTACTATAACCAAGATTACCACCTCAACCAAGTGACTACAAAACAAGACTTACAAGTGGCACAATAATATTGTTTACTAACCATTTATAACATCGCATTAAAGGATTAATATCTGGTAAATAAATATAAAACTACGACATAATGTTGGAGAAGATACTCGATGTATTCACAAACCTGAACAGTCGACAATCACATGATTTTGTTGGCATGTAAATACTATTTCTCAAATTAATATTTTAATAAATTCACCCCGTCCCAAGTCACACTCGTGTATAGATACATTCAGTGTCATTGTTTTCAAATTATCCCACAGGCGCTTCAATTAGGAAAGACGGTAGCCTCAGAGGCTGAGAAAAGTATGTAAGTAAAGTAAACAAACTATGCAGGTTGGGTTGGGCTTTTCGTTCTACTACCTCGGGTGTCGCGGACGTCATCAGCTGTCCTCATTTCTCCCTTGAGTGGAGAGGGGATCACCGTACAGAAGAGTGAAACATAAATTGGACGGGAGCATCGATCAAATAAAACCAATCTTATTTGATCACTCACCCATCCAAGTATTCACCAGGCTCGACGTTGCCTAACTTTCGCTAATCGCATGAGATACGGTTCATTGCAACGCCTAACCCGTATATTAGCCTCAGAGGTTCCACAGCTGATCAGTGGGTCTAAGTCCTCTGTAATTGAAATAATAAATAAATAAATATATTTTTATTTATAGAGGCCAAACTGGCATTACGTCACGTAATAAAATTAAATAAACATTGGTTATAACATGACAAAGATTGAATAAAATAACAATAAGAAAATCAACAAGATGATCACATCATTAATTTTAAAATTTTATCCGCAAGAAATCACTCGGGTCGTATCAAAATTTTCTTGATTTCATTCTTGAACGATGGGAATTCAAGCGTACGAATGTTGACCGGGAGATGGTTAAAAAACTTTACACCAATGTATGCTGGGGTTATCCTCATCGTGTATTGTGAATTGCATTTTAAGGATCCCAAAGACGCCCCATTTAAAATTTCAGATCCGCAGGTTGATTAAGAAAAGAATTATCTTCACGCTCCCCTAACGCACCTTTGTAAAGGATTTACGTAATGCGATTTCGTGGTGGTCTTGCGAAAGGCTGACTCTGTCATCAATATGTCTACGCAGATATAGGCACCTACATAGGGAAAATTAATGCAATTAATTAATACATAGCTACACTTTACTAGCCCCCTGATCTAAGACGACATAAGTAGGTACCTATCAGCTGAAAATTTATAATTTAAAATAGATAATTTATAGATTTATGATTTAGAATAGAAATCTATAATAGATTTCTAGATTTATAATTTAGAATTCAGGTATAGAGCTGAAATTTTTTAGAGATTTATAAATTAGAATAGAGATTTATGATTTAGAAAAGAAATAGAGATTTAGAATAGATTTGGAATTTGAAATAGAGAGACTATAGGGGAAAGAATGATGATTTTAGATAAGATGATTATATAAAAGATAATGATTATAATAATTTCATAGAAAAGTGTTGAAGAGCTACCTAATACAGAAACAATAAACTATGCAACAATTTGCAGCATTTTGAATGAGGACTTGAGGAACATAATCAACATATATAACTCTATTTAATATTCTATTGCTTAATCAAGTGGAAATTGCACCTTTGGAATTTGTAAATAATTTTATACCAATAAAATGGAGACGCTTGCAGTACCTACCGTTTGGATTTGCTCCACTATCCATTCAAGAGGCTAGCTGAGCAGGAGCGTTCGAACGAAAAATGTTAAAACCTGAGCAACTTTCAACATTGACGAAAAGCTTCATCAACCATTCAAAAAGCTCAACAGTCCATTTGAGTTGATTGATCGGGCGCTTTCCACAAGATGCAAAGGAGGGGTATCAACCATTAAAAATAGCAATAGCGCAAACCAAAGAGAAAGAAATGATGAATGACAGTGAGAAAGAAAGTCGAAGAAAAAAGAGCGGACAATGAAAACGACTTTCCAGAGTTGGTGTTCGAGGGTTGAAGGGTTGAGCTCACCTTTTGTTCTTGATGGCCTTTCTGGCGGGACTTTTTTGGCTGTTACATTCCTCGTGACTCCTGACTCTTGAATGAGGAAGAGCTTCATCATCAAGCATTCTGAGGAGTGACTGATCCTCTCAGCAGTCCATTAATTACCTACTCGCGGGCTGAAAAAGTGGAAAGAACCTTTTTGAAATCGGTTTGTTTTTGTTTTGGGGGACGGGGAGGGTTTAGGGATTGAAGTTAAAGGGAATCGAGGAGACTTGTATTTTTCGTTTGGATTTGGAGATCGTGAGATTCTCTGAATATATTGGGTGATTATAATGGTTAAAACTCGTGTTTTTAGCGAGTTTCATCAGAACATTTCGTAGTTGATAGGCATGCTCAGTGGATGTGATGATAAAATAATGGTGGTGATTTTAACAGATTGAAGGACGCTCGTCCAAAACTTCATTATCTACTGACTAATGTCTTCAGGCTCACTTTTGTTCATTTTGCTGTGCTTATATGAGCTGAATGGGCTAAAGCCCAGGAAGCTAGATTTTGAAGGGACAACGTTTCCAAAGAAAATACCTATAGTTATTTTTTATTGTGTAATATGTTACGTTTGTTACATTCTCAAAAGTTCCATCTCAATATGACCACAACAATAGGGTGGCTAATAAAATGTTTCATACAATCGTGGTGAAATTGATATGAAATGACTAACTCACGTCTATTCCAAAACAGTGCTCTCTAAATTTGAGCCAGATCGGACTGTTAGAACGTAAGGAATGTTACTTGATGGAATTTACTTTTGTGCATGCGCAGAGAGGAGTATCTACAGCCTATCCAGCACATTTCCGAAAGATTCCATCAAAATCTGTTATAAACTGTTGAAGTTATGCGTGTTGTGAGGATTTGTAAACGCACTGACAGACATTTTAAAAAAAAGAAAAAAGACTTCCAAGTTGGGTATGGCGCATAAAGCTTCCTCGTTTAGGTATCATGAATATGTAGGATCATTGAAAAGTTTTAAATGATCTTGAAAAATTCCATAGCAGAAAAGAGTAAATCAAGAAATAGCGTGAAACGTCATAATTGGTCAATTCAGAAACGAAATAATGATACTCAAATTAATTTATGTTCGAGTCTGCTCAGAATTAACTGATGAGTTGGGAACAATGAAATACGTAGGTACGGGACCATCTACAACCTAACCCGCCCATTCACTGACAATAATTTCATCAAAGTCGGAAGAAAACTGTGGAAACGAAGGTATGGCCACAAGGTATGGCATTTCTGTGGTAAGGCAACAAGGATTTTACATGGGCCGATGCGCAGTAGCTATTAATCATACAATTATGTTGAAATTGATACAGGATGATCAAATTGTCATCCTCCAACTATCGTCCAAATTTGAGCTAGATCGGACAACTAGGGCGTGAGAAAATAATGCTTAGTAAAATTTAGGATTGCGCATGCGCAGAGTGAAGTATTTAGTGAGGAACGATGAAACTAATGGGGGACCGTCTACACCCTAGCCCGAACATTCTCTGAAAATTTCACCCAAACCGTAAATAGTAGGTCCATCACTGATGTAGTGCCAACAAGATAAAAGAATTAATCACACGAACCAAAAGTAGTCAGTGTGCTGGAAAGATAACCACCGGCTCCCAACTGTGGAAACGCCTTATTTTTTCCCTGTTTAATTTTTAATTAAGCAAAAAGTTTGCTCAGAAGTAAGATTGAAGAGCAAGTGAAAGAGGTGCAGGACGGAAAGAAAAATGTCGGAAGGAAACGGGGCCTCGAAACAAAAGAAACATAAACTGAGGCTATGAGACAAATTGGCCAATTACCAGGAAGCAAATATTTGTTTGGGGAGAAGTTCACTTTTTTGCTATTCCACGAACAACGCTGCTGGAAGACTGCGGCAAAACGGGGTTTTTCTTCATTTAACTAGTTATTTATCATATTTATTTCTTTTTCATGATGTGCCTTTTTCCTAAGCCTCTTGAGGAGAGTATAGCAGTCGTGTAAAAACGTAAAACTCTGTGTTGCCAAGGGGATGATGTGGAAAAAAAGAAGCCCTATGGAGATTCACAGAGAGGAATAACGTGTAGCGATTTCAGCGGATTTTCAAAGAGTAAGAAACGATTGCTATGGATCGAACAATTATTTTTTTAGGTTCCTTATCAGAGGTAGTTTGTTCCGTTCATCAGAGGTAAGATTTTCCGTTCATCCGTTTAGGTTAGAAGCATCCAGAAAACAACACATACTCGTACGTTCATGTCGCATTGATTCGTTTTTTCAGGCGACAAAATCTGACAATGGAATTTAGATTTAAAAAACTTGTTCTTTCGCCAACTAATAAAGCAACACAAAAGAAAGGGCGAATCCGGAGGGCAGCTATATTTAGACAAGAATTGCTCAAACTTCAAAAATGTGCTAATAAATTTCGATGATGTTACTGTAGTATGTTTATTATAAATAGCTTATTCGTCATGAATTTTATCGTAAACAAAATGGAAAAGGAAAATATAAAATATTTTTCTATCGCAGAACATTATATACCTATTTATTTAAAAACCAGGTGAGCTAAAGACCACACGGGAGAAGTGTAAACTTCTATGACGATTTTCTGCTAAATATAATAAATATAAAATATATTGCGGAAATGATTTTGGTTGCCGAAAAAATCTTGTAAAGACCAATTTCAAAGTATACAAAATTTTTATTCAAACATTATTAAACTTTTCTTACACATAAACTAGTCACAACATTGTTTCTATATTTTCTGTTTACATTATTATTTTATTCTTTATTCATTAACCGTCAACAATAGTGTTATCATTATTACAATCATCTGACGACTCTAGAAAAGAAATTATTGGCTCATGGTAACTGAAATAAGAGAAAAATGTTCTTGACTCAATTTTGTGTAGGTAATTTTCTGTTATGGTGCGCGTCTACAATTACTATAAGCAAGATTAACTTCTCAACCAAGTGACAACAAAACAAGCGGCATTGTTTACTACATCCATTTATAACATAAATAAATATAAAACTACGACATGAATAGAAGAACAAGTACGATAGAAATGCGTGACAAATCGAGAGCTTTCCAACGAGTGGAGAACGATTTTTGACCGGTGAAAAATAGAGAAGTTTCATTTCCCCAGCAACGGCTTGGTTGTACGTGAAAATCAAAAGAAAATAAACGAGTTCCACTATCTGCTTTACAAGCAGATACCATGTTACATGGATATGTCTTTTTTTTTTTTTTAAATTAATTTATTGGTTTTAAACAATTATACAATTTTTTCCTGGACACACCAAGATCTGAAGATGTCCTCAGTAAGAGGACGAAACGTTATCAAATAAAACAATAAATGAAATAATTTCATTTATTTTCCTTGGGTCGCATCCCGACTAATTCCAACAAAACATCGGTTTACTTATAGAAATGTTGAAAATAACTGTGGAGAGAAGCCACTACAATGAGTTGTTGTTAACAGTCGACTGTTGTCAGGAGGATGAAAATGTTTCCTATGGAGTGGAGTAAATGATGCTATTGCTTTACGTTAAGAATATTGTAACCGGCTTATTAAAATGGTTTATAGTCCAATCAACTTAGTTTAGGAATGTAGCCAGATACGTAAGCGCTTTCCAACAAGTGGCGAACGATTTCCGTGCGATGAAAACTGCGGGTGTTCCATTCCCCTAGCAACGGATGGGTTGTACGTGAACATCATTAGAAATTGTGACATCAAATTTGCGTGACGAAAATTTTTGGTTGACCCCCCAGAGCAAAGACATATCCATGTCAAAACAGCGTGACGGTAAAATCGTATTCACACCCCGCTAAATTTTTCGACGCGGTGCGCCTATAGAAGTTTACTGTTCAAAAACTTTTCCGTGTGTTTTTCTTCCAAGTAAGACATACTGAATCATATATAGGTATGTCACGTCGACATTTTGACCAACTACATTTGACGATTCCACTCTGATAATAGGAGATGGAAAAGTTGGATTGGTAGTTGAACCAGTGAATCAAGAAGGAAGCGGTAGTTGAAGAACAACGTTTTCCTCGAAATATAAAGTTTTAATGTGACATCGATTTATACGGTTACGTCATCAACAGTAACAAACTTTTCATCAACAACTTGCTTAGTTCGTCATCCTGCATCACTGAACGTGCATTTGCTGTTCTGATTGTTCATCCTTATTTACGATTAAATTAGTTCAGGTGGGCTAATGATGTTATGTTTGCTAATGAATGGGGGAGATCGCGTCTTTGAACATTAGCTTCCGCGGAACTAAGTTCAACAAGATGACCGGGACGATTGTTGACTCTAGTTAATAGGATTAGGAGGTCATAAGAGGGAGAGACGCAACTGTGTCACAGGTGAGCAAACCGACCACGAGTGAGCTAGGCAATCACCGGCGATTCGGGCGAATTAAGCAATTCTGGTCTACATCAATAAACCATTTGCAAAAACGATAATAAATAATCCCACACCTGCACTGGCCGAGGTGGGATATTATATTGATGTAAACGAATATTGTTCAGGATTATGTAAACCACGTACAGGTTTTGAAAGAAAATTGCAACAATCGCTAATGATTGTCAAGTAGGTAAGTAAATTAATATAAATAAGTAACTGTTACTTACTCGAAACGATGAGTAACATGTGATGCCTCTTACCTCATGTTTAATACTGTAAAGAAGTACATTTTTAAAAAACTTTGTTGATACAACACAAGACACGTCCTTTTGGTGATATATTGATATATTTAGCATTTTGTGGTTCATAGATCTTGGAATAGATTCATAGATTCTGGGAACTGTAAACCTTCATAGATTTTGGAATTGTAAAAGTGTTAATCCTTCTCAGAGGCACGATGCGCCATCTTCCGATCATATATTACATACGGGGTTTTATAACTATAGACCAAAGATTGCGTAGAAGGGCTACCTGACACAGAAATAATAAACCATTGTGTAATAATTTGCTGCGTTTTAAATTTAGTTGAAAAAAAATAAATAAAAAAATAAAAAAAAATAAAATAAAAAAGCAATAATAAAAAATGCTCCTTGCCTCGCCAGGGGACAAGCCTCCTGGACCCCAGGTTACTATTTACATACTTCGAATGAAATTATTGAATATTATTGAAATATTGGTATATTATACCATGAATTATCAGAAATTAACAAGCCCAATATTGCAGCTATATACTGCCCACCAAGATATAGGTACTCTAAAGAACATCCAAAAAGAACTGCCTGAAAGAGGATTGAAGAAACTGCTGCATCTAATTAATGCATCATTCAGATTACGTTATGTTCCGCAACAATGGAAAGTAGCAGAGATCATAATGGTAGCTAAACCAGGGCAAACCCGTACATGACAAAAAATTCTACCGTACTATCTCCCATTTACCCATTATCTCAAATCTATTTGACAAGCTCCCTTTGAAGAGATTAAAACCAATAATTGAAGAAAGACGTCTTAATCCCTGATCACCAAGTCGGATTCAGGGAGCAACACTCTACAATAGACCAGGTGCACCGGATCACCAACTTGATAGAGAAATGTTTTGAAGATAAATTTGTTCAGCAGAATTCTTGGATATCTCACAGGCATTTGACAAAGTCAGGCACAAGGGACTTCAAGCAAAGTTATAAAAGGAACTACCTCAGTATTACAGAACCCTAGTGTCATATTTGACAGATAGGCATTTTAGGGTAAAACATGAAGATGAATACTCCAATTTGCGAGAAATCAGGACAGCGTGCTCGGGCCAGTTCTCCACCTGCTGTACATAAGGGACATTCCGAAACCTTCAGAAACTGTCACAGCAACGTTTGCGGATGACAGGCCCATCCGGGTTGTTGGTTCTTCAACTTAAGAAGCCACAAGTACGCTACAGAAAGCAGTGAGCAGCATTGATTTGTGGACCAAAAAATGGAGAATAAAACTCAACGAAACAAAGTCAACGCTCATAAACTTCACTTACAGGAAGATTACCCCAATAACCGTAGTAATAAACTCCCAGATCATCCCATATGCAGATACAGCCAAGTACTTCGGCATGACTCTGGATGCCAAGCTTCGGTGGAAGGAGCATATAAAGAAAAAAGCGAAGGAAATAAATCTCAAATTCGGGAAGATGTAGTGGCTCATTGGAAGAGAATCCCAGTTGTCCATATATCACAAAGTGTTACTGTACGAACATGTGATCGAATCCGTTTGTACTTACGGCTGCCCCTTACGGCGTTGCACCAAGAAGAGCAACCTGAAAATCATCCAAACAGCACAGAACAAAACACTCAGGAGCATAGTTAGTGCTCCCTGATATATCAGAACGGATGATCTCCATCGCGACCTTAAAGTCAAGATGGTAAGTCATTAAAAATCGAGCTACGGATCACGAAATCCGTCTCCAAAAACATAAAAATGTCGAAGCACTGTACTTCCTGTACAAAAGCCGAGATTTGCGGAGACTGAAAAGGACCAAACTTCTGGACCTTGTTATATATAGCCCACTGACGTGATGAGTGGAAGTTGGTAGTGATGTATGGACCACAAAACGCTAATTATGTAGAAACTAAAGTGAAGTTACTAGATGTGTACACAATTGTAACAGTAAAGATTATAAAAAAAAAGTTTTTCTTAAGTTTAAAGAAGTTATTAAGTCAGAACAATTACTAAGCGGGACCCACCTGCCCGCTGTGACGTAGAAATTATTTGAAACTTTGAAAAATAATGGAAAAAGAACTAGGTACTCATCTTGGGTGAGTGCGGTTAATGTTAACCATAAAGATAAATAAACTTCCATTCGAAAACAAAACATGTATGAGCGCATTACCCCTTTGTATGTCAGGGATATTGCCAATCTAGAACCCTCAATGAGATTGCTTGAGGATCCCCAGAGCCCTGGCACCACGGGAGGGGATTCTGTTGATATGCTCTCAATACGTCGACTGCCCGAACAATACCCCTAGATCATGGACACAGTCTACAGGACAATAAATGTACCCAAATTAGTAACTATACACATAATACGGCGACAATTACAATAACACAATAGGACAGTAATAGAGGTTCGGAGGTTCAACCAGAGTAATATTTTAGGCGTTATAAAAAACGGACGGTAGACCTACGGTTCTACAGTCAGATTTAATAATGATTAATTTTACACATTATTAGTTCATTATGGTTACTTAGCAATATTAGTTTATAACTGAGCGTAATAAATCAGCTTTCCTTGACACTACAGAGGCTTAGGGATTATGAGATGCTGTGATAAATTGAGAGCATTCCAAAAAGTGGCTAACGATTTTCCTACTATGAAAACTAAGGGAGTTACACTTCCCTAGTAACGCATTGGTTGTACGTGAAAATCAATAGAAAACCCCACCGTGACGTGACGCTCGTGACGGACGAAAACAAATGGAAACGTCCTGTTAATCATTATTAAATGATAAAATTGTTGTAATTGTAGACAATGAGATAGTGTAGAAAATTATGTAGTTGTTTTGTAACTACCAAACAACTTTTTATTCTACGAGGCCTGACCGAATATCTTTCTTCACAACCACTAAGCTGGTCTTTACATGCAAAACAGCTCGATTTTCTGAGAAATTTGGCTAATAAAAGGGTTCCGTCCATCAATAACATGATTGTGAGGTTAGTGAAGTTTGTAGTAGGGACAATTCAGAGAACACACAATAATTTAAATAAACCAAACTTAGCATGCAGGAGCGCAGTTTGAAGAAATAGTGAAAATACGAGTATTATTAATTTATCTACTACTGATTCATCTAGTAATTTCTTAAAAAAAAAAAACAAAAAAAAGAAAAAAAAAACAAAAAAAAACAAGGTATGGATCTTAGTCCTTCTTGAGAATTGACAGGGCGACTTTTACTGCTGCTTCTACTGCTCCATTGGACGGCGGCAAATATTGGCTGCATGTCTTATGTAAAAACCTATGAACTTCGGAAAACTGCATGAATTCTGATAAGTACATATACTTATATCACAAGTCCTGAAAGCGTCTGTCATTGTGTTCCTCCGTCTAAGCGATCAATTTCTGGGAATCCGTCACACCTGCTAAACACCGTTATTGTTTTAGAGTTGTTATCTCAAAATTTCTTGACTACAAACTACAAGCTAGTTATTACGACGCGAAAACTTATTGATGCGTTCTATTTCTCAAATTTTTTGGTGGTCCTTCGAAATATTCCATCCAATTACTATTATAGAATCAAGTTGGTCATTAAAAAATGCCGGACACCTACCTACTGGTTGGTACCGAAAATCTTTCATTCATGAACACAGGTATATTGCATAAACTTCCTTCACCCTTAGGGCTGTTAGTGTGGGAAAAAAAATCCAGCATCATACCTAGCGATCCAACTCTATTCCTTTTAGGCGTTGACTCCAGTGGAAAGTGAGGAGAAACCGATTCCCACTCGTAGTTGGCTTTTTGCACGCTCTCTCTCACTCTTTTTCGCTCTCTCTGTCATTCAGTCTCTCCAACGGAAGAGCAGAATGGTGGGAAAAGAGTGGATTTGGACTTTCTTTCCTTTATCTAGAAGAGGGAAGAGAAAGATAAAAAAAAAAGAAGAAAAAAATCGTGGCAACAATGAAGTAACGGAAAGACCAAAAGGGCTCGTTATGACGCTCCAGTTGAGAGCTCAAAGGTGTACACCAAAAATCGCACTAAAAGAACTTGTAAAGGCGTTAAATGATCTGGAGTTTTCTCGGTTAGCTTCTTCACCTAAAATAAAGACGCAGGTAAGTACTATGTTTTCGGTATAACTAAAGTTCCGTGAAAAATGCTAACATTGAGCTAAAATTGATACGATTTGACTGAGTGATTTTGAGTTGAAATTTGAATGTAGGGATTTATTAAGGGCATTTGAATCTAAATTTTGAAACAAAAGGACCTAATTTCAACATACAGGAAAATCATGCACCTATCTGTCATTGATATGACAAGGTCACAAAGCTGTGAATCCTTGGGTGTGGATGGACTTGATGGTCATCCTCTTGAAACCGTTTTCGTTACGAAGTTAGATCTAAGGAAGATCGTTCACGATAACGTATCGCTTCTAATTTGATATAGAAGGCGTCGTCGATCCACTTCATCATATTCGAAGGGTCTGACGGAGAGGGAGGAAGCCATCAGAGTGAAGTATGACCCGGAATCCGTTGCAAAACTGAAATACGATCGTCTCCGCGTCTTTTCTCTTACGAGCGTCTAACATATAGCTGGCGGAGCGTAGGAGTCAAAGGGCGAAGGGGTAGGAGCGTTCTTCGGGAGGCAAGTTCGACGAGAACTGGGCACTTTAGTGTATTAACTGCCTAAACCGAGGTAGACGGATGATTTATGGGTCCGCAACGTCACTTAAATTAAGAGGACCTCGAGGTTGTGCGCTGTTCGATCTATAACGACGACTGCCCGGATCGTGACCTCATGAGCGAATTTGTATACGTGGGTGTCTGCGGTTGAGTTTCTGAGTTTGAATGTGAGCAGAGGGAGGGCGCGATTAGTTATCAAATTATAACATTTTTCATGTCTTCACATTAGCACACAAAATCGAAAAGCGTTACCAAAAAGCGACAGGTGAATTCCTGAAGATTTTCGCTAACAACACAGATTAGTTACTATAGAACTTCATCTTTGTAATTTTTCATCGCACTAAAATCGTCACCCTCGTTGGGATTGTGTGATCTTAATGATTATTTTCTTGTTAATCGAAACCCCGGCAGTACCTTGCGCGGTATCTTAGCTGAACGTGAAGAAAAAACGCTGCAAATGATTACACAAAGGTTTATTATTTATGTATTAGACAGCCCTTCTACGTAGATCTCTGGTCCATAATTATTAAACGCCGCTTATAGTATATTTAGTATCAAACTCGGAGCTTCGGACCTCACAAATGGGTTCAATCCATTACAGCAGCGGAATCTCACAATTTTACGCTTTTTAATATAGTTGATAAACAAAACAATTTATTACCAAGTCATCTTTCCAACACATAAAAGTGTTACCTATACTGTATATTGATATCATCTAATTGGTCAAATTTCAAAAAATGTGCTGATAAAATCACTGAAAATGGCTAAGAATTGTTAAATTGATATTTTTTAGCATAAGATTGGTCAAATAAAGTTTATCAACTATGAAATAGAACATTCAAAAATTTATGTACAAAATTATGCTAAAAACTTGAACTTCATTAAATTTTGTTTTAAAAAATCTATAAAATTGCAAAAATAGCCTAAAATCCAAAATCTCTTTTTGAATAGAAGAGTATCATTTAGAATACTTTTTTTTCCATAAAATTAATAGCTAACATTTTCTTTTCACTCATAAATCTCCAATTTCTATACAACTTGAAATATACAAAAAACGCTGCAAATTATTACACAAAGGTTTATTATTTATGTATTAGACAGCCCTTCTACGTAGATCTCTGGTCCATAATTATTAAACGCCGCTTATAGTATATTTAGTATCGGAACTCGGAGCTTCGGACCTCACAAATGGGTTCAATCCATTACAGCAGCGGAATCTCACAATTTTACGCTTTTTAATATAGTTGATAAACATAACAATTTATTACCAAGCAATCTTTCCAACACATAAAAGTGTTACCTATACTGTATATTGATATCATCTAATTGGTCAAATTTCAAAAAATGTGCTCACAAAATCACTGAAAATGGCTAAGAATCTTCAAATTGATATTTTTTAGCATAAGATTGGTCAAATGAAGTTTATCAACGATGAAATAGAACATTCAACAATTTATGTACGAAATTATGCTAAAAATTTGAATTTCATTAAATTTTGTTTTAAAAAATCTATAAAATTGCAAAAAATAGCCTAAAATCCAAAATCTCTTTTTGAATAGAAGAGTATCATTTAGAATACTTTTTTTCCATAAAATTAATAGCTAACATTTTTTTTTTCACTCATAAATCTCCAATTTCTATACAACTTGAAATATACAAAAAAAAGACACTTTTTCACCTATTTTTTGCTCATAGCACCCATGGGTGTGGAGCGATCGAGCTGGCGAGAAGTTAGGACCAACTAGACCCCAAGTGGAGTCTATGTGCGAAAGAGCAGATTTTTAAAGTCGATTCTAAGGCCTTT
Organism: Adelphocoris suturalis; assembly: GCA_030762985.1. Classification (NCBI taxonomy): domain Eukaryota; kingdom Metazoa; phylum Arthropoda; class Insecta; order Hemiptera; family Miridae; genus Adelphocoris; species Adelphocoris suturalis. The sequence goes on along the minus strand of CM061043.1, from coordinate 35,356,248 downwards.
TATATCCCGGACGGCGGACGGCGGACGGACATTTCAAATTTGGATTCTACGCACCTTGAAACGTAAAGTGATAAAGTTTGAGGGGGGGTTATAACAATTTTTTGCTATACGATCACATAGGCTTATTATTGGAAATAATAAACCAAAAAAGGTGGTAAGCAAAGTAGTCAGGAACAATGATAACTTCGTGAATTCTCGTCCTACGAAATCATTTTTCGAACGAAAAGAAGGCACTACATACTTGGGCACTAATTGGTCGGAGATACTAGTAAATACTGGCGAGAAGTTGAAATTCGATAAGGTGACTATATGGGTCACTAAGAGACGATTGAAATAGCGGTCTCTTTCCTAATCAGCTAAGAGAGCTACATTCTCTCCTGTTCACCATACGAAGTTGACATTTGATAGGGTGAAGTTTTAAGCACAATAATCGGCTCCAATTTTACAATTCATGCTTAAAACATCGCTAAAACGGCTATAATTGTCAAACTTACATTTTTAGCAGAATGTTTCTTAGAAAATGTTAATAAACTATCAACAAAGTATACCATCTTGGAGTATGAGTACATAATAGTGTGGACAATGTAGGTATTGAAATTTCATTAAAAGGTGGGAATGAATTGAAGAAAAAAACCTAGAAATAGAGTTTCTGATAAATCAAGAGCTTTCCAACGAATGGTGAACGATTTATGTACTACGAAAAATGGCAAAGATAGGTACCATAGCAACGATTTGGTTGTAAGCGAGAATCAGCAGAAAATTTGTTGAAATAGCCTGCTTTCCTCTACCTAGTTGAATCGGAAACAGAGATTATTTCTGGTTAAGGAATAATATTAGTATCGATTAGCTGATCGATCAGGTGTTTGGAACGCGATTTCTGCGAGACTGAATTACTGCGATAAAATTCTAAAGGGACCGTCTGCGCGCTAACCCTAATTGATCGGACTATTCATCCAATATCGAATACCTCGACATTGTGCCTGCTGCAGAGATACTCAAAAGGACGGAGCGGAATCTTAATGTTCTATTTTACCTCTAAAAAGACACTATTTTAGTTGCATAAATAAAAAAGGAATAAGATGCCAATTTTCTCTCAATTAATTTTGCATCAATTCTCGCTGTCCAAGAAACGAGTTAAAAATTCCATTATTCTAAATGTTGTCCATGGGATGACTCTTAGCAATTCGTTTATACGAGAACCTACCCTTGGGGCCTTGGCACTGTATTATGCATTTTTATGGGTCTAGGATTTTTTTTCAGGTCTCATATCTCGTCAGAGGGATCCCGTCGTTATCGCACCTTCATCAAGCAAGACGAGCTCTCGCATATTCAAGGGCGAAGAATATGGAACTAGCATTTATGATTAACGATGAGATGAAGCGGAATCATTATGTACCTACTGCTCATGAAAGCCTAAAGTGCTGAAACTTGCTGTAACACCTCAAAATACCTACCATAGGTGTTTGGTTTTAGTATGGATTTCAATAGTTTCAGTTTCTAGCGATCTTATTTGATGCAACGACGATATTGTTCTCAATAATTGTCGGCAATATCGGATAAAAAGTTGTTGTTGATGTTTTTTGGGATGCTGACTCGAATGAATTAACCTTGGTCAAAACTCAATTTACCATCTTCGGCAAGTTTCCAGTCGTATGCAAACTTAAGTATGAGGTGGGGTGCTCGATTATGGCCTACCTAAGGTTTGACGGACTGAAGCTCGAAAACCTTTCAATCAAATTGTCGATTAGCATGAAAATTAGCCCGCAGCATGCACAATCTATATTTACTTTCATAATCCTACAAAAAACATTTTGTAGAAGTAAGTGTTGTACAATATTCTTGCGATCTTGTAAAACTTGGCTTTTAGGTCATGTTAGGACCCAGGGTTCCGCAAATATGGCCTATAAACTAATTTATTTTTGGTTAACAAAGAAAACATGATTTTCTAATAAAAAAAAAAAAATAAAAAAAAAAAAAAAAAAAAAAAATAATTAAATAATAATAATAATAATAATAAAAATAAAAAACTATTGAATTGTCAATTATTGAATTTCAGTGTCTAAAAAATCAATGAAATACCATTACCTAAATATGTTATCGATGTGACACAAAAAAAAAGAAAAAAAAGCGCCTTGGTGGGGACTCCGCCCTCCTACACCCTTCGGTTGAGTCTTTTTCCATACTCTGTATGAAATTACAATAACACAGAATGCTTTTTTTCGTTTTCAATGTAATTTTCACCTCATTTCATAATAATAATGGATACCTAGGAATAATTTGTAGGAAATAACTTGGAGTCTAGTAAGTAATCCTACGTATAGCAACTGTTGTTAATTATAAGGGAAGGTTTGCTACAAAGTACAAAGTTTTTCGGTATCGCATGTATTTTTGTCATTTAATATTGACAGTACGTTTCCATTTGTTTTCGTCACGTCACGGTTGGGTTTTTGAGCGTCACATCACCATCGAAATTATATCACGTACCTATGTTGGTTTCGAGCTTCACAAAACGATATAAATAAAGAGGAAAGATAATAAAAAGGAAAAATAGTTTCGTTATGCCTGCAGATATAAGTGAAGTGCGGGAAATCTCAAAACTTTTGATGCATTAATGAGCTGCAAAGTTTCGATTGACGGAAATTTAGGCGAAATAAATGTTAATCGTTATTAAATGGTCTGACTGTAGAACGGTAGGTCTACCGTCCGTTTTTTTTCGTCTCAATTTACAATTTCGTTTCAGTTTTTAACCGGCTGTTGATCGCAAAAACACATTCAGAGCTTTAAAAAAAGAAAAAACCTCAACTTAGGATTATTAACTTTGGAAAAAAGTCATTTCAAGGCTTGTACTTAATCATTCATCACTGAAAAATAACTAATTTGTGACTTAAATATATATTCATTTATTTATGTATATATGTGTCATTTCAGACGATAACTCCTTGGGATTGAGATAAAAAATCCGTTCAGAAATTTACTTTTGAAAAACTGTAGGTGAACTTTGAAGGTGGAAATATGAGATCGTCATTAACAGAGCATTCTATAAGCCATTCAAATGCGGGGTGATGGGAATCAAGACTTAATATGGGATCACGTAACTGTAGGTTTCAAACCTAGAGATCAGAAAGGCAAAGTTCAAGGGTGTTACCAGAAGGATTCGTCAGGTGGTTGAATTGCCTCAGGTTATATAAATTCATTAACTCTAAAATAATTTGGGATTTTCATTCAAGCTCGTTGAATTCTGTGACAATCCTGTGGTGACATTCCATTTGAGACTTGGAATATTTTAATCGCCTGTAAGTACCTAGTAAATTGAATCTAGGGTAAGCTAGACATATACGTTCGATTTCATTGCTATAATTTTCGAGATACATCGGAGAATTGTGAACAGGCAGGTAGGCGCAACTTAGAATAAGTTTGCAGCTAGGGATGATGACGAAAAAGTGTTCAACGTTATCAAAGTGTGATTTCCGTTGAATGAATTCTACTTTAAAGAAACAGCAAGGAGCACCCCACCCCCAGCAGACTTCTCCAGTAAGTAGAAGTAGTACTCGATCGATCAGTCCTATAAAGTGTGTAATTTGAAAACCAATTTCGATTGAATCAACCGCCTCACTTAACCATGTTTCAGAGAAAAAATTATATCATAAAATAATCATGGAATAGTATACTTTAAATTAGAAAATTTCGTATTAATTCCTCTAACATTCTGGTAGTAGGTGGTTAAGCGTTTTTTGAAATGGCTCGAGTATCTTTCTCATTTTGGGAGTAGTTGAAGGAACAATTCTGGGAATACCACTTACATACTTTATTGTTAGGTTTAGATCTCCAGGATCCCTACGGGTTCTCAATTCATTATGGAGATTACCCAGATGCTGATGCTCAAGCTTAGTACGGTCCTGAGATGCGTGGTATAATGCTGGATTTGAAATACGAATTTCAATGAAGATTTAAGAAGCGAATGAGGAATCCTTGAAGGTTACTGATAGAGGTCCAGGTTCAACTGAGATGGATTTCCTAATACGAAAAATCCTGGCGGCAACTGTGAGAAGCAGCGGCGACTAGCTGTCTCTGAGCGACTGTGTCGCTCTAGCAGGAAGCGTCGCAGAGCGCTGACTGCGTTCGTGACGGCGCCGACAGGTGCCGCAGGCTGTCGGAGCCGTCACACGACTTGGTTGAAGTCCGTGCAAGTTGTGGCAAAAAGCCGGACAACGCATTGCTAACAAAATGTTTATCCTCGTTCATTTTTGATACGGGATTGGAACTTTTTGATTCAGGTACATTATAAAATATTAACGGAGATAGAGATAATGATCTATTAAACCGTGAACATCCTGTAGAAGTGTTTTCTGATGTGAACTGCAGTACAGGAAAAGTTTCTGGAAAAGTGAATGATACTGTTGGGGAAACTTCTATAACGCGAGGTTATTAATACAGATACCCGGATTCGATAAGTCATCGGATCCAATCAAGGTTCTGTCCAAATCACGTTGGTATGGAGTGGGGGTGCCGTTTTCGATCACGCGTTCGACCGTTTCAACGTGTGTTGTATAATACGCGACTTCGTCCGCTGTGTTCGTCCGTGGTTGTCCGTAGGGAAGGGCAACACGTTGAGTGTGCGAGTTTGACCGGAAGCTCAACAAGTGACAGGTCCTCACCCCCTCCACCAACCCCGGAAGTAATTCGGGAAGTTGACGCTTCAAGTGATGAGAGAGGACCGAGCGAATGTTATTTGGAAAAATATGTTGTTTTTGCGCCGAATGTCTTTTAATCAATGTAATTCTTCCATCTGTCGAACGTCAACATTAGTATTAGTTTTCTATGAGAATAGGATTTTCAAAATATAATTTTGTAACTCTCCAACAGTAACTTGACAGATATTAGAAACTTGTCACATATCACGGTTCCCTTTTCAAACAAGGCAGGTCTACCGAGCGACCTATCGTCAAGTTGAGCGTTCCTTCTCGAGCCTTCTATAATCAGTCGACCTTCAATAACTGAGCAACGGAAATCCTGATTAGATGGGCTTTAATGTAGATGTCACACTCTACTTTTATCAAGGTCGTATCTCGAGATGTGAGCTCTGCTGCATGGTTCGAATTCGCTATAGAGGTGATACGTAATGAACAATGAGCCATCTTGGAGGGTCCTTTAATTAGACCCCGGATTTCCCCTATCAGATCATCTGACATAGCGATTGGAAATCCTATTTTAGCTGGACAAAATTATTATGTTCACTGTTTCTATTGAACGTTTAGCGCTGATCACAAATGTTCTATGCACTCATGCTGCACTCAACTTTTTAGTGCCGTTTTTATCATGTCTGATAACCTCAAAGTTTTATGTTGTAAAGACATGAAATGCCAAAGTAACACTTTTTGGCAACCGTAATACTTTTCGGTATCGGTAACACTTTTCGGAATTCGGTAACGTTAACACTTTTTAATTATATGTGCCAAAGTAAAGACATTAAGTAAAAAAAAAAGTGACATATCCGCGTGTGCCAGTAACATTAGCATCAATTTACATCAATCCCAAAGGGTAGCATTAATGGGCTGATATCTTCATAAATTGAGATCTCGAAAACTTTCAAAGTAACAGTAGGTAATGATTTTTTTTCTTGTCCTAAAAAAAAATATTATGAATAGGAAAACAGGAAAACTGAATTTAAATGCAGAAAAAATGGTCCCAGGTGGGAATCGAACCCACATCCTCCGGTTTACCGTACCGGCGCCTTTACCATCTTGGCCGCAAGGACCACTGGATGGAGAGAGCTGGGATCTGAGCCAACACCCCCCGAGAACCATTACTCTGCATTTTTCAATGAATTAACTTTAAATCAACTGTACCCTATTAGTTTAGTCACCGCTAACGAAACGGCCCGAAGAATCAATTCTTAATTTAATTAGTCGCCGTATGGATCCGGCAGGGGGTTTATTATGAATAGGAAAACAGGAAAACTGAATTTAAATGCAGAAAAAATGGTCCCAGGTGGGAATCGAACCCACATCCTCCGGTTTACCGTACCGGCGCCTTTACCATCTTGGCCGCAAGGACCACTGGATGGAGAGAGCTGGGATCTGAGCCAACACCCCCCGAGAACCATTACTCTGCATTTTTCAATGAATTACCTTTAAATCAACTGTACCCTATTAGTTTAGTCACCGCTAACGAAACGGCCCGAAGAATCAATTCTTAATTTAATTAGTCGCCGTATGGATCCGGCAGGGGGTTTATTATGAATAGGAAAACAGGAAAACTGAATTTAAATGCAGAAAAAATGGTCCCAGGTGGGAATCGAACCCACATCCTCCGGTTTACCGTACCGGCGCCTTTACCATCTTGGCCGCAAGGACCACTGGATGGAGAGAGCTGGGATCTGAGCCAACACCCCCCGAGAACCATTACTCTGCATTTTTCAATGAATTAACTTTAAATCAACTGTACCCTATTAGTTTAGTCACCGCTAACGAAACGGCCCGAAGAATCAATTCTTAATTTAATTAGTCGCCGTATGGATCCGGCAGGGGGTTTATTATGAATAGGAAAACAGGAAAACTGAATTTAAATGCAGAAAAAATGGTCCCAGGTGGGAATCGAACCCACATCCTCCGGTTTACCGTACCGGCGCCTTTACCATCTTGGCCGCAAGGACCACTGGATGGAGAGAGCTGGGATCTGAGCCAACACCCCCCGAGAACCATTACTCTGCATTTTTCAATGAATTAACTTTAAATCAACTGTACCCTATTAGTTTAGTCACCGCTAACGAAACGGCCCGAAGAATCAATTCTTAATTTAATTAGTCGCCGTATGGATCCGGCAGGGGGTTTATTATGAATAGGAAAACAGGAAAACTGAATTTAAATGCAGAAAAAATGGTCCCAGGTGGGAATCGAACCCACATCCTCCGGTTTACCGTACCGGCGCCTTTACCATCTTGGCCGCAAGGACCACTGGATGGAGAGAGCTGGGATCTGAGCCAACACCCCCCGAGAACCATTACTCTGCATTTTTCAATGAATTAACTTTAAATCAACTGTACCCTATTAGTTTAGTCACCGCTAACGAAACGGCCCGAAGAATCAATTCTTAATTTAATTAGTCGCCGTATGGATCCGGCAGGGGGTTTATTATGAATAGGAAAACAGGAAAACTGAATTTAAATGCAGAAAAAATGGTCCCAGGTGGGAATCGAACCCACATCCTCCGGTTTACCGTACCGGCGCCTTTACCATCTTGGCCGCAAGGACCACTGGATGGAGAGAGCTGGGATCTGAGCCAACACCCCCCGAGAACCATTACTCTGCATTTTTCAATGAATTAACTTTAAATCAACTGTACCCTATTAGTTTAGTCACCGCTAACGAAACGGCCCGAAGAATCAATTCTTAATTTAATTAGTCGCCGTATGGATCCGGCAGGGGGTTTATTATGAATAGGAAAACAGGAAAACTGAATTTAAATGCAGAAAAAATGGTCCCAGGTGGGAATCGAACCCACATCCTCCGGTTTACCGTACCGGCGCCTTTACCATCTTGGCCGCAAGGACCACTGGATGGAGAGAGCTGGGATCTGAGCCAACACCCCCCGAGAACCATTACTCTGCATTTTTCAATGAATTAACTTTAAATCAACTGTACCCTATTAGTTTAGTCACCGCTAACGAAACGGCCCGAAGAATCAATTCTTAATTTAATTAGTCGCCGTATGGATCCGGCAGGGGGTTTATTATGAATAGGAAAACAGGAAAACTGAATTTAAATGCAGAAAAAATGGTCCCAGGTGGGAATCGAACCCACATCCTCCGGTTTACCGTACCGGCGCCTTTACCATCTTGGCCGCAAGGACCACTGGATGGAGAGAGCTGGGATCTGAGCCAACACCCCCCGAGAACCATTACTCTGCATTTTTCAATGAATTAACTTTAAATCAACTGTACCCTATTAGTTTAGTCACCGCTAACGAAACGGCCCGAAGAATCAATTCTTAATTTAATTAGTCGCCGTATGGATCCGGCAGGGGGTTTATTATGAATAGGAAAACAGGAAAACTGAATTTAAATGCAGAAAAAATGGTCCCAGGTGGGAATCGAACCCACATCCTCCGGTTTACCGTACCGGCGCCTTTACCATCTTGGCCGCAAGGACCACTGGATGGAGAGAGCTGGGATCTGAGCCAACACCCCCCGAGAACCATTACTCTGCATTTTTCAATGAATTAACTTTAAATCAACTGTACCCTATTAGTTTAGTCACCGCTAACGAAACGGCCCGAAGAATCAATTCTTAATTTAATTAGTCGCCGTATGGATCCGGCAGGGGGTTTATTATGAATAGGAAAACAGGAAAACTGAATTTAAATGCAGAAAAAATGGTCCCAGGTGGGAATCGAACCCACATCCTCCGGTTTACCGTACCGGCGCCTTTACCATCTTGGCCGCAAGGACCACTGGATGGAGAGAGCTGGGATCTGAGCCAACACCCCCCGAGAACCATTACTCTGCATTTTTCAATGAATTAACTTTAAATCAACTGTACCCTATTAGTTTAGTCACCGCTAACGAAACGGCCCGAAGAATCAATTCTTAATTTAATTAGTCGCCGTATGGATCCGGCAGGGGGTTTATTATGAATAGGAAAACAGGAAAACTGAAAACAGTTGGTACAGTTGATTTAAAGTTAAATTCATTGAAAAATGCAGAGTAATGGTTCTCGGGGGGTGTTGGCTCAGATCCCAGCTCTCTCCATCCAGTGGTCCTTGCGGCCAAGATGGTAAAGGCGCCGGTACGGTAAACCGGAGGATGTGGGTTCGATTCCCACCTGGGACCATTTTTTCTGCATTTAAATTCAGTTTTCCTGTTTTCCTATTCATAATAAACCCCCTGCCGGATCCATACGGCGACTAATTAAATTAAGAATTGATTCTTCGGGCCGTTTCGTTAGCGGTGACTAAACTAATAGGGTACAGTTGATTTAAAGTTAATTCATTGAAAAATGCAGAGTAATGGTTCTCGGGGGGTGTTGGCTCAGATCCCAGCTCTCTCCATCCAGTGGTCCTTGCGGCCAAGATGGTAAAGGCGCCGGTACGGTAAACCGGAGGATGTGGGTTCGATTCCCACCTGGGACCATTTTTTCTGCATTTAAATTCAGTTTTCCTGTTTTCCTATTCATAATAAACCCCCTGCCGGATCCATACGGCGACTAATTAAATTAAGAATTGATTCTTCGGGCCGTTTCGTTAGCGGTGACTAAACTAATAGGGTACAGTTGATTTAAAGTTAATTCATTGAAAAATGCAGAGTAATGGTTCTCGGGGGGTGTTGGCTCAGATCCCAGCTCTCTCCATCCAGTGGTCCTTGCGGCCAAGATGGTAAAGGCGCCGGTACGGTAAACCGGAGGATGTGGGTTCGATTCCCACCTGGGACCATTTTTTCTGCATTTAAATTCAGTTTTCCTGTTTTCCTATTCATAATAAACCCCCTGCCGGATCCATACGGCGACTAATTAAATTAAGAATTGATTCTTCGGGCCGTTTCGTTAGCGGTGACTAAACTAATAGGGTACAGTTGATTTAAAGTTAATTCATTGAAAAATGCAGAGTAATGGTTCTCGGGGGGTGTTGGCTCAGATCCCAGCTCTCTCCATCCAGTGGTCCTTGCGGCCAAGATGGTAAAGGCGCCGGTACGGTAAACCGGAGGATGTGGGTTCGATTCCCACCTGGGACCATTTTTTCTGCATTTAAATTCAGTTTTCCTGTTTTCCTATTCATAATAAACCCCCTGCCGGATCCATACGGCGACTAATTAAATTAAGAATTGATTCTTCGGGCCGTTTCGTTAGCGGTGACTAAACTAATAGGGTACAGTTGATTTAAAGTTAATTCATTGAAAAATGCAGAGTAATGGTTCTCGGGGGGTGTTGGCTCAGATCCCAGCTCTCTCCATCCAGTGGTCCTTGCGGCCAAGATGGTAAAGGCGCCGGTACGGTAAACCGGAGGATGTGGGTTCGATTCCCACCTGGGACCATTTTTTCTGCATTTAAATTCAGTTTTCCTGTTTTCCTATTCATAATAAACCCCCTGCCGGATCCATACGGCGACTAATTAAATTAAGAATTGATTCTTCGGGCCGTTTCGTTAGCGGTGACTAAACTAATAGGGTACAGTTGATTTAAAGTTAATTCATTGAAAAATGCAGAGTAATGGTTCTCGGGGGGTGTTGGCTCAGATCCCAGCTCTCTCCATCCAGTGGTCCTTGCGGCCAAGATGGTAAAGGCGCCGGTACGGTAAACCGGAGGATGTGGGTTCGATTCCCACCTGGGACCATTTTTTCTGCATTTAAATTCAGTTTTCCTGTTTTCCTATTCATAATAAACCCCCTGCCGGATCCATACGGCGACTAATTAAATTAAGAATTGATTCTTCGGGCCGTTTCGTTAGCGGTGACTAAACTAATAGGGTACAGTTGATTTAAAGTTAATTCATTGAAAAATGCAGAGTAATGGTTCTCGGGGGGTGTTGGCTCAGATCCCAGCTCTCTCCATCCAGTGGTCCTTGCGGCCAAGATGGTAAAGGCGCCGGTACGGTAAACCGGAGGATGTGGGTTCGATTCCCACCTGGGACCATTTTTTCTGCATTTAAATTCAGTTTTCCTGTTTTCCTATTCATAATAAACCCCCTGCCGGATCCATACGGCGACTAATTAAATTAAGAATTGATTCTTCGGGCCGTTTCGTTAGCGGTGACTAAACTAATAGGGTACAGTTGATTTAAAGTTAATTCATTGAAAAATGCAGAGTAATGGTTCTCGGGGGGTGTTGGCTCAGATCCCAGCTCTCTCCATCCAGTGGTCCTTGCGGCCAAGATGGTAAAGGCGCCGGTACGGTAAACCGGAGGATGTGGGTTCGATTCCCACCTGGGACCATTTTTTCTGCATTTAAATTCAGTTTTCCTGTTTTCCTATTCATAATAAACCCCCTGCCGGATCCATACGGCGACTAATTAAATTAAGAATTGATTCTTCGGGCCGTTTCGTTAGCGGTGACTAAACTAATAGGGTACAGTTGATTTAAAGTTAATTCATTGAAAAATGCAGAGTAATGGTTCTCGGGGGGTGTTGGCTCAGATCCCAGCTCTCTCCATCCAGTGGTCCTTGCGGCCAAGATGGTAAAGGCGCCGGTACGGTAAACCGGAGGATGTGGGTTCGATTCCCACCTGGGACCATTTTTTCTGCATTTAAATTCAGTTTTCCTGTTTTCCTATTCATAATAAACCCCCTGCCGGATCCATACGGCGACTAATTAAATTAAGAATTGATTCTTCGGGCCGTTTCGTTAGCGGTGACTAAACTAATAGGGTACAGTTGATTTAAAGGTAATTCATTGAAAAATGCAGAGTAATGGTTCTCGGGGGGTGTTGGCTCAGATCCCAGCTCTCTCCATCCAGTGGTCCTTGCGGCCAAGATGGTAAAGGCGCCGGTACGGTAAACCGGAGGATGTGGGTTCGATTCCCACCTGGGACCATTTTTTCTGCATTTAAATTCAGTTTTCCTGTTTTCCTATTCATAATAAACCCCCTGCCGGATCCATACGGCGACTAATTAAATTAAGAATTGATTCTTCGGGCCGTTTCGTTAGCGGTGACTAAACTAATAGGGTACAGTTGATTTAAAGTTAATTCATTGAAAAATGCAGAGTAATGGTTCTCGGGGGGTGTTGGCTCAGATCCCAGCTCTCTCCATCCAGTGGTCCTTGCGGCCAAGATGGTAAAGGCGCCGGTACGGTAAACCGGAGGATGTGGGTTCGATTCCCACCTGGGACCATTTTTTCTGCATTTAAATTCAGTTTTCCTGTTTTCCTATTCATAATAAACCCCCTGCCGGATCCATACGGCGACTAATTAAATTAAGAAGCTAAAAAAAAATATTACTCCGAAAAATCGAATAAAACCATCTGCAACGCTGTACGTAATTCCATTCGCCCTCCCAAAGGGCTAGAGCTTCGAAAAAAGAACAAGAAAACTCTTGGATAGAGAACGTAGAGAAATCATGCGCTGCTAGCGAATTTATGATTTAGACAATCATCACTAAATTCCATTAAAGACAACTAGAGAGTGGAACCGGAAGACATAAAAATTGCGCTGTCAATATCAGCTGATTTAATTCCAATAGAAATTCCAACTTTGCGAAATAGAGTTTATCAACTATTGTTCGTTCAGATGTACCAGTGTAGCATGCGTAGAGGCTTTATTTTATCTCGCATAAATTGCTTCCGAGTCTACCTAGTAGGTAGCGGAAGCATTGCTTTCAATTTTGAGACATGACAAAATTTTCATCTACAAAACCGAAATTTACACTCGCATTTTACGTTTTAGACCATTCTGAAGAACTTTCGTTCCTTGTCTGTGTGTCAATCGTGACCGCAAATCCTTGAAACAAGCTTAATTTCCACAATTTTCAACCGATTTTTATGAAATGTTCATATATTGTGTGGTTTAGAGTGTAGATAGTCCCCTGTTAGCTTCGTTGTTCCCAAAATCGATACTCCACTCAGCTCATGCGCAAAACTAAATTCCATCAAACCTCCGTCGTCCATTCTCGCTCAAATTTAGAGGATAGATAGGAGAGTTTAATTTGAGCATTCTCAAGCAAATTCAACATGATCTTATCATTAGTAGCTACTGTTCATGCGCAAATGTGAATTACTTTAACGAGCCTAATTTCTACAGTTTTCATCCGATAATGGTAAAATTCTCAGGGAATGTACAAGTTAGGCAATAGATGGTTCTCTACCAGTTTCATTGTTCCCAAATCAATACTTCACTCTGAGCACGCACAGACGTAAATTCCATCAAGCAACATTGTCTTACGCCCTAGTCGTCCGATCTTGCTCAAATTCGAAGGCAAGTTGTTAGAAGAGGATTTTATGAACCCATATAAATCTCAACATGATTGTAACATTAGCAGATGTTGCACATGCGCGAATGTGTATTCCTTTCAACGAGCATAATTTCAGTAGTTTTTACCCGATCGTAATTAAATTTTCAGGGAATGTGCGGGATAGCCAGTAGATGGTTCCCTATTTATTTCATCTTTCTCAAATAATTACTCCATTCTGTACATGCTCAATCGTAAATAATCTCAAGCATTATTTTTCAGACTCTTGTCGTCCGATCTCGCTCAGATTTGGTGGATGGTTGGGGAACAACGATTAATCATTCCATATCAATTTCAACATCATTGCATCATTAGTAGTTTCTGCGCGCGTGCGAAAGTATCATCGCAGGAACAAGCGTAATTTCTAGTTTTCATCCGATTTTAATGAAATTTTCAGGGAATGTGCAGATTAGGCTGTAGATTGTCCTCTACCTATTTCATTTTTTCAAATAATTATTCCATTCTGCTCATGTTTTATTTAATGTAATTAAATAAAACATCTCCACTTCACGAATCCCTCTTATCTAAGTATATCGACTCTGACTCAGATACCCAACAACTAAAAATTGTTGAGATAAAATAAATCACATTCCAAAAGTTCAGTTAGTCCATCATAGATGACAAGAGTTATAACAAACTCGGTTCAGTGATGAGACAAATCCATTGGAATTATATACTGGAGTTGATAGAATCGTCGATGTTCATTAGGTGATTTTTTACTACGTTCCACCAGTTCTGATTTGTTCACTGTTGTTCATGTTTTTCCTGCTAAAGTTTTGCGAACGACCTAATGTAGAGGTCTGGGTGGTTTCATTCGATTCGATTCTTTGGAATGATATCTATTAATGACAAAAATAAAAAACTACTTTTATTCTCGAAGTGTTCGAGAACTCGATTTTCAACATATTAACCGGAAGATTGAAAGTGTTGCCGTTGTTACTGACACATCCCCGGCCAATGTATGATTTTTGAGCCGAATTGAACAATATATGGTCCAGAAGTTTTGGTGAAAAGTTAAGGACTGCGTACGTGTACAGATTCTTTTAAATTCGAGTTTTGGACTCAACGCATATTTAAACGTGAACCAACAAAATTACGGGGGGTGGGGTAAAGTTTTTTTTCTTGGTCAATTACAAAGGTTCATTATTGAAAATATAAAAAATAAACCCCTAAGTGGTGCAATTCAAGGGTTGAAATATTTAAAAATCGAGATCTCGAAAACTCATAAAATAAATGGGTGATTTTTGTTGTCTGATATAGGTGGAACTCTCAATTAATCGAATGAGACCACTGGAAGTACTGTACAACCTATCGTTCACGCTCGAGTTTAATATTAATAATAATAAAATATCGAGTCAGATGACTGGGGCTGGAAGCGCGTGGAGCGACATATAAAATTACTACATTACATTCCATTAATGACCTCTATAGAAGCGTTCATGGTTGTAAAATCAGAAAAGTTCGCGTTATAACTAATCGTATCAGCTGATTTAATTTCAATGAAATTCATTCTCCAAGATGCCGTGTTTATTGTTACTCTTGTCACTTGTAGATGGACTAGTGAAGCGTAGGTAGGTAAGGTGTTTTATTTATTAATGTCGTTAAACTTGTTTGGTTTAGTTTAATCAATTTCTCTTGGGTAGGATTTTACGTTAGATGCAGTTTCGTATATCGTGAAAATGTATATACCAAAGACAACGTTTAATAATTTATTGAAGACAAGAGTGTTCTTTGTAGGAGGGTTATCAAATAAAGAAATAATAAACCTTTGTGTAATAATTTGCAACGTTTTCTTATCTCTGCTATTCCGTCTCTCCCCAAAATGTAATATACGATTTCCCGATGTGCCAAAGTAATCACATAGAAATGACAATAAATCAAAATAATGCCAATGACCCAACTTATTCTGTTCCTTCGGAAATGCTATAAACGAACGTAACACCAGCAAGAAGAAAGAATATCAGGGAAAATGATCATGCGAAAAGGTTGGAAGGTACTTTTCCAACACGTTGGTGTTCGTGGTGGGCGTTTCCAATCAACAGCAATCAATCACGCGTTCCCCTGGGGAGGGTTTGAGTAGGGAATTATTCCTTACGACCTGCCAATCACGGGGGATCATCTCGAAACACTTGGAAGACAAATCGAGCACCGCCGAGAAGTGATAAAATGGAAAGGAGAAGGGGACATAAATGAATAAAAATAACCTAAGGCAAACAACCACCTGAGCTAGAATGCTAATCATCAGTTTTATTTCGTTAAGGAGCCGTCGCAACTTGGATACAGGATCTGTTGCTACAAATACATGGTTTGACGTAATAAAAATGCACTTCCCCCCTTTTTTCAACTTTTAAATTTCAAGATTGTTTTCATCCAAATACGTTTGAACATGATCTGAATAGAGATGAGAATTTTTCTCAAGATTTTAAACGTTCTCAAATTATGTTCCTCATACCTTGAAAAACTCAAACAAAAAAGAGTTATTAATTTTTTAGGGGAGGATCAGTGCGAGAAAGACAGGATTTTGAGAAGAGCTCTTATTATTGTTAATTTATTCTGTGAATATTTTCAGTTAGAATCTTTAAAATGGAACAATATTATCAATAATGTTATAAACACTTACTTGATTTTACATAATTTTAACTTTGGTAAAAATAGTAAATTTTTGGGGAGAGACGCTCCCCGAATTCAAATGGTAAAAGAAGCAAAACCACAAAATTCGGGAAAGAAGTTGATACATTTTCTATGTATTCTTTTAAATTCGTTTAGGTACAATTTATCATTCATTGCGGAAGTTACCGACTTAGTTACCTACTTTTGAGGGCAATGTCAAATTACATTAAAATGTGAAAATAAATTAGTTAGGGAAAGTTGAGGAGTGTTAGCTTGAAAGTGAACTTTTTTCATGTGGTTATTGAAAATTCAGATATTGAAAATTTTATCAGTGAAATAGTACAATTAGGCGAAGGCAACTTCTGCAATATATGTAAAAAGATTCGGCGAGGAGGTTGTTTGTTCAGCAGCCGGCTACCCACAAATCCCATTCATGTCTTTTCATTCACCCTTGAAGCAATGGAAAAACAGCTTCCCTGAAAAATATACCTATTAAATTTTTATTCGAGCACTCTTAAGGTCATTATTCGAGAATAAAATCATAACGTGAAATAATTTTGGTTGAGACCGAACGTATTTTGGTGGTACGTTTCTTTTTGGGGAGTTTCGGCGGTTAGGGCATTCAGTCGACCAAACCTCGAGTACTCTCACTGGCACTTAGGAGAGATCGAATCATACTCTTTATGCGTGAGAGGATCAGGCTGAAATCTGTCTTCATTTTCTGCCCTTTATTCTAGGTAGGATAATCATCTTCGTGTCCAACAACACCGTCTAGCCCTTACATTCTGGGAGTTTCCTGCCTTTTCGTGGTAAGACTCCACGGTTGGAAATACGTCTTGGTTCATTCTGAAGGTAGGAACTATGCGCTCTATCACCAGTGAAGTAACTTCAAGTTCTGAGGCAAAAAATACTAGTACGATAAGGGATGAATCCGAATAGGATAATTATCGAGCTGGGCGGCTGGATCTCGCCATCAGCCTAATCAGACCTCAGACTAATCAGGCGTCCACAATGCCAATGTGGTCGTTGCAAATAGAACTCGAATAACCAAGCATTCAAAACGGTGCACAGTAGGTTCCGAAGAATCGTGAATCACAAAATAAAGAAAAGGCAGTACTTTTTGTGCCTCACTTTCAAGAAATCTGTTTAAAAAATCACTAAAATGAGAGAAATGATGGCTTAGGTAAATTCTAGATATCCCTGCCTTCAACAATGATTATTTCACAGAAATTTTATTACCGGAATCAAATTAAAATAGTAGGTTTGCGCATGATAAGAGGTTGCGGTTGATCTAATAGCGCTGAAAATCATTGGTACACAGAATGACAGACGCGAAACCAAAAATTGGGTGTAAAATTCATGTTTTGGAGAGAAGTTTTGTTCACCTCACAGAGTTTTTGCAACGCCTTCGCTACGTTGATACACTCTGAAGAAATCCATAATAAATTAGGATACAATCAATATACAATCTATTCTGAATTTGGCATTTATTATACATATAAGTCATTCTACACAACAAAGCTGAACAATAAACACGATTTTCATGGAATAACTAATGTCCAATCAATCTGATTCATGAGTGAAAGAGTGATTCATATTTCAGATCCATCGAACAACGATATTCAATCAATCTGGGTTTAGTCAAATAAACAGACACGTAATCACATGTAAACATTTATTTTATGACTTTTTACATATTTTTGTAGGTATTTACAACAATACTGTCGAATGTTGCATGCATAAATTTCACATTCATATAATTTTACGCAGCGTACAAATAATTAGCAACTTGATAATAATATGCAATATCTTAGACATCTCGAAACCAAAATCAGAGCTACGGTAATAAATTCAAAATTTTAATAATAATTCCTAATATATAATTCATAATAATTGATAAAATCTATAAAGTATATATATTTTTCTTACATTTAATTTCTCTCTCGATAGAGTTCGGAATCATGTTTATAATTATTTAACAAGCTGCACGACGTCTTTTGGTATTTCTCATGCATTGTACAAGATGAAGATAAAATAAAAAATTCTAACAATGTTAATAATATTAAATATTTTGTTATTGGAGCACATTTTTTCTGCCCCATTAGTTCGAGACGTTTGTTATACAGTTATAAACTTTTGCGTCCTAGAAATCAACTCAGTTTAAAAACAGAGAAAGTGACATCATAACGATAAGTTAAAATTCACGATCCTAGTAAAAAATTCAAAACGTAAAATATTTTATACTAAATTGCTCTAATATATAATTCATTCATATTTAATTGAGAAAACGCTCTAACACGTACCATAAACGGGGTGGTGATGAGGAAGGGGGAATAGCAAAGAAATTACCACGGTAATAAATCACGTGTTTTGAAAGTACACATAATTTCTATAATATTTTTCATTTTCTTTATTCTGTATTCTTTTTTTTATAGATGATATGTCTATATACAGAGAAACGTCGACAGGTAAGCAAATATTTTTATTTCACGAACCAAACAGAAGGTCTGAATAAAACTTATACACTGATTGTCACTGTGGGAAACCAAATATTGAAAACTTACTAGTAATCGTACCACAAATTATTATGAACTAAAACAATACATTTTATTTAATTATTAATTTATTTAATATATTTATAACAATTTGGAAACTTATCAACATTATGATATCGAACGGAAACGACAACTAATGATGAATATTGAATCATGAATTGACACTCCCTTGTTTTTCTTTTTTTTTTTTTTTTTGTTAATCATCCGACTTACAAAAAATTTGAATTTCTTTGCACATATAACTGCATAATGTTTAAAACGGTTTGAAAGAAGAACTTGTAAATAACTGAACCATATTAAAAGAACCTTGTACCCCCATCACGACTTGACTAGATGTCGATTTTAATCGGCGGCTGCAATGGAGTTGGTGCCGTTGGTCAAGGCACGTCCCAGGGAAGGTTCGTCCACACTGCTGGCCTCCTTCAAAAACACAAAATAAAACGAAAAATTGGTTTTTTAAAATCTAGAACTCGAAAAAAATACGAGTTGAAAAAGATAAAAATAGAAAAAAAAGAGAAAGAAATCCAACAGTTACACCGATTTTCATAGTTAAAGTAGGTGGTGCATCGAGCATGGAAAATTTCTTCACCTCCTCACAAAATTTGAAAGATTTTTACTCGTTGTACAGGATTCAAATGGGCCCCAGGGTAATAGCTGTAACCATTATGCCGTAATAGCTTGCCAATTTAAACAAGAGGTAATAAAAGAAAACGGATTAGCAGATGCGAATTTATTGTTCACCACATTAATGCAAACATAAATAAATTATCACCCCTGGGGTGGTTGAGATTTGGTTTAGTTAACGCCGAAATATTATATCGTGTTCAGGGTTTATGAATGTGTTTATTTTGGACGAAACAGTGGTAACGAAACATCACAACAGTTTATTATCATGTTATTTGTTATTAGTTGATTATTTGAAAT
Source organism: Adelphocoris suturalis (assembly GCA_030762985.1). Lineage (NCBI taxonomy): Eukaryota > Metazoa > Arthropoda > Insecta > Hemiptera > Miridae > Adelphocoris > Adelphocoris suturalis. The sequence continues at coordinate 35,337,228 of CM061043.1, read as the reverse complement.
GAAAATATAGAAAGACCTCTCTAATCTCTTAACTCTCTTCGCAGTTGGAATTACTGTTTTTTCCCCATTTTCCTATCTGGAGTAACTCTTCAGATAAGGCGTTTACTCTGCCTGCTCCATTTCTGATTACAGACAATTATAACACAAACGATCATAATATAATAAACTTCAAACTTCTTACAGCTAACTACGTCATCTGGCTCAATTTTGGAATACCTATTGAAAGATGAATCATCACTTCTAAATTAAATCAAAATCATTGAATTAATGAAAACTACAAAATCTTCCAAATATTTCAAAGCAACCACACCAGAATCCACTGGTCATCCCGAACCATCTAGCACCACTTTTCTAATTAACCTAGACCGCTGTGCCTCAAAACAAGCTCAGTCAATTATTACGTGTTCCCATTTCTGTGAATCATCTTCATTGCATGGGCAATCCATCTCTTTCAATCATCATATTCTTTCGATGTGCTGGCAGTGCTTGCGTTAGTTCGAACGATAAAGGCATGTTAGTCCTTTATCTGCTTGGAACTGTTGGAAAAAATTTCTTGGTATGTTGAGCCGTGTCGAAATCCTCCAGCCAGAGCTCATTCCAAGAAGCAATCGTGCCATCATGCAAAGCCCTACGAAAAAATGTCCGTGGCACCGAGGAAAACGATTCGGAAAGATCCAGTTCACTCGCTGCCCATTTAGCAAGGAGATCAGCTGTCTCGTTACCCAACACTCCAACATGGGCCTTCACCAAAACTAAGCCAATTTCCCAACTAGCCCAGAGTGCGAATTAAAGACCCCGAATCCGTTCAACTATGGGCAAGTGAACTCGATAGTTACTGAGAACAGCCAAGGAAACCTCACTATCTGTCTAAATACCTACATCATGCAGGGGGGCTTCCCAGAAAAATTAGCTTTCCGTTATGATTCATGGCCGTAATTAAATCCCACTTTTCTCTGTTATATGTTTAAAACCTTAAAATAATACATTACTTGGAACTGAAAACGAGGAACTGATGGCTTCATAGATTGACAACGTAATGCTAATCATCTTTTTAACCTCTTGATTCAACGAGTTTCGGCCAAATAAGCTAATCGGTTTCGGTAATATGAACGTCAAGTTTTTATGGAAAACCCAACCATTAACGAGTTGGTGAGTGAAAAATAGCTCTAACGTTGGATTAAGCTTAAACATGATGTCGCGAAAGCGCTAATCGTTGTTGTACGCAAACAGAGCCACTTTAGTTTCCCATTAACTTAACCAAACGGTTAAACGAGAAAGCTGAACAGTGGCGTCGAGAATATATTGTTCACCCCGTATTCGTAACATTTATGCCGTCATTACAAGGTGCAGAATTTAACAATATTTCGTTGAGTTTAACAACGAAATAACAATAACACCATTTTCTTAACACGCTTGGGTGTGGGTCATAAATACAAAGACCGCGTCAGACGGGGTACCAGCGCCGAAATCATGCCAAGTGAGCGCTAAATGTTCGTTAACTAAAAGGTTAAAGTTGCCCTCAGGGATCAATCAGCCGATCAGGACGGCTCAGATCAGCTTCCTATTATTGTTTACCAAAAATTCACAACCAGAATTAATTTAGAAACGAAATTAGCTTTTCGATTATCTTCCTGTAATTACCTTTTGCTATGTACTTAGCCATTATTACCCCCGCAGTCCCAAGGAGGCTAAGAGAACCTATTATGGTTACCAATATTTTCTATAGGGGAAAACACTTGATTTAGTATTCCAGATGGTATAAGTATAGTAGGTTTTAGTACTGAAGCATATTTTATGCTAAAAATGAATACAATGAACCCAAAGATAGGATAATAATAATAACAAAAAACCTATGACGATACTGAAGAATTTTCTTCGTTTCTGTGACATAGGCACTTAATATAACGACTATTGATACACCGACAGAAAATCGCACAAGGCCTATTCCCTATCAACTTGAAACTTCCATTCACTCTACACTTCGATCTAAAGAAAACTTATTCGAACAACTTATCAAGTAGGTGCTTATTTGGATTCTTCATGTTAACCGAGGTCTGTGATTGATCACTGTACGTACAATAGCTTTGGAGAGAATGTGAACTTACAATGCTGATAGCACCGACAATGCATTTCTCAGCTTGTTCACCGTGTTCTTCGTCTGAATGGTCCATTTTGTTGTCAGCGTCCTCAGAGTCCTGCAAAGAGAGAATCGTAAGAGTACATTTAGAATCGAAATGTAAATTAATCCTACATAACAGTCACACAAGTGTTACGAAGAGAGCTTGGGAGAATGAGTAATAATAATAAATTTACAGTTCACTACTGCAAGGAGAGATACTTCAGACATTAAAGATGATCTATTTGGGAATTTACCCTATTCCCTATCTTATCATACCTACTAATAGTCCAACGGTTACGAATTTCATGAGGGAACGAATTAGCTAACCTATAAATTGTGCTAGGGCGTATAGATTCCTGAAAATGTCATCCGAATCGGCCAAGAAGTTTCTGTGCTTTGCTTCTGACTCGTATCTTACGTTTGCGCATGATGACAGTAGCCATAGCTGTTTAGTTGCAATGATATTCATAACCAATCATCTTGAGACATTCTTCAAACCACCTACTTTTACATTTTGTGCGAGTTCGTGATAGAACATTGTGATAAATAGCTATTCTTGATATAATATTCATTGCCTTCACCACCTCCGGTTAACAAATCTATTAGTGAGGAAGCAAAACTTTGTTAAATATAACACAACGCCATTCTCCCAAACGCCGGATCCTGAAGATTGTGTCAATGGAAACTGATCAATCTCATTCATTCAGTAAACTACATAGTGATGGAAACGCTCATTAGTATCTTCGACTGATATATATGTCGCAACCCTATTGTGAAATCAGCCTTTTTGTAAAAAGCCTAACCTTTTTACAATACGCCGCCTTTTTGTAATAAAAACGTTGGAATGACAATCAACCTGTTATTTTTAAGCCTTTTTGTAAATAAGCTGGAAGAGCTCAGCTTTTTTGCAAACCCACCTATTCTATTTGACAAAAAGGCTGAGCGTGATCCGCCTTGGTTTGGTGGTCTGGATGCACGCAAGCTCGCATCTCAAGAATACATAACATCAAGTAGTAAAGCCCTTAGTAATGATTCAGATTAGTTGGATATATAGGTCAGAATAATGATGGGAATAGTTTGTCATTCCAACATTTTTATTACGAAAAGGAGGCGTATTGCAAAAAGTCCAGGCTTTTACAAAAAGGCTGATTTCACAAAAAGGTTCCGACATATATACGCACACAATCTATTGATTGTGATTCAAGAATTCATCTTATCCAGTGACACCGTAGCATAAATGGTGCGTTATTCACGCTCAGCTGATCCCCCCCCCCTACATTCACTATTCGTTCCAATGGCGGTGATTGGAAATGGAGGATACGGTACATTTACCGGCCGAGATAATGTTCAATTAAGCAAATAGGAACCCTTTCAAGGCATAATGGACTTTTTGAATGAAGAGAGGTAAAGCAAATCGGCCGTAAGATCTCAAGAGTGTGATCCGGAAACAGGATATCCACCGAACTTCCATCCATTAGCTTATTAGGTCACCTGCTGATGAAAGCAGCCGTGTCCATTAGATAAAGTCCGCGTAACCTTCTTTCGGATCCTTTATTCAGGGAACTTAATACATTCCCCCTTTCTGAGTGCCAAACCGAATTTGAAAATCCTTTGATCCTGCCTCTTAAAATCTTCCGTTCTATAGATTCATCTGGGTGAATCCTGGATGAGGGTTTCATTCAACCGAACGAGCTTGGTCTTGGGTTTCCCACCTTACTCTTTAGGTCGATTCTGATTTCTTGTCTACTCCATTTACTTATCTTTAAAGGAAAATTTCTTGGGGTTTCATCTGCCGACGGCTTTTTAGGAAAGGGGGCTAATTTTTGCAGTCATTAACCTGGGAGGGAGTAACGTATTTGACACCAGTAACTAGAACTTATGTAGAAACGAGTACCTATTTGGTCTGAGCCAATAAGCGGGCACTGTGGTTCATGCTTTCAAAAATATTCATTAAACACTCTTTAATAAAACATTTTACACTGTTTTGTTCATTCCCAAAGTTACGATTAGGATGAATCCAGGGTTCGAGCTTGTATTTGATTGGTCATAACTTCTGCCTGCAGTACCTCGACTTTCATATGTCTGCGGGTAAGTGGCAAAAGAATAATCATTTTGGGAAGCAAAAAGGAAGAAATATCCGCCAATACCAAAACTTTCACGCACATTTTATGTTTTACACAGCCCTGGATATTTTTGATTTCGTGTCTGCCTGAATGTCTCTGTTAATCTATCCATGTCACTAATTCTTTTAACAGACAAAAACTATATTGGATTACAATTTGATTCCGTTGGAATGCTCAGCGATTGTGCTGTTGAGACCTGAATGGTCGTATATGAATTCCATTGAACGACGGGTAATCACTGCTTGGGCGGAAACGTGAAATACATGTAACTGTCAAAACTGACTCTCTGGAGTTATGTGGGTTGTGTGGAAAATCATCGTACTTAAATTGCATTGATCCCGGATTAAAAGTAGCCTCCATGCATAGTATTAGGCATCAATGATAAAGTGTTTATATGATTTCAATTGATTTCTCAGATACGGGGGGGGGTCCCATTCCAGGGCGAGCCTAAGCTGCTGGACGGGTCACAGGTGGCGGACAATATATGCTCCACTAGATATAGTCGATAGCTGCGAATTGAGGAAACCTGAATAAGTCGTCTTGGACCGACGGCTATCACTAGTGTGTGGAATCGTGTCCCTCTTTGGAGTAGAAATATGGTTCACTAAATACCACATGTATGAGAACAACGACGAGGCTGCGACATGGTGAGTCAATGCCGCCTTCCAAAAGCATTGAACACCCAGATCAGGACAAGGTCTGTTAGCCATGGTGAAGGCACTTGCCCTAGGCAAATTGAGAACCCTGATATAAAATCTCCTGTCTCTTCAGGCTGGGGGTCGGGCAATGGGCTGAAAACCCACCCTGTAAAAAATTACCCAACTGCTACAAATTTTCAACACGCTATGATATCAGAAAACAACGGTGTGATATCTGAAATAAAGGCTAGTTTTGGATCTGGAATCAGATGCTTCTGGGCAGTGCCGAAGTCTCTGAAATTTCGAGTTCTCTCTTACCAATCAAAACTCACAGTATATAAGACGTAAGTATGGCTGTGAGACATGGAACCTGACGACTATCAGTGAACAATCATTGAACTGCTGGAAGCATACGATCTTACGTAAAATATTTGGCCCTGTTACTGAGAATGGCACATGGTGAATACGGAAGGACGAGGAGCTTAGACGTCTGTATGTTGAGCCGAACGAAGTAGCATTCGTCAGGCGTGTACGGCTCAGGTGATTAGGCCTTATAGAAAGAATGCTCTCCCCAGCGATACCCAAGAAGGACTATGCATGGGGTACCTGGTGGGAAGCGACTAAGAGGGAGGCCACGGATGCACTAGTTTGAGGATGTGGAAGCAGACGAACCAGATTGTTGTCCGAAGATGTAGTAGAAAGGAAGGAGTGAAGACTAATCGTTGAGAAGGCTCTAGTTCTCAAAGGACCGTAGCGCCGGTTAAGTAAGTTGGTAAAGAGGGGGTTGGAGTGTACCAAATTATTTAAATGTTGAACTCAAAAAGTAATTACTTCAACAGACCTGAGTTTAATCACATGTTTGCAATCTTTATTCGTTTAAAAAAACCTAGTGGCTATGCATTCTAATGAAAAACGACTCACAGGTAAAAAATAAAGGAGAATAACTCTCTAGTCCATCTGCTAATTGTTGGTGTTTACAAGAGAAAACGGGCCATATATCCAGTTAAGGGAAACAGTCCCGCCCATTCCAGACAGGTAATTGGGTTACGTTGGGATTCTGGTAGGAAATTCCCGAACCCTCAAGCAACCCCTTTGCGTTTCAGGTTTGCACAAGTTAAGATTGATAGAGCGGAAAAGGGAATCCAGGAGGGGATCGCCGCTGCGATCGACGGAAACTCAATGGTTAACAACCATTAAACGCCACTCCTGTGGTGGCCTATCAATGCTTTGAAAAGCAATTAAGCGTGAATTACATAGAATTAATCAATGTTACGTGATAATTGTAATTTATGGTCACTCAAATTACACTAAGGACAATTAAAAAAAAAATCAATGGCTCTAACAAAATGGACGATTTCCGGACGTTGAATGGACGATTTCTTCATAAGTTGAAGAAATATAGTTTTATCTCGGCTTAATTGTTTCCACAGCTCAATTTTCTGGAAGCAGCTATTTTTTCATGAATATTGAGGCTTTAATGTCACCTGCCTACTATGGTTCCTTATATTAATGTTTAAATAGTTATAGTGATGTCATTGGAATATTTGACATGTTTTTTTTTTTTCTTTTGGAGAATGACTGCTCTGTAAACACGAGGCAGTTCGATGAAATGTCTTCTTTCACAAATTTTTCATTTGCTAGTCTAAGAAGGTGGATGATGTTGACCCCACTATATTGCTTGTTAATAAGTTCAGTATTCCTCTCAACTGCATAACTGCACTACCTTCCCATCTCATGCTCCATCAGATGTATGTTGAGGTTTGTAGAAGCAAAACCTTCATCGAGTTAAACAGCTGCCTTATATTTCTCCTACTACCGTACATTTCTAGGCACCTCCAGCGTAACACATGAACTGTTAAAACATGCTTACTATTATTGTGACGTGTCAGCCCCGCCATGAGTAAGTAAATTGCAATGATGCCAATTTTTTTTTCACCTGTTCTACAATGTCGCTTCCAAATCATCCTTTCAAAAGTATGATTAAATCAGGAAGCCATAGCAGAATAGTATTATATCCTTTGGAAGCCTTAGATGTCTACCTATTTCAATAACAGTAACTAAAAGCAAACAACCTTTTCAGGCTCTTTGAAGTTGGTTTCACTGAATTACTTAAAACACTATTGCTAGAATAATAAATTTTGTAAGTGGTTACTCCACAAACTGGTGACTAGCACTGTTTTTAAAATAATAATTTATTAAGTAATTTAACAAATAATTCTTTAATAACTGTTTTGTATGTTTTGTTGAGCCAGGCTGCAGAACAAATGAGAATTGAACCGAAACCTGGTGATTTCAACTTGCCATTCATCGCCGACTTGCTAAGTGAGGATGGCTCAACTACGCAGTTCTTGATGGGGTTCAGGGCTATGAGAACTGATCTTAGAGAGCTGATCATATTACACCCAATTAACGGAAGGTATAAAAAGAAGATCAATACGACCAATTGTCCAGCCCCCGCGGAGCTGTCAAGTTCCCCCTGGCGGCTGATTATAATTGAGTGACTCGCGAGACGGGGTCGTGGAAAGGAGGGAGTTGATAGGAAATTGGAAAAGTAGATGGCGTGCCGGGAAAGGATCCCAGGAAAAGGGAGTGATTACGGATTATTAGAGGTTATAAAGCAATAGGTATAAGGGGGTTGGGTAGAATGAAAGGTTTAGGTGGCTCCTCAGGAAGTGAACGGGGCCGTGGAAGGAGGTGAAAGCCACGCCCTTTCGGAACTTATCACTTTTCCACGTCTTTCCTTTATAGACATTGGCGTGGCCGTGATTGATGGGATCGGAGTCCTCAATGCCCGACCAACATGGGTCTGTTTTTTTTACAAATTGACTTCTGACCCTAACATGTGTACGAGTTTTTCCATAAAAAACATTCAGGTACGAAGCTGATCAACATTTATATTCTCATAAGGTTCCAATTAATACAATTCCATCGAAATTTTCCCACCTACGCTACAGCTAGGAAAGTCTCATTCGTGCAGCATGACCTCTGTATTATAAGATTTCGGAAAATTTTCAGGTAGCTAAAAATGTAAATATTACAAATATTGTTTAGAAGAGGCTCTTTTGCGTCGCTGAATGTTACCAACCGTAGTTCTGTAGCAGTAATAATAACGGAGCTATTAAGATTTTTAAAGTTTTTAAAATTACTCTACAGTTATCCATTACTTATTTTTTCGAACCATTTTGTACCTAATAGCCTTCACACCCATTTGATCCGTTATTATACCTAATACCCTGCACGCGCATGGTCATGTGATGGGTAGAGTTGATTTTTTTTTTTAAATCCTCCGATAGGTAGCTACTATTGGTGTTACAGAGTTGCGGTAGGTAGGATTCGACGTAGTAGAGTCTCTTCTAAATGATCTTTCAACTAGAATTTTTTTCTGTGCGTCAACTTTTTTCTAACATGGAAGGAAAAAGAAAAAACACCAAAAACAAATGGGAAGCGTAACAAAAATCACGATTCATTAAAAACTGCTTTGTCAATCCGTTATCAAACATCGACTATCGATTAGACGGATAGAATTCATGATATCAAAACTATTCGAAACCGTGTCTAACACTCTTCGAATGCAGAAACTGAAAAAAAAAAAAAAAAAAAAAAGATCCGAAAATTGGATGAATTGAATAATTTTTCAAAATCCTGGTGAAATGGGGAAACAACGGGTTTTTTGGGATTGTGTTCAGCACACTTGAAATCTAGGTTTGGTATTGTGATCTCTGTAACGAAACATGATTCATTTTGCATGCCTGCGTAATAAAAAGTTCCAAGCATGCTGCAAGATCTTATGAACGGATTTTCATAAATTATCGTATTATCCTAGTATGCTATACTGTTTTGAAATTGGAGCTCGTTGAGTGCAAATAAATTGTTAACTACCAATTTTATAGCAAAAAAAATTATCATCTGCAAAGACACGTACATAATATGTATCAGGCTCCTATAGCACATATGGTAGGTAACATTTGCAGACGCTCGGATAAAAAACATAAAATTAGGATATGATTCAATTAGACAGTTTTATATTTTTGCATTTAACCAAGTACGTAGCTATTCGAGAACAACTGCAATGAAGAATAAGTTGATATTGAGAAAAGAAGAAGAAGGAGATAACCCCATAGTTACCTCAGACAAATTTTAAGTTGATAATTTAGTTTCTTTGTGAGAATGGCGATGGTGGTGATTTTTTAAGCGTAAATTAGCGTTTTTTGCTACTATTTTAGGTTCATGAGCAAGTGTCTACCTACATGTTGAAGGAATGAATTGACTTCTTGTTGACTAACTTGATTTAAACTGGATCCTATAGTGATTTGGTATGTTCGCTACTGGTACACAAGAAAGACCCAGTGCACTAGTGTTGAACACCCATGTCCACTTTTGGTACACTTGAATATCTCATCCCAAGCTGCTTTTCAAGATATGTTGTTTTCATTGAGTAAGCCAATGGTGAAGTTCTTTTTTGTACTGTTTACCTCCCTTAAAAAAATGTCTACTTTACCCCCTAAAGGACAGTTGGCCCTTATAAGAAACAGCATACCTCCCCCCCTCCCCCCGAAGGACTCTTTGCCCTGAGTACATATCAAAGGTTAAGCGATAAATGCATTATATTTACTATAAATAAGAAACATTGAAATCAAGATTATCGCCATAACAATTATCAAAGGAAGACATTCAGATAATCAGTATATCGCAGAGCTTCTTCCTGGGATTGTGGTTGGCTGTCCATCGTTGCTGACTTAACTTTGCCATTAACTTCGGTCTGAGTTGAAACGAGATCATCAACAAATACAAATATGTTACTCCAGGCTTTTGGAGTAACCAATCACAGTAACCATAACCAAACGCTGACGGATTTCAGTCTCATTGCGTCGTTCAATCCCAATAATTCCTCAACTCCATCCGGGGTAAACTGTCAATTTTTTTTATCGGACGGGGGTAAAGTGGGCATCGTCCGTCCTCTACAGCTGGTGAAGACGATGCTCACTGCTAATGATGGGGATGTTCACTAATAGTGCAGTGGATATTCACCACTAGGCTAGCACCAATTGTTATTTTTAGTGCTTTTTATGCAGTTTCAAATGTTTTTTAAATGTTGAACAAAATAATTAATTTGAATTGAATACAATTGAGGATAAATTATTTAGCCTTCCTTTAATTTGAAAAGGACATTGAAGAAAAAGAGGCGAAAGAATCTCGGAAAACGAATAATTTCGAATTACTCTAAAGAGAAGGTATTCAGAGCTATCAACGATGTGAGAGGTAAGCTTGTAGCTTCTTCTGCAAGTGATAATCGGGTGCGTCAAGTCTCTTTGGTTTACCAAAACAAAAGGTGACCGCTCATTGGAATGAAGAATGGGATCCAGCAGCATTTTGAACAAAGAATAAGAACAATGCCTCGTATATTGAATTGAAAAAAAAGGGGGGGGGGGGGGGGGGGGGACAGACAGAGCTGGGGTTCCTGTTAACAAGGGTGCCCTCTAGGACGACCTCAAAGGTTTCTCAAAGATTTGGGTTGACCGATCAGGTTCACCTAGGGGAGATACTTCTATGAGGATCCCCTAAAACCTTTGTACTTCGAAAATCACAGTAACCAGCATTGATTATTCATTGGGCTGGAAAAATTCTCAAGTACCTCATGGACTACGCTTATGAATACATTCATGATGACCCTACACATGTGTTTAATGACGACAAGACTGCCTTTTTATAACCCTATTTGTGATGCTGTACTGGTACCCAAAGGAGATAGATCTGTCAACCAGCAAGCAGGATCTGATGAAAAAGAATGGATGACTGTGCTGCTCACTGCCTATGCTGAAGGGACACTTGCGTCTTCGTTGCTCGTGCTGGAATATAAATGTTTGCCAGATGAAATCACGAATTCCCACCTGACATGGGAACTGGATTATGCAATAGCAGATGGATGGCCTGGGCCGCATTTTGTGAGTTTATAACCAATGCGTTTCACCCTCGGTTGACACGAAATCAAAACGAGCTGCCAGCAATTTGGGACACTGATGGATATACGTCTACGATATCAGGAAGCTGGACAACCATTTTGAGAAAATACAAAACTTTGAGCTTATTAGGAGCTTGTAAGTTGTGGTCTGGGTATTAGAACGAAACTAAACTAGCTTGCTTAGAATGCCTCGGAATACTAGCTAATAGCAGAGGTTTACTCTCTCTTTGGAGCAAATCCAGAACTACCAACATAAAACGGGAGCCGAATGGAAAGCCCTTCGAGCATACGCCACAGAGTTTGATTAATAATGCGATTTATTAGGTAACGCTAGTGCTAAGTGCTGGTGCTGGTCCCCGATATATATATATATATATATATATATATATATATATATATATATATATATATATATATATGAAAATGCTTTAAACTCTGCATCCAATGAATTTCAATTAAGAAAATGTTATATGAAAATATTGAATTTAAACATTTTGGAGCCATTGAGATATTTTCATTTTTTAGGATTATTCGATAGTGAAGAAATTATTCATGATTTCACAAACCTTAGGCTGTCCGTTGTTCTGAGGAGATGGCGTGAGGCGGTCGCAGACTGCATTTGCTTTTGTTGAAAGCTCGTAGATGTTGAGCATGTGTGCCGCCTGGACGTGTACCATCAGATCCCAAGCCGACCCGAAACGCTCCTTGCATTGCACACAGGTAAGTGCTACTCCGTCTTCTGTATCTATATCATCAAATCAAATTATGTAAAATTCATAAAATTACTTCGATCTTCAAAATTTTCATTTATCTGTGAAATTCCTGTGACGTTTATGATTTCAAATTACCTGCGCAGAAGCAATGAGCTTCAAACCAAAGATGATGAAACTCATAGACACTTGAAAGCATTAATAACCTTCTAGACTGGTGAAAAATAATAGGTTTCTGTTGGTTTCTGGTTGGTCAATTTTCGGTTCAGTGATTTCAATAATGAACAGTTGTAATCGATAAAGAGAAAACATAAATGAATGAATAAAACAAGCACCCACAAAATGGGTTGGTTTATATTGTATTTTAAGATGCGTGGAATACTGAAAACGAAAAGGTATACGCCGCGCCGTTCGGAGCTTTCTCCAAAACTTCTGGGCCACAGGTTATGAAACGTGGGTTAAAAATCACGTTTGGACATGGATCTTTATCAACCCTAAAGGGAAGAATATAAGGGCTGAAATATAAAAAATTTGAGATCTTGAAAACTTCCAAGGTAAGAGAGATGTTTTTTTGGTTTTCATTGTTGATATCATTTAAAAAAATCAAATTAGACTACCGGGATTGCTGTACGCTCTCCTAAAATGATAGAACTTTGTCAGGAAAAATTATCAACATAGGTGCAACCAGGACTGGTGAGAATAATGTAAAAATCGCCTTATAAACTACGACGATCGTATCAGCTGATACATATTATTATCCCTATGGAAGGCTCATTTTGCGAAGTCGAGTTTATTCAACTGTTACTATTGGAGCGTTTAGTTGGTTGGAGGTTTATTCAATCATAGTGAAGTCTAGATATTTTATTTATTTGCCTACATTTTCTCTATGTAGATCGCTGACATATTGATGACTAAGTCAGCCTATCGCCCGACCATCACGACATTAAGTTATGCAAATCGGTTGCGAAGGTTCGTTATGCTAAGGAAAGGGATCTGTGAGGCTAATTACTGTTTTAATCTACTGACGGTGCAAACATTTTAAATGGAGCTCCTTTGGGATATCTAGGATACAGTTGAAGTGCACGGAAGAGCATTGATCAGCTGACGGACCCCTGAGCCTAATTTGTTTCTTGAACAACTTTTGGTGCTGAAACCAATTCTGAACTCAACTGACTTCTTTTCAGGCTCACTGAACTACATTAATATTGTAATACATATCTTAGGAGGTTATGTCAAAAAACAAACATTGCTTCAAATCATTACAGTCTACGCGACCCCTCTACGTGGTAGAAAGATGACTTTGTTACGATCGTTTTTGTCATTTATTTTTTTTCTTGTTAATTAACATTTTCTGAAAAGCGTAAATTTGGGGGTCCTGGCGTTGTGATGGGGCGAACCCTTTTGCTCGTGCCGATTAGCGTAGACTTTAGATAATACAAAAATAGTAAACCTTTGTGAAACAATTTGCAGCATTTTTTTTCTAATAATTTTATTTGTTTATTCATTTTGCTATATGAAGAGCTAATTACCAATTGACGGTAGTGGTAGCTTTTAGGGCTTCGTCCACAGTAGTCTTCAAATTTTTGTCACATTAGTCACAAATCACAAGTCAACCTGAAAAACCCTAGGGACAAATAACGTACTTCCTCATATATTGTTAAGTAAACGTATGCAGAAGCACACTAGTTGAATAAACTGATGAAGTCGAATAAAATGTTATTGAATATTTGCAAATAATGCAAAATTCGTCATTGCATGAACTCATTGTGAGTTCATGTGCACAAGCGTGAGGAACATGTTTGGCACAATTATGTTGTATACAGTTTTCTCTTTCACACGTCACCTAGGTGGAACTTTTTCGTGCTCTTCCTTGAAGTGTGAGGTCCAAACTGAATCATTACATCATTACATTACATTACAGTGAAGGAAACTTAATTCAAGTAGAAATGTCCCTTAAGTCCCTTAGATAGGTACTATTAAATAAAAGTTATTACCCTTGATGCTGCCGTTCATGGTGCTGCACTTGCAAGTAAACCTCAGCTTGCAGAAATCCTTTTTGTGTTCCAATAGCTCCTGAAGCTCGGAGAACATTTCTCTGCAGTTCCCACAAATGAGGATGTCCGGGTTACCTGAAATATAAGCTGCATATTGATTCCAAAATGTTTAAAATAACATGGAAGCTGAGTGTGGCACATCGCTATTATATATATATTTAGGAAAGAAATTTCACAGATAAAAGACAATTATTAATTTTTGCAATGTTAGATTTAACGTTTTACAGTTTTAAACGTTTAATTTAATTTAATTTAAACGATTAACTCAAGGTATTGAACATTGCAAAAATTAATAATCGTTTCAGCCAGCGTCTTAGCCTTGGATACCACTTTTTCCCAAGCTACCAGAGACGAAAGAAAACATTCATTTCTGCTTCTATATTCTATATCTGTGACCAAGATTTTCATCGAAATATTAGATTTTTCTTTCTTTCGTCTTTTATCTGTGAAATTTCTTTCCTAAATTAATCATTCGTATATATATATATATATATATATATATATATATGAGTTTAGAAGACTCACTTAAAGATATAGTGAAAAGTTGGTAGAAATAAAATTGGTATAGGAAAAAGTAGCTAATGCAGTTTTTCTACATTAGTTATTATCTTGAAAATAGAATCAGTGTCAGATGATTAAATTTGACGTTTATGCATACGAAGAAGCTACGTTCAACATGGAAACAATTTCTGAGAGATTCTTTGAAATCGCTTGAAAGTTGTAGAAGTTAAGTTTCTAAGAAGAATTTTATATTTACACACGAGCATGCGCGTAGGCTACGATGGAATCATTAAAAACTATCCCGACAAAAACCAACACAATGCTTGATACCACGTAAACATTTTAAGATAACTGAAGTTGTTGTGATTTTTACAAGGATCGTTCACGTAAGCACTCATCTGATGTGGAGGTTATACCAAGTGAGCATTCAGCATGATAACATTAATCGTTGAAATACCTTTAATTAGATGCCTTTAAGAAATTAGACTCTTTCGGACAGTGAACTACTTACTGTAAACTTTGACTTGTGGTGGGGGGCTGGAAGACATTTTGTGAATTTTGTTGTTGGGTGAACGGTTAGGTCCAGGCGGTGAATTGAGGAGCGTCCGCGGTCTTTTCAGTGGAGGCATGATCCGCTGGGCACCAGTGAACGCTGCACCACTCGCATAGTAGCTGAAACAGATAAAATAAAATTCTGTCTTATGAATTCACTTATATAAATTCTTGCGTTTCAATCCAATTATGAAGACATTTTTATGAAAACATTTGAATTCATATTATGAATTCATAAGAACCGTTTCTCCAATTAATTTGGGGAGTAGTACCGTATGGGTCCGCTACGATTTGCTTAAGTTGTGCTATATTTTCACCTTTGTAATGCTGCAGAAATCGCAAATTTTTAATTAGAAAAGTAAATTTGTTCATTGTTCATTCTATCATTTTGATTATTTTATGAGTTTTAATCGAAAACAGTTTAAAAAAGTGGTGACCCTTACGGAACTACTTCCCAGGTGAAGAATTTCCGTATGTGGGTCTCCAAGCTCTTTTTAAGCTTTGATTCCGCATTGGTTATAATATATAAGTATAAAATTTATTTTTATTTTAAATTGGTTGCCCATACAGCCACGGAGTAAGTTGCATTGAAGTAATTCAACGTTAAGCTACACATGGTCTTCACATCTTTAGGTAAGGTGGATGTTTTGAACCACGGGTTTCGGTAGATATTTGGTTGCATGATAGCCATTCGTTATGCATGGCTCTTATACATATATAGGTAATTATATGGCTATTTTTATTTGGCAACTATGTAGGTTGCAAGATAGTTGCTTCTTCTTCTCCTATCGGAAATGACGCCTAATCTGAGATATAATTTGATCTTCGAATCCGGTAGATCGAACTGTGACAGCTCTAATCTCTCACCTGAGAGATCCTGGACCCAGGACTCGTTCTCAAATTAAGACTTTTCATAAGTTTCAGCTGAATGAGGAAGAGATTCACGCTTAAAAAAGCTTTTGAATTGTTGGAAGTAATATCTCTAAAGAGTGTTGAAGCCTCAAAGGTAATCAATGAATGAATTTCCAGAAATGTCCAAATTACTGAAATGCCAATATGACGCAGAAAGAATCTATAGATTTCACCAAAATTAGGCGAAATACATTCCATCAAAATACTCAGTGCCTATTGGAGCCCAGCAATATGTCCCATATTAGTTTTCGCAGGTTAGGAAAACAGAAGAGGAACAACATCATTCTACTCCAAACCATACAATTTTCAAATTCCGACATAATTATAATAGAAAGTAGAACATGAAATAATCATGCAAGTGTATGTAAAGGGGACTCAAGTCAAAAATCAGTTCATCAATATTGATATCTTTAGATCGAAGTCAGACGAACACATATAAAACCTCCCTATGCTTGGGTCAATATTGGGGCCTCAGTATCACGCTTATTCATATTGCTCTGACAAACATGGACAACCTTAGTAATTCCTAAGGTGCAGTTCTTGGGTACCATACGGTATCATTGGACCATTAAGAAGCAGTAGGAAAATATATATGTGCTTAATAATGACTTAATAGATGAGGAGTCAGTCGCATCCAATAAGGAATGTAAATACTGCGGCAGAAGGCTGCTCTTCCATTAACTAGGTAAAGAACTATGCTGCCATGAAAGGAAGAAAGTAGGGAACTTGTCTGGGAGAAGAATGGCACTTGGGCTAAGTAGAGAACTAACGGGACAACTTCACTGCAGTTTCGAGTGACCTCTTTGCAACCCTCTTCAAACGTGTTTTCTTCAAGAGTTTTCGACGTACATCCCACTGATTATAGGATTGTTTCACAACAAGTTGGATGGGTATCAGAACATTATGTCTTTCTGGATACATGTGAAGCATTTAATCAGGGGTGCCCACAGGGGGGGGTCACGACGCAAACTGCGTCGTTGAAATTTTTGGGGGGGGTTAGAAAAATGAGTATTTTTTTAATTTTTTTATGAACAAGTAATAAGATTTATACTAACAAATTGATTAATTACATTAGTAAAACAAGAAATACAACATTCTTTATCACATCAGTGTATCATTTACATTACCTATAAATATTTTAGTTGGGGGGGGGGGGGGGGGAGTTTGGGGGGGGGGGCTTGAGTCGTTGCGCTGGGGGGGGGGGGGGGCACCCCGCATTTAATGATGTTAGAGCGCCCATAACAGATGAATACCATTCCTCCCAACCAGTTCACCCAACGCTAAACTTTAAAACGCAGCTTGTAGGAATTGAAGGCGAATGAATTAACTTTAAGTATTCGGAAAATTGAGTAATAACCTGCAAGGTCTCGCTACAACCTGCAGGCAACCTCACGCGCTTTGATCTTATAGCTCATACGAGTATATTAATTAAAAGTACATTGTTGCCGCCCGATAAGTGTTTCACTAGTTTTCTCTCAGTAACAATTTATTGTAAATGGCCTTTTCATCATCGTCTTTTCGATCTTTCGACCTTCCGACCCTTGTAACAATTGTGAGCTCTCATAGCATAAACTGTACACATTAAAACCAATCAATCAAACCGTTCACGTATAGGTATAAACCGACCGGACATTACGGACGGAAATTCATGCTAACAAATTATCACTTCCGTGCTACTATGCGAAGTAGTAAGAGGACAGTTCATAGATCAAACACCAACTGGGTAGTACCATATTACTATGTAAAGTGGAGCGGTAAGAAATCGTGGAACTAATACGTATAAATGATAAGACATTAAAGGACAAGATAAGTGGTGGTCATGGTGGTAACCAAGACAAGTGGTAACATTTAAGTAGGTTTGTTAGGCTTCTGTTCAACCTCGATATGGCTAAGTGCTTTGACATTATCGGTCGTAACGTCATAATAGAGAAATTAGGAGAGATGACAACAGTAAAAAATGGTTTGAAAACTACTTCTCCAAAAGGTGTCAAATTGTTGAGGTAGACTCGAAAATAAGTAAAGAAATACCTAACAATTATGCACAAATTGAGACCTGCCTCGATATAAACTAGAAAGAAATGTTGTTAATCCCCGATCACGTTTACAGTTTTCAACACGAAGCCCACAATATACACTAATTACTAATTAAATACACTAATTAAATACACTAATTAAACATCAGCAATTAGACAATGAATTGAAAACCCCGCAGAACTACTCAAGATCGGCTCACAAAACCAAGCTATTTTCTTGTTTGATAAAAATAGGCCCATTTGGCGTTGAAAATTTCATGCTTAGTCAGTATGTATAATATTTTATTTTTAATTTTTTGGATATAAACTGAATAATATAGATGAATGGGTAGAATATGACAAATAAATATGATAGTATTTGATAGACATAAATACTACAAGCTTATAATAATTTAATATGGAGATTATTAGTATTAAAATGATGTTCCGCAGGCAGCACACCGCCACAGTATCACTATGGTGTAATTGACATATTTTGTACCAATACCTAATGTAATTTGGCTAATATTTAAACATTTCATTGTAATTTCGAAGATATCATTTAATTTTGTATTTCATTTGTCAATCTCTCTCTCTCTCTCTCTCTCTCTCTCTCTCTCTCTTGTTATGACCTCAGTAAGTATTCGTCGCATTACAAGAAAATGTCAAAGTAAGATAAGAGATAACATGATTGGGTGGAATAGACACACGTTACGAATCAAGGTTATCATCTGTCATGGCGGCCTGCACATTAACCGTGGAGCAGAGGCGAGCGAGGACCAGCCACAAATTGCATTACGTTTGTCAAGGTGCAATTTACTCGTCGCCATTGCCGGAGGATCGACATGTTATCTGGTCCAATGATAAGGGATGCGACCCCTCCGTTCGACCCCCTTATGACTGCGGTACACCCTCGCGCTTATTGGTGATTTGTGGGGAAGGAACCGCGGTGTGATGTCAGTATCGTCATTATCGTCATCATCATCAAGAGATGTTCGGAGGGATGTTAGGTTTCCTCTGCAACTGCTATTAGCAAAGGGAGGTTTCACTGTTGTTTTCATGTATGTTAGCTAGCTACAGGCTTTGAGTCTTGCTCACAAAAATTAGAGGAGTTTATGTTGTTGGTTAGCTACACGTAAAACTTCCTTGTTCCCTAATTTTCGATGTACAATGGAGCAAGAAGAGTACAAATGCAGCAGATCTTAGAATGGCTCACTAAGAAAGTGTAGCATTTACTAAAATATATAATCAAAAGAGATAGATTATGTTTCACGACAAACATTTTTAAAATACAGCAATCAGAACAATCTACTTCAGCTTCGACCTTTATTAAATGGTTTGGGCGACCGTTTTGGGACGAGGTCAAGCATTGACGTCCCACAGGTGTATCCCGCAGTTCTCGGGTTAAATTAGAACAGTCGGTTTTAATGTTTAGATAGCGTTACGAAGATGGGCACGTTAGAGTCAGACAAACATTGCCCAAAGTCCGAGAAATTCCTCGTTTAACTTACTCGCGTTTCGGGCGGGGGCTCGAAAATACACAAAACTGCGTCCCCTTATCTGTACGGTGTGAAGGAAAAGTAGATATGTATATGAAGAATATACGGTAAGTGAAAGAAATAGTTCACGGCAACGTTAAGAAGTAATTCTATCCTCCAACCTATTCCAAAATTTCTAAATAAATTATTACTATGTTACTATCCTTACTACGCCCTACAAGAGCCACGTTACTTTCCTCACATCTGACCGAGGCTTAGATTACTTTTCCAAAAAGTTACTTACCTTATCAGGGAATAAGAAAAATTTTACTTCAGAGGGCGTAAAGTCACATTTCTACCCACCAGAAAAGGCAAACATTATTTTCCGAACAGTCTTACGATAGAATGGTATTTTACCACTGAAAAATGTAATCGTTATTCCCAAAGACCTCATAAGAAGGTTTAATACTATTTAGAAGGTTTAATATTACTTTTATTACCAATAAATAGGCAACTGTTACTTTTTAAATAAGACAGTCTTCCTTCCAGTGCATAATAAAATGGATAAGGCGACTGGGTCATTCTCATTTCATTTGCCGCTCTCATGTCTCCGACGACGAATTCTCACTATTCTTGACCAACACTAGCGATTTTGGGGGAGAAAAGGGTAGTATAAGTTGGGAGATCAACGAAGAAATAATTTGACTGCCCAAAATCCCCTTTAACCAATACACAGTGTCGACGAAAAACCTTGAAATCCTGGAAACTCATGAGTGTTACTGTCCCCTCTTACTTAACATGTATGTAGAAGTTAGGTAGTTAGGAAACAATGACCATCTAGAACTGGCCAGGGTTACTAGCTGCAGTAGGTTGGTTCCTCTTTATTTAGAGTAAGGTTTTACATTTTTAAGATTTTTCCCAACCCGTGAAAAACTAGTTTTTCAGTCTGTCCCCCATATCACATCTGAATGGGACCTCAGGAGTGTTATCATTTTTGCGATCAAGAAAGCCGATGTAAAATGGCGGGAAACAGTCAGATGTGAAGGTTATATTGTCCAGTTGAAGATGTGAGACTGCAGTGTAGTGCTTAGAGTTGCAGCAGTTTTTACAGCAAAAGAAGCCAAAAAACATGAGGAGTATTTTTATTTTCAATCATGAGTGTTACACTAATTACGAGTGTTTTTAGTGCTTAAACAAAATAATCCGATATCAAGAACCATACTGCTTGGTGACAGGTTTTAAACTGTAGCCATCCCCAAGTTTTGCCACTTCATCATCCTGTGTGACACCATTTTTACTGAAAGTTTTCATGAGTGTTACCTCTCAGGAGTGTGACCAAGGATGGGTAAAAATATATAAAATACAAAATCAATGAAAAACTCACTGTTCATCTATAGAACACAAATCTGTAATGTACAATGAGTAGTATTTGCCGATCTAACCTCATTTTCGAGCACTTTCATATTTCACGTCTTTGAGGTTCTCAAACGACCCAAAGCGGCAAATGAAATGAGAATGACCCGACTATTGTTTTCCAACCTTACAATTTTCGTTCCTATGAGACTTGCAATGTTGACATTTCGATGGAGTCTTTGACTTCTTCTGGTTGGTTGCGACAAAATAATTTTTAATGTTTTAAATGAGTTACTTTTGTTATTATTATTGAACATAAGATTATGAAGTTATTTTTGAAACAATCCTATGAGAAGTTGTAATGTCACTTTACTTAACATTGAACAAGAGCAACATTACTTTTCAAAGCCTCCTAGGTTTAGTTTCATTACTACTAATAACTAATACTGACTAAGGCAAACATTCCTTTCTCTAATATTGACCAAGGCAATCGTTACTGTCCAAACAACTTTACAAAAAAAAAAAAAAAAAAAAAAAAAAAAAAAAAAAAAAAAAAAAAAAAAAAAAGTTACTTTGCAAATTACAATATTATTGCTTCCGAGTCTGCAAGGCAGCGGAAGCTTTGTTTTCACATCCGAAACGAAAAAAGATTTTGTGCTCCAAAATCAAAATTTCCACTTGCATTTTGCGTTTCATGGCCTTCTGAACGGATGTGATTTTGTGTCTGTCTGTCCGTCCTTACGTCTGTCTGTTCACATTTCCTTGCCACAGACATAACTTCCACAATTTCGATTGGATTTTTATGAGAATTTCAGGAATAGTGTAATTAGTTTCATCATGATTGAATCAGCGGTACGCTCTGGGCATGTGCGCATGTGATTTTCTTGTTACACTCATAAGTCCGTCAATGTTGTAGAGATTTTGGTCAGATTTTCAGGGATGATGCGGGGAAGGTCCTTTGAGGTCCCTTTCGACATTTATCATGATTGAATTGGCATTACGCCGTGCGCATGCACGACCGTTTGTCTGTCTATATTTCCTTGCCACAGCCATAACTTCCACAATTTCGATTGGATTTCAATGAAATTTTCAGGAATAGTGTGGGTTTAGCCGTAAATAGTCTCCTATTAGTCTCACCATGATTGAACCAGCGGCATGATCAGCGCATGCGTGAACGTAGTTTTCTTGTGATGGTCATTAGTCTGTCAATGCTGACCAAATTTTAGTCAGGTTTCAGGCATGATGCGGGGAAGGTCCCTTGAAGTCCCTCACGACATTCATTATGATTGAATCAGCGGTACGCTGTGCGCATGCGCGATCGTTTGACTTTCCATATTTCCTTGCCATAGCCATAACTTCCACAATTTTGATCGGATTTCTATGCAATTTTCAGGAATAGTGTGGATTTAGCCCAAGATGGCCCCCTATCAGTTCCATAATCAGCGGTACGCTCAGCGCATGCATGAACGTAATTTTCTTGTTGAAGCCACGAGGAAGCATAAAAATGGCCATAAAAATTAAAAATGTGATAAATACTTTTAACCTAATTATATTTATACTATCTCTATTCGAAAAGTTGGTTCAGCTTACGCAAACTGCAAAACTGTTTTTGTATCATTATGTTTTATGTATCAGAGATATTTTGTGCTAATAGGAATTAGAAGCAACAATATTTTTAAAAATAATAGGTTGTTGAAAATATAATAGTTATCCCGTTTAATGTTGAAAGTATGAATAATAAGATCCAGTGTTAGGAAATAAGATTCATTCGGTGAATTTTAAAAATATAAATGATAAAAAAAACCAATTAAATGATTTCGAAACATTTAGCGAGTCAAAATAATAATCACGTTTAATGAAGTCTGTTTATTTCTTTGAACTTCCTTAGAGATGAGTGTGACAGACGGCTTCGCTGTATTCAAATTACCACCCGGCCTCCGTTTTAATTATCCCCAAGTGCGAAACACTGTTTTTACAATTCGACCCGCAAGATAATAATTATTTTATACAATGTTGATTCAGAGAGATAGGAAAATGGGGTTGAGCTCCTACATTCGAACGCATCACGATTACAAAATACTACTTCTCCGAGAGTAATTCCATGAAAAACCAAGTCAATTAAAGGATAATGACTTTTATCTTACGGTCTGTGTCACGGTATCCTATAGTGATGACAGTAAACTGAATATACTTTCTATAAGTAAATTAAATAGTTTGTTAGACCAAGTCCGTTCGTATTTATTTTTGTGTGTTAGTAGGTTTGATGGGCAAGGATACCATTGATGAACAGTTGAGACCGTAGGTATGTTAGTGAGCACGCAAGAGTGACGCTGAAGTACATTAAAGGAATCAAGAAAATAATATATAATTATATATATACATTTTGTGCATATTTTAGTTTATCATTTCTATTATATGAACCTTTGTTAGTAATTTGTTAGTAGTCGACCAAGAAGTGTAATTTTAAACCCCTCCCCCCTCCTCATAATTTGTTGGTTTCAAGACTCGTAGCTTCAAGCTTCAACATACGAATATATGTGTGGCATTCCAGACGGTAACTCTCCTTATGATTGAGATAAAAATTCTGTTCTTGAGCCAAAAAATCAAGCTTTCTAATCGGAAGGACGAGTTTGTTGGTCAGCACTTTATTTTATGAGCACATCAAATAGGTCATATTTCAAAAAATGTGCTGAAAAAATCACGAAAAATTGCAAAAAAAACGGCTAAAAATCGTTACATTTATCACATGTAGCAGAACATTGTTCAAATAAAAAATCAAATCTAAAATAGAACATTAAAAATTTATGTGCAAAATTAGGCTGAAAAATGTACTTAGATTCCATTACAATTTGCTATAAAATCGATAAAAATTGTCAAAAAAACAAAAAATCCAAAATCTCTTTTTGAATGGCAGATTCTTATTTATAACATTTTTTTTGTCATGAAAATAATAGCTATGAATTACTTTGAACTCAAAAAGCTCAAATTTTAAAACAATTTAACATAATATAGTACGATAACTTACGAAAATTCGCTCATGCGTTCATGCTGCATGACTGGAACTTTTCTTGTCAATGTATAAGCCCTTGAGGAGAGAAAACGGATGGATGTACAGCAATCCGGGTGGTTTCATTCGATTCTTTTGGATATAATGTATCGTTGAAAAAAAAAAAAAAAAAAAAAAAAAAAAACTGTTACCCTGAAAGTTTTTAAGATACCTATCGATTTTTGAATATTTCTGCCCTTAAATGCTACCCATTATGGTCGATCGAAATTGATGCCGAGCTTCTAAGACCTAATGATGTGATTTATGACCCGAGTTTTATAAACTTTGAAAGCTTTGGACAGCATACTTAGGACGGCGGACTTATGGGATTGTTTTTATCCGATTTTCAGATTCTATTGCTAAAAAAAAACCGAAAACATTGTTAAAATTGATTTTCTCTTGGTCGATTACAAATGTTCATTATTGAAAATAATAAACCAAAATCGCGTGATTTCAAACGACTTACGCCCCAATCTAACTGCTTCTAATCCAGTTACTTTGGGCTATTATTGTGGAGGCCAGGAAGCTACTGGGGACAAGTCAGTCAAAAAATGGTCATATAGGAAACAAATTTTGATCAAGGATGTATGTATGAAACTAAGAAAGAGTGATCGTGCAATGCACTAAATCATCTAAAACACAGTTTCGTTCTGAAAAAATGCATTTGCTGGAAATTAACACTAGAACGAAAAAAAAAAAAAAAAAGTTAGTCGCCCAGGCCCTCACAGCGTAAGTACTGCGGTTGTACCAATTCATCTTCCTCTCTTACTTTTTTCTCAAACGTTCTAGATAGCTTGAGGTTACAAAAAAAATTTTGTTTCATTCTTCAAAGGAGGGATTCGGGGTTGAGCGACCAGACGCGGCAGGACGGACCTCAGCGAAAAGAAGCACCACTTCAATCAAGTAATTAGTTCTCGTGGAAAAAAGTCCCTTTCCCCCAAGCCACCCTCTTTTACCAAGATTATTTCGTTTCTAATTAACTGATGGTAATTTCCCCGTCTTTTTTTAATTCTGTGGGAGAAGGGGGGTGGGCGAGCACCAAGGAATAGGGTGGTTCTAAGCCCCCTAATCCGAATCCATCCAAGAAGGTGATGAACTGTCTCTAATCATCGGGAGAGAGTTCTCAATTTCCTTCCTTTTTTTCTTTCCTTTTCAAAAAAGGAATGATTATGTTCGAGTCTCCTCAATTTACTTGATGGCGTTACGACGAACTGAGAGGGAAATTTTTATTATGCTGAGGATTATTATCTTAAAATTTTTTCAGGGGAGTTTATTCTTTATAGCTGTACGTGACCGGACCAACTAAAAAATAATTGAGATGGTAACTGTAATTGGGGGGACACAATCTTTCTGAATTCAATCTAATTGTCATCACTTCACGCTATACTATAGGATACCAGGAAATTTTTATAATATGAGGACACGTGGTGAGAGGTAAAGGGTTGTCTTTGAAGTTTAGTTTAAATCTTAAATCACGGCACTAAATGAGCGCTGTATCCAAAGTGACTTACAAACTGATCAAACTCCGATTTCATGCAAGAAAATAAGTAATTTTTTTCTGCTCTCTATTGAATCACGGGGTATAATTTTGTGCTTCTACATAATAACAACAAATCCATGGTAATTGCGTTATCGAATCGACTAAACGACCTTTGTCGGCGTTCAATGTGTTGAAATTTACCTATCAGTTCGAGTGATTGAACCCATAGAATCAACCTTACGAAGGGCACTGGTGTAATAAAACTGGATTTACTCGTGCTATGAAACGGTAAATTAATTAATTAAATGTTTTTTCCCTGTTCTTCTTAGCTGAAATATATTATTTAGGGTTCATCCTTAATAGCTTACAAATTTATAGATCAATAACTATACACAAAACCATATGTGTATTTTGCATTTTAATCAATGAAAGGCAGAGCTCTTTCATAATACGTAGTATTTTCTTATTCAGCGTCAAATTTCCTATAAGAATTAAACAAGAACAGCATTTTCTTCAGTTCAACTCTATTCTTTTAAAAGATCGATAAAAACTGCAAAAAATTGACATAAATAATAATGGAAGTTTACGGAAATTCACTCATACGACAATGCTGCAATTTATATACATATACATCAAAAAGTAGAACGTCGACCCTGACCTCACCCTGTTGGCTCAGGCTTAATTTTCTTTGCATACTCTGGGAGGGGCATACCCCCTGATTCGCTTGATGCCAAATATGTAACGTTAAATCGATTCAATATAAGCTAAAACGAGGCGTCAAAATGCATGTTTTTGGACTTCCTTTATTTTTTTCTCGTCTCACCTCGTTTCTTTGCCGATATTCTACCTGTTCCCCTCAGCCGATTTTGATGAAATATGAAGCATAGGATACTTCTGGTCCAACAAAGTGCCTTTTGGAGTCTTGGAACCACTACGACGACGCCCTCTTCAGCCGTGTGAATTAATTTTCTCCCGTTCATACTAGGAAGTTTAAATTCGATAGCAAGACTCTCTGGGACATCAAGATACGAATAAACTCAGGGGCTCTTTCCTTATCAGGCGAGTGTGCTAAATTCTCTCCTGTTTACTCAAGGCAGTTGAAATTTGGTAGGGAGACTCCCTGGGACTCTATGGGACGAATGAATTGATGGACACTATTCTGGTCAGCTGAGTTAGCTAAATATTCTCCTATTCATCTCAGGAATGTGGAATTTGATAGGGAGTTTCTCTAGAGTATGAAGGGATGAAAAAAATGTCGGGTTCTATCCTGATCAGCTATGTGAGCTAAACGCTCTCCCGTTGACTCTTGGAAATTTAAATTTGACAGGGAGCTTCTCTCGTACAACAAAAGATTGCGGATGGATCGAAATTGAAATTAGGTACTTCTTATACACATGCAACATAAAATATCCAATTTCAAAAAGTAGAAAACGGAAATAAATCCTTGAAAACAAATCGCAGTGCACATTAGGATCACTCCCCCCAGCGAACGCAGAATGCTAGATCGAATAATGACGACCTATCGACAAGAAGTTAACTATTGTTTCACGAACAATAGAAGTGCAAGAACCCACTCTGTTCAGCCCCCACATCGTCTCTCAACTCAATCCATTAAAAGTCGTTTTTCAAGCAAATGGATTGCTTTCCACTTTTTCGATGCGCACTCTTTTCTTTTACGGATGTACGAATGTCCGAATCGGTGGAATTATTCACCTACCCAGAGCTGATATAGGGATTCAATTCGAAAACATTTAATGAGCCTGAACATTAGAATATAGAAACCGTTTCTCTTTTTTGTTCTGTTAATACTCCGAAGCTTTTGTTTTACTTGATGCTCAATATTTTCAATAACAAATCTCTGCAGAACTCCAAGATCAAAAACTGCTTAACCCTTACCTCACAACTTGTTGGTCTACGTTTAATCAGGCGTAGGATCCAAAAAAATTAAACTAACCTGCCAGGTTGACGAACGCCGTTGGGATGAAGGTAGACCGAATGGTGGGCCAAATTTATTGAAATTTCTATCGAAATTATAAATAGCTCAATGATACCCGGAAAACCCCGCCATACTCTCATCTATTTCTAAAAGCTAAAATTTTAAGAGGGGTCGTATTTGACCGTCTACCAAGTTGAATATGGCGCAAATGTAGGTTCATCTATAGCATTTGCTTTTTTGTATCATTAGTAGGTACCTTCTTATTATACATGTAGGTATGTATAAATAATTCAATTTCTTAGATAATCCTACAATATTCAAAGCGGGTGAGAAATATATGGTTGGGTGAGAAAGAAAATCAAGGTGGAGCGTGAAATTAGTTGGGGCTGTCACATGCTGAAAATGAACTAGAGATACAAGGACATGAGGTTCGCAGTCGTTATTTCTGATGCGACCGTGATGAAATTCATATGGCGTAATCAAATAATCATTTCCTAACTCCCCTCCAGCATTTGAGCGAGATCAGACGAATACGCTATGCGAAGATGGCGCCAAACGGAATTTACGTTTGCGGATGCGCACTGATAAATATTAATTTTTGAGCAACAACACTGATAGAGGAGTATCTTCGGCGCATTTTTTTCCAGAATAATAATAAAGCCGAATGAAGCAATGCCGTATACATGCTTGTTCAAGGATTTCGAGTGCCGTGGTATAGTCACGGCCATGACCTTGATGTTATTCGCTACCTCTCCTTCAACTCAGATATGTAGAGCAATACTGTAGGTCGTTTATCTTAGCCCATCAGGTCCGCTCCAGTTCACGCTACCACTTACAAGCTGAGCATCCAGGATCATGGTAGATATAATTGCTGGTTTGATGACAACGATATCAGGCTTTCCCCCCAGTTTTTCCCATTTCTCTTCTCTACGTCAAAACAATACTTGGAAAAAGCATCTTGACGTAGATGCGGGCACCGTGTCTGTTGATACTATTGTACCCCATGATACAGATTCTCGTTTTCACCCTGTCAGGCATGGCGAAGGGTATATACTACCTTGCGACTACTCCAAGAACATATCACTAGGGTGGCTAAAATACCCATCGGATGGCGTGAAAATGGCGATAGTCAAAGACCCCATACCCTCAGAAGCCTATCCCACCCACTGGAAGGAAATGGGGGATTCTGAGCACTGTCGGAGTTCTTTACCATGATTCATGTAGTGCAGCAGTAAACTCAGCAGATGAGGTGGGTTTTGAACAAGTTGGTGGTGCTCGGTTGACTTTGTCAAACAACTGCTGTTTGACAAAGTCAAAGTCAGCAGTAGTAGGGGCGGCCTCTCAGCCTCCAAGTTCAAGGATGTTCTGGCAGTATGAAGATGGGTATGAAGATGCTTGCTGAGATAGAGTCGAGCCCACCAGCTATGACCAGCGTGAGGGCTTACCGATTTGTGACACCAAGTGGAAAGCTAGGCCAAGAACGCACAGCAGAACAAACTTTTGGCCTAACTCAGGCGGGGATGGGGGAGTATTTAATGAAAAAGCTCTCCTCATCCACCACATTCCACATGCCACTTATGCTGGCGACCTGAAAAGACCAAAGAGACTGAACCACACTTAACTATCTGGTTTGGCTACCAAACACACTTAGCTACCTGCTCACAAAAGGCATTGAAGTGAATATGCAAGCCATACCAGGTTTATACGAGGTTTTGATGATCTTGTCCATCTCCAGCTCCGTTCAGTTTCTCCACAACTTCACTAGCCAGATGCTCCCTCTAAAATTTTTGGGCTCGCTGGTATTCCTCCCGACTTGCTTGATTAGAAGCTCTGCGACCTCCACGAGGTATCACAGGTTGTGACGATCAGTATTTGATTTTCCCATAACAGAAGAGCCGAATTAGAGAAAGGTCAAAAGATCCATTTACACGAGTTTCACCCCCTGATCGCCAGAGGGTAATTCTGCCACTCAAAAGGGTACCACGGCTAGAACGTATGACCATGACATGGGTAGGGATATGAGGGAATTCCGAAAAGTTAAAAACACCCTCAGTTACCCTACTACAGCCACCAGAAACACCTAAAAACATAAAGAAAAAAATCAAAGTTCTTCAGGATAATCTAATAAAACGCAAAATGCGAGTGGAAATTTCGATTTTGAAAAATAAATATTTTCATCTCCAGTGAGTGAAAACATTGCTTCCATAATCTATTATTGGTAGAAGTATCAGCGTCGTACGATTTTAGGTCTCCCATTCTTGTAAATTCACTATGGACTCAATTCATCATGACTTATTAGTCATGACCTATTAGTCATTCCCCTGATAAAATCGTACTTTCCATAAGCTCACATATAATAATATAGTAATAATGTGAGAATGTAAAACCGTTCCAAACATGCAATTCGTTTGCCTTAATTTAAATTTACCGCCTTTCACAAGGGAATCCTCCCCTGAATATACACCCGCTCACCGTCTACTTACCTCTTTAACTCTCTGAACGTGAACATTGAGAGAACCCCTTCCTTTTGAAACTTGGCCGTGAAGGCAATTAGTTGGTTCACTAGACGGCATAAATCTCCCATTTCGACCTCCAACCCCAACCTCCGGCTCTGGGTTGATGTCCTGGGAGAGTATCTTGGGTTTTGGAAAATTTACTACGATTGCAACTTAGAGTATGAGGGAGGTAGGAGGAAGAACCGAGGGAAACACACACTCAGATGAAGGGAGCACGAACATTAAGGCCCTAGAGACCCCGAGGGTTAGCTGGTAACAAACGGATTTTTTTAAAACATTTTTCGTTGTTCAATTTAATTAATAAATGCTTTTTTGAGGGGTTTCTAAAACTTCTTTTTTTTTTAAACATGCGGTGTTTCACAACAAGACTCATTACCGCTCTCTGCTCTTCGAACTCATTATGCTGCTCTCCAAAGGTAGCTTTTGTTTTGACACATGAAACAAATACCAAAAATGGATCACAAATACGAGTATATGTTTTGGCTCTTAATCCACTCACGAGTCATTACGTCATAGTACGTCAGTAATCCAATGGAATAGGTATGTCAATCGTTACATGATAAGCTGAGTTTAACGTGGCGTTACAGGCATTGTTGTGTGCTCTGTTGTTTCCTTAGTCGATGAATTTGGTAGCTTGTTTGCATTTAATCCAGTGTGTCTACGAAACCAGTCAAACGATGTTTTCTATTGAAGGTGAGAATTGAAATTCGAGACCGCTTTCAGCCTATTCTGTTCCAATTAGAGGAGGCTATAGCTACCAACGAGGCAGATACTCTACATCTGATCTCAAATCCAATTCGATCTCATCATTTCTTAGGCATCTAATTACTTCAAGGTCAGGGTACACTTTGGCCTGATTATTACTGTATCAGCTCGCTAGTCTGAATGTTCATGACTTCAGAACTTTTACATTGTTTAGCACGAATACCTAAGTTGTTCCCTGATTCTTCTACTGATTTGCTTCCATCGGTAAAGACTTGCAGAACAGGTAGACTAATATCCTGAAGTTTCTCTGCTACCGATTCTATGCATGCTTTAAGACTATGCACTATTATTTTGTATACGCTGTAGGGGAGAATTAGTGTGTATTCGAAAGAAAAATAAACTATTCACAGATGTCAGTATTATTAGATGCTTCCAAAATGGCACGGGTAAGGAATTAGAATTTAAGTCCTTTGACTATACCAAAATAAGGGTACGTTCACATTAGCTTCGAGGTGGGAATGAGAAAAAATTCATTCCCGGCATTCCAATCGTATTTACGAGAAACCTCCAAGTGACCTACAGTAATGTTTTGATTCAAATATCGCGTGCAAGAGCGTCATTCTGCCTCATTCTCGTTGTAGTAATGGTTGTTGAAGTGCCCGCAGCGTCGTTAGTTGCACTGTGTCCTACTGAAGTTATCTGAGGCACATGCTCTTGATTAGGCCAATGTTTCTACCTTACTTGAAGATTGACTGCGAGGATAAGGTGCGGTGAAACAGCGGATCGCTAATAAACATATGTATTAGGTACTAGTTAAATGCGACAGTCAGCAACAAAACATCACTCTTTATTGGTTTTGAAATCACGTAAGATGTGATCTACGTATATAGGCCTGGGATGATCGAGCTGGCAAAAACTTAGTATAACATGTACGCAATTTAAAAAATGCAAACACTTAGGGCCCGTTCCACCACCAAGGATCATGAACTAATCTAGAGTTAATCCAGTTACGTCACTCCCGTTTTTGAGGTACAACTCCCGAGTTGGGATTAACCCCCTATGGTGGAACGCGCCCTTATTGTGTCATGCTCCAATACTGAAACCGTGGTTTTAGGTACCTACTATTCCTCTAAAGAAAATCGACGATAATTCGAGCGGACGAAAGACGATTATGGCAATCGACGAGCGCACCCCTCTCCCCAGTTCCGCGACTTGTTAACTAACTAAGCCAATCCGAATGATGCAGCTCCGCTCGCACCTCCGGATCCCGGCAGAAGAGGAACCTTGATTGCATTAATTACCGGTTAAGGTTGACAGAAGGGTTAGACGAGTCCCCCTAACCCCGGAGGGCGGCTGTACCTTCCAAAGTAGACACTAATTAATCCCAAATGAGACGGCGAGACGAGCTCAGTGGTTCAGCTTCCCTTGCAAGAGCTCAGCCTTTCTCGACGTGCCCCTTCCCCCTTTCGGCATAGGCAACCCCGCACGTCTTCCGTTTGCTTGACAAATAGATGAGTCATCTTGAGCCCCCGTGAGCAGCTCCCTAATGAGCCTCGTTATTTCCGCCTTTTATTTTTGTACATTTTTTTTTCGTTTGCTTGCGAATTTTTATACAAATATTTAATCTTTTCTCAGCCTTTCATGCTCCATGTTTGAGTTTTAGCGAATTTTCTTAGAGAATAAAGCTATTGCAATGGCTCCAAAAATTGTAAAATAAAAATTTTCTTCATCGAAATCTGTTTTGAGGCATTCTGAAATGATTCCTGTATTTTAACGCTTTTTTATATGTATATATATATATATATATATATATATATATATATATATATATATATATATATATATGTGTGTGTGTGTGTGTGTGTGTGTGTGTGTGTGTGTGTGTGTGTGTGTGTGTGTGTGTGTGTGTATGTATGTGTCATTCTAGACGATAACTCTCGATAGAATTGAGATAAAAACTTCGTTCTTTAGCCAAAAAATCAAGCATTTCAAAAGAAATGATGAGTTTGTTGGACAACACTTTTTGAGCACATTAAATTGGTCAAATTTCAAAAAATGTACTTAAAAAAAAAAATCACTAAAAAAAGGCAAAAAACCGCTAAAAATTAACAAATTTCTATTTTTAAGCAGAATGCTACTCGAAAAAAATTAATCGAACATGAAATAGGACATTTACAAATTTAAGCACAAAATTGTACTGAAAAATGTACTTAAATTTCATTAAAATAAGCTAAAAATCGATAGGAACACTTAAAAAAATTGTAAAAATCCACAAAATCGTTTGTTCATTGGAATATTACTGACAAAAAGTTATTTTGCTATAAAATGTATAATACAATTTGTCCCCAAAGTGCTCAAATTTAAACAGAATATAACATAAATGTAATACGACCATTTATGAAAATTCGCTCATACGATCATGCTACATGACTGGAACTTTTTATTCTAAGAAACGATTAAATTCGTCCGTGTCTCCTTCAATAGTAACTATGAATTACACTGTGAGCTGTTACTCCCTGCCGTTTTGGGTCAACTTGATAGGCACTCAGACGAAAAAAAGGAAGAAAGCAAAAAATTCAACTTATGCTGAGCTACATGGTCTGATGTGTGCCGGCGAAGAGAATACGGTCTAGTTCACCTTTGTAATTCGTAAGTAGGTACGTTAAAACTCAAATTAAAACCCATCTGGTCGATTGGTTTACTGTGGAACATAAGGTGACGATTTTGGTTTATTATTTTCAATAATTAACCTTTGCAATCGACCAAGAAAAAAATTTAACACCCACTCAGAATTTCTTGGATCATTTTTCAAGATGCTTAGAATCCGAAAATCTAATACAAAAAATCCGTCTGCTGCTTTTCTCCGAAAATACCAGACCGAACTATATGAAACTTGTGTTAAAATCACATTTAGGGTCTAGATGGTCCTAAAACCTCGGCATCAATTTTTATAAACCTTAAAGGGTTTTATTGAAGGGCTAAACATTCAAAAACCGAGATCTCGAAAACTTTCTAAGTAACAGTTATAATTTTTTGCTTGTCAATGATAAATTTAATCCCAAAGAATCGATTAAATCCCTAAGGGCTCGAAAAAACCTTCGAATTTCTAAGCGCGAGCAGATAGTGAAATCATGCATTGCTAGCGGATCTATTGATTAGATGACCAAGCTCTAAATTCCATGAACGAAGAAGAGAAATAATTCCATGAAAGACAGTGAGACCGGGATACAATGAAATTACCTTATAAATGTCAGCTGATATAATGCCAATAATGAAAATATCAGGTCGTATACCTAGTTCCAAATGGATTTATTCTAACTTTCCGAAATCGAGTTTATTAACTATTGTCCGTGTGGAAATACCTGCTGGTGAATCATTGGTACCTATATGCTTAATTTCATCTCTTAAATTGCTCCAAAGCCTACCTAAAGGTAGCGGAAGCATTGTTTCCGCTTTTGAGAGATAGAAAATTCTTAGTTTCCAAAAAATCAAACGGTTGTTGTTTTCTTACAGTGGTAAAATTTCCTCTCGCATTTTACGTTGTAGACCACTCGGACAAATTTTTGTTCTGTGTCTTTTGGTGGGTGTCTGCCATGTATCCTCAAATCCTTGTAACAAGCTTAATTTTCACTATATTCAACCGATTTTTATGAAATATCCACGGAATGTGCGGGTTAGGGTGTAAATGGTCCTCTATCAGTTTCGTTGATCCGAAATCAATACTTGACTCAGCGCATGCGCAAACGTAAATTCCATCAAGCATTATTTTCTCACGCCCCCGTCGTCCTTCTTGCTCTAATTTGGTTGATAGGTTGGGTTTAATTATTATTTAATGATTCCGTATTAATCTCAACATGATTGCATCAATATTAGCTCCTGTGCATGCCCGAAAGTGTACTCCCAGGAACAAGATCTAGTTTTCATCAGATTTTGGTTACATTTTCTGAAAATTTGTGGGTTAGGCTGTAGATTGTTCCCTACCAATTTAATTTTTCTCAAATCATCACTCCATTCTGCGCATGCGTAAATTACTTCAAGCATCATTTCCAAGTTTTTCTGCAGGGTCTTGGAACTGTAAAAGTGTGAACCCTTCTCGGAGGCATGATGTACCATTTTCTGATCTAATATTACATACGGGGTTCAATAATTATAGTTCAATAATTATAGTCCAATGATCTGCGAAGAAGGGCTATCTAACACAGAAATAATAAACCAATGTGTAATAATTTGCTGCGTGAATATTGTAACAAAATATTAGGATGCATTACTGAAACGTTCATACAAGTTTCCCTGTTTTCAAATGACAAAAATAACGTGTTAATGTGGTGGAACTATGTAGGATCTGCAAGGAAAATACCACCCAAATTACCACCGGGACTTGAAGTCGAAACTTGAGGTACCTCCGTATCTGAGGGGCCGAACACAAAAGGAATGAAGTATGAAGAGAAACCGTTGGTAGATCGCGAATTAAACGTGTTATTTATACAGTCAAAACAAACAGAGGAATCTCACTGTTTCTGGGAGGGAAAATTGCCTTTAATATTCCAAGAACCCAGAGGGCCGCTTCCGTCGGGGGAATAAGTTTGTTGTATTGTTCGGCAGGAGATCCGGATTCTGTTGGTTCTATTTTCTTCGATATTTCTCATTGGGTTTCCTCTGGCCGGCGTATAATAAGGGTGAAAACGAGGCAAGCAATCATGTCTGCGCATGACGTCCTGTCGTGATTTTTAATTAGTATTCCTAAACTAATTACGGTATATTTTATAAATGCCTCATTTTTTATCAAGATATTTCGATCAGTGCGTCATAAAAAATACTTGGTAGCGGAACTTGGGGGTGGGTATGCATTTTCTATGCGTTTCAGAGGGTGACGAACAAGTTTACAATAGTAATTCATTTTCAGATTTCATTATATAAATATAAATAAATAAATAAATAAATAAATATATATATATATATATAATTATTTATTTATCTATTTATGGACAGAATTTTGAAGCTCACCAATCCTCCGAAACTGCTGGTCCGATTTGGACCAAATTTTTATGTGATGTAGGTATTACCATGTCAGAACTTGTTCCTCGCTGACTTTGGTGAGGATCAACTGACCACGAGCCGTAATATCAATCATAATGTTGGGAAAATCGTGCTCAAATCTTTCCTGTTCACCGTAGGACGTCGAAATTGGATAGCGAGCCTCTCTGTGACAACAAGATAAGAGTAAAGTGAGGAGCCCCATCTTGATCAGCTAAGTGAGCTAAAATCTCTCCTGTTCACCGTAGGACGTTGAAAATTGATATGGAGCCTCTCTGGGATAACAAGAGACGAATGACCTTACAGGCTCCATCCTGATCAGCTGATGTGCTAAAAGTTATGTCGTCTGTCTGATCACAACGAAATGAGGTAGGGAGCCTCTCTAGAACATCAAGGGACGAATTAAAAGACGGGCTCCACCCAGAGCTTCAGCTGACCGATTCGACAAGTTGGTTCTGCTTAAGCAAGCTGCGTGTTTTTGAAAACATGCCTTCTCTTGTAGTTGAAAGATCAAATTGAATTCATAACCAACTTTAGGAAAGGTATTGTATGTATATATACCTATATATACCTATAAGTAATATAAAAAATGTTGAAATCTAAGAATCTTTTGAGAATACTATAACGGATTCCGACGATAAATAAAAAATATAAACAAATAAGTCTTCATAGATGTTTAAGCTATTGCAATGGCTCATTTTCTCACGAAAATTCGCTTATGAATCTTTCATAGTTGATTTGTTGTTCGTGTATATATATATATATATATATATATATATATATATATATATATATATATATATATATATATATATATATATATATATGTAAGAATATATCTACGTTTGTAAACATAATATCTTATTCATCCCTCACAAGCGCAAACAATTCCGCATAACAGTTTCAGTCGACCTGGAAAATTTCTTTTAATGTCAACATCATTCGTTACGATCCTTTAGTTGGTCATTGACACAGGACCCAGTGTTACCATATAATATATCACCTCAAGTAACCAATTAACAAATTTACTACAATGATGAACCGGCAATTATCGGATAAAATGAATGAATGACGTGGTGATTACCAAGGGAAACTACAAATTGAATTCGGTTCTTTGCGTTTTTAGAATGACCCAAAGCTTTCTTCTGTGGCTTCCGAGACAATTTTAATTATAACCCTGAGGCGGAAAAGCCTCCATTTTTGAATCATCTTAGATGGAGATGATATCAAAGGAGGGCCCAATCTAATTGTCGCCTGGAGCGCAGCTTTCAACTCAACTGAACACCTCGTCTCATCGTTTCCTGATTATGGAGGCTGATCACGTCCTTATATTTGCTAAGATTAATTTATTATTGTAAGCAGCTCTGTTTTTTTGTACATTCAATTAGGAATTGATTATTAGTAGATATAGTAATAATAAACGTGCAGTAAAATTAGATTTGATACAACTAAAGTTTAGCGCTGCACTGGTTAGAATAAAATTAGTACTATTATTACTATTGGAATTAAAATGAGTCTTAGATTCGTTATTTCAATAATAATGATTAGTATTGTGGTATTACAGACGATTCGATGCAATTTTATAAAATAAAATACAATTGAAAAATGCTATTCCTCCCAAACGGCTAGATGGATTTGAGAAAGAGTTTTTGGAAATATTTCAACAAGTTCTTGATATGATTTCCAGGAGTTTTAAAATCCACATAACCTTAAGGAACATAATAAATTGGGGAAAACCTAACAACCTCATCCAAGATAACAACACTCAGTTGTTGCTGTTCATCAACCGTAATAAATGAAGTTGCTTCGCACTGCCACGGGTAAGTAATTTTTCGCCCTAACAAATATAAATTTAATAGGGAGCTTTTCTGGAACAACATGAAACGTCTTAAATAACGGGGTCTATCCAGATCATCGGGGTCTGAAAGAGATGAAATTTTGTATAGAGAGCCTCTCGAAGACATCAAGAGACAGATGAAATGACAGGCCATCATGTCCAGCTGGGTGTGCAAAATTCTCTCCAGTTCACCCAAGGAATTTGAAATTTGACAAGGAGCCACTCTGTGACAACAATTTATTATAACGAATGAAATGAAGGTCTCCTTACAGATTAGCTCCTGTTCATTTTAGGAATTTAAAATTTGATAGTGGTTTCCTCTGGAAAACCAAGAAACAAGTGAAATGAAGGGATTTATCGTGATCAGCTGAGTGAGCTACATTATCTTCTCTTCACCTTAGAAAGATGAAATTTGGTACAGGTAGGAATGGAACATCTTGAGAAGCGAGAAATGACAGCTCCACCTTTATCTACCGAGAGGGCTAAAATATAGCTGAATGGCTTAATTTAGGGATCCTCAAGCCTCTAATTAATTTTCCGATTCAAATTACATAGCAGTCAAGATGAGAAGAGATGGAACCAAGGTGAAAATAATGCCTCTCCCACAAGCAACACAATAAATGAGTCTATCTGAGCTAACTATCAATATGCCCCCTACTCCCTCTCCACAGACTGGATTTTGTTGGTAACTGAGCCTGAGCACGGTTGAGTTGATCTCTCGCTTGATCTGTGAAAGTATTTTGCTTGATTTTGTAGTATTTTTCTCTTCCCTATACATGCTGAACTCGGCTGTTGGACCTATTGAGATGTAATGTTAATTAGTTTGAGATTTGGCGTTACCAAGTTTTGTATTCTGGTTTTATACAGCAATAACATCAATAAAAATAAATAAAAACACACGACAAAAGTTTGGTTTATTTATTAAACGTACCTGCTGTAACATATGTTAAAATCATCGCAACAGGTTTTCTTTCACTTCTCTATTCTACTTAGTGTCATGAAAGTTAATCGAATTTTGAATACCTTACCTACATATTTTGAGAGCGATGTTCCAATATTCCAACGAAAAAGGTGAAAGCGTTTTCTTCCAAAAAGAACTCAACGGGAGGAAAACGCGCGAAAGAAATTTTATTCATTCTTCCGTCTGCTACCTTGCAAACCTTATAAATTCTTCATGTGGAGGCGAATAGCCAAAAGTTCACCTTAATGGGAAGAAAGGATATGTACATACGCAACGAGCCCCTAAGCGGAATCTGCTGTGAAAGAAGTGTTTCTTGAGCGCCCCCGCTGTGATAAATGTGGCTCGGAGATGCAGGCGCGGAGCTTATACATTTATATGGATTCTTCCCGTTTTCTTTCTGACGTTCTTGTTATGATTTACCGTGCCATCTTCGTAAAGAGTGATTCGTTTTTATACGAGGTCTTTCTGTTTCCATTCGATTCACTCCGTACTTTTGTTTTGAGAAATGAGAACATAGGAGTCACTGAATCTACAAATAGGCAGGTAGTCGATACAATTCAAAAAGTGGTGCAAATTGGTGCACAACAGTTGGTTATTTATATGTATTGAATCCCATCATAGAACACAGTAAATCCCGCATTGACCATTCCATTATCCATCATCCATAATAAATTTTTGTTGTACATTTTGATCATTCAAAATCCTAGTCATAGGTTTGTTTCGGTATAGGAAGAGCTGGTGAAAACAATTTTGATACAAATACAGAAATTCTATTTTCTTGGGGTCATGATTGCAGACACATTTTCCATCTTAACAAATAAGCAACCAAATATGTTAATAATATGTATGCGGGAAAACGTCAAGAAATCGAATGACAAGAGCCAAGATTCATCTGACATTATTGACCCCGGGTTTAATATAATTAGTAGTCAATAGTGGATCCCGGATTCGATAGTCTGAGTGTAGATCTATTCCATTTCTTATTGCAGTAAAATTTTCACAATCTTTATTTATTATTTTAAATTTCCACTTTTGTCGTCGACCAAGAAAAATGAGAGAAATTTCACTCTTCCCCTCCACTTTCGAAGTTGGCTAATTAACGTTTAAAGATTGGAAATTGGAAAAAAAAAATTATTTAGGGTGAAAAGTAAACAGTGGTTTGTGTAGGCAGCTATTGTCAAATGAAATCTGGAGGAATCCCCCGAAACCCCGGATTAATGCAGATTAGATCAAGGATCGAAGTAAGGAAACATGGAACATGTTTTTCGAATCGATACATACCAGCAGAGGATATATCTATACTATTTATAAGAATGAAACTCCGTCTGTTTGTTTGTCTGTTTGTTTGTCGTGTCTATGCACGGCCAAACGGCTGAGTAGGCCGGATCTACGAGTGGGGGGAACTTCTTGGGATTTTCCGATAGGGTGTATAAGCGAATTTAAAATTTTCTAATCCCACCCGAACCATGGGCCGTAGGGCGGGAGGGGGGTCGAAGTAATAATTAATGTGCGCTTTTTGGACTTCCCCGCTTCCCCTACCCCTCTAAACGGCCGTCGAAAATTCCGGAAAAATACCGGTTTCGTAGGTTTTGAAACGAGAAAGACGACGGCGCGATCGGATCGCGAAAAAAGTATCGGGAAATGCGTTAAAAAAATGCGAAAGTACGGACCGTGTTTTCTCGAAAAGTCCGACAAAAACTACGTTTTTCCCGATTAAAATATACCCCATAAAGGTACGTTTTTCGGAACGGTTTTCGCGGGCGAAATACAGCTTTGGGTCCGCCGAATCTGAATCCGAAATCGGATATCGAAAAAAGTGACCTTAAGTCGGTCGAATTGCGAGGGGAAGCGAGACTAAGCTATTAAAATGAGAAATTATATGTGCTGTGGACGCGAGAAGGCTCTAGGAAGACAGACGTGTTTGGGGGCGGGTGACCGCGTGACGCACGGCCAAAAGTTTGCGCTCACACTCTCCAACCCGGTTCACCTCCGTAAAAAAGAGTTCCATAACACTCATCCAGCTTTTCGAATCTGTCAGCTGGAGCTATGAGTAGAGCCCGTCATTTCATTCGTCCCTTGATGTTCTAGAGAAGCTCAATATCTTATTTCGTTGTAATCAGACAGACGACGTAACTTTTAGCACATTCAGCTGATCAGGATGGAGCCTGCAAGGTCATTCGACTCTTGTTATCCCTATCAATTTTCAACGTCCTAATGTGAAAAGAAGAGTTTTTAGCTCATTCAGCTGATCAGGATTGCGCTCCTCACTTCGCTCGTCTTTTGTTGTCCCGGGGAGGCTCACTATAAAATCTCGACGTCCTACGCTGAATAGGAGAGATTCGAGCACGATTTTTCTATCATTATGATTGATATTAGGGCTCGTGGTCAGCTGGTCGTCACCAAAGTCAGGGAGGCATAAGTTCCGACATGGCAATACAACATATCAAAATTTAGACCAAATCGGACCAGCGGTTTTGGGGGAGAAGCACAAAATGTTGTCCATATATATATATATATATATATAAAGAAATCTAAAAATGAATGACTATTGTAAACGTGTCCTACACTCTCTGAAACGCAAAGAAAATGCATCCCGACCCCCAAGTTCCGCCGTGCGGTCGGGTGTAATACCCCCTTTTCTACCAAGAGTTGGGTGAAACGGATGATGATGGTTCTGAAATCTCAAAATTAGCCCTAAGCTAGTTGACATTTTCAGAAGCCGGTAACTATTTTCACTGTCATATATCGACAAAATAAATAATATAAGGTAAAGTTGTTCTATATTGATATTATATGAAACGTTTCTCAATGTGTCGAATGAAAGCAACCAGAGCACAAAGCAGCTCTACCGCAGAGAAGTATAATTGAAATTAACGAGTCAAAAATAGCTGAGACGATCTTTAGGGACTGCAACAACTAAAGGCTTTGTTCAACTATTAACTTGGAGGCCTCTCCACTACTATTAGGACATTAGGACAGATAACTGGTATGAAGGAACATTATCCTAATGAGTTAGACCATCTTGTTTTTAATTGACATAGAGTACGAATACTTTTGGTTTATATTTCCAATAATAAGCCTTTGTAATCGTATAGAAAAAAAAAAAATTTATTTTCTCTCAAACTTTGTCAGTTTACGTTTAAAGGTGCGTGGATTCCAAAACTGCATTGTCCGTCCGCCGTCTACGGTCCTGGCCATAAGAGGCCTCATGAAAAAAATCCGCCCTTTCCCACATAGACTCCACTTGGAGTCTAGTTGGTCCTAGAATCTAGCAAGCCTGATCGCTTCACACGCATCAATGCTATGAGCCAAAATGGGCCGAAAACGGGGGTTTTCCCGCATATTTTACCTCATACTTAGGTTTTTCTATTTCTTCTGATTTTCACGTGCAACCAATGCGTTAGTAGCGAAGTGTAACTCCCTTAATTTTTATAGCAGGAAAATCGTTTGCCACTTTTTCGAATGCTCTCATTTTATCACAACATCTCGCGATCCCTAAGCCATTGTACTGTCAAAGAGAGCTGATTTATTACGCCAAGTTACAAACTAATATTGAAAATTAACCTTAATGAACAAATGTGGAAAGAAGGCACTAGGTACATGATAGGTATACTATTGAGTAGTAGGTACTTGTTAGCAGTAGGTGCTAGAGGATGCATATATCTCTGATCAGCTAATGTGCTCCTAAAGCAGATGTTTTCTCTGAAGCTGAAATGATGAGACGATTGAAATGAGTGGCTCATTCCTACTCAGCTGAGTGAGCTAAATTCTCTCCTGTTACTCCTAGGAAGTTGAAATTTGATAGGGAGACTTCTTGGGTCATTAGGAGACGATTGCAATTATTGGCTCTTTCCTAATCAGCTGAGTGGTCTAATACCTCTCCTGTTCATCTTAGGAAGTTGAGATTTGATAGGGAGACTTCTTGGGTCATTAGGAGACGATTGCAATTATTGGCTCTTTCGCAATCAGCTGAGTGAGCAAAATTCTCTTCTGTAACCTCTAGGAAGTTGAAATTCGATAGGGATACTTTCAGGGACAATAAGAGACGGTTGAAAATATTGCCTCATTCTTACTCAGCTGAGTGAGCTGAATTCTCTACTGTTACTCCTAGGAAGTTGAAATTTGATAAGGATACTCTCTGGGACACTAAGAGACGATTGCAGTTATTGATTCTTTCTTAATCAGCTGACTGAGCTAAAATCTCTTTTGTTCATCCATGGAAGACAAAATTTGATATGGAGACTCCCTGAGTCATTAGGGGACAATTGAAATGACTGGCTCATTCCTAATTAGCTGAGTAAGCTACATTCTCTCCCGATCATCCTAGGAAGTTGAAATTAGATATGGAGACTCTCTGGGACACTAAGAGACGATTGAGTTGATTGGGTCTTTTCTGATCAGCTGACTTAGCTAATTTAATTGAGACCTTTTTAACTTGAGACACAAAACGCATATTTCACAGGGGAAAAAAAGGCATATGTACCGATGCATCTGCATTTAGGGTTGATTTTTCTTTTGGTTGGTGACATCGTCCAGTTATATTTCGATAATGCACCTTAGACTCAGTTTGGTAGGTTTTTTTTTCGACCAGTGTTCTGCGGTAAAGGGCTATCTAATACAAGTTTACTATATACGGGGTTTAATCATAATTCATAGATATCATCCCAAAGAATCAAAAGAAACCACCCAGGTAGCTATAACTTCATAGGTTTGCTCTCCTCCCTAAGGGTTAGAACTTTAACAAGGAAAAAATCAACATGGCATGAATCGCAACACGTGAAACATAGTAAAAATGACCTAATCAACTATAAAGATCGTATCAGCTGATATAACTCCAGGAGAATTCAGATTATTATAACTTTTGTCACCTATGAATGGAGCTGTGAAGCGTAGATAGGTGATTTATTTTATATAATTAATTTTCAGTTGGTGGGCCAGCTTGTGTTAAATTCAAAAGACAAGTAAAATGTAGGTGTTTATAATTTAATTTCTCCTCGGTAGGCGTCTATGCCTCTGCAGATATATTCAGATAATGATTACTATACTTCGTTTAATTGAAACGCTATCTGATACATAAATAATAAACCTTTGTGCAATAATTTGCAGCGTTTTTCATTTTGTATCTATGTGGGATTAAAAATTAAATTTCCCCTAAATAAACCACATTCCACGTTGTACACGCTCCCAGTTGGATTCTTGAAACCTTGAGTTTTTCCGCTACAAAAGAGAGAAGTGCTATTACGGCATCTCCCCGTATGATGACCCCGGAGGTCATTTCCAGTGCACGCAAAAGGGAGAATCTATACTCGTATCTCACGCGGAAAGACCCTCTTTTCGACCTAATCACATTTAATGGACAATAAGGGAACCCTTTTCTACCTTCGAAAAAAACCCCGATAGTCCGTTTTTAACTGTGGGGAATAAAAAAAGGGGTAGTGAGGAAAAGCCGCTAAAGTCTTATAAATGACGTCGTAATGCATGAAAAACAAATCTTCGCCCTCGTCTGTTACTTCAAGAGCTGTTACTTCTTCAATCTCAGCAGGGACCACCTGGTGTAATGGCGATCTTATAGCCCATTTTGGTTTATTATTTTCAATTTTGGCCAATGTCAAACTTTGTTGGTTTTCCTTTCGTAGATTCAGAAAAACGAATAAACTAAATCCGTCAGCCCGCTTTTCAAACCTTTAACTTCTTCCCGCTTTCTGTTGCTTCAACGATTTACATAAAAAATTACTTATTAGCCGTCAATGGATCCTAAATCTCGGCATCGCCCTCATCAATCTAAATATATTGAATTAATATTAATGATGGCTATTCTAAAAACGCTGAAAAATATTACACCAATGTTTATTATTTCTATATTGGATAGCCCTTCTACGCGGAACACTAAACAAAGTCTATACATTATCTAAATATGTGACCGTACAAGGGAAAAGGGAGCGTAGCTTGCCAGAGGTCAAACCGTTTTTTTGGATTTTTTCTATCATTTTCCAGTCAAAATTTATGATTTTTCAAAGTTTGAAAAAAGCGGGCCCAAACATTTTAAATTTCAGCAGATTTTCTGCAGATGTTACTGGCATATCCTTGACCGATGCATGATTTTTTAGTCAAATATCATACTGTTTTGTCCTGTAGTTTTGGAGAAAAGCTTCGAAAGCGGATGGACGGATTTTTATTTATTTATTTTTTAATTCTATTTTTGGATTCCACGCATCTTGAAACGTATACCAACAAATTTAGAGAAGGGGGGAGGCGTTACATTTTTTCTTGGTCGATTACAAAAGCTCATTATTGAAAATAATAAACCAAAATGGGAAACTCTAAAACAATCGAGAAGAAGAGCCGTCTTTTATTATTAGAAATTGATGAACTTAATTTTACTGAATTAAATGAGCCTTGATAATTGTAATATACGTTCATTCAATCGTTTTTCACAAGAGCTAGTTTACCTTTGACGGAAAAGTTGAGCGTCAAGACTTGTGTTAATGCAAATAGGTGTTACTAAGGGTTTGACAGTGTTCAAACTCACGACACCCCTTTTGCTTGTATTTTCAAAACGTCTGCTTATCTATAAAAATCATTCGTTTCCAAGACAATTTTTTGACCATAAAATATCCAATTGAGTTTAATTAAATGTTTCACGGAAGCCATGGGGAAGATTGACAGGACAAGGAATGTTACAAAGAGGTCGATCCTTATTAGAAGTAGTAGGGTGTGAAACGACGTGGGAGAACTGATACAAGGGATATTTTGGTGGTCTGTTGCTGATGGAAGACGTCCCTTAATCATGCTTTCCTCCAGGTCAAGCATTTTTTTTTTTAAGCCAAAACTGGACTGAGCCAGGATGACCCGTTAAATAGTTAAAAGTTTCAGCAAACTGCAAATTACTAGCAGTGAGAAATACTTCATTAACTCCTGCTCTTCTGAAGCTTCTACGAAACGATTAGGCATATCCTCG
Source organism: Adelphocoris suturalis (assembly GCA_030762985.1). Lineage (NCBI taxonomy): Eukaryota > Metazoa > Arthropoda > Insecta > Hemiptera > Miridae > Adelphocoris > Adelphocoris suturalis. The sequence continues at coordinate 35,292,344 of CM061043.1, read as the reverse complement.
TTATATACAAAGTATTCTTTTCCAATTAATTATTTCAACAAAATGAACATGCAGGCGTTTCTTATTTAAAACCAGTAATCTTCTTTACAAAGATATATCAGGTTTTCAAGCAGGACAAAGGAAAAGCGGATATCACGAAACGAGGAGCAGAAGACTAGTGACAAAGCATGTGGACAAGAAGAAAGAACTTGAGGACAAGTATAAAGGAGAACGGCGGCAACGTAACAGAAACAGGTCGTAAGTTGTTGGCTGTAGGAGCGGAGGGGAAACCTAATTGTCATTGACTGATGTACCGAGAGCCCAAGCTATGACAACCAAGAGAGATTAACGACTCGGCTAAATGAACCAAGCATGAGAACAAACTTTGTCTATTTGTCTGGAAAAGGGGGTTTTCTGTGAGAGGAGGGAGGGGAAAAGCTTCGGGTTTCCAGGGGACGAGTGCTCAAGCAAGGAAACTCTTGCGGAGCGTTTCACCAACTTTACACTCTAATAACTGTCATCGCGAGGCTCAGGTGTAATCATCTGACTAAGTCTCTCGTATTATGTCCGCGGGGAGTTTGGGACGTTGGTTTAATTCTTCTTCATATTACAGTCGCCGTTGATTACTGCTTTTTGCAACGTACGGCAGAAATGAATAGAATACGGTAGGTACATACGTGTTTTATTTTGTTAATTTTCTTCTGGTAGGCGTTTTATATTTAATTGAGAATTGATTAGGCATGACGGATAATAACTACGGACTCCTGGTTAGTGCAGTAGTTTGTGACGTAGTGTGTGGATCCATTCGTCACTTTCTGGAGTCATGGTTATGGGCCTCTGGGCCCAGCTTGGACCCCTCAGAGGAATGACGTTATATTTGGACTAGGCAAGGCAACGAGCGTTGCCCATGAGTGCAAAAAAAGTATTTTGACTATTTTTAAATGGAAGAAAATTCCTTCCTAAGAAATTTGGCGTCAACCGCACTCTTCTACGCAGAGTGGTTTTATTTCTATGATTTTTCAAAGTTTTGCAAACTGGTGACGTCAAAGCACCCCTCCCACCTGGGCGGGAACTCCCTGCCACGCAGTATGACGTCAAAAGTGCTAACTTTGAAAAATCGAAGGGGAAAAAAAAAAACATTTAACGTAGGGGAGTGCGGATGGTATCAAATTTCTTGGAATGGAATCTACTTTCATTTAAAAACATAAAATGAATACGTGGGTAGCGCTCATTGTATCTGAGCATAGATACGTACCTAGATACCTACCTCCAGGTACATACATCTATGTACCGGAGAGCCGATGGGTTCTAATACGTTCGCCCAGTTAACAGAGTTATTAACGTCGTATTTTTATGATTGCAATATTAAATTGTTGGGCCTTGGCGCTGTAAAGAGGTGAACTATTTTGCTAGGCGCTTAGTTTCGATAATAGGTAGGTATACTATATACGTGGTTTAATAATTGTACATTATTAATCTGCTTAGAGGGGATATCTAATACAGAATAGTAGAGGGAAAAGGTACGTTCTGGCCGTCATACGTTTTAGGGAGGGACCAACACGGGGCAGGGTATTTAACCCGCACAACACACGTTACTAACCCGCACAACGCATAAATTGAAATTGTCTGTACATTATCAATTGTCTGTAGATCAAAAAATAACATTGCGTTGACCAGAACACGAGCAGGAGACCTTCTGGTCACAATACACGTGCGTTAACCAAATGAGCCATGACGCCATTCGTTCACCAGTGAATGTAAGTGTTTTATACAGTTGTCCGATGCAAACAGCTTTTGATCACCCATCCCTAATGAAACAATGTAATATAATAGAACGGGGAAATAAAGGTATGTGTCGTTTATACTCAAATTGGATTATTAAGAACTGAAAACGTGCACATAAATCTTTGTAAGTATCTACATGAAAGCTGACTTAAGTCGCTGACGTGGGTCTGAAGTAAACTTACAACATTCAGTAGAAACAAAATGTTGCTATATTGTCTCTGAGGATGTCCATTAATTCATGCGCATGAATGAGACAACGTTTTATGTAAAATGAAAGTAAAGACGAAATAGGATTTTACATACTAGATTTTCTTTGATGTGAAGTCTTTAATCCTCTGAAACAATTCATTTGATGAACTTCTAACAAAATTAGTGCTCGAGTACTCATTCGCATTATAACTCGATTTGGAAGCCTCTTACTTAGTAGGTTTTTCACTTCAAAGGCTTATTAAGCCGCCATTCAATAAGGTTGAAAAACAAGTTAATTCAACAGAATATTAATATACCTACGTACGTTGGGATAGAATGCATGGCTTGATGAAGCTGCCTTTACGGAGAAAGGAACTGATTCAGTTTAAAGCGGTTATCGTTTGAACTCTTTGTAGCTGCGTTTACTGCGTTACTGTAACGGTATGAAAATTGGAAAAAGAAGAAAAAATCCATTACATCCCTTAACTAAGTTTTCCAGCTGGCTCACCCAGTCCATTTTAGGTCACAACTCATTATAGTTCTGTAACAACTCGCTCAAAAAAGTAGGTATGCACCTACCCAACGTAATATCGACATTCTCATCAGGCGTAATGTGCCAAACGAGGGTCGCAATTTCGGCTATAAGAGAGATGAAGTCATCGAATGAGACCTCCCAACGGAGCGTTAGAGCTACCTTTTGGATTTACAGGCTTGGCAACTACTCCTTGGCTGCAGAAATGTCCCGATTCTGTAATACAAATGCGAAACGAGAAAGACCTTGCACAGAATCCGGTTCGAAACACGATTTCCAAGCGTGGAATGTAATGTTGATGGTTAAGCTTAGTGGAATTAGGTTGAGTTCCATGCATACATGACTCCTTCATCATATTTATTTCGCAAGCTGATAACCTGGCGTTCAAGACGTGTGACGATTTGAATTGTCCAGGCCTGAAAACAACAGGTTCTCCATGCAATGGTAGTTCGCAGGTAGTTCATTCTCGATGAATAAGTATAATGAGTAAATAAATACTTATTCTTATTCAAGAAGGTTGGGAGAATTTGAATAAATGAGGCAGACGAAATTATCTTCCAGGATCTGAGAATAAGTAGTGTGTAATCGTACTATTTTGAGATGATGTAATTGGCGATGGTGAATAATATGACACATTCTCTTGTAGATAACAAGCACTAATGATTGAGTGGGTACTATGTACCCAACGTGTCACAATATCGTAATATACGCATGTGTCACCATAATATGAACAACGTCACGTGCCGCGGTATGGGTTACACGGGAGCTTAGGAAACCCAAGCGATGAGGGAATTCCAGAAGTTCTAAATTTGCACTGTTTTTCACAAGTTTCCTACTTCGGCAGTATGGAGAGGTCAGCGGTGCTTGGTGAACTTCGTTTGTCTAAGCTAATTTTTTTTTCAATTTATTTTCGGATTGGTTTTTACCAGTCACTTAGTGGTTTTGGGATGATGTTCAAGACCGTACAAGACCTGTAAGGGTTGTTACTAAAGAGGTTGAAAACTGTGTGCTGTGAGAGACATCTCTGAAATTGAAATTGAGTAATTCTGCATTGTAATTACAAGTCATCTGAATATAATAAGAGGACATTTTGCATTGGAAATGCAGTCTTACTTAGGGTGTCTGTTCAATTTGAAACATGCATTACTATGTTATTTTTTTGCTATTCTTTTATTCTTATCCACTTCTCCTCGTTCCTTTATCAGTAATACTATTTCCTGCCTTTGATGGTTCATCCGCTCCCTCCTGGAAATGTGATTTGACCAATCAGTTGAGGCCCGTTGGCGTAGTAACGAGCGAGCTCCCTAACGCTCCCGATATCGTCTCAAGCCTCGTATCACGTCCTCCCCAGGCCTGCCGCCATCAAGTAGATTGTTAGTGTTTTCTCTCAACGTAGTACACGAACGAATTTTTCGGAGCCAAACAAGGAAACAGTTCTCTTGGCTTATATCAACCAGGTACATTAGTCCAGCACCTGACAGGATTAGTTATGGAAAAATAGCGCACCGCACAGGAGATGCGTATTTAGGAGGTGCTGGAAGGTAGGAAAGTGGATGATGCCGGCGTCGGGGAGGGCACATATGGTGGGGAGAGATGGGGCACTCATTGCTTTAGTGTGCCTAGTTTATAGTCCGTATGTCGGCTACTATTCGGTTTAGAGAAACGCGTTTGGTCTCAAGTTGTTCATTCTTGAATTCTCAACGAATCTCGACTTGTAGAATATTATTGTAAACTGAATATTTCTCACAGATTTTGCCTCCGAAGTAAAAAACGTAGAAATTCAGGCCTAGAAACAGGCCTCAGAGCGTATTACATATTATAAACCTCAGTAACTGAGGTAATAACAAATACAAAACAAATAAACAAAAATAAAATAAAAAAATAACGTAATATAAGAATAATAATCCAAATAATTATATATATATATATATATATATATATATATATATATATATATATATATATTTGTATTTCTTAATACAATTACAAATTATGGAGGGTCTGTGATCAGCTGTGGGGCCCCGAAAGCTTTTTCCTTTTCTAATCTACTGCCGGTCCTGAAATTTAAGATGGAGGACTTTTGGGACACCTCGAAAACAATTGCTAGGCACGGAGGCACGCTGTTAAGCTGAGGGGCCTGAGCGGCTAATTTCTTTATTCTTATTCCTCCCAAACGGAATGGAATCGATGAAATTTGAAATGGAACGCTTCTGGAACACGTACAATTCATTTACAAGTACAAGTTATGGCGGCGGGGAGTTCAGCTGAGGGAACTTACAGGCTAAATTCTGTATTGTTGACCTACGGTGCTGAAATTTGGAATAGAGCTCCTTTGGAATGGCTTGAAAACTGTGTTATTATGTAAATACAGAAGAAAACTTATCAACTGAGGGTCCTCCAACACTCATTTTTTCTCCAATCAACCCACTGAAATACATTATTTTTATTGTTATTATTGTGCAAAGAACATAGTTTCAAAACGTCATGCCTAGTGTCTGCAACCCTTCTTTGACCCAGTGTAACAACGAAAGGTGATGAATAGAGAGGATTAGTTTACTCCTTCTAAGGTGAGAGGAGATTAACCTGCTACACCCAGAGGTTATCATGAAGGTTGAATAAACCATCAGGCATGTCACCAGCTGCAGCGTATTCAGAATCGAGATGGAGAAAATACTTCTATCCATCACACTAGTCATAGATCGTTTTGTTCCTTAACTAAAAAGCGTAAAATTATTGGGTCTTGGTGCTGTATTTCAGTGAGCCCATTTGCGAGGCGCAAAGCCCTGAGTTTCGATAATAAACATAGTATTAAGGGGGTTTGATAATTACAGACCGGTGTTCTGTGTAGAGGTGCTATCTAATACAGAAACCTTTGTGTAATAATTTGCAGCGTTTCCTTATTTAATATAGATTTTTCCTTCCTTGTAATAGTGAAAAAACGTGGAGTTCATCTGCTGAAGATAAGATTTCTAGAAGTTAGAAGGAGTGGTTATTCCTCCAATGAAAAGTAATGGTAAAGTGTCATTTGGATGAGTGGATTTGCAGCTATCTTTGGTTTATTAATTTCATTAATCATCTTTTAAAATCGAATGCGATTTTCAAAAATTTTCATCGTCGAAATAAGTACAATCCAAACGTACAAGTTATTTAGTTTTGTATCTTGCAATTTGTACATTCCGAAAAATTTGATAAGAAAATACGGATAGCAGGATATCTGGCAATTAATTCCTTCCCCCGAGTTATCAGCCTCCCAATCTTACTCCAGGGGGATAAGGAAATAAGCCTCTTCGCTCCCCGAACAAAACTCAATTTCCTTTCACATTGTGTTTGCCCGCCCAGATCAACGTCAGGCCCAGCCTACGCTTTCTAAACTTATTAAGTTCGGGATCTCCGACTGATCGAATCTACGTTAGAGGAAGTCGAAGAGAATGGTTTGAAAAACTGTTTGTCGCCCTTGTATTGGATCATTCCGGAATTCAGAGCGTGTAATAAGAAGCCACTTCTGTATCGACCTCGATTTGAGTAAACTCTTGTGGAATCAGATATCTTTACAACGTATTATTTTTTAAGATTATTTCTCATAAGAGAATGTTCGTAGAAAATGACGCTTTTGCCATGACACCAAAAATGTTAAAAATCAAAATTTTCAAAAATGTTCGTAATTGAAATCAGGTTCGAGACATTGTGAAACGAATCTTAGAGTTTAACAATTTTTCATATATATTTACAAATATACGTACATTAGCTATACTCGCTCGCTTCGCTCGCTCATCCAAGACATAAATCAAGATCACAGTGTATCTTCACATAAATACTTTCTACAATTGTATCCAGGTACCGCAATCAAGGACGCCAATTAATGTTTGTTAAAAATTGATAAAAACTGCCAGAAAAGCGAAAAAATCCGAAAATTTTTTTTAATTGCGGAATATTATTTAAAACAAGTTCTATTGCTATAAAATTGGAAGCCAACAATTTATCTGCTCAAATTCCAAAACAATGTAACATACCTAATATAATACGATAATTTACGAAAATTCGCTTATAGGATCATGCTGCACGACTGGAAATTTTTATCGATATTTTAGCAAATTTTAATGGAAATTAAGTACAATTTTCAACATAATATCGTGCATAAATTTTTTAATGTTCCAGTTCATTGTTGATAAAAAATTTTCGATTTAAATTCTTATTTAAAAATATGAATTTGATAACTCATAGCCGTTTTATATTATTTTTGCGTTTTTGGAGCACTTTTTGAAATTTGAATAATTTAATGAGCTCAAAAGTGCTGGCCAAAGAATTCATCCTTTCATTTGAAAAGCTTGATTTTTCGGCGCAAGAATGGAATTGTTATCTCAATCCCAAGGAGAGGTATCGTCTGGAATGACACTTATATGCATATTAATATATTAAAAACATTAAACTCTGGGATCCGTTTCAGAATACCTCAAAACGGATTTAAATTAGAAAAGTATTCGAAAGTGTTGATTTTAAAATTTTTAGAGCCGTTGCAATGGCTTAATTTACAAAAAAAATTCGCAATAGGGGGTCCGTGGGGTCAACGAGTCTAAAGCCTATGGCGCTAAGCTGATAGAACGAATAGGTTCTTACAAAAAGAGGAGTGCAAATATAGCTGCCCCTTCCCTCATTAAATAACACCATACCCAAGAGATGAATTTATTTTTTTTATCGTGAAATAAGCGTGTATTTACCGTTGGGAAAAAATATTCATTGTTTCGGGAAAAAGGCTCTCTAATCATTTGATATGTTGATGACATGCGAGAGTTAATCCTGAGATACGAGCAAAGAAAAAAAGGAGATTGAGTTGGACGTGGATCCCTAAATCTGAGTGGCCCTGAGGGTTGAGCAACACGTAAAAAAGAGGGAAACGAAAGAATTGGATTCCTACCGATTCCATATGGTTTGATGTCAGAACGTGACCCGACATGAATTAAGGAGGCAAATCCGTTGGGTCAACCCGACGGAATCCAGGGGGTTTCGCTCGACCCCAAATACGGTTTTCCACCCTTAATCCCTTGTGACAGACGTCCGGAGAGGCAGCCGTGCGAAAACTCAATATTTAACTTCGTTGTAAATTTGGTGCAAAGGCTCCCTTTCCCCAAGCTATGGCCCCTATAGAGAGAAATGGGACCTTCCCCCTGCGGGGCCGCGCCGGGGAGTGATGTATCGTTGTGGACATTTGAGGTGATGAGGGGGTGGGGAGAAAACAAGTCGAAACAGGTTGGTATTGGAGCAGTAAATCCAAGTTAGGGCCTTTAGCGCCCTATGTACACTCATTTTGCGCGCAATCTTCTCTCGAAACTTCGTTTCTTTTGGGAGGGAGGAGGCGTAAGCAGAGACTATCTGAGAAGATTCACTGCCAAATTATTTCATGCGGAGAGAAATATTTAACCGAATTATTTAAAATGTGTAGATGATAACAAATAAATTTCTCAAACTTTTGAGATGTATATGTGACCGTCCAAGGGAAAAGGGAGCTCAACTTGCCAGAGGTCAAATATGAGATTATATATTGCTTCCGAGACTGCAAGGCAGCGGAAGCTTTGTTTTCACTTTCGAAATGAAAAAAAATTTTTTGCTCCAAAATCAAAATTTCCACTCGCATTTTGCGTTTCAGAGCCTCCTGAACAAATTTGGTTCCGTGTCTGTCTGTCTGTCCGTTCACATTTCCTTGTAACAGCCATAACTTCCACAATTTTGATCCGATTTTAACCAAATTTTCAGGGATTGTGCGGGTTAAGCTCTAGATGGTCTCGTATCAACTTCATCATGATCGGATCAACGGTAGCTTCTGCGCAGGCGCTAACGTGAATTCCTTGTGACGGTCATAACTCGGTCAATGTTGAACGGATTTCGGTCAGATTTTCAGGGATGATGTGGGTGAGGTCCCTTAAGATCCCATAAGACAATCATCATAATTGCATTAGTGGTACGCTCTGCGCATGCGTGAACGAAATATTCTTGTTACGGTCCTTGCAACAGCCGTAATTTCCACAATTTTGATGCGATTTTCTTCAAATTTTTAGGGATCGTGCGGGTATAGCTCTACATGGTCCCCTATCAGTTCCGTCATGATCAAATCAACGGTAGCCTCTGCGCAGGCGCAAACAAAATTTTCTTGTTTCGGTCATAACTCAGGCAATTGTGAACGGATTTCGGTCAGATTTTCAGGTGATAGCTTCCAATTTCCCACCTTATTAATTCCCTGATGCCAGAAACGGTCGTTTCTAGTTTTCTGGAATTTAATGGTGACGTACTGTGAAGGTCACGAGGAAGCTCATGTGCCATTTCCTTGGCAGTGTATTTTTATTCTGCTTAACATTATTCTCAACATCATTTCCCAATCAAGATTTTTGATTTTTCAAAGTTTGAAAAAAGTGGGCCCGAAAATTGCTAATTTTCAGCTGGTTCCGGCAGATTTTCAGCAGGCTCGCGGAACTGCAGTTTTTTCGATTATAAATGCAATGAAAAATGTAGAAAATTCAAGTTTTGATGATTATTGGGGAAAGAGAGATAGTTTTGGGATAAAAAAAAAAAAAATTTAACAAATAGTCATTTTTTGACCCAATTTCCGTTTTTTCGTTCTCCTGGAAAAAAACCTTGGCAAGTCAAGCTCCTTTTTCCTTTGCACCGTCACACATTATGTCTTATCTCTCGGGGTCACTTCAAGTTTTGGGCCGACAGAAAAAAAAGTCTCGCTTTTCTATAATAGTCAAAGTGCACCCAATCGTTGTTAGGGAGAATATAACTTTTTGATTTCACACCCCATAAATATCGTCCACCAATCGCTGGAAAGCTGAAAGTTTATCACAGGTGGCTCTACATTTCAAATGACCAATTTCACTATCCCTTAAAACTCTTGAGGAGCCCTAGGTACTTGCACGTACACAAACTAAGGCCCACTTTCACCAAACACTTGAACGAATTTAAACTCGGAAAAATTGGAAATTAATAGAGATAACAACCCACAGTCTTTCATCGGATCGCTGTACGACTTTTAACTCCTACTAAGGCGGCTCTAGCTTAAATTCCCAAAACCCGGTCAGTTACACTTGCTAATCTACGTTAGCCGTGATAACAATGCAATATGGCCGCGAACCTCCTGGTAGGTAGTTGATTCACAGTTTTTTAAAAATTGTTCACGCGATTGGATTGGGCACTAGAAATTATAATTGATTCCTTGGATGTTTTTTCTTGCCCTCTATTTAGAAACGCTGCAAATTATTACACAAAAAGTTTAATATTTCTGTTTTAGACAGCCCTTCTACGCAGACCTTTGGTCTATAATTATTAAGCCCCGTGTTATATGATTAAAACATGGCAGGATTCACACCTTCACAAGACTACAGGTTCAGAGGCCCTACTGGCTACTGGCTGATCAACGCTAAAAATGTTTAAATGCCAAATTTTCAAAATTTCCATATAGTTTAGAGCATATATTCAAAACAATAGGTATATAAATAGGAGAAGGTTGTGATAATTCTTCATACTCCGTCACTTTCATGTACACAATTCTTGTTGCAAAGTTGAAAGACACCTTTTGCTGAATGAAAGAAAACAACTCGAAACACAATAGTACCGTTGTTAAAAGTAATAGTTGAAGCAGAACTACTATCAGAAGACACATGAGGCATTGTTCTGCAAATAAAGACACATTTGTCAACAGGTAAATGAAGAGACCTTGCATTATAATCAAAGCAAAAGGCGGATGCTGAGGTGAGTTGGTATTTGTGCGAGTTTAATTAGAGTTTCCCCTTCCTCCTTTTGTTGTCGAACTTCGCCCGGCACCCACAGGAGGGCGAGCAAAGGGAAGAGGAAATGAGGAGTGGAGGGGCGAAGTAAGGGTGGAGGGGTTGAAAAATACGATGAAAAAGAAGAAAAAAGTAGGGGAAAAAAATAAAAGGCTTTTATGTAGAGGTTTGTACCAGAGGTCTTTTGTGTCGGCCTCTTCATGGTGGTGACACGTTAAACGACGAGACCTCTCTGAGGCTGATTACTACGGGATTGGAGAGTGTCCTCGCGAGATTTTCGCTGTTCACTTTGTTTGCAATGCAACGCAAATTCATAACAAACTCCAGGAGGTGGACAGATTTCAATAATTTAGGTAGGAAATAGGGATCGGAACAAGTGCTAGTATTTATTGCTATGGTGACCTTTTAGACAGGTATAATGGAGAAAAAATATTACCTATATCATATTACAACACGAGGGTATCCTCGTATGACGGGCATGCAATTAGGATCTGGATGAGGGCTGAAGAGCAATGCATATGTCCAGGTAAGCAACTTCTACTTCACAGTACCCTCCTAGTGGACAGATCTTTTCTTTTGCCTAGACTAGTACACCCCCTCCCCGTCTACCACCCTCGTTAGGTGCAAGTATTGGTAGGGCGTTCGATCCCCATCCATTCTCTCAGTAGTGTCTCAGGAATCGACCCTCAGACTATATTGTCTAGAAATTGACACAACTTTTGTTCCTTCCTTTACACTGTCACCGTAGTCATGGGTAATAGACCATCTGATGGCTGTTGGTGGGTAATTATATATAGTCTCAGTGGTGCTGTGGATAAGTAAAAGACTAAGGAAAGAGGGGTCCGAAGATCAAATCATAGATGATAGGTTATTTGGGGAGGGGGGGGGGGGATGTACATTTATGCACAAGCACCTCTACCAGGATTGGTTACGGCAATTTTTTTTTTTTTTTTTTTGGATCTGCTAGACATTGAAGAAAAATGATTAGGGAGATCTAGAAGGAGTAAGGGGCGGTTGAGAGAGGTTCAGATCCGTGACGCCCCCAATAGCTAAGCAAATTCAAAAAGACTCAATTCGACTACTTGTAGGCCTGGAGAAACGGCCTACAAGAGTTCTTAGCAGTTTTTTGGAGTTCTTAGTAGTTCAGCCATACTACCATTAACTCCGGAGCACAGCTTACAAACTCATTATGAAAATGTGATGAGCAAATGATAAGGGTACGCTGGTGTTAAGAGTTAGTATCAAGATCCGTATGACAGAGCTGATAGCAGAAGTGAAGGAACTAAATAGTAGTCGATTTCTAGACAATTGTCAACATGTTATCATGCATGAAAGCCATCCCAGTAGTTACACAACTGTCGCCATCACTGAAGCGTAGGCTACATTTGCAGCCACATGTCCACTCATGCCCCATTTGGTGCCTGTTGTTCACATATGAGTGGATTTTTATGGGTCTTGTCCCATTTTGGTGATTGTTGTTCACAAGTGAGTGGATGTTTATGCAGTAACTACCAGTGAAGCCGTTTGTTAAGCTTTGAATAATGCTGATGGTGGTCTCCTAGGTCAATGACTGTATAATTCCATCTCATCAACTGCTTGGGAGGGGCGAACTGTGAAGGTGATCAAGGAATCAGTGAGCGGATTATTTCTGGGCCCCTGGGGATATGGTCAAGCTGCGCAGGTAGACCTTACGGACAATTATGCACGGTTGATCGCACCTTTTAGAATGGTGTAAATAGTTTGGTGGTCTGGTTGCTCGCAAGCTTGCACCTAAAAAATACATAGGTAACATCAAGTACCTAGTCAATCCCTCAGTAAAAATTCAGATTGTTGGACATAGGGATAGGTTAGAATGATGTGTATAGCTTGGTGGTCTGGACTAATTTTTAGGCTGCGCAGTTCGACACAGCCTTCGACTTTAACACTTGCGCACTCGACAAATTAGTTAAGGAAGTTCTTGAATTCTGAGAGCGACCTTTCGCAATTCAACCGCACCCAACCGCTTGACCCATCAGCTATTAAAACGCAGTACTTATAATCCTTTTAACAAAATTTCCACAGCACCATCTACTAGTATATCGCACCATTCTTTGAATGGGTTACCTATGAATGCATCATCTGGCACAAATCAATTAATATTGGGATAGGTACTCTAGAAATATCCCTGCAAATTTAAAACGTTTCAGATTAAATCAAGCCCCGAATTATTTCCCCTACGACAAAAGACAGAGGTAAGTGTATTAATAATCCTACAAAATATCATCGGAATAAAATGAGAAAATACCAATAAAACTTCACATAACTCGGATTAAGACCAACACCTGCGCTTATAGATTCAAGAGGTACCAGCAACCATTCAGACAAAATTTGGGCAGTGTCTCTGCCCTATTTGATTACTTGCCTCTGAAATTTCGGGGCGTTGTGTTGGTCAGACATGTTCCGTAAATCTTGTTAATTGATGGTAAAATTATGAACATCTGTTATGGAAGAGATTCCGAGCTACCGGGGTGACAAAAACACTCCCCAAACTGCGATAGGTACAGAGAAAACGTCAAAGTGCAAAAGAGAACTTGGGGGAAAGATAGCCCAACTCAGGCGTAGAGGGACGGCCGGCGACATGTGACAGGTTGTGGCGAGTTGGACTATAAACCAACCTCGTGTTCCCACCGTGTTTTTCCCCTTCTGAACGGGAAAAAAGAACCTCCGTAGGGGAAAATTCGTCACCTGTCACCACTCGCGACCCTGTCCATACGCACCCTCCACCGACCGTCTCCGAAGCTGCTCTTTTCCCATAAATATATAACAACCATTCGATCAAAAATAACCCCCATGCCTTATAAGACCCGCCAAATTGAGTTTCCAAGCCGTATCGCTCACTTCCGGACATCCTGCTTTACTTTTTTGATTATATGTTTCGGCTTCGAGGAAAAGACTTATGCTCTTCTCATCATTTCTGGACCGGAATAACGAAACTGCTGCCCGTTTTCTCCATCAATTCACGGTCTTAGCTCAAGAGTCAATCTGCTTGAAGGATGAATCTCGTTATTTATACAACAAAGGGTCAAACCAAGTGAGCGGAGAACCAATTTCACGCCCATCCATCTCTGCCGCTTCCCTGCCAGTATGCTGAGTGGCTCTTGGATTGAAGAATTGAGACTATTCATTTGGATATTGGGACGGAGACCCAATCGATAAACAAGTTTAGCTTGTTATTCTTCGCATGGTAGGACGAAGTTAATTTAGGACAAATTTGGTGGACGGAAAAGTAAGATAACTCTCATCGATTTTTACATGAAGGTTAGAATTCATTAATAACCTAAATCTCTTCACAACATTGACATTATAGGTGGGTATCGGTACTTTCGTTTTGGTATTGGTTGAGAAGTAAGAGAGGATGGGGGGCAATATGTCGACACATAAACTGGTCGACAAACGGGCAAGAAGCCGTGTCGACATCTTTCAACACCAAGGGTTGACCAATGTCGATTTCACAGGCATTGGAAATATGGCGACACAAAAATACAGCGACTAGTCGACAACTTTCAACACCCCTTGTTGAAAAAGGTCGTCCAAGTCAACCATGGGGATACGTCGACATATTTACATCGATATCCTTCGTATACCTGACATGTAGGTTAGAATGAAGTGTATAGTTTGGTGGTCTGGATGCTCGCAAGCTCGCATCTCAAAAATACATAACATCAAGTAGTCAATCCCTTAGTAAAAATGCAGATTAGTTGGATGTGTAGATCAGAATGAAGTGTATAGTTTCGTGGTCTCATAACACGATCACTTAACAGTTTAGAAACGTAAATGTGACTTTTCATTTAATCCTCGGATTGAAAGACCCCATGGGACCAAGGCTGAGGACAGGTAGTGGCCAAACAACCCTTTTGTCGTCGTTTAGCAGTCGACCAGTTTCAAGAGGGGTGTTTTTAGCTCATGTTCAACTCCTGTTGTTGAAATACAGCGAAAAACGGATCTCAAATTTTTCGACATAAATCCGTCGACCAGTTTCAAAGATGTGCGTTATCGACGTTCTTCAACACCTGGTGTGGAAATATGGCGACAGGAGGTGTCGACCAGTTTATGTGTCGACATATTGCCAAGTTCCCGTATGAGAACCACTAACCGTATTTGGTTAATTGTTTTCGATAACAAACCTTTGTAATCAACAACAACAAAAAGTTAACACCCCCCCCCCCCCCATATAATTTGTTGGTTAACGTTTCAAGATGCGTAGAATTCAGAAATCAAATACAAGAAAAAATCCGGCAGTTTGCCGTCCGCTGTACGTCCCAGAATTATGCCAAAAAATGGAAAAACGTATCTATTTTGGAAACGGATCATCATATTGACTTGGGAATTATTTTGATTCAGAAAGAAAAATACTCTAGAAATAAATCAGAAAATCCCTAGTCATGCAGCATAATTGTGCTAAAAAAAGGCGAAAATTCCAGTCCAATAGCCGATTCGCTGGCATCGGTTTTGGGCGGATTTGGACTGAACTAACAAGGAACGGTGTTATGATTTAAGGATGATAACAACCTAAGATATTTTTTTCGCTCAGTCTGGCCTCATGGAATTTCTACCTTTTCCATAACTAGATTCCTGCCCCAAGATTCTTAGCGTCGTCGAGTTTGAAATTACTCTATTCAATAAGCAAACTACCTGAAATACTCATAAAATTAACCATGTCATAAAAATGTTTTCCTAAAACTTTTGTATTGTACTCAAAACGTTTAGAAATACAGTATTTTGAATCTTAAAAATGTCTAAATTTCATACCCGGAATATCATATCCGTTTCATTCCGCTTTGCCCTGCTCTTGAGAGTGTGGAATGCCTACTTATGACTATAGAGAGGAATAAGAGATACAGTGGTTGTTAGTCAGCATTACCATCCGGTTATTGATAAGCTCATTATTCTTACCCCCGTAGAGTAATTTTCTGTAGTTCCGAAGTAGGTTTATGGCAAATGAACATGCGATTCCCACCCTACGGTGGAGAAAGTTTTTACTATCGCCATTGTTCCTTGCATCGGGATGGTTCCAAACACAACTGTTAAATCCTAATTGTTATTATTTTCCCACAAAAACTTATCTTACAGACAGAGAGCGCACATATAGAACGTGAGGCGCACTCCACGGGAGCAGTTGGTAAACCTCCTGTTATAGAGGACCCTCATGGTGCTATGTGTAGCGCAGATGATATGCTATTCTCGATAGCTACTTTTTCGATTCTTTCAATCCATTGGTCCATCGACTCCTACTCATAGGACGCAAATATGCAGTATGTAATACTCTCGAGATTCCTCTTCCTAGATCATGCGCCTAATTTCGATATACATATATATATGGCTCTCTACTACGTCACTGCAAATATGGATAATCCTAACGCTGAAAAAATAAATACAGACTACTCCGAAAAAACCTCTTGTGGAGAATAATCTCGTTGGCAACACTGCGTAAAACAGACGGTATTAGGAAACAGGGAGTTGTTACAACTTCATCGGGGTTTGCGAATCAAGTCTGCTTTGGGTAAAAGGTTAATTAGCAAGGGTGTGAGCATCCACTCTTGGAAATAAAGTTTCTAGTTGGATCATTCACTAAACTAATGCAGTACAGGCGTTCTAAATAAAGTTTACTAAATGTATGGTAACTTCTGCCTTCACCTTCATCTCACTAAGTTTAGTGAGAAAATGCGGCAGCAGTGCAAAGTGTTTTTCCACTCAATATAACAAATAAATCTACACCAAAATGTTTAAAATATTTACCAATAACGATGTGAAGTGATCTAAAACAATAATTAGTCGAGTTGCAAACATCAATGCATTTTTGCGTCAAATGCAGGTGCCTTCCTAACAAATAAATATGTAAGTAAATGAATATGAGAAAAGTGGGTTGAAAAATGAAGGTAAGTAAGCTTTGATTTTTAGTCTTTGATTTTTAGTCTTTTGCTTCTTCTAAAAATTCTTTTTTTACAGTTATTTATTTACATTAAAATCGATAATCACTAAAAAGGAAAATTTATACAAAAAAATGAATCGATGTAGTACCTAGTTGTTCAAATGAGAGATTTTTCGAGAATGTTTCTTGTCATAATACAGGATGGCCCCCAACTGGAAATTTTCAATTTCCCTGACTATTCCCTAACCGAACTTCAGATTTTCAGACAAAAAATTCAAATTTTTGTTTTGTTTCTCGTCATTTTATTATACCTTTAATGCTTATAAAACGAAATCGTATAATTTAAAGAAAAAACCAGACTGCTTATATGTAGCCTACTTATATTTAATAATTTCATTGCCCTCGAAGTGCT
Organism: Adelphocoris suturalis; assembly: GCA_030762985.1. Taxonomy (NCBI): domain Eukaryota; kingdom Metazoa; phylum Arthropoda; class Insecta; order Hemiptera; family Miridae; genus Adelphocoris; species Adelphocoris suturalis. The sequence continues at coordinate 35,275,764 of CM061043.1, read as the reverse complement.
CAAATATCATAACAATTCAACCTAAATGTGATAAGATAATTTACGAAAATTCACCCATACGATCATGCTGCATGACTTTTTATTTAATATTTTATGGTCTCTTAATTCGTGATCTGAAGGTATTTGTTGAAGTACATTTTTCCCTACATGGATTTCTTAGCACCGGTGATAATTCAAAATTTTCTTCCGACAGCAAAACATGTCACGCTTTCTTCACTTACTACCAATCGTTGCTAGAGAGAATATAACTTCCTGATTTCCCATCCCACAAAAATCGTTCGTTGGAAAGTTGCTTTGTGAATTTATAGCACATGACTCTAAATTCCTATGGGCAAATTTCCCCCTCCTCAACCCTCCTGAGAAGTCCTAGCTTACGCATACAAACTAGTTTTGGGACTCTTACTGGATCAATCCACTACTCTGCTGGGTTTTTTCTCCCTAGTTCAATACTCAGTTGATTTTCCTCACAAATGGTTTACTCTAGGTGAGAAGTTACCAGGGAAGCCAATGGCATATCCATTCACTTTTTATGTGCGTGTAGCGTTGTTACTTTTGAACAGTTTAACTGCAACTCTTGATAATTATTTTTGTCATCCGTATAACTCACCTATGAAATAATATGTACCTAGTATGATAAAGTACGCTATTGAAGTTTGATTGTTAGGAGTTATAACATACCTAAAAACGCTTTAAATTATTGAACCAAGTTTTCATAAAAATTCCCAGATATTTGGTGGTTTTTGCAAAATTTTCTGACATTTCCCTGACTTTTCCCGACGCAACCACCCCGTAATAGTTTTACTTTTAGCCCCGCCCCATCTGTGAACTGTTTCTTGCGCCATTGATGCACTAGCTTGGATTATCGAGAAAGAAAGTCTTGTCCTCAGCAATCCTCTTATTTCTCATTGTCATTTCAGTCATTTCTCACTTATCCTCTCCGCTAATGCTTTCAGAAATGCCACAGTGTGAGACGCATAAGATCCATCAACTGAGAATACTAGTGGTGTAAAGGAGGCGTATCGCTCACCACATATGCTTATAGGTACTTCCTCTCCTTTCCTCCTTCTGCATTTGAGAACACTGCCACGGGATGGGAAACGCAAGAGGAAGCATTAGTGTTAATGACACGGATATCAAACAGTGCTTACTCTGTGGTTTCCGAACCCCAAGACAAGCAAGAGCGCCTCCAAGTCCTGGACAGTTTTCTGAGGGTTCCCTTATCTTTGGCTCCTTGGCACAGTTTCTCCAAGCAGAAGTCATGAGCTCACCCAGCAGGTCTTTCACTTCATTATGCCGTCTTGTAATCACTCGCCCAGTTTAGCGACTGATGGCGCGTTCTTCAAGGGAATATTCCTATAACCACAGCCATCATAAGAAGCTGGCATTCCAATTGGTCTTAGCTTGAATCTCACGACTATTGAGTGCCAAAACTCACGATGAGAGGGTCAAAGTTGTGTTTTAGCAAACTATTGTTAAAAATGAAGCTAGGTATACATGGTTCCAAAAATTTTAAATTGAAAATGTTTGCAAGTTTCCATCATTGAAATGCGTTTTGAGAAATTAATCTTCGAGTTAAACGCTTTTTCATATATATAATCAGGCTGGGTTCTCTTTACCATTAAGTTCAATGTGGTTGAAAAAAAACCAGCCTGATTATATTATACACCATGGAAGAAATGCAACATCTTCAAAATGCAGAAGAATGGGGTCTCTTGAGAAAACTTTACCATCAGTTGGGATAGACCTCCAATGACGTATAATTTTTTTTTTTTTTTTTGTTAATTGACCAACCCTCGAGCAACCCAAAATATTATATATATAAATATGAGACGATAACGCTCCTTAGAACTGTTATGAAATTCCATTCTTAGGCCTCAAAATCAAGTTTCTCCAATGAAAGGATGAGTTCGTTGGCCAGAACTTTTTGATCACATTAAATTGCTAAAATTTTCAAAATGTGCAAAAGAAAAAAATTGCAAGAATGGCTAAAAGCAGCGAGAAATCATCAAGTTTCTAGGTAGAATTTATGTCAAAAGTAATTATTCAACAATGGACTTGAATCTTAAAAAATGTATGCTCAAAATGCATTTAAATTTCGTTAATCTTCGCTGAAAAAATCGATAAAAACCGAAGAGAAAAAAAAGCTAGAAATCCAAAATATTTTTGAATTGTTAAATATTATCTTCAACGAGATTTTAACGAATTTTCGTAGAAAATGAAGCTATTGCAATGGCTCCAAAAAAATTAAAATAAAATATTTCGAATATTTTGTTCATTGGGATACGTTATGATGTATTCTGAAACGAATTCTAGAGTTTAACGCTTTTTTGTATTTATACATGTATACATTTATTTATGTGTCATTCCAGACGATAACCCTCCTTAGGATTGAAATAAAAATTCCGTTCTTGTGGCAAAAAATTAAGCTTTCCAAACGAAAGGATGTTTTCGTTGGCCAGCATTTTTGAGCACATTAAATTGGCTGACCTTAAAAAATGTGCTCCAAACATCACTAAAAGTGGGTAAAAACGGCTAAAAATCGAATCTTTAGCAGAATTTTAGTCAAAAGAAGTTTATCAAAAATGAAATATAACATTAAAAAATTTAACTACAATATTATGCCGAAATATGTACTTAATTTCCATTAATATTTGCTTAAAAAATCGATAAAGCTTCCAGTCATACAGCATGATCGTATGAGCGAATTTTCTTAAATTACCTAATGTATTATCATATGTTAAACTGTACACACACAGCACTGCACAGCGCGCACTGCACTGCGCGCGCAGCACTGCTGTGTGGCTGTGTTGTCGTATAACTGTATTGAAATTTGAGCGATTTCAGTAGAAAGGAATTGTTAAAAACCAATTTTATGGCAAAAAAATGATACTAAATCAAATTCGGTGATTCAAAAAAGATTTTGGATTTTTAGGTTTTTTCAGATTTCATAGATTTTTCAGCGAATATTAATGAACATTTTTCAATGTCCTAGTTAATCGTTGCAAATTTTGCTTTGACTATAACTCTGCTAAAACTTACAAATTTAACGATTTTTGATCGATTTTAGCCGTTTTTAGTTTTTTTTTTATTTAGTATATTTTTTAAAATTTGACCAATAATTTAATGAGCTCAAAAATGTTTGACCAATGAACTCATCCTTTTGTTTCGAAAGCCTGATTTTTCGGCGCGAGAACGGATTTTTATAACATTTTTTTTAATTTTATAGTTATCTTCTGGAAAGACATATATAAATTAATGTATATTTATATATAACTCGGCTCTTCGAGCCTCGCAAGGGGCTCCGCCCCTTGACCCCCCTAATCTATACACGGCACTTCGCGCCTCGCCGGATCTTTTCTCTTTTCTACTGTGTAGAAAAAGAGGATAATTTGCTATGCAATTCGTCTCACGAGAAAAAATTTTTTTTTTTTCAAGCCTGGCTGGGATTCGAACCCACGACCTCGCGGGTTCGCGTAGCGGGACAAAAAAAAATTATTGGGGGTCGGCCTAAGAATTGCATAGCAATTAATAGAGAGTTTTTGTTCTTCCCGTAATTTTCTACCCGTGTACGTGAAAAGACTGAAATACCAACTGCGCATGCGCGAATCTTCACGTCAACGTGTAGAACTTCGCGTGTACGGGAAAAAGGCCTATCTACACGTGCACGGGAAAATGCATTCGTTGGAATTTCGGCCTACGGGTAGTCATCATAGCCTGACGCAAAGGTAACAACAGTTGCCGGTAATCAGTGTGACCAAGGTAACCGCAGTTACGCAGTTATCAGCAAAGGTAACTACAGTGTGGTTGCCAACAACACGTTGGTTGGTCAAGAAGTCGAGAGGTTATAGTGAAGTGCTCCTCCGCTACAAAATTCAGCCATTTAAGGTACCTAAGCAATAAATTTATTTATAATTATGTATTTATAAATAATTATAAAGCAATTAATTATTTAAATAAGAATAGGTTGTACTAAAAGAATACGAAACAGCTTCTGAAACACTTATAGAGACGTTAACCTGACGTTAGCGTTTGGTTTTTCACGTATACCTACGTGTAGAAATACGCGTAAAAATCACGTGAAGAGCTAGCATCTCCAGCTGCTTGCTCTAGACGCTGCTCTACACGTCAACGGGAACAAATCTTACGGGAAGAACAAAAACTCTCTAATATACTCGGCGCTTCGCGCCTCGCCGGATCTTTTGTCTTTTCTACTGCGTAGAAAACGAGGATAATTTGCTATGCAATTCTTAGCCTGAATCAACTAATTTGGAATGTAGCCAGGTACGTAAGGAGAGGGAAATTGGTAGCTTGAAATGTGAACATTTATCACATAAATCAAGCGCTTTCCAACGAGTGGCGAACGATTTTTGTGCGATGAAGCGGAAGTTCCATTCCCCTAGCAACGGCTGGGTTGTAAATGAAAAACACTGAAATTGTGACACAAATTGTGACCAATAGCAACTACTCAACTACTCGGTTGTACGTGAAAATCATCTTTAATTTCGTCACGGACGTTACAAAAAAAATTGTTGGGGGTCGGCCTAAGAATTGCAAAGCAATTTATATATATATATATATATATATATATATATATATATATATATATATATATATATATATATATATATATATATATATATATACTCGGCGCTTCGCGCCTCGCCGGGGGGCTTCGCCCCCCTGGACCCCCCTAATCTATACTCGGCGCTTCGCGCCTCGCCGGATCTTTTCTCTTTTCTACTGCGTAGAAAACGAGGATAATTTGCTATGCAATTCTTAGCCTGAAAAAATTTGGATATAAAAAAATGTTCAAGCCTGGCTGGGATTCGAACCCACGAACTCGCGCTTCGCGTCACGGACGTTACAAAAAAAATTGGGACGTTACAAAAAAAATTATTGGGGGTCGGCCTAAGAATTGCATAGCAATTAATATATATATATATATATATATATATATATATATATATGAAAAAGCGCAAACTCCAGGAATCGTTTCAAAATGCCTCAAAACGGATTTCAATGAAGACATTTTTCAAAAAATTTGATTTTGAAATTTTCCGAGTCATTGCACCGTTGCAATAGCTTGATTTTCTAAGAAAACTCGGTAGAAAGGTGAACCCCCCCCCCCCCCCCCTCCACAACAAAGGATAGCAAAATATTATTTAGAACGACTTTCTTTTCCATTAAGTGGGTAGTTAACATGTTATTATTTGCACTAAAACTGTTCAAATTTCAACATAATGTAGGTTACATAATAATTATAGTACGATAATTCACGAAAATTCGCTCATATGATCATGCTGCATGAGTGGAAAATTTTTAGCTATACAATTGCTACTTGATTATTTTCATAATAACGTAACATAATAACTATAGAACCCACAATAATTTACTAAAAATTAGCTCATACGACCGTGGTTTATGACTGGAACTTTTTTCAGTAGAATTAAATTTATTGCGCTGTTAATAAAAATTTCTCCTCTATTTTTTAGCGTTTCGTTGTCTCGCGCATTACATTGGTTACATTAGTACCCATCTGTAAGCGGCTCCATTGACGCGACCCATCTATAAATATTAATTCTTCATATTGACACAATTTATATTGACTAGTCTATTCATGCTAGTTTCATATAGGTACCTATCTATGTGGCAAGACCAACGTTATTTATTGAACATAAACTTGAAAGATTAGTGAGGTGTGATATTTTTGCTTTACAAAAAATTTGATCCTGCATCGTTCAGAGTGTATATCCTTATACAAGAACTCCCAAGCCTCGAGGATCATTTCCAGTAATACTGCCTGCAGCATAGTTCACGGCACGATCGCGAAAAACCTCTAATGCGTGAAATAAGAAGGCTCATTTGTATTCCAAAAGTTTTTCGAGGACGTTAGAAGCGGAAGGGGATTTTAACTCATAACAGTATAAGGGAGAAGGATGAAGGGTGCGGACAAATCTGGTCCTTTACTTTCCTTTAGAAACAAGAGGATTTACCAATATACGAACGTTATTATTGCTACGGTTAGCGTTCAAGCTTTTCAGGAGGGCGGAAAACTCCTTTTAGCTCCTCCGCCCCCTATAGCCGTACGGCCAATGTCTATACCGGTTCTTGAGGGTTAAGTACCTATAAATATACCATGAACCCACCTCCTCGGTCACCCATTACTTGAACGGGCTTCGGGGTCACCCTTTTTTTGGAGATGACCGTAGGGTTGTGAAAAAGGGGGTGCATTTCGAGAAACCATAGGAAGCTCTCAGTAGTTGTTGATGTATGAAGGTAGCTGTGGAGTATAGCGGTTGTAATGATTATTGGTGACTACTTGTGCAAAGTACTGGGTATCCAGCTTACCAACCTTCTAAATAATTCGATTCGTAGAGTTGGTCTTAATAACCAAGAGGCTAAATTATTATAATAGTCATGCGTTCCAAACACATCCTATGCTTTCGAGGTAGTATATCATAAGAAGAACCACACAAATATTGTTTCCGTACCATTACCATAATGTAGTGTAGTTTGACTTTTCTGGTAAGGATGTTCATCTTTCAGAATGTTTGGAGTGAAATGTTTTTGCCACGTGCAGGTAAGAATATGTGAAAGAGAAGAGGCTACTCACTGATGTTTCTCCTATCCGATCCCCTCCCCTCCCCTCACGCCACAGATAACATCCCCAGTTATCAAGCCTCCAAGACCGTCAGCACAAGCCCCGACACCACAAGCACAATTGTAGTGGGATAAATGGTTGCACTGGCATCGGTTGCGATATTTTATTTTTTCACCAGCAGAAACTACCATCATCCATTTTTGCGGAAGGTGCAAAGCGCATGATTGAGTATTCATTTTCAGTTAGTGAAGTTATACCTAATATCTTACTCCACTCACACACGTATTCTTGGATTTGTTGGTGACTGTCAGCTGTGACCTAGCATATTGAGTATATACATGCTCATGCTGCATATACATGTATATGTATGTAGCATATGCAGTGTGTACAGTTGCTCAAAGCTTTTTCATATAATAATTAGGAAGCCCAGTAGGAGTTCTCCTAAGGATTTTCCATGCAGTGGTGTCACAAATTGGTTCTTGCAAGAAAATTCTTGCTTCGGAAACTAGGACCTCTGTTACACAAGGGTATTTTTCTGGCTACTGGGGCCTGCTGTACTACCCCGATAACCTCCTATTTTAAAATTATTAAAACTATTTTAAAATCAAAATTTTTGAAAATTTTCTTTATTTAAATCCGTTATGTGAGATTTCATTCATTCATATATTCATATATATGCATTTTTTGAGCACATTAAAATGGTCAAATTTCAGAAAAAGTTCTGAAAAAATCACTTTTTTTGCCATAAAATAGGTTTTTAACAATTTCTTTCTACTGAAAATTTTCAAATTTCAATACAATTTAACGTATTATAGTACGAAAGATAGTTTATGAAAATTCACTCATACGATCATGCTGCATGACAAACTTGTTTCTATTTACTTAATCCCTTCTCTCTTTCAATTATATTTCTGAATGATTCCAGGCCCCAGATATTCGCATATTCTGTTCGGATTATGTTACTGAGAGGACACGGTTTCTCTATGTAAGATACTTTCGCAAATGCACATAGCGGATATAATTCTCAATGTGGACTTTGTTATCACTTAAGAGAAATTCAATGCTCGTCGAAAGATTAAAATTCATGCCTCTCTCGTACCTAATAACTCATTCTGGACCGTTTTCAATTTCAATTCCTCGAACACCGCTCAAAGGGCTTTCGCTGTACAAATAAACACGCATTTCCAAGGCTGGATAGGGGTGATACAACATTTACGAACCATTTAGTACGAGACGGTTCCGAATACTTCCAGAGAGGAATTTCTCTTTTTCGAGATTCACCCCGTTAACCGGTCGTCAATATGCATTAATTCCCGACCCACTTTTCGGCTTTAACAGCTGCACTCAAGTTGTTGGCTAAACAAGATGAGGGGAAATCACCTAAGTTTTCTTACAAGCGGCGGAATGAATCCTCAAGACCCGACAAACAGAAGGGCGCCAACTTCTTACCGCCCCTCCTGAGTTTCAAAGCTCTTCAAAGCTTCCCTTGAGCCAATATTTGCTCGTTTTCCTTCTTGAAGGAAACATCTTTAGAACCTCTTCTATCTTCTATCTTTTGTCGTCGGGAGAAAACGCTGAAATCGTACCTGTATACAATAATGTTTGTGTTTGAATTGAACCTTAAATACTATTTTCATTGATTTATACTCAGGGGTCTTTACTGTTAGTGAAGCATAACTTTATTGGTACCTATAAATAGTCCATCTATAGTTTGCGAAAGTTTTGTATTTTAGCGAAAACATTGTTTTCAGTATTGGGAGACGAAAATTTTGTTTTTCTCAATATCAAAATTTTCACTCTCATTTCATGGAGTAGGCCATTCTTCACAACTTTGGTTCGATGTGTGTGTGTGTGTGTGTGTGTGTGTGTGTGTGTGTGTGTGTGTGTGGTGTGTGTGTGAGAGAGCGTGTGTGTGTCTATCCGCCATTCCTTCAAACAAGCTTAATCTCCATAAATTTCGATGAAGTTTGAATGATGAGCTAAGGAAAGCCCCCTATGAATTTCAGCAGTCCAAAATGGATAGGTAGGTACTCTTCAATGCGAACGCACAAACGCAAAAGCCATCAAGCATCATTTTCTCACGGCCTATTCATCCAATCTCGCTCAAATTCGAAGGGTTGTTGGGAAATGGTAATTTATTAGAGAGTTCTTATGACCTACTCGATCGTCTATTCCGATGCCCGAATGGGAGCCCAAGTCGTCAGCACGAGTGGATAAATGGAAGTGCGCACGCGCGTCCGAGTAAGGCGAAGAAACGGCAATTCGGGACCCGACACGAGTGAGCCAAGTCGTACCGCCTCGCGGGTCGTCAAGGGAAACGAGGTTCCCGATTCGATTCCCGACTCAGCTGAATTAACTTTATTGAGGACAACCTCATTTCACATTAAAACAGTAAAGCCACTTGGCGAGTTTGTTGTTAGTACTTATTCAAGTCGTTGAAAGTAATTAGTAGTGATGTGCTGTAAAAGTTGATTTTTGAAGTGAATTTTGAGGTAGGTTGTTATCAGATACGTACTCCATCTCCATTTCGCGTGCACTAATTACACCATTCAGCTAAAGCTCCTCATACGCCCTAACTTCGTCCTAACAGACGGATCAAAAGGAAAATAAATGAAAATGAAAAACAGATATGAAATGAAAGTGGCGAAGTTGTACAAAATTGGAATGAGAATGGATTAAACTCCAGGAAAAAATACGACGAAATGGTGGACGAAAGTGGTATAAAAATATAGCAGAAAGTGAGCGGAAATCAATTCTAACTCAAACGTGACTTATTGGGTCGTAGCGCGAGTCATCAACATTCGCATTCGTTTGCTCGCCCTATCGCCATCCCGAGTCGTCGCCTGACTCGTCGTGCTGTACGACAAAAGAACTCTCGACTTCCTATCTCACATGAGTTTAAAAACGAGTGAATCATTAGTGGCTATTGCGCATTCGCAAACCTTAAATGAAATGTTTTATACTCGAAGGACCTATGTGCCAAACTCCACTTGACATACTTTCTGTAAATTATTTAGGAATTTTATTTACTCACGGCCTCCTCTTATTAGCCAACGATTACTTTGCTAAGCGTAAGAGACAGAATCATATGAGGTACAATGTTCACAGTCTAGAGTTCAAATACCTATCCAGCTTATGGAATGCCGGAATTCCTCACACGCTCAACGGATTGAACTCCCGGTAAATCCCAGTAATTGTTACATATCAGCAAAGGTCGTATAACGCCGTGAAAACGGGGTGAGAGAGGCCGTGACATAATCACAAAAGGAAAGTAAATCCAACCACCCCCTTCTTGCCATCACCCACAGTCACGCCGTTCTCGTTGCTTTCAACAATTAAACAGGTGGAAGCCCGACCCTGTTCTGTTATAGACAATACGGTTTATCTCGCTATTCCGACCGAATGCCTAATTTGCAAAGTGGGAGGTAAACTTCGCCCCGAAACTCGCGTCTTATTGTTCGAAACCAACACTTTCGTTCGCTATTTCTCATCACAGTTGCCTGCTTAGTTATCATGCTCTCTGAGAACAAGTTGCGAGTAGAACCTACTTAGATTTTGTGAGGAAACAAAATTAAAAGTTAGCTGTACGATCAGATCAACCACTGTTGGTCTAAACTAACTCAAATAATTATTGAAACATGTGGACGGTTGATAAGATTCATGTATATATAAATTAAGAAAAATAAATAAATAAAATGGAAAATTAAAGTCAATTTTTTTCAAACAATAATAATAATTAAATAAAACAAAAATATACAAATTAAAAAATGGTGGTTCGGCAAGTTAAAATCCTATTCTACCTTTCTCGAAGAGACCTCATTCAAAATTTCAGCTTCGTAGGATACATTGCATAGAAATACGCGTTAAGAGCTCACTCAGTTGATTGGGGGTGGTTCGGTAAACTAAAATCCTATTTTAACTGTCTCACAGAGGTGTTCCGTTTCAAATTTCAGCTTCTTAGGAGAATGAATATAGAAATTAGCGTTGAGCTCTCTCAGCTGATTGGGGTGGTTCGGCTAGTTAAAATCCTACCCTATTTCCGTCACAGAGGCTCCGTTCCAAATGTCTGCTTCGTAGGATAAATAGCATGGAAATTGGATTTTTCAATTCACGAAATCAGATTACGCTGCTGATTATCAATGAATATCCATGCAACCACTTAATTTTGAATGACTAGATCATCATTTTGTGACCCATGCCGTTAAATTCGGTCCAGCCGTTCTCGAGTAAATGCGCTTTTATGAGGATACACATACATACATAATAATATAAACGGGTAAAGTCAATACAAAAGTGCAAAAAAAGGGCTTGAGATCAATTTTAGGATAAGTGTGTGGTTTTGTTGACTTAACTCAATTATTTTAAACCCGGAATGCACATTAGATCTCAATTACGCTATCTACACATATTAACCGCTCGAGAAAGGAACAAATGGAACGGAACACCCAGCAACTGAAGGTAAATGGAGGCATCCATTGATCTAAGACCTCACCTCAGCGTTGGACTATAAATCGCAGAAGGCAATATAATACCTCCCCCCCCTTTTTTTTGCCGAGATTTTACGGCGTCGAGCTAAATTGAGAATAGAAGTAGAGTTAGGTACTGGACGTAGGCTAGATAGAAAACCCGGATCCTTCAGACGTGATGAAACACAAGGTGGAGCACACTAAACAATAAAAATCAGAAACCAATGTAACGGAAGAGTCTTGTGAAGAGAGGACGAGTATAAAGGCAGGCTGGAACCTGTTGTCAGTGATAAAAGGTCTCACTTCCCGATGGGGCCTGCGATATAAAACCGGCTTACCCCAGCAAACCCCTCGGTAACCTTCACATCCTACCGATGGAAGGTAGTAATGAAGTTAATAACTACCCGATTCTTCGAGCAAATGTATCGGAAACCCGGAACGGCAGCAATTGCTGGTGTATTTTTCCTCTGTCTTCTGCGCTTTTCGGTCCCTATGCTTCGCACTAACCCCCGCATTCGAAAGGTATATCCTATAAATTTGATCTACCCCCAAATGTTTTTTCTCCTCTTTTTTCCGACGGTCTCTCTCTCTTTCCCACTCTCTCTCTCTCTCCCTCTCGTCCCTCTCATACGCTCTCTCTTTCATCCAGTGTTTCCTTTCTCTCTCTCTCTCCCTCTTTCTCCCTCTCCCTCACTCCCCCCTTCTCTCTCTCTATCTTTCTCTCTCCCTCTCATTCTCACACACTCGCTCTGCCTACATAGAGGGCACTCTTTCCAGGCTATCCAGAGGCTTTCATAGGCTTTCCTGAGCTTCTGTACACAAACAAAGAGAGAGAAAACCCATCCCAAAACATCCAACGCTCTGGGATATGTTTGGAGGTAACAAGCGGGAAGGGCGAACCTGACCAACCGAACTGGAAAGAACGCGTGGAATGACAAATGAATCAATCTCAACGAGTTTCCGTTGGAATTCCATACTATCCAGCTTGATTTTTGCTAAATGCCCTCCTAACGGCCGAACAATCCATTCGGCGGGGTTTTTTTTTTCACTTGATTTCTCGTCAAATTGCAAATCTCGGTCGCGTATGAATAACATCACGTTTCGTTCAAATGAAATGCCAATCAGGAAAATAAATGAGAGAACGTACACACGTACTTCGTTTATTCTTTTCTCTAGAGAACGTTATAGATTTGCATAGGGGTTACGTGGAGGATGGAGGTATTGTTCAATTCAGTCATGTATATTATAATTGTTATTGAGTATATATCAGTTTGATTTTTCTGATACTGATTCATTCAGGTGGCACAAATCCAATCAGCTAAGTGAGCTCCGTACTATTTTTTTTTTACTATTCAACATATGGAGCTAAAATTTGGAAAGGACCTAATGGAATTCGGAAAGGACGTTTTCTAGGCCCCTTTGGGAAATCTAGAAACAAATCATATGGCCGCTGCCTCTTACTACAGTTGAGTGAGCTCTAATGAACGAAAAAAACGTATTCTACGCTAATTAATTTTAGCCTTTAGGCACAAGGTGGTTTTATTTATTTATTTTGTTTGTGCCATAAAATTACAACTGTGGAAATGTTTTGTGGAAGGCTCGGTCTACGGAGGGTTTTGAAAACTCGATAATATTTAAAAACTATTTTTATTTTTATTTTTGAGATGGTTCTAGATCACCAAACTCTACACAACAGTCTAATCAATTTATCCAACTGGTTGCTAGGTAACTGATTGTCAAAGTCACTGATGATTCAAGAGTTAGCGCTAGTTGTGCCTCTCTCCGTGCTGTGGTGAGACACTCCTCAAACAAAAACTACAGTTACAAGCAATTAAAATTCCCGTCACGGACGATAGCAACGGTTGTACGTGAAAATCATCTTAAAATTAAATGCTTGCATACGAGTCTGCAACACATTGGGACATTTTCATGTGTGTTTTCTTATTATTTTCTTATCATTAGGGAAAAAACTGGATTCTAGAGCCACTCAGCTGATCTCAGATCGGTCAGTTGCGTTCAGAAGTCCCTCAAGGGGCTACATACCAAATCTCAGAATCGTGGGATCATTAGGGAAAAAACTGGATTCTAGAGCCACTCAGCTGATCTGGGATCGGTCAGTTGTGTTCAGAAGTCCCTCAAGGGGCTACATACCAAATCTCAGAATCGTGGGATCATTAGGGAAAAAACTGGATTCTAGAGCCACTCAGCTGATCTGGGATCAGTCAGTTGTGTTCAGAAGTCCCTCAAGGGCCCACATACCAAATCTCAGAATCGTGGGATCATTAGGGAAAAAACTGGATTCTAGAGCCACTCAGCTGATCTGGGATCGGTCAGTTGTGTTCAGAAGTCCCTCAAGGGCCCACATACCAAATCTCAGAATCGTGGGATCATTAGGGAAAAAACTGGATTCTAGAGCCACTCAGCTGATCTGGGATCGGTCAGTTGTGTTCAGAAGTCCCTCAAGGGACCACATACCAAATCTCAGAATCGTGGGATCATTAGGGAAAAAACTGGATTCTAGAGCCACTCAGCTGATCTTGGATCGGTCAGTTGTGTTCAGAAGTCCCTCAAGGGGCTACATACCAAATCTCAGAATCGTGGGATCATTAGGGAAAAAACTGGATTCTAGAGCCACTCAGCTGATCTGTAATCGGTCAGTTGTGTTCAGAAGTCCCTCAAGGGGCTACATACCAAATCTCAGAATCGTGGGATCATTAGGGAAAAAACTGGATTCTAGAGCCACTCAGCTGATCTGAGATCGGTCAGTTGCGTTCAGAAGTCCCTCAAGGGCCCACATACCAAATCTCAGAATCGTGGGATCATTAGGGAAAAAACTGGATTCTAGAGCCACTCAGCTGATCTTGGATCCAGTGTCCATGCGAAGTTCAAATACAATATATGTAGGTTCGCGTTTTAAAACAAACGTAGGAAAACTATATCAAGTCGGAGTAGGTTGTTCACGGTATGAAATAGTAAGAACGAATGAAACTTAGGGTAACATAACTCATAGGACTTGGAGGCTTCAAGGAGGGGAAGGATATTGGGGAAAACCCCAGGAGAATTCAGTGGGGAAAAATCCTTCCACATTGTGGCGGATTAACGGTACCTACCGAGGTGCATTGTTTGCTTGTCAAGACCATATAAAGTTTGAAAGGTAGGCACAATAATAGGTACTGCACACCTTGAGAGCCTTGACCTCTGGCTGTGACGAAGTAACATACTCCCCCACCTTGAGCGTATGCGAAATTGGCTATAAAGATTGGAAGAAGGTCAGAAAAAAGAGAGAATATATGACTGATAACAGAGAATTACGATTTGTACCTAGTGTTGTTGTGATAGGTGTTCTAATCTATATGAATACGGTGTGCGTTGTGTATTATTGTGTAGGTAAAGGACAAAGTTTTCGGACATGACGTTGGAGCACTTGAGTCCGGGTACGTACATCAGCAACGCGTGGGGTGCCATCCGTTCCAGGATGTACCTTGATAATTCTACCCATGGTCCATTGTGTGGGTGGTAGATTGTCGTCAAGCAGGAGTACTACAGTTCCGGGTGTTGGTGGATTATCAGAGGTATTCCATCGATATCTTGTTTGAAGTGTGGTGAGATATTCTAATTTCCAACGTTTCCAAAACGATTGGAGGCGTAACTGTACCTGTGACCACCGAGATCCGATGGCAGTTCGTTCGGTCAGCTCCGGATCGTCTGGAGGTGCAGTAATTGGGCGGAATATCAGAAAATGACCTGGGGTTAAGACTTCTATGTCGTCAGGAGACGATGAAAGTGATGTTATGGGTCTGGAATTCATTATTGCCTCAATTTGAATTGTGAGACATCGAAATTCTTCAATATTGGGTGTGTAACCTCGAAGGGTAGCGGCAAGGGGCTTTTTAATAGCCTTTACTGCCGCTTCCCATAGTCCACCAAAATGAGGAGCTCTAGGAGGTATGAATACCCACTCGGTTTGACGAGCAGCAGCTTCAGAGATGAAAGTAGATTGGTGATCTGGATCAGCGATTAGTGCTTGGATTCGTCGCAATTCATTGGAAGCACCAACGAAATTGGTGCCTCTGTCCGAATGGATTATTTGGGGATTACCTCTACGACTGCAGAAATTTTTGTAGCATGCCAAAAATGCCGGTGTTGACAGGTTTGAGGCAACTTCTATGTGCACGGCTTTTGTTGAGAAGCAAACAAAAATACACAGGTAAGCTGTGATGATTTTTGAGTTTCTAATAGGTGATGATTTCACGTGGAATGGTCCTGCATAATCGACACCTACATTCAAAAAGGGTGAGACAGGTTTGGTTCGATTCTGAGGCAGCTGTCCCATGATCGGTTCCATTGGTTTAGGTTTGAGAGTGAAACATCGATTACATCCAGATAATGTTCTACGAGTGACGTTTTTACCATCTAGAATCCATACAGTACGACGGAGGAAAGCTAATGTTGCAGTTGGCCCGATATGCAAGTTGAACTCGTGAGCGTGACGAATCATCATATTGGTGACAGGGTGTTTGGCAGGAAGTAGAGCTGGGTGACGTGTTTCGTAGGGTAGGTCCGAATTTTCGAGGCGACCGCCAACTCTAAGTATATTATCATTAGGATCTATGAAAGTGGCTAGAATTCTGGAGGTTTTCATCATGTGCCGCTTTAATGATGCGTCGTTTCGTAGTTCTGAAAGAGATTGAAGTTGGGTGCGTCTTATAATGGCTAGTGTAGCCTTTTTTAATTCGTCAGCTTTGAGTGCTCCTGATTTGCGTGGAAGTCGTTTACATTTGTTATGAATGAACCGTAAACACCATGCAGTGACATTTCGTAACTTCACGAAAGATGAGAATCTATTTTCTAATTGAGAGGATAAATGATCGTGTTCCGATCGATTCTGTGTTGGCAGTGCGATTGGTTGACTTGAACGAGCTTCAGTGTTTACATCGGGAGATTGCAAGGAGGAACAAATTCTACGGAGAGGCCAACTATTTTGATTTAATGTTAGCCATTTTGGGCCCTTCCACCACAATGGGTGATTAATCAAATCGATTGGATTAATGCCTCGTGATGCGCAATCTGCTGGATTTTCTCCTGAAGGGACGTAAAACCACTGTGAAGGAGAAATTATTTTTATTGTTTCCGAGATTCTATTTCCCACGAAGGTTTTCCATACTGGAGCGGGTTCTGCTGTTAACCATGCTAGAGTTACGGTTGAGTCCGAGAACGCCAATATGCGATCAGATGATATTTGTGGGAGTGAGGGTAAAATGGACTGTATAAGAAGGGCTAACAGATGGGCTGCGCATAATTCAAGCCTAGGTAGTGTAACTGGTTGTAATGGCGATACTCGAGATTTTGAAGCGACAATGCGAATGGTATTTTCTGAATTAGAAGGTTGCACTATGTATAATACACAGGCATAGGCTTTTTCGGACGCGTCAGCAAAACCAACAAGGAAGTAGTCAGATTTACTGGTAGGCAAATATCTCGGTATACTTATATGCATTATCTGGGGTAGCTGGTCTTGGCATGTTTTCCAACGGGCTGCTATAGTCTGGGGTAACGGTTCGTCCCAATCTATCTTGGAATGACAAACTTCACGGAATATTATTCGAAACGTTATTATGATTGGTGTCAACCACCCTAACGGGTCAAATATGCGAGCAATTTTGGACAGGAGTTCTCTTTTCGTACTTGCCCCAAATAAATCTCGGAATGAATAGTAAAATGAGTCGGAATTCGGATTCCAACATAATCCCAAAATTTTCAAAGTGGTTTTTTCTGGGTCAGTATCTAGCTCAATTTCGGTGGAGGTAGGTAGTCGGTAGTCATCTGGAATACCTGATAAGATGGTAGGATGATTAGATGCCCATTTTCGTAACTCCATTCCTGCAGATGCGAGTACCTTTATCAGCTGATCCCTAAGCTGAACTGCATCAGATATTGAATCTCCCCCTCCATTTACGTCATCGATGTACGTTCTAGTTCTGAGAGTATTTGAAGCCTCAGGTTCTGAAATGGTATGTGTGTCGGCTATTTCCTTAATCACCCTGTTTGATAACCACGGAGCTGAGGCAGTTCCGTATGTAACTTTTTTCAAACGATAATCTAGAAAGGGTTCAGACTCTGAGAATCGCCATACAATACGGAGTAAATCACGGTCCGCGGGGAGATGTTCAATTTGACGGAACATCTGTCTAATGTCCGCTGTAAATACGTACTTATCTGTTCGGAATCTTGTCACTACATCTGAAATATTCAACTGTAACTTTTGTCCTGGTAGTAAAATGTCATTCAGGGACATTTTTGAAGCTGTTTTCTGAGATGCGTTGAATACGACGCGTATCTTTTCGGGGGGGTCATCGGGCCTGTGCACGCAATGGTGTGGTAAGTAATACGTGGTCATGTTATGTTTCGGAGAATCGCAAGGCTCCATATGTCCTTGTTTCAAATAATCATTCATAAATTCGTTATAGGCCTTACGCAAATGGGGTTGTTTTTTCAGTCGTGTTTCGAGCGATTTAAGTCGATTAATAGCAGTATTTCTTGACGGTCCTAAGTGCTCCTTATCATACCTGAACGGAAGAGCTACTGAATAACGTCCGTTTTCATTTCGTGATGTGGTTTTTACAAACCATTCTTCGGCTTTTAATTCATCTGGGGTCAACTTGGGGTAATCTGCCACTGATTCTAGTTGAAACAGTTTCTCTACTAGTTTGTTAAGTTCAGGGTCTGATTTGCTCTCTTTCTTGGGAGTAGATTTTACCTTGAACGGCCGAGAGAAGGTACAAATCGGAGGATTCGTATTCAAGTCGATTAGTGATATTTTGTATGGAACTGGATAATTCGAACAGTAGCGGAATCCAGGACCATCGATTCGCTTCGGTTGGGGTACTAAGTCAAAACTTGATTTGGTTGAATGAGTGATATCCAAGTTCTTCGATTCTGAAATATCCGATGAATGGTTTCCATGAACGAGCGGGGTTGATTTATAATTTTGATTCGATGGAATTCGATGAGAAGTTGTAGGTTCGTAATTAGTGTCTTGGGGTCTTTTGTAAGTGTTCAGGTATGTAGCGTGGTTTTGGTCGAAATAATGAGTGATAGGCCGTGGATTGAATCGAACGTTTTTCTGTGATAGTTTAGATGTGACGGATCCTAGTATTATCCACCCTAGGGAAGTATGTCTAGCTACAGGATGATACGGATAGTTCAACGCAATTTTCTTATCAATTGTTTCAAAAACATGGGATCCGAAAATAAGATCTACTGATTGTGGTATATGATATTCGGGATCAGCTAATTGTAATTTATCATACTCAGGCCAATTGTGTCGGGGTAATATGTTGGAGGGTACATCTAATGTGGGCTTATTCATCACTTGCAAATTTAAAGGTATATCTGGTAAGCCATGGTTTTGTCTTAGATATAAAATTGATAAGCCTAAGATGGTGCTGCTAGTTTCACCACCAATCCCAGCGATACCCAAGCCAGATGTTTTAGTAAAGGGTAAACCAGCTCTATTCATAATACCCAAACTGACTATATTTACTTCACTGCCGGTATCCAGTATGCACCTCGCGTTGAACCATTGACCGCAGCCTGATCGGATATGGACGATAGCGGTTGGTATAATTGAGCGCGTCAAAATAGTTTTTTTCAACGAGGAAGGGTTACAACGCGAGGCAAGTTTTCATTGACTATTATCCATACTTGGGGGCGAATTTGTAGGGTTCATAACAGTGTAATTGTTTGGGGAGTTCTCACATACATTATCAGTTTGATCATTTTCTATCTCTAGCCAGGGGGACTGTGCTAAGGTCCCATTAAACGAGGAAGAACGTGAAGCTGATGGTTTGTGTTTAATTGATTGATTGTACGCGGGGGACTGCGGGCGGCTCGATGATCTAGAATAATTATTTTGTGGATTTGAGGAATTACGATCATCGAAAAATGAATCCAAATAAGCTGGGTTCGATTTATGTATCAAAGTGTTATGTCTGCCTGGGCATAATTTGCAGTGACTTCCGGACTTACATTCAGTAGTGCTATGCGTGTTTGTGAGACAATTGACACATAAATTACGATTCTTGACTTCGTCACGCCTGTGAATGATTTTCATGTTCTTAAATTCTGGACAGTAATAAATTTTGTGGTCATTTGACAAGCAAAAAATGCATGCATGGGATACAGATGGTTGACTTACATAGGAATTGGAGGGTCTGGATACATTCTTAGTTTTCATCCAAGGTGAGGCTTGAGCGGGCGTCGTCTTCTTAGCAGTTGAATGTGTCCCTCTTGCTCGGAGTTTCGATAGCTCTGCGTCTAAGTAGGTTATTACAGCAGCTACGTCAGGTATTATGGAGTCGCCAAGTTCTTCATGCAGTTTATCTTGCATGTTGAAGGGAATGCGGGCCTTGATAGAGGAAAATAGCAGAAATTCTCCCAAATGTTGGATTTTTAAGTTTTTCAGAGCATTGTATGATGCTGAAATTTCATTACGAAATCGTTCCATATCTTCGAGGTTATCCTTACTTGAGCAAGGGGGTATGTTGTGAAAGGTTTTCAGTACAGCATCTGCTACTCGTCGTGTACTTGTATAGCGTTCCAGTAGGTCGGCGTAGGCATCAGCATAATCGCTACTCGAAGTTCCGTAATGATCGAGAAAACTTCCAGCAGGGCCTGGTATGAGTTTACGAAGGGCCGACATTTTAACGTGAGAGGGTATGTTCATATTGTGTACAGTTCGTTCGAAGGCACTGCGAAAGGCTGGGAATTTCAGTATGTTCCCAGTGAAGGTAGGGACTGATGGTAGCAAGAACTGAAACAGTTCAAGGTGCTTGATCTCCGAATCGCGTTCTTCATCTATAGCCACGACTGTTGGATTTGACGGCTCAACTTGTTCAACAAAATCATAGTACTTTGTTGCCAGTGTAATTCTTTCTTGGGTGATTTTGTCGTGGATTTCTTTTATTGTTTCATAATCTGGAGATAAACAAATAACGTCAAGTAGGCTTTGAGCGCGATTTTCAATTATGTCTTCCACATCTCGTTTAATGGCCCTTAATACAGATTTCGGATTAGTACTAGGGTTGGTTACCTGGTCGAGATACGATTTCATCTGGCGGAGCATTCCATCTGCTTGGTTTTGGAGTACCTCGGTTGTGACGGCCTTCGGAGGCATCTTGAAGAGATACTGTTTTCACTGAATCACAACTAAAACGTACCTCAAATCCGGCTCGAAGGACCAATTTTGTACAGTTGTACGCTGTACAAAGGCGGATATTGAGGGTTTTAATGAAGAAACGTTGACTTGTGTTTCACGGTAATATAATTCTCGAAAATCATCGGTTAATTCAATACACAATCGTTAATCAAGATAAAGTCAGTGTCCATGCGAAGTTCAAATACAATATATGTAGGTTCGCGTTTTAAAACAAACGTAGGAAAACTATATCAAGTCGGAGTAGGTTGTTCACGGTATGAAATAGTAAGAACGAATGAAACTTAGGGTAACATAACTCATAGGACTTGGAGGCTTCAAGGAGGGGAAGGATATTAGGGAAAACCCCAGGAGAATTCAGTGGGAAAAAATCCTTCCACATTGTGGCGGATTAACGGTAGGTACCGAGGTGCATTGTTTGCTTGTCAAGACCATATAAAGTTTGAAAGATAGGTAGGTACAATAATAGGTAGTGCACACCTTGAGAGCATTGACCTCTGGCTGTGAGGAAGTAACATAGTGTTCAGAAGTTCCTCAAGGGGCTACATACCAAATCTCAGAATCGTGGGATCATTAGGGAAAAAACTGGATTCTAGAGCCACTCAGCTGATCTGTAATCGGTCAGTTGTGTTCAGAAGTCCCTCAAGGGGCTACATACCAAATCTCAGAATCGTGGGATCATTAGGTAAAAACGTCATTTCTGATGGTCATAATCATCGTTGTGGCCACTTGGGACAATTTTCGTGAGCAATTTTCGTGAGCAATTATTTTCCGTGACGTTTTTTTAGTTTATGTGCCAAAGCAAAGACATGAAAATGTCAACTATGCCATCTAGATTGCTCACTATTCGCCGAAGAAATTTGTAAATACAACGAAAAATTTTAGGTGGAGATAGGGATCAGTTCTTTTATATGTCTTTACCTCGTGTAAGGATGGAGAGAGGAAGATCGGAGAGAATGGTAAGAGAAACTACGGAAAGGCGATGATACGTGAAGTGACGTGGGTGAATGGGGGAGCGGCGAGGGTCCTAGAAACCAGTGTTTATGAGAGGGTGATTCTCGAGGGTTGAGCCGTGAATAATTCAAAGGTTCATCTCACCAACCCGAGACTCCGAGCGGCAGGGGAAGTCAAGGGGTTGTTGGTACGTATGCCGGAAGCGTTAGTGTGTGCGAAGGTTTTGGGAGCAATCTTCATTATTTACAATAATCTGTCCACTTCTTCCCCCAGAAGCCGTAACCCGACCAATTTGCTTCCCGTAGTTTCGCGACAACTTCCCATCCAGACGAGCTCGGCATTCCATTAATAAATGCAAGAGAACGAAAACGGGCTATCGTGCTGTAATTGTAACTGGGTCAGATCCCCTTACTTCTCGCTGAAACGCGCCGTAGTATTCAGTAGGTTCGAGAGGTTTGTTCTCACTCCCTCGGTAATGCAGATTTTCCTTGTCCCTAACTAGTGATTTTCCTCATAGAAATGCATCTGATTAGGCTAATGCCGGTCAAGATCAGCGTAGGGCGTTATTGGAATAAGGATTAAATTCGTTTACTCATTCGTATTTTATTAGATATTTGTGATGTATCGTTCAAAGCATCAGAAAAACAGGAAACCATCTCCAAATGTATTTTATATTACAAAGCTATTAACCATTACGCTAATATTTGCGTTGAAAAATAACTTCTACAATTCCATGAGAATCCTTAATAATAGATTCACAACGAAATCCAACCCATCCAAACCAAGTATGTGGTCACAGAAAATATAATTGCATCAAGACCGAAATTACCGTAGTCATATCACTGGTCAAAATGTGTAATATATATCTACAGAGCGCCGAACAGTAATATGAAAAGACAAATCAGACTGAATTCATGGGGTGTAAGAATAGCAGCGGCTTCATAAAAATTAGGTGTATATCAGTCTACCAAGGGTGCCCAATAAATTTTTTGGTTGGTGGATTAAGAGGGGAGGATAAATTTACATGGCCAGTCCTCATGTTTGTAGATATAATAGCTTTATTCCATGCGCTTTCGCCCTTTATGGACCTCGTCAGGGAACTATAATAAAATAAAATACAGCAGGAGTAATATTATGCTAGAGTGGAGGTATGAATCGACAGGTACATGTAGGTAATAATATTGGATATAACTATAACCAGCAGAGGCACGAATACCATTACAATTATATACCTGATGATAAATCCCAAAACATACTTGGTAAGTCCTTAAGTTAAACATTTTCAACCTATACAATACAAACTTTATATGCAACTTCCATAGGTACTCACACTGTCACTCTTAATATTACAGGCTGCTCCACTAAATATGTACTATGAATAACGAATATTTGCCTCACCATACCTCAACTAAAAGTAAGCCTATACTTACCATATCCTAAATACCTGCTACCCAACTAACGACAAACGTATACCTACATGTACCTGTCGATTTATACCACCACTCTAGCACAACATTACTCCTGCTGTATTTTATTTTATTATAGCTCCCTGACAAGGTCTAAGGGCGAAAGCGCTTGGATTAAAGATATTATATCAACAAACATGACGACTGGCCACGTAAATTTATTCTCCCCTCACAACTCACCCACCAGAACCACTGGATGGCACGACCCAAACTTAATTGAATAATTTTTTTGCCACATTGAGTACAGCTAAATTAATACACCCCTCCCCCCCTAAAAAGACGCCTCGCGTACAAAACATGCCAAGCCACAAAATGTATGATATCATTCACTTTGTGCCAAGCATACGCCTAGGGATAACATCATTCCACATGTGGTCCACCTATTCATAGTACAACCAGTCATGAACGGCTTGGCCGATTTTCGTTATTATTCAAATCACAACAATTTTTCTGGGTTTGTTCTAATAAACTGATAAACTTCCTCCAACGGAAGGGGTGATTATACGAACATGAGGGCTGAGGGATTTGTGTATTGTATGTAGGTCCGTTAGTATGACATTTCAGCAATATGGTGCGAATCGGGAGTTGTGATTTGAATATAACGAAAATTGGACAAGCCGTTCGGGAGTGGTGGTACTGTAAAGGCGGTGAATAGGTGGACCGCAGGTGGTATGCTGATAACGCTAGGCATGTGCTTGGCACAAAATGGATGATGTCATGTATCTTGTGGCTTAGCATGTTTTGTATGCGAAGCGTCTTTTTTGGGGGGGGGGGGGGGGGGGATCACACATTTTTGGCGGTCTTGGAGTAAAGGAGTGGAGTGTATACCGACTGATTTCGTCAACAGCCAACCAAGTAGATAATTGGCTGTTATCTGAAAATATATAACTCTTGTCTAGAAGCTCAATTTCGAAAAATATCCATCAAGACCGTGGTGTCGAGAGTCCACCGCCGACCCTAGGTCCCTCCTCCCCCACTCTCCCACACTGTTCCCAGGGTTGTGTGGTGTTGATAGGAGTTGATTTCGTCGAAATCCAACCACTTTTAGCATCCCCCCCCACCACCCATCCCCTCTGAAAATGTTCGGATACCTCCCACAGTGTACCCAGGTGCATTGTCTGGCTCGGCAATGCGAGACTAGCGTCTCGCTTGATATGTTGGCTTTTCTCTTTTAAAGACGCAGGTGAGTTCGTATTATGTCTATATTAATAAACATGTACTAAGATACTCACGAAAAGAAACGATGAAGGAAACACGTACCTGTCGTAGTAGTAATCCCTGAAACACAGAAATAACAATAATTTGAATCTTTATGTCGGTTTGAATGCAACGTATTATGCATGGTGGAGATAGCATGAATTTATATTTGTGTATATAGCACTTATATTTGGTTGGCGAGACTGAAATAAGTGTGGGAAGTTTGCTAACAAGGTAGGTAGTTTGTGATAAGGGCAGCACTAGTGATTGACACGTATACTGCGATGAAGGAGCAGAGAAACAAATCATGCTCCCCATAGACCCTAGTCCAAGTTCTCACCTGCCAAAATGATCGAAAATATTCAGAATGCTTAGTAAGAATTCATGTATATTATATGGAATTTCGTTTTGGGGTGAGGCATATTTCGCAGCATTTGTCTTTCATAGACTTTTTCTCTAACCTTGATGCGATTCTGAGGGTAGGTACCATCTGGAATGGGTTCGTTTCTACGAAACCAATACGGTAGTATAGAGAAGACCGGCTCAGTATCTAAATGGCAAAGAAACTCTGCGAATCGGCGGCGACGGGAACCCCACCTCTCCATCTCCATTCCATCAAAGTTTAGAAACAATAACGTTGGAAAAGAATTCGGTACAAAAATTTGTCGCATATCCTATCAGGACACACAGCAAGTGAAAACGATTTCCATTGGCAGTAAAAGCTGCCAATTTTTACACAATGGTTTATTGTTTATGTATTTGATAGCCCTTCTACTTCTTCTTTGGTCTACAATCTTATTATTAAACCACGTATATATATATACATATATATATATATATATATATATATATATATATATATATATATATATATATATACATATATATATTGAAATGGTTAGAGGCACAATTCGGAACTGGTTTTTTATTATAGAAAAATGTACACAACTAAACGCACGAACAATCAAGATGTTTCTGGTCAGTTCAAGCTAGCAACAACTATTTTCAATGTTGACAACATCAAACATCACTACAACTCCCTTGACTGGCTACTGTAGGTAGCAACTTCTCTACACTTCTCCCACCTTTTCTTCGAGAGTGGCACCGCAATACGGAGTCAGGCGGTCGCCATGAACAACTCGCAGAGCTCCTCTTGGATTTCGAATGCGGAAAACGACATCATTCAAGCACCTGACAATTGTATAGGGCCCCTCCCATGGGCATTGTAGCTTTGGGTTGCGCCCTTTCCTTCTTCTTGGGTTATGCAACCATACCCTATCGCCTTCCTTGAACGTCGGCTCCCTTGACCGGACATCGTACCGTCGCTTCATGTCCTCTGCCCGCACCCTCAGCGTTTCTCTGACTGCTTGATGAGTTTGGTCCAGCCGCTTCCTCAGGTCCTCCGCATACTCATGTACGTCTTTCTCCTCCACGTTTGGTCGACCGAATAGCAATTGCAGCGGAAGTACCAATTCCCGCCCAAACATCAGGTATGCAGGGGTGTATCCAGTGGCTGTGTTCTCTGATGCTCTGTATGCCAGTAATGCAATTGGAAGCTGGACGTCCCAATCCTTTTGGTGTTCATTGACCATTTTCGACAGCCACTCGTATAATGTCCGATGAAGACGTTCCACTAAACCATCACTCTGAGGGCGTAAAGGCGTTGTCCGTGTCTTCTTGATCCCCAATTGGGACATGACATCCTGGAAGAGGCCTGACTCAAAGTTAGTCCCCTGGTCAGAATGTACTTCCTGGGGGACCCCAAACCGGCTGATCACGTGCTTTACAAGTGCTGTAGCCACCGTCTCTGCCTGCTGGTCTGGTAGTGCAATGGCCTCAGGCCATTTAGTGAAGTAATCGACCACTGTGAGGACATAACGATTTCCTTGTTCCGTGGTGGGCAGTGGGCCAAACACATCAATTCCAATACGTTGGAAAGGAGAACCACTAGCGTACAACTGGAGTGGAGCACGAGATGTTTTCTGGCCTCCTCTTCGCTTATTGCATGTAACACATTGCTGGCTCCATTGGTGCACATCTCGATGCATCCCCACCCAGTACACCTGCCTCCGAAGTATTGCCAGAGTTCGTTTCTCACCCAGATGAGCTGGCTCATGTGCTTTGCGAAAGACCATTTGCCTTAGGGGACCGGGGACAAGCAATTGCTTCACCACAAGTTGGCCATTTGGACTCTCCCATCTACGATGCACTACTCGATCCTGCAGCTCCAAGGATTGAAACATTGCCCAATAGGCTTTGGTTTCTGCACTGTATTTGGAAACATCCTCCCATGCTGGTCGGCTTCCAGTCTCCAACCACAGTACAATAGGCTGTAGATTTGGATCATCCAGCTGCTGCTCCCTTAGCTTAGGCAGATCCCATTCTGCCTGCACTGCCACCGCATAGGCCTGTTGTTGTCCACTTTTATCATGAGTTGTAAGTGTCCCTGGCCTGATTTCCAAGGAACCCCTTTCTCCTACCTCCTCCCGACGCAAACAGAACTTGCAACCCTGTTCTACACAAGGCCGCCTTGACAGCCCATCAGCATTGCCATGTGTCGACCCACTTCTGTACTGTATATCCAGCTGAAAAGGTGCTAGCTTCTCCAACCACCGGGCCAACTGCCCATCGACTATCTTGAAGTTCATCAGCCAGCGTAGTGAGGAGTGGTCTGTACGAATTTTCAGTTTCTGCCCATTATCCAGACCATATGGGGCAAATGCTCGCACTGCCTCCACCACACTCAACAACTCCTTTCGTGTGACACAATAGTTACGTTCAGTCCTAGAGAGACAGCGACTGAAATAGGCAATCAGCACAGCCCCCAAAGCTACATCACTAGCATCAGCATCAATTGTGAATGGCAGTTCTGGTTGTGTGTAAGCTAGCACCTTCACAGCACCTTCACAGCTTCAAATGACTTAGCACATGTCTCGTCCCACTTTGACTCACCAGGTAGATTCTGGGCTTGGTACAAAGGCTTCAGTTGATCAGCAAATTTTGGGATGAATGACCGATAATAGGAGCAGAAACTTGTAAATGCTCTTATGTCCCTTGCCGTCTTTGGCACCGGCCATTTATTAACTGCTTCCACCTTTTTTGGGTCCATTGAAATGCCGTGCCTAGTCACTACGTGCCCCAAATATAAAGCGGTGTGTTTTAGGAATTCACATTTCCGGGCATTCAACTTAAGCCCTGCCCGACGGAGCAAGCTGAAAACTTCACCCAGGTGAATCATTTGCTCCTCAAAAGAGCCAGTGTGGATGAGGATGTCATCCAAGTACACTTCCAGTACTCCCTTCTCTATTAATGGTTTGAGAACCTGTCGCATCAGCCTCTGGAACGTGGCAGGCGCATTCGTCAGGCCAAAAGGCATCACTGTGAACTGCCACAGCCCATGGTGCGTACAGAATGCCGACTTTTCCCGTGCACTTGGATGAAGGGGGATCTGCCAGTAGCCACTTTGAAGGTCCAATGTTGTGAACCACTGGCTACCCTTCAATGACTGCAGAGTATCATCGATCCGAGGTAATGGGTGGGAGTCTTTGCTGTCACAGCATTTAGCCTCCTATAGTCCACACAGAACCTCCAGTCCCCTGTCTTTTTTCGTACCATCACCACTGGACTGGCCCATGGACTCTTAGATTCTTCGACAGCCCCTGAGGCCAGCATCTCACTCACCATTTGCTCCACAGTCTGCTGTTGTATTGGACTAGTCCTGCGGGGTTGCTGCTTGATAGGGGGATGTGAACCGGTATCGATAGTGTGTTCCCCTACTCTGCACTTTCCTAACTCCTTGCTATCAGCTGCAAAGACATCCTCATTCTTCAGCAGCAGGTCTTGGAATGCTTTTGCCTGGGACACTGACAATCGAGACTTTGGCTCCTCAAACGATGGCTGCAAATGGGGGCTAAGTCCTGGGGCAGCAGGCGTCACCTGATAAGCAGGGGCCCTACTGTTGTTGCTTCCATTATAGTGAATGACGGTTGACCCCACTTGAATAGTCCAACGGCCCACATCGATGATACAACCATGAGTTTCCATGAAATCCATCCCAATTACACAGGGTTCTCCAATCTCAGCGATCACACATTCATGGTGCCTTGGTTTGCCACTCCCTAACTCTATGTTGGCCCCCACTTTGCCAAGCACTGGAATAGTGGACCCTGAAAGCATTCGCAACTGTCCAGCTCCCTCCTTCAACTCTGCTCCCTGAATCCCCAGTAGCTCTCGACAAATGATCGTGACAGTAGCTCCAGTATCAACTATCATCCGACATGGCCTTCCATTCACTGCACCGTGCACCACTATCGAGGGGTGATTCATTTGGTATACTGGAAACTGTGCTTTAACACTTAAACTTTGAGGTTGCTGCTCTCCATTAGGCCCTCTTGTGCCATCCAGCTTCTGGCCTCCTACACTGGTGGCTAATAGTTTTCCGGAGCTGGCCTATGGCAATTCCTTTGGAAATGCCCCTTCTCTCTACACTTCCAGCAGATCAGCTCTTTCTGCTTCTTCTTTAGAAGTTCCTGCGCTAGCCGACACAATTGTACACCTTCCCCAGCCTCCTCTTCCTCTTGTGTCGATCTCCCCCCACCAGAGCCCTCTACCATATCGACAGATCTAGCCCTTGGTAGCATCATGCTCGCTTGTATTGGGGTCAAACCAGCCTCCAGTGTGGCTGCTCGAGTGACAGCATCTCGCAATGTAACTGGATCAGATCCAATTACTAATTCCCGGACTCTTTGATCACGCAAACCATTCAAAAATTGTTCAACTGCGATTACTTCTCGGGCCTCCTCCCCTGGTACTGCACGCCGAGCCAATCCCTCAATATCCGCCGCAAATGTAGACACATCCTCTGCAAGTCCCTGTACCCTCCTGCGAAGTCTTGCAAAGAAGAGGCGGGCCTGCCCGTGAGCTCCAAAACGGCGAGCAAAAGCCTCTTCCATCTCCCCCAAAGTGCGCTTGTGCTCCGGGAGATTGCACACTGCAGCCAAAGCTGGCCCTCTCAATGCGGCAACCAACCGTGGAGCTGCTGTGACTGGAGACCATAAATTGGCCACCATTATCGCCCTGAATTGAGTCCAATATTCATCCCAAGGTGAGCTACCATCGTACGCCGGGGGTTGTACCACATCCACTTTGGTACCACAATGTGGTATGGCTTGAGACTGCAGTTGGAGTTTCATTGATGCCACAGTACTGGAAAGTACGCCCAACTGTTGGGTTAGGTCTTCGAGCACCGACATAGACACAGTTGCAGCACCTGGATTAGCGATCTCACTTGGATGATGGAGAGGAGCTTCATCTACTTGATCCGCAGCAGTAAAATAAACCTCCCTCACTTGACTTGTCTCGTCAGCACCCCGGGCGGGGTGCTCCACCATCCCGGCGATGGCGGACGCGGTCAGCGATTGTAAGTTCTTCATCCATGATCCCACTTCTGACACCAATTGAAATGGTTAGAGGCACAATTCGGAACTGTTTTTTTTATTATAGAAAAATGTACACAACTAAACGCACGAACAATCAAGATGTTTCTGGTAAGTTCAAGCTAGCAAGTATATATATATACATATATTATCATCAAAACTTGGCTGTTCGCGCCTCCCGAAGGGTCAGTACACCTCCGTACCAATTTTGAAATGTGCTTGAATTTGAAGGAACAGACTAAAAACTTATGCTTTATCGCATTTTTTAGAAACTTGACTAACTTTCTCACCCCAACTGGGTATAAAACATGGGAAATTGGCATCCTACGTATGCAGGATAAGAAGTTCCGCGGTATTATTCAGTCCGGTACCGATCGAAGGAATTCGGTAATGCATCGTTTTCAAGGAGAGGTTTGAGATAGATGGGAGCTGGAATGAAGAACTATGAAGTTTCAGATCATGAATGGTAGCTAGTGGAGCTGCGTGCCTTGTATTAATTGGAGACAATAACTTCGTAATCTTGTACCCTGACCCACTTCGGACCTGGCAGGATCGACTCTACGAGTAGAGTCGACCCTGAATCAGGCCATATGTAAATACTTTTCTAGACTCCTGTACGGAGCCCCTTTTCGGGTACATATTCCTTCCTCTGTGAACAGTCAGATCTCCTATATTCACGCACTCACGAAAAATCCGGCCGATGTCGAAAATACCATCTATTGCAAGATTTTATGGACCCAAGTGCTCGTAAATGTGACCTACAAAAAAAAAAAAAAAAGTGTTATTGACCAACCATGGTGGTTCAAGAGATACCTACTGCACCATGTAGGTAGAGAGCTTGGCAGAAACTCTTGAAGTCGGCCAAGGATTGATAACATCACATGGTAGAAGGATGCAGCAATAATTCTTATGAAAAAATGAGCTTCAATCTCGTATATTATCTCTCAATTCCTATAAAACCAGTCTGATTGTATATATATGTATGACTTGAATTTGCAGAAGACGGTGAGAGGGGGCGCAAAGGTGTTCATTTTTAGCTGCGGGCAAACGCACGATTTGGAAAATGATACGAAACCACGATCTAGGATGAGTAATAATTCAAAAAGCCATATATTCATTTGAGAGTCACGAAATAAAGAAGACGATTGAAAGAAGCCTGCAATGGTCGAAGGGTGACGTGATATTGGGTACCTCGAGAGCACTTGACTGGTAGCTCTCGAAAGCGAGGAGGGTGAAGGAAACCTCAGAAACGCCCTAACCCCATGGACTCAAGGGGGAGAGTCCGTTTACCGGATTACCCGGCTTCGGGATCAACAAATTAGGGTGAACAAGGGACTTCAGTGATTTTTTTTAAATCGGATCCCCCGCTTTCTCTTCATTGAGAGAAAACCCCGGAGTAAACATTTTTTTCTTTCGTTTAAATTTAACTTATTTGGGGTGAACTTTATGTTCCCGCAGGGGCACGACGAGAACGAAACCTTTCGAAACTGGTTTAATCGTTACAGGTAAATTAGAACATGGGGGGGGGGGGGGGGGGGGGGAGTTTTATCAAATGTACGAAAACCCTCTACGAGAGTAGAAAAATTGATATAATTAATAAATAAAATGTTAAAAATGCTAAAATGGAATAAAAATAATAATCTGGTGGCACTCCGCTATGCAAAGGGCCTTCGTTATTTCCCAAGACACCCCTTGTATACTATGGTAACTCTACCACCTCTGGATGAAACATATTGCAGCCTCCGAACTTGAACTCGCCCATTGGACAACCGTTTTCAGGAGTGCACCAGGTGGGATTGTATCGAGAGATACCCTCTGGTCACTTTCGAAGTCCCCCCCCCCCCTTCCACATGGATCTTGTCTGGGATGCGCGTGTGGATGCTGCGTGGGTCACTATACCGAGCCAAAACGCTGGGCACAAATACAACTTTTATAATATGGGCTCCGAGCCATTCGAGTATTCATGGCAATGACTGTGCTGATGCCCTAGCGAGAATAGCAGGGACTTCAATGTTGCCTATGCGCATTGCGGATTAGATCTCCTACATGCAGCATAAAGCCAATTTCACCTGGCTTCAGCAATGGCAGGGCGAAGTCATTGGTCTGCGCGGAGTCCTTTAATAGGACCTTTGCCCGATGGTTCCTTTCGTGGACCACCTTTCAATGAGGGATCGAATAGTGGCCAATTGGTTAGCCACTGTCCATACCCGTCTTACTCATAGACCTCTGATAGTTACACTAGCTCGTAATGTTGTGTGTGGGAGAAGTGGGGGTGATTTGACTATCCTCCACTTATTGGAGGATCGCTCACTGCCTAGCCCTCGTGGACCTAATGGTCCAGCTTGCACCCCGTCAGTGGCTGGATGTTCTGTCCGGACCAGACAAGATCCAGTCCCTATTGGTGTACCTCAGAGCCACTGAGCTTCACAATGGACTGTGATGTTCTGATATGTGATATATTTATCTATGCATTCAAGTACATCTAGTAGTACCTTTCTTTTACTAAGATTTATAGTATTTATCATTATATTTTTATCATTAGTATTTATCTAATTGTAAGCATAACCTAGCCGAAATTAAGTTTTTTATTACGGGGTACTTTGACCCGCTGAAGGGGTTATAAAGTGTTCATCACCGTATCCCTTGAGGCAGAGTGCAATTCTGCTTCGTTTTGTGGGTTATTATTATTACTTCTCCCCCTCAAATCTGCCAGTGCAGTGTGTGATGCAATCCGTTTTATGACAGACGATCAGCATGGCTCCTCTTAGAATCGTTCCCTTTGCAGCGTCTATTTGGCACCTTGTTGATTGCCACTAATGATCCTCCCGGTTGAGGAGCGGCTTCAATTCTAATTTAAAAAAATAATAATGATAAATTAGTTAATTTAAAAAATATATATGTATATTTTAAATTAACTAATTTATCGTTATTATTATTTTTTTTAAATTAGAATTAAACATATTCAGCGTCCCTCTGACACCTTGTTGATTGCCACTAATGACTCTCCCGGTTGAGAAGCGGCTTCAATTCTAATTAAGAAATAATAATAACGACAAATTGGTTAATTAATTTTTTTTAAATTAACTAATTTGTTACCTATTTTATTTTATTATTATTTAAAAAAATAGAATTAAACATTATTTTATTTTATAATTATTTTTTTAATTAGAATTAAACATTTGCAGAGTCCCTTTGACACCTTGTTGATTGCCACCAATGACCCTCCCGGTTGAGAAGCGGATTCAATTCTAATTAAGAAATAATAATAACGACAAATTGGTTAATTAATTTTTTTTAAATTAACTAATTTGTTACCTATTTTATTTTATTATTATTTAAAAAAATAGAATTAAACATTATTTTATTTTATAATTATTTTTTTAATTAGAATTAAACATTTGCAGAGTCCCTTTGACACCTTGTTGATTGCCACCAATGACCCTCCCGGTTGAGAAGCAGATTCAATTCTAATTAAACAATAATAATAACGATAAATTGGTTAAAAAAAAATGTATATCAAGTACAGTATATACAGTACAGTATATATATATCATGAACTGGCCAATCAACCGTCCAAAAGTCCAAAATTCGACATCACTTCCAATTATTACTAGATAATTGGTGATAATTCAATGAAACGGGTTCTTCGATTCAGAGTAACTTCTGGTGTTGATTGAATCTCTAAACCTCTTGCAGTTTTTCGCAAAGTATATCAATAGAGCCCTAAAATTCAACATTGAAGCTTCACCAAACACACTCACTGGAGGTTTGTAAACGTACAATGCTTTGCCCTATAGACTAATACTCAAGCTCATTGGGTATCTACGGCCCCTCAAGTTTATGATTGGAAAAATCATATCTTAAAAAACCAACGGCGTAAATCCGGTACTACCCAATGGGAAGTGGAAAAAATGAATTATTACCCACACGAAAGGGGAGAAAAAACTAATCTGAACATGGAATCTCATTAAGCCCAAGACAGGCTCCGGCAAGAAGCAATTTTAATCTTCAAAATCAACCACCATGAAGAAGTGTTTAATCCCAACAACACACACACCGGCTCAATCCTAATAGACACATTCCTTTTGTGCGGGAGGTACGGTTTTCATACCAGATGCTCTCCGCGCGTCGCTGCCTCTCTTGGCGAATTAATTCTTTAATTCTCTCACAGAACATACAGCCTTTTAGCGTCTTTTCCCTCGTCAGACACCCCCTGATTAACCCTTGTAGCTGGTGTATGATTACTTTTTTCGCGCAAAAAGCTCCCTTCTCCTCTCATCCCTTAATTTTCTACCTTTTTCCACTGACTTGGTATTTTTAAAGCTCGCCGCCTTGTTAGCTTGTTGTGAAGGATGGAGGGTCCTGTGATTAAACTGGGCCTACTTCTAGATTTCAGTGGTGTGGGACGGCGTTGATTGTAGTGGATGGGAATTTCAAGGAATTCGCTCATCCTTCACATCCTTTACATTTCGCACGACATTGGGACATGATTCAACTAGTTATTGACAAATCAAATAGTAATTGACTGGTGGCTTCATTTTGTATGTATAACTTGCAGATGGTAAGCGCAAGCAGAATGATTTCCTAGTGGTTAAGAAGACAGACATAAGGCGAAAATTGGTTTGGTAATTTGATGTCTGAGCACTTTAAAACCAAACGACGTATAGAAATTACCTAATCCTTTATAAGTCACACTGAAATGTCTGATAGGTACCGAATTGAATAGTTACAAAAGCCAATAACGTCAGAACGTGTGCCAATAACGACACGTTTGTATAACTTCTACCCTCCTCCAACAACATTATTGTCATAATAACAATAAATGCATTTGCCGTAGCACAGTAATTTCAAAATTTTACACACAATTTTGAGAATTTTGTAAAAAGGCCTGTATCTCGTACACATACATAGGTACAATCAAATGACTCACAAGGGAGTCACAACACAACGACGCTCACGTTTGTGCTGCAACATAGTGGCACATATTCATGAATTTTGGCTGAATTCTAAATAATATCCAGAAATACCCAGTTTTCAGTGTTATTTATATACATAATACCTTCTATCAGTCCTTCACATGCGAAATTGCCCTGACAGAATGAGTTACAGAAAGTACGAAAACTACTGATCGCACCTCCTGCTTTTAGCTATGTGTAAGAAACCATAAAAAACTCTGCAAAATCTTACACAGACGTTATTTCTGTATTAGATACTTGGGTAGCCACTCCAAGCAAATCCAATAATCATTTAACCTCTCAAATAGTATATAAGTCAAAACTTGGCACTCCGCTCCTCCCAAATGAGTTCAAACCACTTTTACAGCACCAAGACCCCACAGTTTTACGATTTTTAACAAATCTAAAAAAAATTGAGAAAAAATGTCGGAAAAAAAGAAGAAAGGTAGGTGTAAGTGTAAGATGAAATAAATTAGGTTAGAGGCTCTTCTGCTGTTCAGTGCGCCTTCGTACCTCGTAATTGTTTTCAGAGTTCCCAAAAGAGCTCTCCATCTAAATTTCAGCACAGTAAGTCGATTAGAAAAGAAATCACCCTCAAAAGGTCCCCAGTTGATCGAAGTCCCTCCAAAAATTTTAATTGTATTCTAGATGTCCCAAAGGACATCGATTAAGAAACAAATTGAGCTAAGTGGTCTCTCAACTGATCAGTGCGCCTGGGAGTAATGATCTTGAGTTCTAGATATCGCAAAAGGAGCTCCATTTCATATTGCAGGTCTGTAGGTTGTTAGTAGTAT
Organism: Adelphocoris suturalis; assembly: GCA_030762985.1. Taxonomy (NCBI): domain Eukaryota; kingdom Metazoa; phylum Arthropoda; class Insecta; order Hemiptera; family Miridae; genus Adelphocoris; species Adelphocoris suturalis. The sequence continues at coordinate 35,240,682 of CM061043.1, read as the reverse complement.
GCCTCCGTAGATATAGGCACCTACAGAGGAAAATGAATGTAATCCATCATTCATCATGCATCTTCACTTTATTAGTCTTCCTGATCCAAGTATACCGACATGTTAGTAGGTATACAGATACCTACCAACTAAAAATTTATGACCAACGCTTCACTAGTCGATCCGTACGGACAATAGTAAATAAACTTGATTTAGCGAAGTTAGAATTCCATTGGAATTAGTCAGTTAATAAATCCGTTGGAATCAGAATAGCTGATATTTACTTGAAAAGTTTTGGGTGGCGATCTTAAAATCACTTAACTCTCTTGCGGTCATTTTCGGAAAAGCGATTGAATCCCTAATTCAATGTTGGCACTACCAGCGGATGAGTCTAAGTTCTCGTACTTAGGTCCGAGGTGATTTTCTTGAAGTGCAAATGAATCACCTTCAGCCTTCCGGGTTGTTTGAATCGATTCGTTGGGATAATAACTATCAATGACAACCAAAAAATCATTACTGTTACCTTAAAAGTTTTTGAATCAAGATTTTATGGTCAATAAAAATGGTACCGAGCTTTTAAGACCAACCCCATATATACGATTTTAGACTCAAGTTTCATCAGCTTTGGTCTAGTCGTTTCGGGGAAAAACTCTGGATGTCGCACGGCCGACTGACGGATTTTCATTTATTATTTCCTATAACGAACCTTTGTAATCGACCAAGGAGGCAAACTCCCCAGATCTTTCTGTGTAGAGCCTCCGGCACAAATTCAAAAAACAAGGACCATCCTAAAACGCTTATGTAACCATGTAACTAGGGAAATGTAACTCTGTCGGTTCTTCACCTAAAAAATCGTTATGCACTCGTTGGAAAGCCCTCAATTTATCTGACACATCACTGCATCGCACTCCGCCAACTTCTCCCTTTATTCATAAATTTAAACGTTACATTTTTTGGGTGGGAAAAATATCCCGAAATTTATAAATTGACGCCCGCCAAACTTGTTGAGTAAAATCATCCAGGCATGTGATGGATTTGATCAACGATAATTATGTATCAATCTGAATAATTTCATGTTTGAGTTATGGATGCAAGTTGAGATAGATTAAGCTGTACCCTCTGTGATATGTTTATTCGTAGTTGTCATTGCGAGAAAGAAATGAAAACATCCAGAGAACCTCGGAAATCGGAGGATCTTCCCCAACAACTCCCCTCTCATATTTCAGTTTACGAGTCTTTTTACGCTTGACGAGCATTATTACTCCTTGTTCAACTCTCCCTCTCGGCGGGTATGGAAAAATATGACCTTCTGTGAGAAGAAAGTCAGTTGTGCCTGGAGTTTTAACACTCGTAATCGTCACGACAAGGCGAGTCCATTAAAAAAGGAACTCAGTGAGGCATGCAGGGATTCCGAGTTGGGTAGACGAAGGGGAGGCAATTTGACGGGGGAGTTTTCCACGACGGGGTGCGTGTGCCGTGAGAAACCAACAGATGGAGGATGTTCAATCTCGGAGAGAGTATAAAAAATGTAATGGTAGTCACCGTAGAAAAAAAAAAAAAAAAAAAATCGTAGCATGGAATCCAACCGTAACTTGGCGTGGAGTTCTCAGGTTTCCATTAATTAAAATATCTTCTCATTTACTAAACCATCAACAAACATTTCCAAAAGAAAGCTTTGCCTCTCATACATCCATGAAACAAATGTTGAGCTAGCTAGACAGAGGACAACGTTGGGACTGTGATTTTAGCTCATGAGGTGGTGCAGTCTTTTGACTCCTAAGGCGCGATGCGTACTGGAGAAACGTGTTTCATGAAACTGGTATCGTAAAACGAGTTTTATTTGAACATGCTAACAAAGAGCTAAAAAATACTTCCACTGTGACACCCCACACAAAATCGATTATTAAAGCATAATTATTTTGGACCACTAAATTGTGAAATTGAACCTGAAATCCTGGAACGATCGTGTTGGCCAACGAACTTGACTTGTCTTTGGCCGAAACAGATTTTTCTGCGTTGAAACGAATTTATTTTCCGCCGTATTTTAGTGGATTTACCGTCTGGAAATACGCACTATGAATAAAGAAATAAATGAATAAATAATAAATATATCGGCAAGCGGGCTTCAAAAACCTTCGGTTCTGGAGCGAGGCATCTGCCCCAACACTAACAGATTTTAAACTACAGATTTTTCGGAAAAACCGTTGAACTTGAACCGTCAGTTTTGGACTGCAATTTTCCTCCTGCACTAACGTCGATTCAAAATCTGCAGGTTTCTTACAAAAACTAACAAACCGTCGAAAATACCGCTCGTGTATTACTAGCTAATAAGTTGTAAGTAAGCTACCTAACAAGTTGTTTAAATTAAGCTTTCAAAAAAGCAAAACAAACTGAAGATGAAATAGCTGAATAATGCACAACAGATTTGGCAATTCATTTTATATTATACCTGTTGAAATGAAAAGAAGAAGTATATCACTGAAACCCAGGTCAAACTCTCGAAGTCGCACAAGACAAACGAACTTCTTTGAGCTTGCTCAGGACGCAAGGAGGGACTAAAATTTTAATGAAATAGTACATATCTCATGAATTAAAGAGTTGGAAATAGCTTTTGAATTCACCAGGGTGATAAAAAAGGAAGAATAAAGCTGCAAATTATTACACAATGGTTTATTATTTCTGTGTTAGCTATCCCTTTTACGAAGATCATTGGTCAATAATTATTAAACCCCGTATGTAATATATATTATGATTAGAACATGGCGAATCGTACCTCCGAAAAAGAGTCAACACCTTTACAGTTCCCAAACCCCGCAATTTCACGCTCACAGTAAATGTTAAAAAAAAAGTCAATAGGTAAGTTAAGAGTATAGATTCAGAGGCCGCTCTACTGGTCATTGCGCCTCCCTCGCAATTGTTTCCGAGGAGTTCCAAAGGAGCTCCATCTAAATAACATCACCAAGAGTCATTAGGAAAGAAATTAGCCTCAGAGGTTCCGTAGCTGATCTGAGTCCCTCCATACTTTTTAATTGTATTCCAGATCTCCAAAAAGGCGCTGCATTTGAGGCTTCAGTATCATAAGCCGATAAAAAACAATTTAGGCTCAGAGGCCCCACAGCTTATCAGTGTGCACTGATATTAAATTCTTGACATTGCAAAGGAGGTCCATTTCAAATTGCAGATCCGAAAGTTGACATCATTATGCCTGCGTGGATGTGGGCACCTGCAGAGGGAAAATTAATACAATAAAAAAACAAACAAAAAAACAACAAAACTGTAAAAAAAACAACAACCGTTTGATTTTTTGGAGACTAAAACTTTTCCATCTCTCAATTCGAAAACAATGCTTCCGCTACCTATAGGTAGACTTGGGAGTAATTTATGAGATGCAAGTAAGCACGTAAGTACCAGTGATTCACTAATAGGTACTTCCGCACGAATAATAGTTAATAAACTCGATTTCGCAAAGTTAGAATAAATCCATTGGTATTATATCCCCTGATATTTCCATTATTGGCATTATATCAGCTGATATTTATAAGGCAATTTCATTGTATCCCGGTCTCACTATCAAGCAATCGTTCATGGAATTTACAGCTTGACTGTTTATTCAATAGAGTCGGTAGCAGTATGTGATTTCTTCATCTCATTGCGCATAGAAATTCGAAGGTTTTTTTTTCGATGTTCGAGCCCTTAGGGAAAGCGATATACCTATTCAACGTACAGCGTTGCGGGTGGTTTTCTTCGATTCTTTAGGATTAAATTTATCATTGACAAGTAATAAATTATAACTGTTACTTAGAAAGTTTTCGAGATCTCGAGTTTTTGAATCTTTAGCCCTTTAACACAACCCTTTAAGGTTGATAAAAATTGATGCCGAGCTTCTAGGACCATCTAGACCCTGAATATGATTTTTAACACAAGTTTCATATAGTTCGGACTAGTATTTTTGGAGAAAAGCGTCTCAATAATTGATATCGTGAACATGATTGCAACCGCTTGTTAATATATGATGATTTTTCATTGAGCTGGTATTTCGATGATTTGTTTCTTAGCAGGTGATCCGAATATTGCGAGAACGGTTTGATTAGTGAAGCGGTCGTTAAATCATTTTAATAGGTAATTTCTATACTTTTCACTGTAGGTAATTTCGTATGTAGCCTCTTTGGGACATTTACTTGACCCCCCAGGGTCCGGATCAGCTGAGTGGCCCTTAGAGCTTGCATAAGAGTCTGCAACACATACGAGTCTGCAACTAAAGACATAAAATGTCCCAATGTGTTGCAGACTCGTATGCAAGCGTTTCTTTCGATTTTCACGAACAACCAAGTCGTTGTTGGTTTCATGTAATTCTTCATATTCTCAAATTCACCCTATCTGGTTCACTATTTCCCTTTTAATTATTGGAGGGGTGGTCGACAATCATTGTAGGTAAGCCCTTGGGGAATGGGTTCATTTTCCTATGATTTTAACGTACAACCAAGCCGTTGCTGGGGAAATAAAACTTCTTTAGTGTTTATGGGACAAAAATCGTTCTCCATTCGTAGGAAATCTCTCGATTTATCACACATTTCTTTCGTAGCTGTTCTTCTTTTATTCGATTTTTGGATTCTACGCATCTTGAAATTTGAAACGTAAACCAAAACATTTTCGAGGGGTTGTTAATTTTTTTTTTTTTTAATCGATTACAATGGTTCATTATTGAAAATAATAAACCAAAATGCATTAACGCCCTTCAACGTTAGAAATAAACTCTTCAATATTGACGCTGTTAGTCTCGCCACCAGGAAAGGTTTATACGCTGTTTATTATAACGTCAATAGCGGGGCCAGTTACGGGGAGGGGGAGAGAGGGGGATGATAGACTGCGTCACTATTTTACGAAAACCATCGGCAGCAGAAGGTGAACCGCGGTGCGGGGGAGGCGGGGTTTTCTGATTTACCGAGAGCTTATCAGGAAGGTTGGGAGCTGGCGGGAAGTGATAATAGGGAGCTTATTGTCCGCGTAACCGAGTTTGAGAGGGAGGAGCGGCTCCCCCTTCGTTTCACACAGCTTTCACCGCATCGTATTTTTTTTACCTCGTTATTCACCTTTTGCCACGAAATGAAAAATCGTTTATCGTTCATTGGGTTTGGATTACCCACTTTGAATTTTCAGATCAACGATATGCGTGAACTTGGTGGTGCTGCATTTAGACGCATACTGGTTGAACAATAGGACAGGACAAACAATACCCCAAGTACGCTGATACACTCAATTTTGTCCAAATCAAGTTTGAAACCTGAAACCATCATGATTACTTACTAGTTTTGACCAGAACAAGATAATTTTTGATAGTTATAAAAGATTTTGCGGGCTGTAATCTACAAGGCCCCTACAGTGTCAACAAATTTATTGTGGACTAGCTGGTTCACCCGTGCGTTGCAGAGGTTGACTTGAAAATTATCAAATAGCCTGTGACCCAAGTTAAAGTAATTCTGATAGATTCGTCCACTCAGATCCCCAGTTGGTTCAGTAAACTTTCAAAACGCTTTAACATCCTCCCCTCCCCTCGTCACTGGGTCAGATTTCAAACATTTGAAAAAAGTACTCTTTTACTTGAATTAGAGTAATCCAAACATATTCGACAATCAAATCCCCAGTTCGTTCAGTGATGACAAAGATACCCCATTTCTCTCTCCCCCCCCCTTCCCCTAAAACACTCCCTTCTATGGGTTAGATTTGAAAAATTTCAAGTAGCCTGTGATTTAAATTAGAATACTCCAAACATATTCGACAACTCAGATCACCAGTTCGTTCAGTGACGTTCGAAACGCTTCAACTCCCCCCTCCCCCTCCCCCTCCATTGTGGTTCAGATTTGAAAAAATTTGAAAAAGTAATCTTTAACTTGGATTGGAGTAATCCAAACATACTCGACAATCCCCAGTTTGTTCAGTGATGACAAAGATACTCCAGTCCCCCTCCTCCCCTAAAACACCACCTATGGGGCAAATTTGAAATTTTAAACCTTTTAAACCTTTCCTAGACTTCTAGAAGTAATTTAAGACCATAATTAGTCAAATAGGTCCAGCCGTTCTCGAGTTTTAGCGAGACTAACAAACACTAATTGATTTTTATATGTATAGATAACGCCTGATTGTATTGGCCTGTTACGGAGGTTTGATTATCAATAACTTCTATCGTCCAATGCTTCAGGCAACATCTGTGTATGTAACTTTAAGAATGAGGATAGGGAAACGATCACTTCCAATTTTATGTCTGACAACTTATTTGACCAGTGGTTCACACAAAGAGATTACGTAGCAGGAGTACGTTCGATATCTCTTGTTTTCAATTCGCAGAAGCGGCAGGAGTCCTATGATATTGAGCCCATTTTTCCAAATGATATTCAGGAAGGGAACACTCCCATTACTTCTCTGAACACCTCTTTGGTGTGTCCTCTTGGGTAGGTTCTGTTTTTGTCGAAAATGTCAACACAATGAATTATTTAGCTTGTCTTTTTCTGGATAGTATAGCCTATAATATTGTTAACAATATCAAGTCCGACACACTCTGAACAATAATTTATTGAACCATATCAAAACAGCACTTGCTGAAGACAAGAAACTAATGAATTCCTACCGATCTATAGAAACGCGAATTTCCTTCTTCATAAGCAAACATCACAAAACATATCAGGTGAGTTCACTTTCTAACACTACTCCGTTCTCTTCTAAAAAACCTGCCTCCTTCACGCGGGGTACTGAACGGTCATGGTGAACCACTCGCAGCCATCCCCGTGTGTCCCTGGTCATACAAAAATATCGTTTCAAACTCCGATTGTGCAGCCCTTTACTCCTCTTCGGTTTGTACAACAACCCTTGATCTCCTGCAGTTCATCACCACTCAGGAAGTGGAGTTTGTGTGATTTGGTGCATCAGGACTGCAACTGAGAATATTTAAATCTTGGAGATGATGCTTCTCTTCTCAAGTCAGCTTTCTCACGTCTTGCTACTTCCTTGTGATGACTTCCACTTTATGGAGGTAGTGAGTCTCTTCGAAGTTCCTTGTATCCAAGCTGCTTACCACCATTCTCAGGATATAGTTTGTGCTCCACTGCTTTTAACTGTAAGCTACCGGGCTCGTGATAAACATTTGATCTTCCTCTATTCATACAAACTAGTCCAGCTTGCTCCCGTCTCCCAATGAGGTGTTGTCTGCTCATATCTTGTCCACATTTTTGTTCTTCTTTCTGTGCTTTTTTATTGCCCTCATTCCAAACCTTGATTCCAACTTGAATTAAATCATTACTTTGTCGTTGGGCAGCAGGGTTTGACGAATATGAATCTCACCGTCGCTTTCAGAATCGTAGACTGATCCAGCATGAAGACGATTCATGCATAGCCCCCTTGACAGATGTTTGGCTGCAACTCACACCCCCCACAACGATTTACTAACGTTATACTCTGTGGGGTATTGTGCTACACTAAATGTTTTTTCTTTCGTGTCTGACTTGTAAGCTTGAAACTGCATCGTCCCACAGTATGATGCCCATCCTTTAAATCGAGCATGCACTCATTACTCACAAGAAAATCCAAACCCAAGAGCTCTTTAATACCGGCAACAAATACTGGGTGAGTTAACTCTACATCTTTTCTTAACTTGATGCCTGTAGTTACAGTAGCCATTCCTACTTCCCATGACGGATCGTTCACGTCATACAACATTTAGTACTCATATCTACCTTTACTGGGCCAGATCTTGCACAAACGGGTGATCGTTCTATAAAACTATGGACCTATCCAATAATACATTTAGAACTCAGCAAAATATTACAAAATGGTTAATCATTATCATTCATATTTTTTTATATATCTTTTCTGTGCATAAATTATTCGTATCTAGATTAATACTCGCAATTTCCAATTTTTCCAAACGAAACAGTGTTTTTGGTAGATATAAAACAAATTGAAGTTCAGATAGTGTCAACCCCTCAAAAAGATGTCGGGTAGCCTCCTCTTAGTAAAGAGCATGCGTCTTCTCTCACTCTTTTTTACTAAGTTTTGGAGTGAGGCGCTTCCTGAACGGCTTGGCCGACTTTCACCTATCACACTACCGTACGGGTAAGTGTGGTGATGGATTCACACATTTCTCCGAAACTGAAAATATATTCCTAATATTGAAGAATATCTTGATATTATTATTTAAAATAAAACAATATAATTAATTAAAATAAAATATTACTTGAACTCTTTAATGTTATTCGAATGAGTACAGCGCTCTTTCACTTTAGCTCAGTATTCTTAAGAAGTATATGTAGCGTATGTGTCATTGTGTGATATAATCTCAACAGCAAGAGCACCTGTGTGTTTGTGTGTACAAGATGGGATTAGAAAGTGGTGAAACGATTTTGCATACTTCGTACTTGCATCGTGTTAAAGTTGTAAAGCTCTGCAATAGAAGGCAATGCAGAGGTTGTGGGTTCTGTTTCTCGTTTAGAAATGAAATGAAAATCAAGGAAGTCCGTTTGAAGGAGTTACTCCCCATCACATTTGGAGAAAAGGAATGATTTCTATAGTGTGACTGGCGAAAATCGGCCAAGCCGTTGAAGAACCGTCCCATTTGCAAACGCAATCAGAAAGAGAAAGAGAATTAATGTATTGTACTAGGAGACGGCGATCCTAGTCTTGGACCAATCCAATTTAGCCCGGCCCGAATTGGGTGAGTAATGCAATTTTTGGCTAGGCATATTTTGTACACGAAGATTGTTGTTGGGAGGATATGACGCATTTTTGGTGGTTTAGCAGGAAGAGGTTTTAATGCACCTGAGACATGCTTAGGATGGGGTCGGTAATTTCATTCGACTTTCGTTGGCCCAGAGACATGACTTGTCATTTTAAATTTCCTAGGGTGAACAGGAGACAATTCAATTCACCCAGCTGATCAAGAAATAGGCCCTCAGCTTGTTCTTCTCTTGATGTTCCAAAGAGGTTTCCTACTTAATTTTGGATACCTGTGTAGAGGTAAAAGGAAAGAATCTAGCTCGTATAACTGATCGGGATGGAACCCGTAAATATTGTCTATCTCTTAATGTTCTGAGAGGCTCTCTGTCAAATTTCACGTTCTTAGTGTGAAAAGGGGAGTACTCAGATCACTCAGCAGATCAGTAGAGAGCACCTGAATTTGTTCATACTTTGATGTCCCAGAGAGTCTCGCTCTCAAATTTCAAAGTCCTAGGGTGAACGTGAGAGAATTTCATAGTTACCGCCTCCTTTACAACCCTCCATCACTTGTCGTAGCGGCTCCAAAACTCCAAAAGGCACTTCTGTACCAAAACTCCGTCAGGTCAACTGTACCCTATGTTTCAAATTTAATCAAAATTCGCTATGGAGAACTGTTAGAAGTGGGTGGAAAAACAATTAGGTGAGACGAAAAAAAAGTCCGAAACCTGCATTTTAACGCCCATTTTTAGTTTATATAGAATTGATCAACCGTTATAATAATATATAATAATATATTATCAGTGAATCCGCAAAACCTATAAATTACGAGTAAATAGAATTTTTTTCTCGAAAAATAAAGTTTTGAGCTACGCTGGTAAAACTATGCCTTGCTCACATCTTCGAATCATGAAAATGAGCTCATATTGCACCATACCTAGTCTGTGGTCGTTTGTTAGGGTGTGAGTGTTTAACCTTTCTGACGTGAAATTATTTTTCACCTCATGCAAAATTTTGGTTTTTCAACCTACGAGGTTTCGCAAATTCACTGTTGATATTTGGTAACTTAGGGGACATCTCCATCTTAGGATATGCAAATAAAATTGAGCTTGAGCCGCCAGGGCGAGGTAGGAGGGGATCAATGTTGGGTTGAAGTTCTACTTTTTTATTTATATCTTCGCGTCTCTTTCATTGCAATGAGGGCTTGTCAGTTTTTTAAATGCTTGGCAATACGAGAATAGTGCATCTATAGATAATCATATTTTTTTTCTTGGAACTGGCTATTTTAATCACAGTAGACATTTTCAAGAAGAAGAATAAAAAGGATCCTGTTAAATGGGCGATCCAAGTGGTCTCATTTAACTTTACATTTTTACGCAACCAAAATCAAATTAAAATGAACAATTTACTAAAATGATACTGTAACCTAATTTTGTAAGCTTTAGTGAAGTTGTTTGGGAGGAAAGCTTCAGACGGGGGAAAACATTCGGTTGAATTTTGGTTTTACATAGGTATCTATACGATTTTCTGAATCTATGTGCCTTACAACCATTTGGTGACGTCTATCATTTGGAGTTAGTCATGCAGCCATAAACTTTGTATTGTGAATATAGATTTTACGGAAACAAAAATAAATATGTATCTCTTTGTGTATTAAAATTGTCGATTTATGATTGAGGCACGCATTTTTCAGAGAATGGGCCGAAAATTTCGAGTAGATTCGGTAGAAGTCATAAATGGAACCGATCGAGTGTTTGCCGACGACTGAATCCACTTTGTATTCATTACTGTAAATGGAACATTGATATATAGATCGAAGAGTAGATCAATATTGTGGCCCCAAGTCTGGATGAAAATGACGCTGCTTGGGCTCCTTGTCTGCTTTCTGGTTCTCGTTCTTCATGATCAGGCGGAGGATCTTCCATAGACCGGCCTCCATATTTAGATTTAGGTTTTTCTACAATCGATGGTTCACCTTTTGCTGGGGCCCATTTCACCTTAACAGTTGTTGGTTTGGTCATGGTGTGAGATTTTTTGATGAAGTCCAGGCTTCCGGACAACGGAACGACGAGGGAATGCCGAGACAACTTCTCATCGTCACAGTTTGAGTCGATGACCTTCTGCAATGATGTGATTCCAACCAGAACGCCATCGCAGAAAACTGGAGATCCACTATCCGCAGAGCAAATTGGCGTCCCATCGGTGGATTGAAGACACTTATAATCAGACAGATCCGGGTCACAAACGGCGTTGACATCCACAGCACAAACCAACTGGTTGCAATTTTCAGATTTGTCAAATTTGGCATTGATTTTACTCAAAGGAGTATGCTGTTTTTCGTCATCCTTGTTTTCGTCTACATTTTGAGATATTCCCCATGCTGAAGTGACACAGTTCTGTGATGACATCATCGCTTGAATAGCACTTTCGCTTGGAATCTTAGCAATGAATGCATCATTACTACTGAATTGGTCAACTGTGTGCAAAACTGCCAAATCATTATCATATTCCATGTTACATTGTGGGTGCAAGTTTAAAAAGCTAACTCGTGATCGGTATTTATCCTTAACTTTCAATGAAGTTCCAACGATGATCATTATATCTTTCGCTCGGTGTGGTACTAACTTGCTCACACTAGTTTCAATATCAGTTACGACAGATGACACACAACTGCATGTGGTCAGAACTTCATTCGAGGATATCAGCGCGCCAGAGCACTTGAATATGAATCCCCCTTCACCGATCTTCGCGACTGCGACCTGGTTATTGTGGGTGGCTCCAAACTGAATAAGCGTCATCAGTACCGCTGCAAAGAGTTTTGCAGGGACCAAGTTCACCATTGTTTCAATGTTTTAACAAATGAATTTAGATTACGAATCAGACAACTACAGGATAATAAATTTCTCGAACAATTAAAAGTGTTTTTAAAGCCTAACGACAACAATTCGGATGCATGAACAAAACCTGAAATCAGGTGGTTCATAATATCACCTTGAACCGTTGTGAGTAATGAAAACCATGTAAATTGAAGCCGTATCCGATCCTTTATTTTACACAACTATTGAGTGTAATTTTACCCATCCCTCATCTATTTGATCAGTGCCAAGAGTACTTGTATCCGTCGGGGTCATGCTTCAATTACAATTTCTTGTACTTGTACTTGTAATTGTAATTAAAGTACGGCAAGTACATTAAATTTTTTGTTGAAAATCAATAATATTCCGTTTCGGAACGTCTTTCCGTTTCCGAATGGAATCTATCGGAGCCTTACCTTTCCTTAAAATTAAAGTTCAAGCCACGAGAAAGCTCCCTAAAATCAAATTTTGAAGCATCCAAATAGCTCATCTTTTCCTTCAAAATGCAATAATCATCACCGACTAGCTCATCGTCAGAAATTCAGTGATTACCGACATATCATCAAGATTTGAGAGGGAAAGGGATGGAACTTGCGTTGCCATAAGTTCATGAACAATTACAAGTACAAATACTTGCTGATTTCACAAGTACAAGTTCTCGTGTGCACGTTCTTGGCCTAAAAAAATTACAAAGTACTTGTAATTGTACTTGGCACTGAAATTTTAAGTATACAAGTACTTTTGAGGACTTGTACTTGTAATTAGTTTTCAATTACTTGTACTCGTACTTTGTACTTGCAATTTCAAAATATTTGGAGCCATTGCAATAGCTTCATTTCTTACGAAAATTTGCTAAAAAGTTTGATAAAGGCCACCCACTGTACCGTGAATAAATTTTAAATCTTCTGCCACGTTTGAATTTGCGCGGTATGAGGTTGGCCTCTACAACTGCCTTCCATAGTGGGACTCAGCAAGCGAGAGTTCCACCGAAATTATTTTGAAGACTGTTGGAATTCAATTAGTACTGGAATTCAACCTGGTACTGTTTTTTAGATTGTTTAAATGAACGGAGACTGTATTTAGTAGATGAAGGAAAATTTGATTCTCCCAACACGTGGAAAATTTTCTCACCTGAGAGCTGCTACCGCCTACAAGCCTCCCGACACAACTTCTCGTTTTCTTTGTCTTCTCGCCTGCGCTCCGCTCTGGTCGTACGCCGCCCCCGTATAATCCACCCTCAAATTTGAATGGTTTTAATAACTAGTTTAGTTGCCGTAACAGCAACTCTTTCTTACCGTTGTCTCCACGATCTTCTGACTTCTGAGAACCTCGAGTTCTGGTGGAACAACTTCGCCTCTTGGCAGATCCACCGAAGTCACCAAGGACCAAGACATTGGTGGTGGAAGGGTATCATCGCTCTCGATAGTCTACTCTACATTGAAAATTCTACGTGTGGCGAATCCACTACCGTACCGGTATGTCCCGCAATTTAGACTTGATCAGACGTCAAAATACTTATGTGAAAACGTGCAAAGAATAAACATATTTCGTTTATTTTATCAGTTCTAGGTACCTGCCTACAGACTGGTCATCCCTCGGATTTGGGAACCTGCCTTCTGTCCTCCCTTCCTCACCGACAGTTCTTACCTACTGCATAGTGTAACTTATAAAATAAAATATATTGTAGAGTATTTCCACGGCCATCGGAATTTAAGTAAGTGTCAGCATTACACTTTACCACGAACTAGTGATTTTTTACACTACCTAGGTAACTTCTCGAATCTGACTTCGTATCTTCACCGTATTGTCGCATTTATCATACCTGTGACAGTCCGAACCCGGAAAAGTTCCGATTTTCCTACATATATTTTTTTAATGTAAACAAGCAAATTTATTCTATTTCCTTTTAGCGGAATGAAATTCGCTTTAAAATAAGATTTGAGAGTTCATGTTTGATATTACATCCTCGGGATCATCCCCACTTTTAAAGTTTATTTTCATTTTGTCACACCACCTTTCTATTACATTTTAAGAACACCCTAAATTCAGTATTTCAGGACGACTTGTTCGCCTCGGAAACCTTGTAGTAGTCACATAAAGTTTTAAAAATTTATCGACATAAATTTATAAGTGATCAAATAATGAGGTTTAGCACGATGATTGGGTCAGTAAAATGAATGTATGCTGTGAGTAATTACCAGATATTTGCAATTGCTGTTAATGGCTATTGGGTCTCACCCATTATTCAAGACTTTATTATATTTTCACACCAGTTACAGAAAGTTCATATACAGAAATGGTGTCAAAATTCATTTAAATTGTCGGATATAACAAAACGGTGTTAATTTCGTGATAATTCGCCACGATTAAAGGTCTCTTCGCCAAAGTTTACCTCCATTCATAACCCTGTTAAGACTACCTTCTTCGAAAGGTAAACTGAGACGTTGCCGTAAATCTGCACCCTCCTGTCGTTCTTGACTACCGGGCTTGCTACGTTTCTCCCCTCGAGCTTGGTAATTGGTTCTCAACCCCCTTCATAATGCGGCAATATACCCTTTTTCTCAGGTTCCACAATCCGAACTCACGTACGACTCCCGTTTTCTTTCTTCTGCAATTTACTGGATTGAGTTTCCGAATTTTATTTGAGACTAGCCGGTTACCCGTGCGTTGCACGGACCCACCTGTACGGGTTAGTCGGTGCATAGACAGATGAAATATCCATATCCAGACTGTGTTCGGAACTACGGAGGCTGCATGCCAAATTAAATCATAAAAGTAGCAAAATCAGTCCCCCACTGATCAGGAAAGATCCCAAAATCAGCTCTTGTTATCCCAAAGAGTCACCCTATCAAATTTCAACTTCCTAGGGTGAACAGAAGATAGTTTAGCTCACTCACTGATAGAAATCGTCAAAACCAAACACGCGCAAAGAAAGGGCCCGAACTGCGTATTAGTCAGTTGAACTTCCTGTAATTCAGCTCGATGCTATAATTAGGTTTGATTGTTACAAATAGCCTTACTATAGGCACCTCAACTATGAAACCCACTGTCGGCCTCTACAGTATGGATACGTTATAACATGAACTTAATATGCCAAATGAAGACCAAGAAAACGTTTCAGCCTCGAACAGCTTGGGTTTTGTCCATTGCCTTTTCAGCAACTCAACCCAATAGCCCTGGAGCAGAGTCCTGAAACAGATTGTGATTTTAGGAAAAGGGTTGAGATGACATTTTGGAAATGCAGTCCATTCTGTGAGAAAGATTTTCTTGTAATCGATGGAATACAAAACGGTGACATTATAAACATGGGTTAATTTGCATCATTTCCATCAATTCTTTCGCTGACTCCTATACGGTTCATACCGCAGAAATTCGTATATCTACTTCTAATTTCAAAATTGAGACTATTGGACTGAGAAAGGATATATTTCGGTGTTTATTGCATTACATAAGAATATGTTTTTGGGCTGAGGAACAGGTGAAAATGTGTCTTTTTTAAAGATTAATTACCTAGAAACGTAGCTAACTAGAAATGAATAATTAATAACAACTGGAACACTCTTTTGCCGGACCTTTTGCTAAAAAAAAGAGACCAAATCGAAACTAACAAAAAATCAAATTTTGGGGTCTAGTGTTCCTAAAAACTCGGCATCAATTTTTATCAACCCTATAGGTTAACATTAAATGGTAACATATTCAAAAATAGAGATCTCGAAAACTTTCAAGTTAACATTAAATATTTTTTGCTTGTCAATGCTAAACGCAATGAAATCAAAGTCAATAAAGAAAGAAAGTTCCAAAGAATCGATTAAAACCTTCCGCTACGCTGTACGTCGATCCAATCGCTTTCCCTAAGGTTATTTTACTTGGAAAAAACTCCTTCGGATTTCTAGGTGCGAGAACATAAGAGAAATCATACGCTGCTAGTGAATTGATTTATTAGCCAATCAATCTCCAACTCTAAAGTCCATCGCTAGGGAGTGGGAATGGAAGATATAACTATTGCCTTGCGAATTTCAGCTAATATAATTCCAATGGAATCATCGGAGGATAGGGTTCCAATGGATTTTTTTCTAAATTTTAAAAATCGAATTTAGAATCAACAACTGGCAGAAAAGCCCGTTGTTTAGGATACAACGGGTACTAGGATGAAGACACCCTAATAGAAAATGTTGTTAAAATTTTCAACTCCGTAGGTCGAATAAAGAAGGTACTAGGATCTAAGCCTAATCAGCATCGTGCTGTGTACCTTGTCATTGTAACCGTCAGTCCCAAAGAGGATCCACTTCAAGTTGCAGGGTACTATCCAGGTATAAGTTATCTTGAGAGTTTACTTAGGTAATTGATGAGGCTGGCTCTGTACCTTGTCATTCTTAACCTGCCTATATGTATTAAAAAAATTCATATAGCTTTGGCTAATGGAATTATTCTGTCTTATTTTTATGCATTCATCATCATAATTAGCATCGGCTCTGCCCATTAAGAATTATAGATGCCATTGATGTGAAAGGATAAAATGCTAAATAAAAGTGAACAAAATAGGTATTTATTTTTGCACGAAAAAAAGTGATAAGTAAATCATAATAAAGGTGAAAAGAAGGCGAGCCTGTTTAATGAGAAGTTCATTTCATTTTTCATTTTTCTTTCACCTTGAGCCTCGGTGAAATATTGGAGGAACGTTGAATACGCTATAGACGGACTACTATACATAGGCTTGTGAAGCGTATGCAGATGATTTATTTTACCTCAATAATTTTAAGTGGGCAGGTCAGGCAACCCACCCTTGTTAAATCATAGAATGAAAGTGTAGGTTTTCTATTTAATTTAATTAATGCCTCCTCGGTAGGAGTCTACGCCTCCATAGTTACATTTAGAAATTGTATAATAGATATCGTATAATTATTATAGACAAGAAAGTGTACTCCGTTTAGGAGTCTATGCATTTGAAACGCACACCCATGTACCTACAACAACCTAGCTCTAGAATAGAATTACAATGTAAGGAGGGGACTATGGTTAGTTGTGGGACCTATGAGGCTAATTCATTTTCTAATTCAATATTGAGCTCCTTTGGGACACCTCGAAAACAATTGGGTACGAGGCATGGAGGCTCTGATCAGCTGAGGGGCCACAGAGGACAATTTTTGACCGTATTGTTCTACGGTTTGGAAATTTGAAAAGAGCTTCTGCGGTACGACCTGAAAACAATGTAACTAAATACGGAAGACAACATTGTAAGCTGAGGATCCTCTGAGACTGATTTATTTTCTGATCAACCTTCTGAAATACATTGATTTTAATTAAGGATTTTATGCTTTAAAAAAAAAAAGGTTTTTTTCAATACACAGTTTATGCAACCCTTTTACTTGGTATGATTTTGATTTTCTCATAAACCGTTTTGTTTCTTAACTTTACTAAAAAGCGTGAAATTGGGAGTCCTGAAGCCGTAATCGAGTAAACCCATTTGTGAGGAGCGAATATCCAAGATCAATAATAAATATAATGCTATCGGGGTATAATAGTAATTAGTCCAGTGATCAGCGTAGAAGGGCTATCTAAAACAGAAATGATATACCTTTGTTTAATAATTTGCAGGGTTTTTTTTTTGAGTAGTTCCTTTCAGCAGTCAGGCATCATGATTTGGAACACAAGTAGTTGCTCAACCCATCAATTTTCTTGGACAAAATTTGACCCCTGAAGTACTACTTCCCTTCCTTACCATTAGACATAACACGAACAGAGACATGAGGAAGCATAAACTAAATTTCAGAGTGGTTGAAAATGTAAACCGTGTGGCTACAGATTCGGAGCGATCAATGTAAGAAATGTTTAAAATAGGTAAATAACCAGAATGTTGTATGTAAAGATGGATTAAGATCATTGAAATGACTATACAAAACGGACCACTATGAGTCAGTTTGCTTCTTTCTAGTGATGGAAGATGTATCTACCTATTTCCTTTGTAGCACGACTGAGGCGCAACAAGTTGGAACAAAAAGCCGATTTTCTTCCTCTCTGGCGAGACTTGAAATCATAATTGAATATCGCCCGTGAAGGGAGTGGATTTTAAGTAATTTCCCTCGAGCCTACCACCCCTAATATTCACCTTCCGTCTCCCCCATTTCCACATGGTTTGCGAAAATAAAGGAACAGAGCCTCCATTGCTAATTCCGAATTAATATTCGTTTTTACATTAAAAAAAGAAAAAACCTCGTCATATATATATAGGTTTCATTATTTCAGTATTAGCTAGCTCTTCCGCGCATCACTGCTGTCGAGGGATCAGAGAACAGGTCTGAATTAAACGGAAAATTGATGTTTTTACTTTTTCCGATCGGTATGAGAGACCGACCTCAATCTCATTGATTTTTAGAGGGTCATATTTCAAGAAAACCCTAACATGTTTGGGGGAAAAATAAGTTTTTCAACAGTTAAACAAATTTTAAATTCTCAATCAGCAAAGTAACAGAGACTATAGGTACCGTTTTAAAGATGAAGTTCTCGGAAAGTTTTTCTCTTCACCGGAAAGAGTATTGTACGAGTAAGTAGGCCACTCCGGGGATTCGAGCTAATGCGCGGTGATATTGATGTAACTTCGAAGAGAATAACTACAGTTCAAATTTGTAAATTTGTATTTCATTGTATTGCATATTCGTTATAAAAACCAAATATATTATAACAAAATATCATAGAAATAAATATTTCTTTCCTAATTTGGCGCTAGAGGAGATTCTGCCTAAAATCCCGAGCAACCCTGTTGTTTGAATTGCAAAGGCCCACTAGTTTTTTGAACCAACCTTCTACGCACAGATAGCGGCTAACCGCTACACTTTCTCTTAAAATAAATAATAAACCATCACAAATTTGGCAAATAGGCCTTTTATGAGTTGGCGTAGATTATGCACGATTTGTTGTATTTACTTAGATTCCTCTCTTGATCCCGGTTGTTTTGGTGTCCTGATATCATGTTTTGGCTCTTTCACTTTATTTCATTAGAAGAAAATGGACAAATTTGATGTCACATATAGAAACATTGAAAGACTTCCTTTAGTTACATAGTACAAGGAACTAGGCAACTAACTAACGTACCCAGCTTATAGGAGTTGACAAGATCAAACATAGCCTCTCTAATAAACTACTCCATTAGTTCGTTATAGGGTGACCATTGCCATAATTAGTAGCAACAGTTAACACGGCGAAGGGAGGTTTGTATTATAGATCGCAAAAGGACCAAGTCTGATTACACCGCCAGAGTTCTCTATTAACCCTTCACGCTTTCCGAAGACGCCCTCTCCATAGTCCCCGAGGGTTTCGCTTTCTCTTGCTAAACCAACACTTAACCCCGAATTTCACCCTCGATATAACTTCGATCAAGGGCCTCCTATCGGATTCTAAGGGATCCTCCTGAAATTTCTCCTCCTTTTCCACCCCCTTCCGAACAGGGAGCTTCCTTTTAGCGTTTCAGAGAACAAGGGAAACCCTTCGCTTCTTCATCAGTTTGAACGAGGTTCTTTATCAATTTGTTATTCACCCTGGAGGGAAGGAGGCCTGGTGGCAGGAGGGTTTCTTTTTTGTTTTTTAACGAACGAACCAATTTCTACTCTTTGTGGCAGGATGTGATAAATTGAATCAAAAGTTCAAGCCGAGTACGATGGTGGATTATCTTGGAATGGGCAAAGACTTACTGCATAGCTTCACGGGTTGAAGATCCATCTCCTTAGCATAGGATAGAACACAATTATTCAACTAGGGAATCTTTAGTTAGTAGATGTAAGACTGCAAGGAGTTTTGAGTAGAAGTATCTTAATCACATCCGGTTCAAAGAAACATAGAGGCGTGACAAAGGCTCTCCGCACAACTTATGGCATCTCTCTTAACCTGAAAGTGCAAACTGAATACTTCTCTTCGTTTTATCTAGATGAAGATAGGGACCAAAGTGTTGGGTAAAAAGGGTCCCTGTAGGAAGTCACGCATGTAGGAACCTAAAAGGAAGTTTTTCAGCTTGAATAGCTGTAATGAGGGTACAGCTGAAGTGGATGCCGCTGCTTGAGTTACAAAAGCAGACCGAACAGAACTACGCCTCTGGATGTGTTTTCTGCATGTATCTCCTTTACAGGATAGGACAAGGTAGCGGGTTCGAAAATCCGATCTGAACGCGTAACACTATAAACCCAAGATGTGAAATACGAGTACGTCTAATCGGGCCCAGGTGGTCTGGAATCGGGTAGTTGGATAGGATTTCAAAATAATCGGTTTGACTCACCCAGTACACCTCACTACTATATTAAAAACGGAACGGAATTATTGTTAATGACTTAATTACCATGGATCCCCCCCCCCCCCCTTATTTACCTTGAGTTGAGAGGAGATGGTTGGTAAAGATTCATATATACGGCTTCCCTACAGCAACTTGTCCCATGCATTCATGATCGCCTTTCCCGGGTGTCCAGGTCAACTGTAAGATTCTCAACTATATTTCAGTAGGTAATAACTCCTCTTGACCTTCCTAACTCGGGTTAGGGGTCCAGATTGGTGGCTTTGTACCATTGGAACGACGATCGCCTGCCCCTGGGACGCCGACCTGCCCGGAATTCTACCCCCAAAAAAGGCTTCTTATAGGTCCGGAGTACGAGGAAGGAAAGTCTGGGCTCGAGTTCCGCTCCATAAATCCCAGCTGTGGGCTCCTTTCCCTTTTTCCCCCAGACCTATTGGTTTATTCACTAACCAATTCACTCTTAGAAATCACGGGAGTACTGTATACGGCCGCGAGAGACGCCGTTCCATGTCGGGATTTCCCTGGCGTTCTCTTCGATGTGGATTATTATTTGTCCCACGTCCTCCATCACACCGTTGAGTTTATGAGCAGGCAACTATTACATCTACTGTCACATTCGAGGAAAAACGTTCTGTTTTAGCAAATTTTCAATTAGAAATTTTTATTAGCCTCTGCAATTGAATTTCTTCCATGGAAATCCTTGGTGAACCCTAAAATTCGACACGTTTTCATATGAAGGTACACAATAAGTATGTTTACTTGAATGGAGAGTATCCTGCTAACTGACCCCTCCCTCTCTCTCTTACGTAGATCACTTTGCATGTGTTTGAAAAAATAATACTAATACATAAGAAAATCAAATAAAAGAGTGAAATTCATTATTCCGTAGAATCTAAGTATCAAATTTATGCGCACATGCGCATGCATACTATTTAAAAAAAAATATATATAAAGGGAACACCGTAATGGAATCCTGTAATGATATTGTAGTACTGTGTACTGGTGTAGAAAGTGTACGACAATATAGCTATTACTGGGCACGGCGGTTATTTATGGATCTTACAAGAATTTGAACTAGAAAGAGCAAATTGAATCTCTGACTAATTTGAGGTTTTAATTTTTGAGAACCAGTAGTTTTATTTATAGCACGTTCAATTTGAGCTCTGAACAACGCTTTGGTGATTGTACGCTGGTCCCAAAGGCCTTGCAGTATAATTGGGATGAATAGATAAAGATCAGATTAAATAATAACAGTATAGATGAGTAATTTAATCTGCTTTGAAACAAACTAACCAGTTTAATTTTTAAATGGTCGATTAGTCAACGCCGTGAAGAGCTTGAGGAGAGAAGTGAAACTTTATGTAAAACAGAAGTTGCAAACTCACCAGTCATTGCCGGTTTTGGCCACGTTCTGCCTTTTCCTTCCGGTTTGATGTGGTTTCGGCTCTGCGACCATGTTGACATCTGGAACAAAGAACAGACCGTTATCATCTCTCCTGCCACCCTTGAAATGAAGGGAAGGGGTTGGACTGTCTATTTTCGTAACGTACTACGAATTCATTGAAGCTCTACTAGCGGACGGACCATTATAAGTAAATGGATTTAGAACAAAACGCTGCAAATTATTACACAATGGTTTATTATTTCTGTATTATAAACCCCATACGCAGAAGACCTGTCTATAAACGAAGTAAATTACACCTTAGGTATCTAAATACATCTACGCAGGTGTAGACGCCAATCGAAAAGAAATGATCAAATTCACTAAAACACCAACCCCTTTCTAGTATTTAACTCGAAGTGACCCACCAAATAAAAATGAATTATGTAAAATTTATAATCAACCTGAACTTCAGAGGTTCAGCTGCAGATGACAAAAGTTATTATAAACGCGGTCACGTGAAGTGAAAATTCCATTTGAATTAGATGAGCTGATGAGAGCGAAGTAGTTACAAGGCGGTTTTTCGCTATGGTACGAACCACCAGATATGATTTTCTCCCATTTCGTTGATTTTTTCTCCCCTGGCAAAGTCCTACCCCTTAGGGAGGGTAAACGGATGAGAAAATGAAAGCTATTTTCGGATTCATCACCTCAAAAAACATAGAGTTAAGTGGTTTATAGCAACGGACCTAAAAGTCGACTAATTTGTGTTGACCTGTGTAATCTCTCATTTTTTGCTGTTTGACCGTAAATCATGCAACCGTAGCTCAAATCGCTCGAATGGTGGCACGATAAAACATTATGGCCGTGATTGGATCGGCTCCCCGATTGTTGCTATTAGTCATCTTCAATACATTAATGCGCTTGTCTCATTTACGAATTACGTTAGATGTATGTGCTTTCCATGTTAGCATTCTCTCGTTCCATAAACCTAGAAACTCAAATGTCTTTTCGTCCTTGAAAGAGAGACTGGGTAAAACAATATTTGAATCCAAAGCCATCCTTCTTTACATACAATTTTTACGAGTACATACTATTTTAGAATTTATACTACCTATATTAAAATTTACATACTAAGTTTCAGAAATTATGCCTATTGATATTGATTCTATCAACATAAATTGTAGCAATACATCATTTTTGAAATTATTGAGCGTGTGTTATTACAAATATAAATTATTACATTCAAGTGTTTCAATTTTAATTAAAAGTTTCAAATCCTTTGACTCGCCTATTCTGTCCGTTAAAATTTCTTCAAACAGTATTTCGTCCACATCGCGCTTTACATGTCCTTTTATTCCTCTTAAACTTAACCCTAAAATAATATTATTAATTATTTCTTCTTTAGGATACCAGTAATTCACATCAGTCAAGGGGTTTGCTGTATCTTTTTCTTACATCGTAGGCGAGCGATGCGGGTTCGAGTGTATAAGTCCTCCAGACGAATTTTTTGGCACATATTCTCAAATCATTCACGTGTGGCCTTTTCCATTTCTACAGTAGGTGAAATAACTTTTCGAGATCTCTTCAAACTTCTGGGGGCCGTGATGTAGTTTCTTCGCAGAATAGTACCCGATTTCAAAGGTGGAAATTCGTGAGGACCAAACAACTACGGTGAAATGTTATTAGCACGAGCTGCATGGGACTCACATGCACGTTTCTGCGTCATACATTTTGATAACTATTAGAAATTCGGGGCGTATTTTTTAAACGGATGCTTTATGTTGGAGATGACAGTGAATAAATACATTTCGTATCCTTTGCAGGGCACGAATCAATTTTACGTTGAGAGACCCCACAGGTCGCACATCTAAATGCTCCTTTACAGTGGTCCTGGTAGATGGAAATGACCCTACCTTCAACAGTATGTGCAATGGATTACCCTCTGCACAAATGGTTGGACCTCGCATCGTAGAAAAAGAATAGTTACAAATGCAGAAATACGCTGTCCTCTAACAGTTACCGCTACGAACTGAGTAGGTACGTTGTCATGTTTTCCACTCTTGTCAGCCACTTTCCTATTCATCCTCTTGGCATCCAGGATACATAAATTTCCATCGGAGATATCACCTTTAAGATGAGCTTTAATTTCATCTACACTCAAATCAATATCCACTCCTTTTACAATAACTATTCGCTCAACCAATTGCGATAGCATGGTAGCTTGAAAACCCTAATCAACCGATAAGCCTCAGGTAAAACCGATTCTAATAGCCCGTATTTACAAGTCAGTAGTCTTTTATTGAATGGTACATTATAAAATTTGAAAGTCATAGACGTATGCACACACCAAGAGGAAATTGCTGAAATTAAGCAATGTTTAAGCATGTTTCTTCTCTGTAGGTAACAAGAGCTAATATATAGATAAATAGTGCAATATTGCACATCATAGTTCAACTAATTCTACTCCAAATGAAAACTAATTAGGTAAAATGAAACACCTATATACGCTTCACTAGTCCTAGTGGAGAGTTATAAGAGATGACAAGAGTTATAATAAGCTCGATTTATTGAGAAGAGGATTCCAGTGGATTTATATCAGCTGATACGGCCGTCGTAGTTTATAAAACAATTTTGACTGAGTTCACACGTTTAAGCCCTTAGAGAAGAAAGCAACAGATGATCGGGTGATCTAATTTATTTCAATTATTTGGGTTGATACCTACAAAAATGACAAAAAAGAAAAAAAATCTTGTTCTGGATAACCTTAATTTTTAGCGCATTTTCTTAAAAAAAAAAAAAAAAAAAAAAAAACTATTGTGTTTACTTTGTCCGTTGATGTAGGTATGGATGCCCTCTTAAAATTTTAAAAATTAAAAAATTCCGAGGTCCGATTTTGATGAAACTTGGTATGGATGTAATCTGTTACATGGCTTGGATAAAGTTGCATCAGAGGCCGCTGACGCACGAGAGGTCATTGATCAGCGGGGTGAACTCCAAAGCCATTTTGTCTTCTATTCGACGCAGGAAGCTGAAATTTGAGAGGGAGGCTGGAGGGAGAATGCTGGAGACAACTGACAGGTCATTGATCAACTGATTGAGTTCCAAAGCCATTTTGTCTCCTATAAGATGCAAGAAGCTGAAATTTGAGAGGGAGTCTCAAGGGAGAATGCTGAAGACGACTGAGAGGTCATCGATCAGCTGAGTGAGCTCCAAATCCATTTTATCCTAAACCCACAACTGGGGAGAGGGGTGGGGTGGGTGGGGGGGGGGGGGGGGGTTAAAAATTAGTTTTCTTGATCGATTACAAAGGTTCATTATTGATGATAATAACAACTTAACCGAAAAAAAAAACTAAGAGTGGCTCGTTTGAAAATGCACGACAGGCGCTGCACAACTGATGGCACCTCAACAGATGCAAAGAGGGTCCGTAGATTAATATATTAGTAATGCAAGGTCCCTGGATAAGGGAGTACAAAATGGTGACAGTAGGAGTTTGTAAAAACGAATCTGATTGTGTTGTAAGCAGGCGACAGAGTTGCGGGGACAAACTTAAACACTAGTGTTCCGAATTCTACGCTGCTTCCCTGTCACCCCCTTACATGTAACTACCGTTTCGTTGGTTTCGAAAATGATACTGCTTATCGCCAGTACGTCTCAAGTTTCACTGACTACGTGCAAAGTTAGTTACCTGTAAGCCTATACATTCTTTCAAGAAAATGATGGCAGTTTATTGTAATTCATGGAGAATGAAGGGGGAGGGGAGTTAATCATCACATGCGTTTATCTTATGTTGGATGAGTTATTTTTTTGGCTGATATACATATATGTGCTACTCTTGGTAGATGGTACAACCACGCTAGTTCAATTCACATATTATGTATAAATGGAGTTCTTAGGTGATCCATTGCAGAAAGAAAACTACAAAATTCACTTAGGCATAGATTCATTCACTCCTTCCACATCCTACTCAAAGAACGACGCTAATGAGAAAGTATTCGGCTACAAGAGGCCAGAAGGAACAGGCGAGGGGATGTCCATCGGCACCCATTTACAAACTACCCTTCCAGGACCTTGGGGGGAGAAAAAAAAGTTTCTTAACACGAGACCCTTTAGCGGATATAGACCGGGATAGCACATAGGGGCTCACTCTGGGTTTAAGTGGATTTCTCTGTTGCGGGAGGGGAAGCTGGGTGGGTCCACACAAACTCTTGAGCCCAACGACCTTCTCTTTTCATTCGGCTGTCGGACGAAACGGCGCGAAGGTGGAGGGGTAAAGCCCGTGGGCGGAGGTGAGGGAAACCCAAAGTAAAACTGTATTTTTTTGCTCTTACTCCCAGGCAGGTTTGGCTTAACCACTTACTTCCAAGAGAAGTCCAGATATAAAAGCTCGAATTCCAGGATGGTCTGATTCGGCGCAAGATAACGTATATTTCATAGATAAGGTGGACGATGTTTCTTGGTTCAACGGTCTTTTCTTGCTTTCTGAACTTTCGGTGAGACTCAGGTCTGGCGACGTGTGGTATGAACCTAGATTAAAACATCTGGTGCACTGCGTCACACAAGTTTGCACACTTATGATATACCCTAAGAATTACAAAGGATAAAGAAGTTCGACTTGAACCGTATGTACTATGGATGAAATTACTAGTACCCAATCCTCTCCAGAGAGTCCTCTCTGTACAACTATCTACAATTTAAGCATGACTAGAGCCTCGCCAATGTTGGAGGCAGAAACGTTGCAATAAACCAATCATAAAACTGGCTGTCTACCGTCATTCCTAAAAATAAAAATAAAAACCTACACTTCTTCATTTAACTATGCAGCCATAAGGTGAAAACTCGCCTTAACCACATCAACATAATTATTATGTGGCTGCGTTTGCCAAACAACTACTGGACGCTATTACCA
Source organism: Adelphocoris suturalis (assembly GCA_030762985.1). Classification (NCBI taxonomy): domain Eukaryota; kingdom Metazoa; phylum Arthropoda; class Insecta; order Hemiptera; family Miridae; genus Adelphocoris; species Adelphocoris suturalis. The sequence continues at coordinate 35,214,580 of CM061043.1, read as the reverse complement.
ACAAAGGAACTTTTATTAGGTCGGTTTGCAGTAGGGAAAAATGGCGAAGATATTGATGCTGCCCCAACGAGAGGAGAAAAATCACTTTCACCAAAATAGAAATGTGGATACGTACTTTAGAGTAAAAACAAGTTGTTCTCCACTTCCTTTTAGGGCAAGCCCACAAGCCATTTTGCCGAGAAAACAACCTTAGATTCGTACCCGAATTTCCCTTCCAACAGTTCCCCTTCATTTCACCGCTCACCTAATCACGTTCGGTAGTTTGAGTTCAATCATTGGTATATCACATATTTCTATACCTAATGACATGAAATTTATGGGAAAAATCTCGGTTAAAATGAAGGCAAAATAAGCTTAGATGGAGTAATGGTCAGTGGTGATTTAAATGATCTAATAGAAACAATTGAAATGTGCACAATGAAATTTGAAAAAGTAGCAATGTTTCGATTCTCAACTCACATATCCCTTACCATTATTGGAGTTTGTTCCAATTTTTTGTTTGTCGTCCTGCTCCGTAATTTATTTCATTAAGTAAAGGTGCAAAACGAAAGAATTCGTGTTTACCTGAAAGAATAGACCTATTTGAGGAAAATGTCCACATCTATAGAGACTTGTCAAGCAGTAAGTCAAGTATAATAGTACATAATAAGCCTAGTCATCCCCAGTTCATCAGAATTTCGGTATTTATCTTAGTTTTTTCTTCTTCTCTTAGTTCTTTATATTATCTTTGTTAAAAAATTTAATCGCAGGTACAATAAATAATAATAAATAATACTGGTACAATCACTGACAGCAATTATAATTCAAAAAAGAAAGGCAATGTCGTGGCTTAAGAATTAGCTTGATCCTAAAACTTTTACCAAGATACCCTCAATGGTCCGTTTTGTAAAAGGACGAATTCATTTTGTAAAAGGACGAATTCAAATTGAAAATGCTATATAAGTACAATAGTACAACAGAACCTAAATATATCGACACTGACTTAGGCAAACACCAACTGATAATTAACTATATAAATGAAATCACCCATCTACACTCAATTACTCCATATATAGGCGACAGAAGTTATAATAAACTCAACTTTGTGGAATGTGAAATCCGTTGGAACTACAAGTATACCAGTTGCATCAATCGTCGTGATTTTTACATTGTTCCTCCAGTTCTGATCCGCTACCATGTTGACGATATTCATTCCTGTCAAAAGCTAAGTTTTAAGGTTGAACAACCAGTGATATTGGTGATAGTCTGGCAAGAAATATTGTAAAAACGAGACCAATAATTCCTCTCAAATATTTGGGTTAATTCAGTTTGTTAAATCAAAGAACCCCGCTAAAATCATAGTAATAATTAGCTGAAATTACCTCTAAACGGTGGTTAGAATTTTCGTCGTACGTGGGTTAGATAGCTACCATATTTACCAGATAAAAGTCCTGGACGTTACATAAACTCGTAAACGAGTTCCACTATCTGCTTTACAAGCAGATACCATGTTACATGGATATGTCTTTGATTGGGGATTTCATAACGGTTGTCCTCGAGAGTTGTAAACAAATCCTTTAACTTTAAACAAATCTCTGGGCCGCATCCCGACTAATTCCAACAAAACAAAGGTTTACTTATAGAAATGTTGAAAATAACTACTGTGGAGAGAAGCCACTACAATGAGTTGTTGTTTACAGTCGACTGTTGATAATGATAATGTTTCCTATGGATTGGAGTAAATGATGCTATTGCTTTACGTTAAGAATATTGTAACCGGCTTATTAAAATTGTTTATAGTCCAATCAACTTAGTTTAGGAACGTAGCCAGGTACGTAAGGAGGCGGAAATTGGTAGCTTGAGATGTGAACATTTATCACATAAATCAAGCGCTTTCCAACGAGTGGCGAATGATTTCTGTGCGATGAAAACTGCGGAAGTTCCATTCCCCTAGCAACAGCTGGGTTGTACTTGAAAAACACTGAAATTGTGACACAAATTTTGCGTCACGGAAATTTTTGGTTGACCCCCCAGAGCAAAGACATATCCATGTCAAAAATATTTGTGGGTTTATAACTAGGCGGAGTCTATGCTTTTTGTCGGCCTTATTTCTGTGTTATGAAAATCACAAAAACGATTTCATTTAATAGTCGATCACCCGGTAAATGAAGAAAGATCCAAAAAATGTCACTAAAATTTATTTTCCTGTGAAGGGGGAAGAGCGTTAATGTGTTTTATCAGATGACGAACCTCTCCGAAGGTTCCCTTTCCTTCGCCCAATCGAAGTAACAAGTTCAGCATGCAAATCCTTCAGAGTTAATCCTTGGAAAATTTCGAGAGAAGCCTTTTCCATTAAAACAACTTTGTGTACACCAACTTTATGATAACAAAAGTTGGAAAGGTTTTTTCTTGTGCTTCCCCGTTGGTCTAGCACTGAATTGAAAAATCACTTCCACAGAACATTATTTATAAATGCTCGAGGTCTGAAGTGAAACTTGAACCATAATATAACAGTTAGGTACCTATATAGAACATTTATGATGCTGCGCTGAGATTATTTTTCAACTATTTTCCTCTCATGAACGATTTTTCTTAAAAAACGCTTCAATTATTCCTTAAAGGTTTATTATTTCTGTATTTGATAGACTTCTACGAAGAACGATAGAATTATTAAACGAATTATGTTGTAGATAAGGTATCTAAATATATTTACATAAAGTAGAAGCCTACCGGACATAAATAAATGAAATAACCCACCAACACTTTCCTAGTATTTAACACGAGATGTCCCACCAACAAAAAATTAATTAGGTACATAAAATGAAACGCCTACCATTGCTTCAGAAATTCTCTTTTGGTGACAGAAGTTATATTAAACTCGGTTTCGTGAAGTTGAAACTCTTTTGGAATTATACCAGCTGATACGAGCTGACAAGGCGATTTTTGCTCTGTTCCTACTGTTAAGATCTGCTCCCGTGTTTTTTTTTTTTTTCTTTTTCCAAAGTTCTAGCCTTTAGAGAGAGTAAACGGATGTAGGTTTAGCGGCCCGAGTGGTTTCAACCGACTCTTTGGGATCATGTCTAATATAAATGAGAAGAAAGCGAACATTACTGTGTTACCTTCAGAGTTTTCAAAATCTAGATTTTTCAATATTTCAGCCCTTTAGGATCAAATTGATGCCGATGCTACTGGCACATCCCCGCCCGACAAAGGTTTTTAGAGCCTAATTTCATAAAGTTTGGTCCGATGTTTCCGGAGAAAAGCTTGGACGGCGTACGGCGGACGGACGGTTTTTTTTAAATTCAATATTTGGAATCTACATATCTTGAAACGTAAACCACAAATTTTGAGGAGGAGGAGGGTTAACAAAAATGTTGTTTCTTGGTCGATTACAAAGGTTCATTATTGAAAGTAATAAACCAAACTGGATGACTGAATGCATGTAGGTATGTGCCAACATCACGGCTTCCCCTGCAACCTGGCTTCCGCAAGCGATATAATTCTACGGAATTTATGATCGATTTAATAGCCAACGAAACAGATCAGCTGAATGAAATTTGATTAGGAGTGCCATTGATTCAGTACTTTGGTTTGGATGACCAACCAATGATGATGGCATGCAAGCGATGATTTCTGAAAATGACAATTCATTTAACAGCAATTGAATGAAGTATGTGTCTCAGTTTTGACGATCGGTAAAGTGTGGTCGCACCAGCGGGAGGGGGGGGGGGGTTGGATCTTAGTTGTCGCTGTGAGTCAAAGATTCATGGGTATTATTATGTATATGAGTGATATGTTTATATTCGAGCGACTATGTTCAAATGTTCTTGAAGCGTGAAAGTATCACGAGTCGTTCCTCAAGAAGAACTTTTTACCCTTCCCTACCATCCCCTTTCTCCATATATAACACTAATGTCGTCCCTTACCGAGACACGACACTATTTCTATTGAGTGGTTCAACTCCTCGAGAATATAAGACGATTTTAGGGTAATAGATTGAACTCTCATCGACCGATATTGACATACTCGTAACACTGAGCACCAGAAGCACTCATGCTATCAAGACTGATGATGGATGACTCGTAGACACCTCGAGTCATTCAGCAGAGATTTGCAGGTTGTGACCGATCAATACCTAACTGATAACAAAGATAAGATAGTACCCAATATGCCACATTTACCGACATAACCGTCAGAGGTTTGTGGGCAGTCTACAATTATTATTGGATGAAGAAATTGGACAATGGATTCACTCTTTTGCCGCATTTTGATCATCACTCATGTAACCTATCTGGCAGGTGCCGCTACGAGGTAATTAATATGGATTCGTCGTACACTTGGGGAACGCAAAAACTGCCTTAATTGATTTTTTATAGCTATTTTATTATTAGCTTCGATGATTATTTGAATGATATTATTTGTTTTCGCATTTTTTATCAACACACTTTGCTCTAATATTGCGGCTGAATAATTATTCAGAGTTGAATTGGAGTTTACTCATGAATACCACAAAAGAAGACTTCATAACTCCCGAATGCTCCAAATTCACACAAAATATAACAATGCGATTTTCCGCTATTAATTTACTTAAAAAACATGTGTAACTAATTTTAGCTAAATTATTCCTTCATGCATCCAATCACAAATTACTTGGATTTATTTTCATAAAAAATTCCAAAATCTCATACTGTTTTTCACCAACTCCGTCACAATAGGTCGAAATTAGAACTTTCGGATCAACTCATATAATGTATTATGAATCCAGTCAAATATCGGACCAACTGAGTAAAAAACTGGAACTCCGATCAATTGATTCAAAATCCAATCAATAGAAAAAACCCTGAAACGATTACACCAAGATTTAGTATTTCTCAGTAAGATTAAGTAACCCTATACTGGTATAGCATTTCCGAACCGATTCCACATAGATTTATACCTTTTCCACTTAGATATTTATACCTTTTCAACTTAGAATTAAAATCAGGAAATTATTATGCCACTATTCAAAGAATATGGTTTCTTGAAAAATAATGAAAATGAAATTGTTGAAAAAAAATATCAGGAAAAATCACAAATGATCAATTTTCTGATATCCAACCTTATTGAAATAGGAAAAATGAAATTAATTAGGTTTTTATATCATTTCCGCATTGTTGTAAACCCTTTTCACTTAGGTTTAGACCTTTTCCACTAAAGTTGGATTTGTATTGGCCAATGGAATAGTTTTGACATGGATATGTCTAACTGCTTGAGATCAATCACATTTTTCCATAATAAAATAATATAACGTCACAAAAGATTGTGACGCAGCAACCGATAAATAAATTGGGGCAACTGCAAGAAACGAAATAGTTATGTTGTGACCTGGTTTTAAGAAGATAGTGTAAATAATAAGGTTCGATGTCAATGGCAGTTACAAGTCATATTGTACCGATTATCTGCATGCAGTGTGGATACTAGTTTGCCCATGCGCGAACGTTTTGTTACCAATTTATATATAGGTTTGCATAATATATTTCGTTTCTTTACTGTAACATTTTTATTTTATTTCTTCGTCACGTCAGTATGAGAAGATGAAATCATGGAATTGTATTGGCACAGAAACTTGGTGTACGAACAAGTGTTGTCTTAAATGAACAGGATATTTTCTCATGAATAGATATAAGAATCAAGACTTTACAAAGAAGGCCTTTCTGTCCATGATTTAGTTTTTTATTATTCTCCAACGTTTCTCCCCAGGAATTGGGGCTTCATAAGGGTGAAAAAATTTAAAATATAAAATTCAAAATATTTGAAAAATAAATACTTACCTACTGTTTTTTTTTAGAAAAAATCGAATTCTGAGTTATCATTGAGGAAAAATCAAATTTAAAATTGTTTAGCTTATGTAGGTAACCGTATGTTTTACCTATTTAGCTGGTGGCGGTAGTTATAAATTTAGAGTCCCTCAATCAAATACGAGTAAATTTTGCTCTAGTGTCTTTTCGAAAGTTAATTGAATTTGAGTTTTATATCTTAACCATTTATAGAAATAATCCTTCTTGCAAATTAGATTCTCTTCCTACGATTTTGAAATTCTTGAAGTACATAGTATGTCCTAAAGTTCTGCAAGTGAATAAAAAAAAAACCAATTAAAGGGCAGAAAGGCCTTCTTAGTAAAGTCTTGTTATAATTTGAACTGTCCTAATAAAGAAACGTTGCATAAGAAAAGGTACCTACAAAAATGTGTTTTTTAGTTTTTTTTAATCAGAATCGGGACAGAATGATGCTAGGCTAAAGAGTTTTCAGATTCATTAAGCTTCGAAAACGCGTACTTTTTAAGTTGTTTCCTCTTATTTTGATTCCTCGCTTAATGAAAGTTCAATACTTATTACAATGATGCTAACTACTAAAAGTTTTTTAGACTCTAAATCTAAAAAGAAAAGGTCCAAATTTATGTGGAAAAAGTCTGAAACCAAGAGGAAAAGGTCTAAAATTAAGTGAAAAAAGTCTAAACTTGAAAAAAAAAAAAGTCTAGGTAAATCTATGTGGAAAAAGTCTAAATCCAGCTGGAAAAGGTCTAAACCTAAGTGGAGAAGGTATAAATCTATATTGAAAAAGTCTAAACCAAAGTGGAATAGGCCAAAGTAAATCAATGCGGGAATGTTATATAATAGTTATAGACACTTAGGTTACACGAATCCCACGGTACGTAGGTATATTATGATTACACAAGAAAATTATTAAAATGTATTAAAACCAGCCTACACACTTGGCCGGCTGTAGGCTCTCATAATCTTTTACTCCTGCAACAAGACTTCAGTTTCATATAGTTTTGAAACAATATTTATGGTCAACTCACCCCGTTCTCACGGGACCTGTTGGGTGCTGCGCACAAATAACCGGCTAGTTATTTTAATAATTCATAAAGCTTACAATGTTCAGGATGTGAGTTTACGAATGGATTTAAATTCATTTCCTCACATCCAAATCCAAACCTCCTTTATCATGTAGACATGAGAAAATCGTAAACAATTTAATTGCCCCCCGATATGAAAGGTTTATTGAGATTTGTGGGCAATCAAATCAAGCTTAATCCAACCACTTTGAGTCTCCAGATACGTTCAATGTTCGAAACGTAATCACTGACGTTTGCAAGCGGATCAGCAAAGAGGGTTAAAACATTAAAACGAGTTACTGTTTTTATTTTTTACATTATTTTTCCTTATTGTAGGATAAAGGTGTCGCCTGTAAATAAACAAGATCCTACTATATTATCCAGTTCTTGGGGATCCACAACGTTAACCGACTATAAAAATGTGAGTATTCATACGATTGTTATCATTCTTATCATACAGTTGTTTACGAACCTATGAAAAAAATTAGTTTTAATACTTATTTCAAGGTGTAAACATCATTTTATTTGTACAGATCTACTACACCGGAGACATACAGTTAGGCACTCCGCCACAGACGTTCACAGTGATTTTCAACACCGGATCAACAAACCTATGGGTCTATTCCAAAGACTGCTGGTGGTCATGGCCTTGCTGTGAGTAGTAAACCCTATACAACCCTATAATTCTTCGTTCAGTGAGGAGCGTACAAGCTCACTCAGACAAGTCAATGAGATCACATTTTAGGATGGAGATGAAAAACTATTTTTAAGTGTATGAACCAAATAGGTTACTTCAATCCTTACGCTTCCTTATATATAAAATTGAAAGTTTTTCCTATCTACCTATCATCTACCTATGTAAGTTTCTGGCTGGATCCATTCTGACGGGAGCGATTTTAAAATGAAAAAATGCGCACAGCATAGGCTAGGTCGGAACCTCGAAAACATCGTTCTACACCATAAACCTACCCTTCGCAACCAATTTGTTTGGTTCCCGAAATTTTGTAATTATGGTTGCTAACGCAGGCAGTTTGTTAGCGGCAGAAATTCGTGACAAGTGGAGAAACCTTGACCGGTTGATGTACGGATATTCCGAGTGAACAGGTGATAGACGGAAATTTGATATTTCGCGGGAAGAACGGGACGGAAAACCGAATTGTTTGACTCGCGAAATTTTATTATGGTTGCCAAAACTCAGTTTGGCTTTGACCATTTCGATCAGCTGAGTGGGGAAAATTCTCTCCTGTTCACCCTAGGAAGTTGAAATGTGATAGTGTGACTATCTGGGTCATTAAGAGACGATTGAAATTATGATCTCTTTTCTGATCAGCTGAGTGAGCTAAATTCTCTCCTATTCACCCTAGGAAGTTGAAATTTGATAGGGTGACTCTTTGGGACAATAAGAGACGATTGAAATTTGGGCTCTTTCCTGATCAGTCTTTCCTGATTTTACTACTTTAATGCTGTAATTTGCATGCAGCCTCCGTAGTTACGAATACAGTCTGGATATGGTTATTTCAGCAGTCCATGCACCGGCTAACCAGTACAGGTGGATCCGTGCAACGCACGGGTAACAGGCTAGTTTGTCAAAAAATCAAGCCTTCGAAAAGAAAGGATAGGCGTTGGAAAGCATTTCCTGAGCATACAAAAGCATTAGATTAAGGAAATACCATTATCTAATTCTAATCTGAGGAATTTTAAACAGTGGACAAATTATACTGACTGAGAAAGAATATACCTACTTACAATTACAATTACTTAATACCTACTTACAAAATATCTGTATGAATCTGCATAAATGCCCACAATAACAAATTTATATTATGTAGCCACACCTGCAAATAATAGAGAAGCACTTTTCACTATCATGGTATCTTCAAATCAAGTAATTACAGACTTCAATAACATTTTTAGTTTTGTATTCTATTTCTCTGCTTCCAACATTTTTAGGGACCAGAAGCTATTTCAATTACAAGAAATCGTCAACGTATAAGAGGGGTAACTCTACCACTCCTTTTCACACTGGTGGTGCATCCATTTCAGGTCGATATGCTGATGATGTTTTGACGGTAATAATTTTTTATTAATTTCATTGTTTCTCAATCAGGGCTCAGGGGCTCATTATTTAAAATCCGAAAGTGAAACAAAAATGCAGGACGCGATATTTTAATAGTTTTTACGAATTACCAGTCATTGCTTGGGTGTAACATACATACTCATTATTCATTGTCCAACACACACAAATCATGCACCATTATTTTTTGTAATGGCCTAAACAACTGATCATAATCGTAGTGATAACAAACTATGTCATGATCCAGCTCCGAGTACCGATGCAATTCGGAGTGGGTACATCTAACAAGCCACTGAAAACCAATAAGATAACCTATGTATCCGATATGTACATAGCTACTTCTAACATAAAAATATTAATCGCTAAATAATTTCTGCATTCGTAATTACCCACATAAATGTATTTCAGTTTGAATCCAATGCATGTTCCACTATTTTGATTTCAGAGTCCTGCCAAGGCACCCATCGCTGAGTTTCAACTGTTAAAATATGATTACTGCTTGCATTGCTTGCTCTTCTGCCCTTTCTATTGCTGTTTACCTGCATGCTATGCTTTTCAGATTGGAGCGGGAAGCAAGCCAGTGACGTTTATAGAAGCTACCAAAACGACAGCGGGTTTCATAAAAGCGTTTACTGACAAGTTTGACGGTGTGTTTGGGATTGGATACCCAACTAAACCAGTTTCTGATGACAACGTTCTGAACGCAGTCTTTGGAGACTTTCTCGTTGAACCGCAGTTCACGGGATTCTCCCTTCATCTCACAAGGTAAAATGTATAGGTTCAAGCAGAAACAGCCAACTATTATCATGGTTGCACTTGCGTTTGTAATGATAAATCAATCTTCAACTGTGAACACTAGTTATGGCTCCCGTCCATTGAACTATATTCAGTTACTTATTGGGCCTGCTCGCATCCTGTTGCGATGTTGAACGCACTCTTCTCGATACTTTTGGGTGAGGGAAAAGGAAAATTACATCCTCTAATCACCGAGGGACTATGCACATTTTTTTGCTTGTCTTTATATATATACTAGGGTCAAGGATTGGTCTAGTTGGCTGATTTTCATGTGTTTTTTCTTCCTTTCTTTTCTTCAGTCCTTTAGTAGAGGCAGTGGAGCCCCATCGTTCGCTATCAATCCTCTCAGTCTTCGGTGTGTTCTTCTAAGTCGCAATGACACAGCTCTTATTATTGACAATTGGATCTTTAGCCTTGCTCATCCCATAACTTGACCACAGGGCTGTTGCCACTTCTCAGCCAGGCGTTCTGCAGTGCGCTTCAAGAACAAGGAAAATCTCGGAGGAGTGCAGCATCGCATAACTCACCAAAGAGGTAAAATTACCTTTTATATCTTCCACTTCCTATCATATGCCGTTGGTATTTGCCGTTGGCAGCGTTTTCTGGGGCTACTTTCCAATCCTGGGACCGAAATAATAAGGCGTGCACGTCTGTATTCATGATGCGGGTATCACAGCACCCACTCTCTCTATACCAGATATCTACAGCCGTTATGTCATCGACCAGTCATAGGTATCCATCCACAACTTCCTGAAGAATAGATTCGATGGTTACACCTCTCCATACCATATCTGAAATTTTGGCTACTTCGTCTCGGAGTTGGTCGTGATCTGTCTTCACCAATCCCATTCTTCTGCCTTCACATAGTCCATCCGCGAAAATTGGCAGCCATTGAGAAGCATCGTTCTCTACGATGCGACTGATTGAGCGCTGCTGAGGAGGGTCAAGTCCGTTGATCACTCGCTCCCTCTTTGATGCTTCTTGTGCTCTTCTTTCAATTATCGATATCTGTATTGATCAATGCGAAAATATTTCGTTTAGATTTTGGTTTATTCTATTGTTGTTTTAAGTCAAACGGTATTACTCGAAGCAATTACTAATGTATTTATTTACTACATAAGTACCATTTGTAAAATAGATCTTAGCCGGTAAAACTATTTTTGAGTTGAACTTTAACGAAGGAGCTATTTAGTTTTGTGGTTGGTTAATTTATTGACATTAACTGGGTTGGAATAATATTACTTTACGTCCTCCTTTAGCAAACTTATTCTTCGAATAAATATGTTTTTAAAGGAGGAGAGGGGGGAGGAGGAGGGGTAGTGAGGGTTCCCGTTTGACCTTGTTTTTAAGTAAGGAAGGTTGTTTCTTGGTTGCGTACAATAAAATTAAGGAAAACGAAGTCGTCACACTCTTTCTCCTCTGAAAATGTCGAATTTGACGATGTGAGCCCAACTAACGTTCTAAATTAGTCATAAATTTGACACTAATATCACTTTTCAGGGATAGCAGTGGTAGCAGGAGAGGAGGAGAAATAATATTCGGAGGTATGGATACATCCGTATTTCAAGGCGAGACTTTAACGATGCACGAACTGTCTCATTCTGAGAATTGGGCCATTACAGTTGACCAGTGAGTTTAAAATATAAAAGTTTCAATTATATAATGTAGAAAAATGAAAATCTGATTTTACGGAAGTCTCTGATTAGTCAATGTATAACGCGATGAGATGTAATAAACAACTCACCTTATGGTAATATCGGTTTAATAACGTTGAGTCCTAAACGGAAACATTAGTCAGTTAACACTTATTGTCATTATTTACGATTATATTCGTATTTTTAACCCGTCACATGGAAAAAATAGGTAAAAGTTCTAGTCTTGCAGCACGATGATAATGATGATGAATATAAAAAAATATGTTCCCAGGGTCTTGGCAAATGGAACATTAGTAACAAAAGGTAGCAGCGTCGCAGCTTTAGACACTGGTACCATCGACATAGTTGGTCCGCTGGATGCTGTGAACGCCACGCTTAACGCTCTTGGAATTGGTTTAGATGGTCATGTAAGTACTACTTAATAGGTATCAGTCATCTAGAAGCCTTTGCTCCATAACATTTTCGCATACCATCAATCCTGCTAGAGAGTGTAGGCTGGAGTGCTGGAGTGTAGGCACTATTAATTTTGATCTGTGGTCTAACTATGTACTGTTAATTCATAATAGATAAATTATGTAGGCCTATATAAATAATTATTTGATACATTCATTAAAGTTAAAGGCAGAAATGAAAGCCAGATATCAGGTGTTATTTTTATAACGTATAAGGTACTCTTTGTAATAACTAAGGGTTTATACAATGAAATTATTCATATCGAATCGAATAACATAAGTTGCAAGAGGAAAGAGTAAGAACTACTCAGCGAGGCTTATATGAATGGTTCACTATGTATTATGTAACATCTTGATTCATTATGAAATAAACTAGCATTAAGAAAGTGAAAGAAAAAATAAAATAAAAGTTCCAGTCATGCAGCATCATCGTTTGAGCGAATTTTCGTGGATTATCGTATCATATTATGTTATTTTGTTTTGAAATTTAAGCACTTGGAGTGTAAAGATTGTTGACCACAAATTTTAGGTATGGCAAATAAACTCGTTCTTAATCATATTCTAAGATTCAAAACAGATTTTGTATGTTCAGCAATTCCTTAGTTTTTTAATCGTTTTTTCAGCAAATATTACTGAAATTTAAGTACATTTTTCCCCCATAGTTTTTTGATTAAAATTTTCAATGTTTTAGTTCATAGTTGACAAACTTCTTTCGACTAAAATTCTGATGAAAACATAAATTCAAAGATTTTTAGACGGTTTTAGTAATTTTTAGAGACGTTCTGAGCACATTTTTTGAAATTTGACCATTTTAATTTGCTCAAAAAGTTTTGGCCATCAAACTCATCATTTCGTTTGGAAAGCTTGATTTTTCGGCGCAAGAGCGGAATTTTTATGTCAGTCCTAAGGAGAGTTATCGTCTAGAATGACATATATATATATATATATAGACCTATACAGGGTGTCACCCTAACTCGAGGACCAACCTTCAAGGATCGATTCTACAACTAATTTGCAAACTTTTTTGTCTCCTGACATTTTTTTTTTAAACGCTTTAAAATGATACTTTTTTCACTTTTAAGATTTTTTTCGTGTTTTCGACCTTGAGCCATTAAAACGGCCATAACTCCCTCAATTTACTAGATAAACTCAAATATGAGTATACCGTTGGAAAGAGCGTTAAATTTCCTATCAGTTCATTAGGATACAAAACCTTTTTAAGCCTTTCGTATAGGTGAATAAATTGGTCAAAGTCAGAAATTTAAAACTTTTTCGAAAATCACCATTTTTCAGGCTGACTCTTCTTATGTAATAAACAGCCGTATCGTCGGGCACTCAACGGAAAAAACTTGCCCAGAATCTCAGCTTTCCAACGGTGTATCATTTTTACCTTTAATTTTGAATACACTCCATAAAATTACGTTTTAAAGTGAAAAATAGGGATTTCTCGTGAGGGAGAGACTTGTAGGCTTGGCGGGCTGGCGAGCTATCTTCCATTCTTCCCTCACTCAATCAAAACTCGCTTTGCCTCCAACTCCCAAATACAAATTTGTATCTCAGTCAAATATGAACATAACCAATCAGCAGATACTAGAGACAAATCATACCGGCCTCATAGAAGCCGAAATACTGGGTGTTGATCTTTAACCGGATTGTAATCAATTTTTCCCCTTTCGGAACCAAAATCTTTTGAATGGCTTTGAATTCTAATCTGTGAATCAAAAAGTTACGTGTGATCACCCTATGAGTTTGGCGAAAGAAGGAGTATTTATGAGAGGAAAGAAGTATTTTTGAGATTGTAGAAGTTTACCTTTCGATAATCTTCCCTCTGGGCAAAGGTAAGTAGGAACCTAAATCTTTTGATTTCCAACTCGAGTGCTCAATGACTGAACAAGTGCGATAAGAATGAGTTCATGACCTACCTACTACTAAATCTCGGTCGTCAGACAGGACCAAAGGTAAGAAACTCAATGTTTTGGTTTCTAACTCTTAAGTTCACAATAACAGAATGTTGTTGTTGATGAAATGCGTACAGGACGAATCTCACACGATCATCATGAGTTCAAGACCTACTACTATTTTTCGGTCGTCAGATAGGCTCAGTCAGTCTCTAACTAGAGCGAGAATTTCCTCCACATGTGGGGATGGACCATTGGGGATTCTCCCAATCCCAGTGCGGTCGACAGTTGAAGAACCAGTCTCCCTTAGCCTTCCAAACACCCTCTCTATGGTTCTTCTGGTCGGGTGACGTCTGTCAGGGAACCGCCTGGCATACTCACGGGCGGCCCCATGACCGTTTCCATCACAGAAACCATACACGAACACCATATCTGCGAGTTCGATAACTGAAAATGACTCCATGTTTATTAATGGAAACAGACTGACTGAGCCTATCTGACGACCGAAAAATAGTAGTAGGTCTTGAACTCATGATGATCGTGTGAGATTCGTCCTGTACGCATTTCATCAACAACAACATTCTGTTATTGTGAACTTAAAGAGTTAGAAACCAAAACAATGAGTTTCTTACCTTTGGTCCTGTCTGACGACCGAGGTTTAGTAGTAGGTAGGTCATGAACTCATTCTTATCGCACTTGTTCAGTCATTGAGCACTCGAGTTGGAAATCAAAAGATTTAGGTTCCTACTTACCTTTGCCCAGAGGGAAGATTATCGAAAGGTAAACTTCTACAATCTCAAAAATACTCTCCTTCTTTCGCCAAACTCATAGGGTGATCACACGTAACTTTTTGATTCACAGATTAGAATTCAAAGCCATTCAAAAGATTTTGGTTCCGAAAGGGGAAAAATTGATTACAATCCGGTTAAAGATCAACACCCAGTATTTCGGCTTCTATGAGGCCGATATGATTTGTCTCTAGTATCTGCTGATTGGTTATGTTCATATTTGACTGAGATACAAATTTGTATTTGGGAGTTGGAGGCAAAGCAAGTTTTGATTGAGTGAGGGAAGAATGGAAGATAGCTCGCCAGCCCGCCAAGCCTACAAGTCTCTCCTTAACGAGAAATCCCTATTTTTCACTTTAAAACGTAATTTTATGGAGTGTATTCAAAATTAAAGGTAAAAATGATACACCGTTGGAAAGCTGAGATTCTGGGCAAGTTTTTTCCGTTGAGTGCCCGACGATACGGCTGTTTATTACATAAGAAGAGTCAGCCTGAAAAATGGTGATTTTCGAAAAAGTTTTAAATCTGACTTTGACCAATTTATTCACCTATACGAAAGGCTTAAAAAGGTTTTGTGTCCTAATGAACTGATAGGAAATTTAACGCTCTTTCCAACGGTATACTCATATTTGAGTTTATCTAGTAAATTGAGGGAGTTATGGCCGTTTTAATGGCTCAAGGTCGAAAACACGAAAAAAATCTTAAAAGTGAAAAAAGTATCATTTTAAAGCGTTTAAAAAAAAAAATGTCAGGAGACAAAAAAGTTTGCAAATTAGTTGTAGAATCGATCCTTGAAGTTTGGTCCTCGAGTTAGGGTGACACCCTGTATAATTATAATTATAGACCTATATCTCTGTTATCTAATTTTGCAAAAATAATAGAAAAAGCTCTAAAAATTTATTTTGTAAATTTTCTGCAGGAGAATGAAATAATCCACAAAAATCAATTCGGTTTCCAAGCCGGAAAAAGCACGCTGGATGCTCTGCTATGCCTCCTTGAAAAGGTGACCATGGAAATGGATAAAGGGAAGAAGGTCCTAGTTGTGTATAAGGATATGACCAAGGCTTTCGATACGATTCCGCATGACAAATTAATTGAAACTCTAATTGAGATGAATTTTCACCCGTCATTTGTAAAATGGTCAAAGAGTTATTTACACAACAGAGAACAAAAAGTAATAATAGGGGATCACATTAGTGATTCCAGAACCTTCACCTACTCGATTCCACAGGGAACTGTGCTCGCACCACAGTACTTCATAACCTACAGTACTGGGATTTTTCATAGACAAATACAGGGAGACATAATCTGTTTTGCCGACGATTCAGCGATGATTGTAACAGGCACTTCATGGGAGCAAGTTGTCAAAACAGCATCCAAAAATCTCTCTGTGATAGATGAGTGGTTAACCCAAAAAAGTCTGAAATTGAATTATAATAAAACTAATTTTATGGCGTTCGCTCGGACGACCGCAACTATCCCCAAGCTACATAAAATCATTATACACAATCAACTTTGCCAAAGTATGAATAAACTACAATGTAACTGCCCTTTTATAACGCAAGTGAACGAAACTAAATATCTTGGAATATTTATCGATTCGTGTTTAAATTTTGACTACCACATCAACTATCTTAATAATAAACTTCGAAAATTCTTTCCAGTATTTCGGGAGATTCGTAACTTTATGTCTCTTGGCCTAAAGAAGCAAATCTACATCGCACTTATACAATCCCTACTCATATATGGAATAGTTGCTTGGGGATCAACATATAAAACGAAATTACAACCCCAAAAGGCCCTCATCAAAACCCTTCTCAAAAAACCCAGACTATTTGCAACAGCTTCACTTTTCAACTTATTTAAAGTCCTTGATTTTCAAAGATTATACAAACAAACCACAACGATATATACTTACAAAATGTTTTTAGCAAATAAAATTGTCAGATTAAATACAGCTAACAGGAGTGGCGACAAAATTACCTTGCTCACACCGCGCTGTAACACGGCATCGGCTCAAAGATTTTACCTGTTTCAAGGGGCTACTTTCTTTAATAGCCTACCAACAAAATTGAGAAGCTCCGCGGTAAATTTAAATGTTTTTAAGAAAAATATTAAAAAATATTATGCACTTCAGTAATGTTGTAATTATTCTATGTTCTTGTAAATATGTATAAGATTGGAATAAATTTTCTCATGTAGATATTAGGTATACATACTATATGGCTCTTTAGAAGAGAATTATATTTTTCGTTTTGACGCTCCCTCTTCCAGCACGAGTTTGACTCAAAGGAAGAGTGTAGCATTGCATATATGTTTTTTTTCTCTAATTATGTAATTTTTTTGTATATTATTATTTAATAAATGCGATATTAAAAAATAAAAAAATATATATATATCTAATATATAAAATTCTCGTGTCACAGTTTTCGTTGCCATACTCCTCCGAAACGGCTTGACCGATTTTGATGAAATTTTTTGTGCTTATCCGGTATCTATGAGAATCGGAAAACATCTATTTTTCATCCCCCTAAATGTTAGGGGTAGTCCCCCTAAAATTTTTTTTATATTTTTTAGACAAAATTTTTACTTTCTATTTTAATTAACGTCTGCCGAGTTGGGTGGGCAGTATAACTTCCTCAAGCGAGCGAAGCGAGCAGCATCCCCCACAGAAGTTAAACCTACCCTTAGAGATCTACCGTTTGCGAGCGAAGCGAGCAACATCCCCTACATGTTTCAATTGTAATACATTCCATGTATACAGCCATCACTTTGCGAGCGAAGCGAGCAACATTCCCTACATACCATACTTTGCGAGCGAAGCGAGCATCATTCCCTATATGCCACACTTTGCGAGCGAAGCGACCAACATTCCCTATATGCCACACTTTGCGAGCGGAGCGAGCCGGAGCGGCTAGTATATATATATATATATATATATATATATATATATATATATATATATATATGTGTGTGTGTGTGTGTGTGTGTGTGTGTGTGTGTGTGTGTCCTCCTATCATCCTGTCCCTCCTCCTCATCCACTGGCCCATTGCGAGAGAGCCTTCAGTTCCAAGCGTGGCCTCAGTGCCCACGTCTGGCAGAAGCATCCTGTACAGGCCAACGCTGCAATTGATATAGAGCGAGAGCGGCCTAGGTATGCTTCTGAGGATTTGCGGCGAATGGCAGCAGAGGAGGCGGAAGCAGTGCGTAATGGGGTACGCAATATAAATGTTTTCTTGCAAGCCCGTTTTCCCGTGCGCACGCTTTCTGCCATCCAATCTCTTCGCCTGAGGCCCCACTACAAGCAGCTTGTCCAGGATGCAATGGAAAAAAAAAAAAAAAAAAAAAAA
The DNA here is from genome assembly GCA_030762985.1 of Adelphocoris suturalis. Lineage (NCBI taxonomy): Eukaryota > Metazoa > Arthropoda > Insecta > Hemiptera > Miridae > Adelphocoris > Adelphocoris suturalis. The sequence continues at coordinate 35,196,712 of CM061043.1, read as the reverse complement.
AAAAAAAAAAAAAAAAAAAAAAAATTAATAAAATAAATAAATAAATAAATTTAAAAAAAAAAGTGTGTGTGTGTGTGTGTGTGTGAAAAAGCGTTAAACTCTAGGATTCGTTTTAGAATACCTCAAAACGGATTTCAATGAAGAAATTTTTAAAAATTTTGATTTTAAAATTTTCCGAGCCATTGCAATAGCTTCATTTTCCTCGAACTTTGGCTAATAAAGTCAAGGAGAGGAGGGTTGGTTTCATTACAGAAAATCGTATAATGCTGATTTATTCAAACAAAACTGAATAATCACTTTATGCCTACATATAATTTTAACTATTGAAATGCATTCACTTTCAGGTTGATTGCGAAAAAATCAGTGATTACCCTGATATTTCGTTCGTCATTGGCAAGAACATTTATGTGCTGAGACCACAAGACTACATCACTACCGTGAGTAAAAAGTGAAATGCAACTTTCCATAGAGAAGTGCAATAGATTAATGATGCTCATTAATCAATATTTACAACTCATCGTTCTACACAATATTTAACATATGGGCAATTCACCACTGAAATTAACAGCAGCCAGTGAAATGACATGAATGCGTAAAGATACAAGTTCTGAGCTAAAGAAAGGAGATAGATAGATAGAGAGAGAGAGAGAGAGGGGAGAGAGAGAGAGAGAGAGAGAGAGAGAGAGAGAGAGAGAGAGAGAGAGAGAGAGAGAGAGAGATGATCTACTGGATCAATTTCCCGTCCAATAGATCTAACACCCTAAATACATTTGGCTCTGCTGATCCGAGATCTACAGCAAAGTTATTTTACTTATGCTATTTTCGTGGTGTTTTGAAGCCAAGTCGGTGACATTAAAAATCTCAAATACAATCACCACAATTACCACTTTTCTCATAATTTCAAAATATAAAGTACGTGTTAAAAAAAGGGTGGGGGAAGGGAATGATTAAATTTACCTCAAAAAAATTAGAGAGTTAAATTTAAGAAAAAATTGCTATATTTAAGAAACATTTATCCTATTTTTACAATTATTCAAGATTCTTGTAATGTAGGAAAATCTAAATTAAATTAGTAACTATTTAAGTATAAGTTTACTTTTGTCAATAGCTTTCGTTCTGACACTCAAGTGTTGAATATTAACTCATCAAATTTACAAAACATATCTAAAATATAAAAATTTTTCTTATTTTTCAAGCATTGTTTTGTGATGGCTTTTCAGTGGTATTGCAAAAACTTCTTGTTTCAAAAATCACATTAGTAATATAAAAAAACCTTTAAAAAAATAATAGTAAAATCAAGAACTGAAAACATGGGCGAATAACAGAGATTTTATTGAGTTCAGGACATTATGGATTACAAGCAATTACTTATGAATAATTTTGGTTTCACTACATTAATTTTCGTTGAACTCGAAACACAGCATACTAAAATGAGTAGTAATGTAACCAGCACCGTGCATAGCAGTATAGTGAACAGCACGGATATCATCATACAAAACCCATAGCGAGAATAAGTGGCCGTAGTGGTTAACCTCCTCTTCCTGTATATCAACGGCTGGGTGAGGAGGACAAACCGCGGCCGTCAACAATTACCGTTGTTACTGTACAACAGTCGTATCGGCCGCTGCTAACCATCGATCACCGCTATAATTATTACACCGAACGCGGCTTCGGACTAATCAGTGATGGCCTGGGGGTATACGACTGGACTCCTTCATCGAAACCATCAATCACTAACCAAAGGCAAGTTGGAATCATGGAAACATAATCAGTTACCCTCCGACTTCAAGCGGTGGGTACCTATGTGAGAGTACACATGTCCAAACGTTCTATGTCAATGCGTGATATTGATTGCTACTATATGCCTAACCAGAGGCTCTTGACTCTGATTAGTTGAGAAGCGTCAATGCTGATTTCTTTCATAAACGACCTTCAGTGATAAAATTAAACTTGCCTGATTCTTTCTGTGGCAGGTTGTACAGAATTTCATTGAGTGGAACTATACTGATCAGTTATGAAACTTTGCTCATTTTGTAATATTTATAAATATATGGGGATGAATCACGGTTCACTATGTTAAATATGAACAGTGTGATATCTAAACTACTCAAAATCTTGCTATAAAACACTCATTTACCTCCCACGTCCGTTTTCTAAGACGTTTCTTAATTGTGGTACAATGGTCGTTACCGATTTTTACAAAGGGCAGGCTGGTAGTCACTTGCAATCATTAGTGGGAGGGTGCGAGCCGGAAAAAGGTAATAGTAAGTAACAGTAAGAAACACTAATAGCCACAACCAATTATTTAGTTTAGGAAGACCCCAAAGACTAGGTAACGTTAACCTGTGTTTCTCTTGGCTAGGCATGAAGCTCGAGCTGATGTCATTTGGTCGGGAGCTTTTCACCTAGCCATTAGAATTGATTCAAAAGCAATTGAAACTTCTGATCAAGTGGGTATGAAGTTCTTGCCATACCCTTCGGGAGTTCATCAGGTGATTATCAAACTGATGAAGCTTCCAACAGTCTAGCGAATTTCCTCTTCACCTGCCCATATCTACAACCATCACACCCTCGGTGGGAATATTGGAGCAGAACTCTCAATTCTCACAGATTGCTCATTCTGTCGGGGAACGAGACGGAGGATATTTTCACAGGCATTCCAATGGAATGGGTAGTAATTCCATTTGGAGGAACCAGCCGTCACTAGCAAGTCGAGTAAATGGGGCGTGTGCTTTCGATGTAAGAACACCATCATCATCAGGCTGTCGAAATAGTATCTACAATTGATAATAAATGCATAAACGGGCTCATCAGGCTACGACAGACCCTAAAGATTAACTATGAATGAAAATAAACTATACACCTCTCCCCTCTTATTAAATAAGACAGTGAAGTACAAATCCTCTCCTAACATTCAATACTTTTTCAGCATTCTTTTCTCTGGATGAAGAAGTGTAAAGCTGCCATATCAACGCAAGCAGGGAACACTTGGATCCTTGGTGATACGTTTCTCTCCAAATTCTACACCGTGTGGGACATCAAGGGAAGTCAATTTGGCTTGGCTCACCTTAAAAGCCAATATGAAAACTAATGTTTTAAATCCTAATTAAAAAAATACAAAAATATGTTTATGACACTTTATGTATGTTTATCGATTGCTAACTCAACCTTGCAAGCGAATCAACGTCGGATGAGTGACACTCCCGTGGAAGCAACCCTAAATAAGTATTGTTCCTTGATTCCATTTTTACCATATGGGAAAGAAGCGTACATGCCTAATTTCAATTGGTAAATTCGAATGGGAGAGAATAGCGGCTACTTATCCTAAACGTAATAACTTGAGATGATAATGCGAAGTTTGAATGGTACCCATTTGATTGGCGTTTCATTCCGAGCCAAGGAGAATGACCGTCAAGGACGCAATTCAGATTCCGAATCGAAGTCACAGAGAATTTATCGATTTATTTCGTATAAAAACTGAAAATTTTAATATTGTGACAACGATTTAATATTGGGAATTTGCAAAGGTCACACATTGTTTTAGCAGCGGTGAAATTTATGAGGAACGTAGGGACCCCTACAATCCCTGCCAATATCACTACGATCGGACAGTGAGTTAATATTAGGCCTCATCCAAGATCAGCAGCCTCACAGCCAACGGATAACTGTGTCAGGTAGGTATGGAGGCGCACTGATCAGCTGAGAGGTGTCTTGGGTAATTTCTTTCTCATTCGATTTATGGCGATGAAATGTGAAGTGACGGGGTTTTGGAACACGTAGGGTTGAATTACAGTACGGTGGCAAAAAAGATCAGCTGAATCTCACAGGCTAATTTTTTTTACTAATGTACTTTAACTAGGTTTAATAATAGTGTAGAACGGCGATACAACACAGGAATATTAAATTTTATATAATAATTTACAACGTTCTTCATATATACTTCAATGAAATCGATGTTTTTTAAATACTTCAATGAAATCGATGGTCAACGAAATCATAGATGAAAAACACAAGAAGTTGTAACTGTAAACATGATTCCTTAGCGACCAAACTCGACTAGTATAATATTGATTGCATAATGGATATTCGTTACGCGACGATTTTCGAAAGTATCATGGATTTAGGTAGCCCCCCAGAGGTGCAATAGGGTCCTAAATCCTCGATAAAAAGGTAGAGGAGGTTAACAGTATCCCGTCAGAGAGATACCACCCCTACTAATAGCATTTAATGAGCTATGTTCGGAGTAGATTGGTTTCCAGGGACCTGGATCACCCATCCAACGCCAAACTCAGCTTCTCAAAAACACGAGGAAAGGCGTGCGACGCCCGTTGTTCACCAACGGAGCGACGACAGTGCATTCTCTGAGATCCCGACGGGAACTCTATGATGGGAACTCTGTCACAAAAGCTAAGACATGAAAATGACAATAAATGGTAATGATGAGTTCTCCCTTAACGCAACTTCCTGCCTTGGTAATAACCTGTTTTAAATATGCCTTGAAAGCATTAAGGGGCAATTAATGTAAATGTAGGGATCACCAGTTGGAAAATTAAAAAGTTAAATAACTAGAAAAAAATACCTCAATCATGCATGGAGTTTTGCTAACATAATTCCGATATTCCTATTTCACTTTCCCAGGATACCTCCAGGATTGTTTTCAGCTACGCTTCCAATTTGATTTATTAACACGGATCATATATGTATAGCATGATTTAAGAAAGGAAAAAATTTACAAGGTAGGGCAAACACACAGTGTCGCCTAGTAAGAAAGAATGTTACCTACTCAAAAACAAAATAGTGAACCTTCATTTCAATCCTTCAAGGCCGCATCACACTTGCATTTTTTCAGCTTTTTTCGCGCATATTTAATGCTCAAACGTGAAGAAGGCAAAGTGCTTTTTTCCAAGGTCAGCTTTTTCGACCATTGTGCATCCTGGCGAAGCATTTTTAAACTCACTTGGGAAAATTAGAATATGTTCTAATTTTTATCTCAACGCGACAAATGCTAAAACGTAACTATTGAGAAGGTCACAATTCAAGGAAAACCCCTAGAAGCCCTAACCTGACTGACTTAATAAAACTGCATTCCGCCAGAATGCGCTGTTTTGCACTTGTTCCTCTTCATCATTCACAGCTGACCTTGGAAAAAAGGACTTTGCCTTCACGTTCGAGCATTAAAAAGCGAAAAAAATGCGGCCTTTACTAATTTAAAAAACAAATGCATACATGGTTTCTCTTCATTAGGGGATTAGAATTTTCGCCCAAAGGCAGAATTCAACTGCGGTTCGGACACCTGAATAAATCGTACTCGCCGTCCCAGGAGAGCTCGATAAGCAGAAAATTAACAACTCTACTCCAGCTCATAATTGAAGTTCAACCGACCGTATTGACTCGCTGATTACGTTTGGAAAGTGTGCAAATGACAGAACTGAAGCGGGGGGCCGAACTTGGTTGGTCGGAGTGCCTAGCATCGATTGTTTCGGTAATGTACCTACTCCAATTCCCAAATGGAAATACATTCATACCCACTATCTTTACTAGAGACTTCGGTGAGCCTACGTAAAACAATGGCAGTGTACCTAACGAAATCATTCAATCTCCGACCCCTGAAAATGATAAATCCAAATGTCAACATTATAGTGGATTATTTTGATTCCATATTTTTCGTGATCGATTGAGAAACAAAAGTTAACCCGCTCTCATCGTTTTTTGGTTTACGTTTTAAAGTACGTAGATTTCAAAAATTGAAGAATAAAAATCCGTCCGTTCACCATCCGCAGCTTTTCTCTAAAGCCTACTACCCCAAAGTTTATGAAATTTGGCTTCATACATCGGCCGAGGAAATGCCTGTAATGTTGGCAACCCGAGGCAGTAAACCTGTAAGGGCTAAACTGATGTTTAAAAAAAAAGAAAAAAAAAGAAAAAAAAAAAAGCGAATAATTTAGAGAGTAAAAGGGTTTTTTTTTTCTGCTTTCAGTAAATTTATATCCATAGAGGGAATCAAACCATGCGGGTTGCTGTCAGTTAATCCGATTGCTACCCATTATCAGGCATTTAATAGCTCCGGAGTGTGAAAATACCCGTTGAACAGCCTACAAGCGAATCCCCCATCTGCCGTAGAGAAGATCTCACCTCAAGAAATCATTATTTGTTAAGTTTTTTTGTTTGGTGTCGTATCATTTTGGTTTATTTTCAATAATAAACCTTTGTAATCGACCGAGAAATTTTTTTTTTAACCCCCTCAAAATTTGTTGATTTACGTTTCAAGATGGGGTAGAATCCAAAAATCGAGAAAGAAAATCCGCCCGTCCGCAGTCCGAAGCTTTTTTCAAAAAGTATTGGACGAAACTTTAAGAGTTTATCTTATAAATCATATATCGGCCGGGGATGTGCCAGTAACATCGGCGTCGCGTTCGATCAACACTAATGGGTAGAACCTAACGGCTGAAATATTCAAAAATTGAGATCTTGAAATCTTTTATTCTAAAATTAATGATTTTTTGAGTTTCATTTACAGTTATCCGCCCAAAGAATCGAATGAAACCATCCCGGTCGCTATGCGTTTATTCGTTTACTTTCCCTCAGTTCTAAAGCATCGATAAGAAAAAATACATCAACACGCGAATGAATCGTAACCAATTAAACATCATCTGATAATATAATTCCAATGGAATTCTGACTTCCGGAAATCGAGTTTATTGTAACTTCTGTATCCTATTGGGCTGAAGCGTAGGTAGTTAATCAACTACTTTAATTATATTAATTTATATCATTATTGATTAGGTAATACTCAAGAGTTACTCTTAATTTAATTATTATTTCTATTCCAACAACAGAAGGTTAATTACTTCAGAGGCTACCAAGGTCGGAACATGTTAGCCAATTTTCTAAGAAAATATAGCTATTGCAATGAATCTAAAGTTTCCTCCATGGAAATTCGTTTCGAAATTTCTTGAGTTTAGAGCTTCTTGATAAGTGTATGTAGAGTTTAATCTTAAAGTTCTGGTTCTTTTCAATTTACGCGCAAACAGAGGGTTGTTGAAACTTCTCGGTGGTCTAAGCGTTAATCTTTCTGAGTCACCTAGTTATACTGTGGTATAAATACTAAGATGTATAGTATTTATCAATAGTATTTATGTATTTGTAAGGCATCTAGCCGTAGCTTAGTTTTTATTACGGGGTATTATTATCTGCTGTAGGGGTTACAAAGTGGTCACCGCTGTATCCCTTGAGGAAGAGTGGGGCGATGCATCGCTTTGCGGGTAATCATTATTATTTCTCCCCCTCCAATCTGCCAGTGGAGTCTTTGATGGCAGTCCGTTTAGTGACGGACGGTCAGCAAGGCTCCCATTAGAACCGTGCCCGTTGTAGTGTCCCTTTGACACCCTTTTTGATTGCCGCTAACAACCCTACTGGTTGAGATGCGGCGTGAATTCTATTTTTAAAAAATGCGTATATCAATAGCCCAGTCATAAATATTTATTACAATAATATAATAGACCAGTGTTGGGTAAGCGGAAATTTGCAGAGTTTTTAGGAAAAGCTCTAATTGAGGTTTATAGCCACCACGCAACCTCTCTGAGTTTCTAATCAGGGAGTTAATCAACACGGGTCTGCAACAGGCGCTCGGATTCACCTCCTCTAAAGTTCGACGATAGCTATCGAATTACCCCAGTTTGCTACGGTTTCGCCTGAATGGGATTCCTCGGTTAACTCTCGGCAGAGCAATCATTTCCCGATTCTCGCGCTTCTACTATTTGATTCCCGGTGACACTCCTTTCCATACATTTTATATTAGTTCGTTATTACAGTTTATATCCAATTAGAATGAACCGTGATGGCGATGTTATGAAGAATCAAGGGAAGGAATTAATACGAAAACCTCGTCGTACTTCTGAGTCTGACCATAACGATTTCTAATTGTCACTCCGTAATATACATTTTTCTCTGATAAATAAATTACACTTCGATATCATCTCATCTGTTCTCCAATAATATTCAAGAGAACTGTGATGTGGAAACACAACCACCATTTTGTACCTCATAGACAACCCTCATACGCCTTGATAGCCATAGTTAAATTAGGGTACAACCTAAATGTGAAATTCCCCATGATTAGCTTAAAAAACATTCACGTGGAGAAGTAACAGGGACCTTATAAACAATAGAAAAACGTGGTAAGAATTGGTTATTCTACCTCCTATGACCCTACCTGTATGATTAATACCTAAACACGCATTTTACTTAACAATAACGAAGTTTTAATGGTTTACAGTAGATAATACTAATGTCTAAGGTGATTAAGGTTGATTCAAACAGTTATTCAAGGGGTTGTAAGACGTCGTGATCAGCTTCGTTCATGGTGACCCCTTTTTCTGTAAATAAGAAAATTTCATGGAGTCGGAGATCCCTGAATCGCTTTTCCATGAGAAAAACGGTAGTTGGAAAGAGAGTCTAGAAGACCAGACGTCCCTGTCAACCTCAGGCAGCTCCTCAGACCGGAGGAATTAGAAGTCCTTTTAACACACCCTAAAAAGAAGAACGAAGTCCTGGGGGAAAAAGGGGAAGCCTCCGTGAAAAAATAAGGTTTCAGCTGTTCGCTCAAACCTGCTTTTGAATTTCACTCTCCTTCATTTAACCGGTTGGGTCCTACAGTTCCTGCTTAAATGTCAGAATCACACCTGTGCTTAACAGTTGTATCCAGTAGTCATTTGGTCTCATTTTAACCCTAAAACCGTAATTATGCGCTCTAGTGAAGAAATACTTGCCGATAGGCTTGAGACAAGTCTCAGAAATCGATAAAATTATCAATAATAATAAAAATACGGGGAACGCATATAAGACGGATGTTATTATAAAAAAAAAAGTCCTAAGCATTAAATCTTGACGGAACATGGAACATGTTCCTTGGAAAACAGGAGAGAATTTTGGTCACTCAGCTGATGAGGAAACAGCCCATCATTGCAATAGTTTCTCAATGTCCCAGAGAGTCTACCTATCAAATTTCAAGTTTCAACTCAATTCCACGAATCAGATTCTTGGCCACGCAATTCCCCGTGCTTAACATAATACAGTTAGGTAAATCGAGAGCTTTCCAATGTCTGGCGAACGATTTTTGTACGATGATAAATGCCTAAGGGCCAGTTTATCAATTACATTTATCCAATGGATAAGGGGGATTAATCTGAGGGATGTCTTTATCTTCCAGATAACACAATTGGGTGTGTTTATCCATCCCTAAATTCAGGTTGGAATATTGTAATTCGCAAATATAATGTATTTCCCTCTCTAGGCATGAAGTATGGAAGAAGAAAAGCAAAATGTCAAAAACTTCGCCCCCCTGGACTCCCCGGCTGCTTTCCGCTTTGAGCCGGCGGCTAATATGCTTAAACATGGAAGGTGCTTTCTTCCCGCTAATTCGGGGTCGCATTTTGGTTCTTCCCGCTAATTCGGGGTCGCATTTTCCTATGAATGGACTTTAATGCGCATAACAGCTTCCACTGGACTACAATGGTACAATGTTAAGTTACTAATCTTCAGTAAAACGAGAGCTTTCCAACGAATGGTGAACGATTTTTTAACCATGAAAACTGCAGGAGTTTCATTTCCTTACCAACGGCTTGGTTTTACGTGAAAGTCATAAGAAAATAAGCACAACTATAACCAAGATCACCACCTCAACCAAATGACAACAAAACAAGGCTTACAAGTGGCACAATAATTCCATAATTGAAATATCTTGTAAATAAATATAGAACAATGATATAAATATCTTACTAATCTTCAGTAAAATGAGAGCTTTCTAACAAATAATGAGCGATTTCCGTGCAATGAACACTGCCAAAGTTCCATTTCCCTACCAACGGTTTGATTGTACGTGAAACTCATAAGAAAATTTGTGCGACAGTTTTCGTGACATGAAAACGTGACACTTTTGGTTAGTTAGATGATGCTACAGAATGTTCCACGCAAACAGTAAGGGTTTATATCGACTACAGTAAGTTTTAGAGGTTTATTTGTAATCCGTGAGAGATGATAAATTATCCCAATGTAACTTTAGAGATCTGTTTATATACTAGTTGAAAGCCCCTACGGAAATAATTGTAAGGAGGAGGCGGTCTTTCCTCCACAAGTGGTATAGACCACCTATTTCGGTACCTAACAACACAACCCCGAACAATGGCCTGAGTTTAATTATACCGCGCCGGGGCCTCGTTGGTTTCAATATTCCATTCAACCGAGGCCGAAACTCTCGCAACGGGGCGACGGGCGGAAGATGTAACACGGCGATAAAAAGATAATCAACCGGCTATTCAAGGGAAAAGGTAACAAACAGCGAGGTTTTCCGACCCCCTTCCCACACAGCCCCTCCTACCTAAGGCAGCCAATCTGCTCTCAACTATCTGAAGGCAAAACTGGCGATAATTCACGTTGGGGAGAGCGAACAATGGAGGACGTTGTTTGGGGTTTTTCGTAAGGTGTGACTATACATAACGCATCACTGCTTGTAGAATTAGATGTTGACATTGTCACTGTCTTAGGGGACTCAGCAGCCAGTAATTATTGCATACTGACTACCAAACGTAGAGCAACTCTGTGTTCGTGCAAAAAGTTGAACTAGTAGATCAGTACTCACTAAGTGAGTCACATGATGGCGCATTTTCTTATAAGAAGATCCGCGTGAAATAAACGCTTCCTGCGTTCAATAGGAGACAAAATGACTTTCGAGCTCACTCACCTGATCGATGACCTCTTATGCGTCTTCAATATTCCAACTTGAGCTACACTCTCGAATTTCAGCTTCCTGCGTTGAATAGAATTGGCTTTGGAGCTCACTCAGCTGATCAAAGACCTCTCAGTCGTCATCACATTCTCCCTTCAGCCGACCTATAAATTTCAGCTTCTTGCGCCGAATAGAAGACATAATATCTTTGGAGTTCACTCAGCTGATCAATGACCTTTTAGTCGACTACCGCATTCTCTCGCTAGCGTCCCCATAAAATTTCAGCTTCCTGCGTCAGCGGCCACTGGTACATCTTTATCTCTGCCATGTTAACAGATTACATCCATACCAAGTTTCATCAAAATGGGACGTCGTGAAGTGGCACTTGAAACGATTTGAAGAGGACATACACACATGAATACACACATCAATGGACAAAGACAACACAATAGCTCATTTTTCCTTTAAAACAAAAAAATGAAATAAAATGTCTACCTGCTCTATGATTTTCCGAGCTTGCTGATCAATTTGATTGACTGTTTGTCTGTGGTAATTTCTTGTCACACCCAGAACTATGAAAAGTTTTGTACGATCTTGAGGAAATTTCCAAAGACTGTGCGGGTTAGCTCCTAAATGGTCCTCTATGCGTTTCATCGTCGTCTGATCAATAGCAGCCTGTGCGTATGTGCATGTGTATCTAATGGACCGATTTCGTTCAATCTAGAAGGTAGTTGGTTGGGTATATGTTTTAGGATGCCTCCCTATGAATTTTATCGTGAGTTTTTGGATAAAATATGTAGCACAAGCACATAACTATAATTGGTTAGAATAGGCGAAACTAAGGGACCAATAAACCGAATTTGATCAATTTTTCAAGAATCTTCTAACAATTCCGTCACCTTCGGATGAATAGAAGCGTAAATCTAAATTTCCCTAGATATCGATTTTTCACGATAATTCATCCAATTTCGTTCAGTTTGGAGGGTACTCAGGTGAAAGTCTTGTGATGGTATCCCATCACACATTACCTTACGTTTGGTTGTAGCAACCATTGCACATGCGCAAACCTGAAATTGGTTGTTACAGACAAAATCCCAACTGATCAACCGATTTTGAGAAAATGGACAGGGATAAATTATGGTTCTACAATATAATATATTTGATATTATATCCTGAATACTCTCTACTAATATGTTTCAAGGATATAACAATCATTTTATCTATACAAAAAAGCAGATTTTTGGATCATTTTTGTTGAAATTCTCAGAAAATAGGACATATATATAATCTTGACCACTAATGGATTGTTCACAGCCGTTTAGCTGGCACTAAAATGAACCGGGTGTCAGGGCTTGTCGGTTACAGGAGGCAACAACCGACTGAACCGAGCTCCCGCTATTATACGTCCGTTGAACGAAAGGGGGAGAAAAAAGAAGAAATTCTCATTTGTCTGAAACGTCAGAAAGGAGAAGAGAAAAGGAGAAGTTGCTTTCTAAAGGGCTAATTGCAGACGTGAGCTGAGTACAAGCAAGCGATAACCACAACAGGTTTTTACCCCTCAACGAAAAGGAACGGTTCCAGTATTCCGAACTTTGCTCTGAATTTATCGCCCGAAAGGGCCAGGAATTAGGTAACCATGTCATGAAGGCTTGGGAGATTATTGGAAGAGAGAAAAGAAGGGCCTTCGGATAATCCGCAATGTGACTTAATGTGATCCAATGCTTGACAAACATAGATGTAGCTTGACCATCCTACATCCTCATCATTAAGGTTTCTATAGAGTTCGAGAAGCGCAGAAAGGCCGAGCTTAGTTCTTGCTACCATTGATGATAAAACGTTTTGAATAATAAACTTTCGAATTATAACCCGAAAAACGAGTTGACCCACCTCCGTTTCAGAATTGTTGATTTTTAAATATCAAGATGCGTAAAATTCAAAAACGAATATAACATAGTAAATTTCGGCACCGTTCTGGAATTTTTTAAAAAGAAAAAAAAAAAGAATAAGTAAAAAAATGATAAATGAAGGGTTTTCAGGGTTCTGCAGTTTTGTCAGTCAGACTGTAGAGTTTCTTTATGTGGGCCACTGCACCACTAATTGTCGAGATTTCAGTCTTTGAGTGGCAGGTCTACAGTTGTTCCAGTACTCAGTGCCATTCCTCACCACTCAGCTGACGAGCAGCTGCCTTTGCAACAATTAAATGAACTACAATGATTGATTCAGCGGACATTAATAGTTCCATTCTTGTACCTCTTGGAGTGTTCTTGGACTGGCAGACTGTGAACTACGACCAAACCTAGTGTATGCATTAGGATCTGGTCACCAGGTTCAGCACTCACTGCAGCAGCCTCGATGTAGCAAGGGCCACTAACTCCAGATATAGCGCCCTTTACCGCTCCATTGCGGAATTTCCTGGCTGCCAGGACTACCTGGGAATGACGACCAATGTACGTAGGGAGTAAATTCCTCGACAATTGCCTTTACAGCCAGACACTGCAGTTTTATCAAATCAAAAATATGCAAAATATGATTTACAAAATCAATAAATATGCGTGGGATAGTAACGAGTTGTGCTCAGTATGCAACTAAAAAGTGCCTGAAACTTTAGCCCCCTTCCTAACAGACCGAGGCCGTACACAGAACACTACTTGGATCCCTTTCTGTACGATCTATTTATGCCCATTGAGCGGGGTTTTGGAGTGCATTGGTTGTTGAATGAATGAATTATTAAATTGAGATATCGGAAGCATTCGATATCGGAACATTCATTATTAAGAATAGTATTAAGTTTTCTATTTGCTAGGTATCATTATTGGATCGAATGAACCCACAACGACTGCTGTGCGTTGATCCATTCGCTCTCCCTGGACCAAATTAAAAACGCCGATCGATTCAGCTGGTAAAAGTAATTTTAATGGAAATTACTTTTCGAAAACTCGACTATATTAACTTTGTATTTAGCCCCATAAAGATTTATTATTTCAGTATAAGATAGTTCATTTACGCAGTTTACCTAATAGTCTACAATAAATTAGAAATCGCAGAAATCGCTATATGGGGCATTGTCAACGTATAACTGCATATAGCTGTAGAGATCTCCCGAGAAAAAATTAATAAAATTTAATAAGTCAATACACTTTAGTGGTCCCTTTGTGCGTAACAAGAGCTGATATCTAAGCGAAAAAGTACATCGATAATTAATAAATACTTAGTAATAAATAATTCGTAAAAACGTAATTTTACGGTGTTTCCAGGTAAATTGTTAGTTCGTCTACTGCTCAGAGGTTAGGTGCCTTCTTTGTATACATTGGTGGTCGAGAAAAAAACGAAGCCTATCCTATCGTTTATATCGAGTTACCCCCACTCGGCCCTCTCTCGCACGTACACGCTTTCCTCTCTCTTTTTCTACTCCCGTCTCCGTATAATGCCATATTCATGAGCCCCCGCTTGTTTGGAAGGGTAGAATATCGCGCGGGATGCGCCTTCGAAAACCAGCGTCAATTTTCACTTGATACGAGTCGGCTATTCCGCTGATCAGGAGATTTTTTTTTTTTTTTACGCCATGAAAAGAGCGGGGAGCCAATTTATGTGATACAACCACTTTACATTGAGTTATCGGGAAGAACAATGGGTTTTGTACCTGCGGTATATTGGGGCAGTTCATCCGACCACTTCAAAAACGAGGCCTTTACGAAGTGATGAGATAAGAAATTGGCGATGATGTTTACAGCCATTAGGTCAATGCATTCATGAGGGTGAACAGAATCAATGAGTAAACAAACATTTGACGAAGATTACACAGTTTTTGAGGATAATAAAAAAGTTCATCTCCATCGTTAAGCACTTGTAACTTCCTACAACAGCGATCCCTAAACTGTATAACACGGGATTTAAAATTAAAAAACGCTGCAAATTATTTCACAAAGGTTTATTATTTTTTCAATTGAGTTTGATCGTAGTTTTAGTTGGCTAGCGTACGTCATAAGGCCCGTCCAGACTCCTCGGCGTGTCCTACTTCGAATTGCCACAACCTATACTTCTATAATTATATACGCATGTTTATATTTTTCGATTTGAGCTCCTATCTATTCAAATAGTTATCGTCTTAATAATATCATTATCTAAGTACGTACGAAAAGTCGAGAGGATATGTTATTAAATATGCGTATGAAAATCTTTGGTATTAACACACAAATATTACCTTGAAAAAAAACATATTCATGCCTCGAAGGAACGCCGGCGCCGTACCCACCACAAGGTGCCGCGGCGCCGGAGCCTCCTCTCACTCCACCCCCCCGCTCACCACCCCCCCCTCTCCACCCACCGTGACCCCCTGCCAAGCGTGCCAGGCGTGCGCGCGTCGAAAAAGACCCTTTTTTTGCCCGTTTTTGGCCCATAGCATCTATGCGAGTAAAGCAATCGGGATGGTTAAACGTTAGGACCAACTAGACCCCAAATGGAGTCTATGTGCGAAAGAACAGGTTTTTAAAGTCAATTCTTAGGCCTTTTATGGCCCGGACGGCGAACGGCGGACGGCGGACGGACATTTCAAATTTGGATTCTACACACCTTGAAACGTAAAGTGACAAAGTTTGAGGGGGGGTTATAAAAATTTTTTGCTACACGATCACATAGGCTTATTATTGGAAATAATAAACCAAAATAGTACCTAAATTAGTTATATTCAGGAAAAATATTTACTTCCATAACTTTCTCCATCGTAACACAACACCAGTATAGGTGGAATTCTCGAGACTTCGACACTTTGGCGTATTCTTACATGGAGGCAAGGCTAAAAACCTTATTGTCGAGGTTGTCATACTGCGTTGTCATATTGACGCAGTAGCGTAATTTGAAGAGCGGCAGGGTGGGCAGAGCCCCCCATGATCCCAGTGGATGTAGAAGCTCATCTTGCAACTGATTCTTCGTGGACAATAATTAATAATTTCACATAACTAACGTCAGTACCAATACATTAAGTTCGAGGATGCAACCCGCAAAGCACGTCTGTTATGCAGGTCTGGTTACCTAGCAACCTATAACACCCCCCAAGGCTGGTTCGACGGAGGTCCAAATGGCAAATAATTGCCCATCCGAGAGAAGCGAAATAACTACAATAAAAAAAGGTAAGCTGGATACTGTAAAGAGAAACTATGAAGAAATCATACGGTAATTATTAGTAGTATCAAACCAAAAAATTGTTTGTACCAACATCATACTGAATGTGCTGAATGTTCATCATACTGAAGTACCGATGCACGAAGACTTCTTACTAAAAAGATGGCGACGCAAAACTTATTTGAATGACCCCAACATATGAAGAATGTCCAAGCTCCAAATGTGCAACGATATCTATTTTTGATGCACATTTTTTATGATTCTGACTGTGAAATTGAATAGTTGGACGTATCAAAATAGCACCTACTAAATTGGACTTGACATCAAGAAAACAGAATAGATGAAAGATTCGAAGCTTGCATGAACCTAAACACAGTTCCAACATCGAATATAAAACTGCACATTTGTTAATCCAAGAAGTATGGGTTCATTAACTCCGATTCTAGTCACTAGTTTCCTTTTCCGCTTGGTTAGATTTATAATCTTTATGGCATTAATCATGTAGGAGACAGATAGAAGTCTTTTATACTGCAGCTGAGCATCGCGTTTACTCAGTTTCTTTCATAAAAATGAATTTATCACAGGCAGATGTCACTTGTAAGCCAGATGACGTGAAATTGATTTACTCCCTGCACATGAGATGCGCGAAAACAATGGCGTGATTCCCAAAGGTATTGCCAGGAATCCACTTCTATTTCTCACTCTATTCTTGGAGAATGTCTATTCTTGGACTAGTTTTTATTTTGTGTATTATGTTGCAGTCAGCTAAGTGAGGAGTGCGGGGCACTGAACCTCCAGAGTGTCTTCTTTCGACGGCTTTGACTGAGACCACGCGCCATATTTATTGTACAAGAGGTTCTCGGTCAGGCTGTAGAATTTGTTACAAAACCTTTCATTAAAAAGAAAAAAAAACCCTTTGTAAAATGATATTTTTTTTTTAACCCCGACCTACGGGCCTTCGGGGGTTGTGTTTAGGCTTGTTAGGTATATTCCAAGAACTTGAATTAAACAATTTTAACCTCCTGCCAACTATCAACCACGCTCTGTGCATTTTTACTCTAGACTCGGGACCAAAGTTTATGAAATTTTGATGAGAAATAAAAATTCCATCCACTATGCTCAAAATCTTAGGATCGATTTCGTCTAACTCAAAGGGTTCCGGTTGGAATAGATTCAAGCTCAGCTAATAGAATGAGTCTACTCAGAAAGATCAATTTTAGAAACTCTTTGTTTGCTCCTTATGAGGGAAAAACTATTGACATAAGAAAATAATTTGAACACATGTGTGACTAAATATTGAAGTAGTTTGCGATATTAGTGGGCATTATTCAAATGCCTTTGAAATCGAAACAGCTCGTATTGAACGTCCTTGTCCCAAAATCAAAATTTTACTTCATTTTCGTTCCTTATTTATACTCATCGTACACAGACGGTATTATCCAGTTAAAAGCAAATCATAAAAATTTCCGATAGTTTGAGTAATTGAAGAGCAACTGGTCTGTGAGCCAGCAAATCGTCTCCTCTCGTCTCGTTTTAAGGTATCAGGTATCAGTTTATCAGCTGGGAAATCACTCGACATGCTCGTCGCATCGCTGTCCACATTCAAGAGGACTATTCGTATTGTGGTGTAGTTTTTTCATCCTCCTCATGTGACCCCTTCATCTTGTAGTTCCGTGCTGTCATCTCATCATCTAATTTTTTTATTATACATTATCAATCTCATTGTATGCTCTGTAAATTAATTATAATCTTTTCTATGCCTATTAAATGTTTGTATATATGTAGGTGTTGTGTATTTTCACTTATGTATTTAATTTTGTAATTGAACCTGCGCCGAATTTCGCTCAAATAAATAAATCATCGGAGAGGAAGCAAGTTAGGTAGGACAACTTCCCAATGAATTGCATCGTATAAATGTCAATGGTAGCCTCTGTTCATGCGTAAACTTTCAACTTTGAAGAGAGCGTCTAAGAATCGCGGTATCCGTTTCAAATCCCAATGCGCGGAGACCAATCTGGGGACGCATATTCCAGGACCGGGAGTACTAACGATTTACTCTACTACTAAATAGCTCAACTTTTTCAAACCTTATGGAAATTTCTTCTGAACATATGATAGCTCTTCTTTCTGGCTATGTAGTATGAAGAAACAGAAATTTTATTTAAAAACAATTTTTTTTTCTCAAAACAACAAAATCTGCTAGTTTTTAAGATCTAAACTGCGATTGATTGCAGAGGGTGCACCCAAAATCAATGTTCCGATTGCATCAAGCCTCCAGAACACAAATCCCACATACAACGCAAAAGTGGTAAATTCCACGGTACGGGTGGTACTTCTATCGAAAGCGCTGAGTGATTATTATTATAATTATGAGTACTTCTATTTTAAATTATTCGGAACATTGATATCTGGATACTGCATCACGCAAGTTTACTGAACCGAGCTCAATGAATTGGGAATCGTATTCCACATCGCATCCTTCCCTTTCGCGATCTCGCTGCAAACCGCATAGACCGACGGATTTAACCCTGATCCCTCTCCGCAAGCTTATATCTGTCTCGACTGAATAATCGTTATGTTTAAACCAGCCATGAATCCACCGGGACGGCCGATCCCACCTCTGCGCGCTGGCCAACCGGCTCGGTGATTGGAGGATTTACGAGGCTCGCAATACGCATCAAGTCGAATAAGGCTAAGGAATTCGGCTACAGCGGTAAATCCAGATGAGCAGGTGTAGGTGCGAAAGGAAAGGACGACGGCCTTTTGGTGTCTATTCTGTTTTAAGTAGGAGGGTACCTAGTTCTATTGTTTTTGATCTGGGTGAGATGATGTTTACAATCAACCGCGGAAAACCAATAGGTAGGTATTTTTTCCTCAATAAATGAGTTTTAAAAAAAAGTTTGCAAAGTCGGTGACAACAGTGGTACACATAGCTACTTCGTACCTGTATCATTGAAATGTTAAGTACTCTCAAAATATGAATCAATCAGTCAATCCCAAAAATTATGATCGAAATGAGATGAAAACAGTGGAAGTCATGGTCGTTATAGAGATTAGAGGTTGAGGGTACACCTAATTCCATTTCTGATACTATACCTGTTCAATGCACGTTTCCTTTTTGAAGAATCAACCAATTCAGCATGATCGATCACGATTTTTCTCTTCTAATTATTGCAATTATTGTCTGAACCGAACAGATTAGTAAGGGGAGTGGATAGTGGCGACGAACTAAATCACCGAAGTGGTGGAAACCCATTGTAATTAAGGAAACGGAAGTATCTGTTTATTTATTTATTTATTTATTTTATTTTTTTTGGTACTGTTTACAACGTACAGCCACGTTACTTATTAATAATATGATTAAATATAATGTAAGTTAAAATATAATATAAGTAAACGGAAGTTGATGAATATTCAAATATGGTTGGAGTTTGTCCCAGACCACACTGTGACCATCATCTCTCGACTTAGTACACGGTCGACACAATACTTCAAACATGGATGTTAATGAAGAGTGCTATATCTCTCCCACCATTCTGTATAACACCCAACGTATACATTAAGTACAAATCATGGGTAATTGGGATGATGACACCAACTTACTCCAGCAGTACTTATAGGAACCAAACTGTTTAGAGGGGTGGGTACATGACTTTTTCTGCCTATGATTGATTCTTCCAAGCAAATTTATATCTAATGATAGGTATAGT
The DNA here is from genome assembly GCA_030762985.1 of Adelphocoris suturalis. Taxonomy (NCBI): domain Eukaryota; kingdom Metazoa; phylum Arthropoda; class Insecta; order Hemiptera; family Miridae; genus Adelphocoris; species Adelphocoris suturalis. Next base: position 35,177,161 of record CM061043.1, on the reverse strand, counting down.
ACAGTATAAATTCCACTTTTCCTTGTAGACGTCAAAGACCCCAGAGATCAATCGGACAAATTTCACATTATATCTCATGGTTAGGTACATAATAGAAATTTTTTTTTTTTTTTTTAATTTCAAACATTGAGATATCAAGCTCCGAATTGAGCAAACACATAATGAATCGCTCTTCTTCAAGGTTATCATTTCTAATCCGAGAACGGAATAAGGAATCACAATTCTGGCTTCACCATCGTGTTCAGCTCTAAAAAGTTTTGAAATGAGGCGTCACTCGGAAAAAAATGAAAAAAATTGTTTTTTGGGTACCCAAAACCTCCTCCTCCCTTGGGTAGTCCAAAAAAATTTTGGATTTTATTCCGATTTTTATTTGCTTAAAACTCAGCATCATAAACGCTCTCCAAGTTTTACCTCGATATATCAAAAATGGTGGAAACAAATAAGGAGGGTGGGTGTTTCTTCTTTTGAGAAAAATGCTCAGATTTCATTCTGTTTTGACTCAAGTCGGAGCTTGATATCGCTGGTCTTTCTCAGCGTTTGAGATAAAAGCAAAAATAACAGGGTGCATCCCATCTCTATTAGACACCTAATCATGAGATATAATGTGAACTTTGTCCGACTGATCCTGGGTCTATGACGTATATAAGAAAAAGCGATCCTTTAATTCTTTTGAGGTGTGTATTTTTATTCTATTGTTTCTCCAACCCTTCATTCGAAATTGTAACGAAAAAACGTAGAAATTAAATTACGTATGTACCATAAATTATTAAAAGGAATGTTTTGTACCGTTTTCACGGGTCTGAAAACGCTCTACATATTTTTGCTAGTCTCGCAAAATGAACAACTGCCATAAAACTGCTGACACAGGAAATATCCCTAGCGGGAATGGTCAAGGCGATTAACGCTAAACGAAAGAAAATGGGCTGATTCATTTTGACGACATCGATCAAAAACCGGGAAGAGCCGGAAGGGAAAAAGAAACACCGAAACCTCACCGTGCGTATAATAGCGGATCCGTGGCGGTTTTTGGACCCTAGCCAGAACCATTTGGTCATCCCAATTTTTCATAACTCTCCGCTTGGATATCCAGGAATAAAACATAGCTTGAGAAAGGTCATGTCTGTATAGAGGTTTTCTGCCCACAACGGCGGCGGTTGCAATGTTTATCACAACGTCACATTGGGACGCCTGCCAGTGTTGGGTGTAAAAAGTTTACTGGATTCAGTGAACGCTTAGAACGTTTCAAAAGGGGGAAAAAATTGTGCTTGTATTGTTACCAGTGTTTAGCCTTCATTTTTTCTCTATAGACGGAGTTGGAGGATGGAAGAAGAGGATCAACTCCTGCATGAAGAGCATGGTATGTTTTGTCGAAAGCGTATAGCTAGAGCAACGAACGGAAAGGTTGTTGATGTTATTATTGTAATCAAAGGATCTCTCTTGTTAGTTTCGCCCTACATTGTCAGTTTTCGCATCACATAATCACCAGAATATTCCCAAGACGGGCACGAGTTTGTTAAAAACTAGATATAGATTAACAGATTAAAAAATATATAAATAAAAACACCGAATTGGGTGTGGCTTGTAGCTGGTAAGTCGCTGGCATATGACATGGTTATAATATATAGAACATCTATTAGCGATAATAAGGATGATTTATAAGATAGTATTTTATAAATTTTTATTAAGGAGTGTGATCATTACGAACTGTGGCCCATTCGACGCTTGACAAAGCATAATGTATTTTCGTTAAGCCAATAATCTATGTTAACGTGATTCAATATGTAAAATATTCTTGAAAGATCAATAAATTCCAGAAAGCCCCCCATCAGTTCAGAGCCGCATCTAAATATTGACTGAATGTTAATAGATCCACAACGCTCGAATCGCTGCCTAAGTTTTTGAATCAAAGATTGTCAATAACAGTCACTGTGCTAGGAGCCCTTGAGCCCTGATGAAGAAAAAATATTTTTCGAAAGCACGGAGGTAGAGGCGCTTTATTAGTTCCGACCCCATTCGCGATTGTTGACATTCATTGCTCATAGTTGGTCGATCTTGACATCATTTGGCACTGTGCTAGAAGCAAGCAATAAAAACAATCACAAATCCTAGAACCAATTTTAATTTATAGATGTACAAGTACATGATCATAGCTAATGATCGCGGTGTCCAATAATAGTAAACGGCAAAATAACCTCCAACAACCACTGGCCGCTCACCTTCAAGCTGCCTCTTTTTACCACCTCTTAGCAGGCCATAATATCGCTGATAAACGCGCTCGTTGATGTGCGACACCGAGTTAGTGATCAACAACCTCAATAAGGCAACTGAAAACTGGAGAACCGACCCCTTCTCACCACCCTTAGAATCGCAATAGGCACTTAAGATTGAGGCCCCTTTCCTTCCAATTGCTCGCATTAAAATTGACTCTCTTGTCGCCTTTAGATGAGCACGTTGCACTCAGAAATGAGTCGATAGCATACTAAAAATGATAGGGATAAATTCACACAGCAATAAAAACACTGGTGGTGTATAGGATGTTGGTGTGCTTGTGGAGACTGAGAAACCCTCCTGCCTGCAGTAAAGCTTTGCCCTGCTATAAAAGTTTATTTTAAGGAAATAGAAATAGTTAGGGTGTAGAATAAAAAAATGCTTGATGAAGTACGATCAAATATGCAGAAAATTTGGGCATAGCCCCTCCCCGGAGCTAGATAGAAGCGCAGGTTTTACGGTTGTAAAGGGACAAATGCGCTGCCGGTGCTTCGTCCCGAAATGGCTCTTTTGGGACGGAAATACCGGCGGGAGCTTAATCACCCAGATCACCAAACTATGCACATCATTCTTATCTATTTCACCAATTAATGTGTTTTACCATGCACATGCTTTAGCCATGGCCTGAAAACGACAGGAAAAAGCATTACGCAAATATGACACGAAAGTAGCTCGGAGTTTGTATTGATTTCCACGTACAACCATTCCGTTTCTAATGAATTGCAACTCGCTTAGTTATCGTTCCACGATAATCGTTCGCCACTTTTTGGAAACTTCTTAATTTATCACAAAATGTCATGATTCCTAAGGCGCTGTAGAGTTAAAGGAAGCTGATTTATATCGCCAAGTTACTAACTAATAATGCTCCCTAAACATAATGGCAATTTATGTCTTGTTTATCTCCCTAAAATAATCACTGTAGGTGCCTGATGGTAGGCCAATGATGTAATAATAATATCAGCTGTAATTTCTTAGTAATTCTTGAATTTATACCAAAGCATCAACACTTTGAAACCACTCAGAAAAACAGCATTCTGAAAATTAGCATTGAGTAAACCAGCTTTGAGCCAGATGGCTATAGCATATGCATGTTTTCACTAATTTAAGCCGACGGCCTTAAGTAACTAGCAACCGTGGGCCAAGGGGGTTGGAGCCCCCCTCACGATGCCCAAAGGGCCGAATTTAACTAAAAGGATTGATTATGGATTAGTTTTTATTTTGGACATCCAAGCTCGCAAGCTTTCTGACCACCGAACCATATACGTATTATTCTGATATATTTGTCCTAATACTTGTTCCTCCTTCATCACTTGTCAACGTTAACTACCACAACTACTGGTGCTTTTGGGAACTATTTGAACAACACACCAGAGTTTTGGGTGGTAGCCCCACTAGCACAATATGACTCAGAAGCCCAAACCTGTAGCACCAATGAGTCTTTTACAAAACAGCACCAACTACACGCAACCAATATATGAAGGTAAAATCAGCTATTATAACCGTTCACCATTTTTTGTAATTATACTTTTTCCACGCCGGGTGCCGTTCCGAATTTCAGCATCTTAAAATGAATATGAATAAAATTGTTACAATGCTCAATCAGTTGTATAGATTCGTTCCCAAAGTTTTGATTATAGTCAAACACTCCTAGAGAGGCCCCGCTCAAAAGTTCAGCATCTTGGATGGATTGGCAGCAGCTAAAGAGCTCACTACGCTGATCATTATTGTTCACCTTGTTGCAGTTATACCCTGCCATGCTTAGAAGGGCCCACAGCCATGCCAAGAAGTCGATGAAAATTTTGGCAAAACTGCATCAAAATCGGATTAGCAGTTCAGTCCACATCAGGCAGGCACTCATATAGACATACTCATGTTTATATATTAGTATATATCACCGGGTTAAAGCGTGGTATGATTACAACTACAATATTGTAGTTTTATGTAGGTACTTAATAATGTCTGAGATTTATTTCTTTTAGTTCTTATCAGCTTTTAACAAAATAGGCTAACGACATAATTTATTTGTTGACTTTGGAAATGTGTAAGATCAAATAAGTATATGATGTATCAGATCCCTTACAGGGGGGTTCAAGCGTGATTTCAGTCGAATCGTCATGCTCGGCAGAACACACGTGAACAACTTCAAGCCTTCAAGCCACTCCATCCTTCAAAGTTCCATCCGACTGCTCCAGCTAAAAAATTTGCCTCACAACTCACCGGTAGCTCAAGATATTTTGCAAGCCGGAGAAAAATGAAAAAAATAAAAGAAAAACTCCAGAAAGAAGCCAATTAGTTGCACAGCTCTTCGTCTGTCAAAGCTGGTTCATCCGAAAGCCGAAGGAATTATGCAGGCTCCACGTAGGTATTGAGTTACGCCCCTGCGCACCATTTCACTTCGCTACGCGTCAAAAAGACCGTCTCAACCTTCAGCCCCACTCAGCGGGAATTCGCTCCAATTAGCGGTGTCTTATTCTGAGTTTTTTCCTCCCTCTTAGCGCACACTTTCTTTTGAGCCGCTGACGTTTACCCGTCTTCACTTTACTTGAATTTCCTTCAGACGATGGTGAGTTGGGAAAAAGAAGCGGGAAACGGAGCCTGGTTGCTCTCCCTTCATCATTCACGTGGCAATATTTCCATAGCATCTTTCAAGTTTTTTCCCGTACTGTGGCCTTGGAAAGTAGCCGTACCGATTAATTTTTTCCCCGTGTTTCTATCAAGTCGTTTGTACCTGGGGTTATCAAAATGCGCTTTAGCACTTGGTAAATTTGTTGGATGCTTTCCCAATTGGTGATCCAAGGCTATAGCTCTGCACCCAAACAATTACATTAATGATTGAAAAAGAGTTTTTCAAATTTGAAGTGAAATGTAAAGCGGAAAGAAAGCATTTGTATACAAAATAAACGAATGGAATGACTCCAAAAATAGGGTCGTTTTTCGATGACCGTCAATTTGAAATAGTGCGCGGTGTGGTGGATATGCGTAGTTTCCCCTTCCCGGTTCTTGAAACTACCGCACTCGAGAATATATCGGGAATATTTTAGCTTCCAGGTCATCTTGGGCTTTTTTATATAATAAAAAATATTGGAATAATTGCATTGACCCTTGGAAAGGATAAATGCTCCATTCCATACAAACTATCTCTACCCTAGTTAAAAGCGCCTCAACACACAGGTTATTTATGTAATAAGGAGTTTTTCAGCAATATCTTCCTTCCCTAACAAAGTTCGCTAAAATTAAGGAAAATAGAAATTGGCGGCGCAGTAACATCGGTCACTCTCCTAGAAGGGAAACTAAGTGAGAGATTGGGAAGACAAGAATTAAAATCAGACTAGATTCTCGCTAGAGCTCCACAGCTACTTATACAAACGGGCAGCGCTTTGCTCATGCGCAGATACTTTGTCGAAAGTGGATCCAGAACTCCATCGAGTAGGATCTCAATTTATTTATGAAACAACAATTAAACTGTTAGTTCATACATCACACAGTTTCAAATACCTTTACATACTTCTCTGCAAGTCAGCTTTTTTTTTTTTTTTTTTTTTTTTTTTTTTACAAGAAACATTATAGTGGTTGGCCACTATTAAGTGTGCTTATAAATGTGGTATACGTATAGATTAGAACATGGCACACGTAGGATTAGTACCCCCCTCTGGCGGGCTAATGCACAATAAATAGGTAATTTTTTCACAATGATTTAGACTAGACTATAAATAAATTAGTATTATTCTATGCATTATTCTATGGATAAATTTTTAATGCGTATTATATTTTGTTTTCATTTTTTTTTTTTTAATTCTACACTGTTACAGGATTGTAAAACAATACAACCGCTCTTCTCTCACAATAGCCACCCGGTCGTCAGTAATTTTGTGACTAATGATGTCTAGATCTAGTACCTTTTGTTTCTGATTGCTGTGATCAAGTAGCAATTCAATAGGGCTCCATTTGAGAAAGGAGAGTAAAAGGAGGGATATCAACGATTGCCAGATCGTTTGGGTTATCCGCGAACCCTGGTTTGTTCTTGCAGACAAACAAAGACCGTACCTGCTCTCTGGCCCGATAGCCATGAATAGGTTACTAACGGCCAACTACGGTCCAGCCTTTCTCCTAAACTGGGGTTCCCACTCATTTATGAGAGAGTCCGTGGCACTTTTTAATTAGCAGGTCGCTCTCTCTCTCACTCCCCTCCGGGTTAATTAACCTTCAGCCGAGGCCCTGATGGGTCAAGGGACTTGGAGAGAGGGGTTCCAGGAACAGGGGACTGCGAGTAGAACGGTGAAGGGAGTGAAGGCTCAGTTCTAGGGAGGGAATCTGAAATTCTTACCCCTTTTTCCAACCTTTCCACCATCCAACTTGAGCTAATTACATTAGTAATTAATCTGAGTGAGGAAAAAACCCTATTTTACATTGAAAGGGGAGTAAAAGTACGTTGTGAAACATGTGAGGAAACCGCCCACGTTTGATGAAGAGAGTGGTAATGTTTTCCATCAATGATGAATGGAATCCCCTGCTTAGAATGCGGATCAACGGGAGCGTTGAATTGAATTTTTATTCAAGGCCTGTTTTTCATTCCATTCTAACATCTAGGGATCAAAGAAAATTGATGTAACCAGTGTGAACAATTATTATTTGGAACTCTTTCAAGACTCAATGTGACGAGAGGCAAGAAATTTGTGCCAATTAATGATACAATTATATCAATAGGTGTGTATGAAAAAATAGGCGAATTAAATACCGTCTAGGCACTAAAAACATCCACGGTTTTTTGTCGAATTTTTGTGAGTTTTTATCTAAAAAGGGACTGTTTTACTACTAAATTTATCAGTTTTACTGTGTTGCTATTTAGTTTCTTTCTTTATATAGGTACTTAAAGTTCTAATTTTTTTCCTATATAACTTAATTTGAAGAGATTACCTTTGAGATATTGAAAGACAGTTCCTTGTTTCATACATGGACTAGCCGGTCGTTACACGGACCCACATGTATGGATAAGTCAGTGCTCATTAGACTGATGAAATATCCATACTCAGATTGTACCATATTATCTCATCATCCTAGGAAGTACAGGAGAGAAATTAGCTTCAACAACGACCAAGCATATCTGGCTTCCTTCCAATTCGTTCCAGTGGTTCCAGAGGTTATATACCGAATTTCAGCGCTATACTGTTCTATGATTGGGAGACAGCAGACTGCGGAATTCAGAAGAGAATGACGTCAGGCAGCGTAGGCAATACTGTAAGTACGAAACTGAATCTCGTCAAACCCGTTGAATCTACGCTTAATCGTAATTAACTTGTTCCTTCAACAGTACGATCATATTATTTGTACCTCATGTGGCTATAATTGGATGTGATCGTAGCGATAAACAATTAGGTAGGTATTCTTATCAACGGCAAAACTGAGGTGATTCGGAAATTATAAAACGGCAATTTAACAGCATAGAAAGTAGATTTAGGTCTTTAGGATTTTCGACTGATTTTCTTGATTATTTTTTAATCCGATTAGGAATTAGGTCAAGTCTAGGAAGGTATGTCAGGACTTTCAAATTTCATTATGGAAGGAATTGACTGGAGGAGCTAGTGTGAAAAATCGTCATTTGCTTCAATATTCTCGTATGATTTCTGTTTATATTTTTTTAATCCAGATTTCAGTCCAGTTATTCTGACAACCTTGGAGGTTTCTTATTTACATTGGGTAAAGGTAAATAGAGAGGATGATTCGGATAAATGTCTATATTTTCGCTTTTCTCTCCCGTTTTTTAAATTTCTAATTATTTATCTATTTTTTGAATGTATTTGTCATCGTTGGGATTTAATTTTGATGACAGTGATGGAAGGGTGAATGAAGTGTATCTACTATTTACGCGGTTCTCTACCGACTCTTATTTATTCATTCATTTATTTATTTTTGTTAGAATATTTTGTTATTCTGCTGAAAGAATTGGATTGGACTGGAGAAAACATTTTAAGTTTCAAGAAACTTGTTAAGAAACCAATTCACTGAGAAAGTAATTTAAAGTTTCATAGTAAAAGATAGGGAATTACTGATTATGTAACAATTCATTATTGAATAACATTTCATCGTCAATTATTTTCTGACAATCAAAAAGTCATGTATTATACATTCTGATTTTTCTTCCATTGCGTTTTAAATGTTATCGATTTCGCCATGCTATAGAAAACGAAACAAAGTCAACGGTCGAGGGCATAATTCGCCAGGTAATTTTTACTGCATTCGTTTCTGGGCATCATAATATAAGCAACATTTTTTTATTAGGGTAGTTCAAATTGTAACAAGACTTTACAAAGAAGGCCTTTCTGTCCTCGACAAACACACTCAAAACTTGAGCAAGGTTTACTCGCATTTGATTCAAGGAATCTAAATTTATAATTATCGTCACCAGCGAACTAGGTAAAACATACGATTACCTACATAAACTTAAACAATTTTAAATTTGATTTTCTCTCACTGATAACTCAGAATTTGATTTTTTTATTAAAAAAAGAAAACAATAAGTATTTATTTAAACAAATTTTGAATTTTATATTTCAATTTTTGTCCCCCTGAAGTACCCCTAGTTCCTGGGGAGAAATGTTGGAGAATAATAAAAACCAATTCAAGGGCAGGAATTTGTAGAGTCTTATTCTAATATAAGTTTTGTTTTCTTAATTGTTCACGAAGTAAAAGATCGATCAGGGCAACCGGATGAACCTAACGCCGAAATAATAGAGTGTAGTATTTAGAAATAATTTACTAATATTACTAATTTAACAAGTTCTTGTTCAAGATAAGCTTCATATTTTGAACGAGATACATAAAAATTATCACTCACCTTTAAGCAGCTACGGAATAAGATTAAATCTCACCTGTAACAAAAACAAGGATTATTATTTATGTATATTTATCAATTTCTCCATCAAAATTTAACGGGCATTAGGACCAATGAACATTAATTCACATGACAATTTACATGAAAATATGAAGAGTAAAAATTAAACAATTACCTAAATTAGATTTAAACATAACCAGAACTACAAAAAGTAAATATGAATTTGATGTTTGGAAAATACATCGATTGAACAGATGAAGGTGGCGAGACGGTCGATGAAATAGTAGGTACATCAGTGGTGATGTCAATGTTTGATTGCCGCAAAAACATTGCGTAGGAACGTTAAAAATCTCCTAGGACTCCTCCAGCTATTATAAATGTCCATACGTTCAAAAGTTGGACCCTCCCTCCCTTAGGAACTTGCTTCTAGGCAAACATTTGCTTGAAAACAATGGAACAACGCTGTATGGGGGCAGGAGAAAATTTAGTTTTTTTTTAATCGAACATCGATCTTCGATGAACGGTGAAGGCTTGGAACAGCCAAGATTGTTATGAAACAACGCTGGGTGTGCAAATTATCTTGGTCGATTACAAAGGTTCATTATTGAAAATGATTTACCGAAGAAAGGAATCAGGTACGTTTTTGTTTCAAGGACTGAGGATGAAAATACACAAACAAAACCAGTTTTTATATTAATCACAATTTTTCCTTCTGCCAAGTTGGTAAGTAAAAGAAAAATAATTCGTTCCAATCATCTACTTATCAGAACTACGGTTTCAGTGATAGTTTCAAGATGAAATCGACCGTAGGATTATTCTAATAAATACGTACCTAGATAATATTCTCTTTATCTAACAGAGCTATGCACAGTTTTATAATATTATTGAAAGAAGCATATATATTGTGAATATCTAAATTATAACTTTTTGGGGAAACTTGAGATTGTTGTGTTCACAAGGATACCAAGTGATTGATTCGGTTCACCGTGCTAATAGAGTACACAATCTTTCACTCCCCCACACGGGTACAGAATCACTCAACGAGTTCATTCCCAGTACAGTCAACAAGTCCCAGATTCTTCCTAAAGTTTACGAACTTGACACCTGAATGCTTTTGTAAGAATGTCAGCACTCATTTGATCTGTTGGCACATATTCAATTTTCACTAAGCCTTCTGCTACAGCCTCTCGGATAAAATGTTCTCGTAGCCTATATAAAATGTGTTTCGATCTTCTACTCGTAACTGGATTCAGTGCTTGCTTCTTTGCAGCCTGGTTGTCATTTTGAATAGTTGCGCATTGGAAAGATAAACCCATATGATCTCCCAACTGCTGTAAATGGATGGCTTCTTTCGCGGCTTCCGATAGTGCCATAAATATATTCTACCTCACAAGTGGAGTGAGCTATCGTTCTTTGTTTCTTTGATTCCCAACTGACGGCAGCTCCCCCATAGGTACATGAAGCAGAAACCAGTGTATGATTTCGAGTCATTTTCGTCATTTGCCCAATCAGCATCGGCCATGCCAATTAATCCTTTCCTAATCTTCTTAAATTCCAGTCCAATGTTTCTGGTTCCTTTCAGGTATCTTAATATGCGTTTTGCAGCTTGCCAATGTTCCTCTCCATAGCAACTATTAAATTGGCTTAAATAACTTACACAATGAGCAATATCCGGTCTCGTTGCAATTGCCAAATACATTATAGAGCCAATAAGACTTTGGTATGGTAAGTCTTTCTCTTTTCCATCGCTCTTTTCTCTTTTTGTGAGTTTTAGTCTTGGTTCCATTGGTGAGCTGATCGGTTTGCATTCTTCCATTTTAAATTTTTTCAAAATTTCTCCAATATATTTTGATTGTGACGCGAAGATTGATCCAGTTTTTCTTTCAAATGATATTCCCAAACAATAATTTAATTCTCCCAAGTCTCTGGTATCAAATGCTGATTTAATTTGTGTCTTGAATTCTTCCAATTTCTTCATATTTCCACAGCCAATTACGAAATCGTCTACATACACAGCCATTACGATTTTGTCTTTTCCCAATGTTTTGGTATAACTACACGGATCAGCCGATGATGCTGAGAACTGAAACGTGTCTTCCTTCGAGGAGTTTTTCGCAGTTATCTTCATTAGAAACGACAGTGGGGGGAGGCCAATTAATGGTATCATTATTTTTTAATGGGTAAAGTTGAGAACGTATATAAGAAAGGGACCGCCTAACTGCGCCCTTGAGGCAAAGAACTCAAACGAAAGTACATGTTCTTCCAACGCACTCAACAAAACTCTAGAAGCTCCTCATGACGACTGTTGGACAGGTATGTTCATTGCTTCAAAGCACAGCAGTAATATCTATCGTCAAGGTGTTGAGTGCAATATACCAACAAAAAAAAAAAAAAAAAATATATATATATATATATATATATATTTGGTAATACGTTTAAAAAAATAACTGTTTCTCCATTACCCCGCATTTTTCGTTAGTCCAGTTTTATCAGTGCCTCAGATGTCTGATTTAAAAATGATTCTTACTACCCTTGAAAATTTCTTCTAACTTATGTATGTCTGAAGCGCATACGACACCAGACAGTGAACTGATGACATCAAACATACGACGACGTAAGGAACAATTTCAGTCATGCTGCAAGATCGAATGAGCTAATTTTTGTAAAAAACGTATTATATTATTATATCTTTTGAAATTTTATCATTCAAGTGCAAAGAAATTGTTAACAACCAACTTTGTGGGGGGGGGGGGGGGGGGGGGGCACACGACATGATATTTTGCCATTCATGATATATTTTAGATTTTTTCCTTTTTTGCAGTTTTGATCAATTCAGCAAAAATTAATGACATTTAAATACGTTTTCCAGCAAATATGAATGAAATGTAAACACATTTTTCAGCATAACTTAGTAACCATTGGATTCTTCAAACCCTTTCTCTACCAAAAGCAAACACATTGATATTGATTCACATGATTCCACTTACTCTTTGGCTGCAAATATACATATATCAAGAGTTAGACAATTTTAATTCATTTCCAACAATTTATTTATTTACCTGTCTGCAAAACACAGCAATAATCCCACTCGGAGCAGCTCACAGAAGTTGGAATCTAAGGTACAAAAGGAAAACTAAAGGCGAAGGATACTTATGCAGAACCCGCACAACCGGCAGGACGTGAAGGTTAGGTATATAGCAGCGCCGAGTGATGGAGGCAAGTTACAGCTAGTTTCCTTCTTAACCATGATGTGATCGTCTCATTGGTATATGATACCTCATAGGACCCTTCATCACTTCGCCCAAGCTGCCTGATGCTCCGTGACATCTCCAGCTGGGATCTAGCGAGCATTCCTACTAGATATTTGGCTGTTGATCGCGCCCCTCGTTTAAGTAAATTGCGTTTACGAAACGAGAACCAGATACCAATAAGCCAGTTAACCAACAGTTTTTCAGCCAATATTACTAACTATAAATTTATATTTTTTGTAATTCTCTAATTGTTGTTTATATTTACTATGATTTACTCGGAGTCCCACCTCACGAACTATTGTGTAAATTCATCACTTGTACGAATGCTAAATTCAGTCAACTTCATCGCTCCTCAAGTTAATGTTATGTGCGGTTCAACTGATTCCATCAAAGGTATCTTGTAGCTGTTGTTTGGCAACTGTGTGACACTTGAAACTGGATTGTTGTTTTTATTAATTTTTGGTGTTGTTCAAACTAGTATTTGCTGAACATTGTTATTATTATTTATGATGAAAAAGGAATATTGATCCCGTAAATATGGTATAAACAAATAAAAGTTGTTCAGAATGGTGTAAAACGTAAAATGCAAGAGGAAATTTGGATTTCGGAGAAAAAAATTGTCATCTCCTGGATGTGAAAACAATGATTCCACTACCTTTAAGAAGATTCGGAAGCTAAACAACCACACCCATCGGATTCGATGTTGCTTCCAGTTTATAATTTGGCTGTACTAGTTGGGGAAATTAGGAGTTTACAGTTTTTGAATAACTTCACTAGCTTCATTTTTGTCGAAAATTCTTTAAAATGAGATGGAAAGTAAATATCATTATTGTTTCATCATTTCCTTTATTCTGTGTCTTGTGGACATAGGGGAGTGATCACAGCTATAGTTTTTACTCGAAATCTCGAAAAATTTCAATTCTATAGGCGCTCAGTGAAATTAAAAACAATCAATTTTCAGGATTATTATCAAACGCTCGACACGGTTTCGAGTTGAGTTACCTATTAAAATGAGCCGGAACCGCCTCACTTAGCGGGTTAGTGGAGGATCGATTAGTTGCAATATCATAGGGAACCGCTGCTGAGGGAAGAGTGGCGTGTTACATGTCAACAGCTGAACCTCTTCCGAGCCCCCTTAAAGGTTCCTCTCCGCCTTAAGGGCTTGTACATGTCAACAATACGTGTTACCCCACCGCCCTGTTCCCTAGATCCAGCCCTTACTTCCCAACGAAACCCTTCGTCTGCCACAAGCCATTGGCACCCCGCAGACAAGAGATCACGGTATAATTTATCAGTCAAATATCATCGCCTACAACATTTACGGTGAGCTTTGTTTGTAGGTACATAACATTCACACACCAAATTGAAGGTTTTACACATGGGATTAGAGGTTTTTCACATTGATTTAGAGGTTTCATACGTTAAATTGGAGGGTGTCTGTCTCAAATTGGACATTTTTATACAGCAAACTGGAGGTTTAACACATAAATTTGGAGGTTTTAAACATCAAATCTGAGGTTCTACACATGAAATTGGAAGTTTTACACATGAAATTGGAGGTTTTACACATGAAATTGGAGGTTTTCCACATCGATTTGGATGTTTTACACATCAAATTGGAGATTTTCGTTTCAAATCGGAGGTTCAACACATTAAATTACAGGTTTACATATCGATTTGGATGTTTTACACATCAAATTCTAGGTTTCACACATTAAATTGGAAGTTTTTCGTTTCAAATTGGAGGCTTCACACATAAAATTGACAGTTATTCGTTTCAAATTGGAGATTTTACACATGATGTTGGAAGCATCTCGTTTTGAAACGGAGGTTTCACACATCAATGTGGATGATTTGAAATATAGAAATATGCATTATTACCGCATGTATGAATCTTCACTCTCCCTCCGGTCGGACGGCACGAATTACGCGATGAGAATGACAGTAGATCTGACATCCACTAGGTAAGACTTTCGTTAAATTATAAATTAGGTATGTTCATTATGTTTTGTCCATTAGGCCATTAATGTTTGTTGATTATCTAGGATTACACTACTTTACAAAATTTAGGGGTGGTTTTACATCCATCCGGAGCTTGTCGAATCCGAGGTCCGTTTTTTTTTTGTTCAGCTTGTTTTTCCACAATATAGATTGTTTTCAGTTTTTTTGTGCAAAAACTTACCAGGATTTTTCATAGAACACACTTCCAGATTAAATGCTTTCCAAAGGTGCCTAAATTGTGCACAATTTATAGCTGATTCTGAATAGTACCTCAAATTTTCAATTGCGCCGCTTCCGACCCCCCGTTTTCTAAAAAAACTTGCTGAAAGTGTGTGAAAATCTCGGTTTTTTGTAATTTTTCCTGCACATGTCATGAGCTAAGAATAAAAATTGGGCCTGAAAAAAAATGTTTTGGATCTGCATCTTGAGAGGATACCTATCAAAGGAGTCATTTAATCTGGATGTGTGTTTTATGGAAAATCCTGAAAAGTTTGTGCATAAAAAAAGTAAAAACAAGCTATATTGTGGAAAAATGAGCTAAACGAAAAAACGGACCTCGGATTCGGATTCAGTACATCAAATAAACCGACAAGCTCCGGCCGGATACAAGACCGCCCCTAAATTTTGTAGTGTTATCGTTATGAGTTCGTTGTGATTTTCCTTCACCATCTATTATTATTACATAGTTTCACGTGTTTATTTGTTTAAATACTGCTTTTCTGGAATTATGACATGTATTTACTAAATTTCCGCCATCCTCCAATTTAATGAGTGACAAATTCGATTGGATACGGAAAACCTCCGTGATATGCAAAACCTCCAATGGTATATATTTGCTAATAGGGTTAAGTTCTACCTCAGATCAGCCATAGACTCAACAACTAATTTCGAACTTAAACTGTCTTGTAATGTTTTTAGCATGGAACATGCTTAAACTGTCTTGTAATGTTTTTAGCACGGAACATGCTTTAGCGATGGCCTTACCTACCGAAATCCTACAAAGTACTCTAAAATAACGGTAGGTATATACGGTAACGAAAATGCGACGCCAAAGTATCGTTTCAAGAGAAACGGTTGGTTACAATAATTTCCCACTAGAAGAATGATTAGTTTTTTATTTTAACGCTCTTATATAGGTAATATCAAATAGAAGTGGAATAATAAATTTATAGAAAACGAAGAGATTGATAACTTTGATACTTGTAACTTTGAGATACTCAAAAATAGGTTGTATGTTCAAACTAACTAACCTAGTCTCTAGCAAATTTATACTTGATAGAATTTGGAGAGTAATTTATGTGGAAGGTTGAAATAGGACCGTCCTGTCAGAGAGGGTGAGAGAAGATCGTCCTAGGTGGCACACACTGCAGGGATGCGTATCGATACTCGATTTTTTTAATAAATAGGTTTAAATTTTATTAAATAGGTTTTTCTGAAATCGATTTGTAAATAACCCACAAAATCAGAACGATTATTTCACAACAATAATTGAGAAAGTCGAGCATCGATTTTTCTAACTGATTTTTAAAAAATTTGATGACATGGCAAGTTTATTTTGTTTATCCTCATTATTTACGTAGAAAAAAAAAAAAAAAAAAAAAAAAAAAAAACTGCAAATCGTAACAAAAAGGTTTGTTCTTTTTGTTTTCACGAATTTTATTATTTTGCTTGAGCTTCTCTACAAAGATCACTGGTCGATAAATAATTATTAAAATGAGCCTATGGAACATCGTGTTCTAATCAATGAAATAAAATGGAATATCAGTTTTCTACGTAGTTTTGTTTCTAGAAAAACAAAATTTGAAGTTACCTTCTGTTGCCGTTTTTTTTCCTTAGATGCTGTGACAAAGAGAGGTGATGGAAAGAGGGTAGTTACTCCTTCAAAGAGGAGAGGCAAATCCGCTACACCCAGAGTATATCCTGGACGCGGATCGTCAAGGAACTTCCCCCCCAGTTGTAGCATTTGCAAGAATCGAGAAGGAGGAACTACCCCTATCCATCACACTCCCAGGGCTTTCGAGATGCAGGGGGTGTGTTTTTAAATGTTTAAGGGGATAAAGTTTGGGTTGTTTGCCCATTTTGCCTTTGGAAGGGGGGGGGGGGGGTGGTTCTAAACCAAGCTCTGCTATCATGTGAAAACGAGAGGTGATGGAAAGAGAGTAGTTACTCCTTCAAAGGGGAGAGGCGATTAGGCTGCTACACCCAGTCGTCATCTTGTAATCTAAGAGCGCAGGAATTTCGGCTTAGATGTAACATTTGCAAGAATCGAGAAGGAGGAACTACTCTTATCCATCACACAAGATAAGTACTATGGCTAAACATTTTTATTGTTTATAATTCTATTTTAAATTTTAATTCATATCTAATAAATTAAATACGGTCGATTGGGTTGATTAAGCCCAAGAGATCATGGAAACGGCATCAACTTGGGTAGGTAATCGTGAATTAGTATGAAATAAGATGGTAATTTTAAGTTGAAATTTTAGAGTCGATTTCCTAGAAAATCAATTTTTATTCGTCCTATTTTTATACGATTTATTAGGCCCGTTCCAATTTCATTCAAAATAACGATTTTTTTACAACGATACCCATCATGAAGACACTACCGTGCCGTGGACACCGCGAGAGGGATGTTCACGGATTCTGATAATCAACGAACTTCTTGAGAACGTGGGATTCCAACGAACATACTCAATGATGGTGTTGCATATAGGATTGGGAGATTTTTTCAGTCATCAAAGGACATCCGAGGAAAATGAAATATTCATTTAATCTAACCAGCCAGTTTTGTAGAATTTTTCAAATACTCATTGACAAATATAGGTAGATGATGTTTTTCGCAAGGATATCTTTTTTTCGACTTTGATACAATGGGGTCAATAAAAAAATTGCGTCACTTTTTTTCCACACTAAAAGTTTAAACCACCTCACTTAAGAAGAACACGTACCACCGTTCAATGCTAGGGAGGGTTAACTTCGTTAGTCTTCATACTAAGAAAATCGTTCAACACCCGTTGGAAAGCTTTCCTCAGAATAGCACATATTAATTAAAGACATATTCATGTTTTTATTTCTTCCATTGAGGGCGAATTTTATTGTCTATGTAGTTCTTTGAGGGAATCGGAAAATAAATTATATTGGATTAATTATTTTATTATTATTATAATTTTTTTCAATTTAATCAATATTTTGATTTTTACATAATATTTTTAGGCTTTACCTAATTTAGCAGGCATTTTATTGGTACTGGCACCTTTTCCTGTTACATAATATCTATCCTTTATCTCGTTCTAACAACCCTGACAATATCAACGCGTTAGATAACTAAACAAAAAAAAAAAAAAAAAAAAACGGGGAAGAAGAAAAAAATGAGAGGGTGGGAAAGGTCACACGACTTATGAATAATACCAGTCCCACCCCTGATTTATTGGCTTAATGAAACGGCGATAGGAGCCACAGCGGAAGGGGCGGAAAGGGCCGACCTTATAGTGGATGCCCTAAAGGGAGCCCTCTAATTATAAGGGCCTCCGATAAATCACACGAGATGGCGTCGCATCGGAAGTAATAAACGAGATATTAGGGCTTTCCTTTTCGTATCACTTGAAGCTGTTGATGGTATTAGTGGAGACCCTTGAATTCAATTCGTCGAGCCACGCAATCATGAAACGAACGAATATTTGGTTCCTCGATGGAAAGAAAATAATAGAGGTAGAATGATTTTACTGTGTGCTGATATGTACATACAGCTATGCTAGAACATTGACTTGATTATCGTACTATCTCTTATTTCTCCACAAGTTGTTTTTGGGTATTGTTCCCTCTCCGTAGCTCCGTTTGAAAATTAATTTATTGCATCTACTTTTTGTCTCACGCTCTGGTAATGGGTTTTGGACACCAACCTCTTCAACAAACTATACATGTACCATCGTCCGGTGTCTTCGCTGCTAAGAGAAGGTTATTATGTTAAATGAATGAGTACACTGAAAGTGTCTTTTTTTCCTACAGTGACTTTTTCTCTTATCTATTCGCATTTCACTTCAAATTTCATTTTTCATACGTTTTTATTCAATGTTTAATCCGGCTCTGGTATAAAATAAAAATAAAAAAATAATAAAATAAAAATAAAAACGAGCAATTGTGTTAATATGTGTTACTTTTACATTATGCTAGATATTGTATTTAAAAGTAACCCCTCCAACTTTTTCTTTAATTTTGCTTCCTCTCTACCTATTCTACATATTGAAGCTATGTGTTCGCGATAGAAGTTGAAAACATTTTCGTCCTTCAAAATCAAAATGTTCACTTTTTTGTGTTTTGTGTTTCTAAGTGAAAGTAGGAGATCGTTTTCGTAGTGCCCAATACTAAGATTCCGCACTTACTTATAGTTCATCTGTTTCATTCTGAGGATAGGATAAGGTATCATAATTCTGGCTTCACTATCTTGTTCAGTGCAAAGACAATCTTCAAAACGAGATGTCACTCAGCTAAAACCAGTGAAAAAAATTGTCCTACTCTTCTTAATACTCTTACCTTGGGCAGGTAGTCAAAAAATATTCGGATTTTATACAGATTTTCATTTGCTTGAAACTAATATTTGGCACCTCTTAAACGACCTCCAAGTTTCTGTTCGATATTTCAAAAATTTACGGAAAAAAGTTGAGGAGGAAGATACTTTTAAATACGATTTCCAGCGCTTAAAATGGTTATAACACAAAATCCTTCAATATATATATATATATATATATATATATATATATATATATATATATATATATATATATATATATATATATATTTTTTTTTGAACCCATAAAGACAAATCAAAAGATTGGGTCTTTGGAAGCTATCTTGTGAGCATAGTTTCATAAAAGTTCCATGAAATCCTATTTACATAAGAGAAGTACAGGGTCCTTTAAGCTTTTTTTACCACTACTGCATCGCTTTCCTTGTTAACGAGTTTCTCGGCTCTTTCACCAAAGTGTGTCACGCGCATCTCTAATGCAGCCACCAAACGAAACTGATCCTCCTCGGACAGCTCCTTGCGGGCCCATCAAACTCCTCAACCCCCCCGAACATCCTGTTTGATGTCCCTCGATAAATTATCTACCTTATTCACTCCCTCTGAGACAACTAGACCTGGTTGAAGACTCGGGACTTACTCAAACCATAACAGTGGGTTCCTCTCCTTCCCATCCTTCCGTGCACCAATAACACTTTCGCCTCCTCCTGTTTCTTCTTCCGAGTGCCGGGGGTAAAAACGGGTAAAGGGCACTGAATCCATCCCAAGGTGGCCGTTATCGCCGCTACACCGCTCCGCCATCTTTTATTCAACGACCTCCAGCAGAGCTAAGGCCAGGCAGAGGTACCAATACATCTGCTTTGCTCCCGTCTCAAGCTCCTTCTCAGTGCATTTGTTTTCCCCGGAGGTACCCTTTGTTTTGCTCTAGCTTTTATACCCCCACTCCTCCATCCGACTGTTGCACGAATAACCGCTATTAGGTAGGTTAAATCAGCCTTTTAAATGTATTTTGTGTACTTTTTCTCAGCTATTCTACATTCCCGCGGTTTTTCATACGAAGTTATTTGGTTGAAGCTTTCAAAGAGTCATCCGCCTTAGAGAAATCCCCTAGAGGCAGATTTAGAGTTTGAAACTTTACACGGCAGTCACCTCTAAGTTTTCTAAAAACCGAGCTGCGAGTTGAGCTCAATGTGCCAAACGTTTTTCTAACAACGCATTCGTGTAGCTCTCTCTCTCTCCACGCAAACGTGAGCAATCGACATCAACTTAGTAATTTTAAATAGGATCCCACGTTTTTTATGGCAGGTTTGAAATCTACGTGAAATTTAGTCAAGAAATGACCCATCAATCGATTTTTATAGTGCGCACAAAAGGGCGCATTTCGGCTGTGAAAATGCGCGATTCCGCTCCAAGAGTGCAAAAATTTTGAAATACTGAGTTTTTGAAGATATTCAATAGCCATATATGTAATACTTATTTTGGGGCATTTGTTCGTGCTGAACCTCATAATAATGATCATTTATTGACAGTTGAAACACCTACTTGGGAAAACACTGAAAAACTACATTAGCGAATTTTCGTAACGAATAAAGCTATTGCAGTGGCTCCTAACATTTTGAAATACAAACTTTCGAAATTTTTCTTCACTGAATTCCGTTTTGAGGGATTCTGAAACGAATCCAAGAGTTTAAAGCTCTTTCATATGTATGTAAAAATATAGTGTATGTGTGTTTGTGTGAGTGAGTGTGTGTGTATGTGTGTGTGTGTGTTTCAATTTCCCCAGCTGAACCAGTAGCTCTGGGCTAGGGCCGTTTATTTGCATGATCCAAATAAATTTATTATATGCGTAGACATCATTATAAAAAAATAAAAAAATAAATAAAAATAACCGACCGAAAATTATACAACGGTATTTTGAGTATGTTGCCTGTCTGTATCATGAAAAGGCGTGACGGTCCTCGAGGCACAAGGCGAGATGTCTGGGGACATTCTCATTGGGCACCGGGTAAGCCAGAAGGACCATCTGTCGCCACTTCTCTTCAACCTGGTCGTGAATATGGAGTTGGGTAAGCCGCCAACTGAAATAGGGTTTGATCTCGCCCCTGAGGTGCGAGTAGGTGCATTGGCTTTTGCCGATGATGTCGAAACCCGTGAGGGCTTGCATATCACCCTCAATGCCTTTGCTGAGCAGCTAGCCACGTATGGTCTAGTGGTTAACCCAGATAAGTATGGGTCAGTCTCCTTGATCCCATCGGGTTGCCTGCATTTGGTGAAGGTGGTGGATGAAGAGAGTTGTGTCATAGGACAGTAACCCATGCCAACCCGATCCGTGCTGGAGATTTGGCCGTACCTCGGAGTTGACTTCATGGATGTAGCCACCATTGCCGCAACACATTGACACTCTAGCTTGTGTCATCAAAGCTCCAGTGAAGCCACAGCAGAAGTTGCACCTCCTTCACATATACCTATTTACTGCCAAAGCTAACCTATTGGTTAGTCCCTGGAAGGCTTACTGCGAGGAGGCTGCTTGAGTGACCGGGGCAAGAAGTCAGATATCGTTGCGATCAAGCCAGATGGGTCTGCGATAATCGTGGATGTCCAGGTTGTCAGTGGCAGTGTGGACATGGAGCAGACCTCTTGTTCGAAGATAAGTAAATATGATAGGAACGATCTGCGGCAAGCGATATCTGAGCTAAATGGAGTGGTAACCAATAAATAACATCAAGGTCATAGCCACGACCGTATCACGGCGCGGGGTGTGGTGCGGGAAAAGCACCACGGAGTTACCCGAGTTGATCATCTTGGCGGGAGTGCTCCGTGGTATCCCCTCTCGCGTCTTTAGAGGCTCATTCCTCATCTATGCTTTGAACCAAAAATTGGCCAAAAACGGGTTTTTTCTTCATATTTTTCCTCATACGTAGGCTTTTCTATTTCTATTTATTTTCACGTTCAACCAATGCGTTACTAACAAAACTGTAATAATAACCATAGTTTTCATAGCAGGAAAATCGTTCGCCACTTTTTGGAATGCTCTCATTTTATCGCAACATCTCATGATCCTTAAGCATTGAATTGATTGGGCTTATTCTGACCAGATGGCTTAACTAATTTAATTGAGACATTTTTAACTTGTGACATAAACACTTAATTCACAGGGGGAAAATTAGGCATATCCATGTACCGATGTATCTGCATATAGTGTAGTTTTCTCTTTTGGTAGGTGATATCGTCCAGTTATATTTCGATAATGCATCTTAGACTCAGTTTGGTGGGTAATTTCTTTTGGACCAGTTCTGCGGTGAAGGGATACAGGTTTACTGTATACGAGGTTTAATAATAACTCACAGATATCATCTCAAAGAATCGAAAAAAACCATCCAGGTTGCTGTAACTTCATAAGTTTGCTCTCCTTCCTAAGGGCCAGAACTTTAACAGGGAAAAAATCAAAATGGGATGAATCGCAACAAGTGAAACATAGTAAAAATGAACAAATAAACTATGACGATCGTATCAGCTCATATAATTTCAAAAGGATTCAGATTATTATAACATTTGTTACCTATAAATGGAACTGAGGGACGCTCTATGATCGTGAAGGTCGACAGTGCCCTTTCTCAGCCCTTCATGGCGACTTCAGGAGTACCCCAGAGCTCGCATTTGGGACCTTTCCTTTTTCTTCTCCTTATTAATTCTGTCACAGAGGTTTTCTCCAGAGTTTCCTTCCTTCTGTTTGCTGATGACCTTGAAGTGTTCAATACCATCCGATCTAAAGATGATTGTCAAGTCCTCCAGGCAACATAAATGGTTTGACTGAGTGGTGCAGAACCAATAACCTTTCCCTGAACATCTCTAAATGTTATATAATGTCTTTTCACCCTCACTTCACTTCTTTAGTCATCGATATTGCATCAGTGGCCAGCAGCTAAATCGCTTTGAGCAATCAAAGGACTTTGGAGTCATATTCGATACAACACTTTCGTTTTCCACACATATTGACTCTGTGGTCTGTCGAGCAATGAACGCTCTAGGTTACCTTAAGAGGAACACCACTGAGTTTTACAGCATACCAGCACTTGTATCACTGTACTCAATGATCGTAAGGCTAATAATGGAGTATTGCTCAATCGTATGGTCACCATATTATCAAACTTATATGGATCGGCTAGATCGAGTTCAGCGGAGGTTCGTGAGATACCTGGGTTATAAACTACGCATACCACAAGAAGAATATAGCTCAAGAACCCTAGCCGATCGCTGCGGACTCACCAGCCTTGAAGAGCGTCGCACTGTATCTGACATGTTGTTCCTTTTCAACTAGTTGAATAACCGAATTGACAGTCCCGAACTCATCTCCGGAATCAACCTACATATTCCAGCTTTTTACTCCCGTAACCAACCCATCTTTCATATTCAATTCTCCACTACTAATTACCTGTATGAACAGCCTCTTAATAAAATCCCTTGTCAGGCCAACCATATTCTCCAACGAAATCCAGCCTTAGACTTTTTCCATGATCAGCCATCTCGAACCTTCCGCTCTAAAATATTACGCACCATCCACCGTCCACCCTGAAAACGTCTGTCTACATAGCCCTAAACTCATCTCACCTACAAGAAGTGTTTGTTTGTGATTTTGTCCTTATAATTACACAATCATATACCTATACTTATTTTCTTTCTTCTGTAACACCGATTTTGTTTCCTGATCAAGAGACGAATTTATTTTGTTATTAATATTGTAAGTGGGCATCGCCCGTAGGTAATGCCTCTGCTGATATATTTAGATATTGAATAATATACATTTGTTCTAGGAATATCAGACAGAGCTCACTAATAAACGAATAAACGAAATTGCCGATATTTTTGAATATGCCTTGTTTGTTGACATTAGGACTGTAATGTCATCCAACGGGATTATGATGTGATGTTTCGGATGAAACATGAAGTTTTGACCCGGGTAATGGAGGGTGCTTAGGTGTATTTCAAGAGCCGGGGCGCTGCGGCCTCGACATCTTATGGTGAGAGGGAGCTCTGGAAGATAGGTGGCGGTTTGCGGGGCCGCGCCTGTGTCATTCCAAGTGGCCGTTAACCCTCGTAATCACTGCGTCGTTTTCATCCCTTTTTATTACCCGAGCGGTCGGCGGTAACGAAATAGAAGGGAGGAGGATGTGTGATGATGGTGTTGGACGGAAGGGGGAGGTGAGATCACTGATTTACAGGCTCTTGAAGTTCAAGACCACCCACATAATGTGCAGAAACATTTAACAACATAGATGCATGTGATTATGAAGATTTTCACTATAAAGAAACGGTTTTACGAACAAACTTAGTGGTTTTGCCATTTAAATCATCCGTTTAGCAATTAACGTGGCTACGGGCTGGGCGTCATCATAAACCAACAAAACTCAGAAATAAGAACTTGGAAGATCAGCGTTCGCTGTCAGTTCTCCCTTCTCAATTAAGCCCTGAACACTTCTCCTTAATGCCACCACAGAGTCCGTAAATACATTTGACTCTGAATTGCCTGAACCTACCAGACGATTACAGAATTCCTGCATGCGAACCATGGGGGTATTAGTTCTGAGGTAGTTTATGGGTGCTCGCCGCAAATAAAATTGCTGCTCTAGCCTCGTGCACTAAGGAGGAGTTTATCGTTGAAGTTCTAAAATCGCATATCTCATTTTTCTCAACCATACAGGAGAAACAAAAATCTGATTCACTTCTATAGCTCAATATAACGTAACCCTACTAACTATAACTAACTTCAATAGCTCAAATCTGGATTACAGAGATGACTTTACTGTCAAAATCGGCATACCTCTACGTGGAGTGGAGCTTCGTATCTAGTAATACTGTTTTCCAGGTGTCTCAAAACAGCTTCATCTTTGAGTTCAGCTATTCTCTTTGTAGGTGGGTCAGAGTTCCTTCATACTTCGTAATTCATTTTAGAAGTATTGTAATCCACGAGTGAAGTGTATCATTGAGGAAGATCGAATTGATAAGTACGAATGGTTTAAAAAATAAGGAAGGGAAGAAAAACTCGGCGCTCCGCGCCTCGCCAGGGGGCAAGCCCCCGGTTCGATTTGTGAAGCGGTGGTTAAATCATTTTAATAGGTCATTTCTATGCTTTACACTCTAGGAAGCTGTAATTTCGTATGTAGCCTCTTTAGGACATTTACTTGACGATGCCCAGGGTCCGGATCAGATGAGTGGCTCTTAAAGCCAATTTCTATGTTTTACACTCTAGGAAGCTGTAATTTCGTATGTAGTCTTTTTAGCACATTTACGTGACGATGCCCAGGGTCCGGATCAGCTGAGTGGCTCTTAGAGCTTGCATACGAGTCTGCAACACATAATTGTCTTGAACTAAAGACATAAAATGTCCCAATGTGTTGCAGACTCGTATACAAGCGTTTCTTTAAACACTTTTATAGTTTTATTGAGATTACAACATTATTTGAAAGAACCCCATAACATATGGTAAACTACGAGTAGCTGTTTTGACTGTTTTCGACTCAACATTCGAATTACTTCCTCCCACTAAATCAGAATTTCGCTACTTTACTCCCACTAAATCAGAATCTTATATAATCACCGCGTCATAACAAAATATCGCATAGGTTACACCAGGTTACACGATCCTTAGTTCCGTATCATCGGTATTCATGTTGTCGTCCCAGATTTTGTTACGAAATTTCGTTAGCTTTTTTGGCTAGTTAGTCCATGGCTGAAACACATTCTGTGTTAATTTGCGAAAGAGCTCAAAACACAGAAATTAATTATGGATAATGATGATCGAGGCGGTGAAAAGAGTTGGCGGAAATCCCGTCCGTTGGAAAGGAAGAAGCAGATGGATACACCGCCAACCGCAATGTTGACTCGCTCCATCCCTTCAACCCACAGTCTAGTAATCTCGGGGATCCATCACTCCCCTTTTAACCTTTACCGTGGGTCTCTATCTCATTGTGTACCTAAGTCATGTCTAGAGCTGTTAGTTGTCTCGAAGTCTCGATATTTACTTATTTGGCTTTGAGCTCTAAATGAATCAGACAGCCAGAAATTCCGTTGCTCAATGGCGTCCACCAGCCGTCTATACCGGGATTCATGATTATGTATAATCTT
Organism: Adelphocoris suturalis; assembly: GCA_030762985.1. NCBI lineage: Eukaryota > Metazoa > Arthropoda > Insecta > Hemiptera > Miridae > Adelphocoris > Adelphocoris suturalis. The sequence goes on along the minus strand of CM061043.1, from coordinate 35,151,171 downwards.
TTTTTGGTATATTTTTTCAGATCATCAGAAAATAGTCGTACTTACTCCGACAGCAAACTGAACCCTATTACAAAAAACAACCGATTGAACGGAATTATATTTTATTCCTTACATGTGAAAACAAAATTGAAATAACAGTCGTTAGACAATATGGCTTCCAAATTTATTAAGGCAGTGGAGAACATTGCTATGAACATTGAAAAGTGTAAGACGCATGCACTCACACTCGAAAGTACAGTAACAATCCAATTTTTATGACTTATTCAGGTATGTGTAGATTATATTGGGCTACAGGAGTTTTTTGGGTATTGGGCCGGTGAATTTTTTCGCGGCCAAATCAATGTTATATATATATATATATATATATATATATATACATATATATATATATATATATATATATATATATATATATATATATATATATACATATTTGCTATCGATGTTCCATCCCTAGACTGAAACACTTTGAAAAGACACGCAAAAAGCAGGTTTGTCAGATAGGTACATACTCGTAGAAGAAACGAGACATTTGCATAAAATAGCTATTTATCCAACACACAAGTAGAGTAGCTTTTATAATATATAATTATAACTATCCATATTATATACTGCCATCTGAAATTCATGTTGAAATTTGTGCACTTTGTATGCAAATGAATTGGTGGCAGTTAGTTATATAGCAAACAATTGTTTTTTTAAATAACACTAAGCTGTACGAACCAACGTTTGGATTTCTTCCATTTTTCAGATTTATAGATGTATAGCCAATTTTACTGAAATTCAACTACATTATCAGCTCTATTTTGTGCATAAATTTTGTAAATGTCTCATTCTTGGTTAATAATTTTTGTGTGAAGAGTACCTAGTATCAAAAAAAAAAAAAAAAAAAAAAACGTATTTTTTCATCTGTCATCAATCAAAATATTGTTTGATGATTTTCGGTTGGTTTGGGTTGATAATATTGTTTGCACTTATAATTGATTTAATTGGTGCACAAAAATAAACGACCCCATTCCAGAGGTTACATGTTATGCTGGAAAAAAAAGAAACTAGAAGTTTGCCATGTTGGGTGTGGCTCATAGCTTCCTCATAATCATAACATGAATGTATTATCGATTAATGAAATGTTTCAAATAATTTTAAAATATTCCATGAAGGTTCCTTTACAGTTTGAGCAAGATCTCCCAGCACTAAATTTCATGGTTCTACCAATTAAATTCATACGAGGAACGTAGTGTTTATTTCCGCTTCTGGTATACGTAAGTATGATTCGAACACTTGATGGTATTTATATCGTAGAACTCCCACGATAACAACTGTTCAGTGATATGTTCTGAACGGCCACGAAGCGGTTTAGTATTTAAATAAAAATTGCGAGCCTATTTATTTCGTTTTGCTTCGGCTTTGTAGCGGAAGAATTGTTTTCACTTTCGGGAGAGAAAAAATGGTTGGTCTCAAAAATCAAAAATCCCATTCGTATTTTGCGTTTTAGACCATTCTGAACAACTTTTGTCCAGTGCCTGACTGTGTGTGTGTGTGTATGTTCTGTCGTGTGTCCGCAAATCCTTGTAACAAGCTTGTTTTCCACAGTTTCCATCTGATTTTGATGGAATTTTCAGGGGAAGTGCGGGCTAGGGAGTAGACGATCTCCTATCAGTTTCATCGTCCTAGACTCAATACATCACTCTGCGCAAGCGCAAACGTAAATTCTACCAAGCATAATTTCTCACGCCCTAGTTGTCCAATCTCACTCAAATCTTGATGATAGTTAGGGGATGATGATTTGATCATCCCATATCAATTTCGACATGATTGTATCGTTAATACCTACTGCGCATGCGCCTATGTGAAATCCTTGTAACGACCTTAATTTTCACTGTTTTCATCCGATTTCGATGAAATGGTCAGATAATGCGCAGGTTAGGTTGTGAATGGTCCCCTTTTCAGTTTCATTGTTGCCACATCAATACTTCATTCTGCGCATGCTCAAACGTAAATTTCATTATGCTCCATTTTTTCACACCCTAGTTGTTCGATTTCGCTTAAATTTGGATGATAGTTGGAAGAAGATGACTTGATTACCTCATATTAATTTCAAGACGACTGTATTATTAATAGCTTCTGCGCATGCGCCAATGATAAATACTTTTCATTCTGATAAATACTTTAATCAAAATGACCTTCATTTTTACAGTTTTCATTCGATTATGATGAAACTGTCAGCGAATGCGCGGTATAGGTTGTAGATGGTCTCGTACCTATTTCATTGTTTTCAACTCATTAGTTCATTCTGCGTTTGCACAAATGTAAATTACGTTGATTATCATTTTTTCGTTTCTTAATCGACCAATTATGGCATTTCACGCTACTTCTTGATTTACACTTTTCCGCTATGGAATTTTTCAAGATCATTTAAAACTTTTCAATGACCTATACATTCATGATAGGTAAACGAGGAAGCTATATGCCACTCCCAACTTGGCAGACGTTTTTTTCTCTTCTCTATTGGTGCCCGTAAAAGCGGGTTTCGTGATATCCAGCCGTTGACTTCCCCTTTCATTGATGTCACTAAAGAAATCCCATTGAAGGATCACGCGCCTCCTTTTTGACGGGCTGTGGAAGAAAACACGGTAAGAAAAAAAAAAAAGACAAGCGTGGCCGGCCAAAAGTGCCCCGAAAGATGAGGAAGGGAGCAGATTGAGGGTTGGCGCAGAGCCATACAAAAGAACAGTCAACAACTGCAGTTAGAATTCATTGCCGTAAGATGCTCGCGTGCTCTGATTCCATACATGAAAGCCAACGGTGGGATTTCCATCCCATAACCTCCAACATCAACCGGCATAAAGACAAACTTCGTTACTCAAAACCTACGTTACCATGGCTGCGGTGAGATACCAAATATTATATATGTATATAACGTCGGACCACCTGCAACCCTCGATAGACCAGTAGCTTACTATTGATAAAACAACTTCACCCTGCATTTTATTTCACTAGCAACGTTAAACTCTTTCCATCGATAGAGGGTGTCCCAACTTAAGTCCATCAAACTCTTCTGTTCGATTTTCAAATTTTTTTTTCGTGTTTTGTACCTCATGACATTAAAACGGTCTAAACTCCTCTTAGAATCACTTTAAACACGTTGGAAGGAGAATTAAATTTCTTATCTACCTATTGCAAAACCTATATTTTTTGTCTCGTATTTATACGTAGAAAAATTTGTTGAAAAGCAAATTATGAAAACTTCTAAGAATCTGACTTTTTCCATTTGTCATTTCGCTATTCATCCAGACTATGTTGGAAAAATACTAGATGGGGAAAACTTTCTCAGAATCTCAGCTTTTCAACGGTGAAGACAATTTTACTTTTACTTTGCTAATTAGGGGAAACAATTATGCTGCGATGTTGAGAAACATGGGGTTTTCAATGAATTCGAGGGTTTTTGTGAAAAATGACCCTCTAAGATGTAAACACGAGTGTGGGGCAGGTTCTTACGCAATTTTTCACGCTGAATCGAATGGTAACACTTGCAGATCTCCTCAACTCGGTTATAATTGTTTTACACTTTAACTCACGAATTTTTAGTTTGTTTGTTATGCTCAATTTTATGTGTTACGTATGTGGGTAATACTAGTTCGTTAAAGTTTAAAATTCAATTATAATGGAGTTTGGGAGATCTGCAAGTGCTTTCATTCAATACCGCGTAAAAAAAGGAAAAAAAAAAATAAATAAAAATAAAAATAAAAATAAACTTGCATTACAAAAGTAACAAGTTTTTCGTTTGATTGAGATAGAAATTGGGTTAATGAATCGAATGAAACCATCCGGGCCAGCGATAAGATCAAACCAACCGTGCCGCTATAGTGTCCACAGTAGGCGACCACAGAACGCGTCTAGAATCCTTGCGAGGTTACCAGTGTAAAATTTGTTTCTACTTTTGCGATATTATGAACAAATTATTTCTTTCTAATAATGCAGCAATGCTTTATTACTTGGCGAAAAAGAATTCGTCGAGACGGAAGCCAGTTTCGGTTTTCCCGGACTAGGCAAAATTTACAGAATTTCCGACCTTCCCGCAATAATAATAGGTGCTCAGCTTTTGCTTCTAATCAGGAAAATATTTAGTGAATATTTTATGCAGAGATTAAAACTATACCTAGCACTGTAAATAGATTTGTTGAATAAATCAATTAAATAAATTATATTTTCTTCTATTACTCCTAACCTAATACCTACCTAAATATCCTATCTAATTATTCTACTCAATTGATGCTGGTAACACAGGCAATGTTTTTATCCACTTACCAGCTTATTTTAATAATAAAAGTTCCTAATAATAAGTGAATAATATCACTTACTTGGCAACTTCAATAGATTTGCGACCTCATCCAACGACGCTTCTACCAAAAATCTGTTTTTATACGATTTACTGCGTTTGTTCCACAACGGTTCTCTTTTTTGTATATCACTAATAAGAAGATCGCAGACAATTCCAGCCATTTACAGGGAAAAAATTATAGGATTACGGGAACACAAAACTTGAAAACACTAATGTAACCTCCCGGCAGAGCGACCAGGCGAGCGTGCGACCAAAATCAAACCCAAGCGCGCGACCTCAACCCGAATCGCGGCGTCGGGCGGTGGCACGTAGGACACTTCGTACGGTTTACCTTGTTTGAAATCAGTTGGTCGCTCGCTCGCAAGGGACTCTTGGAGTAACGCACCTTCATAATGGATATATGCGTAACGCAATGGATAAGCGTTCGAGCGAAAGGCTAACTTTTTCATCAATATGCCTACGTAGATATAGGCACCTATAGAGAGAAAATCACGGCAATTAATCCAATACATCTACACTTCAATAGTCCCCCCGATTTAAGTATAATATTTACGCACCTAGGTACCCACCAACTGAAAATTTATGAGATGAAATAAAACAATACTAATAATATAATAATACGATCGTCCGAATTTATTAAGTGAGTTTTATTGTTTCGATTTTACAACCACTTGCAATCTCTCACGGTCATAATTGATATTTAGAAATTCAGTCAATACTTTAAAACTCGCGCTTGCCGTAAGAGAGAGTAATCGGATTAACGTATAAATTTCCGAGTAGTTTTATTCAATTCTTTGGAATAATATCTATAACGAAAACCAAAAAACATTACTGTTACCGCTAAAGTTTTAGAAATCTTGATTTCAGAATTTTTCAGCCCTTATACTATTCTTACCATTTAAGGTTGATTAAAATTGATGCACTTTTGTTGTCCAATGTCTGGCTTCAAGTTTCAAAGTTTTCTGTTCGCTAACGAACCCTATTCCCCTTCTACAAATTACATGCAGCGCCGACCTCTCTATAGATTACCTCGCCAGGCTAATATATTACACTAGTTCAACCCCCATTTTGATTTTGGTTTGTTATTTTTTATAGCAATAGAAACTTGCCGTCAATTTTCGGCAACTCGGAAGGGAAGCATTTAAAGCCTGAAATATTAAAAAATCGAGATCTCGATAACTTTCATGATAATAGTAATTATTTTTAGGTTGTCATTGATAGAACTACCAAGATTGATGAGACCACCCGCTTTGCTGCACGTAAATTCTAGCTCTCCCTCTGTGCCAGAACTTCGAAAATGAAATCATGAAATGGTAGTGACATCTTTGAATTAGTGAGACAATCACTAAATTCCATTAATGACAGCTGGAAAGTCATTTTTTTGTAATACCGGAAGCCATGCCATATGTATTCTGAAGATCGCAATTTGAAATGGACCTCCTTAGGGATATTTAGAATAGAATTTCAGTGAGCTTGGGGCTGGGAGACGTCTAAGACTAATTTGTTACATAATCGACTTATGTTGTTGAAACCTGAAAGGGAGCTCCTTTGGAATATCTAGAGTACTATTACAAAGTATGGAGGGACTCTGATCAGCAATGGGACCTCTGAGGTTAATTTCTTCCCTAATCGACAAATGGTACTGAAATTTCCTTTGGGTTAACTCGAAAACAATTAATTGAGAAGTAAGGAGACGTACTGATCAGCTGAGGGGCCTCTGCGCCTAATTTGTTTCCTAATCGACTTATGGTGCTGAAACATGAAACGGAGCTCCATTGGCATATTTAAATTTAAAAGTTTGGAAGGGCTTTGATCAGCTGAGGGACCTCTGAACCCATGAATAATGGGTCGCTCCTCATCGACCTACCAATTTTTGGAGAAAAAAGTCGACATTTACTCTAAAACGTGAAACCGTAGGGTCCTGGATTCCCGCTAAGATTCTGGGCCTGGTTCTGTAAAGGTTCAGACCCATTGTGGAGGCGCGGTAAGTTTTGATGATGTGCTAGTTACGGGTCATAATGATTTGAGTAGAAGCTATCTAATAAAAATCATGGTAAATTATCCTTTTTTGATAAGTTGATTGTTTATTAAATGATTCCTCCGTGAAACTAAAGTCAATTTTTTTTCAATATTAGTTTTTCATTTTAATCATAATATCCTGTTTGTATATCGTATTGCTATTACCACTACTTTGCTTTTATTGTAACTGGGCTTTTATTGTAACGTTTTCAAGATGTTAGGTTATGGCTAAAACATGTTCCAGATTAAAACTATTCTTGAGCGTATTCATCATTATTTCAATATTTAAATCTGGTATTTCACTCTTGGGCTAGAAGACAAAAGCTACTTTCTGATTCACTGGTAAAGGATCGACGAATCATCAGTTTATTAATAATTTATTTTCTCTTCGGACGGTAGATCGATTTCGTGACTACGTATATTCAATTAGACACAGCCTCAAGTCAATTTCATGCGGGGGAAAATATGGATGGAAAGGCGGGGGGGGGGGGGGGGGGGGGGGGTTATTCAAATTCCATTACACCTCTCGGAATAATTCGGAATCCGGGTCGGGCCGTGTCGCGAAGCGGACTCAAGGTTCCCTTGACTTGGTTTGAGTAATAGACAGCTATAAATAAGATTTGTAGTGATATCGTGACGCTCCAAGGGTGGAGAAGAAGGTTGACAATATAGCCGGTCGCCTTCGCCCCTGGTACGGTCTTCCGTGACGCCGAAAGGGGCCGCTCCTATGAAATACGTCGAAGTAGTCACAGGGAAGTTGGTGATGGAGGGGTGGAGGGTGGAAGGGGGTTATTAATTGGGGCTTAACTCCGTATCCTTCTCTCTTTCCTGCCTTGTTAGTGAGAGAATGCGGCGATCGACTTCTTAGTAAGTACTGCCGGCAAGTCGGGTCTTCACGCACCTCCGCAGCGTCGGAAAATTGGGGGCTGGTTGAAATCGGCCTCAGAAATATATTCTTAGGGTTGTTGTGCTTAAAGTTCGGGTTGAGTTGTGAAATTAGAGCTAACATATCTACCGGATTGATGTACATAAATATTAATAGGTATCGAGAGGGGTTTTTTAGTGTTTCGGCTACATTTATGCAGGCCGACTCGTCAAATACTTGGAGTAAAATGGGGACCATTGAATAGCTTAGTGGAAGCGGCAGCGGCTTCAAACCAATGCGGCCTTGAAACGCCAACCCCGTGTTTCACAACCCCGCTGACTTTAAAATGCATAGAGAGCTCATGGAAACAGCTGGTTCCCATTTATATGATAACGGCAGCAGGACTTGCGTCTATTAAGGGCTGCCAACATTTTCACGTAGCAGTGGGCCTAAAAACTTGACTGGAATCTATTTATTTATTTGGACACACACACACACACACACACACACACACACACACACACACACACACACACACACACACACACACACACACACACACACACACACACACACACACACACACACACACACACACACACACACACACACACACACACACACACACACACACACATATATATATATATATATATATATCGTTGGTGATATGAAAAAAGGGCGAATTCCACATTTTAACGGAAAATGACTTTTTTTCACCAACGATCATGTTTCTAATAGTAGGTATATTAACAGGTGAAAAATTCGAAGTCCTAGCAAATGTATTTTCAAGGTAAACCAAACTTAGGACTTCGACTTTTTCACCTGTTAGTTAATATACTATTAGAAACATGATCGTAGGTGAAAAAAAGTCATTTTCCGTTAAAATGTGGAATTCGCCATTTTTTCATATCACCAACGATATATATATATATACATATACCTATATATATATATATATATATATATATATATATATATATATATATAATATATGAGAGGGTTTTCTTAGAACCACAAGTCTAGTTTGGTCAATCTAAGAAAACCCTCGCATGTATTATTCACTAGACAACAACAACACTTTTTATATATACCTATATATATATATATATAATTTGTTTTGTATGAATGATAAATAAACGAAGAAAGGAAAAGTTTCAGTCATGCAGCGTGTTAGTAAGAGCGAATTATCGTCAATTGTCGTAGTATATATACTACGTTACGTCGCTATGAAATTTGTACATTTTGTGTAGGAAGAAATTTTTAAATACCAATTTCACTTTTAAAAAACGTGTTCTAAATAGTATTCTGCAATTCAAAATAGATTTTGGATTTTTAGTTTTTTGTGTGCAGTTTTGTCTATTTTTCGGCAAATATTGATGATATTTAAGGGTACAGTTTTCAGCATAAATTTGTGCTTACATTTTTTTTAAAATTCTATTTCATAGTTTATAAACTCCTTTTGACTCAAATTCCGCTTATACACACACACACACACACACACACACACACACACACACACACACACACACACACACACACACACACACACACACACACACACAGTAATTTTTTAGCACATTTTTCAAAATTTGACCGAATTTATGTGCTAGAAAAATGCTGGAGTTCTTTCGCTCGAAAAGCTTGACTTTTTGGTGCAAGAACGGAATTTTTATTTCAATCTTAAGGAGAGTTATCGTCTGGAAGGCCACTCCCCTCAACGGCTCCTCAAAGAGGGGGCAAGCCATCAAATTGAAAAAAATAAATAAATAAATTGAAAAAGAGGGGAGCACGCCCAGGTTTACCCGACGCCGGCTCTAGGGATAAGAGAAGTTGCAGATGGATGAGGAAGAAGAATGGGATGAAAGGAAGTGCCCCTATAAAATGAGCACCAGTTCAAGTATGAACCCCTCAGGACGCGAGTGGTAATACCACGGAGCGCTCCCGCGCCCAACTCAAGTAACTACGTGGCACTTTTCCCGCACCACACCCCGCGCCATGACATGGTTGCAGCCATGACCTTGATGTTGTTGGTCGCAACTCCTTTTAGCTCGGAAATCGCTTGCCGCAGGTCATTTCTGTCATATCTATTTATTACGCACACGTCCACACATACGCATATAGTGAGGAAGCTGCAAGAAAACTTCCATGTAACTCCAAGCCATGTGAGAAGTTCCAAGGCAACTCAAAAACACATCTTGTTGTGTTTTGAAGAATCTAGTGAGAAAATTGTTTTTTTTTTTTTTTTTTTTTTTTTTTTTTTTTTTTTTTTTTGGAAAAGTTGAGTTTTTTCAAACAGGTAAACTGTTTTACGATTTTGCAATTCAGACCGATTTCTAACAATATGAAAATGCGTTATGCTCTGGGATTCGTTCCAGAATGACTCAAAACGGTTTTCAATGAAGAAAAGTTTCGAAAATTTTGATTTTAAAATTATTGGAGCTATTGCAATAGTTTTATTTTCTACGATAATTCGCTAAAGTTGAAGTTTGAAATGAAAACATAATTTGTAAATTGATCGAGACATCGGATGGCTTGTTGACAGGGCGATTGGATGGGATAATTTCAATCATCAGGTGGAGATAATTTCGATCATTAATGTTGAGGCCGGGAGGTACGTTCGCTCTCAAAACCTACTTATGTGCCTTTTCTGATTGGTGGAGAAGTTGGCCACTGGAACTTGGTGAAATCTTTTTCAAAATCTTCATCCCAAAGTGATGTAAAATGATTTTTAATTTCCCATAAAAGATTATTCCCAGATGACTTACTATTGTCCCTAAGAGAAGAGTAAATGATCTAAAATTACAATCCCTAAACCTTTAAATCTCTTTAAATTGGCGATGGGTGTTCTGGTGATGTGGGTCCTTCGTGAGTTGGCGAGCGTAATAATCATCCACAATTTGTATACATTCTAAACACAGAGTCGATGGTCATACTTTGAACCTAGAGACTGTAGAGATCCTTGCATCACTACCGAATGTTTATGGTAATTACACAGCACCCAAATGTTTCTTCAGACAATATACCTTAATTGATGGGATGGGAGTTATGTGGAACGAGGAGAGCGGTGTGGAGATGGAAAAAGCCTCAGTGCGGCTTGAACCTCATTCCCAATCGCTTAAATCGTTCCTAGCGCTGCGATGACGGTTGGCGTAAGCTTCGGTTGTATCTGGGTACAAGGGTCCCAGGGGCATGAGGGATGGTACCCACTGAACCCTTCCTATTTTCACCTTACAAACGTGATGAAACCCCTGTATCACCACCCCTAACATGCAGTCCACTCTGCAGATGTGGGGTAGAGGTCCGTAGGAGTTCACTCGCGGGGGTGGGTCACCTTCTGCGGCAATCGGCATTTGGATTTATGTGGATATCCATACACTTGGGCACCAACCTGTTTGGTTGGTAATGCGAGCTAGAACGCATGCTTCAACCCGTAGGTTAAAACGGGCACTTGGCATTTGTCAAGGACATTGACTGTGTGTACAGTCTCGTCTCAGGAGAATCTTCCCAGCTTTGTCAGGAGGGAGACCACAAGGCACGGTTGCCTAAGGTCTCCCGAACACGACTTCCATTTTTTTGAAGGAGATTTTGGATTCATCTGTACAAACGTGATTTTCGTGCATGATCCGAAAGAACATGGATACTATCGATGATAAATGGAAATTCGTATCTACCGAGAAGCTTGGGGCAACTTAAACATTTGAACTTAGTGTAGCCTGGTGTAGGTATCAGGCACACCAGGTTGTTTTTGTTTTGGTTGGTTGTTTAAATTCTAGTACCGGTATACCAACACTGGAATAGGTACTGAGTTATACTAGTTGTCGCAAATGAACTTCGGCAGGAACTTGGTTATTGAACAGTAGAGACTATTGTAATATAGCGAATTACAATCGAGAAAAAACGTGGCCCTTAGTCGAGCTTGTCAAGTTTGACTGAGCATTCTGTACTAATAATAATAATTATGAATAAGCCCTCATTATTAGTCGTGTATGTTCAGTATGATCTCTGTGGATTTTTTTTTAGTTAAAATTCTGATATTTTTTGTAATATAAGTTGAAAATGAAACGTATCTCACCTAAGGTCTGCCCCAGTACGGTGCGGCCGTCTTCACCTAGACAGGCTCCTCGGGCGTCAAAGGGGTTGGTGAACTGCACGAACGCGTATCCTTTGTGCATGGAAATCCCTGAAATTAATTTATTATCCATTATTATCGGTAAACTGTACTCATAAAATCATGTCAAATTCAGTAGTTTAATATTATCATAATTACTAATTTAGGTACTTGAGTATTAAACGGAGGCCACCTAACCTATAGAAATATTTCGTACCGGATACCAAAAATAACTACATAATAGGAAAAAACACACTTTAATAGATTTACAGGTGAAGTTTAGAATTAATCCGACGCCTGGTTCTGACGTTGTGCAACCCAGAACGCAGCAATGTCGGTCAGGATGGAGTTGAAAGCGTTGCCGCCGCTATACACATCATTCTGATCTACATGCCCAACTAATCTGCATTTTTACTAAGGGATTAACTACTTGATGTTATGTCTTTTTGAGATGCGAGCTTGCGAGCATCCAGACCACCAAACTATACACATCATTCTGATCTACATGCCCAACTAATCTGCATTTTTACTAAGGGATTGACTACTTGATGTTATGTCTTCTTGAGATGCGAGCTTGCGAGCATCCAGACCACCAAACTATACACATCATTCTGATCTACATCATTCTGATCTTCAAGTGTGTTCTTTCCAATTATGTAGTTATTTTTGGTATTCGGTACGAAATATTTCTATAGGTTAGGTGGCCTCCGTTTAATACTCAAGTACCCTAAATTACATTAAATTGTTGTCTGTAACTTCTGCAAACCGCACTTCACAGATATATATATATATATATATATATATATATATATATATATATATATATATATATATATATATATATATATATATATTTATGTGTGTGTGTGTGTGTGTGTGTGTGTGTGTGTGTGTGTGTGTGTGTGGCATATGCTGAGTGTGTGTGCGTGCGTGTGTGTGTGTTTTATGTGTGTGTGTGTGTGTAAAATTAATCATCATTTGAATGTTAATAAGAAGAATAAACATCAGGAATGCCTCGGGAAGGAAACAACCGACCTTTTCCATCCGAACTTTTTGGCTTTGGGTCAACATTCCCTTTAAAATCCCGTGACATGCTTACTCAAGAAGACTTGAAATAGAGTTCACTACAACTCAAAGGGTTTTGGTGTGATTCTAAATAAAACGGGCCAAGTGGACTCTCTACCGTCATTTCCGCGCCGTTCCATTTTCTAACCGTAATACTCAGTGACATTTTTTGTTTCATTGATCACTTGGCTTCTAACCTTGGTCTCATAGTAGTACTCAACGTAGTTACTGCGTTTAGGTATTTCGATTGCCCCAGCAAGATTATCAAAGCAACCCGCAGGGATGTATAAATAGTCTCCACACCTCCAGACTAAAATTACCTCTCACCCAAATACTCAACTAATGTTATGTGGCGTGTTTAATTAAAAATAATTTCTAAGTAATTTCTCACTTAAGAGTTAGCAAAATCGACGATTCATTCAGTGTAATGACAATACCCTTCCAAGAAACGGCAAAACAAAATTAGGGTGAGCCCATCAGTTAACCGGAGAAATTACCAGCGGGAAACCATAAACGTTACTACAAGGTAGATATTACAGAACAGTTGCGTATATCACTGGGATAACCATAACACAGCAGTTACATTAGGCGAAGAAGAAAAAAACCATAAGAGGAAGGAACGGGTTTATTTATCCTTTTGCCGAAAGCGGCACTGGGAAGGATGCAAATTATAATGTTGTATTCAAATTTGTTTTCGGTGTACGCTGCTGCAGGATTTACGAAGTCGTTAGTAAAAATAAAATCTTCGAAGAGCTACAGTAATTTATCTTTGTTTTTTTCTATTAAACCAAATTGTCCAACTAACTAGATACAATGCGAATATCACTAAATCCTTACCAACTTTTCAACCTACGTTTGATTCAGTTGGATGTTAGATTTGCACTTGAATTAGTAACGACAAGACCAACTCACTCTAGCAGGTAGCATCAAGCAGTTTCACTAATACCGTTGTGATTAAAATACGTTTTTGGAAAGTCATCATCATTTATAGGTATTTTATTTTACTGTTTTACTTAAATACTTCATTGTTTTTAGCGTATTTTCACAGAAAATTAAATTACTGTGATAGGTAACTTTAAAAATTTTCAAATACAAAGTTTTGAAATGTTTCTCCATTGAAACCCGTTTAGTGGCAGAACCCTGCAGAACACCTAGTATATGTGAATCTGCATAATTTATTATGCTATTATGGGCAACAAGAGGAAAAAATGTAATTGAGCTGCGAATCGTCCTACCAATGTGGGCCTACATACTTGGTCGGTCAAGAGCCAGGATGCAGGTAAACAATCTATTCAATAAATAGCCAAAATTGTGAAACATATATATTTCAGCCAATGAAGTCAATTCCAAAACACGATTGTAAAGGGATTAAAATATAAAAACTGGACATTTCTTTGGGAATTAAAAACCTGAACGTATCTAGTAAATAGACTAAATTTGTTGTTTCTGGGTAAACAAAGAATTGGTCATCTTGTAACTTTTGAAAATCGTCTTTTTCTTAAGTCGGTTCAAAAAATAACAATCCAACAGAAGGGATTGTGGGGACGTTAGATTATGGGGATCATCATGCAAATGAAAAAAAGTTGATTTCTCATTTTAAAAAGAAGAAAATCGTAGAATTTCCAATAGTACTGACGAAAATGAGCTACTCCAACTCACCTGTCGATCGGAATGCCGCCATATACCTTGCAAATCGGAGGGCCAACCAGACATTTGATTAAAAAAAAAAAAAAAAAAAGAACAAGGCAGGCCGCTTGTACTTACTCTCTCATGAGAGGAGAGCTATGAGCATTGAAATTGTCTCAGTAATTTCAATGTTTTTTATTGTTTTAAATAAAATAACAATTAGAAAATATAAAATAATTAATGACACACAATTACCGAATTTGCTGTAAGCCAGTCTCGATGATGCCCAATTCTTCCACGAATATGAATTCACAGGTAAGTAATTGTCTGTTATGTTGTAGGTCTACTATTACTATAACCAAGATTAACTTCTGAACCAAGTGACAACAAAATAAGCGGCATTGTTTACTATATTCATTTATAACGTAAATAAATATAAAACTACGACATGAATAGAAGAACAAGTACAAAAGTAATGCGTGATAAATCGAGAGCTTTCCAACGAGTGGAGAACGATTTTTGTCCGGTGAAAACTAAAGAAGTTTCATTTTCCCAGCAACGGCTTGGTTGTACATGAAAATCAAAAGAAAACAACACCTAACTTGTTTATAGGTTGCGTGACGTTTTTTTCTTTGCGTAACGAAATTTCTATAACAAAATTTCCGGTTGACCCGTCGACTAAGACATTTTCAATGTAAAAAAAAAACTGAATTTCCCAGCATGCCTTGGTTTTATCTCAAATGTTACTTGGTACCGATGTGAAAACCGTTTCCCCTACGTTATAACACTTCGAACATCTCTGGATAGGGTGCGATACAAAGAAATAGGGAAAAAATTACGGCCCGAAAAGTATCGCGCACGACCTAAATCAGGGTCTTATCACCTCTCTCTAGGGGACTCGTTCAGTGCTTTATTAACATTCAACCTTCCCTCCCGTAAGAGGAGATTTGAACGGAATTATAATTTCGAGGAAAAACTAAATGGACCTGGCCAAGGGTGACTGGGGGAGGTACAGAAAGAAAACGATGGTCTAAACGATTTATATAATATCAGACGACAGGAAATTAAAAAGGAGCATCCCGGAAAGCGATAAAAACATCCACCTCGCCTCTTGCCCGTCCAGCATTTTCCTTTAGTTAACTGAGAACGTGTAAAAAGCCGTTTGTTCTTTTTTTTCATAGCTTTTGCTCCCCCTCCCCAAGTATTTTTTCCGCTTTCTCTTTTTTTCCCCTACTTTCAAGGTGGTGGTAAAACTTTTATAGGGGTTGCTAAGGCACTCCTTCCTGAAGGGTTTCCTTCAAAAAACCAGATCCGACCTTTTAACTTATACAAGTGAGATAGGATTAAAATATGTTTTTTCGCAGAACTTTATTGCACGGAAGACTCCACCCCCACTGTTTAAGGGAGTGGCATAATGGATGGCAACGTGGTGGTGGTTAGCGAGATAGACGAAAAATCATTGGCTCGAACTCTGAAGTATTATATTATAATGAAATGATTAAATAAATAATCAAGGAAGCGTTCTGGAGATCGATCTATATGTAATTTATATATGCCTCACACTAGGTTCATACAAACCTAGAACGTGAGCAATTAAAGTTTTAAAACGTTAAGGCGGCTTACGCTCTTACTTAACACTTTATAGATTAATACAATTCGAAACTATGCATGCACTACAGGAACGTCCCTACGTATGTATTGTGTGTGATTTGGAAAAATGGCGAACATAGACCATTTCCTAACATGAATATGCAAGCAACAAGCAACTCCCCCCTGTAGGATTTCACTCCAGTTATTACTCCAACAGTTTATGTATAATGTAGATTTAGTGCTGTAGTTATATAGGAAATCCTTCATTGGCGACGAGGATGGGATGTGCTCCAGCCTCCCTGATCGTGGGAAGACGTTTGCCTACAGCTTTTGATAGACTGCGGCCAGATCTGACGGAGCAGGTAAAAATCGAATCTGGAGACAACAGGAATACCATGACTAACGAGCAAAGCTAAGGCAATTCCGACCAAACCAAGAAGTATGGTTTAGGAATGAACAGGGAAAAGGATGGAAACCTGAAGTAGTGAAGGAGCGCACTGGCACACATTCGTATCGAATTTTGATGGGAAGAGAGATCAAACGTAAGCATGCTGATCGGCTACGAGCAAGAGAAGGTGCTGTAGACGACATCCAAGCGTTTCAATGAACCCTGAGGGGGGAGAAGTGTAGGATTTCACTCCAGTTATTACTCTAACAGTTTATGTATAATGTAGATTTAGTGCTGTAGTTATATAGGAAATCCTTCACCTCCCCCCCCCCCTCTCACGTCCATAATAAAAATTAAATATGAACTGCTTCTACACTATGAAATGGAACAGTGAACTAGTTAACACTAGTTAATGGAAATAGATTGAAAATATCAGGATGTTTTGGTATCAACCCCCCATCTCGAGCATCGTGATATTTTAAAGATAATAGCTACATGGAGAGACCAAAAAATTCGAGGAAAATCGGAAAATAAAGAAATCCAAGATTTTTCGTACATCCAAACTAAAATAACATGATTTATTGGAATTACCTCCTTCTTTTACCTAATCGAAATGAAATTCCCAAGGTTAGCTGCGTATCTGAACCAAATTCCTAATTGAACAAAAATGAATGACGAAAATTGGTGGAGAATCGTAACTTGGGCAACGCCAAAAAAGACCGGCTTACAGTTCACCAATCCAATCGGCTATTGGTTTGAAGGTGGGGACGCATACGGAACAACACCCGAAGAATTGATACTCGATTTTTTTCAAACACCGTTATGAAAGCATCGATTTCCTATTTTATCGAGTAAGTACTAGTTTATCCCGTAATGCACACATCTGGATACCTATCCACTGAATACATAATGAGCGTTACCCACGTAAGAAACTTCTAGGAGACTCTAACAAATTTTATATATCATCCGCACTCTCCTGTGTTGAGTTGTTTTGTTTTCTATGATTCTTCAAAGCTTGCACTGGTGACGTCACACTGAGTGGCAGAGGTCCCAACCAGACGGAGGGGTACTTTGACGTCATCAGTGTGCAAAACTTTGAAAAATAATAGAAAGAAAACTACTCATCGTAGGAGAGCGCGGTTGATGCCAAAATTCTAAGGATGGAATCTTCATCAATTTAAAAATAGTTTAAATACCTTTTCCGCACCCATGGGTAACGCTCATTGAGGCATTTGCCGTTGTTAAAGAGCATGCACTGGTTACGTGATGTAATAGACTTTAGAGCATCTCATGAACTTTGATACAAGTCTTCAGGATCGTCTTGGAATTATTTAAGGTTGCATCGCATAGAAGCTTAGGTTGCGGCCTAAAATGAGTGCACTAATATTAATTTGTTTTTTCCGTCTCGTTTAGAATGATGTACAACTTTTACATAGAACTTCTAGAACTTCTACCCTGGTAATGGTATCAATTAAAAAAATGAAACGGTATCAATGAATTTCATTAGTTCCATTTCAGCTCTTCCCTAGGTTATTGATCATCCTCATACTACTGTAACCCCTCGCCCCTCGATACAGTTGTTCCATACAAATCTGATTAAACACGAGGTATTGATATAGAAGTCTGAATACCAGCTGATTCCACCTGTCAACATCCATAACAGTTACCTACCTCGAAAACTGGTATTTGAGGCCTCCCTCTGCTGCTATGAATCACAGCGAATTTATCACCCTGATCGGGTAGTATCGTCCGTAATCACCCAGCTCGCTACGGCCGGTTCAAGGAAGGGGCCTATTATTCAGCGTAATTGGAGGTGTCCACCCCTTCCCGCCGTAACGCCTCAGACCCCGTCCTTCGCTTTGACAAACGATATTCATTGAAGTTCCGAAACGCACCCTCCACAATGACCCTCTCTTGGAAACCGTGATTTCGAACGATCTCAATTGTTAATAATCCGCCTTGATCCGCTACACTATTCAAAACAGTTCAACCTGGACCAACAAGATTAATTGCAAAAAATTTCCGACCGTCGAATACCGTTTTATCACGGTTTTTACTCTTTTCCGTCTATTATTTCCCGTTGTTTCCCTCCCTATGTCCCTCGTTCTCCCCCTTCCTCAAAACTGTGTCCCGGGAATATGTTTTACGGGCTCCTGTACCCCACGAATATTAATTCGCGAGCATTCATAATCTGAATCAACAAGACCACGTTGTATGAACACAGTTGGCAGTAATAGTATTTTCCTCTCTCGAAATAGGTAGGTCTTTTTTCTAGATTTATTACAACACTGAATTTCACAAGAAAATTATAACACTGTGAGTTCTATACAATATAACCGCCGTTACTTTGTGTTGAATAATTATCAACATTCATTCGAATGACTCATTTCGTTCATAATAAAGCATTGTCATATAGTGCATTAAGGTGATAGAGTTTTATAGACCCTCATTATTTTCAAGGATTGGCGCGAACTCCACTACATTGAAGGGCATTAATAGTGAACTGATATATACATAGGCACCTACCCAAAATAAATAAATACCCCCACCCCCCCCACCCCAAAAAAACCAAAATCCAAATCCATAACGACCAACATCCAAAACCACCGAAAATTCCTAATCACCCTTATCCGAATTATTATATTATCTTATTATTATTATCCTATACGTCTCTTATTACTGAAGTATAGTAAGTTAAATAATTCGCTACGTAAATTTGAAAGCATTCGGTACTCGATGCTTGGTCAATGAAATAAAACAACCGTTTGACAAAAACAAAAACTTAGAATAATAATGTAGAAGTTTTGTAAACAGATTGTAGTGGTGTTTTTCTGCTTGAGAGATAAATAAGTACAACTTGTACTTAGCAATAGCTTATTTCCACTAAATTTAAATTATTACTCATTGAACTTATTTGCATAACTTTTAATTTACTGATACAAAAATAGTAATAAAAGAAAACCAACCAACCAAACCAACACTCGAAGTATGACGAGAACTTGCTCAGACGTACCACCGAGCCCCATAAGTTCCAACGAACTCAAGGAAGAAGAAGAAAAAATCATGTTTATTAATACAGCTATGTATGCATCACAAAATTTCTAGCATTATAGAAAATAAATATTGATAGTTATGGAATACAAAATTTAAAAACAAAAAACATGTTACGGCAATGGTATTGATAACTGCCTTCCGGAATGACGTGAGCCGTGACTCTTTACCTTTATTGCTAGGTACCTAATTGATTTAACATTACAATTTATATATTGTTCATTAACGTTAGGAAAGTATTGTATTGTATGTAAAAAAAATAATTTACAGAAATGACTATAATTTTAATCTTTAGAAGGGTTCTACCAATTAAACTCCGCTACTAGATATTTTCTAAATCGCCAGCTATGGAACGCAAATTCAGCCACCCCAGCCAATACCAACGAACTCACGTAATCTCAGAACGTCAAAAGCAAGGCTGAAGTCCAATGAGATGTTCATGCAGCGATTTATCAATAATGTCCCTGTCCATTTCTACAAAGATGAAATCTATGTGGGGAATTAATTCTGTTAGTATGAAGAAAATGGAAATTGAGGAAAAACATTGTCTATTTCCCAAAACACACCTGAAGTCACAGTGTTAGATTTCGATGATCAGTTCATGATCAGAAACAAACACAGATTACAAGAGCATCATCAGAAACTGTCAAAATAATCGATCATTTCAACTCACATTTAGTGGAAATAACTAAACTTCTTCATTACCCTTCGTTTCCTTCTATAACTTTGTCGCGAGTGATTTAGTTCGTATTTGCGAAACATTTCAATAATCTGCACTTCATGAAACCGTGCTGCATCTAGTGACGAAATAAAAGACGAGCTAGTTTTACCGTCGATCATATAGAAGCCTTCCACGTTATTTATCATGAAGCAGATTAACCCTTCATGCACCTTTGTATACCTAATAAATGCATGGCATCAATTCTTGTGCATGATATCAAGCTGCAGGATTAGAGCCAATACTAGAATAAATTGTACCATATGCCCTCGTTTTCGGTTAATTTAAAACCATCATCTGAGATCGAGATTTTTGTATTCTGCCATATCCAACAAGAAGACTAACAAAACCATACACTCTTTTATGTCTTAAAGCGACATAAATGTGTATTGCCTACTGTATGAAGTTAGGTTTCATTCCCGATAGATTTTTAGTCTCTTTTTTTGATCCAATGGTTGATAATCCAATTTGTTATCTTTTAGCATCAACCCCAATAGCTACGCTGCTATTAGGTTTGATTCACAATGACCGAGTCTAATATCTTGATAAGTTAAACATCATTGAGACCTGATGATGGTTTTGAATAAACCAAAAGCTCGGCAGTAAGGTCTACCTTTTCAGTTCTTACCCTGATCTTGCAACCACAGTATCATCAATATTTGTGGGTCAATCATCAATCATCACTATTCATTTCGTGCCAATTGGCGATGTAAGTGACTGGTATGAACAGGCTTTTGGTTTGTGATGGGATTTGTGATAATTATTTTCCATAGGGGGAACGAGAATCTAAATGAAGTACTTAGTGAATTTATGCAGCCATAAGCTCCATTGCAAACATCATTCCACATTGTTAGTGTACTCCTTTCACAACTTCTTGTAGTAGTCCAGGAGCCAAGGCCGAAAATAGTAAGTAATAAATTTAAGAAGAAGGTTTGAGATTAGATTTTGAAAATGTAGTCCACCCCTAGAAAAGAAATCGTTATCTGCCACCTCAAAAGTGGTGGAATGCAAAATGGCGGTCTCATAAAGATGGCTTAATTTGCCTATCTTAAAGTTTTTTCTGATAATTCGTAAAACTCTCATCCTACAGAATTTTTCATTCGTGGTGAAGTTGTAGAGCACAAATATACAAAGCGATCCAACCAAAAAACAATGAAATACCTCCCAAAATAAGTAAATTACAAAGAATTGAAAATCGAACTAATTCAAGGTCGGTCCTCTTCTTCCCCCGTCTTGACTTTTGCCCTTAAAAATTACCAAGTGGCCTTAATATTGGTCTGATGTAGGTGGGTCAAACTTCAATCGATCCAGGGTTAAATAGTTTACAAAGTTAATGGCGAGCAAGTTTACCTGAGACCTTTCCCTATTGACTTACATCATAACTTGAGAATTGTATGTCATTTTACACATAAAGTAAGTAGCAGATACGGCGTTTTACTTTTTACTTTAATGAGATAGGGTCTCATCTAACACTTGCTAGATATGAACTTTGGAAAGTATTTACACTTAATTGAATTGTTTGGCAGGCCTAGATCAGACCAATATTAAGACCGCTAGGGGATTTTGAAGGGCGAAAGTCTAGATGAGGGGAGAAGAGGACTGACCCAAAATTAGCCTAATTTTCAATTCTTTGTAATTTATTTTGGGAGATAATTCATAGTTTTTGAACGAATCGCTTTGTATTTGTATGCTCTACAACTTTGCTTCGTATAACAGTTTTTTTTAGGATTAATGATTTAGGGTTTGTTATAGGAAAACTTTATTATGGGCGGATTAAGACATATTTATGCGGCCGACATTTTGTATTCCACCAAATTTGAGATAGTAGACAGAGATTTTCTCGTTCAGAACGGACTAAATTTTCAAAATCTAATCTCAAACTTTCTCATGAAATTACTACTTATTTTCGGCCTAGGCTCCTGGACTGTGGTTTTTACACCGTGCCTGACTTGGTTCCAACCTGAGTCATGTGGTGTCATGCAGCTTCAAGTTACACTGTAGGCCTCCTTACCCATCGTGGGCTTTGATTTAGCTTCAGACGACCGTGAAACCGTTTCTAGGGCAGGTAGGAAGGGCACCATTACACATAACAGCAGTTGATATGCCGCCTGGCAACGGAATGGCCGCAAGGGGGATTGAGGCAGCAGTCCTGGATATGTGAGGGGAGGGGGGTAAATACGGCAATAAACTGCAAACAGTAAACCTCCCCTCGTAAATACTCTATTGTCAACGGCGGATTTCCAGTGGTAATTTCTCGACTGGTAGCGCGAGGTGAGGCTGTATTAAACTTCCCACTCCTGGGACTCCTGAGTCTCAGACTCACCTATGGTCCAACAATGGAGTCTCGACAATCATTATTCAAATATAATTGAACAGTAAATTTCTTCTAGTTTGACAAATAATTGGGGTTTCACAACCCAACAATGGGATTAGTTGCAGTTTTTGAAATCTTCTCTCACTTATCTGTTCATTGTTACGATTTTGAAAAATTTTACTCTGTTCGTCCCATATTATTATCGCAACTTCCGCCTACATCTACGATTCTTCAAACGTCAGATGTTATGCGGAAAACTAAAAGGGAATTCTTTTCGCGAGAGTAAAATGTTCAGTACCGGTTGAATGTGTTGTACATTTTTGAGTTTAATCGATTATCATTCTCCAACTCTTTATTTCTAAGCTAGTACCGATGTCAAAGTCGTTTTAAACTGAGAAACAGTCGATAAAAAGGTTCTTAGCAACCGATGTCAGGTATCCACACTAGGTGTACAGCGGCCTAAAAGAGTTGCAAAGAAGCGAAAACGCTTAATTAATTTTGTTTTGTTCTAAGCCATTAACAGGCAGTATGACAGTAAATTTTATGTGTACATTTTTTCTCATATATGATTAAATAAATATAGAAATGTAATTCAAAACTTTAGATGCTTTTTTCTCAAAAATACCTTTTTCCCCCAACTGATTCTTATTTGACCACAACTTTGTCTACTTTTAGGATATAATTATAATTTTCGTATTAAATTGTTCATATATCAACTGTATTTAAGGAAATAACAATGACTCAATTTCGAAAATGTTCGACTAGAGGTC
The DNA here is from genome assembly GCA_030762985.1 of Adelphocoris suturalis. Taxonomy (NCBI): domain Eukaryota; kingdom Metazoa; phylum Arthropoda; class Insecta; order Hemiptera; family Miridae; genus Adelphocoris; species Adelphocoris suturalis. Next base: position 35,128,312 of record CM061043.1, on the reverse strand, counting down.
CCTTTTCATTTTCCGTATCACATATAGTCAGTTTGTTTTTCAAACGAACGAAAAAGTTCTCACGTCAATCCAGAAAAGCTCGACGAGGTCAAGACATATCCACAACACTGTTTAAAAATCCCTCGATCTACGAATGCCACAGTGCATTTCCGAAACAGATCGAGCTCCTGGAGGCTAATCCTTGCGTTGACCTCCTGTGGCGTAACACACCAATTTAGGATTCCTACCAGTAAACCAGCAGGGGGAATTCGGGGGTCCGACATACGAAAACAGCTAGTACAAATTTACCCACTCGAATACTGTCAATTAGGATGTAGGCGAAGATTCAAGATGTATTAGCTCAGAAAAATATATTTCAAATAGTAAACTCAATAATCAAACCGTTCTCGTGCATATTTATGCATTGAACGTTATGTCCTACTCCTCAGATTATACATTTACTCTGAGGGATCAGGTAAAACTTGCCATCCCGCTTCGTCTAACGTTGGGGAGCAGAGCCGGCAAACAATCCCGCTACAGGAGCCCGATGACAATCCTCGAGTTCAACGGATTTTACATTATTCATTCCGCCCCGCCAGCGCCTTTTCTCCCATTCAAGGCTCCTACCAGCTACAACCTCGTCTCTATTTTCCCCTTTGGATATTTCATTAGCCCTGAACTCTGAACAGTGTGACTCGGTCTGTCTTAAAGGGGTTGATGAGAATCAAAATACTCCCGGTTTTAATCCACCTCGCAAGGGTGCTTCGCGAGAACCCCCTTATTGTTCCGCCTTTCCCTGCACGTTTTCGTCCTGTCTGGTGAATCTCCTGGATAAATCTCTTTCATAATCATACTCATCACAAGTACTTGTTGAATGGTTTATATCTAATTTAGCATCGTAATTCTCTCATCGCCTCCTTAATGAATTAAAATCTAATATCATGATGTCATCTCCAGGCTGATTTTGTTCATTAAAAGAACCATTTAAACTTAGGGAACGCATAGATGTTCTTAAGCCACACCCACCCCTAACTGTAGAAGTGATGAGCACCCTTTCCTCAGCTCCCATTCAAGGTTCACGTCCTTATATTAACCACTTTTCCTAGAAAATTAAGCTATTGCAATGCATTTAAAAATTTTAGAATGAAAATTTTCGAAAATATTTCACTTGGAAATCTGTTTTATGTGGAGGGAAATATATGTATTATCATACATACATTTATAGGTTATTTTGAAATAACTCCACCTTAAATTACAGGTTATTTGAAGATTTTAAAATTTGAGCCAGAGGGGGTGTTTTAGGGGAGAGAGAGGGGGTGAAATGTGGTGTGTCGGACACCATAGAACGAACTGGGGATGTGATTGGTCGAATATGTTTGGATTGTTCTAATTCAAACCACAGGCTACTTGAAATTTTTCAAATCTGCCCTATAAGGGGTGATTTAGGGAAGGAGGAGGGGGGGGGGGGTCTTTGTCATCATTGAAAAAACTGGGGTTTTGATTGTTGAAAATGTCTGTATCAGTCCAACTTAAATTATAGGCTATTTGAAGTTTTTAAAATTGCAGATAAAGGGGGTGTTCAAGGGGAGCGGGAGGGGGTGAAATGGTGTATCTTGGACACCACTGAACGAACTGGGGATGTGATTGAGCGAATATGTTTAAATTACGTCAACCTCAATCAAATGCTATTAAAAGTATTCCACCCCCAACCATTGGGAAGTGTTTGGGGTAAGGAAAAAAAGGTGTCTGAACGCTCTTTTGGGTTACCTATCATGAATATTTTTAACCTGGAATATCACGCGTTTGTGGAGAGGGAGTGGGAGATGATCTCAGTAGTTTGGTCCTAGTAGGTTATTTATAAGTAAGTACTTTAAGTAAGTACTTTCAAGTAAGGACTTTTTTGAATCAGATCCATAGGGGTGTCCCAAAATGTGATGGGCGAGGGCGGCTTGCGTATATTCAAGTCGGCATGTGCAACGTACGTGTGAACCAGCTAGTCAATAATAAACTTAGACTTTTCAAAACCTAAAAAATGGTATTTTTCGATACTATATATTTTTTATGTAGTATTGTAATACTTCGTAGGCTTGATGCAAGAAGAATGAGAAGGCTTTGAAGTGAGATATAGATGTGATACATTTTTGGCCTTTCCTGGTACCCCTACAAGGCCGAGATGAGAAGGTTACAGTCCACGGGTCGTCAGGTGTCTACTACAAGTAGGTATATGCCATTTTGTTCAAAAACATAGTATGATACCACGATAAATATATTATACGTACTATATATTATAGTATGTTGGGCAACCCTAGATGTTCATCCGAAGTACCTATACGGAATGTGTGGCAGGGGCTTCACTACCAACATTCCAAATTGAGCCCTATCGCCTAACTCTTTAAACCTAAGTTGGAAGTACTCTCAGATATTTGCCACCTGTTGGACGAAGGGACGCTGGGAGTCAGAAGGCGGAGATCCTCTAATTTACCTTTAGTGGTCTTTCGCGATAGTAAATCACGTCCTCCGACCGACAGGAAGGTCAGAACCTATTGAATTACACTGCGGAATCAGGTATGCAGCAAAGTATGGTTCTTCCGGTTACCACGTCTCGTGTGAAGATTGGCTTTAATTGAAGTTTCAAAAAAAAACTATCCTACCGCTTAAAAACAAAAAATAATAATGATAAAATGAAAAATAAAAATAAAATAAATAAATAATCACCGAGGGAAAATAAAATAAATAAACAAATAATCTCCTTGGGAAAAAACGGACGGTAGACCTACGGTTCTACAGTCAGATCATTTAATAATTATTAATTTTACAGATGATTAGTTCATTATGGTTACTTAGTAATATTACTTTATAACTGAGCGTAATAAATCAGCTTTCCTTGACACTACAGAGGCTTAGGGATTATGAGATGCTGAGATAAAATGAGAGCATTCCAAAAAGTGGCTAACAATTTTCCTGCTATGAAAACTAAGGGAGTTACACTTCCCTAGTAACGCATTGGTTGTACGTGAAAATCAATAGAAACCCCCTCCGTGACGTGACGAAAACAAATGGAATCGTCCTGTTAATAATTATTAAATGATAATAATATAAAATAAATAAATAATCGCCGTGGGAATCACTGATGGCGCATAATACGGGTATAATTTGGCAAAGGGATACTAGCTGTACCCACCATCATGTAGATTTATGGAATGAAACGAGTGCACTACGAGTGTCTGTGGGTTAAGATCTTACAATTTGGCGACGAAATATCACGAGCGCTGTAAGAAGGAAGACGACGGCAGGGGGTATCTAGAGGTATGAGAAAAGAATGGAAGACCTGTGTTGCAATGAATGGATGTCAGTCCTGGCACTACGCGTCCTTTTATACCCAGGTCCTACCTCTATGCATGGTTTCTAGGTAGTTTGGAGCGAAAAACCAAACACTATGATGTGTAGACTAAAAACACTCATAGAACAACAAGCGGTTATAAGCCATGCATTCACAGTTATTGAAGCATTTTCGTATAATATAATATTATTATTATTACTTTATTTAGGTCCCTACCAAAGGGATTTAATGTTTGTATTACCTAAACGTTCCAATAAATATCACTTGATGACTATAATGGATAGACTCAGATAAGTTTGATGAATTTTGAGTTAAAGTAGAACATCGCTGTTTTTTATCTCAATTCTCAATCACGTTCGAAATGTATGATTTTTAAAAGAGTTTTTCAGAGAAACCACTTTCGTTTTGCATTAGCCACGTTTCTCTACTTCAACAACGATGATAGAATTGTGTGTTTTGATTCTCGAAAAACACCATCTAAATATCATACCCCCAGCCGAAACATGTTTTGAAAAATAAATATTAATTAAAATCCATGAAACTTCTAGTTTTACTTTAAAAAATCCTGAAGATTGTCGAATCCCAACAGCCTGAAGTAATTAGCTTTGAACGGTTTGGTCAGAATTCTGATTTCGTATTAACTTGGTAAGTACATTTTAGTTGGATTTTGAAAAAACGTCGTCTCAGATGTGAATAAGGTGGTGAAACAAATGTTATTATGATCGCAATAATGTCGAGGTTGACGAATACAGTCAATACAGCGTGGTTAAAAAACTGAAAACCAGCCATTTTTTGCTATTTCAATGAAAACTTTACATTTTGCGATCAGAGCTATTTTCGCCCGGACACCATGATGAAAATCTGGACTGTCCAGCCTAAAACCGGACACCTGGCAACCCTGCCTCTATGCGCGTGAGCTAACAACTTCTCGGTCGAAGAGGGTAGTAAGATTGAGCACGGGACGGGGATGGATGTTTTTCAAATCAGAACCCCTCCAATTATGGAAGTTTACGACACAATGTAGAGTAAATTATTGTGAGTTTTTTTTATACTAATGTCAGAATAGAAGAATTCGGGATATCACTCACTTTCTAACTTCTGAAAAATCGCCGAAAATGGAACTTAAACCGATTGATGTGGTTTTAATCCCACTTGACATAAAAATCAATCCTCTGAGTAAGATGTTTCAACTAGCGATTTACTTATAATGTTGATTATTACTATTCGCCCTATAGCTTGGTACTGAAGGGTTTATAGTAGGGATGAGTCGATTCCAGACACCGATTCTCGATACCACCGATTCTTAGGCATTGGTATCGGTATCGAGAATCGATCGCCTAAAGCCGATACCGATACCGCCCGGTGATGGGCGTTTTATTACACTACGGTACTATTGCAACCATCTAACAACGAAGATGGTTGTACCGTGCAACAGTTGTGTGAAGTTAGCAGTTGCGAAACATGAATTGTCCAAAACACAACTTACAATTATAACTTTGTTTACAAGTAGGCTTGTGTTATTTTGTTTGTGACAACAGAAGCATTAGACAAAGCTATGTTTTCCAAGTATAAAAGTCTAGAGCCAGTCTTATTTGGAAATACCTTACAGTTACCGACGAAAAACTAAAAAAACCAAGTCAGTATGCTTAACTTGTTTTATTCAGAAAGAAATCAATCCTAGGCAATAAAAGTTACCTATTAATTGATACTTGATATATAACAAAAAAAAAAAAAAAAACAAAAATTTGCAAATATATTGGGATCAATTTTTTGTAAGTATAAGTTATATGTTGTACAAAAAAATTTGAATATATTACTAGTTCAAGAGGAATTTTTGTTTTTCACCGACAGGTAAGTTAGGTATGCGCCGATGGTATCGGTATCGAGAATCGGGAATCGATTTTTTAGGTATCGGTATCGGGAATCGATAAATTTTGGTATCGACTCATCTCTAGTTTATAGGAAATGTTTTGTTGCAAATTAGATGTAGAATCAATCCCTGATTGAATGTACTTGAACCCTGTATTTGACCTGTTTGGCGATTGAAGTATGTATAAAGCAAAGAGCGTCTATCAGGATTCATGGAGGTTTTTCTAGCGTCCGAAATATTTTAAATGCTACGGTTTCTATTCATTTCCTTTATAGCTGTACGTGGGAGCCGAATGAAGAAAGGACGTGGCTCCACGAACAGTTGAAGAGAGGGGGAGGGGGTCCCCCCTGAAACACCTCATGAGGTTTTAATTTGAATTCCTGTGGAAGACCTTTGGATTCCTGGGATACCTCCGAGGTCGTCCTCCCGACCCTCTTATACGCCCTTCTCTTCTTCAGCTCGTCGTTCCTGTCCCGCTCTCACGCTTTTACCTAATAGACTTCTCTGCCTTTTGGTCCCTTTCGTGGGAGAGGTGGGTAGAAGTGGAGGGGACGAGAGCTATGAGGGTCTTCAAATTGAGGTTCGGCTCCTGGAGGACATCGAATGACGGATGCCACCGCGGTTAGTCGTGTTCCGGAAGATCCCACTTCCAGGAACTCTGGTCATCAACAAGGATGCGTAATGGGACTAATGAATATTAAATGTGAGAAAAATGATAGTTTTAGGACCAATTTCATGAACATAATTATTCAAGATTAATAGTGCCTAACAAACTAATTCTTCCTGAAAATATGATATGATCAAGCCGGCAACATAAACATGCTGATAACAACTTTGTTAGGCCTCAGGAATAATTAATAAAATTAATCCGGTCTGTCGGTAGGAGAAAGGTGATGGCAGACCGAAAGTTACGTCACAATGTTAACATTTCATTAAGTCATTTTAACATGGGCCACTTTCTGCGTGACTTACCCAACAATTAGTGCTAACGCAACAAATATCTCTGCTTCATCCAACATTAGATGTATTTTTCGTTCATCGACAATGCTGGTTTATTCACCCGTAAAAGCTTGACATTCACGTCACTGAAGTTGATTAGTTCAATAACCCAGATCTCGGATTAGTGTTTTCTTGACAAATGTAGGAGACTCCATTCTCCAGCATGTATAACTTGAGGTTTGATCTTTAGTGGAAATAATAGAGATCAACAGTAAAAGAAGTCATAAACGAATCAGTTAGTAATGCACACTTTTACGGAAAAATTAAAGGACCCTCCCTATGACTGGTTTGTGTATGATTTTTGAGAGAAAAGCGAATAGATCATGATTTTACTCTAATGTGCTGTGAGGAGCTACCCCACTCCACACTCACAATCATACTAGAGTACATATGAAATGATATCACTATCCCCCCCCCCTCTTCCCAGTTATTAAATTTTAATTTATTGAGAATGATTCTTTACCATATAGGTCTACTTCAACCATCATAGTAAATCAGTTTACAAAAATCAGAATCTCCAAAATCGGTTGACGATAGTGTCAATTGATTTTATTTCTCTCTCCAACAATCCTCTTCACGAAAATCCGCCGTCAAAAAATACCTGTTTTTTAGCACATTACAAGAAAAATAAAAAACAAATAAAAAATAAAAAACAAAAACTGAAAAAAACGAAAATATGTTATTTATTGGTGTAACTCTGAATGAGGTCAATCATGTTGAAGTTGGGCTTCAACACCTGAGGGATTAGATATGCATTGCCAAGACAACAGGTCCACTCGTTCCTGTATGAAAAAATATGTTTGCAGCGACAATTTCCAGGAGAGATGAAAATCAGCTCGTGAGGACAGAATTCTTCATCTATTTCAGTCTGGTGCTCCTGTTACATCACGAACTCTAGAAATTCTTATGGTTGTGGCGAGAACCTACACACCCAAAGGTGAATAAGTCTCAATGGAACGTCTGGACTTACCTGCCGAAAGTCAGGGTTCGAATTTCTAGACCAAGACTTTGACAATCTCTAACAGAACATATCAAATGAGACCCCAACCCTAAGCACAGCGTGCTGACCAGCGGATACAATTATGTATCTTCTTTTGTACTAATTAATTGCTATCGATGGATATCTTTCTGCGGTGAGGAGACCACCACATAGTGATACGAAGTCGATATAATGACGATAGTACGTAGGTACCAACGACATATCGTCTTCTCCTTAAATATCAAAAACTTGATCTACAATTCTACTATTAGACAACCTATCGCTTACAATTCACTTTTCTTCTTCAGTAAAGAAAATATGTACATTACGATGTCTAAAGAAATACTTTATTTTCTGGATACAAAGGTTGGGTAAGCATACAGATCCCCTCTTCACGCTCTCGATCTTCCAAGACTCACACGTAGAAAGTAAATGTCTTGAATTCTGAGAAAAAGTTGATGTGGGTAATTATGCGCCTGGTCCTGGTACCACCTCATTCAGATATGGGAATATGGCTATCACGTTTACTCCGTTAATAATCTCCTTGGAAAAGGATGAGCAGGCAAAACAGTCGTTAAGTCCTCACGTCCGCAAATGTTGACAAACCCTTCTCCAAGTCCCCTTTGTAGCTCGGAGCCGAGTGCCTCATTTCCATTGTGTACACATCCATCACTGCACAACGCGACATCTGTTGGACTTGATGGAAAGGACTTTAACACTCCCTACGTATCACCACCCTTCCCGCGCCTCTTTCCGTTTAGTTAACTAAAAGCCGATGTCACCCTGGGACCTTCCCGATGAGAGTCAATCGAGGATTACATGTTTATTCACGGCTCTTAACCACTGAAATGGATTTGTAATTGGTTTGGGTCTGGGCGTTGAGAAAACAGCGTTACAACGTTATTATCGCCACCTCCTAATGTTTACACACGCGATACCCCACCTAGTAGCTGTTATTACAAGCTAATGACACCTGTTCTTTGAAATTCATTGCGTTTTACTGAAATTAATCATCAATATAGCGTGCAATTATCAAGTATGGAACAAACAAGTTTTGAAAAAACTCAAAGAGAAAGGAAAATTTCACTATTCAAAATAAAAATTTAAGATGAGTCCATTCATGCAGTGTAGTGGATAATCATCCACTACATCATTATTATCGTTAGGGACTGTAACTAACATTAACTGTTTACGTTCTGCTAATTAAATTTACTTAATTTACTTTTTTGTTTGCGTTCTGTGACTAAACCTTTCTGTCTTTTACCAACATACTTTAGGGAGCTTAGGACTGCTCAAATTAGTCGAAATGCAGCATGATCATTTCAGCGAAATTTCATAATTTTTCGTAATATAGTTTCATCAAATTTTGGTAAAATTATATTATTTAACCAATTAATTAAATTAATTAATTAATTAATGTAACCAATTTCGAGTAATGCATTTAATTTTGTTAAACGCACAGTTTGTACTTTGATTGAATGACTCTATTTTATTGTTTGACTGTATCTTTAAGGTATTAATGATTATAACACTGATTAATTGTAACATTTTTGCTTTTGCAATATCCAAATTGAATACTGCAAATAGAGTAACTACTATGTATATATCGTTGAATTATGCACTTAGTCCAAGGGAAATGAATAATGAAGTCAGAAAACTTGATGATGAAAGCTGCCGAAAGGCGGTCTCTTTATTAATAGTATAATTTAAATACATCTATGGTAGAAAGTTGGAAAGAAAACGAAAATCTTCCAATTTTGAAAATACTCATTATGGTTTTCTAACTACTAGGTTGTTCCGGCGTTTCTAATATTTCCCAAAAATTACAAAGTTTGTACATAAACAAATATTATACTGATCGGTTTACTACCGTCGATTTTCAACAAGAGCATCATATTTTATTTTATAATAAAAAACTGTACGTTATGGTGGGCAATTTTGTAGCACATCGTTTTCATAGAACCTAGTCCACCTTCGAACGATCATTCTGTCAAAATGTTATTCGTAAATGGCCCATTGACATAAGCTGGCGGTTTGCGTGCCTAACGATTGCTCTCTCTTTTGTTTACCAACGTCAATTGTTGACATTTGCTGATCCAGCAGGAAATGGTTTTAACCAGTCACCTAACTTCCAATGAGAAAAAAAGGGGAAAAAAACAATAACCACCAATCTAATTAAATTTAATGATACTATCTAGCGAGACGATAATCTCGGAATGCCAAACAAGAATCGTTCGGCGACTATCTTTCTACTCGTGATCACGGCAAGTCGCCGAAATATTGAGATATTTCCCCTTTTATCAGAAGTTTTTGTCACTATATCTTTCTACTTTATCTATCATATATTTATATATATATATATATGTTCGTGTGTGTGTGTGTGTGTGTTTCCTACACAAGTTTTACAAGTTTTGAATCGTTGGCGCCTAGTGAAAGCTTATCACGGTTAGGCACTTTCAGAATGTACTGAGTTAAAGAAGTTTTGAGTGTTCAAAATCAAAACTCGCAGTCAAGCGGGACAAGTTTCGATTCAAAGTTTTAGTGTTTTACTTTTTTCCCGGTTTTGTGCTGTGAGGCGTTCCCTAAACCACGTTTCAAGCTGAAACTGGTCCGGATCGTTTCAAAGAATTGCGAGAAAAGAGTCGAACATTGTTTTTGCATTCTGTTGTAGTATACCATGCATTATTTCAAACATATAATATGTTTCTAAAAATGGCTTACCAAAATTTATTACATATTGGTCGGTCGAATTGGTTCCTAAATGTTTGTTGCTGAAATTTGCTGTTAGAGTTTGTTCACCAAATTATACTACTGAAATTTTTTAATGTATTTTGTGGTGGATAGGGAGGGTGGAGTGTAGGATCCTCATTAAACTGTCGGATCGATGCGCTCTGGTAAATGAAGCGAAAATGGCTTATTGTTTTGGAAAGAGAAGATGAACTGTTTATATGTTTATATTTCAAGCTATCCATAAAAGTCAATTATGTAGTTGTAAATGATTTTTTTTCCAAATTCGTTACAACGGATGTACATAATTGATTGGGTAGGCAGATGTCGTCCCTTTCGTGCCAAACCTTGAATTTGCAAAATCACAGTTTTGAGAAAACGACGAAAACAGTTTCCGATTTTTAATGCTATTTAAATTACGTAGTTTTAAATTTAAATTCATTCTACTTTCACTTTCCAGTCCAATATGCATTGCTAATTAATAGGAAATTATTCCCGTACTTGACAACCCGCCTCCCTTCATTTTAGAGCACATTCATGGTTTTGACATTGTAGTAACTAAAAAATTACTTTCATGGTTTTGGCCAATCAATTTGCAGCTGGATACTGTATTTTGACATTCAAGAAACCATTTTTCAACGTAGTTTAGGGTTCCTACCTATATTTTACTCTAAAACTACAATCTTTTGGTTGTTATACAAATCAGTAGGGTAGGCTGTATTGAATATTTGAAGGATACATTAGTGTGCTGTTTAGTTTTCGTGGTATGAAATGTGATATTTCACAACAATTATTTTGATACCACAACAGAAATAAACATCAGTAGCTTAAACAACAAACTTGTGAAAACCATTTTTACCTTTAATTACAAAAAATAGATTTTAATATTATAATAAAATGAATACAAATTGATACCGGATAGAAAATGTGTATTTTTGAGGTTTTGAATACTTTACTTTAAATACGAGTTTCGTTCTAATCATTTGATGTAATGCTGATTGTACTACCTAGTTATTTTCCTTGTAACTGTAAAAAGCTTCGAATGTGTTACAATACCGCTGTGTGTTTGCTGTTGTGTTGTGTTGCTATGCTTTGATGTGTTGTTTGAATGTGCTTTGTGTGTTTGAATGTGTTGCTTTGCCTTGTGTTTGTGTGTGCTTTGTTGTGTCTTCATAAACTTATTGGTTTTGTATACCTAAACTGAGAATGGAGTGAATCCAAGAAAAATGATTGTGTATTACAGGAAAAACTGAAAATGTTTACCCTACTTATACGAGTGGAAAACTGTAAAAGTCATCAGTTTTGGAATGACGATATTTTGTAATTTTGGAAACATTTGATTTTGGGATTTTCAACGCTTATAATATCGAAATAAAATACTATACGTGATATGGAGTAGTATCTGATATATTTCAAGAGCGCTCAATGTGTGGTATTCCGTGATATTAGAGGTTACAGACATGATATTTTCGATGACCAATTTTAATCATATAGAGCAGGTTTTTTGGACGAAGTTAATAGTCAAATTAAACGGCGTTAGTCCCTCATTCAGAATATTTATGACCTTTTTTCGTTTTATTGCCTTTTAAAATGACAAATTTGAATTTAAAGTGGACACGAGTATTCGTGTGTGTACAGTGACGCGAGTACTGAAGGGTTAAAACAGTGTGGCACAATCATCACTTCGTAAATAGGATAAACATTGGGAAGCATCATGCTAAAAAGATGAATGTGGTAGGTATATTCATCATTTTGTAACCAAGACTACCCGACTGGAATTTTGTGCCAAAATCATGAATATGCGTTTTGCCCCTTATTCATGGTTTTGGCAAAAACAGTAACTTGTAAAACACATTCATGGACCGAATTCATTGCCATTATTCATCAAAATAGTTACCACTTCAGTTCAGTGGTATTTTTATAATGTACAGGAGCCCAATAGCTATGAAAGTTAACGACAACCCCAAAATTCAATTTTCATCACATTCGTGGTATTGGCATGAAAGGGACGATGTGATTAATTAATCACATGATAATTACGTAAAATTTTGAATCTTAATTAATTGCCCCATTGGTTTACTGCTAATACTCGTTGAAGGGAAATAACACGAAATTATACTTGAAAGTTAGTTAATTTTTTGGGGTATCTTCACTAATCAGTTGGGTGAAGGGGGGATCTTCACTACTCTGTTGGGTAAACTTGATTGCTTCTTTATAGTCGTAAAATATATTTTACGTATGACGTGACTAAGGGTGACGAGAGGGAAGAGGATGCTCACTAACTATCTGGTTAAATTTTATTGCTTTTTTGTAGTCATGAAATATCGTTGACGCATGTTCTTTATTCATAAAATAATTTGGTATTTTCTCTATTGATTCATTCACATCTCTGATACCCCATTTAAGATCACCGGCAACGAAGAAGCAAAGCGTCGCTGTTCGGTTTAAATAGCTTATCTCTAATTGGGAGGCTGTTAACATAGTTCACACTGGAAAGTTGTAACACTTGGTGTTTAGGAGGGCAAGGGGGCGCCGCGTGTTCTTAAGTGTCTTCCCGGATTACTTGGTTCTACGAACTGAAACAGGATATAGTTAGCAGCGTTTGGGGACCCTTTTACCCGCTTCGGCCCGCAGCTCTGTTAGGTGAATAACGGCTATGTACCGCTTGGATTGTGAATCAGTTTCTGCTACAATGGGCTTACTAATTTTGGAGTCATTGGTCCGAGCAAATGGAAGCGAGTTCAAATAGAGGAACGCGAGCGTTATTACCGTGCACAACTTTCTATCTGATTGGTGACAAATAAACGTGAGATAAAAACATATAGCTATATGAAATGCAATATATACCATTTTTACGATCGAGTGGGTATTTATGTTGTGGTTGCACGCATCATCAACAATACGGACCAATACTCACGTTGGGAGGACATTACAGTTTTTACAACGACCCCAAATGCTGATGACAGCCTTTTTTTTCTTGTTTTTTTCTTTTTACTTTGATAGTAATTATTAAAAAACTCAACCGTTTGAGAAAAAATAAAAAAATAAATAGCAACCCGGTCTATGACGACGATTTTGACTGTAAAGTATACATTAGTTGCCTTCATGTGTTTGAATGCATGCAAGTAAGTCTGAGAAAACATTCCAACCCCACTCGATCCACGTTGGGGACTTGATCACCTTTGCCCCAAGCCATGTGGTCCCTGGTGGAGCACAAGCTCGGGTTCCCAAGACTTGTCTGAAACCACATCAGCTGCGGATCCCTCACACATTCTTACTGCCAAAACTAACTTACCACTTAGTTTACGGAACGTTTACTGCAGGGAAGCTACTTGAATTATACCGTGAAGTTCGCTCAGCAGTGCGATCTTTCTTACGATTTTCACCTAGAGTCCAAAGATCTCTCTCTCTCTCTCTCCCTCCCTCTTTCTTTCGCTCAATCTACCAGCACAAGCATGGCTTTGTGGTTTTGAGGTGGGAGGTCCCTTATGCTGCCACTTACGACGACTTGGTCACTGACTTTAATCCTGTGAATTTCATCAAAATCGCTCGATCATTTTCGGGAAAATATCCAACTTAACGGACCTACTCATATTCCAATTTTTATGGGATCCAATATATGTTTAAAAAGTTAATTTTTTCAGAATGACTATCTACTGAACTCAAGAACCCCGATACCAAAAATTTGTGTTTCTTACAAATGTCACCTTTTTCTATATCAGGCAGCAAGTCCTGACAAAAATCCATGAATTTCAAAGCGAAAAAAAAGAAAAAAAAAAGCGGCAGGCCGCTCGTACTATCTCTATTATGAGAGAAGAGCTATGAGCATTGAAAATTTCTCACTAATTTCAATGTTTTTTATTGTTTTAAATAAAATAATAATTAGAAAACATGAAATCGGTAATTATTGACACACAATTACTGAATTTGCTGTAAGCCAGTCTCGATGATGCCCAATTCTTCCACGAATATGAATTCACAGGTTGGTAGGTAATTTTCTGTTATGGTGCGCGTCTACAATGACTATAACCAAGAATAACTTCTCAACCAAGTGACAAAAAAACAAGCGGCATTGTTTAATATATCCATTCATAACACAAATAAATATAAAACTACGACATGAATAGAAGAACAAGTACGAAAGAAATGCGTGATAAATCGAGAGCTTTCCAACGAGTGGAGAACGATTTTTGTCCGGTGAAAACTAAAGAAGTTTCATTTCCCCAGCAACGGCTTGGTTGTACGTGAAAATCAAAAGAAAACAACACCTAACTTGTTTATAGGTTGCGTGACGTTTTTTCTCTGTGTAACAAAATTTCTGGTTGACCCGTCGACTAAGACATTTTCAATGTCAAAACGTTTTAGACCTTGGATTTTGTATGTAGGAAAACGTTACGAAATTTTGTCATAAAATTAGCTTGAACGAAAGCAGTGATTTTCAGTAAACGAAGCCCCTGGTTGACTTGCGAAATCCCCAGTTTCGGAACCATGAAAAAATTTTACCACTTCTTGAAAGCTCTTGATTTTTCACCTAGTTGCTATATACCTTTCCAGTCCTCCTGCCCCATAAAATCATCTTTCCCATTTTCAGAAATATTTATGAAGATTGATTATAATTTTTTCTCTACCGTAGTTAAAAATCATAATTCTAGAACCTAAAATTCAAAGCGACCAACCTAATCATCAGAGTACCAACAAGTTTTGAGGTCAAAGCATACATATTTATAATTTGTTACTTACGCTTTAACTTTTCTTTTTTAGGCCCCCCTCTTTACCCCTCCCACTGACCTTTGAGTCAAATAAGGATGGTAACAGGAGTAACACTATGGGAATAGACGTGCGGTTGAGAGAAATATTAGCCTGCGACAGTGAGGCGACACGAGGTCAATAAAGGTGAGACTCAGACGAGTGTAAACAACCGTATAAAAGGGACGTTATTTGGTACCAGTTCCTCTGGGAAGAAATCCCGACTGAGGTCGTTTCTCGCAGTATATATAAAGGAGGTGATGGTAACGCCAGCGTAAAACCGGGCAGTAAAACTGGGAAACGAGCAAATTTCCGTGGTATAAAATATGGGCGTGTGGACAACTCCTTGATCCTTTTGTGAAACTTACACGCTACCGTTCAACACGTGTTGATGACGAAAGGGGGAACAATCAACAGGTAAGGCTGAAAGCAATGTTTAACTGGAATCTCTGTATTTTCGAAATCAAACTCATAATGCCAGTAGTTACGGTATAGAAACCAGTGACTAAACCTATTTGGACTTATAGCTGCCCCTTGTGGGCACCAAGAAGACCAACCTGAATATCATTCAAACAGCACAGATCAAAATACCCAGGAGTATAGTTGATGCTCCCTGGTATATCAGAACGGATGAATTAAAAGTCAAGATGGTAGAAGTCATTAAAAATTTTGCAACGGAGTACGAAATCAGTCTCCACAAACACTCATAAATGTCAAAGCACTGAATATTCCTGGACAAGAGTGGAGATTTGCGGAGACTAGAAACGACAAAACGTCTGGACCAAGTCACAGAACACTGAAGTTATGGGATGAGTGGTAGTAGGTAGGTATTGCATTTGACTCGTAGAGTACATACGACTGTTACATGACCGACTATGTACAAGTGGATGCGACACATGGAGTTCGGCTTAACTTGACAGAGTACATGTACATGTGAGACATATAATTCACGACTAGAACTGACAGACTACAACTGCATGTGACACGCAGAGTACAGAAGACTAGACCTGACAAACTACAAGTGGATGTGACAAATGCATGCAGTACGACAGAAAACAATTCAATCATGGCTGGTGACCCGGCGGATGTTGGTTGGGAAGTACAATGCCCCATATGATGTAAAAAAAAAGTCCAGTCATGCAGCATGACCCCATGAGCGAATTTTTGAAGAAATCTTCGACATTTCAGTCGCTATTGATCGTGTAGAGAAATTTTAGGTTATGATTTTGATAGACAAACATGGAATCAAATTATTAAAAATAATTAGGAGGTACTCATACTTTATTATTATTAAACTAATCTTGTAAATTTAAAGACGCATGGTTCTAGGATTGGTTATACAGGGATACTTCCATAAGAGTAGTTCAATCTGAATTTGGACAACGTTTCATGCAAATATTACCGATTTTTACAACTAGCGAACGGCATTATTTCGATTTTTGACTGATTTTTCAACTTTGAAATTTTTGAAAACTTGATACATATTCTTATAGGAAATTTTACGCTGATTCCGAATATACCACATGTTAGTATGCTGAAAAAATTATTTCGCACAACAAATCGCAAAAAACAGGCTATTTTGAAATTTTTTACTACATTTTTGAAAATGTCAACCCGAAGATGTAATCCGATCATGCTGGCCAACGAACTTGAACTTTCGTTTTGTGTCCTTAACATTTTAAAATTTGTTTGAAGTTTCTAGCACGATTCTACGGACAGTTATCGTCTGGAATGACACATACATATATACATACATACATACATATATACATACATACATAAAAAAATGCGTTAAAGTTCAGAATATGATTCAGAATAACCTGAAACGGATTTCTGCATAAAAGTTTTTCAAAAATTCATATTCTACAAATTTTGAGGCGAGAACAATAGCTTAATTTTCTTCAAAAATTCGCTAAAACGCAAAGGATTGAGATAAGCATAGTAGAGAATTGTTATAGCTAGATTGGATTGCAGAACTAGTGTACCGAGCGCATTACTAAATAAAATTACTAACCCTGTACAGCTAAATTTGGTTAGGTAATATGAAAATTAAAGGTACTACAAATTACAAGCCTTATCGCTCATTGAAAGGGTGTTCTATAAAACATATATCGGTGACTAACTCAGGTCATTAATAAAATATTGATGAATGCGGTCTCGATTCGGAATTTGGAATAGGTAACTCAACAACGCCCACTAAAAGTCAATTGTATTGTTCGAATTGAATGATGCGGCAAACTGAGATTTACGGAATACGGCAGGCGGAAGAGGCAAAAACACCCATATATTTGTTCTACCCCACCGTTTTATCCACAGTTCTTTGTTTGCAAAACTCCCGCAGTAATAGCCGAAGGGATCGCTGGTTATTCCTCGTTTAATGGCTGTGGAGCCTACCTCCCGAAAAACGCGCGGAATTGGCCAAGGCGAAAACTGCGGTTGAGAGGGGAGGCAAAAGGCCTTCGTGAAACTCATAATGACGGATATATCACCCTACGTGGGCCTCGATCTCCGTCCAAAATGACATTCAAATCGAATTTCACGCATCATTTACCCATCTAGACCTTTCTATCAGGTTTCCCTCCCTTCTGCAGCATCGGGAAGGAATAGGGGGAAGCTTTTACATCCCTTCTTAATGAACGTTCATGAATCTTGATGACGACCCTCCTAAACCGTTTCCTGTCAAGTGTCGGAATTCATTACTCAGCGGTCCTTCAAACATTTTTTCCTTTTTTTTACGTCCCAGCTGACCTTCCTTATACTCGTGCTTCCTACACTCAAAGGACATTTTGTTATGGTAAATATCGAGGTCAATACACACCGCATCTGCCCGGAGCTTTTAGCGCAGATGTTCGTTCTGTCGTGGGACGGATAAGTTGATCCATCAATTATGTATAGCGACGGTATCAATTTTTCAAACTGAATGGAAGCTGTCAATGTTTTTTGAGGGTAGTCGAGTAATTTACTCGAATGGAATTTCATACGGTTTAATTAAATTAACGATCAAGTTAGTGAAATAACATCTTTCCTTATGGGAGCGACTCTCAGTGCTTAAAGTATTAGAAAAAAATTAAAAATCTATTATCAATTTTCCAGAACAAACAATAAACGCAGAAAATGTATTACATAAAGGTTTATTATTTATTTACTAATAGATCTTCTACACTTATCAATGGTCTACTATTATGAAACGCAATCTATAATACAATAGGTATCTAATCTCGACGCATTACGCCTAGAAAAGGTATTTACGCTTTTTTAGTAAATGTTAATAAACAAAACAATTTATGGCAAAGTCATCTTCCCATGCTGTAGGAAGGGTTGCATGGACACTATTGATTTAAAACTATGTTTGCTCTTTCACAGATAAAATCTTCTCTCACAATAAAGTAATGTAGATCACTAGGTCGATTATAAAACAAGTCAGCCTCTGGAGACCGACCCTCAGCTGATTATGTGGTTTTCCATACCTCATAACATTCTATTCCAAAGGCTCTCTAATTCAAATTTCAGCATTGAAAGTTGACTAGGACAGAAATTGGCCTGTGAAGTTCATCAGTTCGTCTCCATACTTCGTAATTATATTTTGCGTGCCCCAAAGGCGATCCATTTCAAACTTCATCACTGTAGATCGATTAAGTTAGAAATTGGCCTCATCGGCCCTTCAGCTGATCATTGCACCTGCGTACCATCATAATTGTGTTTCAGGTGCCACAACGGAAAACCGTATTAATTCATTAATGAAAAAAGCTCAATAATGAAAAAATTTCCTCAGCTTATTTAGAGCCCACCCATCCATACGTTATAATTCCATCCAAGATATACCAATGGAGCTACATTTCAAATTTCAGCACCTTAGGTTGATTAGGAAAGAAATTAGAAACACAGGTCTCACCTTTGTAGCCAATTTGCGTAACACACTTCAGTGGCGTTCGGGCGAAACAAAAACCTTTTTATCAATACTCCTACGTAGATTTTGGCACCTATCGAGAGAAAATTATTGAAATTAAATAAAACCTCTCCACTACACCAGTCCTTCAGATCTATGTACGTCGAAAATGACTTAGGCACCCACCAACTAGAAATTTACGTGATAAAATATATCACCTTCCTACGCTTCACTAGTCCATCTATTGGTAACAAGAGTTATAAAAAATTAAGTTCTGTGAATTCCATCTGAGACCTGCTGCTATGACCGTCGGAAATTATTCGGCAAGTTGTACTATGTCTGAATCGGCTGATACGATCTTCGTAGTTTATAAGGCGATTTTACAATGTCCCACCAGTTATGATTTTGCTCTCATGTTATTGATTTTTTCCTTGCCAAAGTTCTGTAATATTCATCTGCAAAAATCTGTTTCAAGAAATGAAATTATGAGCAGTAAATTGGACATGCAGAAATGAACAAGAAGGATCGTCCACGATCCTTCTGTTCGTATAATAGAGGTGGTGAACCTACGCTTGGTTTTGAATAATCGAAATGAAATTCTCATCGAGGGAGGGTTCCAGATCGCATTTATATTTTAATGAGCAATTATGATGATGGGATAAAACGAACGGGGCGGTAACGAAGTGTTGACGACTGGGTCTGCAATTAATTGTTGTGTCAACGGCGCGGAAGTCAGAGTGAGAAGAGAGGGAGGTCCAACCTGTCTCCGACCGGCAGTTTATCACGTCCAAGAGGTTTTCGAACTGTAGGGCCTCGGGAAAGGTCATTAATGCACACAAAGAAGGTTTGTTCCCATGAGGTAACACTTCTACTGGAAGTCTACGGAAGGGTTGGTCACTGATGGAGGTAACTAGTTGCCGTTGGAATGGGATTGCACACAAGTGGATTTCAGTTCTGTGTGGATAAACACCAATAACCAATACAGAGAAGGGCGCACAGATGAAATAAACAGTCAAACAGAGTCGGAATATGATGAGTACCACAGTTATATCAGCATGTAACAAGATAGGCCAAGGCACTATGGGCAAAGTAGCGGAATAAAAACTATAGGCAGGAGCCCTTAGTCATAGTCCCTCACATTCCCACTGTGAGCCGTCAGTGCTAACAAAGCATTACTTCCCTCACCCCTGCATCAAGATCGATCGAGTCAGCAATATGTGCCATCTTGCGATATGCAGATAGCGTACCTAGGAGCAGCAGCTAACAACAGATCCCAGGATCTTGGAATATAAACGCAGAAGTATTGGCTCCCTAGGTTCTGTTGTGAGAGGAAATGAAGAAGGCATAGTGGTGGACCCACCAAGGCGAGGCGAGATTCATGCGCTCATCCAGTACCTTATGTACAACAAATCCCCAAGGGTTAGAAGTATACCTGCCGACCTTTTAAAATATGGTGGAGAGGCGATATGGGATGAGGCGTGTAAGCTAGTCCTGGAAGTATGGAATGATGAAAGGATGCCAGATGAATGGAATATTGCTGGCTTCTGCCCGATCTTTAAAAAAGGCAATAGCATGTACTGTAAGAGCTACAGAGGGATTACGTTAATGTGCTCTGCTTATAAAATACTAACAAGCTGGCTGAACAAGACACTTTTACCTTAGAGTAGAAGGTAGGCGAGTATCCGAGTCGTTCCCGCCAAGACCGATCAACTCTTGACCGTAATATACTCATTAAGATAAATAATTGAGAAAACGTATGAGCACAATGTCGATCTCTATCACATTTCCATCGATTTCCAGCAAGCATATATGACAGCGTCATAAAACAGCAGCTCTACGAGGATCTGAAAACACTCGCAAAACCTGATAAGCTGATACGCATGGTTAGTTTAACCATGGAACATTCCGTGTGCCGAGTGAAAGTCTCCCTGGCAGACAGTTTTCCAGTAACAACGGGTCTAAGGCAAGGAGATCCTCAGGTGATCACCCTCTTTAATTTTGTTAAGGAAAGTATAATGAGAAACAACCCAGTGAGTATAACCCAGGAGGAACCATGTATTCCCGCCTGATACACCACTTCGCATATGCTGATTATGTAGACATGATGGCAAGAACAGTACCTGCACTGTCAGGAGCGTTTGAAGAGTTTGAGTGGGTGGCGAAAGTAAGAGGGCTAATAATTAATGAAACGAAAACGGTTTATACCTCGAAAAGAGCAACACCATACTTCAACATTCTAAATCACGAATTTCCAACCTGTAGCCAGTTCAAGTATTTAGGCACAGTGTTAACTGAAGACAATGATGTCACTGCAGAAATATAAGCACGCATTGCGGCAGGAAATAGATGATTCTGGGCCATACAGGAAGCGTTGAAGTTCAGGGGGCTATACCAAAGATCGATCGTCTTTCGTGATTTGCAAAACAATAATACGACCGGTGGTGACATACAACAGCGAATCCGGGGTTCTAACTGCCGCACTTGAGCAGTTAGTTGCTAAACTGTTGGGAACGGAAGGTTCTGCGCAAAATCATTGGACCAGTGTACGAGAATGGGAGGTGGAAAATTACGATCTGAGACACCTCTATGCGCGGGTTTGGTCACTTTTATCAAGAAAGGAAGGTTGCGATGGCTCTCATGTTGAGAAAATGTTTCCAGAGAGATGTCCCCGTTGATTACTATGTGGGGCGCCAGGAGGACGGGGACGGAGAGGAAGACCTAGGAATTGTTAGCTTGACAATGTAAAAGAGGACCTCTGTAGGCTTGGAGTTCGGAGATGGAGAGAGATCGGAGGGAATGGTCTACTGCTGATGAGAGGGCCTTGGTTCTACAGGAACCGTGGCGCCAAATATCAATAATAGTAATATTAGCAGGTATTTGGTGTTGGCTTCAGCGTTTATTTGAGTGGTAGAAGAAGAATAAGGGAGGAGATTGCTTCTCCTTCACCTTCTTGTTACAAGTAATCAATGCCAACTGTTCATTACTTTCCTCATCACAGCATCAAGATCGGTTATCTTTGACACCTTTATGTGACGAGATAGTGATAGTGTGATTAGGGACAGCAGCACGTAGTGGCTACCTGTATCCAGATAGGTAAAGTCAGTAGCAGGTACAAGGATCGGCTTCAGCTTTTATATGAGTAGTAGAAGAAGAACTAGGAATGAGTTCCTTAGTCATAGTCTTTCACCTTCCGACTTTAAGCCTTCCGTGCCAACAAACCATTGTACTTCCTTCACCCCTGCATCAAGATCGATCCATTCAGTGATATGCGTCACCTTCTGATAAACAGATAGCGTACCTAAAGATAAAAGCAAGCAACAGGTACCAGGAACTAGGAAGATATAGGCAGCAGCAGGTATTGTGGTTTGCTTCAGCATCTATTTGAGTAGTACAATAATGAGGGAGGAAATTCTCACGTTGCAAGTCATCAATGCCATCGATTAATTACATTCCTCATACAGCATCAATATCGATTAGTTCGTGATCTTTGCAATCTTTTTGTTAGGAGATAACGTGCCTAGGGACAGCAGCAAGCAACAGCTACCTGGACCTATACACCAATAGGTATCAGGGTTGGTTTCTGCTTCTATTTGAGCATGGGAAGTAGTACATGGAAAGAAATTCCTATTCCCTTGCTGTCTCACTGCCAACCATCAGTGCTAACGATCAAATTCTTCCCTCATCCTGACATCAAGATCAATCCTGTTAGCGACCTTTTTGTTCACCGATTTATGAGGATATTGGGTGTAGAGATAGCGGTAAGCAAGGCACCGGCAGAGATCTACAGAGAAGTTTTGAGCCTTTTTTTACACTTTTTTATTGACGCAAAACTCCTTCATCACACAGCACTTTTATAACCATACAAAACCCCACCCACCGGGAGGTAAAATTATTGATTTAAAAAAAAAAAAAAAAAAAAAATAGAAGAAAAAAAAGTAACTCCGGTACTAGGTACCAAAACACAGCTGCTTTCAAACTTTGTTAAAATGTGAAAAAACGTCCAAAATGCAATGGAAAAAACTCGAGAAAAATATGTTTTTCTTATTTTTATGAAAACTGTATTATCTCAGTAACCACTATTTTAGGGACCCCGAGGTAGGTTTCGGTCGATTCAAAATATCAAAAATCTATAGGAAATAAGACCGTTGTACACTCTTTCAATACAATAACTGGGAAAATGTTCAAATTGGACTAAAAATGGGAAAAAATTGAATAATTTCTCGAAATCCCAGGTGGAAAAAACCGGTTCTGGATTCGTGTGCAACACACAGAAAAACCCCTTAGGTTTGATATAGAGATCTTAACGATTCATAACTTTTATGAAACCTTAAGTGTTTTCATGTGACGTCGCGCAAGTTCTGGCATGGTGCATGTCACAAGTGAGGTTTTAAGTTTGAAGTTTTTTTTTAAATTAATTTTTTTATTATTATTATTATTTTTTTTTTCATTGTTTTAATACATGGTACCACTGGTTTTTAGATATTTCAATTACAAAGTGATGAAGGCGGAAAAGTGATACTGGCTTACCCAAATTGTTGCTTTTCCCACTACTCATGGCGGCACCCAACAGTTTCCGTAAAAATCGTTTCCAAGGGAAAATCGGATACTATTTTCACAGAGTCTTGATTATGGAATGATGAAAAATACATATTATCATGATTCCTGAAGTTCAAAAAGGTTTTTGTTATTCCTAATAATTGCCGTTTTTGAGATAGGGTATGATATGGTAGAACTTGAACGACATCGAACGGCTTCATAACCAACTACAGGCACGTAGCCAGGATTTTGCCTAGGGGGGGGGGGGGGGGTCCAGAACCCCCCCCCCCCCCCCTCTTATACAAGATAACTTTTTCAAATTTCCAATCTCGTGGAAAATGAAGTAATCAATATAGGTAGGTAAGGGGGTGCAAGAGAGCGGGTAATACATCTATATTTTTAAATCGTCCGATTTCGAAAATTCCTCTTTTGGTTGGTTTTTATTGTTGCTCCAGCTATCAAAACTATTACATTTTTTTCTAAAAAAAAAAAAAATTAAATAAAAAAAATAATAGTAATGACAAAAGAACTTCTTTTGAAGTAAAACTGTTTCTATTTAACTCTTGGAGAAAAATACATTGAATATTATAAAATTGACCCGAAATTAGTCATAGATGAAACCCAGTCCAAAAAAAAAAAAAAAAAAAAAAAGGATTAAAATCACTCTCTTCTTTGGGAAACTCAACCAAATCGGGGTCGATGTCTTCAGTTTGGTTGCAACATGGAAGATTATCGTAGAAGGGGTGGAAGATGTTTAATCAACGGGAGCAATGAAAGAAGGTCTTTTTTTTCTCAGCGCTAATCTTGCAGGGATGGGGAAGTCGATGAAGATCAACATGATTACCCGCGGCTACAAAGATTGTCAAATTCAGCCGATCTCATAACAGGGTGCTTTTGTATAGGATTTGGCCAAATATCTTTGAGGTGTATTTTAACCATGATATCTTGAGCCACATAACCTTCTCTTTTTTCTCATTGACTTTCCTATGGACCAGGGCCGTTTTCGACAGTCCGGCGAAGTCGTAAAAATCATCCCCAGACGTTTCTATGACGTTGAATATCGGTCCGCAAGATCGTACAAGTTGGAACCAATCGTGGGGGTGATAAATCGGGAGGTCAGATTTATTTTTCTGCCTTCCGATGACAGAGTGATCTTGGTCAGCCTCCAAATTGGTATGGCCGGAAACCATGAACTTTTGCTCGACTATTTGCAAGTGAGGGAGCTGCTGCATGGCGTTGGTGAACATGGCTGCGACGTGTGAATTCCTGTTTTGTCTGGCACATGTATCCGAGTAATAAATTATGTGCGTTCCATGGTCTGGTAAGGATTTCAACTCTTTAAAGATGCATGAAGCTATCTGGTTTTCACCCCTCCAGGAAATAGCTTCGTGCCACATGAAACAATCAACTTCTTATGTTGCGTCGTCGTGAATAGTTAGATTGAAAGTCCAAAACTGTCTCTTATAAAACGCCGTTTCTCATCTGGTAACAACAACATAAGTCGACTTATGTACTTCTTCGCGATTATTTTTTTGTCCAAATGACTTACCTATGTCATTGAGACCACTGCGCCCTGGCGCTTTTTAAGGGGAAGTTCGGATGTGGGGGGTGGTATCAAAATGTGCGCTATGACCAGGCCTTCCACATACCGTTAAAAACGAAAAAAATGGTTTTTTGGACGAGTGGTTTTTCGCTGTAGCCAGAGAATTTTAGCCGAGAGCTGGACGAAAAGAGAAAGGCGATTTCAAAAAGCCATCTAAATCCTAAGGCAAGGCTTACAAGGGTCGTTCAGGTATAGAGTTAGAAGCGTTGATCTGTCTTTAAGGTCGTATACCTGACCCATGTCCGTGTACCGAAATATCTAACTTCTAATCCCCGGAACCTCTACGTATTGGAGCTATTAGCAGAACCTATGAGGATAATAAAAATAATTTCTGAAAAATTTCACATCAGACGAATATTCTCTGTTGGTAGTTCGTGGTGGTGAAATGATAGACACTACCCTAACCATGAATAATTTTTAAATTCATCAACAAATTTCGGGGGGGGGGGGTCCGGATCCCATGGACCCCCCCCCCCCTCTGGCTACGTGCCTGACCAACTAAATGTTGTGAACATTTTGGGCTGAATCTTGTTCGAAGTGGTTTCTAAAGGATTTGGTAGTGTAGAATCCAATGACGCACTCAGTTTTGAGGAAAAACCCCACCTTCTCAGTGAAAAAGAAGGTTTAATGTTCGCTGTACTTGGGAAAAACACCGTCATCGGCAGCGCGTGTTGGGAAGAACCCCGCCATTGCAGTTTAAAAGGCTCCCACCCAACGCCAACTCGACGTGCGCTGCCCCTTCTCTTATCACAACGGTGTTACACAGTATTTTATGAGCTCCGAATATCCATTGTTCTAACTTGGAATTGGCGTTTCGCGTTTAATTGTGGTGAAAATGGACAGTGATGATTCAAAGTTGAGTGATAGTGGTGATGAAAAGAAGCCTTCAACCAGCAAGAAGCGAAAGAAACCGTAGAGTAAGGGATGCTATGTCTGATTAGTGTGCTGCCGGTGATGCGAAGAGGAAAAAAAGAGGATGAAAATAAGTACAACACAGCTTCCTTTGTTTACCGAGTTCTTGTACTAACTGATGATGGTGTTGCCCGTGATGTTAGAGTGTGCTTGAAAGCTTTCATGAGCATGCATGGTATATCAGAAGACAAAGTGAGATACATAAGAAAATCTCATGTTGAAACCGGAAAAACACCTACGGATCAGCGTGGCAAGCATTCAAACAGACCCCACAAGCTAACAGAAGATACGAAGGGGAAAATGCACACATTTTTAAATTCATTAATAGGGAGAAAATCACACTATTCTCTGAAGAAAACTAAACATTGTGGAAGGGAAATTGTTGTGTAAACACTCATTTTGTGGATATTGGAGTACACTTTTGCATTCTTTAAAAAACCTACCTATTTTCTTCTCCCCATCGTTGGGTTTAGGGGTAAAAGAGGCTTGAAATTCGCATGTTAATACGAAATTTTGATTACAATATGATTTAATATTCCGAAAAATGTATATCCAGGAAACATATAGTGAAATCTGCATAGTTGATGGTTCAGATACAACTTTTTTTTTTTTTTTTTTTTAACATCGAATCATGTTTTAGCGACGGATCCCCCGCCGAAAAGTGAGACTATAAAGTGAGATGAAAGTAGCGCCAATAATTGTGATGATTTCCGCTTACAACCGAGTCGTTGCTAGGGATATGATACTTCGTCGTTTTTCATCCAACAAAATTCGTTGACCATTCGTTCGAAAGCTCTCGATTTATCCAACCATACTATATTAACTACTGCGAAGTGCGTGGCCAACAAGCTGAGTTATGAGCATGGTTATATGAATAATTGTTTACACACAGGTGATCATTCTCAATTATTGATATTGTGAACATGATTGCAACCGCTTGTTAATTTCTGATGATTTCATTGAGCTGGTGTTTTGATTATGTGATTCATAGCAGGTGATCCGAATATTGCGAGAACGGTTTGATTTGTGAAGCGGTGGTTAAATAATTTTAATAGGTAATTTCTATACTTTACACTATAGGAAGCTGTAATTTCGTATGTAGCCTCTTTCTATAATAAAGTGAATGTTTACTCGCGAGTTTCTATTAGGAGATCATCATCTCACAAGAGCTCAATCGCCGTGATCATTTCTATAATAAAGTGAATGTTTACTCGCGAGTTTTGTATTTTTAAATCATTTTTGAAGTCTCCATTGGTTGGTAAACTTTAAAATTTATTTTTGTCAAAATCAGCTTTGAGTCAATGATGGGGTTTTTCCCCTGGCCTTTTCATTTTATTAACACCCCCCAAATGAATAGCAAGGCAATGACTGAGGGTGCGATGCGCCTGAATCCGCCGACGTTTGACCGATCCGACACTTGGCCGAGTTCCAGCGCGAGCCGATACGCAAGCGGCGCCGTCGGTAGAAGCGCGACAATGAAGCGAAAGGGCTCCCCCAACACTCCGCCGCATCACCCGGTCCCGCTAAAGCCCTTTATCTGCCCACCTCCAGCTCGCCGGATAATCTGTCCGTCGAGCCTTGACAATACGTTCCTCCTCCCTCCGCGTGCCGTCGACCCCCTCCTCGTACGACCCCTTCTGTACGGCTCACAGTACGGCCGGTTGGGCGAGGAAGGAAGGGTGTCTTTTGTGGGGGACTCCCGTCTCTCGGGTTTTCCGAGCTTTTCACGCCGCCGCCGCCGCCGTGCGAAGAGGGTTTTTCCGCCTTATCGCTGGAGGGAAGCGCGGAAATGGAATCGCTCATTGTTTTCCTCTTCAAGTCCCCGGAAAATTGTGACTGTCCGGATATTTCCCGTGGCTGGTCAGCACGTGTCCTAAAGAAAACCCAAATATGAATGCGAATATTGTGTTAACGTATCGCTGCTTTCAAAAATATTCCAGTCATGCAAGCATGATAATATGAGCGAAATTTTGTTAATGACGGTATTGTTTATGATAATTTGTTTTGAAATTTGAGCACTTGAAGGGCAAACTATAAATTATATTGGATATATAATTTATATTCAAAATAATAATTTGCTTCTCCAAACGAGATTTTTGATATCAGATTATTGCAGTTTTTATCGATTTTTGAGCTCATATTAATGAAATTTAAGTACTTATTTATTAATCAGCATCATTCTGTGTATGTATAGATTTTGAAAGTTGTAGTTTATAGTTGATAATAATCTTTATTCTATTAATATTCTGATACAATATATAAATTTAACGAATTTCAGTCTTTTTGGTTTATTATTTTCAAAATAGAAAGCGAGCAATTTTATTTCCCAAACAAAATTAGAATATACAAATGTTCGTAAAATTTACAACAAAATTTCAGAAATAAATAATCTTACTTTAAATTTACTTTAATGAACCATTGCAATCGACCAGGAAAACAAAAATTAACCCCCCTCAAAATTTATTGGTTTACGTTTCAAGATGCGTAGAATCCAAAAACACTGCAAATTATTACACAAAGGTTTATTTTTATTTATTTATTTTAGAGGTTTAAGCCGCACCTCAACCAGAAGGGTCATTAGCGGCGACAAAGGTTTATTATTTCTGTATTTTATAGCCCTTCTACGCAGAACACCAGTCCGTAATTATTAAACCCCGTTTATACCTAATATATTTATTATTGAAACTAATAGGAGAAATTGATATAATTTAATTAATCATGAATATGCATTCTTCGCCCATTTAAACATAACAAGAGCTGAAATCTAAGTATAATAGTAGATACATATTGCAGGTATAAATAGACATCGATCGAGGCACCCACGAATTGAAATTAATGATATAAAATAAGACACCTAACTAAGATTCGCTGATCATCTGTAGGTGACAGAAGTTACGATAAACTCAACAATAAAAAAAAAAACCTTTGTGTGAAAAGAAACATCTTGAAAGTGACCAAGAACAAAAAATTTGTTCTGCCGCCGTCGGGATACGAACAAATTTTGAGAATGGGTTTCACTTCTTTTCTTGTTCGTGGATTACATTGCAGTGCACGGCGTTCGGGTTAGACTAAATCGGTAAAACTGCTCGGTGTTGAAGGTGAGGTTGCGCTGCGCCGCGTTGTGCGCGTTCGTTGTGGTAGACCCAGAAAATGTACCTTACTTAGTTTTGTATTCATTCAACAAACATACCTATGTCATTCAACTGGATGTAACAGTATATACTGAGGGGACCTGCCTAGGATTTTACAATGAATATATTCATGAATTTCTATGAAGTGACCAATTGAAATGGAATAATTAGAATATATCATGTGGTAAGGACAGGAAAGAATGAAGCGTCTGCGTTAATTACGCGAGTGTACAAATACCCTGAACCCTCATCGTTCCTTAAATCATTGGTATGTAATTATTATGCAACAATTAATGATTACATACCAGTGATTGTATAGAAGGGCTAAGTAATACATAATCGCAGTGTTCCGTTGTTATTTTCTTCAGTTCAAGAAAATAACGCAGCCATATTGTATTACGTAATCGTTTAATAATTCCAAAATACATAGCTTTTTTGTGGAAATCCGTGGGCTTTTCTGATCATTCGGAATTTATCCATTCTAATTTATCCATGACCATTTAAGTGTCATGAAAATCTGATGAATATAAAACTGGGGGATTCTACAAAATCAGTGCACCTTCAAATCGTCTTGCCTTGAGTGGATTCTCTTGTACAGACCGAGAAGAATTCACAGTGTGAAAGTCCATACCCAGAAAGACCAGTACGGAAAGTACTGTACAGAGAACGGAGGGAGCGATCGACTATATTTCACGTTACTTCGCCTCCCTTCCAGCTATATTTTTTGGGAACCTCTTTTACAAGAAAGAGGAAAATAAAGGCATAAAACCCACAGCGCGGGAAAACTTTTCCCATCAGGGTTTTGTGTGGTCCGCGGGCCCCCTCCCTCCACGGTTCGGCAAGCTGATGCCAACTCCCTGCCGAGGAATAATACGGACACTTTCTGTCTCACCTTTTTCTTGTTTCTTTTTCCCCTTACCCACATCCGCATTCTAAATCTTCCGCATTCTGTTGCAAACAAGCTGTTTATAAAGTTGTGGAAGTCTGTTGACGGTGCCCTTATGGAAATGGTCCTTGAATTTGGATACTACCCCAACACCATCTCGAAATGCAACACTGTCACATTCACATTTAACACCTAAACTTCGATAGGAATTTCCTAAAATTTCCCAAACTTTCGTGAGTTGGAAATTCTCCTTCCGATTCCTTGGAATCGACTTTACAACCTTGGAAACCCCCGACAGAAAGTTTTTAGCTCAAAACTCCAAAAGGTTAAGAGGAAGAAACAGAATTGACGTCGTGGCCGGCATGGAGGTAAATCCCCAGATGGACACCAGAATACGGTCTGTACTACGCTGTTTCAAACACTTCCCAATCATCTGATATCCTCCAAAATAAAGCTTAATAGAAAGCTGTAGAAAACATCTTCAGCTGATGGAATAGAATTAAATAGGCCAAAATGTCCATTGCTCACTACGTGGCACACGCCGGTGTTTCTAAATTTCGAATACAGGAAGGAAAATAAAAGTTTAACGTTGAAAATTTTATTTGTTTCAGATCAAATCTTCTGCATGTTGATCAATACACTATTGACTTTTATCGTCAATAAGTATATATTATCAATATACGTATTAACAACTTGAACGTGCGTGGATCTTGGATTTTTTATTGTTCTTTGTAATCAACGATTTTTATTTATCACTTTGATTAATCAACATTCGAAATAGACCAAGAAAAATAGTATCCCCTTCCTAGATTTTTTCTCCTCAATGAATCGAATGAAACCACTCGCATCTTTGTACGCTCATCCGGTCGCTCTGCTCACGAGCAATCTCGGATAGAAATTAAGTCAACATGATTGTGAATGAGAAAATCAGAATGTGAGCATGATAAAAATCCCCTTGTGAACTATGGCGATCGACTAGCTAGTCATTAGATTCCCTTTTACGAAATCTATATTATAACTTTTGTTGTAAAGACTAGTGAAATACACTTACTGAGGATACCTACTACGTCAATGTACATACACAGATGGATGTATCACAGGATCCATTCAATAATTATCTACAGACCTTCAATCTGGGCAGAAGTTGTACCTTATGATTTGGTATTCGCACTGACGTCTTAGCTATTGACTGATCTAACTTGGATATTTGAAAGGTGATGTAGGAACTTTTGATGAATCATCCCGGTAAAGCTTCATCACCATAGATTGATACGGATAAGTACTTCTGATTCGGCGAAGCATGCGGTGCACACGCAAACTCATTTGATGGATAACCACGTTAGGCGAAGCAATTATCACCGTTCACATTTGTGACAGTACCCTTTCTGAGAGAGTGGGTTTCGCTCAGTATTGGGTTAATCGTCTCTTCTTCTCACGTTCTCGAGCTGGCGCGATTGGGGATGTAGCCTGACCCGTATGATCGGGAAGGATTTTTGCGAAACGCAGCACATATATGCGCCAGTAGTGAGAAGGGGATGTCACACCTCTTCTCTGTTTATTTATCGCACGGATTTTGGCCCTGGATGCCAAGCACCAGGTACCCTTAATCTGTGGTATATTTCTGTTAGGACTTGGGCGAAATGATGTCACCGTGCCTTCTAAGGGTGAGTGGGGCCGGTGAGAGGGGGAGGGTAGAGTGAGAAAGAGAGAGAGAGAATTAGAAGACAAGAGCACGTATTTTTATACACGAGTCGGAGCGTTGTGCGCATGCTCCAAACGTAGGTCGGTTGAGAGGAGTATCATAGTAGAGTCCGGAAGAGGATTGTGGTTTATTATATTCACCTTATAAGGAAATTCAAAACAAACGTAAATTGATTTTTATGGGTTACATTGCTCTTTTGAGCCCTTGCGAAATGTTACGGGAAGAATGCGCTACTGTTAGCGCATTTTCCAAAAGTGACAATAACATATATTTATCCGTTGATCATAAAAAATAATTTTTTTTAAATTTTATTTATTTATTTTTCTGCAATACGAAGCAGATGATCAACCGAAGTAGCCTTTGCACTTCGAAAGAATTATGGGGCTAACAACCCCTTTCAAACTCTTGTTGACCGAAACCTATTTGTTCGCAACCGCCAATAGCGGCCGATGTCCTTCACAGGTTTCACTCGTCCGATTATTGCGGGGTTCCTGCCAAAGCTGATGAGCTCTCCATCATAACTTGGCAGCTGTCAAGCCTGCAGTCTCGTCGAATCCGCACGTCCGAATCGCCCCTGCGTGATGGATTGGAGCCCAAACAGGAAACGTGATATGATTAATTTTGTTCCATCAGGTAAATTTGACCTAACGCTGAAAGGGCTTACGCCTAATTTGAGTTTCTTAATTGAAATAAAACCATTGCGACCCTTTATATAAAAATATCTGGTGCCATTTACAAGAGGGCTTTGTAGAAAATCTCTCATAGTGAACAGAATCTCTACCTTGAATATTATTGCAATAAATAAATTTCTTATCTCATCTTACTAGGTCAGGCCGAAATGCCAACCTAATTGCGTTTTACCTCCGGCAATTAACTCAAGTTCGCACTTGTCAGTATCAGAACGTAGAGTTATTCTAATCCGTCAACTAGGGATCAAAAGGGAAAAATATTCTTACGAATTTCCACATGGATGCTGCGAGATCGAAAGAACTAATAAAATGAATGACAACGGAATCGCATAAATCTAAAAAATAATACTGGAAATGATCGTAAAAAAAGGCAGGATGCTTTCAGTTTTGTACCACTGACTCCAATTAAAATTTTGCACTCTGCGTATGAATGCAAATCAGTCGTTGGTGATATATTTATTTTTTAATTTATATACTTACTCCAAATTAGTAATGAGTACGCTAGTCGAATCAGTTGTGAATAGAAACATTTAAATAAGCGAAAAGTACTGATGATATAGAGATTTGAGTCTTCAATTTCGAGAAGGTGAAAGAAAGACCATTTAACTCGTATTTTGAGGGCAAAAGATGTGGATTCTCTTCGTGATTCATGGACGGAAAGAAAACAGTAGAACGAATGGACGCGAACGGGTAGCATGAGGTGCCAAAGAACTAATTTTGTGTAGATAAAGTTGTTGCTAATCTTGAAGAGCAGTGCCAGATGTGTAGAGGCTCTGCGATTTTTGAAGATACAAAGGTTGTCTCTTTATAGCAGGTCGTCATAATTCACATCAGCGAAGGCTGATATAATCGCAATGGAATTCATAGGAAAAAACCCTATATTATTTAGAACACCCCTGAGATGTCGCTCTCAGATGTTTAGGTAATATGGGCTAATGGATCGTAAGGAATATCTGTTTCATCAAATCATTGTCTGCGAATGCATATAAACTATTAAATATATAACGACGATAGAGCGAATGGGGGACCTTTTAGAAGCTAACCAATATAATTCAAGAAAATTTGATTAAACTCAGATGAATAGTTTGGGCGTTTGGCCGCTGACAATGATTTTTACTTTAGCGCATCTCTGAATCCCATCTTGACTGCACCTCTGGCGACAGAGTCGTTTGCTAACTAATCCGCGTAATTGCTAGTAATATCAATAAAATCTTATATAATTTAGAGCAGTGTTGTACCGGAACACTAATTGATCGTAAACAAACGAAAACGGAACGCGGCTCAGAAAACTCCAAAACGCTAAAATCAAGTGGAAATATTAACCCTGCGTCGACCACGTGGGAGCTAGAATAATAGTCGCCCACGTGGGGTCCACCAGGACCCCACTCACATTTCTGGCTGTGCCGCCCTATTGTTGCATGGGACAAGCGTCAAAACATCATGCAATCAATTTTGAGGTGTCTACGAGGATACCCTTCTAATATCGTGTCTAAGGTAGCAAAGTTGCAGCTTGTAGCTCTGAAATTAAATGGGCCAAAGAATTTCCTCATCTAAGAAAACCAAAAACGCAGGAGAAAGGAATAAAAAGCAAAACGTTCAAGTCTTTTATTTATATCAGAACGAAATATAAACTTTAGTCAAATTTTTAGGCATATAAACTTTTAGTAGGCTCATTGTTTTTCAATAAAATACGGCACTTCAGCCAACACAGAACGTTTTCGAAAATTGCCTTTTCATATTGCCTTTTCGCATGCCTACGAAAGTGAGTTTACATTTAGTGAGCTGCTCCGCTAATTCGTATGACGTGAACCAATTGTTTGCAGTCACATTGCGATTGGTTTTTTTTATGTTTTCACAACAAAGAACTCGTCGGACACTAAGTCATCGTAAGGCAAGAT
Source organism: Adelphocoris suturalis (assembly GCA_030762985.1). Classification (NCBI taxonomy): domain Eukaryota; kingdom Metazoa; phylum Arthropoda; class Insecta; order Hemiptera; family Miridae; genus Adelphocoris; species Adelphocoris suturalis. The sequence goes on along the minus strand of CM061043.1, from coordinate 35,094,429 downwards.
TTCGTAATCCACTTCACTGTCTACTAGTATGGACAAAAAACGACTGATTCACATACAAAGTTTTTCCCATGGTTCAACAGGAGAACTAAGTAACCACTACGTATGTATGCTCAAACGATTGAAAATTAAGACAAAACATTTGTGTGAATGTGCCAAAAATTTGTTTTCACGGAAGTCCACGTGGGGTCTACTCAGACCCCTACAACGATTTTCATCAAACAGAAATGATTTCAAAAGGTACACTCTCCGGGAGAACCATTGCTACCTCGCCAACCTCTGGAGCAGTACTGAGTAGGAAGCTACTCAAGGAGCAGGCAGTGAGGGGCAAAGTGGCTATAAGGGAGGGGGGAAAGGTGCACATGGGGCCCACCTGGACCCCACGTGGTCGACGTTGGGTTAATATTGGAAATTGAAAAAAATGATAGTCTCCCACACAAATACGAGTACATAGCTTCCTTGTTTATGTTCGGTAGTTGAGGAAAAAAATAAAAATTTAGCTCACTCAGCTGAGTAGGAATGAGCCAATCAATTCATTCGTCTCTTAATTCTGTTTCAGAGATTAAATACGATAGAAATCATCAGCTCCAGGAGTCCATCAGCTGATCAGAGGTCTATGCATCGTTTAGTACCTACTGCTTACAAGTACCTACTACTCAATAGTATACCTACCATGTACCTAGATCCTTCTTTTCACATGATTAGTCATTATGGTTACTTAGCAATATTAGTTTATAACTTAGCGTAATAAATCAGCTTTCCTTGACACTACAATGGCTTAAGGATCATGAGATGTTGTGATAAAATGAGAGCATTCCCGGCTATGAAAACTGAAGGGGGGTTACACTTCACTAGTAACGCATCGCTTGTACGTTAAAATCAATAGAAATAGAAAAAATATAAAGTGTGAGGAAAAATAGGAGGAAAAAGACCCCGGTTTTGGCCCATTTTTAGCTTACATCATTGATACGTGTGAAGCGATCGGGCTCTCTAGATTCAAGGATCCAACTACAATAGAAAGTAGACAAAAAAAAAAAAAAAAAAGTATGAGACCAAAAAAATAGAAAGTATGAGGAAAAATAGGAGGGAAAAAACCCGTTTTTGGCCCATTTTTGGCTTATATCATTGATACGTGTGAAGCGATCGGGCTCACCAGATTCAATGACCAACTAAACCCCAATTTTAGTCCATGTGCGAAAGAGCTGATTTTTTTCATCGAGTTAAAGGTCTTTTATGGCCCGGACGCGGACGGACGTTGCAGTTTTGGAATCTACGCACTTTGAAACGTAAAGTGACAAAGTTTTAGAGAAAATAAATTTTTATTCTATACGATTACAGCGGCTTATTATTGGAAATAATAAACCAAAACAACCAACTCCATGATCCTCTAGACTGCTTTCTCGGATTTGAACTTTCTAAACCAAGTGAAGTTCGGATAAAATGCGACAACAAAGCGGGCAACTGTCCCCTCTCGGGATGCCGCGTGAAAAGACTAACATAATTGGCCCTCCGCCAAATCCGCATCTGTCTGGAGGCCTCAGCGTCTTGGCACGCCTGGCCAAGGTATCCCACTTTATTTCCTTATTTGGTGTTGAGTTGGATCTAAACATCGAGAATGGAACACGGACGAGAGATGTTTTGTTAGGCTATTGTTGCAAGGATCCAAAGTATCTTATAAGTAGTACGTTGTTACGTTAAGGGCTTTTTGTAGGAAATTATACTGACACTATAGGTATGAAAACGTTTAACCCAGGAATACTCAGTTACGGTTCTTCGTTGGGTGACTAAACATTGCTTGGATAAACAGAGTTGATGGACTTCGGACTCGGAGTTCGTTGCAACAAAAATTCGAACATTGGTATTCACATCGAGACTATTACTAGTAGAGCGATGGGTTTGGGTTTATAAAACGTAAAAACAGGGAATTAAGTTCTGTTTCAATTAACTGTTTGCTTACTTGTGTCATTTCTGAAGTTTGACACATGAATCGCATTGGACCTCATATCATAATAACACCCTCTCATCATACACCAGTTTCAGCAATAGAACTGTATATAAATCCAATTCCACAGAACACCTTCCAATTCAGTCCCCACACTATGCCTTCTACAGTTATCGTATTGAAAGAGTAAAACAAGACATTATGTCGCTTTCAAGTTGGGATTTTTTCATTGGCTGTAGAATGTGGAATGTTGATGAAGCGTTGCTACCATCAACTATTGAGAGTCAGGAGGTGTGCAGATGACTTATCCCTTATGCACAAATTAGTAAACGGGCATCTGGATTACCCCAACCTGCTTTGTTATGTACATCTCCATGTTCCAATATCGTGTTCTCGTTCATCTGCCTTGTTTTATGGCTCCTTATCATAAGACACGCTGCCACAAGACATACCTATCCATGTCGTATTCCATCAGCGAATACATATGTATTGCTTTCGAGTCTACCCATAGGTAGCTTAAGCACTGATTTAACTTTCGGGGGAACAATGTTTTGTCTCCAGAATCCATTAGATCATTCTGAACAACTCTCTGGTTCCGTGTCTTTGTGCGTGTGTTTGTCGTGTGTGTTTGTCGTGTGTCCGCTAATTTTTGAAACAAGCTTAATTTCTACAGTTTTCATCGTATTTTGATGATATTTTCATGGGAGGTGCGGGATACAGTGTAGATGGTCAAACTTCACTCTGGGCATGCGCACACGTGAATTCCATTATATTCCACTTTTTCAAATCCAAGTCGTTTGGTCCTGATGTGAATTGCTTCAAGTATCATTTTTTCATTTCTTCCTTGACAAATGATGACGTTTCACGCTACTTCATGATTTACTCTTTTCAGCGTTCGGATTTTCAAGATCGTTTAAAACATTCAATGAGCTATACATTCTGTTAATACGGGAACGAGGAAGCTATGAGCCACTCCCAACGTGACAGACCTTATATCCCTCTCTCCTTTGTCAGTAATTAAGCATTCATTACGCAGATGATGCCCTAAAATTAATTATATCACTCATCAAAGGAAATTAATGTCAAAGACAACCCACCATTAGTTAAGTGAGTCAATGGTGCGGATACTATAAGAATCAATCTGTACAAAATGACAAACGACCGGATCGGTTCCAAAGACTGAATTGTGGCAGTGTAAATCAAAACGACCCTTTTTAAACATCCGCGGAACTCTTCCTAAAGAATTTATGGTCTCTTAATGCCGCAATAATGGATATTTCACCCTTTATTTCCAGTCAGTCTAGTCGCTCTGAAAATATTTGCCAACTCCGAATCCACTCTCAGAAACGCTCCGGTAGTAAACACGAGAGAGTTATGCCGTTTAAATCGCCCCCTGAAAGAGATTTACCGACTGCCAGCTGCTACTCAAGGATTCATCACTTCTTGAAATTGTGAGTGATGCGGTGGGATGGGATAATTTGTAGTAAGAGATGTCCGCGTGAATGTCATAAAAATTATCGTTTTGAGGAAAACAGGGTGTTCCAACTAAACACCCCTTCACCTTGAACCGACAAAATGTTTCGTTTTCATTATCACGCGCCACAGTGGCGATATGATATGACCCCTATCCCACGATTTTTAAATTGGAACTTCCCTCTTCCATTAAAGTTCTAAATTTACATTAAATTACATGCTAAGAGTGCAAAATCAAGAAATCAAGAAAATATCCAATTGCCACATGTGGTATATGATTTTGGGGTATCTTTTCAGGTATTCAAAATCAAACTTGGGAAAACGATTAGCTTTGTAAATTTCCTCTCTCATTTCCATACAGCGTAAAGGGTATTCAAATGTCTTATTTTCGTGTTTTTTTTCTTTTTTTTTTCCCCCTAGCTGGTATAGTGAGTATCGGTAAATGAACATTGCTACGTTGTTTAGCGTTAAAACTTCCCAAAATCACGCATCAAATCCATTTCCGTATACGAGAAGTACAAAAACTCTGTAGTATCGCCGAAACGGTACCAAATATTTATCTGTCGTCGGACGCCGAAATACGTCGGATTATTTCGTGGCGTCCGGAAAGTTATTGATATCAGTAAAGCGGGCGGCTGGGGAAGGTGGTGGAAGCGGAAGGGCGGATAACCCCGTCACCTGTACCCTCAGTGCGGTCTCTCGGAAACGGTCCCGCAGGAATGTCCACTGCCATGTCCATACGTCAATTTATTAATTACAGAGCTCGGCGGGCTGTGACACTCAGAACTGGGGAGCGGGACACGTGGGCAGGGAGAATTGCGATGTTAATGCGACCTGGTTGAATTGATAAATGCATCAAACTTTTGGAGATTCGGCGGAATATTGATTTTTTCTCACCTGGTGAAGGGAGAGAAATGACCCTAATGAATGGTTACAAAACTTTACATTTGGTATGTAAATATACAGATGTATTATAGGAGTGATTCGTGCTATTTTCATATAGTAATAAATCGAAGTGATTGAATAATGAACCTGAACTTGGATTCTTGAATTATTTAGTCGCCGTATGGGTCGGGCAGGGCGCTTATTTAGGAATAGGAAAACAGGAAGCTGAATTTAAATGAAGAAAAAAAGGGTCCCAGGTGGGTATCAAACCCACATCCTTTGGTTTTCAACACCTTCTCTAATGGCGATGGGGAAGGCGTTGGTACGGAAAACCAAAGGATATGGGTTCGATTCCTTCCAAGTTTTTCTGAATTTAAATTCAGTTTCCTGTTTTCTTATTTCTCATTTTTCTAGTTTCCTATTCATGAACTTAGATTGATTTCTCAACTTATTGATTTCTCGTAGCGTTTTCGTAAGCCCGAGAGAAGGAGAACTCTTATAGAGACGTTAACATGACTCTTGTAGTGAATCACTACTCAAAACTCAATTATTGTCACAGTAGACAATTTCCAAAATATAACACGAAGTAAGAAACAACGACCACCAACCTCTACAGCATACAAAAAAGATTCACTCGTGAAGAACACGAATCTTTAAAACGTGTTAAATGAACCTTAAAATGAAATCTTGAGAATGAAAAAGCTGAAATCATCGATAAAACGTCGAAAGCAAGAACAAAATGCCGCTAATGACCCTTCTGGTTGAGGTGCAGGGAAAGAACACGAGAGAAAGACAAATACAAAGGTTAAACCAACAACAAATGACGGCACGGGGAAAAGTCAGGCGATTTTGTCGGGATTGTGTGGCCATGCCAACTGCATGATAGTTGCTAAGTTATTCTGGAGTGTCATTCTAGAGAAAGGTGAAGTTTTCGTCTCGTAATTAGGATTCCGAAAAATCTGAGCACGAGTAAAGCTGACTCTTCCCTTTCCGAAAAGCTCTTCTCGTTTCGGAAATGCCATTTTCCTTTACGAGAAAATGAATACGAGAAATACAAAAACTGTCAATAAATAACGAATGTTGTTAGCACAATCGCTTCAAACCATCTAGAATGGATTTTTAGAAAGACTCGCAGCATTGAGATTCACAAGACTCCAGCGCACATGTGAGCGAGGCAGTACCCAATAATTTCGGGTGGAAGTAAGTACATAAAGTATTATATAAAACTTTACAAAAAAAGGTCTTCTGTCCTTAATTTGGTTTTCATTATTTGTCAACATTTTGGAACTGCGTATTCTTCAAAAAGATGATAATATTAAATGTAAAATATCAAGTTTAAAATTATAAAATTTCTAACGTTTTCTTTCTGTGAATAGCTAATAAACCAAATTTAGAATTGTCTGTTTATGTAGGTAGAAATGTTGATCCGTATGTTCTACCTTGTTTGCTGGTGAAGGTAATTATAAATGTACAGTCTCTCCATCATATAAGAGTAAAATTTTCTCAAGTTTTTAAATGTAATTTTACGGTTTGTGATCGCAACGTAGAAAATCGACAACATTGATCTCCCACATTGCCGCCTGCATCAGCTCTCTCAACAACGCTTTTGGCCGCTGATGGAAGTTTTTTTTTCAGCTGCTGCTGAACAGCAATTTACTTGTCAGGCAACACCCAGAAGCACCTTTTACCAGACCAGCTAATGAGTTAAAAAACACCCTCAGGTTAACAGCAATTTCTCATACTTTATTATTACACTGTACTGAATTCCTAAGTCGATGTTCCATCTCTATGTGAAGTCCAGAGGAGACAAGTGAAGCAATCGAGATCAGTAATTGAGGGAGTTGGAACTATTATACGATCAACTCCTTCATTGCGTACAGCATGTAGTTCCAGTCACAATGGTGAGACAACATACCAACTGCATCAACGGTCTAGATGTCGTGCCAAGAACGTCAAACTTACCGCTGCGTTACTCAAAACTTTCTACTATATCGAGTGATGAATTTCTATCAACCAGAAAGCGCCATCAGTCTGAAACTCTACCAACGTCCAATGATTTGGTGACTGTACATTCTTCACCAAAACCTTGCCTTATATTCGTCTGTATATATTTGACTCTTAGACGTGCTGTAGATATATTTGCAGCTCCATAAATTATCCGAGTGAGGATAAGTTCGAGCGGCCCACCTACTTATAACGGGGAGCTAATATTCTGAAAATTGGCAAGTGGGTTTAGCCAATTAACTAAATCGGGACGTCTACTGTTCCCTTGGCGTGAGAAAAAAACTGAAGTAGGGATTGGTGACTAACGAAAAAACAACAATTTAGTAACGGATTATTTATCCTGAATAATTATTCGATTAAACAATTAATTGCATTTTAACATGGAACATGTTTTTGTCATCATAACCCAGCCAAAAATGAGTCAAAATTAACGTTACGTGACATTTGGTGTGTTACGCCCTTATTTTCTGATGATTATCGCTTCCAACCAAATCGTTGCTACGGAACTGTATCTTAGGCACTCATCATCGGACAAAAATCGTTCTTCTGGCGGTGGAAAGCTCTCGATTTACCTAACCGTATTATGTTGACCACTACGCAGTTCGTGACTATCAATCTGAGGTATGAGCGCGGTTGTCTAAATTTAATGTTTACATACCAAAGATAATCTTCAGTTAATGTCGTAAACATTATTGCAACCAATATTAGACTGGAAAGAAACTTGGAAGTTGAAAATCGATGGGGAGGCTCTCCCTGGGACATTAAGAGACGATTGAAATGATGGGCTCTTTCCTAATCAGGTGAGTGACCTAAATTCTCTCCTGTTCTCTCATGGAACATGTTCCATGTACGGTAAAGATTTAGTACTTAGGACTAAATTTGCATTACGAGTGTTTTATTTTGTTTATTTACCCATTGTTCAATATTCTTTTCTTTTTCTGACTTTTGAAGTTGATATTGATTTAGTGCTATTAAATGATCTTTAGACATGAATCTTGAATTTTGGCACATGTAGTTTATTACTGGTGGTTGATTAATCGTCAACATTGTGAGCATATTTATGGAGAACTAAAGCGGAATCCAAGTATCAAGGTAGAAGTTTTTAGGACACCCTATTATGCTTATTCACCAGTTTCAATTTCAGAGTTCCATTTCGATCGTCACGAAATCAAGCCCCGTTCCAGCCAGAATTCCATTGTACGAATTATGGTAACGACAGCTCTCTCATCATGCAGCTCAGGTCGATCAATGAGGTATCACATATCATCGATGTAGAAAGCTGCCCCGTGAACAATCCAGTATATTGTATTTTAATAAAAACTTAACCCTAAGGTAAATTTACGGCAATGAAAAACATAATACGTCTTAATTTTACCCTACGATATATGTATATAAACGGAAAAATTGGGGCCAGTGAAAACTACTGTCAAAAAACAATGAAAACAGTGAATAAGGTGTTCGTTGTCGTTCTTTACAGGAGCTGTCCAGATTATAGTTTCGGTAAACACTTCGATCAGCTGTTTGTTGTTAAAGCCTCGAGCTCGATTATTCCAGCCCACATTTTTGCATATGAAGTAACGCCGATGAGTAATCATCAATGCGGCGTAATGGAGTTTAAACATGGAGTCACATCCTAACTACTCGCAATAATCGATTCGTTGAATATTTCCAACCAGATAATTAGGAGAGTTGTCTCCACTTTACCGTACCACCACCGAACGAATTTGACCCGAATGATAAATCCAATCGCCGTTAACAAACAAGGGAGCTTTGAAGTCACCGAAGTGTAGGAGGATGTAGGTACATCGTACGTGCTAAGCGGCGAGTGCAATCTCGTGTTATTGTCACTTTCTTATACCATCGACTGTACAACGCTAAATGAATATTTATCTGGATCAATAATTAGTCACAGATTAGGGAGGAACAGTACCATGTACATTTCAAGCATAGGATGACCATTTAATTGGTACTAAATATTGTTAGTAGGTAGGTAATTAATTCATATAATGCGTTGCGGAGAAAATTAAAGAAAACCTAAACAAAAATCATATAATTATCGAAAAGTAATGTGAAATAAATGGTCTAATGAATTTTTGCGTGTACTTAACATGAATGTATATATACTTTTTGCTTCCTCACTACCGATGGTAGGGAAGCTTTGTGTTCGTGATGAAGTCGAAAAAAAATTTTCCTCCAAAATCAAAATTTCCGGTTCCGTGTCAGTCTGTCTGTCTGGGGTAAATCCTTGACATGCCCAAAAATTTACCAAGTTTCAGTCCAATTGGGGAAAAAATATATAGATATGGATGTATGGCAAAGTTGCTTCAAAATTACCTACTTGGTAAATGGGTATTGAGATTTATTCTCATTATGAGTTCGACCGAACATGGACTGTTCAGTTGGAGTTCCGTTTAATTGTTCAACCCAATGCATTCCCTGCGGCTTCAAGGTGGAATTTAAATCCGTAAATTCTCTGACAACTCGAATTGTATTTTTGGCATCTTACACGGAATTCCTTCCATTCCAACTCTCTTTCTACCTCAAGATCGTCGCAGTAATAATTTCGGAGGCCTCGGCGGGAAAAGAGTAAATTTGTTCATATTTACGCGTTGATTGGAAGAGAGTGCAGATTAAGGGAGAGCTATTTTCGGATCATCTTCATTAAGAGATAGAGCGTTGATGGGATGTGGGTTTCGAGAAGGGGAGTTAATCTAGCGCTTTAATCTTCTGTCCGCAAGAGGAATCAATGGAAGTTGATTTTTTCCCCTCAGTTTTAATCTAGACGAATGTGACGGAAAGGGACCGTCAGTATTTTCAGAGATTCCGCGCGAATTTTTGTACACAAATCAAAACGTTTCCTGAAATTTCCACACTCTTGCGGCGTGGAAGCGTTCGCAGCTAGACACTGTCCTATTCTTGTGACACTTGTCATAACTGATATCTTTTGCTTATCATTACCTAATTTATATGTTGGAATTTCGCGATCCATCTATCTCATCCTCCAACCGCAGAAAGCGCTATGGAATAATTTCTGATAGTAAAGCATTCCTATGATTTGCACTCATTTTTCTCACGGATACGAGAAAACTTAGTGCCACACCGATTCTGCAAACTTTCTTCTTTTTTTTTTTTTTGAAAAGCAATAAATGTTCCACAACTCCATGTGGTTTTCATAAGACATGGGAGTCCCAACGTCAAGTGTTGTCTTTTTATACTTGGTATATATATATATATATATATATATATATATATATATATATATATATATATATATACATATACTAATTTTATTCATGTTTGTAAAAGCTTTGGGTTGATTTTCCTTCCCCCAATCCATGAAAGTGTCGCCGCGTCCATAAAATGTACCATTTGGGAATCAATAAATAAGAAACAATAAAGGAAAAAAATTAAAAAAAGAATTAAATTTATTTCTATATGACAAAGTATTCAACACTAGAAAATACGATTATAATTGTTAGAAAAATATATTTTGTTACTACGATTACTAACAACTAATTCATTTAATTCCAAAAGGGGTTTATTTCCATTAACAATTACACATAACACAACAGTATGAATGTGATATATCCAATAAGTATATAAATTTTGACAAACAGTTTTACGCTCATGCACAAAATTATCCGACGCAATTCAATTCATACAAGACCATAAGACGAAATCCGCATAATGTCAGAGCATTCTGATTTACTAATTTATTTTTAATTTCAGGTATCATTTCAATGAATCGAATTAAACCACCCAGATTGCTGTACACTCATCCGATCGCTCTTCTCAAGAGCTAACATTTCGAAAGGAAAAAAAAGTGGGAAAAATCAGCATGGGGGCATATCAAAAGTGGGAACTTAGTACAAGTTGCCTTATTAACTGCGATGATCGTATCAGCTTATAGATATAATTCCTACAATATGATGCTTACATGAATTTCGATATGTTTTGATTCGAATGTACTTAGATATAAGTTCTTGTTAATTACAGAAATACTTGCAGAGGGTAGGTGTATTTTTTTTTAGTTTACCCCTCCAGTACTTGCGTCGATAACACATACGTTAGTACTCGCTCGACCCATTTTCGAAAATTAATAAAATTGATAAAAATATTAATAACAGTAAACACCGACGTTTTCAGCAACAGGAATAGATAATCGTATAAAAAAGGGTATCATTGAAAAATTAACCACAAGAATCTGTTTTTCTATTGAATTGAAATTTTTTTCTTCAAAATTATGTATTTTCACTCGATTGCACAATATTAGGAGACACTTTCAAGAGCAAAATGTTCAAAGAATTCTTGAAGTCGTACACAGAGAGATTAAAAAAACGCACCTCGGTTTTACATAACGTCATGTAAACAACGGGTTTAAAAATGGTAATAAAATTTTTACATTAAAACACTATAACCTATAAAAAACTATATAAATAGCCTTATGCCTTGAGATAACAGCAAAAAGTTTTTCCCTTTAATCAAGTCGCAGCAAATAGTGGTGATTCCAAACTATTTTCGCTTCACTCAGATTTCAACGGGATATGTTCGTTACAGACACTACATATACCGGTTTCCTGTAGGCACCAGCGTGCCAGCACACTTGTCTGACACTTACAATGTGCCAACCAATGTCTGTAAGGTTTCTAATAAATTGACTTCTTCCTGGGAAGATGATAACGCCTTTCCATACGAAAATGTAAAATAGTTGTAACAAGCGTTAGTTCTCAAATTGGTAGGAAAGGAAGGAGAGGGGATGGGGATGAAATTCACCAGAGGGTTCCCTGTATTTCAAGAATAGATTTTTTACTAGAAGAAAATCCGCCACCAGCCATTGTGATCAAGGAAGTTGTGAAAGAAGGAGGAGGAGAATAGAGATGAAAGGAAGTGTCCCTGTAGGGTTACCACCAGTTGAGGCAAGAGTCTTAAGGGCCCATGTATTGATACCAAGATGCACTCCTGCCAAAATTCCCATCTCGAATAATTCTCTAGCACTTTTCCCACACCACACCTCATGCAATGAGCATGATGATGTTTATCAACACCCCTTTTACTCGGATATCCCTCATTGGCCATTTCAGGGTCATGACCTGCCAGGTCTGCTCCACGTCCATTCCACCACTGGCAACCTGGACATCTAGGATTATAGCAGACCCATTGGGATCGATACTATATTACAGGCGACTCGAAGGGACCAAGTAGACTGATCCACGCTTATCTTGGTTGAAGACCAAACCACTCCTGGCTAGCTGTTCATCAAAGACGTTGAAGGTGATTTGCAAACCCTCGTGAGTTTCTGCTTTTAGGATGACATTAAACACTGCGTTCACTCCTACTCATTGATCGCTGGCTGCTGGAGCAACATCGAACACACACACACAAACGCACACACACACACACAAAAGGAACCAAAGGTATTCTAAATGGATTAAAACGTGTGAAATGTGAGTGAAAATTTCAATTCCGGAGACAACAAATTTTTTATCTCCCGAAAGTGGAAACATTTTTCAGCTACCTGTAGGTAGACTCTGGAGCAATAAATAAATGAATAAAATACATAAACAAAGAAGGCAATGGGAAAAGGTCAAAACTTTACTGGATATCGCAGATGCGAGCTTGCCGCGAAACTCCTGTTTAAATTCGCAATCTCGTTTAATTAGGTAAATGATCCCCGATAATGGTATTCGGGGAGAGGAAACCCACGGAGGTGTCAGATAATATTAACCCGTAATAATTAACGCTGTCCTGGCGTGTCAAATCGCAGGTTGAAGAGAAGCTCTGCATCCTGCATATGGATTTCAAAACGGCGTCGGCTGGCATGACATAGAGGAAATATCTTCACCATCCGGTTTATGAGAGAGGAAACAAGATTCTAATCTCGTTGTCTGCGGCGGTTTTCGGAGGAGGGATTTATTGTTTTGGTTGGAGAGAGTGGTCTGCGTTACAACGGACGCGAAAGCCGTATAACGGGGTGGCGTGTCCGTTAAGCTGCTTTTGGGAAGTTGGGCTTCACTCAGTCGTGTCGGGAAAAGGGGGTTTCCGGTAGGATGAAGGCATTTTTCCTCAATATGCTCCAGAATGGACCAACCTCTGGGATAATGTCGAAATTTTTAGGGTAATCTGAACAGTAATATGCAGGGAATAAGTAGATGGCGGCAGAGCGCCCCCCTTGGAAACGGGCCCTCGTTTCTGAAGACGGGAGCATTCATTTCTATATCTGGGGATAAAACATGGTAATGAGACCTATAAAAATGTACTCAACCACCGATTTGTATATATATATATATAATGGATAATAATACTCAACATCATTTTTGTAGATTGTCAAATCGCAAAAAAAAAAAAAAAAAAAAAAAAAAAAAAAAAAAAAAAAAAAAAAAAAAAAAAAAAAAAAAAAAAAAGGTGAACAAGAGAATGGGGAGGTGAAAAAGAGCGCGCTATCTGAGAGATAATTATTAAATTTTAGTACTCAAATGAGCATTTTGGTCATGGTTATGCAAAATTGAACTAGCATAGGACTATAAATTGTACATACAATGCACACAAAATTATTCAAGAATATTATTTCCTGAGAGGTGCACTTTATTTAAATATTATTATAGTTTCTCCAAGTATACAGATGTGAACCGGCCGAGCTGTACCTAGCAGAGAGGGTAACATAATTCTCTGGAAAGGGGAGTCCCCACCAGGAATACTAGCAAGTAAATATGGTGACGGCTTCATCGGGTCCATCGTTCTCTTCTCTCGATTTACTTATTAATTTCTTCAAATATCCTCAGTACCTATTCCCAACCTAGAGCTACGGTGCCACAAACTCCGGCGATCCCCTTCACATGGCGACGGTGCCATAGACACCGGCTTATTCTATTAGAGTTCCTTGGCGTCCGTGTTACAGAATCCAGCAGTTTCCAAGTACCTACCCTCAAGCATTAGTCTACGGCATCCTAGACTTCGGGATAATGTTCAAACTGTCTTCCATATTTCTATGATTTCATAGTCTAAAATGATTCAACGGTTTTATTAGTACATCGTTTACGAAGTTTATTCGATTTAATAGCTCGCTAGACTCACATAGTTCATACGAGTTTTACTATACTCACTTAGCTCGATTAGTTCTCGTTCTCTCGCAACTACAACAACCGGGCATATGGCCCACACCTGATGACCACGATGATTGAGAGATTCAAAGGAATCGGTGCGTCTAAAATTTAGCTAGACGAAGGCGGAGCTTCCTCCCTTTCAGACACAATTCATTGAACGGTTGGTACCGTAATCGTGTTTATAACTTTTCTCACTTTGAGATGGACATGTGGAGCGTAGGTAGGTGATTTATTTTATCTCATTTATTAGCAGTTGGTGAGTGCCAACGTCAATGTCAATATACTCGTCATTGAACTTTGATGTTCTGTTGTGCGCTTAGATACCAGCTCTAGTCGAATACAAATTGACTAATAAAGTATAATAGGTGGAATTCAATTAAATTAAATTCTCAACGGTAGGCATCCACGCCTATGCTGTTATATTTAGATAGGCAATGCATAATATAATTCGTTTGATTATAGACAAATGTACTGTTAACCAATACAAAAACGATGAACCACCGTGTACTTTGCTGCGCTTTATTACATTCCAACCCAATAAATTTACCATTTGTGGTTGATCAAAAGTAATCGTGAATTCAGGCCCAACTAAATTCCATTAATGATTTTTGACCCAGGTTTCATAAAACTTGGTCCAGTAGTTTCGGAGGAAAGTATCAGGAAACGAATAAATTCATTTGTTGGATTCTACACATCTTCAAACGTATACCACAAAATTTTGAGGGGGGTTACTAATTCTTGAAATTTTTTAAAGATTCATCATTTTTGAATGGTTTATTCTTATAGGTTCCTTATTGGAAATGTTAAACAAAACTAAACCAACAATTAATCTATAACGAACGGAACCAATGACAAATGTGTAGCAAGGTTGTCATAAGTTGATGTACATCACTTTGTATCACTCGGTATAAATACCCAAATCATCTAACCCATAACAATCAAATATAATCGCAGCATCATAACCAATTTTACGCTGAAATTTCGTAAGCAGACGATGATTTGCAAGACTAAATTTAGTGTTGGATACGCCTGTGGTCGCACAAGCGATGTTGTTGTTTCAAATATTAAAAAATTATATAGTAAAGTACACCTATAACCATTAACCGGATTCGGTATTGGAGTCATTCAAAGTCAAGGCACCCAAATCTCCTGCGCTGACAAGGAAGTTGAACAGGCAAATCTTTCCGTCTACAATTTATTCATAACTTCCCTGGAACAGTGAGCAACGCATTCTTCGACCCCTGGTAATTATATCTGGTTTCCATTGTTAAGTAACCGTCCAATCCAAGAAAAGATGCTCAGAACGCGGTTTCGTTGAGAGCAGACGCCTCTAATTTATTTACGTCCCTTTGAGGACGTTCATCCTCTGTCTCCAATTTACAGCGCAATATTTATGAGGTCATCGAAACCATTTGTAATGATTTAGCGATTCTGAAAGGTTTGGAAGATTGCACCCATCTAACTCTGGCTTGAGGAACAAAAATATAGTTCAAACAGTACACATTCGGGAACATTATATGTGGAAATTACATGTATTTTATTGTAGGTATATATCTTCGAAATAATGGTAGAAAGTAAGAATGTAGGTACTGCTTATTTCAAGAAGAATAATTCGCAGGTCCTGTGGCCTTCGTACGCAAAAAGACACCATAAAATAATTCTGCGTAATCGGTGTCGTGTGCAATAGAAACTAGCTAGAGAAGTTGAATCAAATTTAAGGATTCCTACTTCCTTTTAACTTCAACTTCAGGCATAACATTTACCTTTTCCCCTTACGAAACAGGCAAGGTTTGAAAATCCCAGCATCACTGAGCCGAACTAAAAAACGTCTGCCAAGTTGGGTGCGGCACATAGCTCCTCGTTTACCTATCATCTTCTTCCAACAATCATTCTAATTTAGGCGAACTCAAACGACTAGAAAGTAAAAATATAGAACATGACGTTTGCGCATGCGCAGGATGAAGTATAGATTTGGCAACAATGAAACTAAAAGGGGACCATCCACAACCTAAACCGCACATTCTCTGACAATTTCATCGAAATCGGATGAAAACAGTGAAAATTAAAAGGATTTTACATAGGCTCATGTGCAGTAGCTATTAATGATGCACTCATGTTGAAATTGATATGGGATGATCAAGTCGTCATTTCCCAACTATCATCCGAGCGAGATCGGACGACAAGGGTGTAAAACAATAGAGCATAATGGAAATTACGTTTGCGCATGCGCAGAGAGGAGTATTGATTTCGCAGCAATAAAAATGATAGAAGACCGTCTACGCCCTAGCCCGCACATTCCATAAAAATTTAATCCAGATCGGATGAAAACTGTGGAAAATAAGCTTGTTAAATATAAGGATTCGCGGACACACGACAGACACATACACAGACAGACAGACACGGAACCAAAGTTGTTCAAAATGGTCTAAAACGTAAAATGCGAGTGGAAATTTTGATTTTGGTGGCCAAAAAATTTTTTTCTCCCGAAAGTGAAAATAATCCTTCCGCTACCTTTAGGTAGACTCGGAAGCAAAATGAACAGGTTCAAAAAAAAAAAAAAAAAAAAAAAAAAAAATCGAATCAATCAACAGCTCTTGAAGTTACTGTCTCTTCATCAGTTTGTAGTTGACATCCTTCATCGGTAAAGACCCATCATATCAGTTATAACATTAGTTTGCCTCACGACCCAGTCGTATTGATATCACTCATGTTAATACGTTAATCAATAAGCGAGTGCGTCTAGCGAAATCAAAGCTCCACGTCTTAGAAATTTGCACAAGAATACCGTTTACCCTTAAAAAAAAAAAAACAACCCAAATTATTTGAATCTAATAATCGTTTTACACCACTCATAAATAGGTACAGATGTAGCTCAAGACAACGACGAATTAGAATTTCCTAGCGCTTTAAACTCGAATAAAAATCAAGAAACTGCTAAAAATACGGGAAAATCCGGTTTTTCAATTACTAGCGCATTTAAAGGAAACAAGCCAGTCATTTTATTGCGTTTCTACTCGGTACGGACAAACAAGCTTTAATCTCCTTTAATCCCTATCGAGAAACGAATCTTTTCGACTAATCAAAATGCGTACCGAGAACTGATTTATCTTCTCTCAGACCATACAAGCTCTATGGATATTCACACCTACCTCCCCAAGGGTAATGGACCATGTGCATAGTAATCTAAGGCCGACCTTCAAATTTAAATTCATCTTATATTTCGGAGCGTTTTCTGGTAGAATTCGTTATTCTGCTACTGCAGGTCGTAAACGCCCTGCACATCACTGGTGATATTAGGTATAGGTCCAATAATGCCCATTTTCTACGTAGGTGTGGGTTCAAAAGAAGATGTACGACCAAATTGTACTCGATGACGCAACTTGCATATTTTCCCTCTAGGATAGCGGGGTATAACCTGTGACAGTTTCCGTCAGATTCAAGAGAATGCGCGTCTATCCGTCGCTCTCACGCCGGGTTGAACGGTTCATTCTCGAGTTCTTGGAATGCTGCGTTTGGCGATAGATGAGAATCCGAGAACCGGAAAATCAATCTTCTCCGAACATAGCACATTACGCTATTAGTACGAGTTGTATCTATTATGGGACAGTCACACTCCCCTCTCTCTATTTATTGATCGGATTTAGGCCCCTAGAGGGTACCTAAGTTCGTGACAAACTTAGAGCAGGACCAATCCACTGTAAAGAACAATGGAATCACGTCAGTTACTGTTGGATGTGGAATATGTTCAGGTCAACATGACACTCGTGTTTGCGAATTGTAAAATTAAAAATAAATAAATTTAGTAAAATGTACAGAAGTGCGTCAACAGTAAAGGCAATCATGCTCCAATAGGACAGATTGTGAAACGTAAGGCAAACTGGCAGGACTATCTATTTGACAAAGTATGAGAAAATTGAATAGAGAAATTAAACAGTAATTGATAACAATTACTGTTGGATTGATAAGGAATACAAATAATACCTCCATCCTAATCAGAGACAAAAATAATTTTAAAAATAGCAGCTGAAATGCAGTTTTAATTCCTTATTGCCAGAACCTCTCTCTTCTTTTGATAGTATTGCGGAAGACGACAATTCAATTTGGGAAACTTGTTTGAAGATATGGCCAAAACTGTAGTAACTCAAATCATTTACACTACCAAAGTGGAAACCATGGAAGCATTTACTATCTTTGGTTCATACAGATTTCTATCATCATGAGATATTTTTACAAGCCTTACTATCATGCTATGAAACAAACAATCAATCAAAAGATAATTCAATGAAATTGTATGTACTATGTTCAATCACAGAGTATATAGAAATAGTCTCGATTACTAAGTATACATCCCTGATCAGCTAGTTGGAATCTGCCCCAGTACCGGCTATATATAGCTCTCATGATTCTCACTACCTAGACGGCAGTTTTACCTACTTGTTGGCGATATGAGGTTTGAGTAGCCCGAAATGAACTTAACTAAAACATATATTTTGGTTTTGAGATGAAATTTTGGAATTTCGACTGTTTCAAGACACTTTCAAGATATGTGAGGCCTCACAGCCAAGACTCATCCCCGTTTACTTTATGAACGGGTGAATACGAATTCACAAATAGGACAAATTCATGAGCAGTAATAAAAAATATGAAATCCATGAACAATTCAATCTCGTCTGCTCTGTGAAGAAGTCGAATAAAAGCTATTATGTACTCAAGTAAGTGAAAACGGAAAACTGTAATTTCCCAAGAATTGATAGGTGAATACAAGCTAAACTCACCAGCTAAACGTCCGTATCTCTGGAACATCCTCTCGACGTCAGTCTTGGAACACTGGTATGTGTTCAAATTGCCTACAAAAACACGCGAATTCACCGCTTGGGGATCCTGCGAATTGGTCTGGTTTCCGACTTTGCTCATCTTCATTCTGAAACAATAAGTAACTCGTTTAAGTCAGTGATATAGAATTTTATGAACTTTCCAGCCAGTTGATATTAACTGTAAGGACTATATAGGAAGGTACATGGGATACATAAATATATAAGGGTACTGAAGCGAGGTGTTTGGGGCGGGTGTGCTGCCTGCTACCGGAGCATAAAGAGGATCTTTTTGGAATAACGAATTGAGGGCGCTATCGAATAAAATGACTAGGTGTCATAAGGTGAGGGCTCGGTGTAGTTAGCATTTTATAGCGACATAAGGCAAACTTGGAGCCTTTGGTACATCCAGAACTTTGGAGTATGTTTGCTCACGATATAACTAAGAGTTTGATCTCTGAGGATGCAAAGCCAACTTACAGGGCTGAAGGACCAGCAAATGATTGCGTTAGCTGCAGACATCTCCAAGAAAAAACCACTTGTTTTTACTTGTTTTTCATCTTCATACAAACTATATCATTCGCGACGTAAAAGTTGTGGAAAGCCATATCATTGAATTTGACACTACGAATCAAAGACCGAGGAAACTACTCTGTTATGATTCTGAGGGAATAAGTCTCTAAGCAGGTGCTTCACAATATGTAGGATGACAATGTAGGGACATCAGAAAATGGTTTGGAGTAGAACATATGCCCGAAATTTCGATTATGAATGGTAGTTGACTGTTCAAAGTGATGGCTGAACAACGAGAGCAAGCACTGCGTCCGTGGGAGTGCAATGTTAAGGGGGAGTCTTATTACAGGCCTCGGCCTTGTTTGCTAGTCTTGCATCCACTTGGTAGGGTTCCACTATCATTGGAAATTTGACGTTAGTATTTTCTCCATAGGTATATGATGTGGTTCGTACCCCCCTTCCCTCACATCATAAAGATGTACCTTTGTTGGTATTCCATCTGTGACATGACATTTTATCGTCTCTTATTGACTAATGCGATTGGTGACGTCAGCGAATAGATGGCAGACCTATGAGTAACTGCTTCAGATGAAAATGGATCTATTACTAATCATAACATGCTGTGAAAGATAAAAAAGTAGAATTGGAAATTAATAGCTAATTAGAAGGCAAACAACCACAATAACGTTCAAACTATGATTTTATTTAATTGGTTTCACTACTAAACCTTTTTTTAGAGTAAGGGTTTCAATAAAGATTTTTTTTTTTTTTTTTTTTTGAAACTGAGAAAATATCGTAATTTAGAAGTACAAAACGAAAAACTCTCGAGATACACTAAATTAAGAAGAAAAGCCGTTCATCTTCACCTTCACACAAGCGACAGAATTTGACTTTATCATGTCAAACGTTTTGCGAGAAAGTAAATTTATTTTTCCCAGTTTAGTATTGGTGGAAGAGGAAACGCGTGTTTAAAGATACTGCATCCTTGGTAATATTTCATACTCTTAATATTACACTTTCTTAACCTTATTAATATTTCTTTGATAATACTCTTTCATATCTGGGGGAGGGACTAATAAATGACCGCCGGTTCAGGTAACAGCATTAGTTTACTGTAAGGATAAAATCAGGGAGGCATATCTTTCTAAGATTTTGAGACTATTGGCATACCTATCTTGTATTTTGGGAAGCTGAAAGTCCTTTCCATACAACTCTGGGGATATGCAAATTAATGTTACACATTTTTCCTGATTTAAATCAAAAATCAGAAAGCATTTCTTCGAGTGTTGTGGTGGTTCCAATTGAATTCTAATTATACATGATCTGAAAAGTACTGTGATTTTTTTTTAAATTCATCTTGTAGTTGAGAATATTTTGATTTAGAGTTTTCAAAGCTTTAAAAAGAGTCTACTCAATTGCGATTATGTGCATTATAAGCTGAAGTTTGAGTTTGTAGTATGTCGCATTCTTCTTAGTTGCAGTTCAGCTCCAGACGATTGAGTTTCAGAGTTCTCATCCTCAAACGTAGTGATGCTCAAGAGCAACTAGTTTACACGCTGAAAGTCCCTTTCAACAGAGCATATAAGGTTGTTTTCAAAGATAAGCCCAACTGCTGGAAAACAACCGCTAATTCAATTCACCCATCCTGTTGTCCCGAAAACTCTTGTCTGGAAGGCCCTTTCATCCAGTTACCCCGGAAATGTTAGCGGGGATCTGTGAGAGGTCCCACACATTCTCGACTGAAGAGTTTGCACTATTACAGGTAGTTTGGGCTCTGGGCCATTGATCAGGGTAGGAAAGTTACCGTATCCAGACCTCCCTTGACAACGGGATGTAATCCGTTTACTGCCCCCAAAGCCCCTCTCACCGTCAAATACATCCCCCCGAAGGCCGTCGTTTACTTAGATTATCCCTGTATGGACGTTCAATGCGACCTGGAACAAGGTGATAACGCCACGAGTGCCATCGGAAACTCCTTTGTACGGTATAGTAGGTTTTGAATAGAGATGAGTACAGGAGTAGAGGCAGATTTCTGGATCAAGCGAGTATACATTAACCAGAAATTTTGGATTTCTTCAAACTTTTGGCACATTGGTTTCGTCCAAAGGACCCGTTTTTGAATGAACATGCTTAAGCTCATCTTAACAAACCTATTAATCTTTGCACTCGAATAAGCTAATATATGTTAGAGAGTTCCTAAAGCGATAGGGAGAAAGAGATGAGGCGCCTTATCGCAAACGGAAAACACTACTGCGCATGTGCGGGGATATGAGGCGCCTCATCTCCAATAAGACGAATTTATTTCACCTAAACATAAGATGCTTTATGGGCACTTGGTACCCCAACAAAAATTTTTCAACCTTTTTTCTTTTTTTGTCTTAAATAAAACTAGATTCATTCCTGAACAAGATAATACATTACATATAATATTAACAAAATTCAAATGTCTCACTAATTAACTTAGAAGTTGCCCGCCTCATAGACCGCTGCCTCTGCTTCTTCAAATTCAAACAGCAAGGGAAAGTCGATAATATCCAAAATACTGGTACTTACTAATCCTAATTTCTTCTTGGAGGAAGATAACTAGCTTGAGTAGCCGGATGAAGTACTAGGAAAAAGAGGGGTTTCAGAGAAAGAAGTTCCAGGAACGGAAGGAATACAGGAAGCCAAAGGATGAGAGCCGGGTGAAAGACATGAGCTGGATGGTGAGTGGCAAATTTCGGACGCAGAATCATCTTTACGCAACTTCTAGGAGAAATTCGCGATATGGTTGACCTTCTTGAATATTCTTTTACTTTTGGTCATTGCGTATAACACTAAAACTATACGGACTAAACGAATTGCGGACAAACCGAACGTGGAAAGATGCACGGACGAGTGGAAACGTAAAAAACAGAATAACAGGACATTTTATCATTGATATCATCTTATCACTCTGGTTGGTTGGTTCGTTGGTATTATGCTCTGACTGTGTGAAGTGAAGTCATTGAGGTTAGTAACTCATTCACATATATTCATGTCATATTAGTTCACCAAAACGTCGCAAAAGCGCGAATATCGTTACTTTTTCGTTTTATGGCTCTCCTGAAAAGTAGCATATTTTTGCGCATCGGACCCTCTATCTTGGGATCTACTGAACCGAATTCATTTTCTTTCTTTAGAAAGTTATCTCTCAACCTTTTGCATAAATCTGCGGGAATAGTTTATCGAAATAAGTTATTGTAATTACGGGACAGATAATAGAAGTTACCTCAAATACCACCAATATTTCGATATTGTTATGCAGCAAATTAATATTTTTTCAATCTGATTCCGCAGATCTTTAGATCTTTACAAGATCTATCAATTAAAAAAAAGATCATCGAAATCGACCCAACGAGTGCCGAGATAATGGGTCACGAATTTCGCCATTTTTGGGGTGGTACCAAGTGCCCTTATTCCGAACTCATCGCTTCCTCTCTATCGCAAATTAATCTTACACACTGATAACAGTGACATTCATTTTTTGTTGGTATTCATGATTCATGAAAGTTATATTCATTTTATTGTTCATAAATTTTCTAAATCTGTCATTGCAAAACCTTTTTTGAGAATAAGAAAAGAACTAGGAAACTTAGAAATGCTGGAAACTGAACACACGGGATAAGCGGGAAAATCCCCTTGGTGGTTCAGAGTTACTTGAAGATAAGTAGCGTCCGTTAAAGATAAAACACTAATTCGACCCTCTTGACTTTATCAGGTTAGCATACGCTGTCGCTCGCTCCAAATGATAAAATCCCCAAGCACCTTATCCCAATTGACTTATCGTTTAGGAACTCTCTATTTACTGCATATTAGGCCGGTGTTGCGATATGGATGCGCAATTCGGTCTTCAGTAGGAGACTTTCATATTAAAAGGTCTAGACCATTCAAAATAGGATTTTGAGCCTTATAACTGCTGCAGACTAGTTAGTCAGCAACAAAACCTTGCACAGAGATTTGGATACACCAGAGGCCGCAGATGTCCAGTTCACGTACAACAACCATCAGCAAAGTCTTCAATCCCACCCCAATGAACTTGTACTAAGAATATATGAAAACCCTCCAACCCCTAGATCTCAAACGAGACTGAAAAGGAAAGGGCGTTCTGATCTCGCATAAATCCAACAGTGAAATATCGAATCTAGTCTAATGTTTATTTTGTCAGAAAATGTTATATAAGTGGCGATATTAGTTGAAACTGTTATCTGTTGTGGACCTACTTGTCGTACTCGACCGTCCGTTAGAAATTTAATTTGCGTTGTCCATTTGGTAGAATCCACTAGTCACGTCCAACGTTACCTTGTATACTTAATTTTTTGCCCTACTGAGTACATAACAGTACATAAGTACTTACTATAAAGTTTATTATTAAAAAAAGAAACAAAAGAAAAATGAGGAAATATATTCAAAGCAATGGTTTTGAATGGTGAAAATCCTTGAGATTGATAGTTGATATCAGAATCAATTAGGTACATCTATCTAAAGAGGCCACAGAGACCAGTGATCAGTCGATAATGGTAAAGGTTGGCAGTGCGCAACCGCAACAAGACTTCCCTGGTAATGTCTGTTTGGAAAATTCTTACTAGGTACTTGAAAGGTTTGCAGAACCTACCTAGATAAGTTCTTCATATCTGTGAAAAGTCGTGATAGCAAACAGAAAAATATGAACTTGCAATAGTTCTTACAATAAGGGAATAGGCTAACACTTACTTTTTAAAATCATTTTGTTGAGACTCCAATGTTCCGATTTTGTAAGTAACCTGTGCAAGTGTAGAGTACATTGTTGAATGAAGATACCACTCTTTCAAACCGATCAATCAGGATCAAACTTCTGATAGACGCGGGACTATCAATATATAAAGAACTATGAATGTTTACAAACGCGCCTAAAAACCGAAAGAGAATTGCAATATTGGAATAATCAAATATTGACAGTGAAAATTAAGTAGACAGTTACCTAGGAATCACTATTTCAGGTTATTTTATTTCTAGCTTATTGTTTCCCTGCTGATCATTTCAATGGAAACATCAGATGTTAAGTTTATTACTAGGTACATGGCTTCAGCTTCAATTGCGTACAAATCTGAAGTAATTCAACTAGCGATGATATTTTTGATCCAGTGGATACTACCTATACTATTAATCGTTCAGATGAAGCCGAAAATTAAATAAATGATACCTACTAAACAAATTTTTCCCGTTGACAAAATATTTGCTCATTTCATGCAAAATGTATATATTATTGTATTGAAAATGTTGGTAGCGAATCTTCTAGGTATTGATTCTACCAACTAATTTCAAACCCTCTTAGAGATTTTCTTAAGCACTCTGTTTTCAAGTAATTCAACATTTAAGATTTTTCCCATGTTCTTCACTGTGTGTCATAAAAATGGTCATAACTGCCCTTGGGTTCTTTGTTAAATCAGAAATAAGCACACTGTTGTTAACAACGTGAAATTTCTTTCAGAGTACCTATTACTCATTTGAGAAGTTATAAGCTCATTAAATGGGGGGACACAAAGGTCTAAAATGAAGGTGTTTTCATGATTACAAAACCACTACATTTTTCAAATGGCTCTACACCCATCAGAAAATTAATTTTTCTCATTTTCGCAACAGAAAAAACTTTACCAAAATTAGTTTTTCATCGGTATAGTCAACTATGCAAATTAGAGGAGAAAATGATAAAAACGTAGTTTTTTCAAAGAAATGGAGGTTCTCTTGATAAACGAAATTCTATGGTTTCAACGTAAATTTTCACGCTGAATCGAATTGTAACGTTGCATATCTTTTCAACTTCGTTGCAGGTAACCGAGTTTTACTCTATAACTAAATATTTTCACCCCAAAAACAACATAAAAGTAAACATAATAGATAAACTAAGAATTTTTGGGAAACTAAAACAGTGGAGAAACAGTGGGATTTTGAAAACTTCAAGGATATCATTTAATTCACCCCTGCCATTCTCCCATATATTAAAGATGTTGACTAAAAAGCGACACCAGACCATAGGTGAAAATTTCTTGGCGGGATGTTAGGAACTACTGTTTGATAAATGCCAAGTTCAGATCTGCTACAGGGGCGAGTTTCATTCCCCATTGGAGTCCCTTGTTTCTATAAATAAGAATTCCCTCGATATTTGATTGTTGTTGAAATTTGTTGATTGTGCTGGGTTTCTTTGCCGCTGGTCCTGGAAATGTTGAATAGCTTAATGACATCAACGTGACGGATGTAAAGGGACTTGACATCCATCGTGAAAAATGGGTTGGGGTGGAGTGTTCTGTGGCAGTTCAATATTTCTCAACAAGTCCCGAAAGTCTGTAAAGAGGCAATTCAAATATTGCAAAAACAATATTTCTATAAATGTTTAAGATAAAATACACTACATCCAGATACATCGGTACATGGATGTATCTTATTTTTCCCCCTGTGGAATATGTGTTTTGTGTCTCAAGTTAAAAATGTCTCAATTAAATTACCTCAGTCAGCTGATCAGAGAGAGCCCAACCAATTCAATCGTCTCTTAGTGTCCCAGAGAGTCTCCATATCTAATTTCAACTTCAACAGCTTCAATCATATTCGAGTCCCTAAGTAACGATGGCTGTGAAGAGGTAATTTACTGAAGAAGATGGTTAACTAAGGCTGAGTGCCTCTCAGTCACTGAATCATAACTCGATACCATTTGGCGTCAAGACGGCAAGATATGGGGGAGCTCATGTGGCTTGTGGAATTCAGGCAAGAGGTAAGACTCAGAACAGCTTGGGTGTTCTGGGACCATTAGCTTAAACTTCTTCAACATCTATAGCTTCTTCTCATATGTGTCCCTAAGGAACGATTGCTGTTAAGGGGTAAATGACTGGAGAACATTGTAAAAGGCTGAGAACCTATCAGTCAGTGAATCATAACTTGATACAATTGGACGTCCTGGTGGCAAGATATGGGGGAGCTCATATGGCTTGTCCATTTTAGGGAAGAGGAGCACTGAACAACGTGGGTCTTCTGGGTCTTCGGCCTCTGGTCTTCTTTTGAGTTCTTCGCCTACTGATACCTTCGCCTGCATCTAAGCAGTTAGGATAACTCTCTTCGGTTTTGATTTGTAGAGTCTTTTGGTAGCTGTACTTATTTACCTTCCTGTGGTAATCAGTGGCTACCATGATAACAAATGTTGAAACCTTGTCATCATTCATTATAAATATAACATAAGTACACATGAAAAAGCGTTTAACTGTGAAATTCGTTTCGGGATACCTCAAAATGGATTTCATTGATGCAAATTTTCGAATATTTTGATTATAAAATTTTTGGAGTCAATGCAATAGTTTCATTTTCTACAAAAAAAAAAAAAAAAAACTCGTAAACGAGTTCCACTATCTGCTTTACAAGCAGATAACATTTTACATAGATATGTCTTTGATTGGGGATTTCATAACGGTTGTCCTCGAGAGTTGTTAAAAAATCCTTTAACTTTGGACTGTAGGCGACAAAATGTAGGATAAAGAATTTACCGTCAACTCATACAACTTTGTGCATCCCGTTCAACATTGTGCCAATCTCGTTTTTTGAACCTTATGCTCTCTAGCGGTAACAAACTTGAAGTTATTAGTTCAAAAAAATTCCCACGAGCAGCGGGGTGGTAGAAGAGGATGCCGACGCTTCCACAAGTCTTCCCTGTGGATTTCAGTGCCGGCAAGGTAGCTCTTTCTCTAGTCCACTAGAAGGGAATTGTTCAGTTTGTGCTGGGAGTCTCCTTTGGATGAGTATGCTGCGGATTTCTGAATAGTCTGGTAAGTTCATATTTTCATCCCTATACTGTCAGCTACCAATTACAGTATTTGGTGTTATCAGAAGTTTGTTTGTTTCTATGATATGACCAGATATGTTAGAAACGGGAACTTAGGGGTACAACTTTGTGCCACCATTTTTTTATTATTTCTGCAATAAAATTTAATGCTTTCTCGTTGTATTTTTACAGAAAATGGGTGCTCAGATTCGGAGAAAGATGGCTGGACGAGTTGAAGATTTGTTGGGATATTTTTGTATGAATTATTAAGATTTTATAATAAAAACGAACAGAAAGTTGCCTTGCATTGATTTTTATATTCACCTTGTTTAAAAAATCGAAAAAACACTAAAAATTCAGAGGGAAAATTTTTTTTTGTATTACGTTGCAAAGTCAACATGCTGATTAACAAGATTCAGACCGCCACAATGAGCCACATTAGGTTTTTCATTTCATTATAGGCTAAAAAAGATGGTGGCTCAAAGTTGCACCTTCCTGGGGTAATGAATGTGCCACGAATAAATAGTTCCCATTCTATTCACTGAACAGATGGAATTTTTTCCTTAGCGACATTTGATCACTGAGATGTGTAAGTATCTTGGGTAAACATTTCAACGAGATACGACAACAAATAATGTTCTGACGCTCAAAAAACCAAAAAAGTGGCACAAAGTTGTATGAGTTGACGGTATTTATTATTCTTGGAGACACAATAAGCATACTATACAAACTATTAAAGTTATTTCTCCAATAGATGCGCTATCATTTTTATATTCATGAAAGCCTGATTTTTCATTAATAAATGAAATTATATAATTTATTGTTTTATTTGATAACGTTTGGTTCTCTTATTGAGGACTTATTCAAATCTTGCTTTCTTAACATTGAGTTGACTTGGTGAGCCACTGCTTTATTTGACAAATCCGTTATATTCGGATATTTATAAATTTTTTCCTGGACACACCAAGATCTGAAGATGTCCTCAGTAAACAATAAATGAAATAATTTCATTTATTTTCCCTGGGCCGCATCCCGACTAATTCCAACAAAACAACGGTTTACTTATAGAAATGTTGAAAATAACTGTGGAGAGAAGCCACTACAATGAGTTGTTGTTTACAGTCGACTGTTGTCAAGAGGATGATAATGTTTCCTATGGAGTGGAGTAAATGATGCTATTGCTTTACGTTAAGAATATTGTAGCCGGCTTATTAAAATTGTTTATAGTCCAATCAACTTAGTTTAGGAATGTAGCCAGGTACGTAAGGGGGGGAAATAGGTAGCTTGAGATGTGAAAATTTATCACATAAATCAAGCGCTTTCCAACGAATGGCGAACGATTTCTGTGCGATGAAAACTACGGAAGTTCCATTCCCCTAGCAACGGATTGGTTGTACGTGAAAATCATTAGAAATTGTGACATATTTTTTGCGTCACGAAAATTTTTGGTTGACCCCCCAGAGCAAAGACATATCCATGTCAAAAAAAAAAAAAAAAGTTGAAAATCATAAAATTGGTTTTCACAACAGATAATTTTTTATACAATTAGATTTCGTCATGATTCATTGATTAAAACTTTCCGTGCTAAAATTGCAAAACTGTTTAACTTTAGTAAAAAGAAGGCGAAAATTCGTCGAAATGTTCATGTTGCATGCCACGATCTAGCATAAAAGTTTTCCTCGAATGTTACTAAACTGCTCAAATAGGGTGTCATGAAATTCAAAAATTAATAATGTTCGCAGTAATACTGAATTTAATAATTCTTAAATTGGTTAGTTGTCGTCAAATCGAAATTGATTGATGATCTGTATTGATGAGCTGTCAAAGTGAAATGTAATTACATTTAATCATTGTTTGTGAGACCCTGTAAGCTACTTGAAAGGTACCTCTGAAACCCCGAGATCCACTTTTGGTCGAGTCGAGTTTCCACTCTTAATAAACCAACGAGATACTTACACATTATTAAATATAATCCGTTGTATAAGGGAAGGAAAAGAGATGGTTAAAGGACGAGTAGAGGAAGGGGGAAGGATTTATTTTGAGTAATAATAAGATTATCGAAGGCAAAGGAGGGGGGTGTTGATTAAAAACACGGCAACGAGTTTATAGAGGGAAGATTTAAGGGGGAGGGGGGGGGGTGAGCACAGATTTTGACGGAAAAGAGGATTTGGTTAAGGGGGAGAGAGTTTTGTTGGAAATTAAAACCGGGGAAGAGCGCCCTTATTTACCCCCTCCCTCTTTCATATTTTAACCCTTACAGTCCGGGACTTCGGATGCTAAACTGCGAAAGGATCTTCGTTAGACAGGATTACCCCCACTCACTTCCCTAGTTCAATCCGAATAGTGTCCACCTCCTCACTCTCTCCCTCCCTCGCTCTCTCAAGGCGAAAATGAGAAATTCCCTGGGAGTGAGAGAGACGGAAGCGCTGATTAATTCAAGATTATCCTCCTCCCTCCATTCCGTTTTCCCTCCTACATCTCCAGGAAAAACTTTTAAATAACTTTCTCGGCGCAACAAGGACATATTTTTTTCCGCAACTGTCGATCACGTAAAATATGAAACTCCGTGTTTTGTTTTACGAACAACGACTAATAAATTGAGTCATTCAACTTTTCGTTCGGTTTTTATTCAACCTGAAAAGTCTTTTAAATTAGTAAAGTTAGGTGATGCCCAAGTTGAGAATTTCCTTACAATGCCAACCTACGAGTACCCCAGCTGTTAATGTTGTTTTGTTACGATATTTTGGAACTCTTGGTTTTGTATTCATAGCACGCGTGTCATTGTTTTGCAGGACAGCATTTCTAACAAGTTATAGTATATATACCTACATAAGGTTGGTTATTTTGTTTTTATCTAATTATTGACGCATTATGAATCAATTCTTGGATATCAACACAAGCACAATACACATACAATAAAGAATGTGCTCAAAAATTACTAATGGTAGCAAAAAAAACCTGTTTAAAATCGTTAAATTTATATTTTTTAGCAGACAATTACTTGAAACAAATTGTTAGTTCAACATTCACAACATTTTGACATAGACATGATGCAAAAAATCAATTAAATTCGCTCGAAATGAAATCCTGCATGTTCTGTGCAGTTATATTAAATAGATAGATACGATTTGATCGACCGTTCATAATAAAGTTAGTACAATTAGTTAGGGTTCGGCCCAGAAATGAAGAAAAATCATTTAATCATTAATTGAACTTCATGATCACTCCACCATTTCTGGGCTGAATTCCATGCGATGTTAAGTATTATTATTATTGTATAGGTACTACTGCTTCACCGACTCGCCCACTCAGCAAAACAAAAAATTTTTTTTAAATTTTAGGATGGACTGATGGGACTGATTCCTTAACGATAAGGAAGGGTGGTGCTCAGATTGTATGGGGTAGCGTGCCTCTCCGTTGTGTCGGCCCGAGCCAGGATGCCCCGATCGACCCGGACCCACCCTCCTTGACGGCTCCCGGGGCCACCTGGCCATTACTGGACAATCAGCCCTTATGGATGTTGTTCCAAGCATCCTATGGAATCATCAAGGGAGGCCGCCCCCGGTCCGGCCTGAAACTCCTTAACCCAAGACGCAGATCTGTGAACCCTATTAGGCTTTCACTCTCCCGCTATATTTTCCTTGCTCCTCTGATGCACATAGATGTGGCACGAATGATTGCAAATGCAATCCTTGCTCGAAGGAACGCTTTGACTGCGCACTGTGACCAATTATATTATATTACTTTCTATTGAAATTTGAGTACTTCGAGGGAAAAGAATTGTTAACCACCAACTTTATGGCAAGTGAGCTCGTTCTGAATACGTATTATTACACGATTCAAAACAGGTATTACATTTTTAGCAATATTTCAGTTTTTCATTCTTTTTTTTTTTTTTTAGCAAATATTATTAAAATGTTAGTGTATTTTTCTGCTTTTTTAGCTTAAATTTTGTAGTGTTTTCGTTCGTTGTGGATTAAATTTTCTTTCATAAAGCTTTACAAAAAAATATAAATTCAAATTTTTAAGGGTTTTAGCCGTTTTAAGCCATTATCAGTCATCTTTTTGAAATGTGTCCAATTTAATGTGCTCAAAAAGTTATGGCCAACGAACTCATCCTTTGTTCGTAAATCTTGATTTTTTGGGGGCAAGAACGGAATTTTGATATCAATCCTAAGAAGAGTTATCATCTGGAATGATACAAACACACACACACACAACACATACATGTATATATATGTAAAATATATAATGGAAAACCGTAAAACCCTAGGATTCGTTTCAGAATGCCTCAAAACGGATTCCGATGAAGAAATTTTTCGAAAATTTAAATTTTAAATTTGTTGGAGCCATTGCAATAGCATCATTATTTTCAAAGATGCGCTAAAATGAACTGTTAACAATTGTTTGTTGCTTAATATAATTTCCAATATAGAACTCTAAAAAACACGTTACAGTGATAAAAAACGAGTTGGCAGAGCTAAAATTGTTTCCTCATTGCCATTTGGCTACTGTAAAACCATGTAGATTACAATATAGTTACTATTATCAACAATCACGACTGTCGTTACCTACGTTACCTATGAAATTCTCCAAAGGGGACACTAGCACTCCACAGTAGTTCGGATGTAGTAACGACCCGCTCTACTCTCCTATTTCTCCTCCCTACTACCTATATACTCTGCTCTTACACATGACGTTATTGGCTGAAAGGGAAATAAAAATTCAACATCTTCCACAAAACGAACGTAAATCTTTCTCTCTCTGAAAAAAAGGAAAAAAACACGTTTCGGTGATAAAAAACGAGTCGGTACCTAACCTTTTTAATTAAACCCCTCTTAACCCTCGACGCGTAACGCCATAAAACACTTCGACGCCTCTTGAAAGATAACAGATCAGTCCGATAAACGTTCGTTCTTTCACCCGCTCGCTCTTCCCAATCCGTCACAGCCGTCAGAGAAGCCGATGGGCTCAATCATGTTTTTTTCTTTCCTCATGGCAAATGACAAACGCTTGAAACGATTTGCCACCAATACCAGCTTACCTCCGTAAATGAAAAAATCAGTCAATCCCCTAACTTTTATTTTGATTTGAAGTCTACCGAAGTAACGTATAGGTATATTCCAGATAGGAAAAAAAAATCAAGTCTTCAGATACACTTATTAAACAGAGCCTATGTACATAGTTATTTATGTATAACTACGTGAACTTAGTAAGTAACAAAAGTTATAATGAACTAGATTTCTGATTCTTCGGTTGGTTCAATTGCCGTAGTCTATGAAGATTTTAAATGTGTATACGTACGCATGGCAGAACGAGTTCTCGTTCACACTCATCCAGACGTTCTTTTAGCAGCCATGATAGATCTTTTCCTTAGAGAGACTGTACGGATGAATGAACAACGTTCCTCTTGTAACCCATCATTCTTTTTGTTCGTTTTTCTGCCATGTTTTATTCAGCTCATATATTATAGCTTGAAAAATTCGATATGTCTCATGTGAGGTATACTGGCCAATTCCATACAGTCAAGAGATTGTTTCATAAATATATATGAATTCAAAATCGCTCAGTGTGTCGGACATACCTTGACTTAAAGCTACGAAACAACGTTGATTTGAAGTTCATCAACATTGGTTAGCAATTGTAAATGTTTCAAGGATTTTTCGTTTGCACATGCGCAGAGGCTACTATTGATTGACGAAGCAGCAAGAAATGTATACAGTATTACAGGCATACCAGCACAATCCTTGCAATTTCATCGAAATCAGGCTCTAACGTCGAATAGATAATTTTTCGTTACAATGGCTCGCATAACTTTTCACCTAAAAAAATTATTTTTACAGGATGTTTTCCTCATTGATATAGACTTTCAATGTTGGAATTTCAATATTTATGCCAACTCAATAGGTTGCATTGTCGTTGATCTAATTATAACGTATTTATTTCCAAGGAACTTATTTCCTATGCAGGTAGAAATGAGTTCCAATGACACAATGATTGTTGTGCACCAACCAAAATGTACATTTTCATATATGATTTGCCAAATAAACCAACAAGTTGGTTCAGCTCGAGAACACTTGATTCCGAGATGGCGGTTACTCAAGGAGGGTTAGGTGATCGCAGCCTGTGGCTACTTCCTCTCATAACAGTCAGTTCTCACTCCATGGAAAATGGACTACTTAAGCAGCACTCGAATAGCCTGATCATGTATTCCATTTTAAATGTCTGCCTTATAATTTCAACACCTAACAACCAAAACCAAACCGCTTCGTACCCTCAATGGAGTGAAGCTAACTCGGAGGATTTTGCTCGGAGCGTCCTTCTTTGCACCCCACGGGACCTAGCATTCCATGGTGTGCTCACTCAACTCTATGGGGCCTTGCGTTCCGAGTGGTCGTCCCTCTCACTCCAGTGACTCTTCCTACACTTTCATAGAATTTCCTTTTGAAAGTTAGGGTACATACTAGTCAAAAGCAGTGGTGACACGCAACGTCTTTACCACAACACAACTACCAACATTGGTACCCAACGACGTTCCCAACACGACCCGACAAAGATAAAAACATTATTCGCAGAGTTCTGAGAATTTTTCAAGACCTTAATCAATACTAAATTTTTCATATGAAAGTGTCATTCGAACTAATTTCATGCTACGGACAGTTCCATGCTACTCAACTCTAAACAGTACTGTTGGAAAGACAATAGAACCAAATTTAGTGTGTACTTGGTTTTCTCTCGTATTTATATTACATTCTGGCTCGTTATGCGTCCCTTCGAGATTTAGAACCAAGACTGAAAAGGAATGGAAGTATGTGTAGCGTTCCTCTTGAAATATTCCAAATATATTCACGTAGGTATCCAAATCATTGATCTTCTGGAATTCGCTTTTTAATATATTTTTCATTCATCCATTAAACACTCCAGTGTAATCACAGCTATTCAACTTCTATTCACGGCATATTCACGGTTATTGCCCTTCAACGCTTTTGGTTTATGGAATTTTAATTAGGAAAAAGGTGAGTTCGGAGGGTTGGGTGCCGTGTGGAATGAGGGGATTCATCTAAATGCCTTTTTGGGGCGCGAACCCTTGGGAACCTTTCTGTTCGGCAAGTTGTGAATCATTCTCCCCATAATAGATTAGGAAGATGTTGGGAAGCTCTTCAAAGTTTAAGGAGTTTTCAAATTTACGAATATGACGATTGCATATCAAAGCTCGCTACACCTTTTGAATTGCGTTCATGCACTTGAAGCTCAATGATAGATGAATTCTCGACAACAAGAGAAAGAAAGTAACAACCTAAAGGGATATACCTTCTAGGTATATTTGATCTTATGCCAAACTGAATCTTGACTCTTTAAACAAACGCTACGAACTCATACTATATTTTCATCAACATAAATGTAGGTAAAAATGATCATCCTACAATAAAATTATGCACAATGATTAATGTCACTACCCGAGTCCAATGTTTGATGCCTGACTAATTTTAATTTTTGATATTATCTTCTTTATATTATGGCCATCATTCCTTCAAAGGACTGTGAATCTTCAAATTGTAGTATTAGCTAACCTGATGTCAATATAATAATTCTTAATTCCGGTAGTCTTGCACAATGTAGAATTATGCTCACATTATGTTGGCTGTCTACACTAACTCAAATAGTAACAGGTTTCTTAGAAGTGTAACTCACCTGTTCCGCCCAAGTGGCTGGTGGCTCTTTGCTTCATATTCAACTCGTGTGATAGTCGTAAATATTGCATTATGTATCTACATGGCGTATTGAAATTATGAACAAATGAATTGCCCCTAATATAATGACAGCTAATGCGGTTTCGTGAGAAGGGTACAATAAATATCTGGGAACGTTAATCGATGTTGAGCACGCCGGCAGGATTGTGGCAGTCATTACTTCAATTTGCTTGTTAGTTGGCTGCGTAAGCCCAACATATTTTTCAAATGTTTTAACAAGGATAGGTGATGGAATCGGAGTAGTGAACTCCTTGAAAGGCGAGAGGAGATTAACTTGCTACACCCAGAGGATATTCTGTAAGCTAAGAGCCCAGGCAATATCCCCTTAGATGTAACATTTTCAAGAATCGAGAAGGAGGGACTACTCCTATCTATCACAATGTGCAAAAGAATCGGAGTAAATGTGCAGCTAAAACTCCAACTCAACAACATAAAAAAAGATTGATTAATTGATATGTGATTGTAATTTTTCCCGTTGAGTAATGTCACTACCTCAGTAAAACTTAAATATGCACAACCAAGCAACCGAAATTTAGATGTAATGAGCCTAGCTGCAGAAATAAATAGAGTACCCATTCATTCAGAACCTATTATGAAGGGAAATCAGAGAAAAGAATCAAACTTCCTGGAGAAGATCCAGTTCCAGGAAAAAACTTTGGAGAAAAAAAATTAAACTCAAGGACCTAAAGGTATTTTTTGAGAATATTTCATTATGTAGGTACATCTCTGAATCTTCAGTAATGATTCACATACTAATAATTGGCTGCACTGTAGAAATAACGGGAACCATTCCGTTGCTGACCTCGAAAAATCAACTCCTTCTCACCTTCACTGTGGACATTTTCTGCAACCGCTCGAAAAATGCCCTAGGACCCAATTTGCTTTCGAGTCGCGATCTAGTTAATTACTCTGAGACCGGGAATCTCCGTGGTCCGTAGTTAATAGCAGTTCGCCATCCTATAAACCCCGAGATAACCATCGACTCCCCGTTGCCGTCTAGACTCAGCTCTTTTACCCAAACCAATTATTCAGTTTGTTATTTTGCGTGCTTGTGCCGAACCGGGGAGTTATTATCATCAATTTTCTTTACTGGCTTCCGGTCGTTTTTTGTTTGTTCACTTCCAATTTACAAGATGGCTGATTATTTCTAGTGGGTACCTACCAGAGAAAAAAAACTGCAAATTATTACACGAAGGTTTTTATTTCTGTATCGGACAGCCCTTCTACGCAGAAGATCTGTCAATAATTATACATTATCTATTTATTATACATAAGTTATCTAAATATAAGCTAGAAATATAGATGCTAATCGAAGTCAATTATTAACTAATTTAAATAAC
The DNA here is from genome assembly GCA_030762985.1 of Adelphocoris suturalis. Lineage (NCBI taxonomy): Eukaryota > Metazoa > Arthropoda > Insecta > Hemiptera > Miridae > Adelphocoris > Adelphocoris suturalis. The sequence continues at coordinate 35,058,812 of CM061043.1, read as the reverse complement.
ACCCCTACACTTTCCTAGTATTTAACACAAGCTGACCACCAACTGAAAATTAATTAGGGTAAAGGCACCTGTTATTGGACACTCCCCCGTTATTGGACAGTCCGTTAGTTCTTCTTGAATATTAAGGGTTGCAGGGTGTTTTTGAATTCTAACGACTTTCCGGGGCCGTTAATGGACACTGTCCAATAAGTGGGTCTTAGTTGTTCATCTCCATGAGTCCTGTTATTGGAAACCTATTCTCTTTAGTGTGCTTTAGCCTTTTCACACCGTGAAACCTTTATTTCAGGTAAATACAGTGTCTGCTCTGGTTTCATCAGTTTATCCATACAATGCCTAAAAAGGCACTAGCTTGAAAGTGCGTGTTTATTTCAAATTTTCATCTAGAGATAGATCCTACACATTTGAATTTCAAATAATTCTTCACCAATTGATGGCGCTATTTTGAGATTATAAACCTATTTTCAGGGGGTCGGTCTATATTTCAACTTGTTTTCGTTTGAGTGTTGACAGATTCTCAAAACGGCTCGTACGCCCAAGGAACCTCAAAGCCTAAGAAGAGACCATTCTGCAGGAGGAGAATGGGATACACCCCACTGCTAAAAAATATAAATTTGACAGGTTTTAGCCATTTTTAGTGATTTTTTAGCAAATTTTTTACAATATATGACCAATTTAATGTGTGTTGTTATTTTGTTCACTGCTCTTGAATCTGTTATTTTCAGTTAGGTTTTATCCTGATTCTTTACAGTTACATAGTTTTTGAGATATTGATGTGTAACTTTGTTGGCGTTTCTGGGATGCTGGATACTAATTGTAAGCAAGCAGAACAATGACGTCACTCATTCATAACTCCCATCAATTTTCTGTGTAAGTTAAAATTTGAGGATACCGTTGGAAGAGCATTAAATTTCCTATCTGATTCTAGAATTAGGGTTTGAAAAAATGAAAAAGCCCTCTGAGAACCCAATTTTATCTCATTTGGGAAAACTCAAGTTTTTCCATTCAGAAATCGCTGTATGAGATCCAATATTTTTAAAAATTCTAGAACGGTAAAAACTACGCCATAATTTCACGATTTCAACGGACTAGTCAATTTTACTTTTACTTTGTTAATAGGGAAGAAAACTACGATTTAATGTCGAAAAACATTATTTTTTCAATGAAATCGACGGTTTTCTTGAAAAATGGCCTTGTATGAAAATACAAGTTCGGGGTCGGTTTCTCCGAATTTCTTCAATTCTGAATCGAATGGTAACACTTCCAGATCTCCCGAACCCTGTTACAACCAAGTTTTAGGCTTTATCTAACAAGCATTACCCCTGAAAACAGATGAAATTTATCATACCAAAAATACTCAAACGTGTGAGTTATAGTGTTTGATCAACCCTAAGGGTAGCATTTAAAGGTTGAAATATTAAAATAACGAAATCTCGAAAACATTGAGAATAAGAGTAGTATTTTGTTTGTCATAAATGGCTATCATCCCAAAGAATCGAATGAAACCACCCGGATCACTTTACATTAAACCCTCCGCTCTCCGTAGAGGCTAGAACTTTAGAAGTCAAAAAATCAACAGCATGGGAGCGACATAACTGGCGGAAGGTACCTGCTGAAGATCGTCTTATAAACTAAAACTATCGTATCACCTGATCAAATTCCAATGGAATTCCCTCTTCAAGAAATCGAGTTTTGTCGCCTACATATGGACCAGTGAAGCTTTTGTCGGTGATTTATTCTATCTCTTTAATTTTCAATAGGTGGGTATTTTTCAGATTGGTGGATAGAGGGACTAGTAAGTTGGCGAATTTTTATTTGACTGCATTGATTTTCTCTCAGTAGGTGCCAACATATACGAGTATGTAGGCATATTTATGAAAACGTCATTGTATATCCAAACCATCACGAAATAGGGCTACGCAAATCGACTACTAAGGTAGGCCCCATGAGTTAATTTCTTCCCCAATCTTCCTACGGCGCTGAAATTAGAAATAGAGCTCCTTTGGGATATCTAGTGTTCAATTTCAGTGCATGGAGATACACAGATAAGCTAAGGGAGCTCATAGGCTAAATTGTTTCCTAATCTACCAACGGTGCCCAAATTTGAGATGGAGCTCTGTTCCGATACCTGGAAAACAATTACGAGAAACGGAGGCGCACTGATCAGCTAAAGAGTCAATGAGGCTAAGGAGGCGAACTGAGCAGCTGAAGGACCTCAGAGGCTTATTTCTGCCCTGAACTATACCTACGGTGCTGAATTTTGAAACAGAGCGCCTTCAAAACAAGATTAAGAGGTAAGGAAGACCACTTATCAGCTGAGGGAGTTCTGAAGCTGATTTCATATCTAATCGACCTACTGAACTACAGCAATTTTTTGTAGGTAATAGAAGACTTTATATGCGAGAAACAAACATATGTAGTTTCAAATCAATACAAAGTCAATGCATCCCTTCTGAAGGGAAAATTATTTTGCCATAAAGGACTTTGTTCATTCACTAAGAAGCGTAAAATTGGAGAGTCTTGGCGCTGTGAAGATGTCTTGAAGGGGTCTTTTTGAGAAGCGCAGTGCGTTGAGTTTGGATAAAGTACTATAGACAGGGTTTAATAATGATAGACCTTTCTTCTACGTAGAAGGGCTATCTAGTACAAATATGATGGACTTTTGTGTAATAAGTTATAGTGTTTTTTTATTTCTTTGTAGTTTACCAGCCTTTTAAATTTTCGGCATTTGTATGATATGAATTACAATTGCAATACCTGCTCTTGGCCTCACGAGGAATCGACGGGGCGAAAACAGTTGTTCCACATCATTTCCTCAAGCTTCCTCCCTTTCCACCAGATTAAACCCAGCCTAACGTCCGAGGACTATACCGAACTTAATCAAAAGTTGAAGCCCGAAGGTTTTCTCCAAAAGGGCAATCGGCCGTGGGCTTTTGGACCGCCCCCTTCTCCAACCGAAAAAAATCCTCCTGGGGACTTTATTTCCAATTTGCCAGAAGGTTATTCGAGAGCCATTAAGGAGGAGCCGTCCCTTCTTCTGAACTCTTGAAGGCGAAGCTCCAAGGGGATTCGTTCTTATTAAGAGCGTTTAAAAACGTTAGGGAAGGTGAAATTGAAAAACCTCTAATTAGTCAAGGCTGAGCAAGTGGTTTCCGAAAATCCATCCTGAATCGTCAGTATTATTTTGATTAGTTTCGCTATGATAACCTAAGACCTCTTATAGCAAGTCATATTTTATCAATCTGTTTAAATAAATAAAAATATTTCATGACTGAATTAAACAATACTAGCACAATCAACATACATATTAAATTCCGGAATGCAATGCATATTAAGTTTTAGGATAAATAGAAGAAAACAAATTAAATCTACAGAAAGACAAAGAAAATGCAATTAGGGTACCCACATACTATTCGTTGTGAAACATTCAATTCTATCTCTATTGATTCTCGTCGAGCATTATTTCTGATTCAATCCCCAAATGGATCCACTAACAAAATTGAAATAACCACAATCAACGATGGATGAATTTTATTTCAAGGCTATAATTAAGCGTAATTCAGTATTATAAAAAATCTTATAGCAGTTTATCAAATCCGAATTTCATAATTTTGCATACCTATGATGTATACATATATATATATATATATATATATATATATATATATATATATATATATATAAGCAGCAGGTCCTATGGGTAAAGTAGTAGGAAACTGTGTACAAACTATTGATATGATTCAGAGCAAATCTAAATTCTGTATGAATTCAAACCAAGTGTAAATTAAGCTGAAGTTAGGCTGAAATTATCCATTTAAAGAAAATCAAGTCTGGAGACGTAATCTGTACTTCAGTGCGTTTGTGGCCACTGGGTGAGAGAGTAGAAAACGATTGTAATGACATACGAAATGAAAATATAATTGTAGCCGATTACAACTAGGTTGCAAGAGTGCTTATCCTATGGCGTCCATCAACACATCCAGATGGGAATATCTTATGGCTATATAAACATTGAAGTTTATTGTTTTACAATTGATTCCCGAACCACAATATAACATCAGTCGACTGATATGAGCTGAATTTGGTTTTATGTGAGCTGCACTAATCGTAGCTTTTTGCACACACTGTACCTGTCTGAGTAACGCAACTAAGGTGTCAACTTTGTCCAAACACCAAAGCAATAATATTCCACTCGATGCTCAAAAGGATTCCCCCCATGAAATGGGGAAGGTCCAATGAAAGGTGAATCTTTTATGTACTTACAACTTACACCAGATCTACTGACACAACTCATTTCAAAAGCAACTCAACGTGCTGATGCCGTATAAGTACACATAAACCTTACGCGGTCATCACACCATTGTAACTCGTTGAGAACTACTTGTGGAGGGGGGCGATAGCCAGTTTCTTAGGTGAATTTTGTAAGATGGCCGCCTCCAGTTTCATCTGACTGGAGCCTGAGTGATAAATGACAGATAAGAAGGTGGATATAACTGTGGTTGAAACACTAATCCCGGGAAAGGGTGGTCGTGGAGTGAGAGTGCCAGGAAGTTACCTAGTTATCGGGTACTCATTAGGGTGAATCATCCTGGAACCCATGAGCCTTACAGGCCATAGATGCTAAATAATGGGACAGGTAACAAACTAAAGTTTTTTACAAATGTAAATTGTTCAGGCATTGACTGCCTTTTTAAAGCCTGTATGCCATGCATGTATCTCCCACACTCTAAATCGAAAAGGCACATTGAATGAAATGGTAATGACAGCAGGAGCTACAACAATATTAAGAGTGGGTGTGGTAATTCTCCAAGGAATTCCTCGTTCTTGACTCACAATACTGAAGAAACTCGAATAATTAAATAGCTTCCCTTTTCCACCCTCTCTCTGAGAACGTCAAGTAAAAGCACCATTCATCGCAAGAGGCTGTTCGAAGCAGCAGGTTTCGCACAATGACTTTCAATAGGTTGTCAAACACTAAGAGGAAACAAGTGGTTGCGATGGGTCGAAAAGTTGAACTGACTAATTATTAAGTCACGAGCGAATGCATTGTTGATGATTTAATCAAATGAAGTGCAGAGGTGAGGAATAGAATAAATTAGTAGCCCAATCTTTGAGGGAAGCTTTTGTTTGATGAGAGTTTCCCTCATACTGAGAGGTCTGTTGGTTGTGCTTGTACCGGGCCTGTAATAGATTTATTTTAATTAAACTCTATCAAATTCATTCCTACTTTGTGCATTTGTTAGTCTAGGAACATCTTGAAACAAACGGAGAAGAAACAAGGTCAGAAGCCGGAGATTTCCCGAAGTTAGGTAAAGAGTTTCCAGAACCTCTCTACACACCCGTATAGAGAAGCTACACTTTCAATCAACCCCGAAAGGGAAAATTAAAGGGATGAAATTTTCAATGACGACTATCTCGGGCACTTCCTAAATAAATAAATTGTGTCCTTGTTTATTTCTGCTATATGTCAATACAATGATCCGTATGAGACCACTCGGGTACTACGATCAACCGCTTACTCTCAACAAAGGCTCAGTGTTGAAAGCAGAAACAAAAAATATTGTCAACCCGACTGTGAACCGTAAATTTACTTTCAGACTTAGAAATACGCTGTGATAATCGTGTGATTTTCGTGATTGAATTTCTTATTTTTCTACAATATATAAGTATTTATATTTATTGAGGGTAATTCAATTTAATTCAGTAATTATTCGTTCCTTAAAGTTAAACTCAAGAATTTTCAATACAAATATATGTCTGCAATCCTACCGATATGGAGCGTAGTTCTGTGGCGTTGGTAGGGAGACAAGAGAGTTAAGGGTTATTAAATTAGTAACAAAATTAATTACATTGAAATTTCGACACCGATTTCTTTAAATGGCACTCCAAGGAATAGATAAATAGGGAGGATTCTCTGATTATCCTGATGCCGAGGTATATTGGATATATTGAATATAATTCTGTGATAGGTAAGAAGATACCGAACGAGGGCAAGGATAGGAGAGGATAGCAGATTATAGATGTAAATTAATGGGGTATGAATAATCGTTAATTGCTATACGCACAATGAAAGAAGGTCTTACTTTGGCTGTGGTATAAAAAAAAAGCTGATAGACTCGGCGTTCTTTTGGGAACATTCCGAGTAACAGTTCCTTCGAACATTTCGTGTGTTTGGTCCGGAACAGTTAAAACGCTGAAATTCAGCAGATTCGGGTGTTGCTTCCGAGTCTACCTAATGGTAGCGGAAGCATTGTTTCCGCTTTCAGCAGAAGAGAACAGCTTTTGTTTTCCGTATGATTCAAAATTTCAACTCTCATACGTTTAAGGCCTTTCCAAGATTTCTTTCCAAGACACCAGATTCATGAACTTCCAACGAGATATTTAGGTTGGAAACCGTTCACGTGCGTCAGTGATTTTGGTCATTGTGACGCTCACAGATAGATAGAGGTAGTTACGGAAGGCATGAGATACTAAAAAGTATATCTCAAGCCTCTCTAAAAAAAATCCCTCCTGACTCTGAATAACCCAGTTGTTTGACAGCCCTTTATTACTGTTTTCGAATAATGTGGAACTTCCATGTGTTGGAATTTCACACTTTTGACCTCACATTCGGATTCAGCGCACTTGAAAATTTCCTAATTCTAATTTTCTGCTCAAAATACTGAATAGTTTGGCTAATAAACGGTTAGGAAGATCGCGCGTGACGTAGTAGTGCAATGGAGCTGAGGGTTCCCCCCAGGCAGGAGAAGGCCGTGACGTCATCGTGTAAATGAATTTCAAGAGCAGTATTACTGGTCAGATACCCATCATATAGCACCTTTTTGGAAAGCTCTCACCAAGATCTTTTTATTGAGCAAATAAAAAATAACCATGAAAATTTCCCATTCAGCGAATAGGGACCAACCATCAATACCGAACTAAGTACGAAATTCATTACGATACGAATACATTGTAATGAGTACTTGAAATACCCAAAGAACGGGGCGTGAAATCGATCGAAATGTTACAATAGGGTCACAAGAAGCAACACATTTCTCGTATCCCTCCTCCTCTGAAACAGAATTCATAGAGAGCAAGAGAAGAGTTCTTCGAGATAAGGCAGTGCCCGAAAACCGAGAGAACGTGACTGAGAATAAGTTGAAAAGAACAGACATAGTGTACTGTGCTGGTTTACAAATGGAATTTCGGTAGAGAGTAAATAATCAAGTAACCAGCGCATGATTGTGTTTTGTATTTGTCTTCCGAATCGTAAACTTGGAACGAAATTAAATACCGTTCGCTAAATATAAGTTTTGTGTTTGTACATTATATGCCAATTTTTTCTCTCTTTACCTTAGCATAATTTTTGTAGTTTGAGCGGGATTTAAGCTTGAGGGAAAGAATTTTAGTTCCCATAACGTGCTAAATGTGAAAATTGAATTAGAGCGTATATTCTTTAACAAGCGGCATATCATAAAAATGTTACTGCAGTGTGATGAAGGTGAAGAATTCAATAAAAATTGTCTTGGGGAGTAATATCCATTTGTTGACGTCCCATTATAATTGAGTTCAAACCTCAACCTGATTTATTTTATTAGTTTTCCAGTACCCTACTTGATTGCTACTCCGTACAACACACAGAAAAATCCCAGCTCAATAGATTGATCAAGTCTGAAATAAAACAAGAACACATTTTGTGAAAACAATAAATAAAATCGATTTTTGTGTTTTCAAACAATTGGTCGCACAATTAGTCTCTTTCAAAGGTTTTTAAAAATTGTATAGGTCATTGAAAAGCTGAGTTCATGCTGAACAATAAAAAAAAACAATCAACAAAATTATTTAAGGATAACAGCCAAGAATTCATTGAAAGAAGAAAGCGATTTTTCAAAAATTGTGTTCAAAATTACGGGATCACTGTATTTTTGTTTATTAGTGGGGTCATGAGGGTCGAGCAGAGCTGGAGGCGTGAAAGTTATTTGCTTGGAGTGCAACTACCACAAAATACCTTTAGAATAATTAATTAATTAATAATAATGGACTGTTATTAGTCAATTTAAGTTCCAGAGGACGGTTTTAAATGAGATATACCATTCCTTGCTTTAAAAATTATCCGCAACAATTGTGTCATTTGAGATTCAGACCCTCAGCCAATGACAGGATGGTGCGGTAATTTTTAAAGGAAAAAAATGGTACATCTAATTTCAAACCGTCCTTTAAACATTAAATAAACCTTAACTCGTCTAATTTTTTTTTTTAAGGTTTTTTGCGGCAGTTGTACTCTAACTAACCAACTTTCACGCCTCCAGCTCTGCTCGACCCACATAACCACAACAAATAACAAAAACCTAGTAATCCCTTGATTTTGAACACAATTTTTTTCAAAATCGCTTTTTTTTTCAGTGAATTTTTGGCTGTAAACCCTTGAACAATAAACCATTTTTGAATATTGTTTTTTAATCGTTTAGCATTGACTCAGCTTTTCAATGATCTTTAAAAAAATGTAAACCCTTTAAAGAGACCAATTGGGCGACCCATTGTTTGAAGACGCCAAAATTGATTTTTTTTCTCACAAAATGTGTTCTTTGTTTACTTCAGACTGGACCAACCTATTGAGCTGGGGTTTGCCGTGAAACCTTGTTCTGGTTGTCTATTTACCAACAAGTTAGAATTTCTCTCAGTGGCAGGAATTTTACGATCCAGCTACTGCGAATCTGAAACTGAGTTTTTAAATTTTTTTTGTTTTGATCCCTTAATTTTTCACAGAAGTGTATTATTAAGTTTGTACTTAAGGCGAAAGTGGTTATTTTTAAAATGAGTACTAACCATCTCGAACATCTATGATGACTTTAAAGAGGAACAGTTCAAGTAGAGAAGTTGAGCTGTGTCTCGCGTTTCATCTTAGAACAGTGAAAAGCAAAATGGAACAGTTCCCGTTCTTCTCCTTTCACCCCACTCACGATCCTCCCACCCCATTATCACCCGTCCGCCCCCCTCAAGCGTTCACCCCCTGGGGTGAAAACTTTTTTTGATTACCCTAATTATAGCCCACGCCACTCTCATATCATTTCACTCCCCTAAATATACGGTTATTTAACACCTCTCAGCGTCTTGGTAGGTAATAACTCCTAAATACGTGTTTTAACGACAAACTTCCTCACGTTATGATTTTTCTTAATATTCTACACGGAACATGTTTTAGCCTTCATCTAACTGCCACGAGATAAGCAAGCTATGCAAATCATTACTCAAAGGTAATGAACCCCATCTGAACAGATTACTCTTCTATGAAGCATGAAATTGAAGAAAAAAAATTCACGGTCATGTTTCCAGTATTGCTAATGTCATCAGGCACACCTTTATGGGGATTTTAAGCAATTAAAATCAATAGCGTTACGTTAGAATGACGCTTTGCAATTTATAACCGTTTTGACGAATAGCTTTTTAGCACTTCGGCGCACAAACGGATGCTCTGAGTGATTATTGGATTTATTGACGTGAGTTCTATGTAAATCAAGTATAGAAAAAACTCTTCATTTATTTCAGTAATAGAATTATATTTATTTTTAAGTATTTCCATCACCTTAGGGTTTCATTTCGACAGAGACAAGATTGGGATAACAACGATGGACGGCGGGATTTTGACTCATTAGGGTTTTGTAATGTAAGCCTATCTTGAACTTACGAATTAGGGTTATTTATACTTTTTTAAAGTTTATTTTCCCCTTGGTCAGTTCTACTTGTATCAGGTATATTGATATCTTATAAATGAGACGTGCGCAAACCAATTACCCTCAATGTAGAAAAAAAGGAAAAAACCTTACGAAATACCTGGAAAGCTGATTCGAAGGTCCACCAGTCTAAGACTGGGAGAATAACAAATAGATTCTAGATACTGCAAGTTAGACGTTTTTGTAGATAATATAAGAACAAATCGTGTAATGGTTAAATTGAAAACACACGTTTATGAAGTACTGTAGAGTATCTCTCCATCAAACAACTTTCATCTGACCTTGAATTTCTTGGCATGGGATGCGGCGCACTATGGTCCAGTCACAGCGAAAACCCCTCAAATCAAAGTTGAGTTTTAAATCAATTTGATCAAATTTCCAGTTTGGTAAGAGGATGTAGAATTCAGTAATCAGGAAAAATGATCGTTATGTACATCATCATAGGAGCAACATTCGAAAAGATTGCTTTCTGGGTACAAAATTCACTCTACATTTAATGCACTTACTGACTCTCAGGTTTTTTTATTTGGCCTCACATTTTTTCACTTGGAGGACAAATTTAAAATGAGGACAAAATAAATTTGAATAATCCTGTGTATATCTAAACTTGCATTTCCCGGAGGAATTACGTATTTTTAAATAATGACGATTTTCACTTTTTGTCCAGTTAATTAAGCTATGGCGGCTCCATGATGGGGTGTCCAATGGTAGACCTTCTTATTTTACAACTGGGCGGAACGGAAATACAACTATTCCTGAAGGACAAATTGTGGACAACCTAAGTGATTTTATTTGTGAGATCTCAGATTTGTTGAATGCAAGGTACACAATACGTGAAAGGCGGAAATGTGGATTCAACAGGTGTCAGAAATGGATCGATAGCAAGCAACTTGAGTAATAATTCATAATAGTGAAATCTACAGGAAAATTCTCCATTTTCCATGATTCTAGTATGCTGGATGCTCCTAGTGGTATTTCCCAACATGATGTGGTAGGCCTCAGAAGTCCAGGTGTGACAGAAATGATGTGATGATAAGATAACGTCAAGGAAGCGGTAAACGGTGCACATAAACTTATCACAGACAGCACAGTTCATCATCGTCTGATGAATACAATGCTTCATTCAGAATAAAAAATAACACAATTAATTTAGAAAATAAATACGAGAGTTCCAAATTGACTCCATACTGATAATTCCAGGAAGGGTTTGCAAGGCGAACGAATTCCGGAGCCAATGAAATAACAAGCTTCATATCAGTGATACCGAAAAGATTATAGCAGTGTACTTTCCAACAAATCCGGATTTATGTTCGTAATATTAGAAGATTTAATCACGGAACTACATAATTGATCTACAAATACGTTTAATAGATGGAATCGACTAAGAATTGTTATTCTCTATAATAATCTCATAAAAAACAGAGGTAGACGATCATAACAAAGAATAACAAAACAAGTAAGCAAAAGTGTAATCTAGGCTTGAGTGGGGGAAATTTTTAGGAATTCAAACACACTTTCAAACACAACTACATCCTCCCTTGTATAGGTACCACACAATAAATGATGACAATAATTTCGATTATTAGAATCGAATCCTTTCCACCTAGATCAGGGAAATTTGCTACTGTACCATGGATTAACAAATTGATGCGCTACAGGCCCAGGCAGCTAAAACTAGTGGTAGAATGGTTTTTGGTGACGATCCAACGACGGGAACATGACATCGGCGACGACAATGGTGGTCAAATCAATCTAAAATCGAGTTTGGTATCGTTTTCAGTAAGTACCTAGTTATCGCTTCACAGAATTGACTGAAACTACTATTTAAAAGCTTTAACATTTGTCATTGACGACAATTCGACGTCGTTACCGTCGTTGTCACTGATGTTAGTCGTTGTCAAATCATAAAAAATGGTATTGTATGGTATTGTTTTCAATAGGCACCTAGTTATCGCTTCACAGAATCGACTGAAACCATTATAAAAGCTTTAAAATTTGTCCTTGACGTAAGCTTTTTTTAAATCATCAAAAATCGAGTTTGATAGCAAAATTCGTCCATGACCTCAAACTTCGTGAAGCACCTGGTCAGCGGGCCTACTAGTTTACTGAATCCATTCCGTGCGTCGTTCAATTCATATGTGCTATCGCCACGTCATGCATCACGTTCCGCACCAGTTTTACTTTCCCTCTATAACTCCTGCAAGAAGTTCATGTTTGGAAAACAGCATAAAACTACTGCACGTGAGTCCCATCGGCATTTTGTCTCGTTAATTTCAATAACGTTCAGTGTGAGGAACAGAAGGGCGAAAGGGCGGGGGGGGGGTTAGGGTGAAGGTGGGGGGTTAGGGTTGGGGTTAGATCTAGGGTTAGGGTTAACTTCACTACTCCGGATAACACGAGATGTCGCGTTTATCCGTAATTAACAACGGGAGAGTAAACTTCGTGCCAACTCATCGGGCCCGCCCATTCCCCTTCCTCCTCTCCTCCCTCGACGCTACATGCTATGTAATTCATTTAATTGAACCCAATTGTTTCAAATTATATTTGTGTTTTCTAATCGTTGTAACTTTTTTCTTTCTTCTTTCTACAAACATAGTCTGTTAGTCAATGGTAAACTGAAATTCATAGTCACGCCTACCTACAATGAAGTCAATTTATGGAATATTCTTTTAAAAAATCCGGTCTTTAGGATGCCCTTGATAGAAATAAAACTCAACCTACGCTACACTAATTTCACAGATAGTTACTCTTATGATAACTCCCAGATAATTACGTCAACTTTACTAGGTTAACGCTGGAACAACAGCTCTCGTTTGCACGCGCCTAGCTGAAGAGATCCGAAAGTCGAATCGAAACGAAGTTTACCAAACTTACCTACCCGTTGGAATTTGGGTCAAGAAACGTAACTTTGGTTATGCAAAACCTTGTCTGTTTCCGTACGTTATGGGACTTTGGTGTAGATCGTTTTCGCCATACGTTGAGTAGACGTAATTATCTGTGTCGGAAGTTAGCATAAGAGTAACTATCTGTGTATTTACATACACTCTTCGGAAAAAGTTGAGTGTACTCGATTTCTTGACATTTTTTCTTTCTTTTATTTTTAAATTTCTTTCATTTTTTAAAACTAAATGTAAAAACGAATTGAATTAAAAAAAATTAGTACAATCCGACAAAGAAAAGTACTCCAAAATTAAACAAGAACCTAGTAACCACCGGCATCATACGCAGGCTCGGCGCCCTCTGCTGCTTCCAATTCTTCTTCTAGTGCACGACGCACCTCGCTCAGTTTTTGCCTCGCCTGTTTGCTAGAAGCCAAGAACTCAGGATTGCCAACTCATGGTCATCCGTTACCGTACCAATCTTTTCCAAATTACCGTACATTCTCGTACATCCATCTTAGAACCTACCGTATTTTCACCGCACACATATTTAAACAAAAATTAAATGTTCATCATATTATGAATTTAGTCGAAAATGACGAAATTTAGAAGGAATCTTTTCGAATCAACTGACGATACAACATTTTTTCTATACAAACATGTTACAAGAAATATAAGTACAGGAAAAATTATTCTTCGATTGATTTCTCAGACATGGGGGTTCCTGGTGGTTGGAGTTTGGATTGTAAATCGGTGAAAGTGGAAGAATATAGAAATGGTAGACATCATCATTTATCGCATAACACTGGTCGAAATTAAGTTCAAATCACTCCAGCAATAAGCTTGCACTTATTTATTTCATGGTTTGGTTTTTATAAGATTAACTTCGCTAAAAATCCTCTTGCATTGTGCATTTGAATGAGGGAGGGCATATACATTCAATACAAAGTATGGAAGGAGATTCATTCATTTTTCACTGTGTGTACCTAGATAGGTATTCTACCAAGGTAGGTACCTCCCTACTAAGAACAAAAGGGTTGCAATAAATTCTCCTTCTTCAAAACCTGTTGAAGGTATCCTTTAGCTATGAACTCATGCTAAGATGGTGTAATAATTTACCCATGTTTTCCATTTTACCGTATTTTCGCGTACGGTAATGAGATTACTACCGTACACCGTAGGTGCATCAAAATCACCGTATGTTTACGGTAATTACCGTACTGCTAGCAACTCTGCGAGAACTGCACTTCACTCTTGACAGAAGAGAGTTTATATCCATGAACAGCTGTTATCAAGGCCCGGGATCAAAGGTTTGTCCCAATATCGTACAGTGCGACGGTGCGGTTGCGTCATAGAAGGAATTGAACTTCGAGCGGCCCTCCTGTAAAATTCCCAAATTCCCAATTTCCCGGTTGTTCCATTTTATAATGAACTAGTCGAACGATTTCCAAGTTTTTTGTCTTGTTGGATTCTTGCCGGTCTTCATTTCTCTAGAAGGATTTCTCAAAAAGTTGACTTAAATACTTTTTGTACACATCGGTGAAAAATTGTTGAATTTCCCCACTTTCAGCAGCTTCCCAAAAATCAACCAAATGCATAATGGAAAATTTTGGACCAAGCGATTTGTAGTATTTTTCATGCTAAACAAGCTGAAAGAAATCAAGTTGATCGGACGTCTGGTTACCGAGATCTAGGGACACAAAAAACGATAATTTCGGTAGGGTGGACATCATCCCTTAAATTCCATTGGAATTATACCATCTGATTTTAAAAAAAAATGTTTCTTTTTCAATAACAAAATTTTATGATTGAAAATAATAAACCAAAACGCATTCCTCGTACGATACATTGAACACCTGTTTCACACAAATCAACCATCTGCCTAAAAGAAGGCAGTAAAAGACAGTATTTAAATCCCCGAAATAGAGCCGGAGATTTCAATCTGTCCGTTCGCCATACTTCTGGTCGATTTGGTCGAAAAAGAGAAGGAAAAGGGCGGCTAAATTTAAAATTATTTATAGAAAAAAACCCCAGTTGGGATCAATCCGATCTCTGTTTGCACGAGGGGACGGAACCCGGTTTTCGCTCACAAGTTTTTTCTCTTCCCGCTAACAAACTTGACGAGGGAGTCGAGCAAAAAAACAAAAAAATATTTCCCCACCTGGCTCTTTCAACCTGGTTCGTTGTTTCATGGGGCTGAGTTAACTTACCAATCATGAGAACGACGTATTCAATGTAAACAAGGGGCTAGGGCTCTTTTTTCTTACATTTTTATGTGTTTTCCTTCTCAGACCACAAGCTTTTGGATGGAAAGGTGATGGGTCGGATACTTATTCCTAAAATCCCTTTGAGCTAATTTAATTCGTCGAGCGTGAGAAAACGTTGTTTGACGCAGAAATTATTCTTAGTACAACGTTTTTCTTTTCAAATTATGATAAAGTCAACACTGACAAAAACTTCCCGAAAAAATTGTGCAATAAACTTTCAGCTAAATTGTTCCGTAAAAGACAAATTTCGTTTTATTGTACAATGAACCATCTTAGTAATAATTATAGAAACAACAATTATTGTTTGTACTGAATATGACATTAACAGTCGAAATCCATTAAACATTGTGATTCCATCCTTAAATGCGATGGACCGAGAAAACGAATGGTAAGAAACGAATGCAAGATGCAGCAGCAAGACTTGAGAGTTTCAAGAAGATCAATCTGAATTACTTAACAAATATATTTAAACACCACAAACGCTTGCATACGAGTCTGCAACACATTGGGGAATTTTATGTCTTTAGTTCAGACTCGCACGTGTTGCAGACTCGTATGCAAGCTGTAAGAGCCACTCAGCTAATCCGGACCCTGGGCATCGTCAAGTAAATGTCCTATAGAGGCTACATACAAAATTACAGCTTCCTAGAAATTACCTATTGGAATGATTTACCCACCGCTTCACATATCAAACCATTCTCGCAATATTCGGATCACCTGCTATGAATCGAATCATTGAAACACCAGCTCAATGAACTCATCAGAAATTAACAAGCGGTTGCGATCATGTTCACAATATCAATTATTGAGAATGATCACCTGTGTGTAAAAAATTATTCATATAACCATGCTCATAACTCAGATTGTTGTCCACGCACATTGCAGTAGTTAACATAATATAGTATAATATAGTTGGATAAACGAGAGCTTTCGAACGAATGGTCAACGAATTTTTTGGGATGAAAAACGACAAAGTACCATTTCTCTAGCAACGACACGGCTGTAAGAGAAAATCATTAGAAAACCAACCGTATCGCTTTTTTAACGCTTTTTTCGTGTATGTGCCAAAGTAAAGACATAAAATGTCAAAAGGGGGTGATGCATCAAAAGCTTTTCATCATGTCTGACGCACGATGTCTTGATAGTAGTTTGGCTGGATTTTTATTTTGACATGGATATGTCTTTTGGCTGGGGGTCAAGGAATTTTTCGCGACACTTTTTTTTCCCGACCGACACTTTTTTTCCCGACCGGCACATTTTCTATTGATTTTCACGTACAACCAAGGCGTTACTAGGGAAGAGTAACTCCCATAGTTTTCATAGTAGGAAAATCGTTCGCCACTTTTTGGAATGCTCTCATTTTACCACGACATTTCATGACCTCTAAGCCGTTGTAGTGTCAAGGAATGCTGATTTATTACTCTAAGTTAAAAACTAATATTGTTTTGTAACCATCTTTATCTTTATATATATATAATTCCGAACGGTCTTTGAAATTGTGAAGAACTTCGCGGTCCGATTTTAGTGTTAGACCGCTCATTCGAATCAGCGCGGCCCCAAGTTTGTTGCAAAAGTGTCGCCGTTCACCCGCCTTGATCGTGTTCTAGGCGGTCCTTATCAACGAGAGTTGTTTATTAGGCTGTGGCGGTAACAACAGTTGCCATCAATTCACGGTAAGTAAGAAACGTAGTGTAGTTACTAACATCTAGGAGAGTTATTTCTGAACGAAGAAATTGAAACTGAAGAACTTAGCGGACTTCTCCATTCGGAATTATATAAAGTTCTTCAGTTTCAATTTCTTCGTTCAGAAATAACTCTCCTAGATGTTAGTAACTACACTACGCTGATTCGACATCTACGCGTACTACCGATCAAGATACAATCAACGACATAAAGAAGGAGATAGAAGACATGGACGCGCAGATTGGATGCAAAGATACGAAGAAAACTCGAGATAGAATTGCACTATCATCTCACCATGCCCAAATTCTGAATTCCCCGATTCAACTTTTTGTTTAGTCTCATAGTGGCGAGGACCACCTCAACTGGTGATATTTATTTTATTACATTACTTACATTTTGATCGGTATTTCCTCTTTTTTAATCGTTTAATAACATCGCCTTAGCTTTGCACCAGGTCACATAACCCCGCAAATAGGTAGGACTTATATCGTTACTATAATGTGCTGAGTTCCTGTTAGGTACTACTGTTATACTAGATTAGGGCTTTCCAAGCCCTAACAGGCCTCTAGTAATGGAATAATCTTGTGAAAAGAAGGCACTACATGGTTGGTATACAATTGAGTAGTAGGTACCAACTGGTAAGCAGTAGGTACTAGACATATCCATTATGTCATTTTTCCCATCAAGGGAAAAATAAAATTTTGACATGGATATGTGGTTTGGCTGTTTTGTGCAGCATATTGCTAAAAATGAAAAAAAAGTTGTTAACTATAAAATAGAACATTCGAAAATTTATGTAAAACATTATGCTGAAAAATGTAGGTACTTGAAATTCATTAAAGTTTGATATTAATATCTACAAAAGTTTCAGTCATGCAGCATGATCGTATGAGCGAGTTTTCGTGAATTATCTTATTGTACGAGTATAATGTTAAATTGCTCTGAAATTTTTTCGTATTTTCTTTTAAGGAAAACATTTACTTACATTGGGTACCAGGCACTTGATGCTATTTTCTATACCCACCCACTTGTAGAGTTCTAAAGTGCATCGATTTACTACATTTAATGTAGAAATAGAGGTTACCTATACGTTTAGGGTTTACCTAAACGTAGGGCTATTAGTTTCAGCATCATATTCGACATATATGATGCTAAAATTTGGAATGGATGCCCTTTGGGACATTTTCAAACGAATCATTTGTTCAGGTGCCCCTTAGAGCAGCTGATTGAAGTCCAGATTTAATTTCTTTTCTATTCTAGCTATGAATAGCACATTTTCCCGTCGAGAACGTATTTTACGCTCATCACTCGTTATTCTTCAGGCACAAAGTGGTATCATTTTAAACACAGAATGTGTTTTAGCCATGGCATCTTCAACCGAAAACGACATGTTTTCACCGGAAACACACACTGAAAATGTGTTGCATTTACTTATGTGTTGCATTTCTGTGTTGCGTTTTTGTGTAATGAAAATGTGTTGCAACACTTTACTGATGATTTCCGCTTAAAACCGAGTCGTTGTATCATCCCATAAAATTCGTTGACCATATTTCGAAAGCTCTCAATTTATCCAACCATGTTACGGTAACTACTGCGAAGTGCGAGACCAACAGGCTGAGTTATGAGCATGGTTATATGCATAATTGTTTACAAACAGGTGATCATCCTCAATAATCCATGTTGTGAACATGATCGCAACCGCTTGTTAATTTCTGATAATTCATGTTATATGAATAAATGAAAGCTTATGGCGATAAGGTTTCAAATACGGCGCTGGTTATAAATAAAGGAACAACTTGACATCTAGTGATAAGATACACCGCAAAATCTGAGTCATTCATATATGCGGGTTTCACGGGTTTATGTGAAACGCGTGAGCTAAAACACATTTCGTGTTTCAATAATTTCATTCGAAGTATGTAAATAGAGGTAACGGGGGGTTCAGGGTCAAGTTTTTTCTTTTTTAATTTTTTGTGTTATTATTATTTATTTATTTTTTGCTTGTTATAATCTTCCTAGGTAACAAATGGACGTGTAAGAACATAACGACAACGTACACAAACTTGATTATTTATAACGTAAAAAACAGTTCACCGATAAATCCGCAGTTCCAGGAGAAATGTCCATGTTTTGTGCAACACCTATCATCATCTACCCTGCTGTTGCTGATTTATCCGCGATTTCTTACACATGTAATGTACACATGTAAATATGTAATGATACCTAATATCAAAACAATATGAGATAGAATTATAAATTAGTTTACCGGAATCACACTGTTTTTCTAGCGCTTGTTCACGTTACACGGTTGATGCTAAACTATCACGTGACTCATTAAAAAATTTTTTCGAACAATGTATAATATACCATCCCATTTCTACGAACTGAAAAAACATTACGCAAATTTCATGAACACCGTGGAAATAGCTGAGGAAACTTGTCACAAAAGAAAGTAATAATAGGTATAAAAGAAGAAACGCTGAAAATGATAATCGAATCCAGATTAAAGCCAAACCAGTTGAGTTTGATTAGTCTGTTAGTTTTCCAAACAAAAACGTTTCTAAAGCGATGTTCTGGAGTTAGTTTATTCCATTCGTCGACTTACTCAGGAGGATTTAACATGACTTCAATACGGTTGAACCTGCAAATAAAATTGCATTTTATGAATTTTAAGAAAATTTGCAATATGTACCAACACAGCTCAAATGAATTGAGGGATCACTTTTTCTTGTAGAGTTAAAGACCCGAGACCAATCGGACAAAGTTCACAATACATTTCATGATTAGGTAGGTGCCTATTGGAGATGGGTACCTATTATTTTTGTCTTTATCTAACACTAAGAAAGACCAGCGATATCAAGCACCGACTTGAGCAAAACTGAGTGAAATCTGAGCATTTTCCTCATGATATGTAACCCCTAATTGTTTCCCCACTATTTTTGGGATATCGGAGTGAAACTTGGAGAGCGTTTATGGGGTGCCTGATACTAAGTTTTAAGCAAATAAAAATCAGAAAAAAAAATCCAAAATTTTTTTGGACTACCTAGCGGTAACAATTCTCCCATTTTTTGCCAAGTAACACCCCATTTCAATGATTATTTAGTGCTGAACACAATGGCGAAACCAGAATTGCGATATGTTATTCCATTCTTGGATTAGAGCAGATAACCATGGAGAAACGCGATTCATTCTGTTTTGGCTCAAGTCGGAGGTTCATATCTTTGGTCTTTCTCCGAGTTCGAGATAAAAACAAAAAGAGTAGGGTGCATTCCTTCTCCATTAGGTACTTAATCATGAGATAAGTATAATGTGAACTTTGTCCAAATGATCTGGGGTCTTTGGCGTCTACAAGGAGAAGTGATCCCTTAATTCTTTTAAGGTGTGTATTTAGCTATTATTATTTTTCCCTGTTTTGTCAGCTATTCTGAAAATAGTTTATTTTCCTGCTTTTTCTCCAAAAAGTTAAAGCCTACGTTCACGATGTCCCCTTACTAACAGTCAAAGTTTTGTAGCTCACCAGGATGTGTAAAAGACTAAACGTGTCTTCCCAGCATATTTTTGAGCAATATACTGCTTTACGGGAACATTAATTTCTTCCGTCGGAATTCGGGGAAGTTGAAAACGGAAAACCCCGTAGAACTACCTAACACAATATTGTCGTGAAGCATGTTTGATGAATATTGCCAAAACAGACTCGTATGTTCCAAACCGGTATTGACTTCCCTTCCTCTATGAAATAAAAATTTTTGAGATTTAGCGATAGTTGTACTTATCAAACGCAAAAACGCAAAAGCTTGCTATTTAGGCCTAGGCAGTGCTCTTAATATTTAGTCAAAAAGGTTTGTTTATTCAGGTTTTACCTACTCCCCTCTAAAACGGGATTCTCCAAAATACTGCGACGTTGTCTCTTCTCAACTATACAATCATTCGTCGTACAAGAAAACTTATGGCAGCGTACCCAAAAAATATTTATCCACATTACACATTTTTTCATTCAATATAAAAGATACTAGGTACATTTTTAGAAAAATTATGAAGAATAAGTAGGTACAACCGTTGAAAATGTTGAAAATTCGATGACAAAAGTAATCTCAAAAGCATCTAAATTTTTCATCACAATACTTCCTTGTGGATTTTATCAGGAGTTTAAGCGATCAAAGACTTTCTGTTGCCAGTAGGTATCTTTACAGGGTGTCGCAGTTTCGGGCGCACCACCGGCTAGGGTTCAATTCTACTACTAATTTTTGAATTTTTTTGTCCTACAACTTATATTTTTTAATTCACGCTGAATACCTCTTTTAATATTTTTTCGCTTATTTGACTTTTTAACACTAAAACTGTCATAACTCCCTAAATTGTCAGTCTAAACTCAAGTCTGATTATACATTTGAAAAGTGCGTTAGATTTCCTACCTCTTTGATGACTTTTCAATTTTTTTTAAATTGAGTCAACGGGTAAAAAATAATCCGTAATTAAAAAATTTGTAAAATTCCGAAAATTTTTACTTTCTTCAAAGTATGTCTCTTGAAAAGTCCTGGATGTAAATTTTCATGTTGTAAGCCTAAAAGCTAAATCACAATACCAGCTTTCCAACGGTGTTGTCAATTTTCATTTTTCTTTGTTGATTTGGAAAGAAAAATATGTTTTATCCTGAAAAACGTGATTTTTTCTATGAAATCGAGGGTTTTCGTGAAAAATGACCCCCCTAAAAAAAATACTAGTTTGGGGTCGGTTTCCACGTAATTTTTTTTGCTAAATCGAATAGTAACTCTCGCAGATCTCTCCAACTCCGATAAAACTGAGTTTCACACTTTAACTAACAAGTTTCACCATTAAAATAGACATAAAATTGAGCATAACAAATGAACTAAAAACTAGTATGTTACAGGGCAAAAAAGTCACAATTTAGAAGTAGAATCGAATTTTAGCCGGCGTTGCGCCCAAAACTGCGACAACGTGTGTACAGGGTGTCTCACATTGTATCCGGACACCTTCACCCTAGTATTCTGCAACTAATTTCCTATCGAAACGTCTTCTTAGAAATTGAATAACTTTTGAATAAGAAATGGCTGTTTTAGTGAGTTAAGGTCGAAATCACGAAAACATTCTTAAAAATTGAATAACTTGAGAACACAGTGTTTAAAAAGAATTTTTAAGAATGTTTTCGTGATTTCGACCTTAACTCACTAAAACAGCCATTTCTTATTTCCTGGAAAACAAATTCGATTATGCCGTTAGAAACAATATTAAATTTCCCATCATTCTGACGTACTATAAAAGTTTTTTAAGATGGTTCAATTGGTGAAAAATCAATCTGAAAAGTGAATTTTTTCAAGTCTTCAGAATGACCATGACTTCCCTAATTACCTGAGAAGTTCAAATTCGATTATACCGTTAGAAACATTATTGAATTTCCCATCTCTCTGACGTACCATAAAAGTTTTACCTATAAGATGGTTCAATTGGTGAAAAATCAATCTGAAAAGTGAATTTTGTCAAATCAACAGAATGACCATTTTTTTCATACTCTGTAGGTCCAATCAAATTCTGCATATCAAATTCAACTTGTACTTCTAAACTTTGCGCCAAAACCTCGGCTTTCCAACGGTGTCGTCAATTTTTCTTCAGCTTTGCTGATTAGGGATGAAAATTATGTTTCAATGTTGAAAAACATCGTTTTTTCAATGAAATTGAGGGTTTTCTTGAAAAATAACGTTAACTACCCTAACTATGAAAATGCGAGTTAGGGGTCGATTTCTACGTATTTTTTTACGCTGAATCGAACTCTTGCATATCTCCCTAACCCCGGTATAATCTAGTTTTAAATTTTAACTAAAAAATTTGAGTTCATTAGGTATGACAAATTTTTCGTGATTTTATGAGTAAAACTAGTAAGCTAATGTGTACATTCGGTTATAACAGGGTTGGAGAGATATATGCACCATTTGAATCAGCGTGAAAAAATATGTAGAAACTCGTATTTTCATAGAAGGTCATTTTTCAAGGAAACCGTCGATTTCATTGAAAAATTAATGTTTTTCAACATTAAAACATAGTTTTCTCCCCTAATTAGCAAAGTGAATGTGAAATTGACTACACCGTTGGAAAGCTGAAATTCTAGCGCAAATAGTAGAACTGCAGGCTGAATTTGACGTGTAGTATTTTATTGAACCTACAGAGTATGAAAAAGTGGTCATTCTGAAGAATTGACAAAATTCACTTTTTAGATTGATTTTTCACCAATTGAATCATCATGAAAAAACTTCATGGTACATTAAGGAGTTGGGAAATTTAACACCCTTTCAAACGATATAATCAAATTTGAATTTTCTTAAGTAATTAAGGAAGTTATGGCCGTTTTAGTGAGTTAAGGTCGAAATCACGAAAAACTTTAGGAAATTAGTTGTAAAATACTTGGGTGAAGTTTTTCGGAAATAACGTTAGACACCCTGTATAAATATTAGTACCTGTATAAATGTTTATTCTGATCTACTATTACAACACCACCAAACGTAGTATTATTCCATCAAAACAAACCATTAATATCATTGGGATGCCATGATTTGTAACTGTTGATGTAAACATGAAACCTTCAGATTCAAGTGTCAAGGTTAAATTCAAAATAATCTATGAAGTTTGAAGTATAGTGTTTTAGCTAAATCTTACTTAACAGTTCATTTCAGATTCATCAAACGACCTCTTGCCAGATGAAGTCTGATGATCGTAAAGTTGGTAATCTTTCCCTCGTATGATTAAACAGCTCCCTTCTTAGAGTTTTCCCTTCTAATAAATGACGTAAAGATTTTCTCCGACAGAGAAGATGTTGAACAAACTGCCCCATTTATCATATCTTAGTCATCGCCATAACCTCCCAGTAACCTCCCCTCCTGTCTTGATACTTCATCCTCCGCCGATAATCCCTTCCCTATGGGTGCTAAAATCCTTCTTCTTGTGCAAGACTTTGCCAGCCTTAGATGCATTGATTAGATTCAACTTGTTTTGCCTTCCCCTTCTAGCTCGGCAATCTCCGACTTAATTGGGTTGGTACGAGCTCTTATTAAAGAAAACCGTTCTGTATCCACCCCCTCTCTCTTTTCCCTCCATAACCGTCCTGCGTCCTTCGAAAAAAAAAAAATTTCAATTAACACTTTTTTTTTCAATTCTCATTTTTACCTCCTATCCCCTCGTATTTTTACAGATTCTGATACTAATGAATTAAAATGCTACACTGAATTCATCCAAAATAGTTAATAAATAAACTTTAAGTTAACCTTTACTGTTTTGTTTCATTACTACTTGAATCGGAATGAGCATTCATTGGCACCCATCACCTACTTGTTAGTGTCGAAATGGAAATTTTGGATTCTTATAGGAATCCAGACATGCCTAAATAATATATATTTTCAAAGACGGGAAAACGTCCATTGATTTGTGTGTGACACATAGCTTCCTTGCATCCGCAATATATGCAAAAGCTATTGGTGAGTCCGAAGCGATGAAGTTCGTCAAGGACATTTTTTATTAACTAACTATCCGCTCCGGCTCGCTTCGCTGGCAAGGTGTGGCTGTGTACATGCGATGGTCTTTTATCCCCTATTCAGGTGTATTACAATTGGAACATGTAGGGGATGTTGCTCGCTTCGCTTGCAAACGGTATATCCCTAAGGGTAGGTTTAACGCGTGTAGGGGATGTTGCTCGCTTCGCTCGCTCGGTAAGGCCGGAATTGAAACCCCCTAGTCGTGGACTTTCGTTTGAGCCCACAAACGGATTTTCCAGTTTTTCTACCCCCCACCCCTCGCAACCACCCCTTACTGAGCAGAGATTGCGCAATTTTGATGTGGCCTATATTTTGCGCCGGAAGTGCCTGGTCGTATTAAAAAAATAATCGCGCGAATTGGTCAATGCGATCAAAAGTTATGGAGGTACCCACATACAGACACTTTACTATGTTAATATAAAGATTCATAATATACACACGGGATAATTATGCCATTACTTGAAAATTATAGTTACAAGAAACAATATTGATTAATAGGAACAAAAAGGATACATATTGAAGATACCTCAAGGGGAAAAATACTTGAAGTAATATTTATGCTCAATGGAATAGAGCGAGATTCAAATAAAGATAAATTGACCCACGGCGTCGCTCTTATAGTGAGCCATCTTTAAGAACTTACGCTATCGATGTAGGCAGAATAAGCAGGATTCCAATGAATAGACACGAATTCATGACGGCTTCTCACGGCTTTGTTGTGGGAGAAATTAGAATTTCTCTACCAAATAAGAACGAAATCACAAAGTTTACCATACCGATCGAATGTGCTTTCACTTGAAAATGTTTTAGCGAGATTTGAAAACATCCATGATGTTTTTCAAAAGAGTAGTAGCTAGGATGTCGGTATTACTAACAAGTGATACTGCTAACACATAATGGCATATGAATCGTGTTCTCGGTTGTTAAAAGAGGGTGGAATAAGCAAACATTGATCGATTAAGAGAACAGAAATGTGGGTGGTAACGACTAAAAACGAGATTTTTTTTAGAAAAATTTTGAAAAAACAAAAAATTGTATCATGGAGGTAGATTGAGATAGAATTTGTGCTTGATGGCGTTTTACTCTATTTCTGGTCTGGTTTTAAAAAACCCTTTTCCGAATACATCCTGAATAGGTTCAACATGTTCTAGTGTTCGCCGCCACCGAGAAACCTGTCAACAACTAGTTGAAAAACGTTTAGCCCCCAATCAGCGTTGATGTACAGGTTGATGATCTCTTGAGTACAACTCACCGCCATAGGCTTTATTGACTATCACAACCCACCACCCTGTTAATTGCTCCATGCAGTGTTTGTAGTAGGAAAAATTAGAAAACCTCTAATGAAAAACATTATTATATTAGGTAACTACTTAATGGAAAAGATACGAGACCTACGAAATGAGTTTAAAATACATTTAAGTACAATGTTTAAACATAGACGGTAAACGCTGAGGAAAGTGGGTTACATTTGAAAGAAAAATGCCAGTGTCATGCATAAAATGAACATACCTAACTCAAGCCTTCTACCTACCTGCTACCTACAGTTGGGAAAATCAGAATTTGACTAGGACTAGACTTGGTCTCTTCAAATTAAGGATTTCATAACCTCCTTCCGAATTTTCCCAACTTCTCCCAAGTCAGAGAAAACCATGGGGGGGGGGGGGCTTCCCTCCACCCCACCCCCCACCACATATCGTCACGCTCCTCTTTGTTGCTTTAAAATTTGAACATAATCCGCCACAAGGTCTTGGAACATTTCAATTCGAATCCCATCTATAATGAACCAGAATGTTCTAAATCATTATCCTCTTTCCCCACCCACGACATTATCAGTTTCCCTCAATTCTCTCAATAATTGTGGCTCCGACGGACGAGCCCTTTTCATAATACCATATCAAAAGCAATATACGGCTCTTCCACATTCTTTGTCACTATATACATACCTCTCTTGCTATTGGGTCGTGTACTTCCACATCCATCTCCATAGATCTTCCACCCTCCACCTTAGGAACCCTTTGTAATTTTACGGACGTCTCTAATGACTTTCATTTTGTTGTGAAATCGACGATAGAAGGCGACAAGAATGGTCGACGGTAAATTTGTTAGGAAACAGTGGAAAATGTCTTGTGACACATCGATATCGACCACCATCGCTGTATTCCACGATTTAGCTCGATACCTTCAAAATTGCGGCTAGCAGCGCAGGACAGACAGTCACACAAACTCAGACAAATAATGAAGGTAGAGCAAAAGTACACTGTCACTTAAATCGTCAACTTGAAAAGTGGTTTTGATGGAGGGGGGGGGGGGGGGATACCCTAAATATTGGCAACTGTAAAATATTAAATGTAGGTATACAAAGGTAGGTTTGCCACTTCACCTCAGATGTTTTCATTTCATTTGCAAATTTTCGAACATTAGGTAAGCTACTGAAATTACTTCTATTGAGCGTTGATCCCTTTTGCGATAACTTGCATGAAGTTGGAGTTCGTTACGTTCGCCGCTGATCAAAATACCCGGCAAAAAGTCTTGTAGTACTATTGCACTATTGCAAGATACATTCCGTAATTATTCATTGAAAAACGCGTTGCAGGCCAGTATATTAGAGGGACTGTCTGAAAGAGAGGAATGTGTGTTGAGCAGAAGCTTCGAGAATAATGGCGACTGAAGATGAAATGAGAAGGCTTAAGTCCGAATTGAATCGTTTCCGCCAGTTCTAAATCCAGTTAGACTTCCACTTTCTCCAGTTCTAAACCCGATCTGTTTTTCCCCCTTCCTCCCCTTATTTCTTTCTGGACGTTGGGGGAAATCGGGGATTTCATCCTCTTTGAGCCGTAATTTTGAACTTGACTGGTAAAATTGATTATGGAAATCGAGCTTCTTGGAAGAATAAAAGGGTCCCTGTGACTGTTAAACGATGCGATCTCTACGTCACGCGTAACCGATCCTACAACGATATTGGACTGCTGCACCTTTAAATGCCTTGCCATTCTGTGGTATTATTATTAGTGAGCCGAATCGATGTTTTTTAAACTACCGAATACTGAAAATTCGTCCAACATTTTTTAAAAGAATAACCGAACATTCAGAGTAATTATTTTCTTGGATTTGTTACCCTTTGTGATTAAAGCTTCGAATGAGAACAATAAAGTATGAAAAACACTACAAAACATGTTTTTCTCCACCAGCTGTGGTGAATATTTAATATCAAATTATCATAATAAATATTACTAAACAAATATCTTATTAAAACATAGAGAAATGAAAATTAAATCATATTGGCAATTTGCATACCTATTTACAATTTTTCCACGTATGCTTGCAAATGATTATTCTAACAAACTTTATAAAAAAGGCCTTCTGTCCTTAAATTGTTTTAAGGACATTAAAACTCCTTTTAATACTTAAAAAAACCAATGAATGAAAACAGAAGGTCTTTTTTTTTTTTTTTTTTTTTTTTTTTTTTTTTTTTAGAAAGCTTGTTATAATCTGAATTGTCCAAATAAAAAAAACATTGTAATGATTATTCTAGCAGGATATTTAGTTTGACAATAATGGGGTCTAATGTTGGGTATCCGGCGGAATAAGTGGATGCCAAATATTAACAGAATATCCGGGGCATCACTAGGACTAATTATTTATTAATTTAATTTTCATAATTTATTTAAAAAAGTACTTGAATTTTCTTTAATTTAGTGGTTTAAGCCGCACCTCAACCATAAGGGTCATTAGCGGCATCGGACAAGGTTTCTAAAGGGACACTGCAAGTGGCACGATTCCAAGGGGGGCCATGGTACCCTCCATTACCAAACGGAGTGCCATCACGGACTCCACGGGCAAATCAGAGGAGGACAAAATAAGGGGTACAGTTATGACCACTGTTTCACCCCTAGAGCGGATAAAAAATAAAACCTAAAAAATAAAATAATACAACTAAGACTAGATCTAGATTAGGCTAATAACTAAATATTTGTTACTATATATAATTGTCAAAGTGAAATAAAACTATAACTAGATTGTACGAAAATATATCACAGTTCGTAGTAGAGCTCAGCAGCTCTCAAGTACGACAACAAGGACTGGACCTTGTCTGTTCAGATAAAACGTCAACCCATACTGAGGGGGCCGATGCTGAACTCGGAGTTCCATAACTTCAAATTATTGAAGGAAGGTTTATCACCGGAAAAGAGAACACGGAAGAAAGGGGTGATATCAATTTTTAGTCGATTTAAGTTAGGGTTGGCAACATGTAGTTCTCTATAAGTAGTCTCACCTAAGATGATCAAACAGGGGTGAAAGGAGCTTTATCACAGTGTAATGGAAGTTTGAAAAACCAATTGTCACAACACATACAATAACACTCCATAGGATTGAGATTAAAAACCTCGCTTTTGCCCCAAAAAATCCAAATTTTCAAATGAAAGGATCAGCTCGTTGACTAGCACCTTTTGAGTACATTGAATTGATCAAATTTCAAAAAACGTACATACAAAAAAAAATATCACTTAAAACAGCCAACTTTTTTACCGGAAATTAATTCAAACAAAGTTTTGTAATGATGAACTAGAACACGAAAAAATGTGTGCGCAAAATTTTGTTCAAAAATGTACCTACTTAAACCACATTAATATTTGCTGAAAATTCGATAAAAATTGCAAAAAAGCTAAAAATTTAAGGTCTTTTCTGATCGCAGAATACCAATTTAGAACAAGTTTTTTTGCCGTAAAATTGGTAGTGGACAATTTCTTTGTACTCAAAGAACTCAAATTTCAAAACAATGTAACATAATATAATACGATATTTTACAAAAATTTCCTAATACGGTCATGCTACATGACGGGATCTTTTTTGTTCATGATGGCATCAATCACAAAAAAGTATTGATTTGTGAACGATGAAACTGATGGGAATCAGCTATGGGAACTTGTACATTCCTTTATAATTTAATCGCAATTGGAAGAAAACTGTAGAAAAAATTAAGCTTGTTACAAAGATATCACATTAGCCATGTGCGGCAGCTACTAATAATACGATCATGTTCAAATTGACGCGGATGATTCAATCATCTTTTCCCAACGATCCACTAAATTTGAGGGAGATTGGATGACTCGGGCGTGAGGAAACACTGCTAGATGGAATTCACTTTTGCGCATGCTCAGAGTTGAGTATTGGTTTGGGAACAATGAAAATAGTGGACTATCTATTTACATTCGAACCCGCACATTTTTTGGTAATTCCATCAAAATCGTAGAGAAACTGTAGGCATGAAGCTTGTTACAAGGATAACTCATTCGCGCAAGAGTAACAGCTACTAATGGTAGAATCGTGATGGAATCGACGTGGAATGATTGCGCTATTATCTCTCAACCATCCTCCGAATGTGAGAGATCGAATTTCTAGAACCTGAGAAAATCATGCTAGACAGAACATGCGCAATCGTAGTTAATGAGAATTAATTTTGGAACAATGGAATTGATATGGTCTGCACATTCCCTGAAAATTTAATTAAATTTGGATGAAAATTGTGGAAATAAGGCTTGTTGCAATGCATTTTGGACACGAAACTGACATTCACACACGGAACAAAAGTTTAGTTTCAACAAATGGTATAAAATACGTGAAATTCCTGTTAAAGTTTTGATTCCCACCGAAAGTGAACACAATGCCTCCTTGTTTAGAGGCAGTATTAATGGAAACTACAGTTTTTGAGGACTTATGAACACAGCGAACATGGCTGCTCAGTTTTGGATTTCCATGGATGTTCAATACGTTTTTAAAGCGAGTTAAAAACTTCCACCTTTTTCAACTCCAAGCCTATAGGTCTCTCCATCATAGCTTGTCAATCAGGCGGAGGTTGTTATTAGAACGAAGTTTAAACGGTTGAATTCAACTTTTAATTAGATGGTATTTGTTCTTGACACTTCCCAGAGACGGCTAAATTGGGTAGGACAGGAAAAGTGAGATAAGAAAAAATCTCCGAGACGGGCTTAAAAATCCCAAGGTAAAAAAGTTACACGACCAGCGTAGAACCTTTTTCACGAACCATCTTTTTTTCTACCTTGACAGCATTTTCTAACGTGTGAAAGACAGCGAGTTGAACTACCTTGTCATTCTCATAAGATGTTGAGTCGTGTTTAGGGACAATACCTACAATATAATTTTCGGTCTATGTACCCCACCTACCTCTTGATAACCCAGCTAGTTAACGTAACTGTGGATACCGTGTCAAGCAAGGTCAGAATCATTCGTTTTTAGGATGTTCACCTGAAGCTAGGCTTCGTCAATACAGGGACGATCTATTGGAATTTATCTAGGGGGTTTGGGACAACCTAAGCATGAGAAAGAATTAACCGTTTACAAATCCGTTTCAGACCATTTTAAGACCAAATAGGTGGAAAAAAAAAAAAAAAAAAACGGAAAAGAGTAAATCAAGAACTAGCGTGAAATGTCATAATTGGTCAATTAAGAAACGAAAAAAAAAAGATACTCAATGTAATCTACGTTTGAGCAAGCGCAAATTGATGAGTTGAAAACAATGAAATAGGTACGGGACAATTTACAACCTAAACGGCGCATTCGCTGACAACTTTGTCAAAATCGTATGAAAACAGTGAAAATTGAGGTCATTGCAAGTATTTCACATTGGCGCATGCGCAGTAGTTAGTAATGATACAATCGTGTTCAAATTGATATGGATTAATCAAATCGTCATCCCCCAACTATCATCCAAATTTGAGCGAGATCAGACGACTAGGGCGTGAGAAAATGGTGCTTGGTAAAACTTACGTTTGCGCACGCGCAGAGTGAGGTATTGAGTCAAGAACAATGAAACTGATAGGGGACCGTCTACCCCCTAGCCCACACATCCCCTTAAAATTGCAAAAATATCGGATGAAAACTGCGAAAAATTAGCTTGTTACAAGGATTTGTGGACACGCGACAGACACACAGACACTCCCAGACTCCCACAAAGACAGACAGACCGACAGGCACGGAGCAAAAGTTGTTCAGAATGGTCTAAAACGTAAAATGCGAGTGGAAATTTTGATTTTGGAGATCAAAAGTTGCATAGATTTTGTTATGTTCTAGTTCTAGTTCTAGTTTAACATTCTGCCGTTTTTAACAATTTTTAGTGAATTGTTGAGCACATTTTTAGAAATGTGACCAATTCAATGTGCTCAAAAAATTCTGGCCAACGAACTCATCCTTTCGTATGGAAAACACAATTTTTTGGATAAAGAACGTAATTTTCATCTCAATCCTAAGGAGAGTTACCATCCGGACGGATACACATATATTTCTATATATTAAAAATCTTTGAACTCTATGATTCGTCTCAGAATGTCTCAAAATCAGATTCATTGAAGAAAATTCACGAATACCTATAATGATTTTAAAAGTTTTGGACCCATTGGAATAGCTTCATTATCTACGAAAATTCGCAAAAACTAAATTCTTCGTCGCTTCCATACCAGCATAATGCCCTAGTGTTCTTCATCAGAAGCGTTCCATACATTAAACACGATTTCCCAAATGTTTCAGGGACCTCTGTTCCGCCCAATTGTAGTGGCCCGGGTTGGCTGGAGCATTGTTCAATTTAGCCTCTTCCCGAGCCTTTCCCCCGATGCTAATGCAATACACCGCAATGCTCTCAGTTTATTGCCCGGGCCCCCTCTCCGAATTAAAACAACACCCCCTTCTGGCCGCGGACCCGGCCAATGAATATTCCCATACTAACCTTATGCCCGTTATTATTACAACCAACACCTTCCTACAACCAATCTAACTAATCCTCGCCTCTGTTCTCGTCGGGTTTTTGTTCCGGCAGTCTCCTTTTCCATCCGCTCGCATTCCGAACTGGATCCGTCCGCGGTTTTAATCCACGGCTTTCGTTTCAACTCCTGATTTTCCCGCGCTCACCGTCAGTCTTCCCTACTGGAGGGGTTTTACTCTGAAACGCTGGTCGGGCGTGAAAAAAACTATTCTGTATGGAAACGTAATTAAAATGCAAAATGGTAGGAAATCCAGATGAAGAATCGCGTTGGTACGAGAATTTTTTTCGGGCGATTATTCCATTAGAAGTTATATTTTAATCCCCCAAGATGAGAAAAGTTCAATCAGCGATCCGGCTGAAACTCCATTGCACGACTTTGAAACTTTTCCTCTGTACGATGGCAGTATTGAGTACATATGTACCTACATTCCAGTTACAACCTTATTCCTCACAGCTGTTATAAATCTTCTTAGGTGACTTGTTGAATTATGTGATTTTATTATAGGAATATCGTACATTAACAGGCAAGCAATTTCAACGGCTTTACTATTTAAAAAGAAACCGCATTGTTTCTCCCTTGATGGGAAAAACAATAGATCATGGATACGTCTAGGTAAATGTAGGTGATAGTAGAAATGAATGCATGAAGATGTAGGCTGGAAGAGAGAGCCACTCAGCTGATCCAGGACCTAAGCATCTTCAAGCTTAAGTCCTAAGGAATGTGCAATCAAAATTGCAGCTTTGAATACGATAAATAGCATAAAATTTAGCTTTAGGAGCCACTCAGCTGATCAATACCTCATTATGCGTCGACTGTACCTAAGTTTTAAGGAGGCAGCATACCAAATTACTGCTTCGTACAATAAATAGCATAGACATTAGTTTCAGGAGCAACTCAGCTGATCCGTACCCTGTGCACCATCATGATTACGTCCTAAGGAGGCTACATATGCATAATTTTAGCATCATACGGTTAATATGGTAAAAATTCGCTTTTTGAGCCACTCAGCTGATCCCGGACTTATGCATCTTCAAGAAGTCCTAAGGGGGGAACATCCGAATTGCATCTTCTTACGATAAATATCATAATAATTAGCTTTAAGAGCCAATCTGCTGATCACGACCTTGTTAGGCCAAAACTACCGTTACACTTTTTCGGGCTGAAAAAATGTCACACAATTTTTTCTAAAACCCCAAGCTAAAAGACATGTCCATGTAAAAAAAATTCCGGACATACAGCATGATCGTATCAACGAATTACCGTAAATTAAGGTTTTAGATTTATGTTGAATTGTCATGAAATGAAAACACTGTGTGAAATGAAATTGTTCACTGCCAACTTAGTTTTAGCTAGCGGTAATCTGATTATGTTATTATTTATTATGTTCCAAGTACCTTATGATCATGTTGTCTTCAAGTATATTTAGAATATAAGTACTATTATCAGCATTATAATATAATGCCGACAATATATAAAAACACACAGGAAAACTTAAAAAAAAAAAACACACACAAATATATATATATATATATATATATATATATATATATATATATATATATATATATATATATATATATTTGTGTGTGTGTTTGGTTTGTGTTTTTTTTTTTTTTTTTTTTTTCAAGTTTTCCTGGCCTAAGTAACTCTTAAGCCAGGGAATTTATTCCGCCTGCTCCCAACTATGATTACAGGCGTTGAATTACAAAACATATACTTCATTGCTAATACAGTAAGTACATACTTACAAATAACTCAAGAACATACCGGTTCCAAGTGCATTAATACAATTTCAAACACTTATCAAGGTATTAATAATGTTTCACAACAAAGAGAAATCCATGGAGTTAATAAAAATTAAAAAGTCTTCTAGATGTTTCTGCACCAACACTTCATAAGACACTGGCCATCCAGACCCACACAATATAACTTTCCTAATCGATCTTACTCTCTTAGCTTCAAACATAGGGCAACAGAAAACAAGGGGATCCCAGGTTTGTGGAACTCGTTGCGAGCAATCACATAGATCATTTTCTTCCAAACCAAACCGATGCAGGTACGCCCTATTCTTCCCATGGGCAGTCATAACTTGGAAAACCTTGTACGATAGACGAAGGTCGGTCTTCAAACGTTGGTAAATTGTGGGGAAAAACTACTTTGTGTGCTGAGCTGTTTCGGTATTAGCACACCATATTTGGTTCCATGAAGCCAAGGTTCAGGTGTGTGTGTGTGTGTGTGTGTGTGTGTGTGTGTGTGTGTGTGTGTGTGTGTGTGTGTGTGTGTGGTTGCTGGGGTAGGGTAACTGTTGGTGATTTTATCTCTACGGAGCTCCTTCATATCCCTACCCAAGTCATGGTCATACGTCCCCGTCGTGCAACCCGGGCACCCTCTGGGTGAACAGAGGGTGCCCAAATGACCCGCTGGCGATTAGGGGGGAGGCTCGTGTCAACGGGTCTCCCGACCCTTCTTAATGTGTCTCCCCCGTTATGGAAATCGAAACAAATGAGCCTCATAACCCCCGCATGCCCATTGGCACGCAGGGTCTTAGGGGAGGCGCTCGGGGGCGCTCCAGGCAGGGGCGTCGGCCATCCTCTCCCTCATCATCTTCATCATCATCCTATCCCTCCTCCTCTTCCACAGCCCCAATTAATGCCCACCAATGTGCCCATTGTGAAAGAGCCTTTAACTCCAAGCGTGGCCTTGGGGCCCACGTCTGGCAGAAGCATCCTGTAGAGGCCAACGCAGCAATTAGTATAGAGCGAGACCGACCCAGGTATGCTTCTGAGGATTTGCGGCGAATGGCAGCAGAGGAGGCAGAGGCTGTGCGCAATGGGGTACGTCGAATCAATGTTTATTTGCAGCAACGTTTTCCCATGCGCACGCTCTCTGCCATTCAATCTCTTCGCCTGAGGCCCCACTACAAGCAGCTTGTCCAGGATGCAATCCTGGCAAATAGCAGTGGGGCCTCTCCCGCATCTCCGGCAGACGTGGGACAGCAGCCCGCCATTCAGCAATCCTCCCCCGTGACCTCCGGTCTTCTTTCAGACTTGAAGACTGAAGTATTGAGGCTCGGGGAGCAGGTAGGCAATATTGTTGGTTATGAGAGTGCCTACCTGCAGGATCTGGCGAGGCGGGCTGTTGAGGGGCCAAATGGATTGGAGGACGAGGTCGCGGCCTATGTGCAGAGGATCTTCCCGCAGGTTGAGGAAGGGACCGTGGCGAGGCACCAGGGAGAAGGTGCCTCGTGGAGGTCGCAGAGCAGCTAAGCAAGCAAGGAGGCGGGAATATCAGCGTGTCCAGAGATTGTGGAGGAAGCATCCGGCTCGTGCAGCTGCGGGGGTACTGGAGGGAGCTGGGGAAGAACAAGTTATGCCCCCCCTCCAGGAGTTTGTGGATTACTGGGAGCCACTTATGAGTGCTCCCAGCCACAACTCTGGTGAGCCAGTGGTACCCCCAGCTTCCACCAGGGACTCCTTACGCAGCATCATGTGCACACCGGTGCTTCATGACGAGGCACATAAGTGCCGTGTCAAAAACTCCACTTCTGCTGGACCCGATGGTATTTCCGCCCGACGCTGGAATAAAGCTCCAAAGAATGTTAGGCTGCTCATCCTCAACCTGTTGCTACTATCTGGAAGACCCCCGAAAGCGTTGAACCGTGCCCGGACAGTTTTCATCCCAAAGAAAGGGGGAAGTGGGCCTGGAGGCTACCGTCCAATTTCTATTTCGTCGGTGGTCTTCCGCCACTTCCAAAAAGTTCTGGCATCTCGCCTCCAAGTGGCTGGTGTCATAGGTGACGTCCAGAGAGCATTTCGGGCAGCCGATGGCACAGCGGAGAATCTAACAGTTCTCCAAGCTGTCATTTCGCTGGCCCGTATCAAGAAACGGCAGCTCCATCTTGCCGCTCTGGACGTCGCTAAGGCCTTTGACACAGTTAGCCACTTTGCCCTGACCGATTGTCTTCGTGGTGTCGGGGCACCTGCTCGTTTAATTGAGTATGTTGCCTGTCTGTACCACGAAGGCGTGACGGTCCTCGAGGCACGAGGTGAGATGTCAGGGGATGTTGTTATTGGGCGCGGGGTACGCCAGGGGGATCCTCTGTCGCCACTCCTCTTCAACCTGGTCGTGGATACGGCCTTGGGTAAGCTGCCAGCTGAAATAGGGTTCGATCTCGCCCCTGGGGTGCGAGTAGGTGCATTAGCTTTTGCTGATGATGTCATCCTGCTCGCAGAAACCCGTGAGGGCTTGCAGATCTCCCTCAATGCATTTGCTGAGCAGCTAGCCAGGTGTGGTTTGGTGGTCAACCCAGCTAAGTGTGGGTCGGTCTCCTTGGTCCCGTCGGGTCGCCAGCATAAGGTGAAGGTAGTGGATGAGGAGTGTTTTGTCTTAGGACAAACTTCCATCCCTGCCCGATCCGTGTTGGAGGTCTGGCGGTACCTTAGGGTCGACTTCATGGGTGTGGCCACTATAGCCGCAAGCCGTGTGGACCTTGGTGGAGCATTAGCTCGTGTCACCAAGGCTCCATTGAAGCCACAGCAGAAGCTGCGCCTCCTTCGCACGTACTTACTGCCAAAGCTAACCTATGGGTTAGTCTTTGGCAGGCTTACTGCGGGGAGGCTGCTTGAGTTAGATCGTGAAGTTCGCTCTGCTGTGCGCTCTTGGCTAGGCTTTCCACCTGGTGTCCCAAGTGCTTACATCCACGCACCGGTCAAGGCCGGTGGGCTCGGTATTGTCTCTCTTTCTGCCAGCATCCCATCTTTACGCCGCCAGCGCCTGCTTGCCCTTAGGGGCTCGAGCTGGGAGGTCGCCCGCACTGCTGCTGACCTGGACTTTGTCCGGCAGCAGTTGTTGTGGTGCGATCGAGCAACACCAACTGCTCCAAAACCCAGCTCATCTGCTGAGTTCGCTGCTGCGCTGCATGAGTCAGTAGATGGCAAAGAACTCCGACAGTGCTCTGAATCCCCCATTTCTACCCAGTGGGTGGAATGGGCTTCAGAGGGCATTGGGGCCCGCGACTATCGTCATTTTCACGCCGTCCGGGTGGCTACGTTAGCCACCTCGGTGAGGTGTTCGAGGAGTAGTCGCGGGACAGTAGACACCCTTTGCCGTGCCTGTCGGGGTAAAAATGAGAATCTTTATCATGTAGTGCAGCAGTGTCCTCGTACTCACGGTGGCCGCATTTTACGTCACGATGCGGTTGCCAAGCAGATAGCAGGTGCTTTGTCATCTAGCGGTTGGGATGTCGAAAGGGAGAGACTATATCACATGCCGAGTGATCGGGGCAAGAAGCCAGATATCGTTGCGATCAAGCCCGATGGGTCTGCCATAATCCTGGATGTCCAGGTTGTCAGTGGCAGCGTGGACATGGAGCAGACCTGGCGGGCTAAGAAAAGTAAATATGATAGAAGTGATCTGCGACAAGCGATATCTGAGCTAAAAGGAGTGGCGCCTAATAACATCAAGGTCATGGCCGCGACCATGTCATGGCGCGGGGTGTGGTGCGAGAAAAGTGCTACGGAGATACTCGAGTTGGGCATCTCGGCAGGAGTGCTCCGTGGTATCACCACCCGTGTCCTTCGGGGCTCTTATCTTAATTGGTGGTCATTTTATAGGGGCACTTCCTTTCATCCCATTCTTCCTCCTCGTCCTGCAACTTCCCTTATCCCTAGTGCCGTCGTCGGGTAAACCTGGGCGTCCTCCCCACTTTTTTATTTTATTTGTTTATTTTTTCAATTTAATGGTGTGCCCCCTCCGCCTTTGAGGGGAGTTTCATTAAAAAAAAAAAAAAAAAAAAAAAAAAAGTGTGTGTGTGTGTGTGTGTGTGTGTGTGTGTTAACATAAGTTCACGAGCAGGCTTTTGCCACTCAACGCGTCTGCTCAGCCTGGGGGAAACCCCAGTGTAGTTTATCGTTGCAGGTTATACCCGTAGAAACGGTTCTAAGGTTCTAATAACCCTCAAGGAGAGCAAACGTATCAACATATAGCTACCCGCGTGGTGTCGTTCGATTCTTTTGGATAACAGAAGGGAATTAAGGTCATTGAGCTGATTAGGAAAGATACCATAATTTCAAAGATCTCTTAATGTCCCAGAGAGTCTCCCTATCAAATTGCAAGTTCCAAGTTTCTTTCCAGTCAATGGAGGTTGCAATCATGTTCAAAAAATTAACTTTATCACCTTTATGTAAACAATTATTCAGACAACCACGTTCATAACACAGGTCGTTGGTCACGCACTGCACAGTGGTTACCATAATACGTAATACGGTTAGGTAAATCGAGAGCTTTCCAACGACTGGCGAACTATTTTGGTACAAAGATAAATGCCTAAGATACAGTTCTGTAGCAACGATTTGGTTGTAAGCGAAAATCATCAGAAGATAGGAGAGAAAATAGTTTCGGAGCTCACCTAACTCACTAAATGTCAGGTAACGGTAATTTTGTCTCATTTTTGGCCGGGTTATGACGGTAAAAACATGTTTCATGTTAATATCTATTAATAAAACCCAAAAAACATTACTATGACCTTCAAAAGTGTTCGAGATCTCGATTTTTGAATATTTCAACGCTCATATTTTGGGATGATATAAATTGACACTGAGCTTTTAGGATCAACCTGACCCCAAATTTGTTGTACAACCCTAATTTCATACACTTTGGTACAGTAATTTTGGAAAAAAAAGCTCTGGACAGCGGACGGACTGATTTTTTAATTCGATTGTCGGATTCTACGCATCTTTAAACGTAAACTAAAAAAGCGGGGGGGGGGGGGGGGGGGATTAAAATTATCATTTTTCTTGGTCGATTAAAAAGGTTAATTTGGTGGGGGGGGGGGGGGGGGGGGGATCTGAAATAATAATCCAAATTTAGTCATATAGTGTTAAAAATGACACCTAATTTCCTACTCTCCCAATGGAAAATAAAAAGTGTTAGAGCTTGAACAGTAGGTGAGAAATAATTACACATTTTGAACTCAAGACGTCTAGAAGTCAAGATAGTGTTTGGCTATTCCATAGATAACAAATGACAATGCTCAAAATCTGCAGTGGAGAACATGGAATATAACTATCCTGTTTTGTTTGATGTATTTGTAATATATTTTTGTACTCTCCTTCTTCTTCTTTGACAACTAAATTCAAGTTTCCTAAACCAACGTGGTAGGGTCTTAGAAACACACTAAACGCTAACAGTACCTAGTTTAAATCGCAAGTTACAAAATAAAACGGCACTCAACTGTGCTCAGTATACCCTTGCATTATTGTTCGACTGGCCCTGAGTACGTTTTCGAGAAATGAAAATTGTCTCTGTTTCTAAGTCTTTCGACTTTGAAAAGATTGATTGGATGCCACCTGCACGTCATAATTTGAGTGCGGTAAAGATAAAATCAATATCACGTCTTTTCCAGTGAGCAATCTGCCACATTACTGTGTAAAACATTCAATATGTTTAGCTATTTGAATATAAAGGAAATACGGATATGTTATCGGAGCGTGCGTTGCGGTTTGTAAAACAAAAGCTGAGATGACATAATATATGACAAGACTCATTTACAACGTTGTAGCGATGTCACTGACAGGGCCCCCAGACTTTACCTCACCAATGACTTGTTAATGGGGCACTTAGCGATTAAACAAGGAGTTTTCAAGGTGGAGAGGGGAAACCGCGGGTGATGAATGAGGGAGTAAACGGGTCCCGCGCCTGCACTAAGAACAACTTGCTTCCGACAAGCTACAGACCCCGAGCCCCGTGAAAACCGGAGGGGCACCGTCTCAACCAGGGGGGGTCGGAGTGGGTTCATTGTTCAATTAATCAGGCAATGTTTCCCCAACATCTTCAGGTACTGTCATTAATGATTTACGAACTTTAATCTCTTCACCTACTCCGCCTTTAGGCGACAGAGGTAGAGGGGTGGAAAGCCAATTTGAGGCTTTGTCATGCACGAACCCCTGATGAATTGGAGTCCTGAGGGTCTCACGCGTACAAGGATGGGGTTGCGTATTGGACATGGGCCTTACTAGGCAAAGACGTAAGTCACTAGTCTTCCTGACTAAATCGGGCTTGAGGGTCTCAGTTTGAACGGCTAAGAACCATCTTCCTTCAACTTAGAGATCCATTTAGAGGAACATCTCATATCATATATATTATAAGAATGCTGAGTGGGGGGGGGGGGGGGGATTTCTCCAAAAGGGGGCATAAGCGATTTTAAAATTATCTGCTCCCACCGGAACCATCAGCTGAAGTGCGGGAGGGGGGTAGGAGCCTCTTTTAATGCGCATTTTTTCGCAGAGCGCTCGTTCTTCTATCTGCTGCAACATTAACATTTGATCGAGAGCACTTCGTATGTAAGCGACGAAGTTACGTTCCTGGACCCGTAGAATACGATGGTGCCGTCAAAATTGCCGAAAGATCTCTTTCTGGAGAAATCAGCGATAATATGCGGAAAATGACGAGAAAATAATGCATTCTCCGCTATGTTTTTTTCCGCCATCCAGTAAATGTTGACGGTTTTGGCTCGGGTTGGTCTTAAAATTTTTGTTGAAGAAACACAACTTGGGATTTGGTCCAATTTGAGTTTCGAGGCATGAAATTCTCTTTTCCGATTGTAGAGAACGAAAATGAAGACGAAATCGTTGGTTTTCGAGCTAGCCCTCTTCATATTCTTTCGAAACAACGGTACTCTGAACTTTGCATTCATACCTCTTGATAGCAGAATGTCTCTTGTTTAAAAGACACTTCAAACAGGAAAATGTACGGGGAAAAGATAGCCCTTCTACGCAGAAAAGAAACAATTCCTATCTTTATTAAACCTAATAAACCTATCACATTGAAATGTGGAGAATACTAGTAATTTATGCCAAATTTCAAACATCTAACACCCAACTGTGGTTAAAGACGAAGGTCTGAGCCTTAAATGGTTTCCTGAAAAGTGGGCAAATGTGCCCACCTTAATCCCAGGAAACAGACGCGTATTTTATTGCGACCTGAAACGTTTATAACCAACTGAAATAAAGGTTCACATTATTTACACAATATTAATTTCATGGCGGTGAAATGTTTTGAATAACTCAATTACATATATATACGTCTCATTGTGTCAAATGATCCGTGAGATGACAAAATGTGAGTGACTGTGCCTGTTTATATTTTTTAAAAGCTAAAAGAGCTTCTTCTATGCTCATCTCGTGTCTCCTAAAAAGAGGAAGGGAAAGAGAAAAAATGTGATGAGGTAAGGGTTACAATTTTCCTTTTTGACGAATTGAAGGGAAAAAGAGCGTCTACTGAGGCGGAGTCAAATTGACAAGCGCATAATTATAGGAGGCTCGAATGATCCACAAAGGCGCTAATTGGGATTTTTCCAACGACGGCTTCTTTAAAGATGGAGCATATTTTTTCCCCTGCGTTTTGGTAAAGGAGTAAAGAAGTGAAAAATGAGCCGTTAAAGAGAATGAATTCACGGGAGGAATCCCTTCGAAGTTCTCGATGGTGAAATAAGGGACGCATTTTATTCTTATAACCAAGGCAATAAAGTCAAGAACGTTTTCGCTAGATCAATTACGTCCAGAAAATTGATATTGATTATGTTAACACCCGTACATGTAATGATACAATATCTTACGAGTATATAGGCCAGTGCTGATGAGGTTGGAAGGAAGTAAGCAGAGCTAAAAATCATCGTGTCTTATGGATGTTATAAATTGGTATTTCTCATATCTACCTACTTCCACTTGAAAGCACCTTTTTCACTCTCATGAGCAACAATCATTGTAGGAAGGTACTTACTTTGCTTCTGAATTATTATCTGGCCGCTGCGATCTGAAACATAATGAAGCATGGTTAATTCCAAATAACTTGGTTGGATCTAGTATCCAGAAGAAGTTCAACTTTTCATAACAGAAAAACAAGGTCTAGTTTTCATCAGATTTTGATTAAATTTTCTGGGATTGTACCCTACCAATTTCATTTTAACATGGAATCATGTTTAAGCAATGGATCCCCCGCCGAAAAGTGAGACTATAAAGTGAGGTGAAAGTAGCGCCAATAATTGTGATGATTTCCGCTTACAACCGAGTCGTTGCTAGGGATATGATACTTCGTCGTTTTTCATCCCACAAAATTCGTTGACCATTCATTCGAAAGCTCTCGATTTATCCAACCATAGGTACTATATTAACTACTGCGAAGTGCGTGGCCAACAAGCTGAGTTATGAGCATGGTTATATGAATAATTGTTTACACACAGGTGATCATTCTCAATTATTGATATTGTGAACATGATTGCAACCGCTTGTTAATTTCTGATGATTTCATTGAGCTGGTGTTTCGATTATGTGATTCATAGCAGGTGATCCGAATATTGCGAGAACGGTTTGATTTGTGAAGCGGTGGTTAAATAATTTTAATAGGTAATTTCTATACTTTACACTATAGGAAGCTGTAATTTCGTATGTAGCCTCTTTAGCCTCTTTCTATAATAAAGTGAATGTTTACTCGCGAGTTTCTATTAGGAGATCATCATTTCACAAGAGCTCAATCGTCGTGATCATTTCTATAATAAAGTGAGAGCGAGGAGCTAAAACATGATTCCATGTTTTTTACATTTTAGCAGTCAGGCTCAAAGTAATAACATCCGGGGGGGTCCAGGGGAGCGAAGCCCCCCTGGCGGGGTCAAGGGGCGGAGCCCCTTGCGAGGCCCGAAGGGCCGAGTTTTCTCAAATCTTTACTCCATTCTGTGCACGCTAACGTGAATTACTTTAAGCATCATTTTCCCGTTCTTTTAAACATATAACAGCTATCGAAAACTGTTACGATGATTCGTTCAGTGGAACGTCGTTATCGCAGGTATCCACCAGCGATCACGACGGGAGAAGCCAATCGTTGTTGAACCTTCAAAACGGTGAGTCCCTCTCTCTTACACCTTGCGTTAATAGCAATAATATTATATAAACTCCTATCGTTTATACTAATACCTAACCCATTGCTATCCCGCATACCCCTCTCTCTCTCTCCTGCGGTATTTCTTTCATCTTTAAAAGAAGTGAATATAAGAAAATCAGCAACCGACAGGCTAGATAGAAAACCCTCCTTACTAACTTTCTTTTGGAGCTATATAAAGAAAGCGTAATAAATCATCCAAGTGATTGAATTCTTGTTCTAATTATTTCACCTGAATCCCACAATTATACCAAAGATTGAAATATATTATAGAAATCCAAGAATTTTGATCACGACAATCGGAAAATTGTCACAAACATGTTTACTGTGAAGCGTAAAATTACGGGGTCTTGCAACTGTTAAAGTTTGAACCCTTCTCGGAGGCACGATACGCTATGTTCTGATCAGATATTACAAACGTTTAATAATTATAGACCAATGATCTGCGTAGAAGGGCTATCTATCACGGAAATAATAAACCATTGTGTAAAAATTTGCAGCGTGGTTTATTTATCTTGATACTTAATTATTCGTATCAGGTGATTAGAGGAATTTTTCCTCTTATGTACCTTGTTGTTCATAAAGTCGTGATATTTAACGATAATCTTCCTTCTGGTATGGGGAGATAGAAATCATCCTAGTTCGTTTGTATCCTGGAGTGGTCTCTTGGACGATTTTCCATATCAAGTCAGCGCCGCATTTTCGCATATTGTATTCTTTTATTATTATTTTTATTATGATTAGATTTGAGGTACACCACTAATGGAGAGTCCAGAACGATGCAAATGCCTGGCCCATTTTTTTTTTTTTTTTTTTTTTCGATTAGTTTTTAGTCACGTTATTGAAAATAATAAACCAAAAATGGATAATTATTTAGGTAGGAGGATTTCAGAAGTTATCCTCGAGATAAATATGGAAAATTCATGATGTTTTAAGTGCCTAGGTATTAATTTATTTGTTCATTTGATAAATCAATGATACTCCAAAAGATTTTTATTAGATGATAATTATTGTACCCGTCTACTGAAGTACGAAGTATTGACATCGTTGGTAACTGAATACTTAGACTCTACATGACCCGAACATGTGCTTTGTAGTAGATGGGGACATAACTGCGTAGGTATGCATCTACAGGTATTTGTATGATGTTACCTTGGCTATAAACAAATTGCATTTCATACACCCACCGTAACGTGCTATTCGAGTAGCCGGTTAACATTGAATTGCCACTCCGCATAAATGATGGTTTCACATACCCCAGGAACGCTTTTGGCAAATTCCTTTCATGAAACGGCCGATCTCAAACAGCGAGTGATGATTATTTAACCGCGTTATCGCTACTGTTTTACAAAACGCTCGGAAAGCCACGAAGAGAATGGGGATGATTCGGGTGGGGGAGCGGTAATTGCATCGTGGAGGTTTCCTGATAGGATCACTGGAAATAGATAGGAGGGTAGGAGGAAGCATCCAGTAGTCATTCAACCGAGAAAACCTGGATGGAATAACCTTCCGCGCCAATATCAACAGTTTTCCATAGAATCTGATTAGAAACAATTGAAATATCATGCTGGTTTACACACCGTTCCAATTAGTTCATACAAGCATTTAAGCCTACTTTGTAAAATCACAGTGAATAAAGATATAAGTATTATGGTTGGGTGAGGTTTGAGGGTCTTGCGTGGCATCACCTGAGCATAGAATGGAGCTTGGTTGTTTCTTGGAATTATTCCTGCTTAACGTGAAACTGCCAAACATCCAGCAGTCATTCAACCGAGAAAACCTGGATGGAATAACCTTTTGCACAGATTTCAACAGTTTTCCTTAGGATCTGATTAGAATCAATTGATATATCACCCTGGTTAATGGTACAGCCCAAAAATATTTGATAACGACAGAGTTGGAACTCATGTCCTTATTACAAAGGAGAAATTTCTCTTTAGTAACAACAATCCAACTAGATGAGCTATGAGGACGATTTAATCAAACCTCTTTGACTACGAAAGTTTTCCTTGAACGTTAAATTCCCCCGGAGTCAAGTATCAGCCACCTTTACTGGTTTGGAGTCAGAAGAACGACGAAGTGAAACTGGAGGCCGCTGGCTCAGCAGATGGTCGCTTGAAGAGGTCCTGCAGTCGAGGCCATTGTCACAGTGTGTGTTTTGACT
This sequence comes from Adelphocoris suturalis, assembly GCA_030762985.1. Lineage (NCBI taxonomy): Eukaryota > Metazoa > Arthropoda > Insecta > Hemiptera > Miridae > Adelphocoris > Adelphocoris suturalis. The sequence goes on along the minus strand of CM061043.1, from coordinate 35,013,870 downwards.
CAAGTGATTGAGGAAGTGGAAGATACTACGTCAGGGAATGTGATATTTACAGTCTTGGCTCGAGAGGGATTAACTAAAATAATTAATTAAATAAACAATTAAATAATTGTTTCGTATTATTTTGGTTTTTCTTACCTGCACTATTGGGAAATAGCAGATGAATGTACAGCAACCCGGATGGACTCATTTAATTTATTGAGCCTCATTGTTAATAAATGAACTATATATATATTGAAATTAAACAAAAAATACTCTTTTGTTTTGTAACTTTTCGAGATCTCAATTTTTTAACCTACCTATCAGCCCTTAAATACTACCGTTTAGGGTTGACCAATTGTAATGCCGATGTTACTGGCACAACCGCGGCTGACGTACGATTTTTGAGCCGAATTTCATAAAATTTGATCCATTAATTTTCGAGAAAAGCTTCGAACACCGGTATACGACGGACGGACTGATTCGTTTTATTCTATTTTTTGGATAATATGTATCTCGAAATTTAATCCATAAGAAAAAAAAATTGTTTTTCCTTGTTTGATTACAAAGGTTTATTATTGAAAATAATAAACCAAAATCTTGGTTAACTGTCAAGTATGTTAGTCGGCGGTCAAGTTCAAATTACTGAGAACAACAAAATATAGTAAGAGAGGACGACGGTAAATAAAAGTAACCTCCAAACCCTAACCGCTAACCAAGGGCTTTTGACCCCAACGCTCTCCCAGCTTGAGTTGAGAAATGGACTCCGGGATGTGAAGACGCAACAATATTGCCGGTGCGGACATCACTTCAGCTACTTCCCGTCTGATTTATTCGCTGTCTCTTCCTACGTGAGCGGGAGCCAAAACTCCCACGGTCTCTTTTTCACTCGCTAAGCGAAAGGTGGATTCAGTTTTCTTATGATTCACGTTTAAGTTATCCTGTGTTTTGCTGACAACTTTTATTTATTTATTAATAAGCACGGCTTTCGCCAATCACATAGGAAGTAAAGTTCAAATTACGTACAAAAAAAAAATTTTAAATTTTGAATAAAATGAAAAAATACAGAATGGAAAAATAGAAATAAACGCATCATTTTCATTCATCAAATGCAATTCATACAAATCAAGTTCAGAAAGATGTACTGGATGATGGGAAGGAACTCCCATCTCTCACTACACAATAAATTACTCATTATATAAACAGATACTGCGCCCTATCTGGACCTATGGGATTCAGCTCTGGGATTGTGCGAAAAAATCAAATATTAAAACAATCCAAACCCGACAAGATATAATACTGAGAAGTATAGTTCGGGCCCCCTGGTTCATGCGGAATGATGATATTCATCGTGACTTGAGGATAGAAACGGTCACTGAAATTATTGCCAAATATAACAACAATATAAACAACGAAGGAGAACTTCGGCGACTCAAGAGAAATAAACCTCTGGACCTAATTGTGCTGTGCAAATAGTGCAAGTGTAATCCAGTGTTGTTTTTTTAACTGTTCTTGTTACAAGTACGGGCCAGATTTTGCTGTAAACCTCCTCCTTTAGTGAGCTTATCATGAAATGAAATATTGCTAGATGAAGTGTCTATGTTTCAGTTGCAATAAATAAATCACGAAAAAAAAAAATGCAATTCATGAGTAAATCACAAAGCTGCTGACAACACACATCACTGCAAATGGAGGTTAGAGTGTAGGCTCCTCTTGAGATGTGGAAGACGATACATAGGCCTTTGCAGTTGGTAATTGCAGGCAGCAAATGGTACATAAAACAGTGAGTTGGAACGGGTGGTGTAGCTAGGAACGTGGATATTCACTCTTGAGAGAAGGGATGGGCACTGAATCCCACCATTAAACAATTTATGGAAAAATAGGACATTTGGGGCTCGCACACAAATAAAGTTCATTCCACACAACTTTCCAATACCGGAAGGTGCTGTGGAGAGGTGCAGAGGTGCATGTTGAATATATAAGAGGGTTATTGTTTATTGATTATGTATCAAACATGGGCAAAAAAGCCCAATTACAAATTGTATTAATAAGTACAAATATAATGGTTAAGAAAAATAAAAGCTAACAACTTACAGTAACAATTAATAAAAATATATATCCGGTTAATTATGTCTTACATAGTGAATAGGTAAGCAGATAAATATGCAAACAATTTAATTGAAAAATTAGATATTGGAGTGGCCTAAGCAAAGCTTAACAGATGACAAATAAGAGTTGAGGGATGACAAGAAAAATTTATATTTCGGGGTTTTTTCCTCTCTTTTTTTATTATTTTTTTAAATTTATCATTTTATTATTTTATTTTTATTTTTTTTTTAGGGTTATTACTTTTTTTTTCTTCCGAATATATAAATAGTATGTGTATAAGGATATTATCCTGTTGTTTTGTTTTGTATCCTTGTTTGTATTGGTTGTAATGCTGATTTTGAACTTTTTTTTACATTGAGTTTTCATTACTTTGCTTCCAAACTACCGAAGGTAGGGGAGCTTTGTGTTCGTGATAGACGTCGAAAAAAATTGTGTCCTCCAAAAACAAAAATTCCACTTGCTATATGCGTTACAGAGCTTTCTGATCAATTTCGATTCCGTATCTGTCTGTCTGCCAGTCTGTGTGTGGTAAATCCTAGGCCACTCCCAAAACTATACCTACCAAGTTTAAGTTCAATTCCGATGAAATTTTCAGGGATTGTGCGAGTTAGCTTCTAGACGGTCCTGTATATTTCGAATCAACAATAGCCTGTGCACATGCGCAAACTTGAGTTTCTCATAACGTCGATTTCTCATCATATCTTGGTTCGATTTCGTTCAAACTACGTAGGTAATTGGGAATATGATCTTTAAAATAAATCCGAGTCAATGGACTCTTTATTGCCGTCACATAAATAATATTCTGTGTGTATGCGCAAACGTTAATTTATCATAAGGTCGATTTCTTATAATCTACTGGGGAATAGATGGGTCCTGGTCTTTTTCCGTCACCAAATGAAACACCCTGTATAGTACGTTTAGTAAATTGTAGACCAGTGAGCGTTTTTAGCATTTTCACAACATAAATTCACAATCAAGTTGACGTTATTTTTTCCTGCCAAAGTTCTATCCCTTCAGGGAGAGCGAACGAATGAACGAGCAGCGATCCAGTTGGGCCTTTTAAATATATTTTTGCCTTGAAAATCTTCATCCTTGGAATCGAACTATATTTGTACTCCTATGGTTCTGCGCGTTCCTTGCATACAGTCACTAAATCAGAATTGTTCAAAAAAATCTTATACGTACAATGCTACTGGCTATCATGATTCTGAACATAAACATTTGTCCCTGTGTTTATAGGTATTTATAGAAAGGCCTGGAATCAAAATATCACGCTAATAGATGATATCATGATCAACACCCAATAGTCCACACAATTATAGTGTTGAGATAAGTACTACTTTGTAGTGAATATACGCGAGTGACATTCATCTACATGTAAATAGAATTTCCTTTATTTTCTCACCTTTGTTAAGTATCAGTTCCACACACCATTTTCTGTGCAAGATCTAAATCCCCAGGAATAATAGTTCTTTGGCTATCAAATGACCCGAAACGTTTCTCAAGAAGGTAAGTAAATATTGATGTAATGTGTGTTTCTAACTTTAGTTACGCTCAAAACTTTCAGGTGAAGCAATTTTCTACAAATCCACTAAACGGGGGAAAAAGAGAAACCTCTTAAATTCGAATTCGTATCATGCTATTTCATGCTCTTTCAGTGTCGAGTCATTTCGAGAGGCTGAAAAACTCTCGTAACCCTAACAAAATCTCCGAAAAAAGGATAACACGGTTAAAACTTGAAAAAAGAGCGAGAAGAAAACTCAGTAGGGAAAGGAGATTTCGGAAGAGCTTATTACCTTTTAAGGAGAGAGGCAGAAAGTTGCCTGCTCTTCAAAAGGGGTCGTAGTGGGTAAGGTTAGAAGTCTGTTACACACTCGATTTAACCTCCTAACCCCTTCTAGAGCCATTCCTACCAGGTGAGGGTTAAAGGTGCCGCTGTCCCTACATTACTTCTCATTGAGTTACCACTCAGAAGTTTTAATCTTTTGGGAAACCTTATCTCCGACCTGGCCTCCCAACTCATGCGCCCTCCTTCCTACGGCCTTTTCCACAATTTCTTCCCGAATTACTTGAGTATTATTTAAATAAATGAGGTATTCGGTTGGTGGAGGGGGTGGGGGAAGCTTTTCTGGCTCCCGTAATTGGGAGAGTTGTAAACTAAGTTTCACTTCCACCTTCATCCTGAGCTGCAAGTTAGAGATAAGACCTCTAAAAGTAAATTCGGCTAAAAACTATACATACATCCAAAGGTTATGAGAGCTAAACTTTTCGTTGATACCATTTTCGTTTACGATCGATTCTGTATTCTGTACAGATCATGAATAGTATTGTTAAAATATGGTTCTGGCATATCAAGTAACGTAGGGTTACCAGACAAACTATAATAAATACTATCATACTATATTTCTTGAAGAAAAAAAAGAAAAATACTATTAACTATATAATAAAAATAAATATTATCAAAAAAATGCTACAGTTTTTCGTATTCTAGATCTATTAAGGATCTTAAAGGTTAGCACAGTTTTGGAATCTTGAGAGTCGGTCAGACCTCAAGATCCCAAAACTGTGGTAATTATCACGTAGCGGTCAAGAAACTAAACCATATTGATCTTAAAGGTTCATAATAGAAAATAATCAACCAAGAATGGTTTAAAATGGAAATGGACAACAGATTTAATGAGTCAGTTCTGTTGTTCTTGATAACATTAACATGAGTCGAAGTATTTTGAAGAACGAGTGAACTTGGGGGTACCTAATTAATCAGCCTCTTCCCCAACGATACGGTCGCTTCCAGAGTGTCCCAATTAATTAAATATATCAAGCAAGGCCAACAGATTTCAGAGCGAAAAAACGGCACTCGATGTCCTGTACATTCTAAGCAGTTCGTCCGGCTTAGAAAGCAAAGCCTCTGAACTATTTTAAGGTTGATTAATCGGTCAGTAAATCACGACGACTCTTTTTCCCCCTTTGGCGAGCTGAATTGCCTTTGGGCTTGAACTACGTTCTTTGAACTGACGGGAGTTTACTTTTGCGGTCGGCTCTTTGGAATGGCTCGGCGATCGCGGGCGGAAATAATTTCGATGGAAGTTTATATCGGAAACTATTACGGGTATTGGGTGAAACTTGTCAACGTGAGTAATTCCTTGTATATTTTCTTAGTAAACCGACGAAGGAAACACGTCTATAGAGAATTATCCCCGAGACCGTTTCGGATGCGTTTGTTTGTTTTCCAAACGGACATATTATACAAAATAATATTAATGAGTAAAACACAGGTGTTTCAGCATTTACCCATAAATTCTCTCTCTCTTTATGTTCCACATCTCCCACACACTGCGAATTCGTAGATTCCAGCAATTACTATGTAGGCTGGTAAACTATCGATCAAACGTCAAGATATTTGTGGGCGTGAGAAAATTATGGTTGATGGAATTGAAGTTTGCCCAGCGGCGAGTGAAGTATTGATATGGGAACAACCAAACTCATAGGGGACCATCTTCACCCTAATCCGCATATAACATGAAAATCTCATAAGAACCAGTTGAATCTTGTGGAAATTAAGCTTGTTACAAGGATTTGGACTCACAAACACAGATACACACAGAGAGATATAGAGTGAGAAAGACACGGAACGAAAGTTGTTCAGAATACTCTAATACGTAAAATGCGAGTGGAAAGTTAACCACCGTAAAAAAAACAAAAGCCGTTCGATTTAAGTGGAGACCAAAACTTTTAAATCTCTCGAATGTGAAAACAATGCTTCAGCTACCCATAGGTAGACTTGGGAACAATTCAAGAGATGAAATTTAGCGTTTTGGTACCAATCACTAGTAGGTACATCGCACGGACATCTCTTCTTTATATATAATTCCGAACGGTCTTTGAAATTGTGAAGAACTTCGCGGTCCGATTTCAGTGTTAGACGGCTCATTCGAATCAGCACGGCCCCAAGTTTGTTGCAAAAGTGTCGCCGTTCGTCTCTATACCCGCCTTGATCGTGTTCTAGGCGGTCCTTATCAACGAGAGTTGTTTATCAGGCTGTGGAGGCAACAACTATTGCCATCAATTCCCGGTAAGTAAGAAACGTAGTGTAGTTACTAACATCTAGGAGAGTTATTTCTGAACGAAGAAATTGAAACCGAAGAACTTGGCGGACTTTATAAATAATTCCGAACGTCCTTTATATATAATTCAGAATCAGCACGGCCCCAAGTTTGTGTCGGTAAGTAAGAAACGTAGTGATGGGGTCTTTTCTGATCAGCTGAGTGAGCTAAATTCTTTCCTGTTCACTGTAGGAAGTTGAAATTTGATAGGTAGACTCTCTGGGACATTAAGAGACGAGTGAAGTGATGGGGTATTTTCTGATCAGCTGAGTGAGCTAAATTCTTTCCTGTTTACTGTAGGAAGTTGAAATTTGAGAGGTAGACTCTCTGGGACATTAAGAGACGAGTGAAGTGATGGGGTCTTTTCTGATCAGCTGAGTGAGCTAAATTCTTTCCTGTTCACTGTAGGAAGTTGAAATTTGATAGGTAGGACTTATATCGTTACTATAATGTGCTGAGTTACTGTTAGGTACTACTGTTATACGGACTAGATTAGGGCTTTCCAAGCCCTAACAGGCCTCTAGTAGGTAATAAACTCGATTTTGCAGCGTTATAATAAATTCCATTGGAACTATGTCACCTGATAATTCCAATATTGGCATTATAACAGCTGATATTTACAAGGCAATTTTTAAATATTCCAGTATCACTATCTAGCAATCTTTGATGGAATTTAGAGCTTGCTCGTCTAATCAATAGATCCACTATACTAGCAGCGCGTCATTTCTCTATCTTCTCGCGCTTAGAAATTCAAAGGTTTTTTGTCGATGTTCAAGCCCTTAGGGACAGCGAACTATTCAACGTTCAGCGTTGCTAGTAGTTTTAATAGATTCTTTGGTATTCAATTTATCATTGACAAGCGAACAATTATTGCTGTTACTTGGAATTTTTTCGAGATCTCGATTTTGTTAATGTTTAGCTCCTTAATACAACCCTCTAGGGTTGATAAAAAAAGATGTCGAGCTTCTATGACCATCTAGACCCCAAATGTGATTTAACTAAGTGTCAAATAGTTTGGTCAAGTGTTTTCGGAAAAAAGCCGCGGACGGCGGACGGACGGATTTTTTTTAAATTCGATTTTTGAAACGTAACCCAAAAAATTTTCATGGGGTGTTCATTTTTTTTTTTTTTTTTCTTCTTGGTCGACTACAAAGATTCATTATTGAGTTTAATAATCCGAGATGGTGAACATTTGATCCTCTTGTACTTCATTTTCTCAAGGATAAGCTCCGTCCAATGAACATTGTATCAATTGAAATGATCTATTTGAGTGGAAGTGAGAATTCCGACCGTGGGTTGTTAGAAAAAGTTTACCTGAAAAAAACCAGTAAAACCCCAAGGCGGAAGTATAGGATTAATTCATCAGTCATCGAAAAATAACGGTTCGTTGAGTTTCCATTTCCGTTATATCACTAAACGGCGTTGTGTATTCCCAGAAACAATAAAGCACGTAACTCATCCAACGTTTTTATTATCACAGAGCTTTTGTAATTCTTTCGTTTAGCTCTGTCTCTTTATCGTATTTATTACACTTTTTTGTTGTATTTATTGTATTCTTCATTACCCAACACGGGGAACGACAGAATTCCCATTAAATACCCAGAAACAAAAGCTCTCCGTACTCGGATAAAACCGATCGTCTCTAGGTCCGACAAACAATGTATGATTCATCCGATCTCATTCCATTCCATCGAAGGGAAGAACTGATAGTAAATGAACGGGTATGAATATTTTATTTCAGGCATGAATACCATATTCCTATCAGACAAAATAAGCCCGCAGTTTATTGAGAATATGACGCAGGTGGTGCTAGAGGAAATAGGTAGGATTAAATTTTCAGTCAAACGACTCTATGATCATGAGCTTATTGAAAAACGCATTAATTAATACCTTTTCTTAACGCATTAGATAGTAAATTATCTTATAAAAACGAGTACAGCTTTAAAACTGAGACCAAAACCCTTTTGAACTTGACTTGAGTTAGGTCAACTTTATTTTAGTAGATTGACTACTGGTGAGAAGTAAACTATCGGGACGGATGAAGCTCAACTGTTCATCAAACGACAATAATCAAAGTCATGTATTTCAGTCTCCTCGTCAATATTTTAGCTCTAAACATTGTGAAGAGATAAAAATATTTAAACCTCGCCAACATTTTGTGAAGTCAATATTGTTAATCTTACCTAAAAACCCTAATTTCGTGCAGCCTACAGACTGAGTGCGACACATAGGTAACTAGGTAGGTACATTAGAAACCCGATGTTTGCTAGCTTCAACACCAACTCTGAGGAGCCCCTATATTTGTATAATGCAATATTGGCACTAGATTGAACTCACCAAAATTTTCGTTTGAGTTTTACCTGTAAAGGCTCAAAAATGTTTGATATCTCGAAGTAATTCGAACTCATGCCTTTACCTTATTCAAGAAAGTAGTTATTTTTTAAGACATAAGCATTAGCCATCTGCGCCACTGAGGAAGATCTAATCAACCCTATTTGACTGCAAGAGTACCTATTCCCTGAACATAACATACCTATACAAAAATGTGTACATGAATGGTTAATTTGACTGGGTTGTAGGGAGTGTACTAAGAGGTAACACACGTATAAAATAATTATAGCTGATTTCTATATCTTTACGTAAAACAGGTACCTACGCATAAATTCACTAATAAGAAAGAATAGTTAGCATTGGTTTTTTGTTTAGGTTAGTTTATATACGTGGGTTCGGTCCGCCTGGTGCAATTTTCACGTGGTCTATGGGCTCTTGCTGGAATTCAAGTCTGACATTTAGAGGATATGCAATATAATTGAAGTAGAGTTTTGCAAAAAACTATAGAACCCTGAGAAGCAGTGAAGGTTGATTTCTTTAGTGTCTTGAATTCGAAATATTTTTGACATAATTGTAAAGATCGATTAAAAATCTAAATGAATCAAATAAGCTGTGTGACCGCTCGGTTTACAACTGAACTATGTAAGCCCCTTTAAGTAAGGAGAGACAAGTACATATATTTTTAGTGTAGAGCCTGCTGTGTGACTGCAGTGTCTGCTGCAGGAACTTACAGCAGAATGTGAACCTCTAGCAACCAACATGAAACATACAATAGAAAAAGTTTTGAACGGTATTTTTTATTTTCTAAATAGAAACACCTAAGTTTTCCAAAAAGGTGCTACATGATGGGTATTCTACTAGTAAAACTGCTCTAGAAATGCATTTGTACGATGACGTCACGGCCCCCGCCCGCCTGGGGGGACCCTCTGCGCTCTTGCCCTGTGACGTCACGCGTGATCTTTCAACCTGTACTGATTCTATTGTACTAAAAGTTGGTTCTAGGGGACGTCTGCCAAGATTGGTGTGGCACATAGCTTCATGTCAACCGTAACATGAATGTATAGATCATTGAAATATTTTCAATTATCTTACATGATTCCATTGCTGGTAAATGGTAAATGAGAAAATTAGTAAATTAAGATGCAGTATGTTTTCAGACGATGGGCGTGAGAAAAAAAATTATGCTTAACGGAAGCAAAACTTTTGCTCATGCGCAAGTTTTTTTTGTTTTGTAATCAATGAAACTGATAGGTGACAATCCACACGCTAATCTGTACATTTCCTTTAAATTTTATCAAAATCTGATGAAAACTATGGAAATTAAGCGTAGCTTGTTACAAGGATTTGCGGACACACGACAGACAGACATAGGCAAGGAACGAAAGTTTTTCAGAATGGTCTAAAACTCTAAAACGTCAAATGCGAGTGGAAATTTTGATTTTGTAACCAAAAAATTGTTCATCTCCCGAAAGTTAAAACAACACTAGCGCTACCCATAGGCAGATACGGAAGGAACAGGGAACAGCGTATACTTTGTAACTCGCAAAATGAGCACTGATTCCATCACTAACAGATCTCAGCCCAGTCCTATCTTCCTAGAGAATACTGTAAGTTGATACCGATAATACGACACTAAAGCAGAGATCCCGCGAGGTTTTTCACTCCTCTACTTGTATCTTGTGATGTTTCCTAAATAGAGAAAGATATAATCCTCAAAACAGTAGCAGAGGCGATGTTACAAAAATTGGTAAAGCTTAGCCAAGCCCAAGAGCAAATGATAAGGGTGGGACCGAGGTTCAGTCACTTATGTGCTTAGGGTTTGATAACGGTTCTCCGATGCCTTTATGAACGTCAATCTCCATAGATCATATAAGTATGGCACAGGCTCTCCCATGATCATTTTTGAACCTTAAACTAAATTATCATGAAGTTACGTTACATTATTTTATAGTGCGAGAGATATGAGAATGGGACTAGCCGACAAGGAGGGTTGACGAAACTTCTTCGAACGGCCCTCACTCCACTAATCTGCACCCTGAGGGAAACAAGATTCCCATTGAGAGTGAATAATTCCCTTTCTAATGAGAGAAACTTGTGATACCCGCCTTTTTTAGACGACAGAGGAATGTAAAGGTCCCAATCAACGCGTACCCATAATATTTGAAACTTAATTCAGAAAAAAAGAAAAATATGAACCAAGTAATAGGAAAGAGTGATATCAAAGAGGTATTTAATTTAGAAGGAACCCGTTTTCCATTCATCCAAAATCCGAAAGATCGTATTCTTGCTGAGGTCAGTTGCATCGCAAACTCCTTCCCTCACTTCGTTCATGAGTGGTCCGGCGTGCTTTTTTTTTTTTTTTTTTTTTTTTTTTTTTTTCCCTTGTGATTTTAGAGGCTTTTCCCTTTCAAGGATGTGTGAGAATCAAGTGACCGCTCATCCGTCGGCGAAGATTGAGATGCGATTTCGTCCAAGGTCGTTGTGAAATTATTATAACTAAATAAGTACCTAAAATTGACAAAACTAGTTCAGTAACCAAAATGTATAGTCCGATGGAAAGCTGTGATGAAAACCAGTGAGAAATACCGTTTATAGAAACGATTGGAGAAAAGAAAGAGAAAATACGAGAGCTGACAGCAGATCAGTGACAGTAAGCAAAGACGACGTAACGCAAGTGAGACCAGATAGAAACTGAGCGCCCGGCTTAATTGGGAAATTTTATTTCTTAAGTTGGCACTCATGAAAAGTGACCAAAAAGAGGTCTGTCCTCGCTACAGGTAATAAGGAAAGGAAATTTTCAGTCCCGTTCTTATATCTCTCGTAGTTTAGTAGATTTACAGCTAGGGGATGAACCATCAGGATGGAGGAAGCTGTGATGTGGCCTTGGGGTCTGGCACTGAGGATTTGAATGATGTGAAGCTCCATTAAGTAACGAGCTAAGCACAATAATTAGTGCTGAGTCTGCTTTGTTACTGCAGTGTCTGCTTTTGAGACTTTTGGAAAATATGAACCCCCGTTAAGTAGCAAGAAAAGTACAATTAGTGCTAAGTACAGAAAAACAAATAAAGTTGTTCCAGGTGGTCATTAAAAAAATGATCTTGGAAGAATAAGTTGACACCATAGGGACCTCCTCACGTACCCTATTCATATTTATTAACCGGGAAAGAAGCAGCAGAGGTACAAGTGACAGTGGTAGTCTAAAAACCCCTTTCTATCATCACTGGGTTTCGGAGGGGCGCCTTATGAATTTTAATTACCACCCGGCCATGAAATATGGCACACGGAAAGGGAGGGAATGACCACGTGAAGGAAAGGGAGCAAAGGAGAGGGGAGTACGAGTTATAACGCCATCAGGCGCGGAAAATGTTCACGCTAATGGCGGGTGACCCTCGCACTCGTCTTTTTACTCATTTCCTCGCGTACGCCCGTAATTCAATTTTTCGAGGCGATCCCTTCTTTGCCTAACTGAAATATTAAAGACGTGTCTGCATTGATCTTTGAGCAGTTAAATGGAAACATTTCATACAGCTACCTTAATTGATACAATGCTATGCATATTTGTATAATGACTAGTTAAACCATGCAAGTTAGTACACATAGTTATACTATCTCTATTTTTAATAATCCTTCCGTGCAGATTATTATTCCATACATGAAATTGATGTACTTAAAGGGGTTGGGATGGTTTAAAAACTGCTCTTCCAATGTCTTTTCACCTTTTTCATGCAAGCACAACAATTCGTGAACATATCAATACCAACAGCATGTCCCTACTACAAATATTAACGAAGAAATGAATTTTCAAAAATGAAATTATCCTCCCGTGTTGCACTATCTTTTTTTAAATTTTGTTGGCAACAAGATTTCTTTCGATTGGCGGGGGGTTTGGTTCGATTTTGTTTGGTATCGATGTATCGAATCGGTAAAGTTGTTTTTTTATGGATAGTTTCTCCAAAATATTCGAAACACTGCTACTCCTTAAACTTATAACCTACCTGCATAATCGAATACCTGATTTCCGGTTCGGATTCCAGCCAATGCACTATTGCCCACAGAAGCTACATAGGGTTAGACTTCACATATTAAGGACATGTGAAGTCGGAGAACATTGTTATGGGGTCTTTATTGACACCCAATAGGCGATTGATTCAGTGAGGCATTCTTGGCTCCTCTTAAAGCTGAAACCATCATCACCAGTTACCTATTACAGGATTCTTCAATCTTACCTTTCTCGGTGAACATTTTGCGTGAAGTGCGACAGTTCTAGATCAGAGACCGAGGAATTCCATTCAGGGGTACCCCAGGGAAGCGTTTTTACTTAATTTACGTCAGTGACATACCTTCGACACCAAACACGTCAACAGCCATATTTGCTGATGACCTTGCCATCCTCAGTAGCAATCGTGACGAGCAAATATCCGCTCGCAACTTCCAATCTCACCTTGCTGCTGTCGAAGAGTGGAACCATTAATGGCGAACAACAGTTATTGTGGGCAAAAACATCATGGTCATCTAAAACTATTCTCACCTCGAAGATTTAACAACCTACCGATTAGCCTAGACTCCACTCCCGTCCCTCAAACCCTGAAACAGACCATACACGCTACCTGGTAATCTACCTCGACAAAAAGATAACCTTCTCAGTCCACATCGGTGAAGTTGTGAAACAAATCATATCACGCATATATGAACTTAAACCATTGATGGGTTCCCAATCCCCCCTCTCTCTCTTAGCCCAAAACGCTTACTGTACCTCTCACTTGTATGGCCTATATGGCAGTACGCTTCAAGGCTTTGGGGATCTGATTATGCCACCCAAATAAACAAAATCCAAGTCAACAAAACAGAGTGCTCAGACTCATCAGAAACGCACCGTGGTATGTAAGGACCTCTGTCCTCCACCGAGACCTAGACATCCCACAGATCAGCGAAGTGATTATACAATCGTACCACCGTCTCTATGGCTCGATGTCAGACCATCAGAACGTAAAAATTTCGAGTTGCACTCCAAACCTCTTTCCTCCAAGACCCCTTCGACGCCTGAAGAGGAAACATCACACCGATCTACACCCTAAATAAATTCTTGAAGGACTATCATTGAATAGTAGCCCACTGCATGTTCCATTCACAATATCATTAGTGAGTGCTGTAACTAATGTTTCCAACTGTAATGTATTTAATTATACAATAAAGTAATACAGGGTGCGGCAGAGAGGACGGACGATTTTTAAAAAATCATAAAATAGTTAATTTTTACTCAAAAACAAATTTATTGATGCAATCAGGTTTGTAAGGAAATAGCATTTGAGACAGTCAAGTGTTAAAAATCACATCAGGCATGTGGTGGCCGAAATTGTTGATGCAGTGCTGGAGGCGTTCTTGGGCGTCATCTCCAACATACTCTCTCAACTTGGGCGACTTCCACGCGAATCGCGTCCTTCAATTCGTCCAGAGTTCGGGGCTTGTTCTCGTATACTCTAAGCCTGGAGGTGTCCCCATAAGAAAAAAAATCGTGTGCGTCGGACCACACGGTGGAAGTTATACTTCTGTGGCCATTCTCATACACCCACTCACGCACACAAACAGACAGGATATATAAATGAAATATAAGACATTTTTCAATATTATTCAATATATTTTTCAATATATTTATCTTCAATATATTATACGTGACTTCATTATTATATTATACACCTATTTTATCATTATCAGTAATTTCTTCTATAATCATTCTTTTATCTTGCTCATTTCCTGGTTGGTCATTAGAAATCGTACTGTATTCCAAGAAAGACACAATTGGCTTAATATATATATATATATAGTATAACTTCTCAGTGGGTAGAGCGCTCGACTTTCACTCGAGAGGTGCCGTATAATCGATAGTTCTTAAAAATTTGTTCTTACTTTTCAGCGTGACGCGGTTTCTCGACCAACATCCCATCCCAAAGTGTCTAACGGGCGCAAAGAAGTATAACTTCAAAAATCGCATATGGATAAATCTGGGGACCGAGGAGGCCAATGAACATCGCTAAACCTGGAAATAAGGCGACCAGGGAAAAGAGGGCGAATATTGTCCATTGATGCTCTACCTGTGTGGGCGGTCGCCCTATCCTGCTGGAACCACACACGTCGGGTTGGAACACGTCGCCGTCATAATTCAGGGAAAAAAGAAGTTGGAGATAATTTTGACGTAGCGTTATGTTGGAGAGAGTCTACGCGAACTTCCAAGAACGCCTCCAGCACTGCATCAACAATTTTGGCCACCACATGCCTGATGTGATTTTTCACACTTGACTGTTTCAAACGCTATTTCCTTGCGAACCTGATTGCATCAATAAATTTGTTTTTGAGTAAAAATCAACTATTATATGATTTTTTTAAAACCATCCGTCCTCTCTGCCGCACCCGCATATACAATTAAAAAACAATTCACGCTGTCTCTTCTTATCAACACCAATATTAAAATGTTGACATAGAGAGAATCCCCCCCCCCCCCCCCCCCGCGCAGTTTGTTTAAATATTATTGGAAACAACTAGGAACAGCCGGGGAACTTTAAAATAATATGGTAGGTAAGTCAGATAGGGCAAATATGATATAACAAATCCAATTATATATAACAAAGTAAATTTACTACTATTTGAAGTAGTCAAATGAAGAGTTTGTGTAGAAGGTGACAACGTCTCGGTGCCCCGGATAGTAGGCATTCCCAACCACCATAGTAGCTTTTGTAATCATGTATCCGTTTATCCTAACATGGTCAGACACTCCACAATGAAATTTTTAAACTAGAAACCCGAATGGTGTCAGTACGAATTAGCCGAAGTTCAACATATCCCGTCCAAATGTCGCTGTTGACGATATTTTTTATTTCTACGCTCAAACCCTCGAGAAGCACGGAAGGTAATAAAAATAAATAAGAAAAAAATAAAAAATTAAATAATAATAAAAATAAATGAATTACTAAGCCATTAAAATCGAAAGGAAAAATAATCCGTCACAGCAAAAGCTATTGAGATCAAGATTTTAAAAATTTCAACTTTAAAATGTTTCACATTTTTAATGATTAGAAACGATAGTAGAATTTCAGGCACATTCTGGGCTGAAATGTGATTGGTGAACCAATTTTTGTAACTGGTAACTGGTCCAGTACTTTGGAAAAAAGAAAAGGAAGGAAAACTAAACCCAAAAACAATCATTACAACTTTTATAGCAGCTACGACTCATGCTCGCCAAGGCGTTATTATATTTATGAAGACATAATACATACCTACTTTACCTATACCTTTTATTCAATTAAATGACGCCAATTTTGATGGTTCGTAACTTCCTTCTTACTATAGCAAGGTAATTTATAGTTCTTCGGGTAAAATTGTTTTGTTCTTTTATGCCCCACAACTTTAGAGCCAACCTGCATACAAAAATTTCTGTGCAATTTAAGACGTCTTTGCGGGGCCTTACTTTCGTATTGCACCTGATTTTATATGGCAGACAAAGATTTTTTACTGGAATGACATAACAACATACCTATTATATCATTATAAATATAATTAATATAACAACAGCGTACATTGTTGTTGTGATTACTTATAAAATGTGATTTTGTTATATTTGTAGGGGATGGACCCGCACCAAATTTTTGCTTCAGCTGATACAGCTTGTTACTGACGATAAACAAAGGCAGTACCCTTCCCTCCAAACGTGCCGAGCAAATCAAACCAAACTCTCTTCTCGGACTCCACCGTGAAATTACTTGGCACCTCGATTGATTTCGACCCACCGAACGAGAGGTATATTGAGAAAAAGAACGAGGGGAGGATGAAGGAAATTGTTAGCCATGGCTTTTACATTACGTCAGTATAGAAAACACTAGGGTGGAAGAAGGTTTACGACTTGCAGTAAAAGTAGGTTCATTTGCCCGCCAAAACGGGGGTGGGAGGAAAATACAGGCGCTGGGAGGATCGTGAACCGCTTTCAGGGAAGGGGACACGTCAGGCGCCTTCGAGGCCCGCAACACCGGGAAAAATCGATAAGATCGTTCTGAATATAGGCTTTTGGATATGTTCCAAAGGGCAAGAAGTCGAGAGATGGGGATCCGAAATGGATGAGGATACAGATGCTTGAGAATGGCCCTTTCAGACCCAAAACACAATAGTCAGGAGTAGGGAGCTTTTATTTCAAGTAGGTACACCGTATCCAATCATTCAGCATCGGTTTGATAGATGTCATTATTTTTGTTCGCAATCATGTTCGTCGTACAGTAATCTAGCGCTCATCTAATCAAATATTCACAGCGTAATATGCTCGGTGGGTCTCTGACATTATACCTACACTTCAATATTTTCAATAAATAATGCATACAAGATTTTTTAGTTTTTGAATTACTCCAAAATTTGATGGTTAAGTAGGATTAATTATATCTGTGACAAAATAAAACTAAACTTTAGGAGTGGGGATGAACCCAAGGATATGATATTCAAACATGAACTCTCAAATCATATTTTAAAGCGAATTTTATTTCGCTAAATGGAAAGAAAATAAATTTGCCTGTTTACATGAAAATATATATAGGAAAATCGGAACTTCTCAGGGTTGGAACTGTCACAGGTATAAATAATAGATGCGATAATACGCTAACGATACCAAGTCGAATTCGACAAGCTACCTAGGTTGTGTACAGAACCACTAGTTCGTGGTAAAGTGTAACGCTGACACTTACGCAAATTCCGTTCTGTACCGTGATGGAGTGTGAACAATTAAAAATCATGTATCACATTGCAAAACTCAAATTTTCTCAATCCTAGGAGTTCTATACTGTTCAAATTAAATCACATTTCTGATAAATAAATACTGCCTAATTTCTATTTCAAGACTGATTAGTTGATATCCCTGGTATTTTAGTATGATGGTTGCCAAAATAAAAGGCTTCCAAGCTCCAGTGAACTGTAAGAAGTCGGGCTAACTCCGTGCGAGTTGGGTACTTTTGTACGAGATAAGATCATTCCACACAACCCTTTGAGACAGCGTGTAACTAAATGACAGACGTTGAAAGAATGTAAATGAGAAAAACAATTTGATTAATTAATATACCTTTGATCACATTGATGTAATTCACATCCACATCCGTTAATACTCATTCGGCATTCCCAATGCCCTCTCCCAGCCATGCCAATGAATAAATGAGAGCCTTTTCTGTTTTCCCTCCAGTCAGAGGGTGAACCGCCTGCCGTCCATCTCTTCTTCATGGTCTCCACCTCTCCACCCGTTCTTCTCTCCGGACCTCTCATTCATATTAACGCGAATTTTCATTTGAATCTTCAATTTCTTCCCATCTCTCCCCACACCCTTCGCTCCCCCACCTCTTTACTTTGTCAAGTATGCATGAGGACAGCGTGTGACCAGGTTTCAATTTTCCCATGGTCATGAATTTATTCTGAACATCGAGGACGCGAACTTGGTCTCCATGGTGAGCGGCCATTGCCACTGATCAGAATCACTTACCCTTCACCCAGATGGAACGAGAAGTAGGTACATGTATGTTTGTAGGTACATTGTTCTTTATGCATAATATTTGCAATTCATAATATTATCAGGTCATCTTCTATATGCTCTCCTACATCTCAAAAATAAAAATTCGATTTTTTAAATCTTGTCATTCTTGCTCATTATTATTACCTATAACTGTTATGCTATTCATTTTTTTCCTACTTATTTTTGTCCAAGCTGCAGCAAATTAATACATGAACGTTTATTATTTTTGTATTAGATTGCTCTTCTGCGAAGATAGCTGGTCTATGAGCCTATGGCTCATCATTATCAACGTTTAATTATAAAACGGTTGGCACCTACCACAAGAAAATGAAGTAGGTAATGAGCAGTAAACATTGTTAAATACCTTTGCATGTACCAGGGATATACATTGAAGCTTCACATAAGGTTTATTCAATACAGAAATGATAAACCTTTGTGTATAACTTGCAGCGTCACATGAGTTCTCATGTTCAGTTCACATGAGTCCTCATTCATACTCTATTGGCGTCCCTCTGAAGTTAGGACGTATAGAGAAGTCTTCGTGTTACACATCCCATTAGAATTGATCCAGGGGAATTCGGATTTATAAGATGAGAGTGAAAATAACGAAATACAAATCCGTGTCAGAGCACGGATTAAGACCGAATCAGGAAAAAACAAACAGAAAAACATGATAGTTGTGTGTGTCTGTCGGTGGGAGTAGTCCGTGGTATCACCACTCGTGTCCTGAAGGGTTATTGCTTGAACTGGAGGTCATTTTATAAGGGCACATTCTTTTATCCCTCTCTTCCTCCTCCTCCATCTGCAACTTTCCTAATCCCTAGAGCCGGCGGCGGGTATACCTGGGCGTCCTCACCACTTCTTTTACGTATTAATTTTTATTTTTCTCAAGTTAATGGTCTGCTCCCTCCACATTGTGGGAAGTTTAAAAAAAACGGCGATCCGTGCCCCTGGACCCCGGCTACCTCTATTTACATACATTAAATGAAATTATTGAAACACAGCATGTGTTTTAGCTCACGCGTTTCACATAAACCCGTGAAAACCGCAAATAAGTATGACACAGATTTTGCGATTATCACTACCATGACAAGTTGTTTTATTTGTTTATCACCAGCGCAACGACTCACCACCAGCTCAATAAAGTCATCAGAAATTAACAAGCGGTTGCAATCATGTTCAAAATATCAATTATTGAGAATGATCACCTGTGTCTAAACAATTATTCAAATGACCATGCTCATAACTCAGCTTGTTGGCCACGCACTCCGCAGTAGTTAACACAATATGGTTGGATAAATCGTGAGCTTTCGAACGTATGGTCAACGAATTTTGTGGGAAGTAAAATGACGAAGCACCATTTCCCAAGCAACAACTCGGTTGTAAGCGGAAATTATCAGTAAATTGTTGCAACAAATTTTCGTTACACAAAACGCAACACATAAATGCAACACAGTGTCACGAAACACATTAATTTGTAAAATTGAAAAACAATTGTAAAACAAAATGAAATTGAAATGAAATTGTAAAACAAAAATTCAATCATATAAATCATCGATCACGGTACATACTACTTTGTGCAACTTCAATAATCTATCAAACAACAGCTATCAACAAATAGGTACAATCCACAATCCGTGTTGAACAAACCCGTCAACTATCTACCTATCATTCCGATCTTAATTTCGTTGATTCTACGATGCTCCTATCACTAATCACAACGAAATGATCATGTACTTCGTTAAATATCCCAATCTGACGTTATCTTAAAAGGGTAAAAACATACGCAGCTTCCCCTATCGAAAGAGTGGATTAAACAAGGGAACTAATTCATTTCTCTCCCAGGTAAACAATCACGGAAGCGTAGCTGAGTCTTCATTGTTCCCCTTGAAGCGAGCCGGAGTAACATTGTTCTGGATAATTAATCATCTTCTTTTCCTCCCCTTTTATTGTAAGCTGGATTTACCGGGTAATTCCCCCGTCAGAGTTGATGCTACTTTCCGCACCGCACATGAACCCAGCCACTTCATCCTAAGGAGGATTTGAAACCACGTTTCTCCCACTGTTGTGGTTTCTCTTGAGAACTAAGTTCCGTCCTTGCAAAACCAACTTTGGATTGAGCGTCGTGAAATCGGGAAGTTCTCCAATGAATTCGGCTACGTTACTTCTTGAATCACTACAATAAACGGCGATTTCAACTAATTGGATGCTAAATAAGATTAATTGTTGCCAAACAAGGGGAAATGGTCCCAATTTGGCTTCAACTCAACTTTTATCAGTTTTTGACCTAGTGTAAGGGAGGCCGAAATTAGGAGCGCTGGCGACAGATGTTGGTGTCTGCCGAATGAAGGAATGAAATAGATTTTTATTTGTAAGGGCCAATATATTGTAATATACCTATATTGTAATAGGCAATACAAATGTCAAAATTAATAGAGACAATAAATAAAGACAAATAGAACAAAACTAATATGCAGCAAAATATAGCTCAAAGTTTTATTATTTGTGTATTAAATAGCCCTTCTAATCAAGCAATTCAATAATTATTACTGAGCCCCGTATGTAGTGAATGACCAAATTTGGCGCATCGTGCCTCCAAAAAGGGTTCACACCTTTAAAGCTCCGGGACCCCACATTTTTAGGCTTTATAGTAAATATAAAAATTGTTAGAAAAATGTTGAAAAAATGATAATAATAATAAATGGCAGGTTGAAAGGAAAGAAGGATCAGTGCGCCTCCGTAACACGAAGTTTGTTTTCGGAATATCCCAAAGGAGCTCCATCTAAATTTCAGCGCCATGAGTCAAGTGAGATACAAGTCAAACGCTCAAGACTTGAAAACCTGATTCTCACCATGGATGTGTTCATGAGAAAGAGTTCAACAACAAGAATTTCATTCTCGAAGAGGCTAACCAACGCGCTTCCCGAAAAATTGAATAAGCTCCGGTTGGCAGTTGGGGAATGTGTGCGTACGAAACTACAAGTTTCAATTATCTAAGTGGTCTTCCTGCGATTTCGGTGTTCAAGAAAAAATGTGAGGTTTCTACAATTGAGTGTGGATATGACGCAGAGAACGAAAGAGTGTGAACATTCGCCCTTTGCTCAGAGTACGAAAGAGCTGTTGGTCGGTTGGGAATATGGAAGACGTCGAATCGCTCCCGGGTCCGGAAGGTATTATCTTTGGAACAAAATAAATCACGTCCCTCATTCTTGATTTCCCAGCAATAAAATACTTATTTCAGTGTCGGTGCACTACAGAACCTACTAACATGTAGGTACCTACTGTAGAAAATCCGGTAGGCGGATAGACAGATCTTTTAACACAGAATGTGTTTTAGCCATGGACTAACTAGCCGAAAATGGAACGCGGGATGGGAACGAAATGTGTGACGGATGATTTTCACGTACAACCGAGCCGTTGGTAGGGAAATGGAATTTCCGCCATTTTAATCGCACAGAAATCGTTCACCATTCGTTGGAAAGCTCTTGATTTATCACGAATTTATTTCGTATTTTTTTTCGTAGTTTCATACTATAACTATATAAATTGATGTTATAAATGAATAGTAAACAATGACGCTTGTTTGGTTGTCACTTGGTTGCGCGACAACGCAAACACATTTTTTTTTTTTTTTTTTTTTTTTTTTTTTTGTTTAAGCCACTGAGGCCGTAATGGCCTATTGTAGCTGGAGAAGGAGGCCGTACCTCCTCCCCATCCCAGACACTAGGTCTGCCCGATACCAACAGCCCTGCCAAACCAAGCACTATCTGCCTGGTTCCGGCACTCCTACCAGCCCTCAGGCACTGTCTGGGCCCGAGTGCTCCACCCTCGGTAAGTTACTGAGTCGCAGCCCCAGTCTGGCTTGGCGCCATATCGCCAATGCCAGTCAGGAACGCAAACACATTCTGTGTTTCAATAATTTCGTCCGAAGTATGTAAATAGAGGTAACCGGGGGTCCAGGAAGCTTGCCCCCTGGCGAGGCGCGGAGCGCCGAGTTTTCCTTTATATTTTGATATGTATTTAAATTAAGCCTAGTTATTTCCTGTTTAATTATTCAGTAAATTCATTAGTACTGTTCAGTTTTTGGAATCTCTGTAGTCGTGCAAGAAGTCGAGAAAACCGACGATTTTGACCTTTCAAAGCCAAAGTTTCCTCATGGTTTTTGTGTTTCAGAACTCCTTGATCTATTTCGGTTCCTTGTCTGTCCGTTTGTCTTTCTCAAGTCTGGGCCGAATCCTTGTCTCACCCAAAACTACATTAAGTTTTCATTTTCCAGGATTATACGGGTTAGCTCCAAGGCGGTCCCATATAAATTTTTCTTGTCGGATGTACAGGGTGCGCCAGAAAGAGCTCCCCGAGAAGGAGTGCTAATTTAAAAAAAAAAAAGTAGCTAAATACAAAAATTTTTGTAATTCCTAAATTCAGCATCTATGTAATGCAGTCTTACTTCACGTGGTTTTAAAAATGATGTCACTTAACTGATTTCCTCCACCGGCGATGCACAATTTTAGTCTTTCACGAAAGTTTGCAATGGAAGATGCCATGTGAACGACGAGAGCTGTGGGCTGGTGCTCCATCTTGCTGAAACCTCTCATTTTCTTCTTCATGTTCAGCAAAAAGGTTACAAGAAAGAGTAACAATGCCACAAGAAAATGTTTCAACATGTTCCTGTAACGATCAGAGATTACTGGTAATAGACCCAAAGGGCTACTTCAAAGTTTCGCGAAAGACTACATTTTTGCATCGCCGGTGGAGGGCAGCATTTAAGTGACATAATTTTTTTAACCACGTAAAATAAAACTGCATTATATATAAAATTCAGGAATTACAAAAAAAATTGTGTATCTAGCAACATTAGTTTTATATTAGCATTCCTTATAGGGGAGCTCTTTCTGCCGCGCCTGTATACTAGCGCCTGCGCGTACGTAAACGTGAAATGCTTATAAAGTATATGTCCTGATCTGTCTGTCTGGTTTGGTTCAAACTAGGGGGCAAGCTGGGGGTCTGGGGGTTTCAGAGTTATGAGCTATGAATTTTACTACGACTGGTAGTCAATTCGACTGATGAAATAAAATGGTGAGCCGATAGTAAATTAAAAAATTACTCACCCATCTGGAAATTCCGTTTTTTCCTTAAAAGTGTATTAAATCGTCAATCACCCAACCATCCAGACAAGTTTTTATGGTCCGGAATATCATAGCCAATTTCTAATGAATGTCGTTCCAATAAAAATTGTCCCGGGTACAAAGTACATTTTATACGACCCTACATCTTTCGACTGACCTTTTTTTGCTATCCTGGACCTTCCTCGAGATTATGGTTAAACGCGCCGGAGGATGAGTGCGTCGTAAAACCACCTGTTCCTTCACAACGTGACCCCAGAAAAGTGATACATAATACAGGTACATCCTTTGGATGATCTCGGGAAGGCGCGCGAGGGTCGACTTCCGGTCGTGGGGAAAATTCTCATTATTTTGATGGCCGCATCGATCCCAAATGGAAGGATATCACTCAAAAATCGTTACTCTCTAGATACGTAAAGCTGCCGAGGTGAAATAAATACAGCTGGTCTTTCTAAAACCGTTAAAAAACTAACTTAATTTAAATTTGTTTTATCGTTGATTATTTTTGTTTTTACACTGCTCTCCAGGTGGAACTTGTTTACATTTGGGAAAAATATAAATCATAAATCATTACTTGCAGTAAATTTGGTGGTTTAAAATACTACGGGCGCTACAATGAGGACACCCGAATAGAAAATGCAGTTAAAATTTTCAAATACGTATTCAGAACAAGGAAGGTTTTAGGGTCAGAGCCTAATATGCTGACCATGGTAGCGATGTACCATGTCATTGTAACCAAGTAGTCCCAAAGAGGCTCCATTTACAATTGCAGGGTATAATCAGCCACTAATGTGAGGGGATGAAATCGTTATAATACGTTCCTCATAAAGTTGATCCGGATGGTTCGATAGCTTTCGCTTCACAGCCTCATCAGGGATCTTTACAAATTTAGGAACATTGAGTTTATACAAATTGTAATTAAAGAGAGCATCAGATGGGTTGTGGGAACCACCAGGTCTATTAGGGGTCGCTATGTGGAAGGTTTTCATTTATAGATAACTATAGTGATAGGTTCTTGCCTTACTGAATTTAATTCGGTGGAGTATCTAGTTATTCGTTGGATTTATTATTATATATTGTTGATATTTCTTATGTAACCAGTCACTATAGTGTCTACGTTAGTTATTAATGCTTTCAAGCATCTAGGATCTATAATGCCAAGTTCATGGTCATTTTTTGTTCACCTTCAGTCATCAGACACATTATAACAATATAGACACGCTCTTATAGTACAATATTCACGAAACTGTCTGTATTGGTTGTCAATGCCTTTGAGCAACTAGGTCAACGACAGTCATCATTTCATATTGTACCTTGTTTAATATTGAGAGACGTTATTTTCCACCTGCGGGCACGTTTTATGATAGAATCACGATTTTTGTGAAAGAGTCATATTTTAGGCTGAAGCCGTTTAATGAAGATAAGCAGTCATTTCTTGCATATTTCTATATCTATATCTTGTTTGTTCGTGTTCAGACACTATTCTGCCATAAGGCACGTTTTTGCTCAAGGAGCCACATTGATAAGTCACTTTTTGACCTTAGTCAGCATTCTTACATATTTTAATACTTAGTTTGCATTGAAAGACGTTATTTAATGCCAGAAAGGCACGATTCTAGTAAAAAGTCACGTTATTTTGAAGGCAGCCTCGTTTTGTCAATAAGTCATTGTTTTGGTCTTGTTTAGACAGTAACGCTTAATATTTCTATTATATTCATATCATATTGAGCATTGCTTGTGTATATTCAGGTTTAACTTTATATTGCCTTGTATTTAGCATCGTATGGCAAAAGTTACTTTTTATCTCGCTGAGACACACAAATTCATTTTCATTCAGAATATCCATTGTAAAGTCACTCATCAGTGTAACCTTGTCAGTAACAGCTATAGTCAGTTCTATATTGTCGAATCATTATTGTTTGAAAGTAATATCAATAGAGTCACTTTTTCATTCAGAGTCACGAAGTGACCCCTAACAACATTAAAATCTGTAATTGCAATAAATGTCAATGACAAAGTCATTCTACGTTCACTTCAGAGTACCCTGACTCCCTCTTAAAGTAGTCACACAGTTCGCTTTCACAGCCATTCGAGTCTGGTTATATACATATATTTTATTGGCTAGTTACCTTCTGTAACTTGCGGGGAGACAGGAATATCATTTCAGAGTTCAACTAAAGGCTTACTCTGAGTGTGGCCTCGAGAGACGTTTTTCAGCTAAAAGGCACAGTGACCTTCTGGAGCCACCGTGGAGTCTACTAGAACCCCCATTGTTTCCTTTGAATTCTATTTGACCTATTATCTTGCACTGTTCCTCAGCCACTATTTCCTTTAGCTATCTGAGCCACAAAACTACAGTCATTTCGTGTCTCCCATTAACTTCATAATGCAACCTCCCGAATTACCAACCAACATTTCTAGTTTGATAGGGACAGCTACGACAAATTTATAACAACGTGTCTACCTATTGACATAGTGGTCACAATGAGTGGAAAATTGTCATTCATTTGGTAATTCATCTCATCCATACCCGTAGTCACATATAGGTACGTCCGGCTTAGGTACATTCAAGCGTTCCCATGGTAGCCCGCCCCTCAAGCAGCTATTTTGTGGCCAGCTCACTCCCACCTTCAGTGGTAGTATCTTTCTACATTATAGTGATCGCGCAGTAATATCCTCCTTTAGTCACGATAACTTTCGTGTTCAGTCCCTAAAGTAATTTAGTTTCATTTTCCCTTTCCATTAGAGCTTGAACTGGCTTACAGCAACCTGAAGTGTGAGTGGATCGTACTTTCAAGGTCTGGAGACATAGCTGAAATTTTTATTAGAGAGCTAAGACTTTTCGATAATTCACAGAAATGAGATATGCAACCTCCTTCATCAAGGAAGACATTATAGGTATCAACAAAAGCGTAGAACACCTGCCTGTAGATACCCAGGGACTTCATGAGCCTAACGAAGATGAAGAGAGATCTTCAAATCCTTGAAATCGTATTGCATCAAGGTGTGCTCCAAAGCAAGATCAGCTTTATCAATATTTTAGTGAGATAAGGGAATCTCGCGTTGAAATGAGCGTCAGCGATGGGAACGAGACAAATCCTTTTATACTTTGACCCCAGTCTACCCGCCCGCTGATGTTAATCGGAGAGACCGTCCGAAGCGAAAAATATGGAATGAATCGACTGCAAAGAGGGGAGGAGAAGTCAGTGACGCAAAATGGGCTGTTCGCAGGCGAGCTCAACTTTCCATGCTAGTTAGGAACTGATTTTCGAGAGGGAAGAGAAGGCAGCTGTTGAAGTTAGAGAAACTGCAGGCAACTCGTGTGTCAACTCTTTTACCGGAAACATGAGGATCTGTATTTCCAAGTTACTAATGACGGAGTAGAAATACGGTTTTTACCGTGTAGAACGAGTCAGAGCTATTGATAATGGAAAGATGTCAACCGAAGTTGGATGGGGAGATACATAGGCTTTTCGTTCGGATATACCAGATTTAGAAACAACATCACTACGACATAACCTTATTAGTATAATCGTACCTAAATTTTAAATAAGTGTTGGCCAATGCGGATTTATTATTTTCAATAATGAACCTTTGTAGGGCACTGTACTGTAGGCATTCTATGAGGGGAAGCCCACAGGTCGGCTGTGAATCGTGGGTTGGGCGAGCCCAAAGAGGTTATAACAGATAGTTCTACTATAGATGTTCTATTATAACCTATTTGAGCATCAGCTGTGCATCTAGCCAAGTCTCCCCTGATCACCAGACCTTATTGAGAGCGAAACCAAAGATAGCCTACAACTCCCGATTTCATAACGAGTACCTATGTAACAATGAGAGGTGATGGAAACAGAGTAGTTACTCCTTCAAATGGTAGAGGCAATTAACCTGCTACACCCAGAGGATATCCTGTAAGCTAAGAGCCGAGGAAACATTCCCTTAGATGTAGCATTTGAAAGAATCGAGAAGGAGAGTCGTCATCTTTCCTAATCATCTTTTTCCAATGTCTAACGAATCCAAAAACACATTTACCGCCCCCAAAACTACAGGCCTAACCTGTAGCCCCGAAATAGGCACGAGTGGATAAAAAATGTGTATTAAGTGTAAATATTGTTTTACTATAGAGGAACCGCAGACGACCGAACGCTGCCGGCCAACTTCGGGTCCATTCGGTTTGCTCTCAATAAGGTTCTGTCAGATTTCATCGTTCAACGACAACTACCGAATGAGAGTTCTTGATTGAGCGTTATGGAGGTTTTTGTATTTACTATTATGTTTACTACTACATAACTATCATGTTTTAATATAGCATAATCTTGAAATACAAATTTTCACCCATGTAAGGTAATTTATATTATTTTTTAAACCCAAAATAAGTGGTTTTCACACTGACAAAACGTATTTTAGAGTCTTGAGGACGCCAACGACCCCAATGTGGCTAATGTGGTGGAACAATGAAGGGTATCGGAGGAGGGCTAATAAGAAAATAATAAACCATTGTATAAAATTGTTTACCGTTTTTCAACCTCCTGCACGAACCCAAAGCTACCTTCAGTAATGAGGAAGCAAAACAACAACCAAACGTCCACGGGTTCGATCATTTTAAAAGGACAAGAAACTGAATTAGGTTTTGTAACTAATACTGACTATCTTCAGCACGCGACTGCATGACGTTGATGAATTCCGAAGATAAGCCAATTTGTTATTTCCGTTCGGTAACTACCTAGCGAGCGGGCGAGGGGTTGAATCTATTACCGCATGTAAGTACACGTTGGAACTTTCCAGTAAAAAACAGTACCGAATTATGAATTTTCTTATTTTACCACATAGCTGATCTATATTTGAATGATTATGGCTTAGAAAATGTGATTGGTTTCAAAAGCATAAACATTACTACAATAGGACCTACAAGTTTAGATATTGACTAGGTCGATCAGATACGGATGAACGAGCTTTCATTGACTAATATTGGTGCCAGTGGACATAAATTTTCTATTCAAAATACCTTACCCCCTTGTTCTTTGGTATCGTTATCTACTCCTTCATTAGTTATTTATTAATTAGATTTGACACTAATCCGTGTGTTGAGGAACCCACCCATATGCTATATTGGTTTATTATTGCTGTATTGCTATATAGCAATTTTATTATTGCTATATTGCTATATAGCAATTTTATTATTGCTGTATTGCTATATAGCAATTTTATTATTGCTGTATTGCTATATAGCAATTTTATTATTGCTGTATTGCTATATAGCAATTTTATTATTGCTGTATTGCTATATAGCAATTTTATTATTGCTGTATTGCTATATAGCAATTTTATTATTGCTGAATTGCTATATAGCATTTTATTATTGCTATTGCTATATTGGTTTATTATATAGTGGTGCTATATTGGTTTATTATTTTCAATGACTAACCTTTGTAATGGATCAAGAATACAATTAACCCTCCCCCTCCCCCACAACAAGACATATAAGACTAAACTTGTGCTCAGAGAACGAATGTAAATAAACATAAACGAATAAGAAAAATGAGTAATTATTTCTTCAGATCTTGAAGGACGTTTGCCTAAAAGCGATGCTTGAGCTGGCATACGCGAGCTAAATTCAGTAGGTAACTCCATGTAAAATCGCACCTCAAATACATCACTAATGATCAAAGAAAATAAGAGAGTCTCCGTTCTCTCTAATTATAACGATTTTATCATTTAATAATGATTATCAGGACGTTTCCATTTGTTTTCGTCACGTCACGAGTGTCACGTCACGGTAGGGTTTTCTATTGATTTTCACGTACAACCAATGCGTTAATAAGGAAGTGTAACTCCCTTAGTTTTTATAGCAGGAAAACCGTTAGCCACTTTTTGGAATGCTCTCATTTTATCACAGCATCTCATAATCCCTAAGCCTCTGTAGTGTCGAGGAAAGGTGATTTATTACGCTCAGTTATGAACTAATATTGCTAAGTAACCATAATGAACTAATAATGTGTAAGATTAATCATTATTAAATGATCTGACTGTAGAACCGTAGGTCTACCGTCCGTTTTTATTTAATAATTTTTTTTTTTAGTCTTAATTTGAGAGCATACTTTGGGTGCTTACTTATTAAACATATCATACCCATACCTCGTGGCGCTAAAACTCATGAAGAGCCCTGGCCTCCCGAACAATGTTTCCCCACTCCACTATGTCCTCCGCTTTCCTCCTCCAGCTTCTGAAACCAATTGTACTAAGGTGCAGCTCTACATCATCCCTCCATCTCTTCCTCGGTCTTCCATGCAACCCCTACTACCAGAATTCCCATTGAAGACTTTCTTGCATGCCTGCTCTTCCCCCATCCTTACTTCATGTTCAGCCCACCTTATTCTTTGACTCTTGAAATCGGCGATCATGTCCTCTCCATGAGGCTCGTATAATTCCAGATTTTTACTTATTCTCTGCGTGCCATTTTCACAGACCGGTCCATAGATTTTTCGGAGAATTTCCCTCTCCCAGGTCTGCAACATTTTTATGTTTGTCCGAAGTTAGAACCCAGATTTCAGAGCCAAAATCAACCACTGGCTTGATTGTGGATTTGTCCAGAGCTTTCTTTGTACGCCTGGACATCAGTGACGATTTGAACATGAGGAGAGCATCATAATAGGCTCGGTATCCAGCAGCAATACGGTGTTTTATTTCTGTGGTGACATCGTTGTTTTCTGTTATGTTCGAGCCTAGGTACTTGAAAGTCTTTGAATGTTGGAAAATTGCATTCCCACATAAAAGACTTTGACCACGTCTTTCAGTCCTGCACATCATCATGTACTTGGTTTTTTTGTTTGTTTTTTTTGTCACAAAATGTTATTATCCATGGCCAAAATATGTCCCCTCAGAATTTTGAAAACCTACACAAAGGGTAACGATTTTCATTGATAAATAAGGGGTGAATAAGATGAACATGCAATTGAAAACCACAACCGTGCAATATTTAGGGCTACGTCCAAAAAATTTTCACGCCTCTTATTTTTCGGTTAGTTCCATACTATATGGTTTCCCCCTTATATTTTCTCTAAAATCCCGCTTATTGTTTAGTATATATCGACTGCCCTTATGGGCGTATAAATCTGCCATGATAATGAAAAACGTCCAAACGGACGAAAGAACCAAAGAACAGTTCATCATTGCGATTTCATTTTTTTACAGACACTGAAGTTTACGCCTCCGAATGCACCCATTGAACAATACGCAAACTCAATTCTCAGAATCGATTATAATCTATGATAGTAATTTATTAGAGTAAGATTTTTTTATACAGTCGAGCAATTTATTCGGTAGGTATTAAGTTTTGAGCAAAAAGAACACAAGTCAAAGATGAGTTGAACTTTCAGAAACTATCAAGTAAAACGAGGAGAGAGTTTGTGTTAGAAATAAACTCTCCCGCAAAGTACGAGTATTTGAAGCAAAAACAACTCATCCCAATGAAGTAAAATATAAGGCAAGTTGAGTTGTTCTTACTCAAACAAAGTATTGTATTTAGCAGACGAGTTGTTTCTGGGCATACTTCTGAAGTGTTTGATACCATTCCGTAAACAGGAGATGCTTTTGACTAAAAATGTTGGATTTTTCAAAAGTTCAATGGTAGTTTTCACTGTTTTCCGATTTTTGAGAAATCATCATCGCTAATTTGGTTAGTATTTTATGTGACACACATTTTCGGGTGGGGGATCCATGGCTAAAGTAGGTATATTCATACTAAATCTATAGGAGGCATTCCTTTTCTCTCTCTCTTTTTTAGAGATCAAATACTGCCGGACTTTCATATTTCGACTTCACCATTGAGCAGAGCACTTCAAAATTATTGGGAGTACTTCAAAACCCCCTTTTTGAGAATTTTGGACTTGAGGCGTTTTTTAGTGTCGCGGCAAAAATACCTACCTGATATGAAATATTTCAAGTAGGTAACTATTTTTTGAATTTCGTGCCCAAGATATAATTGTTTTTCTTTTCCTGCTATACTCAAGCAATCAACATCGCTAATTTAGTAAGTATTTCGTGTGACACACATTTTCGTGACATTTTCGGGCGAGGGACCCATTGCTAAAGTACCTTTATGCATGCTACAGGGAAATGGTACTTCGTAATTTTTCATCCCACTAAATTCGTTGACCATTCGTTCGAAAGCTCTCGATTTATCCAACCATATTATGTTACCTCCTGCAAAGTACGTGGGCAACCAGCTGAGTTATGAGCATAGTTATATGAATAATTGTTCACACACAGTAATATCAATTCTCAATAATTGATATTGTGAACATGATTGCAACCGCTTGTCAATTTTTGATGATTCATGTTATATTATTAAATGAAATATTATGACGAGGAGGTTTCAAATATGGCGCCTTCGGACCCCAAACCCATACGGTGGAGGGTGGGGGGGGGGTGTATAAAATATGAGTTTTTCGTGTGAGGGCTCAGATGAAAGGTTATGACGAGGAGGTTTCAAATATGGCACTGGTGATAAATAAACAAAACAACTTGACATAGTAACATGCACTGTTATGACATACACTGCAAAATCTGAGTCATTCTTATATGCGGGTTTTACGGGTTTATGTCAACGCTTGAGCCAAAACCAGTTCTGTGTTTCAATAATTTGATTCAATGTATGTAAATAAAGGTAACCGGGGTGCTTGCGAGTTCTTTTGTTACATGGAACATGTTTTTGCCATCATAACCAAGCCAAAATTGATACAAAATTACTGTATGTGACAAGTATTGAGTTACGCTCCTATTTTCTGATGATTATCGCTTATCGCTGATTATCGATTATCGCTTATAACTGTATCTTTGGCATTTATCATCGTACAAAAATCGTTCGCCAGACGTTGGAAAGTTCTCGATTTATCTAACCGTATTATGTTAACTACTGCGTGGCCAACAATCTGAGGTATGAATGTGGTCTAGTTAATTTTGTAAACATGATTGCAACCACTATTTGACTGGAAATGAATTTGGAAGTTGGAATTTGATAAGGAGAATCTCTGGGACATTAAAAGACGATTGAAAATATGAGCTCTTTCCTAATCAGCTGAGTGACCTAAATTCTCTCCTGTTCTCTCTAGGAAGGAGTTTTTTTCCTAGAAATCAAAGTGTGCTGATTATTAGGATCAATTCCAGAAGAGGTTAGGTCTCATCCTTGAACACTAAAGAATATCAAGACTATAGACTATGGATAAGTAAAAATTATAGAAGAGTGAATATCAAAATTTAGATGGCAAATGCAAATTGGACGTACCTCTCAACGTCTTGGGCCAAAACAAAGAGGTGAGGCTGCAGCAACATTTTTGGAAGGACTTGTGTTTCGAGAGCTCACACGCTCCGAAGTCAACTCTCGAAATCGAAGTGACTTTAAAACTTTATCGCGGCCAACTCGCCCCCGTGCCATTCGGCGTGCGGCACCATTCGGCAAAACGGGTTTCAATCAAGGTGACTACTTGTGCCTTACTCTAACAATATAATGCCGATCACAGCAGAGTGAGTACACTGAGATGGAGACTCTACAAACCCTAAGAGAATAAAACACGAATAGAAGAAACACCCTATGTATCTCTTTCCATTCTATGTGATTACAGCACGGCAAAATCCCATTACTCTACCCGTGACGTGTAATGCGCTATCTTCAATGATTAAACGAATATTTGAATTACTTTTTCCTGCTAAATCCTACCCTTCATACGAAACTTCTACAAAACTCCGGGAAGCGGTTTTTGACAACCGTGGAAGAAACTATTTAAAAGTCACGTTAAATTTTAACGTTACGCTAACCGTACGCCTCCGAAAAAGCCTCGTTTCCCCCTTTAACTTCAATTTCGTGGATTGCGAGCAGACACGCGAGGAGCCTCCGTTTTTATGAGCGATCGCTTAATTTTGTCTGAGTAGTCCACCCACCCCTCGTTCATTGCAACGAACATCACCATCTCATTCCAAACATCGGACAGGCAGTTTAAAAAGAGAAAACAGTTTTTTTTTCCTTTATTTTTTTCTAGAAGTTTCGAACGAAACACGAAACGTTGGGGAAGAGAGAAAAAATAAAGTTACCTACGCGAAAAGGCAATTATTTGAAAATCCATATTGATGCTCTAACTTTTCTTTTAATACAACAGCTACATCTTCTGGAACGATTTATGTAATCAACTTGTCGTTTCAGAGAGGGTCAAGTTTACTTTCAGGGTGAATTGGAGAGGATTCAGCTCTATCAGCTGATAAGAATATAGGCTGTAATTTTATTTCATTCGACTCTTAATGATCTTTAAAGTACCCAACTAATTTTCAAATTCCAATTTCTAATTCCAATTCTAATTTTCAAATAAAAAATAAAATTTAGCTAACTCAGCCAATAAACAAAGAGACCTTCATTTTATTAGTCCCTCGTTATTCCTTAAAGGCTACCAACCAAGTTTCAAATTCTTAGGGTGAACGGGAGAGGATTTGATTTGTTCGGCTGATCAGGATGAAACCAGTCATTTCATTCGTCTGCTAATGTCCATGAGAGGCTTTCTGTTAAATTTCACATTCCACCAGGGTAGAAATGACAGAATTTAGCTAACTCGTTTCATTAGGATAATGTCCAACATTTTGTACGTCTTTTGGTGCGCCGGATTCTACGCATCTTGAAACATAGGTGAACCAACAAATTTTGTGTTGGTTATGGATTTCTTGCCTTGTCCGTATGAGGTATTGGTGTTTAAGGGTTGAGATTTTTCAGAGGCGTACATCCCTCTAAAAATTTCTTATTATTTCTCAATTTAAAATGGAAATTGAACACACAAAAAACACCCTATACGTATAAGGGCACATTTGAGAGATCCATCAACCAGACAATGCATGATCCAGCCACACAGATTTTCAAATATAATCCATTTTAACAAATTCACGCAATATCCAAATTTTAAAGATATCTACCAAGACGTTGAAGAGGACCCAAAAAGCTACCACTGAACATGTAACAATAAACAACAAGCTCTGACAAGGCCATTAGAAGGCGAAAGCGCTTAGCGAACACAATAAACTACATTATTTGCGACGCCTCTGCAAAATCTCAACCCTCAAATACTAATACCTAACAAATTTTGTAGAGGTTAGTTTTGGTTTATTATTTTCAATAATAAGCCTATGTGATCGTATAGCAAAACATTTTTATAACCCCCCCTCAAACTTTGTCATTTTACGTTTCAAAGTGCGTAGAATCCAAATTTGCAATGTCCGTCCGCCGTCCGCCGTCCGCCGTTCGCCGTCCGGGCCATAAAAGGCCTTAGAATTTACTTAAAAAATCCGTTCTTTCGCACATAGACTCCACTTGGAGTCTAGTTGGTCCTAACTTCTCGCCAGCTCGATCGCTCCACACCCATGGGTGCTATGAGTCAAAAATAGGTGAAAAAGTGTCTTTTTCGAGGCGTTGAGTGTTAGACTGACGTACGCGCTCTCACGCCAGGCACGTTTAGTGGAATTATGAAAACATTGGCAGAGGGTCATGAGGGGGGAGGGCGCCTTGTAGGGGCCACGTCACCAGGGGCGTAGCAGAACGGCGCCAGGGGCGTAGGATAACGGATATTTATTACTTATACTTGTAATACCCAAAAACATATTATACCTTAAATGAGCCATAGTATATTTTGTATATTATACCATGCTATAGGATGTTATAAATAATTATCCAGCCCATCTAGAATGCAAATCATTCATGAATTAAAATTGCATTACTTTAGCGGATTGGAGTCCTAACCCTCTGGATGAATTGCTATTTACTTAGAAATGTTTAATTCTTAATATTTAAAAGTAATTTCTCTAACAAAAATTTACTCATTGTATAATTTTACTTGAAACATTTCTTTCTTTTATATGCTCTTTTCTGCACTACTGGTTTTTTTTTTTTTTTTTTTTTTTTTTTAATGTAGTTCTGTCTATTCATACTTTGCTGCGGGCGATAGTTTGTATTCATGTTTTTTTTTCTAATATGGAATCAAGAATAGTTTTACAAAAGTTTGATTAATTAAACGATTGATTTACTTGATTTCGTCATTCCAACTAGACTTCCAATGAGAAACGCTCCAAAAAGAGACATTTAGTAGGTACCTAATTGCAAACGACGAAATAGTGGTAAGAATATTAAATTTTACCTACATCCTTTATTAGGTACCAATTTCCCAAAAATGCAGAATTCAAAGATATTATTACCAATAATAATCCTTTGTGACCGTATAGCAAAAAAAAAAAGTTATAACCCCCCCTCAAACTTTGTCATTTTACGTTTCAAGGTGCGTAGAATCCAAAATCTGCCAAGTCCGTCCGCCTTTCGCTGTCCGGACCATAAAAGGCATTTGAATTCACTTTAAAACCCATTCTTTCGCACATAGACGTCATTTGGGGTATAGTTGGTCCAAACTTGTCGCCAGCCCGGTCGCCCTACACCCACGGGTGCTACGGGTCAAAAAAAGTGTTTTTCGATCTTTTTTCTTACATAGGCAAGTGGGGTGTCTTTTTCCAAGTAATTTTGGACGCAGAATCGACTGGGTTGGGATAGGTTGTGGCAACTCGAAATAGGACACGCCGAGGAGTCTGGACGGGCCTTATGACGTACGCAAGCCAACTAAAACTACGATCATACTCAATTGAAAAAATAATAAACCTTTGTGAAATAATTTGCAGCGTTTTTTCTTCTTGGTCGATTGCAAAGGTTTATTATTGAAAATTATTAACCAAACTGAGTACACCAATTATAGGCAAAAATCAAGAGGACGATTTAACAACTAATTTATTTATATATAAACTCTAGGAAACAAAAGATGTTGCAAATTAGTTGTAAAATCGTCCCCTAGATTTTTGCCCATACTTGGTGTAGTCACCCTGTATTCACGCAAGCAGAATCAGCGCTACAAATATTTCATTATATTATATCAAAAGATGTTTGCAAATATATATATATAACCAGTATGGGGGTTTTTCGGCGGGCGCTCTTCGGAAAAAACTTTCTCAGCCTGTCAGCTTTTGAACGGTCTGTTTAATTTTACTTTTACTTTGCTAATTGGGGAAGAAAATTATGTTTGTGGGTTGAAAAACATTTTTTTTTTTTTTTTTTTTTTTTTTTTTTTTTTTTTTTTTTTTTTTTTTTTTTTTTTTTAATGAAAGCGAGGGTTTTGTGAAAAATTACCCTCTAAGAAAATACAAGTTCGGGGTCGGATTCTACGTTGTTTTTTTCACCCTGAATCAAATGGTAGTTCTAACAGATCTCCCCGATTCCGTTATAACCGAATTTTACACTTTACCTAGCTAGTTTACAGATAAAATTGAGCATAGCAAAACAATTGAGTTCAAGTGTAAAACTCGGTTACATCGGAGTTAAACAGCAAGTTTACCATTTGATTCAGCGTGAAGTTTAGAACCCTGCCCCAAATTCATATTTTTCTTAGAGAGCCATTTTCCACAAAACACTCAATTTCAAAGAAATATCATGTTTTCCAACAAGGAACATACTTTTCTCCCCCATTTACAAAGTAAAAGTAAAATTGACAAGTCCGTTCAAAAGCTGACAGTTTGAGAAAGTTTTATTCTGAAGAGCACCCGCCGGGAAACACCCGTACTAAAAACAGAATACATAACGGTTGAAAGAAAACGTAGATGTCAATTTTTTTTTTTTTTTTTTCAAATTTTTCAATTTGTTCTTTTTTGATCAATTATAACTAATTGAAAAAATTCATTTTGTATTAAGGTTATAGGAAATTTAACTTAGTTTCCAACAGTATCCATAAATTTGGAAACATTCTAGAAAAAGAGGACGTTTTTGTGAGAGAAGGTCGGAAACACACAAAAATCTTAAAAGTTAAAGAAGTAGGATTTTCAGAGGGTTAACGACAAATGTTTAGGAGACACAAGTTGTAGAATCGACCCCTAAGGATTGGCAAGATCAAGGGGTCTATTCTACAAATAATTAAAATCGTTATAGTAATTTAGTAGAGTTGTAACGTTGTATTCCAAAACTTACAACTAGATTACCAAGCGTTACAACTTTACTAAATCAAAAAAAATCTCTCACAACTATAGATGTTGTGTAACAAATTAATTTTTTTCGTGAATTAATCTAGTTGTAAAATAACTCGACATTCTGTACTTTTTAACATACCTGGTTGAGCTGACTGAGCATGGCATGGACTCACCTGAAATCAATTTTATTAAATCATTAGAACGTGAACGTGAATGTACGTAGAAAATAACCGAAGGATATTGCGAATCACCGAAGCTGAAAATGGGTAGTGATTTCGAAAGGTATTTGAGAATTGATTTTTAACAGTTTTAGTTTATTATTTTCAATAATAAACCTTTCTAATCGACCAAGGAAAAAAAATAAATTCAACACGCCCTGAAAATTTTTTGGTTCACGTTTCAAGATGCGTAGAATCCAAAAATTGAAGAAAAAAAATCCGTCCGTCGTCTGCCATCCGCGGCTTTTCTTCGAAAATGCTAGTCCAAACTATATGAAACTTGTTTTAAAAATCACATGTGTGTCGGATCGCCCCCTTCCGTTGAAGGAAGTTTATCAGTACAAACCCAAACAAATTGTTGTGATTTGAATAATAACAAAAATTGGCCAAGCCGTTCCTGAGTGGTTGAAGGTGGTAAATAAGTGGACCGCAAGTGGTATATGCTGTTATCCCTAGGCGTGTGCTTGGCACGAATTGGATGATATCATGCATTTTGAGGCTTGGCATGTTTTGTACGCGGAGCGTCTTTTTTGGGGGGATATCACACATTTTTGGCGGTCTTGGAATAAATGAGCGGAGTGTATACCGGCGGATTTCGTCAATAGCCAACCAAGTAGATGGTTGGCTGTTGTCCAAAAATATGTAACACTTCCCAAGTTGTTCAATTTCGAAAAATATACATCAAGACCGTGGTGTCGAGCGCCCACCACCGACCCTAGACCCCCCCCCCCCCACCATAATACTATATACCTACCATCCTATACCTAAACCGTTATAACTCTTCTGCTTAGATAAGAAATTAAAACCGTTAAATCCAAGTGTAAAGTAGTTAAATACCGTTAAATATCCGTAAAACCGTTGAATTTATTAACATAACCCCTAAATCTTCAATCCGAAAAAGCTATATGGTTGAATCTCCCAGTTTCTGCGATAATATTGTTATGCTATTTTTTGGTGCCGAATTACTAGTAGTCAACCTTCCCTCAACTTCCAATCAAATTTTGGATGGATATCCCCTGATATCATACCTAAATTTAAGTTCATAACGCCAAAACCCATTCCCTTCCATGTCTATCAACCGGAGTTGCTAACTTTGGTGGTCAATAAAACCCGTTTTACATCAAGTATAGTTTTTCTTCTTTTTCCTGTGGCTTTCGTATGTTATAAGCTAACGAGTAGTATAATCAGAAGTGTCACAATATAATTACCTAGCTGTGTGGAACTGTGTGGAGGATTAATGGGAAAAAAAAGTCCAGTCATGCAGCATGACCCCATGAGCGAATTTTTGAAGAAATCTTCGACATTTCAGTCGCTATTGATCGTGTAGAGAAATTTTAGTTTATGATTTTGATAGACAAACATGGAATCAAATGTATTAAGCTACATCAAGTCCTAAAACAGTTGAGCGTAAAACATTAAAGAGAGCGACCGAGAGAATCGGAGGACGGAATATTTCACAGAGTAAACTCATCAGTTGTGATTACATTTTTTTTTAAAACAAGCACCTACTACCTACGTTTTAAACAGCATGGTTCTAGGATTGGTTATACAGGGATACTTCCATAAAAGTAGTTCAATCTGAATTTGGACAATGTTTCATGCAAATATTACCGATTTTTACAACTAGCGAACGGCATTATTTCGATTTTTGACTGATTTTTCAACTTTGAAATTTTTGAAAACTTGATACGTATTCTTATAGGAAATTTTACGCTGATTCCGAATATACCACATGTTAGTATGCTGAAAAAATTATTTTGCACAACAAATCGCAAAAAACAGGCTATTTCGAAATGATTGACTACATTTTTGAAAATTTCAACCCGAAGATGTAATCCGATCATGCTGGCCAACGAACTTGAACTTTCGTTTTGTGTCCTTAACATTTTAAAATTTGTTTGAAGTTTCTAGCACAATTCTACGGACAGTTATCGTCTGGAATGACACATACGTATATACATATATACTTTTTTTTTTTTTTTTTTTTTTTTTTTTTTTAAAGAAATCTCCCCTCAAAGACGGAGGGGGCACGCCATTAAATTGAAAAATAAACAAATAAAATAAAAAAGTGGGGAGGACGCCCAGGTTTACCCGACGCCGGCTCTAGGGATAAGGGAAGTTGTAGGACGAGGAGGAAGAATGGGATGAAAGGATGTGCCCCTATAAAATGACCACCAGTTCAAGTAAGAACCCCTCAGGACGCGGGTGGTGATACCACGGAGTACTCCTGCCGAGATGCCCAACTCGAGTAACTCCGTGGCGCTTTTCCCGCACCACACCCCGCGCCATGACACGGTCGCGGCCATGACCTTGATGTTATTAGGCGCCACTCCATTTAGCTCAGATATCGCTTGGCGCAGATCATTTCTGTCATATTTACTTTTCTTAGCCCGCCAGGTCTGCTCCATGTCCACGCTGCCACTGACAACCTGGACATCCAGGATTATGGCAGACCCACCGGGCTTGATCGCAACGATATCTGGCTTCTTGTCCCGGTCACTCGGCATGTGGTATAGTCTCTCCCTTTCGACATCCCAACCGCTAGATGACAAAGCACCTGCTATCTGCTTGGCAACCGCATCGTGACGTAAAATGCGGCCACCGTGAGTA
The DNA here is from genome assembly GCA_030762985.1 of Adelphocoris suturalis. Taxonomy (NCBI): domain Eukaryota; kingdom Metazoa; phylum Arthropoda; class Insecta; order Hemiptera; family Miridae; genus Adelphocoris; species Adelphocoris suturalis. The sequence continues at coordinate 34,973,846 of CM061043.1, read as the reverse complement.
CGAGGACACTGCTGCACCACATGATATAGATTCTCATTTTTACCCCGACAGGCACGGCAAAGGGTGTCAACTGTCCCGCGACTACTCCTCGAACACCTCACCGAGGTGGCTAGGGTAGCCACCCGGACGGCATGAAAATGGCGATAGTCGTGGGCCCCAATGCCCTCTGAAGCCCATTCCACCCACTGGGTAGAAATGGGGGATTCAGAGCACTGTCGGAGTTCTTTACCATCTACTGACTCATGCAGCGCAGCAGCGAACTCAGCAGATGAGCTGGGTTTTGGAGCAGTTGGTGTTGCTCGATCGCACCACAACAACTGCTGCCGGACAAAGTCCAGGTCAGCAGCCGTGCGGGCGATCTCCCAGCTCGAGCCCCTAAGGGCAAGCAGGCGCTGGCGGCGTAAAGATGGGATGCTGGCAGAAAGAGAGACAATACCGAGCCCACCGGCCTTGACCGGTGCGTGGATATAAGCACTTGGGACACCAGGTGGAAAGCCTAGCCAAGAGCGCACAGCAGAGCGAACTTCACGATCTAACTCAAGCAGCCTCCCCGCAGTAAGCCTGCCAAATACTAACCCATAGGTTAGCTTTGGCAGTAAGTACGTGCGAAGGAGGCGCAGCTTCTGCTGTGGCTTCAATGGAGCCTTAGTGACACGAGCTAATGCTCCACTAAGGTCCACACGGCTTGCGGCAATGGTTGCAACACCCATGAAGTCGACTCCAAGGTACCGCCAGACCTCCAGCACGGATCGGGCAGGGATGGAAGTTTGTCCTAAGACAAAACACTCCTCATCCACCACCTTCACCTTATGCTGGCGACCGGACGGGACCAAGGAGACCGACCCACACTTAGCTGGGTTCACCACCAAACCACACCTGGCTAGCTGCTCAGCAAATGCGTTGAGGGAGATCTGCAAGCCCTCACGGGTTTCTGCGAGTAGGATGACATCATCAGCAAAAGCCAATGCACCTACTCGCACCCCAGGGGCGAGATCGAACCCTATTTCAGCTGGCAGCTTACCCAAGGCCGTATCCACGACCAGGTTAAAGAGGAGTGGAACCCGCGCCCAATAACAACATCCCCTGACATCTCACCTCGTGCCTCGAAGACCGTCACTCCTTCGTGGTACAGGCAGGCAACATACTCAATCAAACGAGCAGGTGCCCCGACACCACGAAGACAATCGGTCAGGGCAGAGTGGCTAACCGTGTCAAAGGCCTTAGCGACGTCCAGAGCGGCAAGATGGAGCTGCCGTTTCTTGATACGGGCCAGCGAAATGACAGTTTGGAGAACTGTTAGATTCTCCGCTGTGCCATCCGCTGGCCGAAATGCTCTCTGGACATCACCTACGACACCAGCCACTTGGAGGCGAGATGCCAGAACCTTTTGGAAGTGGCGGAAGACCACCGACGAAATAGAAGTCGGACGGTAGCCTCCAGGCCGACTTCCCCCTTTCTTTGGGATGAAAATTGTCCGGGCACGGGTCAACGCTTTCGGGGGTCTTCCAGATAGTAGCAACAGGTTGAGGATGAGCAGCCTAACATTCTTTGGAGCTTTATTCCAGCGTCGGGCGGAAATACCATCGGGTCCAGCAGAAGTGGAGTTTTTGACACGGCACTTATGTGCCTCGTCATGAAGCACCGGTGTGCACATGATGCTGCGCAAGGAATCCCTGGTGGAAGCTGGGGGTACCACTGGCTCACCAGGGTTGTGGCTGGGAGCACTCATAAGTGGCTCCCAGTAATCCACAAACTCCTGGAGAGGGGGCATGACTTGTTCATCCCCAGCTCCCTCCAGTACCTCCGCAGCTGCACGAGCCGGATGCTTCCTCCACAATCTCTGGACACGCTGGTATTCCCGCCTTCTCGCTTGCTTGGCTGCTCTGCGACCTCCACGAGGCACCACATTAGGAGGAACTCCTCCCTGGTGCCTCGCCACGGTCGCTTCCTCAACCTGCGGGAAGATCCTCTGCACATAGGCCGCGACCTCGTCCTCCAAGCTATTTGGCCTCTCAACAGCCCGCCTCGCCAGACCCTGCAGGTAGGCACTCTCATAACCAACAATGTTGCCTACCTGCTCCCCGAGCCTCAACACTTCAGTCTTCAAGTCTTCAAGAAGACCGGAGGTCCCGGGGGAGGATTGCTGAACGGCGGGCTGTTGTCCCACGCCTGTCGGAGATGCGGGAGAGGCCCCACGGCTATTTGCCAGGATTGAATCCTGGACAAGCTGCTTATAGTGGGGCCTCAGGCGAAGAGATTGAATGGCAGAAAGCGTGCGCATGGGAAAACGTGCTTGCAAGAAAACATTAATATTCCGTACCCCATTACGCACAGCCTCTGCCTCCTCTGCTGCCATTCGCCGCAAATCCTCAGAAGCATACCTGGGCCGCTCTCGCTCTATATCTATTGCAGCGTTGGCCTGTACAGGATGCTTCTGCCAGACGTGGGCACTGAGGCCACGCTTGGAGCTGAAGGCTCTCTCACAGTGGGCACACTGGTGGGCATTTACTGGGGTCGTGGAAGAGGATGAGGGATAGGAATACGAGGATGAAGAAGAGGGAGAGGATGGCCGACGCCCCTGCCTGGGGCGCCCCCGAGCGCCTCCCCTAGAACCCCGCGAGCCAATGGGCCCGCGGGGGTTATGAGGCTCTCTTGTATTAGTTTCCATAACGGGGAGACGGTAAGATAAGGGTCGGGAGACCCGTTGACACGAGCCTCCCCCCTAATTGCCATTGGGTCATTCTGCCATCCTCCAGTAACCTGGAGGGTGCCCGGGTTGCACGACGGGGACGTATGACCTTGACTTGGGTAGGGATTTGAAGGAGCTCCGAAGAGATAAAAACACCAACAGTTACCCTACCCCAGCAACCCCAGATAGATACATACATATATACATACATACATACATACATAAAAAAATGCGTTAAACTTCAGAATATGATTCAGAATAGCCTGAAACGGATTTCTGCATAAAATGTTTTCAAAAATTCACATTCTACAAATTTTGAGGCGAGAGCAATAGCTTAATTTTCTTCAAAAATTCGCTAAAATTACCTATTTGAAACTAAATTTTTTCAAATGGAAACGAGAACACTAATGTCGTACGACATGGGAGAATGACCCGTAACACTACGAGGCGGAGACACCTGTAAAGTTGAAATATTCGTGCGGATTACGTCGGGAGAAACTCGTTTTTTCTCGTACACGGCTGTTATTGGCCAGAACGGCAAGAGTGGGAAGCGGCGGGCTATTTACGCTCGGTAAGTAGCTTTCAAAGAAGAAAAGCCGCATACGAAGAAGAAAAAAAATGTAACACCTCTTTTGTTCTTCTGAAGAACGGAAAATAATATTTTCCGGTTATGAAAAAAAAAATCCACAAAGGTAAATATTGTTGTACATTTTGGAAGAGGGAGAGAGAGCGAGAGAGAGAGAGGGAGGGAGAGAGAGAGAGATAGGTTGAGGATTGTGTGGAAATGGCGTGACGGGAAGGGAGGGAATAAGGCGAAGGGGAATTATATGATGGGAGTGGGGTAAGTGGCCGTAGAGAGGCGTTTATATAGGATTGTGCCCTTTCCCTGTATTGTAAACGAGGTAAAGGGACAGCGGCGGGAGGGGCACGGAAAGTACTGGGGAGGGTTGCGGAAAGTATGGGAGAAGGGTTACGGAAAAGGGCGCGTACGGGGGTACGAAGGAGGGTATCGTAACTCGTCGGATTTACAGGAGAGAGCGGGAACCACAAGGTTTAGCGCCGCAACGTATCGTCGGTAGGTACGTATTGTTGGGTCCCCCTCCACTGTCCTCTCCGCCACACCCCACACTCCTTTTCCATAACCAACTATAATTGTGTTTATAACATCCCTATCCCCATCTCTCTTCCCATCTGGAGTGAAAGAACACGTTATCGTGAGATCGCCAATTAAAAAAAGTACTCAGTCATGCAGCATGACTAATGGGGCGACTTTTCAAAGAATAGTAGTGGTTAGGGTTGCCAGATCTACTGTAATTTAAAGTATCCTACTTTATTTTTGTTCAAAATGCTGTACTTTCTAAAAAATTTAAAGTAGACCAAAATACTTTATATTTGAAACGAAGAAGAAAAGTCCAGCCCCCGCACCTACTTATTTGTCAAGGACAAGGTCTAATTTACTTTTTTGTCAAGTAGGTGGGTATAAAGATTTCTTTCAAATTGTCAATTTTCAAAGTTTTTCTGAATTTTCAATTTCCACAGCTCTTTTCCGAATTTTTAATATTTTATAGGTACAGTGTTTCAGAGAAAGAAAGAGGGGCTGAATGAATGTAACTTTTCGAGTTCCTAAAAAGTTCCTAACGTCCTTAGTCCTTACGTGCCCAATAGATGCACGAGATATTTTTTTAGTGAGAACGAGATTGAAAATGATGTTCCTAATTACATTTATGTAGGTATCTAACACAACCTTACTGAAATATGGACTCGTTAAGATTGAAATGCCTAGTAATATTTTCTTCGGAATAAAAATTTTGTGACCTACGCACAGTAAAAATATTACTATCCGTGGTTCTTTTTTAATTCTTCAAACCGAACTTTCTTATTTTCAGTAATCTGACACATTCAAGCCCTTGTGTGCAGATGCTGAATGAAAAGTACCTCAGTCGAGAACGTTAAGGCTGTTCAAACCCTCCTTCAGGAGGTTTTATTATCATAACATTTTAAGTAGTTGATCAATTTTCACACTCCAAAGCTTGATTAGTTCAATTTCGTTTGTAGTTATTTCTCGAGGAAAGAAAATTTTAAACTGAATTTAAATTGTATGAAAATAGTCAAGATTTCATGGTTTTTTAACACTTTCTCAGGCATTTGTGGACCGATTTGCATGATTTAAATCACGCTGGAGTCTATTTTCCATCCTCTGTCCGCTCCACAAAAGAAAACGGTCAATTTACGAGTTTGGAAAATAGGTAAAACTGGAGCTGCAAACTGCGCCCCTAGCGGATTTATCTCAAACTGCTAGGACGTGGCGGGGAAAGCCTATCCCCCACTCTGCTCCCGAAGGCCGGGCGACCGCCCCCTCGATCGTCTCCCTCCCCCCCTAACTGCTCCCATTAGGTTAGCATCACCATGGCAACAGGGTGATTTTTTGTAGAACTGGAGTAAAAAAATGAAGTACAGCCTAATTCCGCCTTCCTCAACAACCGACTAACCTTCCTAGACTTCTGTTTTACTTTCCCAACATCCCAACAGAGTGGAAAGTAATGTCCACTTTTACTTTCTCAGCATCCCAATAGAGTGTAAAGTAATGTCCATTTTTACGTTCCCAACATCCCAACAGAGTGGAAAGTAATGTCCATTTTTACTTTCCCAACATCCCAACAGAGTGGAAAGTAATGTCCATTATTACGTTCCCAACATCCCAATAGAGTGGAAAGTAATGTCCATTTTATACGTTCCCAACATCCCAACAGAGTGGAAAGTAATGTCCATTTTTACGTTCCCAACATCCCAACAGAGTGGAAAGTACTGTCCACTTTTAATATCCCAACAGAGTGGAAAGTAATGTCCATTTTCACTTTTCCATCATCCCAACAGAGTGTAAAGTAATGTCTACAACTTTGACATGTCCATGATCTATCGTTTTTCCCCTCAAGGGAGAAATTTATATATGGGTCATTCTCACTGAAAAGGGCAGTTCTGAGTTCAAGTTTTTTTAAGTAACTTGTTAGTACCTACCCGGCTCATTAAAAAATTTAGTCCAACTGTCAATTCCGAGAACTCTACTACAAAAAAAGGCCATTAATTTTTCAACTTGGAAAGTGCTAGGTTATAACTAAAATCATCGTTTTTACCAAAAAGTAACCAAAGGATCTTAGTAACCTAGGCTTTTAGTTGCGATGTGTTCTTCGACGTTTCAGATGTTTTCGATTTCTTAATAATAAGAATACCTTTGGGACATCAAGAGGTGAATGAAATGACGAGCAATTTGAAAAGCAGGCCCGTAAAGAGCTAAATTAAAACAACAGACAACAAATTCATAGTAAAAGCAAACAGCATACAGATAAAACACGGCTAAAGCATGTTCCATGTTTCTTGAATTTTAGCCGAAGGATCTACGCAGTAACCATCCGGGGGTCCAGGGGGCTTGTCCTCTGGCGAGGCCCGAAGGGCCGAGTTTTAACGATTTCTTTCTATTGAAATTGCTCAAATTTCAATACAATTTAACATTTAATAGTAGGTAATTAGAGAAAATTTGCTCATACGATGATGCTGCATGACTGGAATTTTTTACTTTCATAAATTATGTTCCTCCTTCTAAAATTGGCTAGAAAACCAATTTTTATTCATAAAAAAAATCAAATAGATGGTCATCATTGGAAAGCATATGCAATTCCATTTCGGCATAAACAATTTAAAAAATTTGTGAGTTGCTTGAAACCGTGCCAGAAAAATTGGAATTTCGCGAGTTTCAGAAATCGGCGACAATTCACTGTGCTCGCTCGAAAAGTGTTTCTAAATTGTACATGCTACTGACGGGAAACACTTCCTTAGTACTACAGTTTTCCAAATTAAAAAAAAAAAAAATTTTCCACCATGTGAAATAAAATGAGCATAAGAATCTGTTACCACTAAAATAGTTTATTTCAAATGATAAAAAAGTGCAGAAAAAATAGAATGTTGCAAGCAATTAGTTTAAAACTAACTTCAACTCATGCGGATTAGAAGAGAACTCATGAGAATTAGAAGAAGAAGAAATTCAACTTTAAATTGAATAATGTTTTTGAGCCTCTGTCGTAATTTTTGTTCTTCGATTCCCTGGTGTCCTGGAGCCAGGGCCGAAAATATGTAGTAATTTGAGGAGAAGGTTTGATATTAGATTTTGAAAATTTAGTCCGTTCTGAGTGAGAAAATCTTTGTCTGCCATCTCAAAATTGGTGGAATACGAAATGGCGGCTTCATTAAGATGGCTTAATTTGCCCATTTAAAAGTTTTTCTCTAATAATAACTAAACCGTACATCCTACAGAAACTTTTATACGTAGCAAAGTTGTAGAGAATAAAAAAACAAAACGATTCGATCCCAAAACTCTGAATTACCTCTTAAAATAAGCGAATTACAAACAAGTGAAACTTGGGCTAATTTGGGGCCAGTCCTCTCCGCCCTCCGTCTAGACTTTTGCCCTTCAATATCACTTAGTGGCGTTAATATTGGTCTTATTTCTGTCTGCCAAAGCTCATTCTACTCAAGATTAAATACTTTCCAAAGTTCGCTTCAAAAAGTTTTTGCTCAGACCGTTTCTCATTGAAGTACAAAGTAAAATGCCGTTTTTGCTAACTTTATGTGTAAAATGGCACAAAATTCAATAGTTCGACTGTAAGTCCATAGGGAAAGGTCTCAGCTAAACTATGCTCGATGCAAACCTTGGAAAGTATTTAATCTTCAGCAGAATGAGCTTTAGAAGACTGAAATCAGACCAATATTAATGCCACTAAGTGATTTTGAAGGGAAAAAGTCTCGACGGGGGGGGAGAAGAGGACTAGCCCAAAACTAGCCCGATTTTCAATTGTTTATAATTCGCTTATTTTGAAAGATAATTCAGAGTTTAGGGATAAAATCTTTTTTTTATGCTCTATAACTTTTCTACGTATAAAAAATTCTGTAGGATGTATGGTTCAGTTATTATTAGAGACAAAACTTTAAAATGGGCAAATTAACCAATCTTTATGAGGCCGCCATTTTGTATTCCACCAATTTTGAGATGGCAGACAAAGTTTTCTCACTCAGAACGGACCAAACTTTCAAAATCTTATCTCAAACCTTCTCCTCAAATTACTACCTATTTTCGGCCCTGGCTCCTGGACAATCTGTGATGTATTTTTTGATCCTGATAGTGAAATAAACTTTTCCCGTGCTCTCAATTAACCACATCCTACGATTTTCTTCTCCGCAAAGTGGGATGATTCAATGAAGATATTTATAAATGAGCAGTGGGGAAAGAATTTGTAAGTGTAGTGGTCGATCTTGCATTTGATTTTGTTTTTTAAAACGATGTTAGTCTTGAAGATTGTTTCGCAGATGTTACATATTCGATTGACATATTTATGATGACCGCTGAATCAATTCTCCTCCGTTTTTTATTGAAATAAAATTGACAGTTGGATTCAAAGGCCAGTTCTCGTTTGAACCTGTGGATAAACATTCTTAACATTTGATTGTCCGTCCTAGAGCTCGCACTAAATATCCAGCAACATACTCAACTATTTCCAACACCAAATCGGAAAAACTGTTTCTTGTAACTCGGGACAGTCGTCATTGTCGTATTCTTCTCGTAAAACTCTGGAATCCACCATACTCGATTTAGGAGTAGATAAATTGATACTTTCTTTTATATAATTTTTTCATATAAATTTCTTTAGTATAATCTTAAGCAAATCAATTTTGTTCAGTGGTAACGGCATTTCCTCTGTAGGCATCACTTTCATGTAATTGTTTGTGAATAATTAATTTTCTGAAAAAAATGGCAAAATTCATAGGCACTCGGATTATCATTTTTTCCTCCTCTCCTTCTCATGTAACCAAAAAATCTCTACAGATGGTCCCGGCTAACATTATGCCTGGGTGTGTATTTTAAAACTTTCTCATGTTTTACCAATCTATCGCACAAAGTTCTCACTGCTGATGGAAATCAGGAAACCAATGAAACCAGTTTTCTGGGATTCCTTCTGCGCCAGTTTCCCACTTTTTTCTCTCAAGGATCTGATGTAATTCTCTGCCTTCTCAAGCTTGCAAAAAATGTCACCCTCATTATTTTCATTGATGGCTTGTTTTGAATTATTTTCTTTGATGCTTCTAGAGTTTAAAACATCAATGAAATCATTGATGATTTTGATGAAATCAACAGTACCCTCACACTCCTCAAAGCCCGAAATCTGCTTTACCTTACAATATTTTATGTCGTCTGCCACATTTCTGCTCAGTAATTGGTGTGATAAATTTACTTTCATTTTCTGGTTTTAAAGTTGACATGTTGTTTTTTAATTTTGGTCCCTAAGTTCAGTCCTTCCATTTTCCCGTAGCTGCAGCAGCTCTGCGAAAGATTCCCATCCAATAACTCTCCCGTCCGAGTCCATTAGCTCCCGCAAGTTGTGGAGGGAATAGTGAACCACCTTTTGCATATGGCATGGGTAAAAAGTATCCATGGAAGTTGCAGATTTAATATAGGTGGGGTTAAAAGGAGTAGGCCATTCTGACACATATTGGTTTTAGTCATCTTTTTAAATTTAATTGCATTATATTATTTATGTTTATTATTATCTATAATCATTATTTTTTATCTTTTGGTATAGATGTACTAAACTTTTGATGGGATATCTTTTCTTTTTGATGACGAGTTTTTGTGATGACGCGTGATGGTACCTACTATTTACGCGATTCTTAACCGATTTTGATGATTCTCGTTTTGTTCGATTATTTTACTAGTCTGGGCGAAGAATTGAATTTTCTGAGAAACTTTTCTCAGTAATTAAATTGCAGTGTTGGGGAGGGGAAATTACCGATACACCGTGATACTTTCAACCAATTTGTACAAACAGTTCTGCTCGTAACATATTGATGTCCAGTAATAATCACGATCTATTCGCTATTTCATGTATTTCATTCGCAGAACCATGTACAACCCATTCGTAGGGACGTCCCTGTAATGCTTGCATTACTTACCAATAAGTTTTTTGTATGAAAAGCTGAAGTATGTAAAATTAACCAAACCCTATCATTTATGTGCTTACGAAGAGCCCTGTCCATAAGGGGATTGTGCGGGTAAGCTCCCAGATGGTTGCCAAATGGATTGGACAAGAAGCCGATAGGAATTAAAAAAAAAAAAAAAAGAATTGCATTGAGGTTCCCCCTCAGTCGGAAGCGGGGTGAGGTCGTAGTCGTTCCCCTATGACGTCATTAAGTTCTCTTTATATATATATTTTAGGCCACTTCCCATCTTCCAATACCTTCCAGATCCCCCCCCCCTGGATCTTCCTTTTTAATAAAATATCGGCATAATCTTCTAATGGATTAAAATAAAATACTTGGAACTGCCCATTACGTCTGTCGAGTTGGTGGGAGTGACACGTCAATCATCTCCATAACATGATTGTATAGATCATTGAAATGTTTTAGAAAACCTCAAGAGATACTGTGGTGGATTCCTAGGGTTGGGTGGAATGTAAAACGGAATGTAAAATGTGAACCTCATAGAGTACCTACCTATTTGTTCTCTAAACTTACGCATTCGTAGAAATCGTATGATTGAAACTACACAGACATACAGTCATGATTAAATTCATCTGGGCGGTCAAATCGCCTCTTCCGTACTTACTAGCATCCAGATTTAAGCAAAATTGGTGATATGCAACGAGGCAATGTTTGATAGACTTTACGTTTGCACATGCACAGAACCATCAGTGAATTGGGGACTGTTAAGTCCATTAGATACCATCTACAGCATCTGTAGAAGTCATGTTTGTTACAACTAATTTAGTATCAGCAGTAATAATGATACGATTGTAATGGAACTTTAGTAGGGCAATCAAACCGTCGTTTCCCAGCAACCCTCAGAATATGAAAGTGATCGGATGAATAGACCATCTCATGTTTGATGGATGTATACGCTACACAGAGTGAAGTATTGATTAATGAGCAACAAAACTAAGGGGACCATCTGCCGTCTAACCGGTACATTTCCTGAAAACCTTATCAAACTCTGTTGGAAACTGCAAAAATTAAGCTAAGGGACTAACCTTCACAACCCTCAAATATTTCATCAAAATCGGACTAAAGCCGAAATTGGTATGGGCAGGGAACCAAAATTGATCCGCAAGTTGTGATACAAAAAAAAGTTCCAATCATGAACATGATCGTATGAGCCTTTTTTTTCTCTTTTTGAATTACATTTATGTTGAATTAATTACCGATTTGAGCACTTTTTATGCAATGTGATCGTTAACACACGCATGCATGTGATGGTTAACTATCTATACGTTTCTCGGCAAAAAAATTTCTAAATAATATTCAGCTCTAAAAATAAATTGTTGGATTCTTGCAATTATTTATAGTTTTTAAATGACACTAATTACTATTGCTGTGAGATTTCAGCGGATTTTCGTAAAAAATGAAGCAATTGCCATTGCTTCCAATCATTTTCGAAAATTTTCTTAATTTTGAGGCATTCTGAAACGGATCTTAGGGTTTAGCGATATGTACGCCGTTTAAACGCGAGAAAAAATATAATACATAGGTACCTATAGCAAATCCAAATTGGATTCGACATTGTTGTCCAAATAGATTTCGATATTCTTCCATCGAACTTAATCAAGTCTAAATAGATTTCGAAATTTTTCCGAATAGAAATGGACATCTTCCTAATAGGTTTCGACACCTTCCGAAAAGGTTTCAACATTTTACAAATAAATTTGGGCATGGTGTGAATCTGAGAAGAAATCTCCCCGAAAAACCATGTCACTCTATAATTTAGGAGAGCGTCTAAACGGTAGATTATGGATTGAAAAGGTATTGCATTCCAATTCAAGAATGTAGGAGTTTGTTTTTGTTTCCAGAATGTAGGTATTGGCAATTTGTATGTTATAGGGTGTCACAGTTGTTGTTCCTTACTTTTATATTTGGAAAATGTCGAAACCTGTTTAGAAAATGTCGAAACCTAGAAACTGTTCATCATGCCATTTTGAAGGTGTACATTTCTAATTGGAAAATGTCGAAGTCGATTTGGAAATGCTATGTAAGATGTAATGTGTATGTATTTATGTGCCAAACTATAGCTCCTCAAAGGGTTGAGATAAAATTGCCATCCTTGCGATGAAAAAATTCGAGAATTTTGCTTTAAAATGGTTAAAAATGCTAGTAATGGTTGAATTTTTATTTTTGCAGACTTTTAATCAAACAAAGTTTGCCTATCAACAATGGACTGGAACATTATTATATTATCAAAAAAATTAGGAAGGAAAACGTACTTAAATTTCATTAATATTTGTTTTTAAAAAAATTGTTAAAAACTGCGCAAAAAGACAAAAGTTCTAAACTTTATTTTGAGTCGCAGAATATTTAATAAAGAAAGACGCAAAAAGTTAATAAATCTTTACTGATAAATACTATGAACCTATGTATGAAAAGAATGATGACTTTCTTTTTTTAGCATTCCTATTATAATGAAGAAACCTTTTTTTTCTTAACTACAGTCACAAAAACCGATCATTTTATTTGAAAGTAATGCACTCGCTTTTTCCACGATGGTTTAGAAAAAATAAAAACAAAAACTCTAGGACTGCCGGTTGCCGGCGAGGGGGGTTGGGCCGGGGTTGGCCGGCGGTGTATCGGTGTGGCTTTATGGGCATGGATGGGTGGGGGAGATATCAACTTCCCCTCTTGCTGACTGCCGCTGGCGCTGCCAGTTGAGCTACCATTGAACTGAGTCGGCAACCCGCAATCATCAGAGCGCTCTCTCGGGCTAAGACGAGCGAGGGCCTCGCGTTTGCACAGCCTTAACTTAGTGTATACTTTAACATTCATTAAAATACTTTAATTTTCCTTGGTTGCAGCCAGGATATACTTTACATGATCCGAAAAAATCTGGCAACCCTAGTTGTGGTTAACATTAAATTAGGACCTTAAATTCTGATCATTGAGGCCAACTATGTCCTGAATAGAACTAAAAAAACAGCAGTGTGGCGAGATCGCAGAGAAAATCTTATAGCACGCAACCGAACTCGAAAATTAGGTAAATTATGGGCATTTTTCACCTAAAAATCGATTTTGCTAACTTTTTGATGACTCTTAGAGATCGGGAGTGGTCTCAATCGACTCAGAGCTAAAAAAATACTTCGACTGTGACACACCACATGCCCTTTTGTCAAAAAAAAACCTATGTATTAGCATTTTTTGGGCCATAAAATTGTAAATTTGAGCCTGAAATTTTGGAGTGATTGGCCCGGCCAACGAACTTGACCTGTCTTTTGCCAAGACGAATTTTTGTGTGTTAGATCGAATATTTTTTACGACGGGTTTTAAGCGAGTTATCGTCTAGAAATACACCCTATAAATATATATTATATTTCTTGCACATGTACAATGAAAGAGGCACAACTCAAAAAGGTAATTTTTGAGATATCAGCTTCAAAGTTCTTCATTTTTTCAGTTTCGCACCTCGACCACAATTTTTGAGACGATTCCAATTTAATTTTTGGATCAATATGATACGATATTATAATTTTTATGTAGTTTGACAGTTTTAAGTTATGTCAATATTTAATTATTTAATATATTTATATCAACTTATTTACAAAAACGAAGTTGTGCTCAATTCATTCTAATAAAACGCTTTATTATGGCGGTTGTGCATTTGTGAAATGCAGATGTGCCCTTTTCACGCCGGAAAACCTTACAGAAATATCATTTCAGAATCGTGATCCTAATCACAGGTGCTCAGAAAGTGTTCGCCAACGAACTCATCCTCTCGTTTGGAAAGCTTGATTTTTTGCGCAAGAACGGAATTTTTATTTCAATCCTAGGGATAAGTAATTATTGACTAGAATGACACACACACACACACTTTTTTTTTTTTTTTTTTTTTTTTTTTTTAAGAGTTAAGTTAAGCACGCCATTGATTCGTGAAAATAAATAAATGCATAAAAAAAGGGGGTAGGAAGCCCAGGTTCACCCGACGCCGGCTCTAGGTATGAGGGAAGTTGCAGAAGGATGAGGAGGGAGGATGGGATGAAAGGAAGTGCCCCTATAGAATGATCACCAGTTCAAGTGAGAAACCCTCAGGACGCGGGTGGTGACACCACGGAGCACTCCCACCGACACTTTTTTTTTCACACGCACACACACACACTCGCACACACATAGACGTGGAACTATGGTTTTCTGACGGATTCTGTCTTAGAATGGTTTGAAACGGATTCGTATGCTGTTATTTACTTTTAGTTTTTTCTCGTGCATGGGTTGTCCCCCACCTTCCTGATCAATCCCAATATTGTCAGGGAAGCCTTGCCTATAAGACAGCTTCAGAGGGACGTCCTAAAAACTCACCAACGACCCGTACTATCGCCGTTCAATAGCCGTACAACGCGATCCCTGCTAGGCACCCAAGCACCAAAGTATTAGGCTCTTCTGAGCTCTCTCAGCGCGGGACAGACCCAAGAAAATTATAATTGTTAAATTTAATTTTCAACATTTCTGGAACATTGCAACAGCTTCAGTTTGATTTGTAGGAGACCGATGAATTACATATAGTATTTATGCGACTGGAGGACGGGAACGCGATCCCTGCTAAGCACCCAAGCACCAAGGTATTAGGCGCTTCTGAACTTTCTCAGCGCGGGACTGACCCAAGAAAATGATGTTAGTTGAATTTCATTTTGAACATTCTTAGAACATTGTAATAGCTTCATTTTGATGAGTTGGAGACCGATGAATTACGTATAGTGTTTAGACGTATGGAAGAAGTTTGCACTCTACGATCTGCACCGTAGACACGATTCTGTCCTCAAGCCAACTTTCAGCCCAGAAAACCAACCGCGAAACTGCAATACAGGTACAAAGTACGAATTATGTGTGTATGTGCAAAACAACTTCGAAAGTCAAGGGAAAAAACTTCTCCCTGCAAATAAAAACTACCGCAAAAAAAGGATTTCCTACCAAAGAACTCTCAGCGCGGGTTTGATGCGTAGTAAAACGCTCCCCTAACCATCGCTAATTTCACCGTCCTCCGACAAAACCTCTAGTTTTACGACCTTGCATTTCTCTCCCTCCTTGGAAGCAAAGTTTGTCCCTTAATTTACTACCTCGGCCGCAGTTTATAAGGTCTGGTGTTAAAGGGTCGGGTTTTAAAATAAAAGTTGGTGCCCTTTGTGCGGCTTGGAGCTCCCTCCCTGGGCACTTCGCAAGGCCCCTAGGGTGGGTCTCTTCTCAATTGTCAAGTTAACATGGAAAAACATTAACCGCTCGGTTACCTTGTTTCCTTCTCGGGCCTCCCATTGTTAACCGACAGTTCATCAAGTTGTTTTCACGGTTCCCTGATAGAGTTGACCAGGTTTAATAAACTGTGATTGTGGCTGCTCATCCAGGTGGAATTCAATTTATATTAGAGTTTATCTTGGCGCAGTTGTTTGGTTTATTCAAGAAACAAGGGCATGTGAGGGATCCCTTACAAAGCCTATTCATACCTGTTCAATTCATAATGCACACACTATCTTGCTCCACTATCACTAATTTACAGTTATATAGACAGTGTGGTAAATAAATGGTAAACAAATATTTAATTTCAATAATTGATTGGCTATTCATCAACACCATTATTCGTCACGTATATATATATATATATATATATATATATATATATATATATATATATATATATATATATATATATATAATTTAGGAAAATCTTCTTGATTAGTAGGGAAATTTCGATATAGACGAGTCTTTTTGAGGTAGTGACCAAGCTAGTCTTGTGGTTAAATGTGGTTAAATATTCTTCCATATTAACGACGTTTCGGCTCCGGATCTGAGTTCTATCCATGTATATTTAGAGAATTGAAGAAACAAAGATAATTTTAGACATGGTTAGACTTCCAATCTTAT
This sequence comes from Adelphocoris suturalis, assembly GCA_030762985.1. Lineage (NCBI taxonomy): Eukaryota > Metazoa > Arthropoda > Insecta > Hemiptera > Miridae > Adelphocoris > Adelphocoris suturalis. The sequence continues at coordinate 34,958,230 of CM061043.1, read as the reverse complement.
TCTAGGTAACAACTAATGATGAAGGACGGCTTGGTAATCTTTTCTATCAGTGTCTGCCCCACAATTCTTTTCAAGTAGTATTTCACCTGCCTAACTCCCGATTCACACAAGCCACCGAAATTGGGTGATTTTGGGGGAATAAATTTCCATGTAATTCCGTCAAGTGACAAACTATCAACAATTGGGTTTATGTGAAGCTCTGAGAGCAACAGATTCCTTAGTTCTGCTAATTCATTTTTAGCACCTACAAATGTGTAAGCTCCTATCGTTGTCCCCATTTATAGATTCTAGAGGTCTAATTAGGGTAGGTGGACGTTTAGAGCATTCAAGTCTTAGTCCTGATAAAAAACATCCAATTGTATTGCTCAATGATTCATCCAATGAAATGAGCAAATTAACTTTTATTATTGCTAGACATTTTCATCTGAAGGCTCACCATGTTGGTCCTCAATCTTTATTACATCTAATTAGAGAGAAATATTGGCCTCTTAATGGAAAAAATTTGACTAAATTAGTGTTTCATAAATGTGTCACATGTTTTAAAGCTAATCCTAAGACATTAAGTCAAACTATGGGAGACCTCCCAGAAGCTAGAGTCGAACCTTCTAGGCCATTTTACCATACCGGTGTAGATTATGCTGGACCACTATTTATTAAGCAATCCACTAGGAAGAATACTTCTGGAATAGCTTACTGCTGGAGTTCACAGTTTTATTAACACAGAATGTGTTAGCCGAAAATGGAACGCGGGATGGTAACGAAATGTGTGACGGTGATGATTTTCACGTACAACCGAGCCGTTGGTAGGGAAATGGAACTTCCGCAATTTTAATCGCACAGAAATCGTTCACCATTCGTTGGAAAGCTCCTGATTTATCCAACCATATTATGTTAACTACTGCGAAGTGCGTGGCCATCAACCTGAGTTATGAGCATGGTTATTTGAATCAATTGTTTACACACAGATGATCATTCTCAATAATTGATATTGTCAACATGATTGCAACCGCTTGTAAATTTTCTTATGATTTTCACGTACAACCGAGCCGTTGGTAGGGAAATGGAACTTCCGCAATTTTAATCGCACAGAAATCGTTCACCATTCGTTGGAAAGCTCCTGATTTATCCAACCATATTATGTTAACTACTGCGAAGTGCGTGGCCATCAACCTGAGTTATGAGCATGGTTATTTGAATCAATTGTTCACATACAGATGATCATTCTCAATAATTGATATTGTCAACATGATTGCAACCGCTTGTAAATTTTCTTATGATTTTCACGTACAACCGAGCCGTTGGTAGGGAAATGGAACTTCCGCAATTTTAATCGCACAGAAATCGTTCACCATTCGTTGGAAAGCTCCTGATTTATCCAACCATATTATGTTAACTACTGTGAATTGCGTGGCCATCAACCTGAGTTATGAGCATGAATAGTAAACAATGACGCTTGTTTGGTTGTCACTTGGTTGCGCGACAACGCAAACACATTCTGTGTTTCAATAATTTCGTCCGAAGTATGTAAATAGAGGTAACCGGGGGTCCAGGGGGCTTGCCCCCTGGCGAGGCGCGGAGCGCCGAGTTTCCTATTAGATCCTTCAATTCCTGATTAAACAATCAGTTTAGTTTTTATGCAAAGTACCTACCTATACAACATTTACAGGCACTATTAGTAGAGTAAGTATTAACTAACTACCACCACCACTACTCATCCGCCATTTTGTGATGCCATCCCAAGTCAGTAATATACATAATTGTAATGTTGCTTATGTTTCCGAGTTGATGGTAACTAGTGTTTCTATTTTCTGTCAGCTATTTACAATGTATAGTTATTATCAGTAACTACCTACCAGGCAATATGTAAGTACCTACCAAAAAACTACATTCTTATATAATTTATGTAATAACAAGCCGTCCTCCATCATTAGTTGTTACCTAGAATAAGATTGGAAGTCCAACCATGTCTAAAATTATAGTACATGAATAGGGTTCAGATCCAGAGCCGAAACGTCGTTAATATGGAAGAATAAAAAACTACATTTAACCACAAGACTAGCTTGGTCAATACATCAAAAAAACAAACTCGTTTATATCGTATATATCGTATATATATATATATATATATATATATATATATATATATATATATATATATATATATTGTGAATTTGGTTAATGAGTATCACCTTTCTAGTGAAACAAATCACATACTCGACCAATCGCATGTTGACAGTTTTTCGTTCAAATCATCTCAAAAAACTTTCCAACTTGTACATCCAACATTTACGAAGTGGTCAGTCTTTGCAAATGGAAAACCCTCGGCACATTCCTCATGCAAATACCCATACACAAGCACCTCATACACGCACACGGTCACATGTACCTCATTATACGCATTCAGACCAAACTTGCCGAAGAACCAACGATAATCCCGAAATCAGTGATGAATCTATTACTCGTCAAGTATATCTTCAAATAATGACGATGTGTGCAACCTCTCCTCTCGTCCTCTGAGTGCGGTAGAATCAAGCTTGCTGTCGAAGGGACTCACGTTCACTCCAACACCACGACCAGACCACATAAAGCTCCACGAGGACATACAGGAATTCTGCTGGCGTCTCAGACTCAAATACTATTGGCACAACAACCCTGACCACAGTACAACTGAATCACTCCACCCCTCTCTTCAAAAATTCAAACCTCCCTCAAATTTTGATCCTAAAAACTCAAACGAAACAAGATTGCCACCCTCACACCCATTGGAAAAGTACATTTCACAATTACTCCAACGTACATCAAGCGCTACATTCTTAGACTCACTCAAACCCCGAGACAACCTCACTCCATCTGAACGCCAAGCATTAAAAGCCTTGAAATCTGATGGTTCCATCAAAATCATGCCTGCAGATAAAGGCTCCACAGTGGTAGTGATGAATAGTACAGACTACGAACTAGAAGCCATGAAGCAGTTGGGAGACACGAGATTTTATGAAACATTGAACCGTGATCCAACAAGTGAACTGGCTGCTGACCTCAGAACATACATCAAGAGGAATGGAAGAAATGAGGGATTAAGCGCTATGGACATTCAGGCCTTGGTTCCTGATTCTCCACAATGCCCTGATTTCTACCTTCTGCCCAAAATTCACAAGCCCTACTCTCTTCCGGACGTGTTACCTCCAGGCCGCCCAATTGTTGCTAGTTATGGTTGTGCAACTGAAAGAATATCGGCTTTTGTAGACTCACATCTCCAGCCTATAGTTCAGTGCCAACCATCCTTCATCAAGGACACCAAACACTTTCTCAGTGTTCTAAGACACACAAGAGTTCCTGAAGATGTTATTCTATTCACAGTTGACGTGAACTCACTGTATACCGAGATACCGCATGATGAAGGGCTACAAGCACTAACGGGGTTTTTACAGGAGCGCCCTGAGCCTAGAACTCCATCAACCAACTTCTTGGTGAAATTAGCTGAATGTGTCTTAACAATAAACGTTTTCAAGTTTGGAAATCAGGTATACCTCCAAAAAAGAGGCACTGCAATGGGAACTCGGATGGCACCATCCTATGCAAATCTCTTTATGGCACGTCTAGAGAACAGTTTTCTATCGTCCAGAGATAAAACTCCCTTAATCTGGAAACGGTTCATTGATGATATTTTCTTGTTATGGACACATGGCGAAGAACAATTGCTAATATTCCTGGAGGCACTAAATTCTCAATTCTCTGTAACGTTCACATGGTCATACAGTAGAACGGTGGCAACATTTCTCGATGTTGACATAACACTGAACAATGGAGAATTTGTCACAGGAGTACATGTGAAAAACACGAATAAACAGCTGTATCTCCATTACACTCCCCCACATACCAAGCGGTCGATCCCTAGATCACTTTCAATCAGAGGCCACCGAATTTGCAATCAAAAAGAGAATCTGGAGGGATATTTATCTGGTTTGAGAAACAAGCTGTTGGAGAGAGGTTATCCAGAAAACCTTGTGCGTGATAGAATCGTCCCAGCACAACTCAACTACCAACATAGCCCACGAGAGTCAACGGACAGGCCTTCGTTGGTGACAACCTTCTTCTTCGGGGCTCAAAAAATCAACGGAATTCTTCGGGAACTCCAATCAGTTCTGGCGTCGAGCCCACAGACAAGAGACATCTTTCGTGAAACACCGCGGGTGGCCTACCGCCAAGGCAAAAATATAGGGAACATTTTGTCCCATCGCCATCCACAATCACAACCTTTGCAGCCACTTCAACATGGATTATTTCCATGTAGGCGTCCGAGGTGCAAGTTGTGCGATTTGGTTATTGATGAGCCTACTTTCACTTCGGCCAATACGTCACATACCTACAGATGTCAAGGATACGCAGAATGCCAGTCGAAGAACTGTGTTTACCAGCTGATATGCAAGAAATGTGAAGAAGCAAGCCACAACCCTGAATCTGCGGATGAACAATCACAGGGCCTCAGTTCATCAACCCAGACCACTCCCTGTTAAAGTCCATACACGATCTCATGACGCATCTTTTGATGAGTGCTTTGGAGTAAAAGTGTTACGCAGAATGCCGGATACGGCTAATGATCGTCAATTGCAGCAGTCCGAAAGGGCTCATCGTTGGGTTTTAGGAGCTAACAGACCCCCTGGCCTCAATATAAATGATTAATTAATTTCGGAAAATGGCACCACAAATTATTCTGTTTCGCGGCCATGGATACAAAAATTGAAGACGCAACCAGGACTCATGAAATTATTTCTATTCTTCTTTTTTCTGTGATCAAGACTTGTTCGAAATATTAGAAAATTCTTTCATTCTATTTATGTGTCTAAATTTCCTTCTCACAAATAATTATATATATATATATATATATATATATATAAAATTTATGTATTTATTTATTTATTTATTCACTTTTCTTGGAGTCACAGATAACTTCTTCACAGCCCTCTCAACGTGTCTTGTTCCCTGGTAGGCGCCCAAAGTGCAAGACATGCGGTTATTAAAAGAGTCCACTTTCACTCGGCTAATTTAATCCATACCTACATCCATGTGTCGAGGATTCGCAGAAGGCCACTGATAATCGTGATTATAAACTGATACCTATGCAAGAAATGCAAAGATAAGCCCGCTTTTCACGTAGGAAAAAGCACAACTCAGAATTTATGCGGATGAATCATCACATGGCCTTACTAAAACAATCCCAGAAATTTCCAGTTGGAGAACATGCACGTCTTGATTATGCATCTTTTGTTTTATGATTGGATTGAAAGCACTGCGCATAATTTCAGAAACTGCAAATGAATTGTCAGTTGCAACCGTCAGAAAGAGTCAAAGATATGTTTGGGAGCTAATATTCCCCAATGGCCACAATTTAATAAGTGACTATCAACTCAAAAACGTCTGCCCAGTAGGGTGGACAGTAGGCATAGATTCCTCACTTATTATACATGGACGTATAGAATTAGTTCAAGAATAAAGTAGGTACGAGTCGAAATGATTGAATGCAAAATAGAAAAGTAATATGAGTGTAGACAGGCTAATACACATAACTGGAATGCAATTCATGATTAAGCTTGCGCGTAGCGTATCATCAATCCAAAGGCATTTACCATCCAAAGTATGTATGAGGCAATGGAATTTGTGGAATCTGTTGGTTAACGCGCTTAACCCTCGAAAGTTCCTTCTGAATAGGTCCATTAGTCTTGGAGTTTTGCCTATGCCAATCAATTTTAGTTATGCAGATATACAATAACTCAAACAATTGCGATAAATACAGGTCATCTTCCTGGAACATAAACCCAACTATTCCCCGAGTTTGAACAAAATCCGACCAATAGATGATGAAAAATTCACGAAATGAAAATAAATAAATTCACGTTTGCCCATGCGCATAGATCTGACGACAATCAAAGTCACAAGGGACCCTCAAAGAACTACCTGCACAATCAATGAAAATTTCGTCTAAATCGGATAAGAAGCTGGTATAGTTTTGGTCGTGAAAAGGATGTACAACAGACACATGGGCAGACAGACTTCAGACAAACAGACACAGAAGCAAATTTTATCAGTAAGCTCTAAAACGAAAAAAGCAAGTGGAAATTTTTATTTCAGACGACAAAAATGATTCCTACTTCTAGGACGAATCTTCGGCAGTGAGGATACGAAAATGGCATCACAAATTATTTTATTCTACAGATGGGTATGTACCAAAATGTGACGAAACCAGAACTCATGGAATAATTTAAATTCTCGTTTCTGTGACCAACATTACCTCGAATTATTCAAAACCATTTTCTCATCAAGTACATCTCTGTACATTCATTTCTTATAAATAATTTTAAATACTCAGGTTTCTGACCTATTGTGCTGATTCGAAATTTCAGAATGTTGGCAACGTTTGTAACGGTATTTGCGGACAACCTCATACAATTAAGGAAGGGAATTCCTGATATTTTTAATGCACTATTTCGGGTAATACGGAAAAGTCACACTTCTCTGTCGTTATTGGTGTAGAATATTTATTTTATTGATGTGTTCCTTTTGTACCAAACAAGTCATATTTTCCGGGAAACACTAAATCCTTAAATTCTCCTTACAGCAGTAGCTCAAAAAAAGTTCTATTCGTGCAGCATGATCATAACAAGCAAATTTTCGTAACATCGTAATCCTTATAAATATGTTACATTGATATGAAGTGTAGAGAAATTATTAATTATCAATTTTACGAGGACAGAACTTGTTCTAAATAATAATCTGCATTTTAAAAAAGATTTAAGATCGTTAGTTTTTTCAGCATTTATTCATTTTTCAGCATAATTTTGGGTTTTAAATTTTCAATGTTCTAGTTCATCGATGATGAAGTTCTTTTGACTATAATGTTAATTCAACAATTTTTACCCGTTTTCAGCCATTTTCTAGTGATTCTTCTAGAATACTCGTATTTTTTTAAATTGGAGCAATTTAATGTGCCCAAAAAGTGGTGGCCAGCATAATCATGTTTTCATTTGAAAAGCTTGAAATTTTCAGCAGAAGAACGAATTTTTATCTCAATCCTACTAAGAGTTACTGTCTGGAATGACTAATGTACTCATAATATTTATACAGTATACAAACATGTATACACATGTATACATATAAATATGTAGGTATAAATTATTATTTAAGAGAGAAACTTCACAAATAGAAGAAGAAAATAATTAGGATTTGATATTTTCATAAAATCATGATCACAGAATTCAGAAGGAAAAGTATTTTAACTAGCGAATCCATGGTTGCCGTGCATCCTTGGCCGTTATTGTAGTACGTATGTATTCAATCGTTTAAATTGAGGCCAGGGGGTCGGTTCGCTCAAAGTACCCTTCGATGTGCCCTTTCAGATTGATGCAGCAGTATATCATTAGAAGCATCTGCCAGTTTTCTCAAGGCATTCACCCCGAAACATTCGTCAAATGTCACGCTATGAGGTCTAGCATGCTACTTCACAGGGAGTGGTCGGGTTTGGCAAACGGATGCTCTATGGTTGTTCATTAGTAAGTCGAGAGTGGTTACTTTACCATAGAACACATTGAAGCAATACGTAATTCCGTGTGGGCGAAAATAATCGTGAGTTTAGATAGTGAGGTAATAATTGTCAACCGGATTGGGAGGGTTAAATTACTCTTCCTTCTCAATTCTCTCATCAAGATTTTATCAAAATATCGACTTCTAAATTGTTTCCATGTATTTTAGAAGATTAATTTTTTAATAATAATTTACACATGCCAGTAGAACCAACAACCAATCGTACATTATTTATGTGATGAAATTCCTTCTATTTAACTCTCTTTAGACACAATGGCTAGGCTATGCACAGAATGCATAGGCAGTGTATATAATGCCTACCATTGATTTAAGCAAAGTATAAATACTCAGCATTATGACCTATATGCCCAACTAACCTGAAGTTTTAATAAAATATTGACTACTTGATGTCATTTATTTTGTTGATGCGAACTTGCGAGCATCCAAACCACCAAACTATACACATCATTATGGCCATATGTCCAACTAATCTGAATTTTCACTAGAAGATTGACTACTTGATGTTACGTATTTTTGAGATGCGAACTTGCAAGCATCCAAACCACCAAACTATACACATCATTCTGACCTACATGTCCAACTCTCAGATCAGGTAAGGATTGATCAGAAGGACACTTAGCCGAGTGCACGATCAGGCATTCTATACAATGCCTAGATAAAGTATAAAATGAGATTTATTTTACACATTGCCTGCTCCAATCGGGTATTCTATATAACGACTGCCTGCTCCACTCAGGTATTCTATACAACGACTGGGCATTGTACTTAATGCCTTATTTTAAACTTTGTCGGTAACATATACATATGAAAAAGCGTTAAACTTTAGAATGCGTTTCAGAACACCTCAAGATGGATTTCAATGGGGAAATATTGAAAAATCTTGATTTAAACATTTTTGGAGCCTATGGAATAGCCCCATTTTTTACAACAGCTGGCGGTAACCGGGGTAATCAAGGTTGGGATGGGGGCAGTCAATCCATCAACAGCGAAAGCGGCATCCGGACGTTTCAGCTAGGACTTTCTGCCATTCTAACGACCGACCTCGATGCCCCCAGGTAACCCCAAGGTAGGTAACTCTCTGATAAGGAGCCACTAATTAATTCCAACCACCGCAGTAAGAGGGCGGATCAGCCTAGAAGACTGAGGAGGCCGTTGGGGAGAGGGCCTGAAAACCCTGGAGATAACCCAACGACGGACAGGTGTCTGTTACTGCTCCTACCACGCAATACTCTTAAAACAACCATAACAAACTTATTAACATCTATCAGGCCTGGTAAGGGGGGTCGTGCGGGGGAGAAGAGGTTCGCTTGGGACACGCAAACTACCGCTCGTGTTGCCCCATTTTATCTCCGGTTAACCCCAATTAAAACTGGATAGTAAAATGCGGATAAAGTGCAGAAGAAAGGGGGAGAAAAAACATTTTGTAATTTTTGTTTCATTAAACAGCCATAAATTAGTATTGTTTTGTAAACTTATGAGTCACGAACCAGAAAAATCGAGGTAACAGATGAAAATTTTCCTCAGAGTTGATAATCATATTATCTCTTGAATTTTGCTTACTAAGATAACCATGCAATTAGAGCCTACTTTACCGGAAATTTTCCCGAATGTTAATCCCTATATCCTATCCTACCCTATCCTATGCAATTAATTTCTATCCTACGAGTATTAATATATAAAATCCAATTTTTGTTTCATTGTTCGAGCACCAGGGCTGAACCGTTGTACCGATTTCCAAGTGGGTGGGCGCAAATTGACGAGCAAGTTCCGTAATAGAACTTAGGCTATATTACAATCCTCAAGACTTACTCCTTCATCGAGAACTCGGCTTTCCCTAACGACGTCGCTTTTATTTAAGTAACATTCAATGTTCTTGAACATAGTGGATTTCTGAGCTCTCTTCCAAATGACCCGTCTTAAAAATATGGGGTATTGAAACTCCGCTTCTATACATCTGGACTCTAATCAGGGGGGTCGCTAGACAAAAATAGTGAGGGGAAAAGTATCGTGAAATTCCCAACTGAACCAATAGTTTTCCCAATTTAAAAAAAAGGAAATAAAAAGTCCAGTCATGCAGCATGACCCCATGAGCGAATTTTTGAAGAAATATTCGACATTTCAGTCGCTATTGATCGTGTTGAGAAATTTAAGTTTATGATTTTGATAGACAAGCATGGAATCAAATTATTAACACATGCACAGAGTAAACTCATCAGTTGTGATTACATTTTTTTTTTTTTTTTTAAGCACCTACTACCTACGTTTTAAACAGCATGGTTCTAAAATTGGTTATACAGGAATACTTCCATAAGAGTAGTTCAATCTGAATTTGGACAATGTTTCATGCAAATATTACCGATTTTTACAACTAGCGAACGGCATTATTGCGATTTTTGACTGATTTTTCAACTTTGAAATTTTTGAAAACTTGATACATATTCTTATAGGAAATTTTACGCTGATTCCGAATATACCACATGTTAGTATGCTGAAAAAATAATTTCGCACAACAAATCGCAAAAAACAGGCTATTTTGAAATTTTTGACTACATTTTTGAAAATTTCAACCCGAATATGTAATCCGATCATGCTGGCCAACGAACTTGAACTTTCGTTTTGTGTCCTTAACATTTTAAAATTTGTTTGAAGTTTCTAGCACAATTCTACGGACAGTTATCGTCTGGAATGACACATACATACATACATATACTACATACATACATATATACATACATAAAAAAATGCGTTAAACTTCAGAATATGATTCAGAATAGCCTGAAACGGATTTCTGCATAAAATGTTTTCAAAAATTCACATTCTACAAATTTTGAGGCGAGAGCAATAGCTTAATTTTCTTCAAAATTTCGCTAAAATAAAATGTGTAGTATCACTTATAAATTATGCCTGCCACCTACAGTTGATATCTATTGCCTATAAGTACCTTTTAAATACACGTAACACTTCTATAAAATAACCATTTTCATGAGAGTTGTTATACGAAAATTTGATAACAAATCTCTTGTAACATGACCGTAATATTGGTTTTAGGTTGAGACAATAATAATTATTGTCATTGTTTGAAACTTAAAAAATGCCTAAATGACCAGGATAAATAATCTTCCCGACATTATTAAAAGCACAAAACGATTTGCTCATTATTAAATCAGATATGTATTACTTATTGAATTGAAACAATATTACAATTAAGAAATAATAATAAGAAAAAAAAACGAGTTCCACGATCTGCTTTACAAGCAGATGCCATGTTACATGGATATGTCTTTGATTGGGGATTTCACAACGGTTGTCCTCGAAAGTTGTAAACGAATCCTTTAACTTTGAACTGTAGGCGACGAAATGAAGGATAAAGAATTTATTTTATTATTCTTGGAGGCACAAAAAGCATACTACACATTCTATTAAAGCTACTTCTCCAATACAGACGCTATCATTTTTATGTTCATGATAGCCTGATTTTTCTTTTTTTTTTAAACTCTTCCAGCCGGTTTGAATGTTCCTCGAGCACTTTCTTCATACTGGTAATCTTCTGTTCCTTAGCCAAGCATTCTTTGTTGTAGAAGAGTTCTGCACGTGCTCACTGATTCTTCACAATCACGGGGTTGTTTGCACTTTAAAACAAACTTATGTCCTCGTCAAACAGGCCGATTGAATTGTCACCGGTTATAGGGGACTGATGGATCTGGTTGTATCTTCTTATTGGGGAATTCCCAAATCGCGGGGTTGTTTCCATTCGGAAACACATTAATGTCCTGGTCAAGCTGGCTGATTGAATTCCACCGGTAATAGGAGAATTTACGCAAATTGAAGGTTCTGGGAGTAGCGGTTCCTTGAGTTCGCACTTCCGTTTTCTCCCAGTTCCTCCTTTCACGTTGTTACTACTTGAAGATATCTAAATTAATAATTAAGCACAACCCAAGGCTATTTTTGAAAAAACACGAATTCGAATTCGTTGAGCGCAACTACCAATTCGTGTCTAGTACAAATATGATGTCATACGCAAATCAGCTGACTCGCTCCCACAAATTATTTTGTGCATCATAACATTAGGAAGGTGACGGTAAGTCAAACAACAACGCTTTCAACTTGTGATGAATTAATAACCTGCCTAGAGGTAATTCAGTAAATAATTAATTATTAGGTAATTCATAGGTACGCATATTTCCAATCAGTAGACAAGCTTATGTGAAACGCGTGAGCTGAAACACATTGTTTGTTTCAATAATTTCATTCGGAGTATATACATGGGGGTAACCGGGGGCCGATAGTCTAATGACCTCGTCTCCATCCGTACATGTTTCGTATAAAATTGGTGCACAATTGGTCGCAAATTTTTGGTACACCCCCCCCCCCCCCCCCCAGAGCTAAGACATATCCATGTCAAAAAATTGAGGGACGTAAGAAATCCACGTCAAATAAGGAGGCATTCAAAATGTATGACTAAAAGATATATTGTTAAGAAATAAGTTAAGATTCGCAAAATTTAGTTTCCGCCAAACGAAAATTGTTTACAGTTCAACCAACTTAGTGGGAATGTAGACAGGTAGGTAACTTGGTAACTTGAGATGTGAACATTTATCACACAAATCAAACTAAAATTTTTGGTTGACCCCCCAGAGCAAAGACATATACATGTCAAAATACAATTATTAAAACTTTTGTCTCTACACGTCTAGTGTTTAAAAGGTTGAGTTGTTATTGGAAGAGGACATGCCGATTTTTCGATTTAGCCAAGCTTGTATTACGACTCATGTCCTAGGTACGTCAAGATTCATAACAAAATGTTTTTCCCATCTTAATTGGAGCAATGGACATAGGCACTCATCATTCATTGTAGCCTTTAATATATTTTCCATTTGTTTCAAATACTAATGTTCTCCATTGAACTACTGAGTGTGAAAAATGTTTTTGGATGAGTTGACCGAAAGTAGAGCAAAACGCCGTCAAGCGCAATTTTCTATCTTATCCGTTTAAGAATAATAACACAATGGGAAATTTGAGCAAATTTTACGAAAAATCACAGTTTTATGCACAAAATGAAAACTACATAAACTTTTTATAAATATCTGGTACCTACAGTTGGGATTTGATTAGGATTAGACTTCCAAATAGCTCTCTTCGAATTAAGTGTTTTATTTCCACTTCCCCTATTTCTCCCAAGTCGGTAAAAAATGAAGCCCCCCCCCCCACTACAGCGATGCGTTGACTCTAATATAAAGCAAGCACTATTAACCTCCCTATGATCCAAAGGAAACATCAAAATTTTACCATTGTTCCTATTTTCTGGTTACTCCGCCCACTATGTGGCCTGACGATAGCGTATTTTTACTTCGCATCAACTTTCAACGCAACCCTAAGCCGGAGATACCCGTCGGCTGAAAACTCCCCTCGATCCAATTTTCCATTTGGCGGGTTTGTTTGCTTCCCTTTCCACCTGGCGAGTTGGTGATACAGTGGGAAAAGTTAATCTGGAAGGGTTTCAGCTGTCAGTCATTAAAATCCGCGGGCATCATGAATGATTCACGTGGTTTTCGTCGCTCGCAGGTTTCCCGACACAGAGAACGGAGCTCTTGTTTTTGGAGGTTCTATTCACTGTAGGTACCGATTTTGGAATCACTTCAAATTTACATTGATATTAAATATGTTTGCTCTATTTTTAGCGCACGTTTTCTAAAAACACGCTATTGTATTCATTCTGTCCGTTTATGTATGTATGTATGCGTATCCTCGTAAAAGCTGGACCGAATTTGACAAGATGGGTCGAAAAATGACTAGTCAATCAAAATAAAGTGAGTTCGAAAATCACCATTGATAATGAGCAGTGTAAGCTGATTTCATGATTCAAAAAATCCAATTCCTATGCTATTTATCCTACGAAGCTGACATTCGGAGCGGGCCTGTGATCCTTATAGGATAGGATTGCCGAACCACTCCAATCCGCAGAATCAGCTCCTAACGCTGATTTCTATGCTATTTATCCTATGGAGCTCAAATTTGAAACGGAATCTCTGTGAGATAGGAACAATAGGATTTCAACTTGCCGAACCACCACCAATCAGCTGAGTGAGATCTTTTAACGCTAATTTCTTCATTCAATCGTTGAACGTCCCCTCGAAATTTTAATGTCGTCATACCTTGTGAAATCTACTTAAAGGAAAATGCGCATATCACGTGGCTAATTAAGTAATTTTTTTCGTTAGTAAGCAACTCATGTTCTCCTATATCCACTGAAATGTGTCAGCAGAATATAAAATTTCCTCCTCATTTGGATAAAGTAGTACTTCACTTGTCTGCTTCCTCTACTGTTGGATGCCCATTGTCTTATATGGCATGATGGTTTCAGATTGGATGTGGTGTTCTAAAGACCATCGCATTGCAGCTACCCCTAAGATAAGAAGGATTGCTGAGCTTTGCAGCCAATTGAGGAAAATCTTTTTTCTTAGGCGAGAAAATTATAGGGGAGCTTATGAAGCTTTAAGATTCCTTTCGTCTGAGGGGCTACCCAAATGTTGAAACGTTGTTAAGGAAAATACTTATCGCAATAAATATTCAACAATCCATCGTATAGGTACCAAAGTTAGTGTGGCGCATCACCTAAAACATTAACGTAAGCCAATACACAATAATATACCATTGTAGTTGACTGAGGACAAAATCTGATTAAAATCGTGGAATTTACTTTTGTTGCAAAAATTTTCCGTTGAGGCAAGTGAAGAGGCGCCGAGTTGAAAGTGTCATGGCTCCTACCAAATTCATCTCAACTTAGTATTCAGTGATCCAATGAAATCATTTTGCCAAGTTCTCACCGCATACCATCAAGGGAATTGAGCTTCACAGTAAAGTTGAAACGATACACGCCTCTGTTTTTTGTGTCTAAACTTGGCATATTATACTATCGAAATTACCGTAATCAACTCCGATATATATGTAGATGTTGGGTTACAGTAGAAAAACAACTGTCATCAATCACCCGTCGTCATTAGCAGGAGAAAAGCTGCGTTCTTGTTAGATTATGATGATTCATTTGCTGCACCGCTCTAGCAAAACCTAAATGATTGGCAGTTGAAGCAATCATATGATACGACCCAAAATTCCACTGAACAATTCCTTCAAAAGCATCAATTGAGCACATGAGCTTCTTCAGCTATGGTCATTGTTGTGAGTAATAGAATGGAGAAACAACAACAACGAGCATGCCTCTTGTGGTTGATGAAGAGATGCAGTTCTGTTCAGCTCAGCTTCGTTTGACAATTTGGGACTCCACACAAAACCAAGTCTTGTGCCACTCCACCTGAGAAAACTAACGATTTTTATTCAACTGCCATGTTACCTCGTCTCTCTCTCTCTCTCTCTCTCTCTCTCTCTCTCTCTCTCTCTCTCTCTCTCTCTCTCTCTTTCTGTCTCTATAACTAATTTTCGACAATATTGTTTTGCACAATGTGTTTTGGCAAATATACTCGCATTTGGTTTGATTATGTTGCAGCTATGTAAGTGTACGGAGATTCTGGATGTTGGAATAATCGTATTACGAGTCCTGCATTGACTCGATTATACTTATGGAGTCACTATAGATCCCAACAACCGGCCGGCAGCCAAACAGAGTCAGTGTCATTACCCACAGCTCTGCTGTTAACACACATGTAATTTTTAAATCTCCAAGACAAGTTTTTCTTTTTGGCATCTAAGCAGTAACTATCCTCGAATGGGGAAATCAAAAATCCAGCAAACCAAGGTTACCACACCCTCCGATCGCCGAAGTTGAGCTATACACTCAGGGCTTATGTTGTTGGATGACACGATGTTTTGGGTGACACTCAAGTTTGTTTAATGACACTCGACCCCTAGGTGAGACAGGGTTAGAACAATAAAGGACTTCCATCGAAGATGAGGGGGAAACGTAAAGCTCCCCCAATATCACCTAAGGCAAACAACGCACCCCCACCCCTCCGCTAGGTTGTATTACCGAATAAACGTTTAAAACACTGTTTTCCTCAAATATTGACTCCCGCTGTTACGCTTCAGATAATATTAATGCAAATTATGGCCCTCGATATTTCCCAAATATTGGGAGCGCTTTTACGACCCGTTCGAGGTATCACCACTATCGAATGTGTTGGTCTACATTCTGGTGAAAGGATGGCAGTTTAGTTTTCTCCTATCGGCCGCATAACGTGGACCTTATCGTTGGAGAAATCGTCGAAAGGAAATTGTAAGCACATCAAAATTTGTTGGTTTACTTTTCAAGATTTGTCGAATCCAAAATTCTGCAAATTATTACACAATGGAGTATTATTTCTGTGATAGATATCCCTTCTACGTAGATCATTGGTCGAATTTAAAAAATTCGTCCGTCCGCCGTACGAACCTTTTCTCAAAAAATACCAAACTTTTTAATATTTCGCTCAAAAATCATACATTGGCCGGGGATGTGCAAGTAAAATTGGCATCATATTAATCAGCCCTAAAGTGTAGAATTTTATATACCACGAATCCTGTATTAGGTAGTAAGTAGTAACCAACATAATGATGAAGAAAGGAACCGATTTAAAGCTCGACGATACGGGCCTGGTCTAACGTCGGGCTGATACCGACAGACATACGAAAGCCCTATCCACCAAGGTAAAACGTATTTACCTAACGACAGTTTTATACCTGTGAATGGTCTGAATAAATAATTTTCATTATAACTACTTGCACCTTAAAGAAATATGTGTTTTAATTTCGCTGATGGTCTGGTGCTAATCCAAGAAGTATTGATGTATTCCTACCTATCGACATTCAATTTATTAGATTATTTTAGCAGCATTCTCAAAACTGTTCTTTGTATGGATTTATTTATTTTTGTTTTTTCTGTGATACTTTATCGAGAAACCATTAATTTTCTCTAGCCAATAAATCGAAAAGAAAGTAATATCGAATCCGCATCATCCAGAAACGGGTATTTTAGGAGAATACTTTTCAAAGATGAAAACCATAATATAAAGGAACTACGTACCTATACGAAGTAAAGTCTTAATAGAACGCAAAGCACACATATTCTTGATGCGTAATATGTATTTTATATTTTCATAGTTGAACGATCCTAAAATTATTCAAAAATTACTCACGGAAAATGCTTCAACATCGTAATCACTTCCCAAAGCTTGGCTCATAATCAAAATAATGAAGTTTGACGTGACGGTGATTATTCCGGAATAGTTTTGTTGATAAACGCGGTGATCCAATTCTCATCAACCCTTCGAAAATTATAGGATTCCGTTCTCAATCTGAATAGGGTTCGGTCGTCATTAAAACCTGCCGTAGCTACGTGACGCTCAAAAGATAACATTGTCGTTGACGGAATCCCATCAAACTTAACAGACATATCACCAATCGCCGAAAGCCCTTTCGTAATATATTTATAATGAACTGCCTATTCTCTCCGTGACTTATCTTGAATAGCCAACAATTTTTGACAAGAGACCGAAAATGAAATGAGGTCTCCTAACGAGCATTTTACTTCTATCATTAAATCACCATCCATATCACTTCAGAATAAATTAGTAATGTACTAGAAAGGGGTCTTCTGCATTGTTCTGTTTTCCGTACATCAGTAATCAGTTTAGTTATAGTACGAGTATTTTCAATGATGAATCTTTGAACAAGTATTGACCAAGAAAAACGCATGCCAAGTTGGGTGGGCAGTATAGCTTCCTCATATAATGTAACATGGACGTATATAATTACGTGAAAAACGAAGTACGAGTCAAAATGATCGGTGAGTCATAAGAAATTGATGTTTGCGCATGTGCACGGATGGAAACGTCTAGGAGCGAACCCGCTCAATCGTTGAAAACTTCATAAAAATCGGACAATTAGTCTCGGTGTTTTGTCTGTGTCAATCAATTTTAGTTTTGCACATACGCCATAGTTACAAGTCCACCAATCGCGATATAATTCATAGGGAATAATCCTGGATCATAACGCATTTACTTCCTGAATTTGAACTAAATCGGACCAATAAGTCATCGACGATATAGTAAATTAACGTTTGCGTATGCGCACAGACTACTTTTTATATGACGGTTATGAAAGTTATAGGGGACCGTCTAGAAGCAATCCCGCACAATCCCAGAAAATTTCATCAAAATCGTACAATTAGACTAGGAGGTTTGCCTGCGTCAATCGATATTATTTTCGCGCATGCGCAATAGTTATTGCTCTACTAATCGCGATATATTTTATAGGGCTATTTTCTGAAACACATACCAAATTACCTACCGAGTTTGAACGAAATTGGACTAACAGATGATGAGAAATCGGATTTATGAGAAATTCACGATAGCGCATGTGCACTGTCTACTGTAGATTCGAGGGCGTTGAAAATTATAGGGGACCGTCTAGGAGCTAACTCGTACAATCCCTGAAAATTTCATCAGAATCGAACTGAAACTTGGTAAAGTTTTGGGAATGACATGGATTTACTACGCACAGACAGACGTCAGACTGACAAACAGATACGGTACCAAAATTTATCAGCAAGCTCTGAAACGCAAAAAGCAAGTAGAAATTTGGATTTGGGAGGACAACAATTTTTTCGACTTCTATCACTCTCGATCTTTTTTACTTTATTCATGGATCTGTGAGGACATTGTGTGGTGATTTAAGTTGTTGAAAATAATTAGCAACAGAAGGGAGCTTAACTTGCCTGAAGAAATTCCCATTAGGCAAGTTAAGCCCTTTTCTCATCTCCGACTTCCTTTCAGTTTTTTGCGATTATAAATATGAAAAATTTTAATAATTCAAGTTGTGATGAATATTGGGAAAGAGAGATAGTTTTGGGACCCAAAAAAACATTACAAAAAAAGTCGTTTTTTGACCCATGTCCGTTTTTTCGTTCTCCTGAAAAAAAAGCCTTGGCTACTTAAGCTCTCGTTTCCCTTGGACGGTCACATAAAAACTAGTGTTCTACGCGAAAGAGTCTTATTTCTAATAAGAAATAATAAACTGTGTAATAGTTTGCAGCGTTCTATCATTTTGGGCAGCTCAAGAAACCTATATATGAATAAATTTGGATGTTGTTGCGGAAAACCGCTGTTTTGCTCCTCTGTGCGTCACCTTTCTGTGTCCAGTTGTCACCCGTTCGCACCCTCGTCACCTTTCCTGCTCCCTTGAACAACGTTTTCCTCGTATCGCCTTGTTAGCAATCATCCCTGCATTGCTGTAGTCGCTCTCCAAGCCTTCGCGTGCTTGGGGCGCATCATTCAATTATTCTCTCTCCTAAGTAGATAACTCTCCCGGCTTTTGTTAGCGTATGCTGTTGGAAACCCTTGTTTCTGTTTATGCGCCGTTTTCACACTTTTAAACTTGATTTAGCTCACTCGAATATGAGACGAAGTTATAAGCTTTCTTGAACCCCATTTAGCACTGTACAGCGTAGGAGATAAATGTTGGTACTTGAATATTTTGCGAGCTTATATTCCACTCCAAAACAATTTGTAAATAATATTATTTCAATTTAATGAATTAAAGTAACCGAAATCGACAGTTTTTACCATGTTTTTCAATATACAAACATACTTTACTCCTCTAATTAGCGAAGCGAAATAAAAATTGATTATACTGTTCGAAAGCTGAAATGATGGTGCCGAGGTGATGATTTGAAGGACGGATTTCAATTTTTTGGGGTCCATTTATGGGTTTTCGCATGCGCTGAACACGATGAAATTATTCATTTTACGCTCCGTCCACTAGTTATCCAGTAAACTGGCAGAGGGTGCTGCTAGAAGAAAAGTAAAAATCGAAAATTTCACCGAAAATGCTGTCGCCTGGTTAAGAATTGAACTAGAAATTTGCTATTATGGTCGGATAATATGCTTTGGCATGTTCTGAACATTATCCCGTTTTTTACTATATTTTTCCGCCGATGATTGCTTCGTTTATCGGCCATAAACCTCAAATTACTTGTAGGGTAATAGACAATTTCACCGGAAATTATGTCGTGTTGATAATTTAAGGTCCCAAAATACCTTGTGCCGATAAAATTTGGTATTTTCCAGGATACTCGGTACAAAGCGGTTGGTAATTTGGCAAGGACTTGAACCGGCATTGTACTTATTGGCCAAATATAGCAGCAAAGTGGAGAAAATAGCTAACATTTTCCCATTTTTCTTTAAAATTCCTTAGTTTCCATCGGTTTTCCCGGGTCAAATTCGTAGTTCTGAATTGTCTGAACTGTGATTGGATCGTTAAATAAAAAATGATGCAATATAATTGAAAATAATGTAATATAATTTATGTTTCACTTGCTCGAGGGACAATCTGTAATTTGGTCAATAAGCTGAAAGAATCCACGATCGTGGAACATAAAACATAACGTATGATAACGAGGATATCATATAATAAATAACATATAATAAATTTCGGGACCTTAAATTATCAACGCGACATAATTAATTAATTTAGGGTGAATTTGTCAATTACCCTACTATTAATTTGAGGTTTATGGCCAATAAACGAAGCAATCATCGGCGGAAAAGTATAGTAAAAAACGGGATCATGTTCAGAACATGTCAAAGCATGTTATCCGACCATAATAGCAAATTTCTAGTTCAATTCTTAACCAGGCAACAGCATTTTCGATGAAATTTTCGATTTTTACTTATCTTCAAGCAGCGCCCTCTGCTAGTTTCTCGGATAACTAGTGGACGAAGCGTAAAATGAATAAGTTCATCGTGTTCAGCGCATGCAAAAACCCATAAATGGACCCCAAAAAATTGAATTCCGTCCTTCTAATCATCACCTCGACACCAATTTAGAGGTTGGCTTACGATAGCGGTCGATAACTGGCCAAACTCGACCCAGGTAAAGTGGTTAGGATTAATATTTTTTGCTAAAAATTTAGGAGGGTCATCCTGACATACCGAGGAAGCAAAAAAACAATGGGGACAAGAAATCCCAGAACTTTTTTTTTTTTTTTTTGAACCACCCTAGTATAGTACGTCCCCATAACGGAACAACAAACAAAACCAGTCAAACCATGAGATTTTTGGAGGGCTTTATTTATAACCTCGTAGGCAAGTTAATTCGTGACAGTACTCTTGTTTCGCGAAAATGTAACGCAAAGTTTCCCCCTAATTAGTGACATAGAAATATTTATTGTATACCAAATAGGTATATACAAAAACAAATATAGTAGGAAAACTTCTTCGATCTCTTTTCCTAGGTATACTGCAGGTATCTTGCTCCAAAAGACACGTTTTCAGAAGTGTCGAGAGATGAGGGGGGCTCCACTCAAGGCAATTAGGCTCAGTCATTACGTCACCAACAACCCTTTCTGTTCACAATTAGGGAGAAAGAGAGAGAACTTGCTTTTCTTCTTCCCTTCCCCGTTTCGCCCTGCTGCCTTCTCCCAAGTCATTTTCCCACTCACTTCTACATCTGGAAAGGGGTGAACTTGGGAACGACACTCCTCGGCAACCACTAGGTAATCCTCTTCTACAATAACAAAGAAAATGAACCAACCTTCCAGTGATGTAGCATGACCATTCGAGCGAATTTTTCGAAATTGTGCTCCCAAGTTTACCTTTTGATAGCACGAGCGCTGTTCGCACATCCAACAAAAATGTTTGAAAAAATCGAAATTACAACTTTTATTTTGGGTACGTTTTAGATTCTTCCAAACAACTTCGGTGTATGCGTTTGTGTGTATGGCCGGAAATCCTTGTAAAATGCTCAATTCCCACAGCTCCCATAAGATTTGGGTGAAAGGGTCAGGGAATATGCGGGTTAGGTTCTAGATGGTCTCTTATCAGTTTCATCAAGCCCATCCATCAAGCATTATTTCCTCACGTTCTATTCGTCCCATCTCACTCAAATTCAGAGAGTTGTCGAGGAAAGTCGATTCAATCATGCCATATAAATTTTAACATAAGTGACAAAGAGCTGATAAAATGGAATGGTAACCCCCTCCCAAGTGATTTTCGTCATATTAATATATTACGGGACAAGCCTAATGCACATGAAAAGTAAAATGATCAGAAAAAATTCACAACTTCAATACAATTTACATAATAATACAATAATGAGAAAAACAAGAAATATATATATATATATATATATATATATATATATATATATATATATATCTGTAAGTTCAGAATTTATTACAAAATTAATACGTTGAAACAAGATGAAGAATGTACTCGTAGTAAGTGGATATCTTAGAGTTGACAATGAATGGGTAAAGAAATCAAATTCAGATTAAGCATCTAGAAGTCAATTCATCGAACGACGAAGGAGGCGCTGTAGAGGTCAATTCCATACATATTTGTTGGAGCGAAAGGTATGTAGAAAAAAGAACTCTTAGATATCGTGGTACTTTGGCCATAATATCCTGGACAAGGCCGTGCAATCCAGGTGATTTTATAAAGGAATATGATGTCATCATGGCTACGAAGAATTACCAATGACAACGAGTGGCATCCATCCAACAGTGCCATTATTTATCTTGGACCCTCCCCAGAGCATACCGATGGATTGCAAAGTTGGGTGACAAAATCTGAGTGGCGAATTCAAAGATGGGAAAATCCACAGTTGTCTTCACATTCGAGAGCTCTCTATAGTGCTACGCTTCGAAAAACCTTTTATGCTGTGAGGTTCTTGGAATGCCTAATAGAAAACGTCAACTGCTCATCGAAAGCAGCACCCCTAAATCCATCATCCCTTGATATCTTGCCGTCATAGATATATCAAATAATCAAACAATTGAGCGTAGCGGTGGAAAGTACCTAACCGCCGAGCATTTGGATGGATTTAGAAAGAGGTGGTTCACTGAATACCAGCTCTCTAGGTCTCGGATCGCCGATTGTAAGTTGGAACAGTCATTAGGTGTTTTCACGTAGGAGCATGATTCGTTGATGCCTACAAAGTGTTGAGACGATTAGCCTGCAACACCCAGAAAGTCACCTGACTAAAACGCCACAGAAATGAATTCTGTGGCAGAGGAAACGGGAAGGAAAACCTATCTTTACCCACTCATCCAATGTATCATTAGTAGCTGCTACACTTGTTTGCAAATGTTAATTCGTTATAACAAGCATTAATTCTACAGATTTCGTAAGATTTTGATGCAATGTTTTGGCGATTGTGTGGGCTACGTTGATTATGGCACAGTATCGCAATTTCAACTCTCAGAAATCAATACTTTTCGCCAAAATCATCGTGCGTCATTTTCACATGGCCTATCGGTTTACGTCGCTCTAATTCAGAGAATTGTAAAGAAATGTTTCTTATTACCCCACAGTTCCATTACGATGTTATAATTGGAGCTGCTGCGAATGCAGGAACCTAAAATCGTTGTAACATGCATGATTTATATCATTCTATTTTGAATGGTTTTGCCAACAATTATCTTCTACGTTCTTTATAAACCACTGATACAGCCTCCGAGTAAATACATAACTGTAATTTGGGCTCATTCTTATACTAAAAAAATTCATTTAATCTAAAAAAAATTACCGCGGACTACGGAAGGCTACCTTTGGTAGTGATGATGCATTAAAAATCGAAATTTCTAAACAATTCAACATAAATATATATCAAGAAAATTCAAAAAAATTAGCTCTGACGATCATGCTGCATGACTTTTTTTCTTTCTCTTATTTCAGCCAGGGAAAAATCGGGCGGCAACACTCAGGGGTGAAATAACGACAGGAAGAGTGAGTTGTGTGGTTGGAGCCTCAAGAAGCATTGTGGCCTCCACCTCCAGCCTCCCTGACTCCACTCTCGAAGTCAGAAACGCCCTCTGAATGCTTGATTGTTCCCACATTTAGTGGTAACGACTTCTCTCTTCGACCTCTCTCTTCCTCCCATCAGCGGCTAAGTGCCTATTATGATTCAAGACGAAACGTAGCGAGGTTAATTACCCAAGACAATGCGTTTTCTAAGGGCGAATCGATGGGGCCGAAATTTGACCGCCATCCAGGCAGCTATATCCACCTAAATTGATGAAGAAAAGCTCAACGCGATTGGAACATTCTCTTTTGAAGTGAAAAAGCAAATTGGTAAAATATTATATATATATATATATATATATATATATAATGAAATGAATGAATGTTATTTATTATATGAAATTTTACTCTTTTCACCATTGACCTCAGAGATTCCTCAGCTGATCATAGAGGCTTCATACATGGTAGGTAGTAAATATTAGTTTCTACGTTTCCCAAAGTGCGCCTGAAATCTGTAGTTATTTGTTCGGCCCATCTTGCCCTTGACCTGAAATATCTAGTCACCTACACTAGATGAATAGATTGTTCTCTATTGTCTTAGCCTGTATTGAATTGAGATAAATCAATCAAAGATTTTTATGTTCCAAGTAATAATCTCGCTCATGAAACTACTGCAAACTTTGAAGTTTCACAAAAGTTCAAGCGACATTGACCTTCAAACGTTTGTTTCTCCCCCCACATACAAAATTTACAGAATGAGCGTTACGCGCGTATTCATTTTATATTTTTAAATGAAAATAGATTCCATTCTGAAATATTTGATTCCATCCGCACTCTTCTACGTTGAGTTTTTTTTTTTTTTTTTCTATTATTTCGTAATGTTTGCGCTGGTGACCTCACACTGGACACCAGGCAGAAAGGGTGGTTTGACATCACCGGTGTGCGAAACTTTGAAAAATCGTCGAAAGAAAACTCCTCATCGTAGGAGTGTACGGTTGATGCCAAACTTCTTAGAATGGAATCTTCTTCCATCCAAAAATAGTTACAGTACCTTTTTCGCACTGATATGTAACGGTCACCATAAGAAAATTCGGAACTAACCTATTTAACAGGTTTTTCTCCGCGCAGAATTCTATGGAAAATACTTTTATCAACTCCCGGCTTTTTGAATTTTATAGGTACTTTGGAGTGCGCAATAGGATGTCAAAATTGAAGGGTAACTTAAGGATCTGTGGGACCCGGTATGTGAATCATTCTTCACGATATTTTCATCCTTGGAATCAAGCTTTAAAAATCCGTTCTTTTGCCGAAAATCAAGCGCCTTATTCCCAAAAGAGAGAATAAGCATGGAAGATTGCAATTGCAGTGCACGTTAGCTTAAATTGTAACAGAATGTTCGAAGAATCTATAATCAAGGCGAAAATGGAAAAAATCCAACAAAAAGGAGACCGTCTGTCCGAAACTCATGTTGGACTACAACGATTTCAAAATTTCTCCCTTGAGAGGGAAGAACATTACATCATGTTTAATGTTTTTCCCTCTCAAGGGAGAAATTAGATATAGTTTTTTAAGGTCAAGAAAAAAGAAAATATTCTAATTAACAAAAATCTCATACCAAAGTACGCTTGCATACGAGTCTGCAACACATTGGGACATTTTATTTCTTTAGTTGCAGACTCGTATGCAAGCTCTAAGAGCCACTCAGCTGATCCGGACCCTGGGCATCGTCAAGTAAATGTCCTAAAGAGGCTACATACGAAATTACAGCTTCCTATAGTGTAAAGCATAGAAATTAGCTTTAAGAGCCACTCATCTGATCCGGACCCTGGGCATCGTCAAGTAAATGTCCTAAAGAGGCTACATACGAAATTACAGCTTCCTAGAGTGTAAAGCATAGAAATTAGCTTTAAGAGCCACTCATCTGATCCGGACCCTGGGCATCGTCAAGTAAATGTTCTAAAGAGGCTACATACGAAATTACAGCTTCCTAGAGTGTAAAGCATAAAAAATAGCTTTAAGAGCCTCTCATCTGATCCGGACCCTGGGCATCGTCAAGTCAATGTCCTAAAGAGGCAACATGCGAAATTACAGCTTGCTAGAGTGTAAAGCATAAAAAATAGCTTTAAGAGCCACTCATCTGATCCAGACCCTGGGCATCGTCAAGTAAATGTCCTAAAGAGGCTACAAGCGAAATTACAGCTTGCTAGAGTGTAAAGCATAAAAAATAGCTTTGAGAGCCACTCATCTGATCCGGACCCTGGGCATCGTCAAGTAAATGTCCTAAAGAGGCTACATACGAAATTACAGCTTCCTAGAGTGTAAAGCATAGAAATTAGCTTTAAGAGCCACTCATCTGATCTGGACCCTGGGCATCGTCAAGTAAATGTTCTAAAGAGGCTACATACGAAATTACAGCTTCCTAGAGCGTAAAGCATAAAAAATAGCTTTAAGAGCCACTCATCTGATCCGGACCCTGGGCATCGTCAAGTAAATGTCCTGAAGAGGCAAAATGCGAAATTACAGCTTGCTAGAGTGTAAAGCATAAAAAATAGCTTTAAGAGCCACTCATCTGATCCAGACCCTGGGCATCGTCAAGTAAATGTCCTAAAGAAGCTACAAGCGAAATTACAGCTTGCTAGAGTGTAAAGCATAAAAAATAGCTTTAAGAGCTACTCATCTGATCCGGACCCTGGGCATCGTCAAGTAAATGTCCTAAAGAGGCTACATACGAAATTACAGCTTCCTAGAGCGTAATGCATAGAAATTAGCTCTAAGAGCCACTCATCTGATCCGGACCCTGGGCATCGTCAATTAAATGTCCTAAAGAGGCTACATACGAAATTACAGCTTCCTAGAGCGTAAAGCATAGAAATTAGCTTTAAGAGCCACTCATCTGATCCGGACCCTGGGCATCGTCAAGTAAATGTCCTAAAGAGGCTACATACGAAATTACAGCTTCCTAGAGTGTAAAGCATAGAAATTAGCTCTAAGAGCCACTCATCTGATCCGGACCCTGGGCATCGTCAAGTAAATGTCCTAAAGAGGCTACATACGAAATTACAGCTTCCTAGAGTGTAAAGCATAGAAATTAGCTCTAAGAGCAACTCATCTGATCCGGACCCTGGGCATCGTCAAGTAAATGTCCTAAAGAGGCTACAAGCGAAATTACAGCTTGCTAGAGTGTAAAGCATAAAAAATAGCTTTAAGAGCCACTCATCTGATCCGGACCCTGGGCATCGTCAAGTAAATGTCCTAAAGAGGCAACATGTGAAATTACAGCTTGCTAGAGTGTAAAGCATAAAAAATAGCTTTAAGAGCCACTCATCTGATCCGGACCCTGGGCATCGTCAAGTAAATGTCCTAAAGAGGCTACAAGCGAAATTACAGCTTGCTAGAGTGTAAAGCATAAAAAATAGCTTTAAGAGCCACTCATCTGATCCGGACCCTGGGCATCGTCAAGTAAATGTCCCAAAGAGGTTACACACGAAATTACAGCTTCCTAGAGCGTAATGCATAGAAATTAGCTTTAAGAGCCACTCATCTGATCCGGACCCTGGGCATCGTCAAGTAAATGTCCTAAAGAGGCTACATACGAAATTACAGCTTCCTAGAGTGTAAATCATAAAAAATAGCTTTAAGAGCCACTCATCTGATCCGGACCCTGGGCATCGTCAAGTAAATGTCCTGAAGAGGCTACATACAAAATTACAGCTTCCTAGAGTGTAAAGTATAGAAATTACCTATTAAAATGATTTAACCACCGCTTCACAAATCAAACCGTTCTCGCAATATTCGGATCACCTGCTATGAATCAAATCATCGAAACACCAACTCAATGAAATCATCAGAAATTAACAAGCGGTTGCAATCACGTTCACAATATCAATTATTGAGAATGATCACCTGAGTGTACACAATTATTCAAATAACCATGCTCATAACTCAGCTTGTTGGCCACGCACTTCGCAGTAGTTAACATGATATGGTTGGATAAATCGAGAGCTTTCGAACAAATGGTCAACGAATTTTGTGGGATGAAAAACGGCGAAGTACCATTTCCCAAGCAACGACTCGGTTGTAAGCGGAAATCATCAGAAAAAAAAACGTTGCAGATTTGCGTGTCGGAATTCACAGAACGACCCCCAGCCCTAAAACATTAAACATGTTAAAAATCTTTCATAAAACATTTGTAAGTCCTAAAATTTATTGAGCGTTTGTGCGGTAATGGTGCTCAATTTCAAGAAAGGGTTATGATATTGAGGAATTTTGTTTGCAAAATTCGAAGCATGAAACCCACTCCTATGTTCCATGTCGTTCTAATTTACTGGAATGCACAGAGGGTAGAGCTGAATACTCTCCATGAAACCCTTTCATCATTAGTGAGAAGTAACGAAATGAAAGTAGTTGAATAAGTAATGAAAAAAAGTGTGAGAGGTTCTTTTGAAAATGAGCGCCAACATAGGGACGACTGATAGCTTCTCATTAGGCCTGCTTCTTGTTTGGGATAGCATTCAAGCTGCATATTTCAAAATGAGTTGTGAGAATTACCTATTCTATACTAATACAGAACTAGATTATGGTGGGAGTTGGTGAAACGAAACTAATCGGGTTGTAAGCAAGTGTCAAAGCTGTGAATACCATTGAAAAGGTGAAATCTAACAAGGTGTTCGTGCACGCAGAGTAGCAAAGGTATTCTTTTCTTAGAGCGTAATATTGTAAGATGGAGGGCGATTACCAGAAATTCTAAGCAACTTTTCTACCAATTGACATGTGCCACTAGTGTCGCGTAATTTTGTAAAAAAAAAAAAAGCCCCAACCTACGGTCACTCGTTTCAACATCAAATTACTAAATGGTGATTCTTCTTTTACGATTTCCCACGACAATGGAGACCGCTTATTCGTAATCCTTGGAGGAAGAAGAGAATTGGGGGGTTAATTATCAAATGCTACATAAAGACGGTCGATTAAATGGCTAGTGGTTCAATACATCTATCTGTGGTGGATGGATCTAGAGGCTTCGCTACTGCTGGAATGACGGTATACTACTGATGGTGAACGGTATAGTTTCTGCAACAGTTTGTAACCCCACAATACGTCGTATAGGTATAGAATTTTGTAACCAGAGGCGTGGGAACAGTAGGTAACCTTTATCACCAAGTCCTACCCCAAAATTGAAAGGCATCTCTAGCTGTGGATCGACGCTTCGCAATCAATAAATGGCAGAGAACGTTCGTCAATACGAGAGGTGTAGAAGGTTGAGTGCGAGCGATGCAGAATCATCAAACCTGTAGAAAACCCACCGATGGAAAGGCCAATGTTATGTACACAATGGCAGTTACCCCCTCGGCGTCACCGCCGCCTTCCGCGTCCTTTTAAACATTGATGGGAGGACCTGAATGGGTCGCACTATCGACGCTTCCTTCCTCCAGCAAACTCTCCCGCGCCACACAGAAGGTTTTGACTGATGAACTCGCTTCGGCGTTATCAGCGTTGTTTCCTTCTGTGTGCAGATAAAACCCCCTCTGCAACCTCCCCGCCCCCTCCGGCCCTTCATCAGTCCTCGAACCTCGCTTGACATGTTCAAGGCTCATAGCCGGGAGAGGGGGGAAGAGGAGCATCCGGCGTCATACACCGGCCGTGTGTACGATACCCACTCACCCCAGCGTGGCTGTCACCTCTGTACACCCTGCCATCCTGTAGTTTACCTCAATAATCAAATACCCCTTCCATAAGCTTTTATCAATATAATGGATTGGTTCAACACGTTGGAACAAAAGCCAACGGAGAAAACAGGTAGTTCGAGTCCAATACATGTGATATTACATCAACAATGTCCCATGCAGGTGTCGTATTCTTTTAGGAAACTACTGACTGATTTTTGTTTACTATTTTTGATAATGAACTTTTTTAATCGACCTAGATACCCCCCTCAAATTTATTATTTACTTTTAAGATACATAGAATCCGAAAATCGAATTTTAAAAATCCATATGTCCGCCTTTCACCGCATAGTGGGCCAAGGCGGAAAACCCCCCCAAAATTTGCCCATCTCCAAAAATCTAAAAATGATTTTTTTTTTTCATTTTTAAATATGCACCAAAACTTCCAATTCAAAATAAAATCTGGTAGGCCTAGAACCTACTAAAATTTTTATTTTTATTTATTTTTTATTTTATTTTGTTACTAAAATTTTGCTGTTTCTAAAAATGTTTTCCGGGTTTTTTTTGTCCTCCAGTACGGGTTTAAAATTTCCGAAATATTTTTCAAGTTCAAACGGCATATATATTTTGATTTGGGAAATCAAAAATCGTAATTAATGATTTCTTAAGGCTTTTATCTATAAACTTTTGCGATAACACCTTGGTTTCTCACATACCTTGGAACAGAAAAACAAGGGTTACAAGCGTTGGAATACCGCGGATGTATTTAGGATGTTGTATTGTACCGATTTGGTCGTAATCATCATTCACGATAAAATCAAGGAGATTTCGGTACAGATAGATGTAAACAAATAATCGCTAAAAATGGCAAAAACTAACAAAATATCACCGAATAAAGTGTTTGTACCGTAAATTAGATCATAATTAGGGATGAGTCGATTCCCGATACCGATTCTCGATACCACCGATTCTTAGGCATTGGTATCGGTATCGAGAATCGATCGCCTAAAGCCGATACCGATACCGGTGATGGGCGTTTTATTACACTACGGTACTATTGCAACCATCTAACAACGAAGATGGTTGTACCGTGCAACCGTTGTGTGAAGTTAGCAGTTGCGAAACATGAATTGTCCAAAACACAACTTACAATAAATTATAACTTTGTTTACAAGTAGGCTTGTGTTATTTTGTTTGTGACAACAGAAGCATTAGACAAAGCTATGTTTTCCAAGTATAAAAGCCTAGAGCCAGTCTTATTTGGAAATACCTTACAGTTACCGACGAAAAACTAAAAAACCAAGTCAGTCTGCTTAACTTGTTTTATTCAGAAAGAAATCAATCCTAGGCAATAAAAGTTGCCTATTAATTGATAGGTACTTGATAGATAACAAAAAATATCAAATTTTGTATTTGCACAAATCAAATTAACTAAAGCCTTGAATGAAAATATAAATCTGAAATTTAGAATTTGTAATAAGAATTAATCTTTAAAATTTATTTAATTTTAATAAGTAACTAAAGCATTAAAGCTTCATTGGAACAAGAACTCCAAATGACAATTGCGAAAACGCTGCAAATTGTTCCACAATGGTTTATTATTTCTGTGTTAGATAGCCCTTCTAGGCAGATCATTGGTCTATAATTATTAAACTCCGTGTGTAACATGACGCATCGTGCCTCCGAGAAGCCTTCACACTTTGACAGTTCCAAGACCTCGCAATTTTACGTTTCACAGTAAAGATCTTTAAAAAAAGGGGAAAATTATGCATGAAGTAATTTACTTTAGCGCTTGCGCAGAATAGAGTAATGATTTGAGAAAAATTACATTGGTAGAGAACAATTATGGCCTAACCCACAAATTCCCAGAAAATGTAATCAAAATCTGATGAAAACTAGACCTTGTTCCTCGGAGTACACTTTCGTGCATGCGCAGGAGCTAATAATGATGCAATCATGTTGAAATTAACATGGAATAATTAAACCATTGTCCTCCAACTATGCACCAAATTTGAGCGGGAATGGACGACTAAGGCGTCAAAAAAGATGCATGAAGGAATTTATGTTTGCACATGCGCAAAATGAATTATTGATTTGAGGAGTATTACATTATTAGTAGACCATTTACAGCATAATCTACACATTCCCTGAAAATTTCATCAAAATCGGAGGAGAACTTTTGAAATGAGGCTCGTTTAAAAAGGTACACATATTCGCGCATGTTTAGTAGCTACTAATAATAGGATTATGTTGAAATTGCTAGGGGATACTCAAATTAACCTCTTCCACCTATCCTCCAAATTTGAGCGAGATCGGACTACGGGAGTGTGGGGAAATGATGCTTGATTGAATTTACGTTTGCGCATCCGCCGAGTGGAGTATTGATTTGGGAACAACGAAATGCATAGGGGACCATCTTCACCCTAACCCACACTCAATTTGAAAATTTCATAAGAACAGGTTGAATATTGTGAAAATTAAGCTAATTACAAGGATTTGAGGACATACAAACACAGGTATGTACACACACAGAGATAGAGAGATAGCGACACGGTACAAAAGTTGTTCAGAATAGTCTAAACCGTCAAATTAGAGTGGAAATTTTATCACTATAAAAAACAACAGCCGTTTGATGTTAGTGGAGACTACAACTTTTCAATCTCTCGAAAATGAAATCAATGCTTCCTCTACGTATAGGAAGACTTGGGGCAATTTAAGGGATGAAATTTGGCATTTAAGTACCAATACTTCACTAGTAGGTGCGTCTGCACGGACAACAGTTGATAAACTCGATTTCGCAGCGTTAGAACGAATTCCATTGGAGCTATATTACCTGATAATTCCAATATTGGCATTATAACTGCTGATATTTACAAGGCAATTTTTATGTATTTCCAGTATTACTATCTAGCAGTCTTTGATGGAATTAAGAGCTTGATCGGCCATGGAATAAATCCGCTAGCAGCGCATTAAAAATTGGGGTTACGAATTCTAAGTTATTTTTCGATGTTCGAGCCCTCACAGAAAACGAACCGTTTAACGTACCGCGTTGCGGATGTTTTCAATTTATTGAGTATTTGGGATCATATCATTGACAAGCAAATAATGATGACTTTTACCTGGAAACTTTTTGAGATTTCGGTTTTGATGTTTAGCCCTTTAATGCTGCCCTTTAGGGTTGGCACAAATTGATGCCGAGCTTTTAGGACCATCTAGACCCCAAATGCAATTTTTAACGCAAGTTTTATGAAGTTTGGTCAATTAATTTTAGAGAAAAGCCGCGGACGGCGGACGGATTGATTTTTTTCTATTCGATTTTTGGATTACAAGCATCTTGAAACGGAAACAAAAAATTCTCAGGGAAGGTTAAAATTTTTCTCTTCTTTCTTGGTCGATTATAAGGGTTCACAGTTGAAAATAATAAACCAAAACAATGTAATTGACTGAAGTGCTAAATTTTATTTAAAATGTGTTAAAATGTCTATCAATATAACAAAAATGGTTACTGTCTCGAAATCGGGATGTATAGCAGAATATCATTTTTCAAAATGTTTTTGTCTTAAAATTTATAGTTCCTGAACACACTCAATGTTTTGTGCAAAAATACACAACACGACGCACACATAGGTACACTCACACCCATGGTTTTTCCAAGGATCAGGGCTTTGAATGGTCTGAAACGGATTTTTATTCGGTTCCATAATTTTCCTTTTTGTTTGGGTTGTTCCACACACCCCAACGCCACATTAATAATAGGTCGTCCCTCATTTAAGAAGCCTAGCCTTTATAACCGAGCTGCAGAGGGACGTCCTAAAAGTCAGGATCATGGAAAAACTTCTCGTATTTCCGTCACGCATGCCTGTCAATGGTATTACTGTTTTACTGATTCAGTTCTCACGCACTAGTCCACAGAGCAGTAAGTGTATCTTGTTATTGTCGGGTACGGCATTGGGCTCAAGATTTATTGCCCGGGTGTGTCTCGCTGTCTCATTAGAAAACCGGCGAGACTCTCGTAGGGGGCGGCAGAAGAGAAGAAAGCAAATGGCCGCATCACGTGCAACCAGATGCAAATCCTCGGGATCCGCTCCGTATCCATCACAGAAGCCCCCAAAGCACCTTCTGGACAAGGCAAAGCAGCAGAGAGCCCCCACAGTTGACTTGGGGAAGGCACCTCTGGGATGGGGTAGCCCCTGGAATTTATTATTTTTGACGTTACAGTCCTGAAAGGGGGCTCGAGTGAAAGAGAGAGGAGATCGCACGCTAGGTGGCGTGACTCTGGTAGCTCCTCCTTATCCGGCCTTTGCCACGCTGATCCGTATTAAATTATAAACGTACCTCGTCTCCAAGTGGGGTGGGGAGTAATATATGTTTATAGTAATTAAGACTGCATTACGGTAATGAGACAAGAGAGGTGGCTTGGCCTGCTGTATCATTACCGGTCCGGCTATCTGCCGCCATAGGTGGGAACTCCTCCATGACACGCTTATGGGACATAATTTTATTCATTGGATAAATTCCCCCACAAAAGTGACGGACTGAAAAAAAAAAAAAAAAAAAAAAGTTTCAGTAATTTATTGTAACCATACTAAAAGTTAATTTTTGTATTTTTTCTCATTGTAATCATGTTCAATTTGAAATTTAAGCATTTTTACACAAAATTTTAGCGTGTACAGGAACTATAAATTTCAAGGCAAAAAAACTTTCTGTAAATGATATTCTACTATGTACAAACCAATTTTGAGATTTGAACCATTTTTGAAGTTTTTATAGATTATTTTTTAGCAAACTTTAATTAAAATTAAGCACTTCAATCAGCTTAACGTTGTGCAATATTTTTTATTTTATTTTATCAATTTTTCTTTAGTTTTATTTTTTTAATTACCCAGTTCATAGTTTTTCATAGATTTTCAGAAGTTTTTTCGCTATTTTTAGTAACTTCATCAGGAAGTTTTTTGAAATTTTAGTGATTCATAGTGCTCAAAAAGTTTTGTACAACAAACTCATAATTTCTTCAAGAATGATTTTTTTTTGGCGAAAGAACGGATTATGTACCTCAGTCATAAGGAGCGGATTTTTTAGCGAATATTAGTGAAATTCAAGTAAGTACGTTTTTCAGAATAATTTCGTTCAAAAATTTTATAATGTCCTAGGTTAATTGTAGATAATTTAGTTTTGACTGAAATCCTGCAAAAAGTTATAAAGGTAACAATTATTGGCCGTTTTTAGCCTTTTTTAGTGACTTTTTGAGCTAGTTTTTCGAAATTTGACCAATTAAGTGTACTCAAAAACTTTGGCCAACGAATTCATCCTTTCATTTGGAAAGCTTGATTTTTTGGCGAAAGAACGGAATTTTTATCTCGATCCCAAGAAGAGTTATCGTCTGGAATGACACATAAACATATGTAAACAAATACCAGTGGTAGGAATGTCAAAAGGGAGAGACTAAATCACATGTCAAGTGACCGGGTAAGAAGCCAGATATCATAGCCATCAAGCCCGATGGGTCTGTCATAATCCTGGATGTCCAGGTTGTCATAGGCAGCGTGGACATGGATTAGACTTGTCGGGCTAAGATAAACAAGTATGACGGAAATGACCTGCGGCAAGCAATATCTGAGATAAAAGGAGTGGTGACCAATAACATCAAAGTCATGGCCGCGACCGTTTTTTGGCGCGGGGTGTCGTGCGCGAAAAGTGCCACGGAGTTACCCGAGTTGGGTATCCCAGCGGGTGGGCTCCGTGGTATCACCACAGGATTCCTGAGATTCCTACTTAAATTGGTGGTCATTTTATAGGGGCACTTCCTTTCATCCCATTACTCCTCCTCATTCTTCTGGAACTTCCTTCATCCTCAGAGCCGGCGTCAGGTAAAGCTGGGCGTCCTCCCCACTTCTTTTATTTATTTATTTTCTCAAAATAATGGTGTGCTCCCTCCTCCTTCGAAGGGAGTTTTCCCACAAAAAAGTTGTGTGTGTGTGTGTGTGTGTGTGTGTGTGTGTGTGTGTGTGTGTGTGTGTGTGTGTGTGTGTGTGTGTGTGTGTGTGTGTGTGTGTGTGTGTGTGTGTGTGTGTGTGTGTGTGTGTGTGTGTCTGTGTGTATGTGTGTCGAGGATCTGTCTACGTGGGTGTCCGTCGTGTGTCCGCAAATCCTTGTAACAAGCTTAAATCTCACTATTTTTTTAACTGTTTTGTTATTTTAATTTCTTCCATTATTTACTTCTTTTTCTATTCGATTTTAGGAATCTAAGTATTTTGAAACTTAAACCATCAAATTTATGTGAGATTTGAAATCGTTTCATTATTCGAAATAATAAACCAAAAACAGGATGATGAAGTAAAAGTTCACGCATGTGCATTAAGAGACACAACACAATATTGTGTTGCCATGCAGCATGACTGAATGAACGAATATTTGCAATTAAACGATTGTCAATTTTCAGTGCTAGTGGGCCTCGATTATAATATTCCGGAAACGTCATTCTGCAGTAAACCACTTTGAAATCCCAGATGTAGATATACGCGGAGTGGACCCAAGTTGGAATCCCACGGACTAACCGGCTTGGTGTTTTTGATTATAATTAATTGTCAACAGCCCTCTGTTATGACTGAGTTGTGCTAATTGGTAGCTCCCAACAAGGCAATCAAGCCTTACTCATCGTAGTATGACCTCGAGCATCCCCACCACCTCTATCGCCTAAGGTATGCTGTGAATTGAATTGAATGACAAAACTGGATTGTTCACAGGAAAACGCATGATTCAAAATTATGTTTAGTTTATATTTCCACCGATAATCTTACGTAATGATCCTAGTAAAAACAAAATAAAAGTTCGTGAATTTCTACCAAAAAACGCCGCAAGTTATTACAGAACTATTATTATTTAAACCCCTGGATAACTGCATATTTATAGTTATGAAACGCTAAGATTGTTTGAAACTTTTGCATTTTCTAGTGTTCATGTGCAACAAACTGATATCCCGATACAACATTATCCATACAAGTCTCGTGTCTTCTTCTTCTTCATTGGCATGACAGTCCATTACTGAACCATAGCCGCATCAACAATCTTTCTCCACCCATTTCTATTTTGAGCAACAGTTTTTCAAACCCGAATGCCAAGACTTCTGGCATATTCCTGAACGAGGTCTCAGCCTAGGTCTACTTCGTCCTCTCAGTCCTCAAGGATTCCCAATCAAAATTATATTTTTCATTCATGCGGGCAACATAGCCAGCCCAACAAAGCCTTGCTGACTTAATAAGCTTACTGATTGGGGGGTCGCCATAGCAAGAGTACACTTCATGATTGTGACGCCTGCTCCACGTGCCCTCGTCATTAACTTGACGAATTATCC
This sequence comes from Adelphocoris suturalis, assembly GCA_030762985.1. Taxonomy (NCBI): domain Eukaryota; kingdom Metazoa; phylum Arthropoda; class Insecta; order Hemiptera; family Miridae; genus Adelphocoris; species Adelphocoris suturalis. Next base: position 34,921,892 of record CM061043.1, on the reverse strand, counting down.
TCCAAATGACTTTACGCTCAAGAAAAGTTCATGTTACTTCGTTAGTTCACGAGTCTCCGCAGCATACATTGCGATCGGTCGACTAGAGCCCTGTAGACTGTAAATTTAGTTTGCCGTGAGAGCTGTCTCGGACAGAAGAGGTTAATCAAGGCAAAGTTCGCTTTGTTTGCCGAACATATTCTAGTCCTGATATCCGAAGATGTGTCATTCGACTGAGAAATGATAGACCCAAGATATCTGAACTCTTCTCTCTCGAATGAATGTGTACCGACTGACAAGGTATTAGGTGTGTCTGCACGACATGCCATTCCAGTTACTATGAATAATGTTTTGAAGCAATTATTAATCCTCAATTCCATCTTTTTTCCTACTTCTTCAAGAGGCTCAAAAGCCTCAACCAACGCATTTTTTGATTTTTTCACAATATCGAAGTCGTCTCCGTATCCAAACACCGTTCTGTAATGCAGCGTATTTCTGGTCTGTAGTTCTGCTTCTCGCATAACCCATTCCAGTTCAACATTAAACAACATATGCAGGCTAGGATTTTTCCTGGTCGCAGTCCATTACGGACCGCGAGAGGTGCAGAGAGGCTACCACTGACAGTGCTGCTCACATTAACCATCGTGACCCTCACCACGCGAATAAGTTTTTCTGGAATATCCAAATCTCCAAGCGCACGTGAGAGCTGTGAACGGTTTATGCTGTCATACGCAGCTTTAAAATCCACAATAAATGGCCTGTCGTAAAGGGCGGAAACGAGAGCGCTCTATCGGCAAAACGCGGCGTCATTTGGTATACTGAGATCCAACAAAAAAAAAAAATCACTCAATCCTATCCTTGTTTGATTTAACAACATATAAATCAGAAAAATTTACATCGAACTTTGTACATTTTTGCCCGTTAAAGGATTAGTGGACACTTAGACACAAGGGCCTTCAAGCAGACGAAAACCAACACTGTTCAGGATGCAACGTTATTTTGATAGTTTAAATTATTATAAAACTTTTCAAGGAAGGTTTTTTGTCCTTGAATTGGTTTTTATTGGTTAATATAAAAATCAAAATTAAGGACAGAAAGCCATTTATGTAAAGTTTTGTAATTGTTCAAGATGGTCTAAAACGTGAAATGTGTATGGACTTTGTGTTAGTGGCCTATTGTTCATTTTGATTTATGAATGTAAATTTTATTTTTCGCTTTTCCACTAACATTGTTAATATTATACGTATTTCGATTATGAAAGAACTATTTATTTCACCTAATAAAAATAGTCTCAATAATTCTACTTACGCATGTAATATCAAAATATTACTGTTATTACTATGTCATACACAATACGACGCTCGAGCTCGTAAATGGCTGTCAGCTAACCGTGAATATGAGTTGTACTCGATTCGGGCCATATTATTTTATGTATCTCTTACAAATTCTGAGTATCCGTAAATCTCACGAGTACATGCGTATTTACACAGGCTATAGATGCTAACGATGTCGGATCATGTGTCGGTTTACTATCCGATACGCATCGAGTTTCAACTTCTTAACAAGAGCCAACCCGCGCCTTTTTGAAAGGATTTCGGTGGCCTTTCCAGCTCAGTATGATGGATATCGGATATCCTGCTTCGTGATGGCCGTTGAATTATTTTTCTCGGTGAGGAGTACATCATTACCAATTCCATGAAGGGTCCCCATAGATAAGGTCTGAACGTTGGTGAGATATATCCTACGCATTGCTGTTCACTTGTTTATCATTCTTGAAGATAATCTCAACAACTGGGTTCACTGTCCAGGTTCCTTGTAATGTTTGATACACTTAGAATATCGAGGACTTAAGTATCCATTCGATTCAGCACTTAAAAAACATCAAAAATTAAATTTTCCGCGAATTATTTAGATTTGTCTTTCGAAATTCTAGTAATTCCGAAATTTTAAGAAAGTCGTATCAATCGATTCAAAATGTCAAAAATCATCGAAATCCATATCAAACACGATTTCTGGGGCATTTCCTTCGTTTGTTGTTGTCACCGCATCGAATCTGCCAACCTTATTTAAAGTAAATCCAAAATTGCGGCCTGTAGCACTGAATAGCAAATTATTTTATTTTTTCCTTATTATTGAAAGTCCCCCAAAAGTCGCAAGGGGCAGAACGTTAAGTACAAAAATAACTAAATTAAAAATTGGGAAGGATGTCCAGGTTTACCCTACGTCAGCCTTTGATATCATGAATGTTATGGAAAGAGGAGGGGAGAGAGGTAACACAAAACCACGGAGAACTGCAATCAAGATGCCCAGCTCTACTAGCTCCGTAGTACTTTCTCGCTCTACACTCCCCGCGCAATGAGACTGCAGCGGCCAAGACATGTTGTTGGTCGCCACCACATTTAGACCGAATATAGCTTGCCAAAGGTCATTTCTGCCATATTACTTATCTTAGCTCACTCATTACTTATCTGTCCACGCTGCTACTGACCCTGGACATCCAGAATCATACCAAACCCATGAGCTTGAGGCAACGTACTCTGGCTTCTTGCCCTGGTCACTCGGTGAATGCCTTTCCACATTCCAAACGCTAGAAGACAAGGACACTGGTCACAAGCAGAGAGGCAACCACATCATAATGTATAGAAAGCAGCCACCTTGATTCCGCAGACACTGCTGTACTACTGATTTTCACCCTGACAGACCCGACAGACACGACAAAGAGTGTCTACTGTCCAGCGAATACCTCGAGAACGCCTTACCGAGGTGGCTAATGTAGCCACACCAATGACGCCGGCATGAAAATAGCAATAGTCACGGGTCCCAATGCCTTCTGAAAGCCATTCTACCCTCTGGAAGGAAATGGAGAATTCAGATTATATTACTGTTGCAGTAAAATACACATACACGCATGTATTGACTCAAAGTAGAGAATCGCTTCTTGGTGAAATACAAAATTTTCACATTTTAGTCATTCGAACTATCTTCTTTGGCAAAATTTACGAAAGGCAAAATAAAATCGTAATTCTACTGTGCCGACAAAAAATGTTGTTCCGGTCCGCAAAGTGAATCAGCTTGAAGTCATAAATACCTGGGAATTACAATTGATTGTAACCTAAGATGATATACCCATATTTTTGACCTTCCTAACAAATTAAAAAATTCTCATGGAATATGCACCGAGAGAAAAACTACACGCACCCTACCCGATAGGAAGGCGTCAATTAGAGTTTACGATAGGAATCCGAGCGGGTATCCTTCGATCCAAGCGGGTAGTGTCAAAATCCAAGCGGGTTTCAAGCGTTTTTTTTTTTTTTATTTTTTTTTATTGGGTGGACCAATTCCAAGCGGGTCTTTTAAAATGCCCGCTTGATAACCAAACGGGTGAGCCGTACAAGGGAACCAATCAAGTTCATTAGATGTGTCTCAGGTGACCGGGACCTCTGACTTAGATAATCTGTCGCCATCACTAAAGGAATTTCTTATATTCAATAAGCAATTGCGTGATTTCTCCGATTTCCGGCACACAGTTAATGACTTGATTGGTCCCCTAAGCGTCTCTAATAGTCCTTCACCTATTGCTTTGTCTTCAGCTGAGCAGGCACTGCCAATTGCAGCGGGGCCTTCTTTCGAGCCAACTCTGACCGAATTATCTCCCTGTATTCTGACAAATTTATCTCCCGAATTCTATCATGTTTGCCAAACTCACATCAATCTCCTAAACAGTTATCTCCTCCATTTTAGATTTTTGAAATTCGTAAAATAAGAGTGGGAATTTCACCGCTGCAAGAAAACCAACCATTTGATTTTTTGGAGACTAAATCTTTTTTATCTCTCAAAAACGAAAACAATGCTTCCGCTACCTATAGGTAGGTTTGGGAGCAATTTAAGTTTAAGAGATGACATTAAGCATTTAGGTACCAATACTTCACTAGCAGGTACATATCTGTACGAACAATAGTTAATAAACTCAATTTCGCAACGTTAGAATAAATTCCATGGGAACCACATCACCTAATAGTTCCATTATTGGTATTATATCAGCTGATATTTACAAGGCAATTTTCATGAGGGTATCCCAGTATCACACGACACCCTCTCGAACGATCAAGTTTGTCCCCCACCCCGGCAACTTCTTGGAACCGTTCCCTACAAGAAGAACTGTGAGTTCTTCAATTCCGTTCAACGCGGAGCAGCTCATGAGTCACAAATGAAAAGACACATTTACTTTTCTAAACTGTTATGTGATCGTGTTATGAGACCACGAAACTATATACTTCATTCTGATCTACATATCCAACTAATCTGCATTTTTACTAAGGGATTGACTACTTGATGTTATGTATTTTTGAGATGCGAGCTTGCGAGCATCCAGACCACCAAACTATACACTTCATTCTGACCTACATGTCCACTAAACAGGTTGAACGGAATTGAAGAACTCACAGTTCTTCTTGTAGGGAACGGTTCCAAGTAGTTGCCGGGGTGGGGGACAAACTTGATCGTTCTAGAGAGTCTCGTCAGTATCACTATCTAGCAATTATTAATGGAATTTAGAGCTTGATTGTCTAATCCAGCGGTTCCCAACCTGTGGGCCGCGGCCCACTTGTGGGCCGCGGGCAGTTTGGTACTGGGCCGTGGATGCTGGTCAAAAATGTAAAAATATATTCTAAAAATTATCTGAGTTTCAACAATTACGTAATATCGGAATAAAGATGGAAACAATTAAATTAAACCATGCTCACTTTAGTGTTAGCAATAGTCAAATTATTCAATATTGCATTTTTATAACAAGTGAGTTTAGGTACTCTTTGCGCGTGTAAGATAGCCAGCGAATTGCCATTCGCCATTTGAAGGAGATAACTTGAAAAAAATGAAACTGTCTTCGAGTGAAGAAGACTCGGTAATTGAACTGTCATGTGACCAGACTCTAGCATCGTTTTTTAAAACAACTCCATTAGTTCCGTTCTGGATTAAAGTTCGCGAAGAATATCCGGCAATCGCCAAAATTGCACTGAAGCACTTGATGGGGTTTTCCACAACATATTTATGTAAACAAGCCTTTTCAACATTGTTTTTTTTTTTTTTTTTTTTTTTTTTTTGAAAAATAAGTACAGGAACAAACTGAATGTTGAAAGCGATTTAAGACTAAAACGGTCCAGTTTCAATCCTGACATTGATTCACTCGTGGGAGAAAAACAATGTCAAAAATCCCATTGAGTTTTTTTTTTTTTTTTTACTTTGACCACTTGTATATAATTGTTTTTCATCATGTAACAACTAAAAGTGAATAAAGTACAGGTGTTTTCTTTGCAAATATTTGAGGTATTTTTCTCCTTGTACATATCTTGTACCAATTACTAACATTTTATATATAATATGGGCCTCAAAGCTTTATTTTAAAAATAGTTGGGCCTCACAATTAAAAAGGATGGGAACCGCTGGTCTAATCAACAGATCCGCTGGCAGCGTATAAGATATAGCGCCTAGAAATTGAGAACTTGCTGTGACGAGGGGAAAACCACGCTCACGCTATTTCGCCTTCAACGTATGTATTCGGATTAATACCAGCGTGAAATTCGTGCACGATTCCCGAAAACAGATGAAAATGGTTAAATATAGTTGTTTTGGGGATGACAAAGTGACAGACATCCGGGAAGACCTGGTTTCTATCTGACAATGACATTTTCGATTTCCACAACCCTGTGTTGAGTTTGTTTTATTTTTTTATTTTCACTTGAGATACATTTGACATCGCTCATCCAAAGGAGTGCCCTGTCACATATTGTTGTTTTGGGGATGACAAAGTGACAGCCATCCGGGAAGACCTGGTTTCTACCTGACAATGACATTTCCGATTTCCACGACCATGAGTCGTCAACACGAAACCCACACTATATTATTAACCATTACATTGTTCGCCGATTTAATTAAACCTTTTACCGAATGAATCAAACCTTTTACCAAATGGGTTGAACCTTTATCCAAAATAGTTCACCCTTTTCCCTAAATAATTAAACCTTTTCCCAATACAATTAAACTTTTTTCTAAAATAATTAAACCTTTTGCCGAAACAATTGAACCTCTAGCGAGGAAGTATGACGTATTTATAGATACGATTTTCGAAAAACTTGAAACGAGGGGTGCAATCTATGGGTCAATGAACAACGCACCAAATGTTTACCACCCCTCCTCCCCTCACAATTTTTTGGCTTAAATTACGTATATATATGTATAACCCATTCGTCCACTTCAATTTTTGCTTTGATTCGATTTTATGAATCTACTTACCTTGAAATGTAAAACAAAGAATTGTGAGGGAGGGAGGGGGGTTAAAACTTTGGTGCAATGTTCATTAACCCATACTTTGTACACCACGCTTTTTTCAAGTTTTTCTGTAGTTCCTAATTGATTAAACTTTTTCAAAATTCGTATGTATACATACCTATGTCATACTCTCTCGCAAATCCAAACTGTTGGGTTATTAAATGAATAATTTTTTCTAGTAAAAGTAGGCACAAATAAATCATTTGGCCGAATGGAATAGGAAGACACCTTAAAGTTTAAAAGCTCAAGCAAGGCTGGTGAATTGCACAGATCATTCAATAATTTATGAACGAAAATAAAGTTCCTTGATCTTCCGACGATGAGCAATCGAGTGCAACCCCAAAGATTCCATTTTCGATTTGACTGTAAAAATATCTAAGTTCGTTTCTCTTCTATAAAAAACATATTTTAAAAATTTATGTTGTACGACACAATTGAAGCAAATTCGAGGCGACTTATAACAAGGGCAACTCAAAGTTGTTAGATACAGTTGGGATTGCGGAATGACCTCGTAGTCCTTGACAAAAATCCAAGCTTTGGGAAACATTTGGGAACCATTGCAAAATCCTCGTTCTCGATAGAAGTTCGCTAGAACGGACACAGTAGAAACGTCGTCCATTTCCATAAAGAAAAAAGTTATATTGTTACATAAATGTTGATCTTCTAAAATGTCGGCAATAAGTAACACTCACAGCACCCCATTGTACTAAAAATGCTCTTCACTATAACAGTAATTCCTTTTATCATCATTAAAAAAAAATGTAAGGTTGAACTACAAACGGAACAATCAAGTTAAACGAAAATTAAATGGTTTCGGGATAGCAATCACGAATTTTACTTAGGACTTCGAAAATTTCTTCAAACACTAAAACTCTTGTGTTTCAGTTCGGAGAAAACATCTCGAAACCCGCTCATGTTAACTTGTTTTCTCTTCCGGCGCTCGGTTTGCGAGTTTTTTAATCAATTTAGGAGTTTCGCAGTAAACACAAGTTGGGAGTTTTAATTTAAAGGCTCCTGGCAAATTAAAACCTTTTTCGTGCTCTTGCACTAAGGTTTCCATCAAGGGTTTTTTTTTCCAGGTTGTACTGACTAACCTGTTTCTAATCTCGCCGCCTGAGATGCCGTTGTTCGTTTTACTAATGAAGAAAGAGTTCAATCATTCAACGTAATAAGAATCGCAGAGCGGAACACATCATGTGGGAGAAAATATGGGTACGCCCAGGGGCGTCGCTATAGGAGAGGATGGGGGGGGGGGGGGGGAGCATCACCCCTCAGTTTTCACCAACGTGGGAAAAGTTGAGAAAATTTGAGGGGGGCAATAAAACTCATCATTCAAAGAGATCTAACTGGAATTCCAATCCTAATCAAATCCTGATGTTCGCAACTGTAGATGCTAGGTACCTATTTATATAAGACGAGTTTTTTTAATTTTTTGCATGAAACTGGCATTTTTCATTCAAAAATTCCCTAATTCCTTTGCATTTTCCAATTAAGCATGTTATATCTTGAAAACGGATTAAGGTAGAAAATTACGCTTGATGGTGTTTTACTATATTTTCGGTCTACACACCTGAAAACATTTTTCACACTCATCCGAATCCACCCTGTAGTTCAATGAAGAAGTAGTTTGAAACCTGATAAATAGTTTAAAGGCTACAATGACTGATGAGTGCCTATGTCCATTGCTCCAATTACGATGCGAAAAAGATTTTGTTAAGAATCTTGAAATAGAAGATGTGGTGGGCAGAGGATGTGGTTTTTAGCACGGCTAAATTGAAAAATTGGCATATCCACCCCTAATAAAAATGCAACCTTTTAAACACTAATCATGTATATATATAAGGACAAATCTAATTTAATGGGCTTGTTTACTCAATTAATGACAGTTGCTGGAGAAGAAATTATTCCATGATGAACGAAGACAACCAGGTTCTGATGATTGTGTACGCGGGGATTAATTGTCCTGTAGTATAGAAATAGATTATCCCTTCTCAACTTTTTGAATTACATATAATAAAAAATATTACACCAGTTTGGTTCGTAGGAGGGATATTTCGAAGATGAATGATAACCACGCATGAGCTATAAATTGATGCTTTATTTACGTAGTTAACATGAAACATAACCACCACAAACATGAGGGAGTGATGGGAGTCGCTTCACTCAGGATCCGCGCTTGCATAACACGAAACGTAGTCGGCGGCGATCGTGGAAAACAGGCCGGTGCCCCATCAGCTGTTTAGTACGTACCTACCAGCTGAACGTTGGTACAATTGGATCCCTGAGAGAGTGCTCTTCTGAGGTAAGATGAGGGGGTAAGAAGTTATACGTGCAGTTTTTCGGAGCTGATTGGAATAGATTGAATGAGATGTGGCTGAACTCCATAGAGTTGAATACCGAGGATCACGCGGCACATTACGGCGCCACAAACACTTATCGGGCATCACCACAAAATAAAACAATTTAATACTCTCAATCCACTTAGGCTCTTTGTTGATTCACATGAATTTAGTTTGTATACTATCAGTTGAATTAACAAATACGAATTTTCATAAAAGTAATCTCTTACAGATCGCTGCAAGCAAAGTGATAAGTTTTAAGGCTGCGTTTAATGCAGGGCTTATCAAAAACTGGGTTATCACAGAAGCGATTAACTCTGCAAAGAACTATTTAACAGGAGCTACAAAACTCGCCCAGTGAGATGCGGAATTAGGGAGGCGGTGATACCTGAAGCGAAAGAATTTCTTGGCTTTGACGTAAGGCTAATTAAAATCTGGTGGATTCAAAGGGCTGCACCGCGTAGAGAGTTTGGTGCGGATAATCGAAATAACTTGTTCCCCTCACCAGGCGACCGACGCGAGCCCGGGAATAGAAACGCCAGAGATGAGAGAGATCACGCTCATTAGTCTAGGGCTTTTTTCTTTCAGGTTTGGTTTCATGTTTTTGTTGAGGGAAAGGTGAATTTAGGAGAAGGCTAAGCCAATGACCGATTACAGGGCACCGCGATTTTTCATGTCTCGAATGAGGAGATATTTTTAGCAAGTGAGTTAGAAAATAGGAATAAATAGTTTTGAAGTATACGACAAAGTGGAATGAAGGGGTCCAGTCCGCCCAACGGCGGATCCAGAGGGGGGGGGGGGGCAGACCCCCCCCCCCCCCCCCCCCCCCCCCCCGAACGAATGAAAAATACACTAGATATAATGAATAAAATTGTATGATTGAGAAGAAAATGTCTGACCGAAATAGGATTTTTCAAATCTGGAATATATATATAGCGTTAACTGGGTTTTTACGTTACAGGAGATTAATTAATAAAACTAATAATAACATGAGTCTTAATATCTAGATCATTCGCAATATCATAATTGTCTGATACGTGCGGTCATCTTCGGCATCGGCACCCTGGCCACGATTATGGTACGTCCATAGCAGTATAGTACCTATTTGTCAACGAATCGGCAAATCTACTTTATCCTGTCACCAGGGGTAGTTGACAATACAGAAACAGCGATGAGAATGAAATGTGACCCAAAAATACTTGTTTAAATACGACAATCGCTTTAAAGGATGAGATGGTTCTTATTTTCACACAAGTTAAACTGCGATTAGTCCTGTTGGTTCTTAAAGTGAATTGTGCTGATATTTTCCTTTTGGCCGTCCTTATTGGAGGTGTGTAAAATATATTTATTCAGTAATTAGATTCTGGAACGTGTTCGATTGTCCGGTAGGCTGTCTGTAAATTTTGCTCTAAATGGTTAAAAAAAAAAAAAGAAGTTTTTGACACCGCTTCCCCTTTTAACAGACACCCTGACTTCCGTGTGAGAAGCCTAATCTACAGAATCCCTACTTTATTTCTTTCATAATGGACATATTTGTTCTCCCAGCCTAAATTTCTTGTTGAGAGTATGTTGTTGAATAAATATCAAAGGTTATTTGAAATACTTATAATTAAAAGGGGAGGGGGGTTACTTGACCAATAGGTATCAATGTTGATATTACTAGGGGATATTCAGAGTTCCTTCTTCACCGATCTGCCAAAATTTTATTCTCCTAAAACCCCCGGCGACTATATCTTATTCCCAAAACTTCTTTTGTGAATAGTGTTTTTATTCAGTAACCCTTAAAGCCTCGCTCATTTGAGATAGAGATTGGAGATTCTGTTGCCTCATTGTCTCATCACTAGCTCAGAAGTCTCTAACTGAATCAAATTTAATCATATGAAAATTTTCATGGAACATACGAGATAAATCATTAAACGAATCGTATAAAACAATTTCATCATTCAAAAGTTCCGCTCATTTTCTTACCTCACTACTTCAAGTAGTAATGTGCAGTTCAGATGATGCGATGTGTAGAAAGATTTGGCCGCATTTTCCATCTTTATGCTCGTTAGGCAGCACCTACCCCTCATCCTGATCCCATTCGTTGTTCAGTTGTACGGACAGCACACTGATTGATTCAATTGATTCCAAATATCCATTCAGCTAATCTGATGGTACTGAATCCAGCAATTTGGAGTCTCAGGCTTGATTGGTGTTTCAGGGGTTTCAGGGTTTCAGTAGATGTCTGAGCTTTATTTTTAACTCAACAGTTCAGATTTTTGCACTCTTCATAACCACAATCAAAGGCTGCAGATGAGTGTATAACAGTCAAAATCTGCGTTTCATATTATCAATTACATGTACGGATGCTTTAAATCTGAAAAGGTAGCAAAACCCCATGGAACATGTCATATTGTTTTGTAGCACTGGAAGAGCGTCTAGAAGAGAAGCAGCGCGTTCGATTCAAACTGAATTGTATTTCACTAGCTTCTCGAAGACTTCAGCAAGAGTCGGAGTCAGAGACAACATGCATTATTTATAATCGTATCCGCTTTAGTAATGTTACGATGAAATGTCTAGATCAAGATAGATACTCAGAACAAAACTGTGAGCAATTAGAAAACATCGCAGGTAGGTAAGTGGTAGAAAGCCTGGAGCTATGAAGCAGTTGATTATACAGACAGCATTTCCTCATAATCCACTGTATGCTATTGATGATAGTTTGTTTGAAACAAATTCCATGTCCAAATCAAATCGGTTTCAACTTGGGGTCTACTTTGACAGAAACACATTGCACTCCTCCAGTCACCAAAAAGAGTCGCGATAAATAAAGAAAACGGATCCATCGCCTCCCATTCCAAACGGGAAGCATTCTAGACTTTATATGCCAGACATGAGACTCTCCAGAGAAAACTCAGATGAGAACGAGCGCCCGTTCTGAGTGAATGTAAGTCTTATTTACGGTTATTCGAGATATTTTCTCCCGTTTTACATTCGGGAGGTTTCACCCCCTATGCGGATCTCTCCCGCATGTAGCCCGCCAACCCTTCAACTCTTAAGCCGCGCAGAGGGTATAAACCGTCTCCCGACTCCCCCTGGCGGATCCAGAGGGATTTTCTTCAGCAGGAGGGAAGACATGGGTGCGACTCGGATTTGAACTGATTCGCAGTGACGCGGAAAGTGAAGCCGACACCGAACACAGTCTGCGACCCGAAAATGCTTCTCCGTCTAACACGCTATGTTCATAACCATACGGCACCCGTACATTTAAATATATGTTACCGGGCAGTATGAAATCCAGGCATTGTATACGATGACTAGTCGTTCTATACAATGCCTGCACTTTTTAGGCATAGTATGAAATTCCTCCATTTTTTACTCTCTTTATACACAATGGCTAGGCAATGTATATAATGCCTGGGTGAATCCATGAAAAACGTCATATTCTTGTCCCAAGCTGTTTTCAGGCATCCTGTTTGGTATAATTGAACGGGGGGGGGGGGGGGGGAATTCGTGTACAGTTCTCTCTTTGGTCCATCTCCCCCAGTGCCAAAATTTTTTTTTTTTTTTTCTGAATCAGTGATCAGTAATCGGTAATTAAACATGAAAAACCTCTCTCCCCTGGCCGTCCGACTCTATAATGTTACCACTTCACCAATGGTTTTTTGTGTTTCCCTTGTGTTTTCAAGCTGGGGAAAAATATTTATTCAGTTCAAATCTCATCAAGTTTTACACCTACAGGTTAATTTTTTCTTAAAGATTTCCTGGTTGGGAGTTACAGCACAATAAATCAATGTCCCATGGGTGTACTCTCTCTACCCTGGCCATTTTAAAATCTCCCTCCAAATCTCTGAAAAAATGGATTTTTTGTTTCCAACACTGTGTGGCAACACTGCAAGAAGCCGCCAAATGATTCAGCCAAACCTTAACTTGTGAAACCTCAGTTCAATCCTCGCCTTGGATGTGAGATGTTGTGAAATGTGGGTTCCGGTTTTATTCAACCTCTCTTCCCTGGTATTCACCATTGAACGGTAGTAAGTCTTATCTTATAACTTTCATTAGCATTTGGATGCTGTGTATGGTAAAAACAAGATCCCCAAACAACACTTCTTTCACTTGTTGTGAGAGGGTCAATCAAGTTTTTGCTTTAATTTATCTCTACCCTGGTTCTCTCTACCCTGGTCTCTCTTGAAAGTTGAAGGACCAGGAGAGAGAGGTACAGCCCAGGGTATAGAGAATTTTAAATTCATTATTGGTTTCTCTAATCTGTTTGACATACTTCTAGTAAGTAATTCAGAGCCATAGGTCCTACTAGCAGATCAGCATGTAGAAAAAAATCAGCATAATTTTGGCAAATATTTTTATAAAATAGAGTTTGACTTTTAACGAGCTCCCCTAGAGTTGGTACCTAACTGTTGATTTCTCCACTCACTCTGTCATTAGTTGAAACCAAGTTCAGCTTTTCTTCTGTTGTAAAGAAGTGTGTAGGTACTTGTTACACCATTGAAATATATATATTTAGCGTATGTACACTTAGTTGTGTATGTACACTATTTCCGTTGCGAATTGAGAGGGAGAGAGAGATTTTCAATAGAAATTTCTTCGTTTCTTTTAGGTTAGACAAAATGGAGGGAAAAAAGCATAGTCGAGAAGGAAAGCTGAGGAAGAAAAGAGTAGCTGAAAGTTTGAGTTATGAGAAGATAAAGAGTGATCCTGTGCTAAGAGCGATTCAGAAAGAAAAGGACAGGGAGAAATACAAGAAGAAGCTAGAAAAGAAGCAAGTAGAAAAAGTAGGTGACATGAGTGAACGAGAGAAGAGGTCTTTCAGAAAAATATGGCAGGAAAAGGCAAAGAAAGCCTATAAAAAGAATACGATTTTAAAGGAGAAAACAAGTTCAGGAGCAGGCAGTCCTAACTATGGTCATTGAAACAACATGCCCATCCCATCCACATCACCACCCACAGGTTCAAGCTGACAGCCCTCAACGTTGTCCATCGAACGGAAAAACGTCTGCTAAGTTAGGTGTGGCACATAGCTTCTCCGTTTACCTATCATCTTCTTCCAAATATAATCCAAATTTAAGCGAACTCGAATGACTAGAGAGTGACTAGATGAAACATGATGGCATTTACGTTTGTGCATGCGCAGAAAGAAGTGCTGATTTGGCAACAATGAAACTGATAGGGGACCATCTACAACCTAACCCGCGCATTCTCTGAAAATTCTATCCAAATTGGATGAAAACTGTGGAAAATAAGCTGATTACAAGGATTTGCGGTCACAAGACAGACACACACAGACACGAAACCAAAGTTGTTCAGAATGGTCTAAAACGTAAAATGCGAGTCGACATTTTGATTTTGGAGACCATAAAATTGTTTTTCTCTCGAAAGTGAAAACAATGCTTCCGCTACCTTTAGGTAGACTCGGAAGCAAAATCAATTACAGTGAGCAAGCACCAATTTATGTAGATACCTATTTTGCATGCTCACCTAATGTTCTGAATCGTTACCAAGTCACTCTCAAGTGAACCAACATGGATACCTAGTTTTAAACGCATGTTTTAGAGAAACACCAAGTCAAACTATAACGTTGCTAGTTTAAGTTTATTGGCAACAGTATTTGTATTTTCATTTTTTGACATGGATATGTCTTTGCTCTGGGGGGTCAACCAAAAATTTCCGTGACGCAAAATTTGTGTCACAATTTCAGTGTTTTGACATTTTATGTCTTTACTATGGCACATAAATGAAAAAGCGTCACGCGGGGAGCGTCACGCGGGGAGCGTCACGCGGAGAGCGTTACGCGGAGATTCCCTAATGATCCCACGATTCTGAGATTTGGTATGTAGCCCCTTGAGGGACTTCTGAACACAACTGACCGATCCCAGATCAGCTGAGTGGCTCTAGAATCCAGTTTTTTCCCTAATGATCCCACGATTCTTAGATTTGGTATGTAGCCCCTTGAGGGACTTCTGAACACAACTGACCGATCCCAGATCAGCTGAGTGGCTCTAGAATCCAGTTTTTTCCTTAATGATCCCACGATTCTGAGATTTGGTATGTAGCCCCTTGAGGGACTTCTGAACACAACTGACCGACCCCAGATCAGCTGAGTGGCTCTAGAATCCAGTTTTTTCCCTAATGATCCCACGATTCTGAGATTTGGTATGTGGGCCCTTGAGGGACTTCTGAACACAACTGACCGATCCCAGATCAGCTGAGTGGCTCTAGAATCCAGTTTTTTCCATAATAAACTCTAGCCTACACATCGTACTTTTCTCATCATCGGCCATTACTCTTCGTTACAAAATCTGATGATAATAATGATAATAATGGAATGAGTAAAACAAAATTGTATTTTGAAATTTATTTGAATGAAAAAAAATATTTTTTTTTTAAAAACGTGTTTTTGCAATAAATTTCCACAAACAAAAGTACAATACGGGGTTTTATAGGAAGGGGAAAGGGGGCGCAAAGACATAAAATGTCTCTCGTGGTTGCGTACTTGTACGAAAGCTGAATCCACCGTATGAGTTTCAAGAGGTTCTAATACCAAGTTCAGATTTAGCGGATTTAGTTTTCAGAATGGAAGAGTTCAGTTTTCAGTGTTTTTTTCACGTACAACCCAGCCGTTGCCAGGGGAATGGAACTTCCGCAGTTTTCATCGCACAGAAATCGTTCGCCACTCGTTGGAAAGCGCTTGATTTATGTGATAAATGTTCACATCTCAAGCTACCAATTTCCCCCTCCTTACGTACCTGGCTACATTCCTAAACTTAGTTGATTGGACTATAATATATAAACTATTTTAATAAGCCGGTTACAATATTCTTAACGTAAAGCAATAGCATCATTTACTCCACTCCATAGGAAACATTTTCATCCTCTTGACAACAGTCGACTGTTAACAACAACTCATTGTAGTGGCTTCTCTCCACAGTTATTTTCAACATTTCTATAAGTAAACCGTTGTTTTGTTGGAATTAGTTGGGATGCGGCCCAGGGATTTGTTTAAAGTTAAAGGATTTGTTTACAACTCTCGAGGACAACCGTTATGAAATCCCCAATCAAAGACATATCCATGTAACATGGTATCTGCTTGTAAAGCAGATAGTGGAACTCGTTTACTCTTGTATTTTGAATTTTTCAACTAGGAATTATGGCTGTTCACATAAAATTCTTAATAGTTTGATAAGATGTGATATATATGTGATTACAATTTGTTAAATGAGACTGAAGTATGTTTATATAAATATATAAATGAGAATGTTGACAGAAAAGTACTATTTTTCTCTCTCCCCTGGACAGTAACTCTATTAAAACATGAATATCTGATAAAGTATTTATAATTGTGCATGCCCACTTTGCTCACATCATAAGGAAGGCAATGTTAAAACAACAAAAGAGAAAAAAAAGGAAAAATCGATTAAAAAACATCTTTGAGTCGGTCAGGTCAAATTTGACGTTTTTCGTCGATTCACCCGCCTACCATTGATTTAGTCAAAATACAAATACTCATCATTCTGACCCATATGTCCAAAAAATCTGAATTTTTACTAAGGGATTGACTACTTGATGTTATGTATTTTTTAGATGCGAGTTTGCGAGCATCCAGACTACCAAACTATGCACATCATTCTGACATATCCCCAGCAAAGGTGCCCAGACCAGGTAAGGATTGATCAGAAGGACACTTTGCCGAGTGCACGATCAGGCATTCTATACAATACCTACGTAAAGTATAAAATAAGATTTATTTTACACATTGCCTGCTCTATTCAAGTATTGTATACAACGACTAGGCATTGCACACAATGCCTGATTTTAAACTTTGCCGGTATCATATATACATAATACAGTACCCAGCAGGGCTATCCATCTTGTGTGCATCACAATAACCTCAACAATACGTGATTTAATAATTATATAGCCAAGTGCAGAAGGGCCAATTATGTACCCCTAATAATAACTCTAACTACTCCGGTAAGAGAAAAGGGCTAGGTGATGCAGAAATAATAAACCGTTGCGTAATAATTTGCAGTGTTTTATAAATTATGCAAATGAGACCATTCTCCTAAATAGTAGGAGCCCGCCGTTTCAGATCATGGTTATTATGGTGCTAAGGTTTCTTATTTAATAATTTTCGTAGAAAATGAAACTGTTGCATTGGCTCAAAAGATTTTAAAATGAAGATATTTGATAAACATCTTTCATAGAAATCCGTTTTGAGGTTTTCTGCTATTTCATATATCTAAATTATCAATATGTGTGTGTGTGTGTGTGTGTGTGTGTGTGTGCGCGCGTGCGTGTGTGGCGTGCGTTAGTGTGTGTGTGTGTGCGTGCGTTAGTGTGTGTGTATGTGTGTGTGCGTGTGCGCGTGTGTGTGAGTGCGCGCGTGCTTGTGTGTGTGTGTGTGTGTGTGTGTGTGTGTGTGTGTGGTGTGTGTGGTGTGTGTGTGTGTGTGTGTGTGTGTGTGTGTGTGTGTGTGTGTGTGTGTGTGTGTGTGTGTGTGTGTGTGTGTGTGTGTGTGTGTGTGTGCGTGGGTGTGTGCGTGTGTTGTGTGTTGAGATTCTTTGATCGATCCCAATTTTAGTCTGGATCTGCAAGAAACCCCTAAAGTTTTGAATTGCATGATGGTAGAGGGAGAATGTAGAGGGTAAAGCTACAACGGGGCACCGAACATGTGAATTTCGAGGTAGAGCTCGTGGAATTTCGGATTTTCTATCGAGGTGAGGGGCGGTGGAGATAATAGAGAGTTCCTAGTAGATCCGTAAAACACAATACGTCATGCGGTATTGATGATCCGGCGCCGTAACTCTGACGCAATGAGTTACGGTGACGCATCCTTCCGTACAGATACGTTAACGGATCGCAATCCGGAAAAAACGTAATCGTCTAAAATAATCTCCTTCCATGGACTCAAATAACCTCCTAGGTATAATTTCCTTCTACCATGGATTTAGCGTTACAACTAGATCCGGTAAGGACTTGACATGACTTTAAGGTGTGGAAAAGTTTCTCGTTACCGCATGCCGTATTGACGGACCAACGAATCTCTAGGAACTTTCTAATTACCTACCGATTCTTTCAAGCATAGCCATAACTACAAATCTCCATCGATTTTTGTGATTTTTATTTTTTTTTTTATTTATTTATTTATTTATTTTTTTTTTTCATTAAGAATTTGATATAGTTCTGTAAAGAACGTCAGGAGTTTCAAATTTCATCATGGGAGGGGTGGAGGGGATAATACTTATAAATCATGATGTTTTAACTATTCTCTCCCGATGTTCGTGATTCTTTTTTGTTCATCTATAAATACGGTCTAGTTTTGGAAAGTATATCAAGAGTATCAAATTTCATTATGGAAGAGGGTAAATGGAGGGGACAATAGTAATACATAGTGATGTTTAAACTATTCTCGTAAGATTTTCGTGATTCTTTTTTTGTTGATTCATGAATTTGTTCTAGTATAGGAAAATATGTCAAGATTATTGGGGGGGGGGGGGGGTGATGGCAATAAATCGTGATATTTTTACTGTATTCATCTGATTTCCGTGTGGAAGTTTCAAATTTACTGTCGATTGAGGGCTTAATTGGGGGGGGGGGGGGGGGGATTCCGAGAATTCATTTTTTTATTATTTTTTCTATTCCCACCAAAATTATGTACAATCCACCCAAACGGACGTCCCTGCCGTCTGGATGATATACTCGTACATCCATTTACATATAATGTGTATATATGGCCCATGTAAGTGTTAGGGTTGTTCAAAATTGTTGCGACGTAGGGTTGAAAGAATGCAAATGTTGATGAAAAACTTTGTTTATATCCACGCAATGTAGAGTTACAATGTAGTAAAGTATTTTATACGAAATTTAGTTTTCCAATATTTTGAAGGAGGTAACCGCAATTTGTTAAAAACTCCTCAATATAAGACAAATGTAAACAAATGGCCAGAATCCAAAAAAAAAAAAATTGTTTGATTTTCCATCGATATTTTTTCCTTTTCTGTCAAGAAAACATAAATATGTACGAAATCTCTTTTATATGGAAACATCGTTCGGCGATAGACATCAAGTCTAACATAATAGATTAATAATTTCTCTACACAAGTAGGTACGAACTAGGCACTTGAATTTCAGAAAATTCCATGTTCAAAAATATTATTTGTTAACGAAGTTATACTAATCGAATGAGAATTTTTGTAGCTAAATATATAGGTGGTTTTTCTTTGTTTACGTTGTTTCAAAAATGTAAATGTTGAATTTTTGTGTGACAAAATATGATAAAAGGCCAACAAACTGGGCTGAACAACAGCGCAAATTACAGAACAAAAAAATTTGTTAAGTTTCATCTTTGGGGAAGATGAATGCACCTCATTGCAGATGTTCCAATTATGTGAGTTTAGAAAAAAGCTGTAATTATTGATATATAAAACATTCATTGAAATAAAATTCATATAATGTTCAGATTAACTCATGCAGTTGAATTAATTATTATTTATTATAGGTAAAATTACCTAATTTTATATGTTTTATTAGTGATAATAATTATGTAAAAGGTTCTAATTGGATGCAGTTATGCAACAATGGCCCAAGCTTCATTTTGGCCGAAAAATAGTGTTTGATACCTACCATTGGAATCGTTTCGTCAAAAGCTTTCGTTTTCTGACGATTTTAGCGCACACTATTAATTTGTATAGGATCTAGAGCCAAAAAGGATAAGCGCCATTTGCTGTATCCACATTCCGGATTTTATCAACAATAGCCCATGTCCACTTCAATAATTAAATTTGCAACAATGACCCAAACGCCAGTTACACTGGTTGTTAGCCCTTTGTTGCTAATTTCATTTTCCTATAAACTTGGGTGCCCCACTCGATTATTATACAACAATGGCCCTAAATGAGTTACATAATTATCACCTAGCCTGTTGTTGCGATTTGACATATACTTATGTTAAACCAGCTGGATTTACCGGCTGAGTCATCCGCGATCAACTTCATCTTGGTTATCTTCAATTCAAGATCGTATCCTTAATAGCTACGATCTACTTCAGGGAATTCTTCTTATTCAACATTGGTTTCTTGCTACACGCATTAATAGAGTAGTGTGTTTATATTTTGATCAGTTTGCAACGATGAATCAAGTATCAATTTATTTAAATGAAAAATGGAACAATAGGCTAAACGCCAGTTTTGAGAGGTTTTGGGGTTCGCCTCATTGTTGCAAATTTCAATTTGCAATGTACGACAAAAAGGATAAGCCAAACCTCTGTATCCGCAATTAAGACCATTTTTGGGGGCTAAAACCTTAACAATCATCGACATCATACTACGAAATAGGCCACTGGAGAAATTTCAACATCCTGAACCCGCCACAATGGCCATAGCAACGTGTTGTAGCTCAAAATCTTTAATCTCGATTTTCCAAAAGTTTGGTTGATGTCAGAAAACGAAAGCTTTCGAAAACGAAAGCTTTCGACGAAACGATTCCAATGGTGTCAAACACTAATTTTCGGCCAAAATGACGCTTGGAACATTGTTGCATAACTGCGTCCAATTATTGAAATGAAATGAAATGAAAAAAGTTGTATTTCGCAATTAAGTTAAAAAAGTATACACAATGTACAAATTCAAAACATACAATAGAAACTATTCCCCTATGTGGGCAAATGCCCGTGTTAGGGAGAAGAGTCGCGCTGGCGAGCTATTTATTCGCGAATCGAGAAATAAATAAATACAACTTGCGTTAGTTATAATTCAAGAAATAAATAAAAACAATCAATAAATACACTCAAGAAATAAATGGACACCAAATTGCGTTACCTATTTCCTTAGTAATAAATTAATACAATGTTATTATTACAGGTCAAGATTATTAATGAAGGACGATTTCAACAACTTATTAATTTGAAGAGGGTTATCAAATAATTTCTTTTTTGAATTCCACGGAAGCAAATTATATTCTTTTAAGCCCTTGTACCTATAGATACTTTGCGCCGCCGTTGTGCGGTATTTAGGAATATTAGGAATATTTAGGAATATTCATCATCCTATTGAACATGAGTAATAACATTATTCTAAATTTCAGTTTAATTTGTGTATTTATTAGAATGAAAATGCTTTGTTCAGATTTGTTTACCTGAATGAGTTAGGTAGTTAGTGGGAGAAACTGAAAATCGGTGTTTGTCAAATACGTCGGGTTGTCGAACTCGCGAATCGGCTTGAAATACGTCTGTCGTAGAAGAAGACCGCGATAGCTCGGCAAACCTTCAGGTACGGGCTGCGAAGCGCGACTGAGGCCGTCAACAAAACCGCGGCCGACGTCGGCGGCGCCCCCTCAGGGAGGCGGCGGGTGGAGGAGGCGCAGAAGGAGCTCGGCCCGGATCGGCCGCCTCCGCCCCGAGTCGGCCCCGGGGGTGTAACCTTCCCTGCCGAAAAGTGCCGATCCCGAACGAGCTAATGATTTTCCTTATGCGCTAAAAAAGAAGAGAAAAAAAAGAAGCGTTTCTCCTCCCTCGCGAATCCGGAAATTCCCTTCTCGCCTATGGGTTGGCGGATCTCGGGCGTCTTCTTGAGAACTCACGACGTCTTCAGGGGGTTCCAGGTTTATGGGTTACGCTCATTGGCACCGTGGCATATGGGTTATACCAATGATTATGCCCACTGGCTCCATTTCTCATTGGTTATGCTCATTCTGGCTCTACACAATCTCACTAACCCACTTCGAGTATCACCCAGAACCAGTGGTGGGCATAATCGTATCGTTGAATACGAATACGATTGTAATCGCGATAATTATTCGCTGATTCTGAGTCAACTGCGATTATATTCGTATTCGTGTAATCATATTCGTTTGTCGGCGATTACACGAATACAACCCACAGAAATGCGTCACGGTCATCAATTTCAATAGGGAGTCCCTACTATAATATGCGAAGCCTTGCTAATATTACCTAGCTTCAGGGGGACGTCCTTAAAGCGAATTCAACGATTGGAGCCACGCCTATATTTGTCTCAAATCTATTTCAATAGGGCGTCCCTCTGAAGCTAGGTAATATTAGCAAAGCTTCGCATATAATAGGAGTGACGCCCAATTGAAATTGATGACTGTGACGCATTTGTATAGGT
This sequence comes from Adelphocoris suturalis, assembly GCA_030762985.1. Lineage (NCBI taxonomy): Eukaryota > Metazoa > Arthropoda > Insecta > Hemiptera > Miridae > Adelphocoris > Adelphocoris suturalis. Next base: position 34,900,132 of record CM061043.1, on the reverse strand, counting down.
TGTATTCGTGTAGTGCCGACAGACGAATACGATTACACGAATACGAATATAATCGCGGTTGACTCAGAATCAACGAATAATTATCGCGATTACAATCGTATTCCTATTCGACGATAAGATTATGCCAAACACTGCCCAGAACCAGGATTACCAACCACCCCGGGTCTCCCGAGACATCCTGTATGTTTGTTCCGGCACCCTCATTCAAAGCCGCAAATTGTCTTGTATTTCACGATACCGCAAAATCTATACCTTGCTTTCATTCATATTACACCTGAAAGGTTCATGAGGAAATTTTGGACCACGAATCCTAAACACTACCTACCTCATAGTTCTACCTACTACACAGATTCTACCTACCCTACACCACTACATAGATATTACCTCCTAAGGGCCACTTTCACCAACAACATAAACGAGATTAAGTTAGAAAAGATTAACAAATAACGGATATTCCAGCTAATCGTCTTTCACCAGACCACTTTACGAGTTTAAACTCCTAACGAGGTGGCTTGAGGTTAATCTCCCAAGCCTCGGCCCGTTACACTTGCAAATCTCAGATTAGTGATAACAATGATATCGAGCAATATGGCTATACCTCTACAGTTTGATTCACAGTTGAAGTTAATTGTTATCCAAGTTTGATTGAGTTTATTGAGTTTTTTGTTATCAAGTTTGATGATGAACAATAGTGTAAAAACTTGCCTCTACTTCAGAAAGATATTCTACTGGGTATAATATATGGTATTTCTCAACTTACCTTGAAACTGAGCGCCAGCCAAGAACACGAATGGATAGGTCAACTCGATTGAAATCACCAAATATTATAAAAAGTAAAATAACAACAAACAATATAAACAATATACTATAAACAAACAATATACTATAAATTATATAGAAAAAATATTAATTATATTAAAAAGAAGTAAAAAAGAAAGAACAGGTTTCACGTTTAGCTCTAATAAACACTAGATAGTAACTAGGCAACTAGATAAAAACAGCGCGGGTAATAATTGGTCGTGGTTGTGATTCACTGCTTTATTGTCTTGATATATCGGACACATGGCGGGGTTTCTAACTGTCGTTTCAAATTGTCCAATTTTTCATTGGACAGTTTCCGGAATCTCCGTTAAGGAAACTCGATTATTCCAATCTTGGTTTAAACGAGTTTTGGGTTGGTGAAAGACGCCAAGGTTTGATCCTCGAGATTATATTTAATCGAGTTTGGCCAATCTCCGCTTACATAAGTTGTTGGTGAAAGTGGCCCTAAGACAAAAGTATGTGTTAACAATCACATTAAGTCTATCATCCAACTGCCCTTCAATTTGAATAGAATTCACGTTTCAAGTGTTCCAGTAAAGTCATATGTAAGCATACACACGTGTTCCTTTTGGTGCTATGGTATGTAGGATATATTTAGGACCGTGCTAATATATACCTACAAGGAAAATATTGGAAGTTCATTTGAAGTTGAGTTGATATGTGTTAATTGTCATAACGAGACGTTCGAGAATAATCAAGTTGAGACACGAGATTCTAGACCCAGACTTGCTCTTTAGTTCGACTAACCACTGCGTGGCATTCCCAGCGCTCCAGTCGCCATGAGATTTTACACAGATCAGTTTTCTGCTTAGATTAGTGGTCTGGATGCTCGCTACGCTCGCATCTCAAAAATACATAACATCAAGTAGTTAATCCCTTCTTAAGAATTTAGATTAGTTGGTCAGGGTCTAGAGTCTCGTGTCTCAAACTGATTGTTCGCGAACGTCTCGTATTGTCATACGGTGCCCGTTGGCAAGACCAGACTTTATTCACTCTTACAAAAAAATATTATACTATACATTTGCGATTTATAAAAATAAAATATCTCCCTTTTTCAGTTTTTCATCAGGTTTTGAAGCTTAGCTGCGCTTCCTAGGCTCTAATAGAGTGAAAAGATAGACAAATTTATTGAAGAAAGATAACTATGACTCCTGGCGAGTGTTGATGCCATTCTCTCGATAGCAGCTACAGAAGTAAAACAAATGAATGACGAAAAAACCTCTCGAGGAATTTGGTTAAAGCGTTAAACTCTAAGATTCGTTCCAGAATGTCTCAAAAACTATTTCAATTATGAAAACTTTAGAAAATATTGATTTTCAATCATTTGGAGCCATCGCAAAAGTTTCATTTTCTTGAAAATTCGCTAAACGAGTTTACAATACGCGTTCAGTTGTATTTATCAATAATACCAAATGGTAAGTGAGGGGGAAGTGGAACACGATGATGTGTTGGCCAACACTTTTTTAAGCACAATAAATTTGTCAAATTTCAAAAAACGCTGCAAATTATTTCACAAAGGTTTATTATTTTTTCAATTGAGTATGATCGTAGTTTTAGTTGGCTAGCGTACGTCATAAAGCCCGACCAGACTCCTCGGCGTGTCCTACTTCGAGTTGCCACAACCTATACTTCTATAGTTATATACGCATGTTTATATTTCTCGATTTGAGCTCCTATCTATTCAAATAGTTATTGCCTTAATAATATCATTATCTAAGTACGTACGAAAAGTCGAGAGGATATGTTATTAAATATGCGTAGGAAAAGCTTTGGTATTAACAGACAAATATGACCTTGAAAAAAACATCTTCATGCCTCGAACGAACGCCGGCGCCGTACCCACCACAAGCCGCGGCGCCGCCGCCTCCTCTCACTCCACCCCCCGCTCACCCCCCCCCCCCCCCTCTCCACCCATCGTGACCCCCTGCCAGGCGTGCTCGCGTCGAAAAAGACACGTTTTTGCCCGTTTTTGGCCCATAGCATCTATGCGAGTAAAGCGATCGAGATGGTTAAACGTTAGGACCAACTAGACCCCAAATGGAGTCTATGTGCGAAAGAACGGGTTTTTTAAGTCAATTCTTAGGCCTTTTATGGCCCGGACGGCAGACGGCGAACGGCGGACGGACATTTCAAATTTGGATTCTACGCACCTTGAAACGTAAAGTGACAAAGTTTGAGGGGGGGTTATAAAAATTTTTTGCTACACGATCACATAGGCTTATTATTGGAAATAATAAACCAAAATGTTCTTGAATAATCACTTAAATGGCTATAACTTAAAAATTTATAGTTTTAGCAGCATTTTAGTCATAAGAAGTTTGTAAACGAAGAGCTGAAAGTTGAAAAATTAATACACAAAATTATGCTGAAAAAAACAATAAAATAATATCAATATTGTTTGCTAAATATTCGAAAAAACTCTGCAAAAAAAGCTAAAACACGAAAATATTTTTTGAATCACAGAACGAGTTGTTGGCCATACAATTGGTAATGAACAGTTTCCTCACACTCGAAGTGCTGTGACGGATAGGAGTTCCTCCTTCTCAATTCTTGAATAAGCTGCACCTGCGGTTTAAATAACCAACAGGCATTCCTCTGGGTGTAAGCAGGTTAATCGCCGCTTACCTTTGAAGGGGGAACTCTCTCTTTCCATCACCTCTCGTTGTTACATGGTAGCAGAGCGTAGTTTCGAGCCACAGCTCTCCACCACCCAGTCCATCTACTATTGAATGTCCTGGCGCCCGTAACCCCCTCCACCCACCAATAGGCAGAATGGGCATTAACCCCTTAAAACTTAAAAACTCAAAACCTAAAAACATACCCCTGCCCAAAAAAATGTATTCGTACAAACTATAAAGCGTGCACTCTCCCCCTTTTCCCCCATGAGTTTCAAAGTTTATTCGTACTGATTCAGAGATGGTTGTGTAAATCCAACCATCAACATGTCAGTTCTAAATGCATTTATAAAGATATCGTTAACTATGTCTGGAAACCCCTGGAGTATCGTGGAGATCACTCTGACATGAGGGAGTAATTTTCCTTACGAGTTCAATTATCGCGTTATGAACGTAAGCCTCCATAACGGGACGTCAATAGCAGTTTCAGGCGGGTAACGTCGGCTTCAGACTTGCCGTTCGCCGCTACCCAACGCATAACGTCAATCAACTCGGGCTACGCAGTCCTACGCACGTATCAGATCTCTTCATCGGGAGAAGGGGAAGTTTTAAGGGCACCCAGGACTAGCGTTGCCAGCTTTTACTGTCCGTTCGTAGTACGATTTCTCAAAAAACAAGTAGTACCTAAATTACAAAATTTGTCGAGAATAGTAAAAAACAATAATTAACAACGCGAAACTAATTTTTATATTTCAGCTTAGGTAAGTATGCATTTTTCAAACATAGAGAAAAGAAAATTTGATTTTCGGGAATTATGAAATTTGTCGAGAAAAAACCCTAAGAAAATCAGTTAACTGTTAATTTCAGTTGCGGAAAAGAGGGAGAGGGTGAATGAAATTTTATCATGCTCGCGATAATTTTCAGTTTGACGAGTCCACACATCGTCCCGCATCATGATAAGGCGCGCAGTTTTAAAATAAAATCCCGGACATTTTCCTTTCTTTTAATGAAAACCGGACATTAACCTTGGAATGCCCCGGCTAAATTTCCAACACTTAACTCCCCGGTGGGGTGTGTCAAACCCCAACTTTGAAAAATGTTAGAAAACTCAAAAATAAGTTACACTTGAATCAAAATTTATTTTTATTCTGTTATCAAGAGTGTAAAGAAACACGAAGTAGGTACCTAAGCTCACGAAGAAAAAAGTAATAGTAAGGCAAACCTCACGCTCTGAAGAAAAAAATAATTCCAGAAAGGTACCTCATTGTAACAAAATTTCAATATAAAATTAGCACATTTTCATTTAAAAACAAAAATAAATAAATGAATAAAATCTACAAAACAATTTTCTGAGATTAGTTTGATACCACTTACAAAACCCAAGAACTAGAATGAAAAGGTAACATAAAATTGTCACCAAGCAATAGGATCAACATTCTCAACACTTTGAAGATCTATAATGTTCACAGAAGGAACATCGAACTAGTTTCTCAAAAACTGTCACTTTTGAGGTTTCTTCATCGGAGGCAACTTCTTGTAACTCGATATTATCTCCCGCGTTTGAATTTTCTCCGCCAAAATATACATCTTCTTCCTCCAACTGTTCCAAAACGGATCTAATGTCTTCAGGATCCGAAAACTGGCGTTTTCAGCCATTTCTAAGGATGAGCCAATAACAAAACTGTGGGAACGCCCACAAAAATAACACTTGCTATAGAGAAAATCGCAAGCGGTTAACGCCGGTGGGGTTTGTCAAACCCCAGGAACAAGAAATTAGTACACTACACAGAAGTCTTGAACGTACTAAACTGGAAAAAGGCTGAAGTTTTTAGGGAAGAAGTAGGGGGTGATATAGGAGGGGGCGAGAAGAGCCAGACGTGCGGGATTCAACATGATAAACTGACTTTAAATCGCGTTTGGGGTTTGACAAACCCCACGGGGCATTCCAGGGTTAAGCGTCCGGAGCGACTTTAAATTTTCGCCCGGACGCCTTGATAAGAAACCGGACTGTCCGGGCCAAAACCGGACTCCTGGCAACCCTGGTCGGGAATAAGGGTTCTCGTTACTGCAGTACTGTTTCGACGGCCTGATGATGATGTCTTGTGACGTTCCCGCTACAATGAACGGGTATTTGGTGGAATTCTCGAATGTTTAGTCGAGGTGAGGCGGGCGCGCAGCAGTTACCCACTGGCATGTTTGGCGTCGCCATACAAACTTAACCCCAAACTTAATCACCTGGGATCAAGAAATAACTACCAAAAGTTAGGAGAGTCTCGCGGGAGCGCACCGAAAGTCACAACTAGCGCTTCCTTGTGGCATTCTGGGCAACTTACAGTACTAGTCAGCTGATCGCGTGTTATTGGCGTAGCTTTTGTGATGAGCTTTTCCAGGCATGCAATATGACTAAAACTAAACTGAGAACTAAAAGAGCGAATTTTCGTTAATTTTCTCCCTCTTTTCGGAACAAATTATCGACCAATTATATACGAGTATGTAGGAATTGTACAAAGCTCCACTTTTTGTTCCGCAATGAGCAAAATACTGATAGCATGGAGGCAAAAAGAGATCTGCCCTAGACGCTTGACATGAGTGTCAGCGAGGAGAGCTGAAAAAAATGAAACATCAAGATGTATGTACACTCAACACTTATTAGGTAGGTACCTACCTGCCTATACAAACTAGGTATGTACCATACCTATACAAACTAGGTACCTAGGTACTTCTTTAAACTCTAAACACTAATTCAATCTCTGATGCTACATGTACCTAAACCTATTTTGAGATGGTTGCCAACCGCTTAACGAACTTACTCGTATTGGATCCATTTCGATACCTCAAGTATCAGATTTCGAGATTCAAGTTTAAGCGGGAAACCGGCGAATACACACATCAGGTACCCGATCAGCTGACTAGTAGCCCGGAATGCCAGAAGGATGCGCTAGTTGTGCCTTTCGATGTGCTCCCGCGAGACCTCCTCCAAAAGGTGGCCATCTGCTCTCCATTTCCATTCTACTACCTTCGTTCGCTGAACGTGCTCATATCTACCTACTTCATACTTCTTGCAAAAATTTTTATTTATAACTTATTATTTATCTACGTGTTATTAATAACTGTGAAGACAAGGACTCGATCAGTGTATCACAGTTTCTCATTGGAAACCCCTTGAGAAAGGACCAACATCTCAACGAAGATCCAGTGCGGAATTCCATTACCAGAACTACGCCTGCATCTACTTCAACTATACCTACACATCAGGCTGAGTATTTATCTCCATATCTTTCACGCAAGTAGCCTACAAAAGTGTAATAATAAACATTACAACTTTCAACTGCCTCACGAATTAGTTTGTCTTATTTCTATATTGAATATTTGTGAATTCTTTCTATCCCCTCGATTGCAGTCGTAATGGTCATCTAAAACGTCACTGTCTCTACATCGAAAGCGCTCGCCCCCAGTCCTCGACTTGCTTGTGACGACGGACGCCTCCGAAAGGTACGTAAATGATAATTCTACTACACTGCTAGCGAAAATAACCCTTTAGGTCTAATATTCATCACTTGTGTTCAGTTCTCGATAAATGGAGTATACTATAATTGTACACTCAGTAACTGCAAACTGTTTGCCATACTTATTCAATTACTTACTGCCAGACTTCGTTGTGGCTTTGCCCTCATACGAAAACCGTATGAATGATATCCAAACGTACCTACCCACTGCTACATTGAGGCTTTCTAAGCTCCAACAGGCCCCAAGTAATTTATAATTTACCTGTGTTCTTTATATTATATTTTCTTATTCAATTTTCATTCATGTTTACTATATGACTTGCCTACAGTAGGTAGCATTTTTTGGTTTTACCATGCTAATGTACCGACTCGATTTTGTAATGTTTTGTAGATTGGCCTGTGACATATTCAGCAAATAAATAGCTAAACTTTAAATCAAATATCCTAAATATAATGCAAAACTATAGTATTTAATATTAAAAAAAATAGCTAAACTCGTTACTGCGAGGAAGTTTCGTTCTTTCAGTTTCCTGTGTGTTACTTTCAGTCACCAACTTAGTGTTTTCTGCTGATTTTTATTTTCTCGTGTTCGGTTAGGAGTTATTCTTCCAAGGTTATTCCTACTTCTCTAAAAGCTTTCATCTTAAATTCCGACTATGATTTTACTTTTTGCATGATTTTAACCCGTTCAGCCAATAATAGTAACCAAGGTAACATTACCACAGAGGGCCTCATTACCCTTACTGACATGGTAATACCAGGCATGCGATTTCCAGAAAAAGGGTTTGAATCACACACTGTTTGCCGGTACTTCGTATACTAAACCCGCAACACTTCTGGGATGTGCAGCGTTAGTATTTTCAGTTTTCTCGTCGACTCTCCCTCAATAATAAAAAGGCAAGTGAACACAGCGCTGAATGGATTAATAAAATGTGAAGGGGCTAAAAGAGGGAGGGAGGGCTTGATTTTATAGAGTTTAAATGTTTTTAGTACAATCTTTGTACGCTATTTGTCCCATGTACACATTTTGCTAGCCATTTTAGAAACTTAAGTAGAACAATACTTAATAAAGCTTCTTGTACTATAGTCTTATTGTTTCCTTACAACCGGGAGTACTTGGAGAAGCTTTGTGTTCGTGATAGAAGACGGTAGAATTGTTGTCCACCAAAACCAAAATTTCTATTTACTTTTTGCGTTTCAGAGTTTGCTGATCAATTTTGGTTCCGTGTCTGTCTATCTGTCTGTGGTAAATCCTTGTCACGCCCAAAACTATACCAAGTTTCAGTCCGATCCCGATTAAAATTTCAGAGATTGTGCGGGTTAGCTCCTAGACGGGTCCTTAAAAGTTTCAATGCCGTAGAATCAACAGTAGCGTGTGTACATGCAAAATAATGAATATCTCATAATGCCGATTTCCCATCACCTGTTGGTCCGATTTCGTAGGTAGTTGGATATAAAGTTCTATAAAAATTCCCTACAAATAGTATTGCAATTGGTAAAGTAATAACCATTGCGCATGCGCGAAACTAATATTAATTGACACAGGAAAAACTCCGAGTCTAATGGAACGATTTTGATGAAATTTCCAGGGATTGTGCGGGGATAGCTTCTGGACGTCCCCTATAACTTTCATTGCCGCAACATAAATAACCTTCTATGCGCATGCGCAAGCGTTAGTTATTATAACGTCGATTTATCATCATCTGTTGGTCCGATTTCGTTCATACTCGGTAGGCATTTGGGTTCATTTTCAACGATTGCGCGGTTTAGCTCCTACACGTTCCTGTAAAAATTTCATTTCCGTTGGATCAAGAGTAGTCTGTATGCTTGCACAAACGTTAAATTCTTAGGCTATTCTGAACAACTTTCGTTCCGTGTCTTTCTTTCTCCATCTCTGTGTGTGTATGTTAGCAAATCCTTGTTACAAGCTTAATTTCCACAATATCAACCGGTTCTTATGAAATTTTCAAGGTATGTGCGGGTTAGGGTGAAGATTGTCTCCTATGAGTTTCGTCGTTCCCAAATAAATACTTTACTCGGCGCATGCACAAACGTAAATTCCATCAACCATCGTTTTGCTACGCCCCCGTTGTATGATCTCTGTCAAATTTGAAGGATGGGTGGAAGAGATTATTTCTCTAGCAATTTCAAAGCAATACTACCATTAGTATCTACTGCGCATGCGCAAATATGTATTTTTTATTATTATTATTTTTTTAACGATCCTAATTTCAACTGTTTTTTCATCTGATTAAACTTTCAGGGAATGTGCGGGTTAGGCTGTAAATGGTCCACTATTAATTCCATACTTCTCAAATCATTGCTCCACTTTGGGCATGCGCAATCGTAAATTCTTTCAAGCATTATTTTCTTACGCCCTCGTCGCCCAATCCAGCTCAAATATGGTGTATAGTTTGGGGACAATGGTGCAATTATTCAATGTTAATTTCAACTTGATTGCATCAATATTAGCTCCTGCGCATGCACAAAAGTGTACTCCGAAGAACAAGGTCTAGTTTTCACCAGATTTTGATTAAATTTTCTGGGAATTTATGAGTTAGGCTGTAGATTGTTTCCTACCAATTTCATAACTCTCAAATCATTACTCCATTGTCCATATGCGCTAACGTAAGTTGCTTCAATCATCATATTCCCGTTTTTTAAACATCTGTACTGTTAAGCGTAAAACTGCGGGGTCTTGGAACTGTAAAAGTGTGAACCCTTCACAGAGGCACGATACGCCATGTTCTGATCATATCGTCGGAAAAATGACAAAGTGGTGTATCTTTTTTACACCACCACAAGCGGACGTAACTGCAAAAATCCGATTTTTGAGTTAGCTTCATATATAATACCCTGATAAGTGGGTCTTAGAGTTAGCACAAATCCCCACACGTTTTCGTCGCTTAGTAACACAGCAAATGCTAGCGTACTAAAGACGTATCTACAACAATCGGAACTAATTCACTGACAGACGGGCGTATCTATCAGTTACGTCATTGTGACAATCATGACTCGCATCAGTTGCGTCACTTTTCAACTTTCCTCCTGATTTAGTGACCACTCCACTAATGACATTGGAAATTCCAAGGAAACAATCCAGATGACAGATCAGTCGGATTTTCCCCACCTCAGCTGCGCCATCGTCGAAGAAAGTTAGAATCATCTTTATTTTTTGGGATTCCTTGCCCAGCGGATTTGGGAGGCGAATATGCCTGGCCTTGATCCTATTAGGGAGCGAACGAAGAAGATTATGGGGATGATTCCTCAATCTCAATCATGTGAATCTGACCCTTTGGACGAGCTAGTATGAACCTGAGAGCAGCGATGGAGGTTCGAGTTCTGACGAACTCGATCTTATAGAGAGTCAAGAAAATGATATTAGTGTCCTTTCACCATAGCAGCAGTCACAACGCGAAACAAATGAAAAAATCCAGAATGAGGGTAAGTGAACTCCATGATTTTTGCAATTGGTAATTTGGTACACACGTCTAGAACTTTTACAATAACAGCCTTAGTACATACAGATTTCATGTTTCCGTAAACGTTTATTCAATTTCACAGGTCGTTTTCCAAGAAAATTCAAGGATTTGGTGAAGATGTCCGATGATGGTAACATCCTATTGGAATTCCGCCATCCACTGCGGTAAGGGACTGCCTACCTGAACCTAATGCGGATGAAGAATTCGACTATGAAACTCTAGACTAGAAAAACTTTCAATCATTGATGATTACCTAATTATTTATACTAACCCAGTTTTATAAATTTACCGTTTTTCTTTCCAAACTTGGAAGTCATTAGATACAAGTTTTATTAATTTATTGAAACCGTCGCGTAAGGTACCGTGTGATTTTTCTTCGCAATAACTTTCCTCCATTACCTAATGAAAAGATGTGAATACACGTGTGAAAAATAATCCTTAAATTTATATTTTTTAGCAGAGTTTTAGAAAAAAAAATGTGATGAATGGGATGGTGTTTGTAGTTATAACTCTTAGACGTTCTTCTGATGGAGTGCAACAACCTTCAGTTTATGACAGGGTTTTATAAATTCTACAACGATTTCATAATTTCTCCCTTGAGAGGGGAAAACATTAAATCATGTTTAATGTTTTTCCCTCGCAAGGGAGAAATTAGATATAGTTTTTTAAGGTCAAGAAAAAAGAAAAGATTCTAATTAACCAAAACAATTTATTATATTTATATACGTTTTTATTTTACCATTAGATATTTCCGATGGGACTCATACCAAAGTACGCACACATGTGAGTCTGCAACACATTGGGACATTTTATGTCTTTAGTTGCAGACTCGTATGCAAGCTCTAAGAGCCACTCAGCTGATCCGGACCCTGGGCATCGTCAAGTAAATGTCCTAAAGAGGCTACATACGAAATTACAGCTTCCTAGAGTGTAAAGCATAGAAATTAGCTCTAAGAGCCACTCATCTGATCCGGACCCTGGGCATCGTCAATTAAATGTCCTAAAGAGGCTACATACGAAATTACAGCTTCCTAGAGCGTAAAGCATAGAAATTAGCTCTAAGAGCCACTCATCTGATCCGGACCCTGGGCATCGTCAAGTAAATGTCCTAAAGAGGCTACATACGAAATTACAGCTTCCTAGAGTGTAAAGCATAGAAATAAGCTCTAAGAGCCACTCATCTGATCCGGACCCTGGGCATCGTCAAGTAAATGTCCTAAAGAGGCTACATACGAAATTACAGCTTCCTAGAGTGTAAAGCATAGAAATTAGCTCTAAGAGCCACTCATCTGATCCGGACCCTGGGCATCGTCAAGTAAATGTCCTAAAGAGGCTACATACGAAATTACAGCTTCCTAGAGTGTAAAGCATAAAAAATAGCTTTAAGAGCCACTCATCTGATCCGGACCCTGGGCATCGTCAAGTAAATGTCCTAAAGAGGCAACATGCGAAATTACAGCTTGCTAGAGTGTAAAGCATAAAAAATAGCTTTAAGAGCCACTCATCTGATCCGGACCCTGGGCATCGCCAAGTAAATGTCCCAAAGAGGTTACACACGAACTTACAGCTTCCTAGAGCGTAATGCATAGAAATTAGCTCTAAGAGCCACTCATCTGATCCGGACCCTGGGCATCGCCAATTAAATGTCCCAAAGAGGTTACACACGAAATTACAGCTTCCTAGAGCGTAATGCATAGAAATTAGCTCTAAGAGCCACTCATCTGATCCGGACCCTGGGCATCGTCAAGTAAATGTCCTGAAGAGGCTACATACAAAATTACAGCTTCCTAGAGTGTAAAGTATAGAAATTACCTATTAAAATGATTTAACCACCGCTTCACAAATCAAACCGTTCTCGCAATATTCGGATCACCTGCTATGAATCAAATCATCGAAATACCAACCAATTAAATCATCAGAAATTAACAAGCGGTTGCAATCATGTTCACAATATCAATTATTGAGAATGATCACCTGAGTGTACACAATTATTCAAATAACCATGCTCATAACTCAGCTTGTTGGCCACGCACTTCGCAGTAGTTAATATAGTATGGTTGGATAAATCGAGAGCTTTCGAACGAATGGTCAACGAATTTTGTGGGATGAAAAACGACGAAGTACCATTTCCCTAGCAACGACTCGGTTGTAAGCGGAAATCATCAGAAAAAAAACGTTGCAGATTTGCGTGTCGGAATTCACAGAACGACCCCCAGCCCTAAAACATTAAACATGTTAATAATGATTATTCCCTTTACAAACCCTCCACAATTGAAACGGTCGAGTGACGTACCTGAAAAGGTACCAATTTTTGGCAATGAGAGAAGGACGTATCTGCTACTAAGGCATCCTTGAAGGGCGAAGAGCGACAAATTAGGTCATGGGTTGTTAAACAAGTAAACTATAGGTGGAATGAACGATTTCCGGTTGTGTACTTCTGTTTTCCGACTTTTCCAACGCCCTTAAACTTTCAAACACGAATATCTCGAAATGCGTTTTTTGCAGTCCGTTTGTGGCGGTGAAAAAAAGATACGCCACTTAGTCATTTTTCCGACGATATATAGTATTTTACCTTTCAGTTAAACCTTTTTCGCAATGATTGAAACCTTTTTTACTTTAAGGGCACTTGGTACCCCCCCAAAAATGGCGAAATTCGTCACTAGTTGGGCCGATTTCGATGATCTTTTTTTTAACTGATAGACCTTGTAAAGATCTAAAGATCTGCGAAATCATATTGAAAAAATATTCATTTGCCGCATTACAATATAGAAGCCAATTTCGGAAATATTGGTGGTTTTTGAGGTAACTTTGATTACCTATCTGTCCCGTAATTACAATAACTTATTTCGATAAACTATTCCCGCAGATTTATGCAGTAGGTTGAGAGATAACTTTCTGAAGAAAGAAAAATGAATTCGGTTCAGTAGATCCCAAGATAGAGGGTCCGATGCGCAAAAATATGCTACTTTTCAGGAGAGCCATAAAACGAAAAAGTAACAATATTCGCGCTTCTGCGACGTTTGGTGAACTAATATGACTTGAATATGTGTGAATGAGTTAGTAAAGCCAATGACTTCACTTCACACAGTTAGAGCAAAATACCAACGAACCAACCAACCAGGATGGTAAGATGATAACAATGATAAAATGTTCTGTTATTTTATGTTGCGTTGTTTCGTTTCCACTCATCCGTGCATCTTTCCGCGTTCGATTTGTCCGCAATTCGTTTAGTCCATATAGTTTTAGTGTTATACGCAATGACGAAAAGTAAAAGAATATTCAAGAAGGTTAACCATATCGCGAATTTCTCCTAGAAGTTGTGTGAAGATGATTCTGCGTCCGAAATTTGCCACTTACCATCCAGCTCAAGTCTTTCACCCGGCTCTCATCCTTTGGCTTCCTATGATCTTTTCGTTCCTGGAACTTCTTTCTCTGAAACCCCTCTTTTTCCTAGTACTTCATCCGGCGACTCAAGCTGGTTATCTTCCTCCAAGAAGAAATTAGGATTAGGATTAGTAAGTACCAGTATTTTGGATATCATCGACTTTCCCTAGCTGTTTGAATTTTAAGAAGCAGAGGCAGCGGACTATGAGGCGGGCAACTTCTAAGTTAATTTGTGAGACATTTGAATTTTGTAAATATTTTATGCAATATATTATCTTGTTCGGGAATGAATCTAGTTTTATTTAAGACAAAAAAAGAAAAAAGGTTGAAAAATTTTTGTTGGGGTACCAAGTGCCCTTAAATTAAACCTTTTTCGCAATGATTTAAACCTTTTAAACTTTCATTTAAACCTTTTTAACTTTCATTTAAACATTTTTTTACTTTCATTTAACCCTTTTTCACTTTCATTCAATCCTTTTTTACTTTCATTTAACACTTTTTCACTTTGATTTCAACATTTTTTACATTGAATTAAACCTATGAAGAGAATTTTAATTTGTGTAAAAAATAAACTCATGAATGATACGCTGGCTGTCAGAGTTGAAAGCAGGTGCCTACCCCAGTGCCGATCTAGGGAGAAAGAGAGGAAGACACATTCAGTCGCCTCATTTCTCCTAAGAAGAAGGCGATCCGTATTTACCCATGTCTGCGTAACTGGGGTACCTCCTATGTGTCAAGACAAGCTTAAGGCAATTACTACTGAAATAACGTTTTCAACTGTTTTCTGTTGAACTGTGAAGTGTCTTCTTTTCAACTGTGAAGTGTTCAAAAATTCATTTTCTTACTTGGGAATAAGGTTTAATTCAATGTAAAAAATGTTTAAATGAAAGTGAAAAAGGTTTAAATGAAAGTTAAAAAGGTTTAATTTAAAGTAAAAAAGGTTTAAATCATTGCGAAAAAGGTTTAACTAAAAGGTAAAATACTATATTACATACGGGGTTTAATAATTATAGACCAATGATCTGCTTAGAAGTGCTGCCTAACACAAAAATAATATACCATTGTGTAATAATTTGCAGCGTTTTCTCAATGCAGAGGCTGCCCTGACGCTGCTCTTGGCATGAGGAAAAGCATGTGCTTTACAAAGTTGGAACAGTCACTTATGTTTTGAATGAAGACTGCATTCCGACCGCCACCGTTTTTTCGAGCCCCAGACGCCGTCGTTTCGGATCCTCTTTAAGAAGGACGAATTCATTTTGTGAAACGACGAATTCAATTTGAAAAAGCTATATTCACCTTCCGAATATGAAAACAATGCTTTCGCTACCAACAGGTATACAAAGAGGACACCCAATGATATAACACCGAATATATATGTATAGAATATATTGCATAGTAGTACAGAATATATTGTATAGAATATATAGGTATAGGCAATTCGGCATTGAAAATGTAATTATCTAATCTTGTGAAAATCGTTGATAATAGCCAGCTTTTAAATTATTGTAGGTGCACGAATGTACATAGCAGCTATAAATCCTGATTACCCTCTTCACAATTAAAACTTAACGCTGGAAAGAGGCAGAGCAAAAAGAGAAAAGTAAGTGGGGGGGGGGGATCGAAATTGTAAATAATCGAGAAAGTTGGGACGGCCTGTTTGGTTGACGAGAACCAACTTCTTGAAAGTTTGTTATCCTTTACTGTTGAGGCTTAATTTGTGGATGGATTGTCAAGTAAAACTTTCCTAAATGAATTGAGCACGTGCATTAAAAAATAATGTGGTAGTAGGTTTACATCTAGAAATCTCAATATATATTTTCATAAATAAAACATGAATGTGAGAATCTATACTACTGTAGTTCACATAGCCCAGCAGTAGCTGCGGCTCACGAGCAATTGAAAACCAGTCATGCAGCATGATAGTATGAGCAAATTTTCGTAGATTACAGTATTATATTATGTTACATTGTTTGAAACTTGAGCTCTTTCAGGGCAAAAATTGTTAACCACCGACTATATGGTAAATAAACTAGTACTAAATTCTACGATTCAAACAGACATTTGATGTTTACCAATTTTTCAGATTTTTAATCATCTTTTCAGCAAATATTAATAAAATTCAAGTATATTTTTCTGCAAATTTTGTTTGCATTCATTTAATTGTGTTCTAATTCATCGTTAATTATCCATTATTGACTAAAATTTTTGCTAAGAAATACAAATTTAACGATTTTAAGCTGTTTCAAGCCATTTTTAGAGATTTTTTTAAATTACATTTTTGAAATTTGACCAATTTAAAGTGCTCAAAAAGTGTTGGCCAACAAACTCGTCCTTTCGGTTGGGAAGCTTAATTTTTTGGCGCATGAATGGAATTTTTATCTCAATACTAAGGAGAGCTATCGACTGGAAGGTAAATAAATAAATAAATAAATAAATATATATATATATATATATATATATATATATATATGTGATGGAGTGAGGAACCCTGAACTATCGACCTACCAATTTAGGACGAACGCCAATCAATGTATTTTTTACTATCAATTACTATCCATCGATTTATTCACTTTCGATCATATAATCGATTTGTCACTCGAATAACACAATGTGTCGTCACTAGCTGCTCATAACTCCCCTCGCGGCACAAATGCGGACTTAGATGGATATAATATACCTGCTACCTACCTTTGTCAGTCAGTTCGTTATCGTTGTTGTTACAGGAAGGATCGCCTTCCAATTTATGTTTCATTTTACGTTACCTATTTGTGAATCTGATTCTGTTTAACTTACTATGATGTGATCCGTCGAGGGGGAGTACGCTAATTTCGAGTGTTTGTCAAGTTTCTATAATAAACTGTGTTATTATTAACGTTTTACATTTGGTATTGTGATTGGTTTACCCTATGGCATCGGACATTGAAGAAGGACAGTTGTGTGAGGATGAGGGGGACATCACATCAGAAGTGGGATATCGTAATCTACGAGCAGGATTTCATGAGAATCACTATGGAAATAGTCGAGGTGAGTTTTATCAAGATTTTTCGGATTCTAGAAAAGAAAGGGGTCGGCCAATTTCGCAACGCAGTTCGGGTGACGCCTTACCTTACTCGGAACAAGGGTCATCACCCGATCGCCCTCCCGATTTTTCCCGGGCGCATAGGAGCAGGAGGGGGGCCTCTGGACGCTCACCACCTCCCTCCGCACCCCTCTTCCACCACGATTCTTTAGTGCACAGAGGCGACTCCCTACGGGATTTGTTGACACAACAAACCCTTGCAATGAAAACTTTGGCAGATTGCTTCACACAAAATCAAGGTCAAACCCCCTCAGAGCATTTGAAACTCTCGCTTCCTGAGTATGACCCCAAAAATAAACAAGTTCAGCCCAAATCATGGTGCAATTCAGTTGAGTGTTGTTTGACTTCACAGGATCAACAAGGAAGACGTTTAATTGTTGCCTTGAGTAGAGCCTTAAAAGGAGAGGCTGCTGATTGGTTTACTACTATTGTCCACCCTCAACTCACATGGGACGAATTCAGATCGCTCTTTCTTCACCAATATGACATAGCACTCACACCAGCCGGATTCATGCTTCAATGTTTCCAAGCTAGACCACGAGATTTCGAAAATTATGCCACATTCGCCTCACGAACTATCAATCAATTTGTTGCTCACTACCGCCAGTCATCAGTGGAAGAAATTGCTGTATCAGTGGCTCTCTATCAGATAGCTCAAGCAGACACAAGAGCACGTCATCTTTGCTACACAGAAAAGATAAATAGCCATGAAAAGTTGCTTCAGGAATTATGGGCTCTGTCATTTAAGAGACCAGGAGGTTATGACAGCGGTCCTGGAAATGCTAAGAAGAGTCGACCAAACTATGAAAGCCCTCAGCATTCATCCTCTCAGGATTATACTTCCCGCTGTGGGAAATGTCGAAGATCTGGACACAAAACCTCAGAGTGCCGATCATCATCATCCTTGACCTCATCAAATCAGCCAAGGAAGCCATCCAACTTCAGCAATACAACGTGCTTTTCCTGCAATCAAAAGGGGCATATTGCTCCAAACTGCCCAAAGAAGAAGATGTCAGACAAGCGTGGACCAGGAGACACCAGTAGCCAGAGGTCTCAGCCAGTCGAGAAGCAGGTTGGCCTATGCATTGCTAACCCAGAAGGCACATTAACCCACCAAGGTGATGTATTCAAGTATTGTTTTGATTCTGGATCAGAGTGCTCACTCCTTTGTTTGTCCTTTAGTACCCGCTTTGATGGGCCTTTGTTCAATAATGTAGTTCACTTGCATGGTTTAGGGTCATCAATTACCATTTCTCAGTGCCAAAAACAAGCCAGAGTAAAGATTAATGGACACGACATTCAAGTCCTGTTCCATATTGTAGCTGATGGTGCTTTGCCTAAACCCATCATTTTGGGACGTGAAATTCTGGCTCCAGATTTTTGTATGGTAATAACTATATCTTCTTGCACACTTTGGAAGGACCATCCTCCATTCATGCTAAACCGTAATTTTCTGGATACATCCAGAACTCATGGGGAAGGCGCTGAACCTGTGGGTTCTTCTGGCATTGAAAAATGGGACACTTCTACAAAGGAGCGTGGGCATTCTGATTCCATAAACACCACAAAAAATGAAATATTTTCTGTATCCTTGGGTGATCTCTGCTCTTTGGAGCGGTGCACTGAGGATGAAGTCGTGTTGTTCAGTGAGGTGTTAGGTGGTCATAGTGAAAATATCCCTTCACTTGATTTTCACCCATCTTGTGTTGTCCCAGCTTTAGGATCTTGCCAAGTCTTGCCAGTTAGCACTCAACGTTTCGAATCAGTTCACACTGACCTTCCTGTTAGTCAAAGGAAAATCAAAATCAAAATCAAAATTTTGACTAATTATTCCCAATATTTTATTGATGGAATACCTACCACTCGTGTGACGACAGGAACATTCAAAATTCGCCTTCTTGACCCTTCCAAAATTGTCCACCGTCGACCATACAAACTTAGTCCTGTACATCGTGAACTGGTGCGAGAGCGCATCAAAGAACTTGAAGATGCCAAAGTAATTCGCCCCAGTTCTTCTCCATATGCAAGCCCAATACTTCTTGTTCCTAAAAAGACAGGTGGTTATCGAATGGCCGTTGATTTTAGGGCTCTCAATGCA
This sequence comes from Adelphocoris suturalis, assembly GCA_030762985.1. Lineage (NCBI taxonomy): Eukaryota > Metazoa > Arthropoda > Insecta > Hemiptera > Miridae > Adelphocoris > Adelphocoris suturalis. The sequence continues at coordinate 34,881,146 of CM061043.1, read as the reverse complement.
AATACAGTCCCAGATAGATACCCTTTGCCATTGATAACTGATCAAATAGCGCGTTTACACGGTGCCCGATGGTTTTCTATTCTTGATGCTGCTAGTGGATTTCATCAAATCCCAGTTGAAGAAGAGTCCATAGAAAAGTTAGCTTTTGTCACACCAGACGGTCAATGGGAATATTTGGCCTTGCCCTTTGGGGTGCGCAATGGACCAAGTGTTTACCAACGAGCAATCATGAAAGCCTTAGGAGACTTAGCATTTGATTACGTCACGTGCTATATGGATGATCTGCTTATATCAGCAAGCACTCAAGCTGAGGCACTTATCCGATTAAATCATGTTCTAGGAGTTCTTACTTCTGCTGGATTTTCTCTAAACCTTTCGAAGTGTTTGTTCATTGTCTCGAAAATTAAATACTTAGGCTACGAGATAGAAAATGGAGAAATAAAACCGAACAAATCCAAAGTTGAAGCTCTGACAAAATTGCCACCTCCCTCTACTCTTCGTACTCTTCGCCAATTTTTAGGTTTAGCTTCTTATTTTCGGCATTTTATCCAAAATTTCGCTCAAATAGCTGCTCCCTTGTTTAAATTAACCCGTAAAACTGATGATTCAGCTAATGACAGTAAGAATCGACCAATTCCTTGGAATGACAGTCATGAAAAGGTTCGCCAACAACTTATTGGCATGCTTACCTCAGAACCCATTTTAACCATTTTCAACCCATCCTACCCCATTGAGTTGCACTGTGATGCAAGCTCTTTAGGTTTTGGCGCAATTTTGATTAATATAGTTGACAAAAAGCCGAGACCAGTAGCCTATTACAGTAAGAGAACCACGACTGCAGAATCTAACTTTCATTCATATGAGCTAGAGACTTTGGCAGTGGTTTATGCCATAAAGCATTTTCACAATTATTTACAATGTCACTTGTTTACCGTTGTGACAGATTGTGCATCATTGCGCGCAACTCAAAATAAGCAAGACTTGATACCTCGTGTTCAACGGTGGTGGTCTTTCTTGCAAAGTTTTGATTTTAAAATGCAATATCGTCAATCCTTGCGTATGCAACATGTTGATTTTTTTAGTAGGAATCCTATTGAAGAAGCTGATGAAGTCAACAACTTTCCGATACCTGAACAACCTATTGCCAAACCCAAAATTAATCAGGCATTGTCTGTGAATACCTCAACATTAGGTTTATCAACCCCAAAAATGCGACCACATGGAAAACATAGGAATTTTAAACCTCAATATAAAACTTCTTCCGAAAAACTCGTGCAATTAACATCTATTTCAACTGATTGGCTCCTAACAGCTCAGCAAAATGACCCGTTTGTTACTGAAATAATTTCGAAATTGAATGCTAACGAAATAGATTCAGATATTCAAAACACTTACGAGATGCACTCTGGTGTACTGTGTCGGAAAGTACAGCGACGCACTCGCACTAGGTACCTCCCAATTGTTCCCCATTCTCTTCGGTACGCTGTTGTTTCTAATGTCCATGAATCTCTATTCCACTTGGGTAAAGAAAAAACTTTAGAGGCGTTGTACCAACATTATTGGTTCGAACATATGGCGAAATACGTTCGAAAATTTGTTGAGAACTGCCTTGTGTGCAAAACATCAAAAACAGATTCAGGACCTCGCCAAATTCAACTCCACCCTATACCCAAAGTTGCTGAACCATGGCACACTATTCATTTAGATGCTTCTGGTAAACTAAGCGAAAAAAAAGACTCTCAATAATATCTTTACGTTTTCATAGATGCATTCACTAAGTACTGTGTATTGCAGCACACGCGTTCCTTAGGTGCTGCAAGTGCTATCAAAGCGTTAACATCTCTCATAAATTTCTTTGGTCCTCCTCAGCGTATAATCTGTGACCAAGGTACAAATTTCACTGCTAAAGATTTTCAAGATTTTTGTGTATCACATCAAATTGACCTCCATTTTATAGCCACAGGAGCATCACGAGCAAACGGTCAGGTCGAGCGCCTTATGAGTACCTTACGTAATATGCTCACTGCTGCTGAATCAGATCAGCATAAGACATGGCAATCTTGTGTTGGAGAAATTCAATTAGCTTTAAGGTATCCCCCATGCAGCTGATGTTTGGACGGGTTTCCAGGCCTTTGCATCTAATTTCTATCACTGACCACCTCACTGATCAACCATCCACTAGCGTACAAACGTTGCGTGACTCAGCCGCACAATTGATGGAAAAACAAGCTGAAACTAGTAAAACTCGATTTGATAGAGGCAAACTGCCAGTAAAGCGTTTTCAAGTGAATGATTTGGTTTTTGCACAAACGGAGGTGAGAAATAGAGTCAAGTTGGATGATGCCTATAGAGGCCCCTATAAAATTGTAAAAGTTATGCCTGATGATCGCTACTTGTTGCAGTCCGTCTCTGGCGGAACTAAGAAGTTTTTGAAATATCCCCACGAACGTTTGCGCAAGGCACCTAACCTTGATGAATTGAATCCTCTCCCTGATAGTGGAGAGCTTTCTCAATAAAATTTGGCTGACACGATGCTTTATTGTTTTGTGTGGACTATCCCACATGTGACTGTGGATCCTCCCAGTCAATCTACGACTTCAGCCTGTGAGGCTGGTTGGTAGATCATCTGAGTTTTGTTTAAGTCATGTCACGCCTATGTTCATTATAGTTGTTTGCGGTTTTCGGTTCTCTACCTTGCTTGGCACCCACGGCGGCTCGTCATGGTCGGACCCTCTTCCTTTGTCCCTCCCTTTACGATGCCTTCCGTCCTCACAGTCACTTCTTTTCTGATAGGGTGATTGTCAAGCCCAAGTGAGTTCGAGCCCGGTCTCCCGCATTCTTGATTTTTCTCTCAGCCACTGGTAGCTCCTCTGGCTGATTTTATTTTATTTTATGGCACTGGATTCACCTCTGCCATTGGATTCATTTGAGGCACTGGACTCTCCTCTGCCTGCTGTAACCCTTGCATGCGCACTTCGTTTGTTGGTTGGACGACACTACTTGATATTGTACTGACACTGTATTTGTTCTCTCCCTCCTCTGCTGTGCTTTGCTCATCAGGGTATCCTCTGAAATTGTTTCCATTTTTGCTTTCACTGTTCTCCCTTGCCTTGTTGGGCAGAGATTAGGCCCATTTGGTTCGATCTAATGGGCTGAATTTGGTCCTTCCAGGTGATCAGCGCTCCCGAGGACGGCAGCAATGTCAGGATCGCCGTGTGATGGAGTGAGGAACCCTGAACTATCGACCTACCAATTTAGGACGAACGCCAATCAATGTATTTTTTACTATCAATTACTATCCATCGATTTATTCACTTTCGATTATATTATCGATTTGTCACTCGAATAACACAATGTGTCGTCACTAGCTGCTCATAACTCCCCTCGCGGCACAAATGCGAACTTAGATGGATATAATATACCTGCTACCTACCTTTGTCAGTCAGTTCGTTATCGTTGTTGTTACAGGAAGGATCGCCTTCCAATTTATGTTTCATTTTACGTTACCTATTTGTGAATCTGATTCTGTTTAACTTACTATGATGTGATCCGTCGAGGGGGAGTACGCTAATTTCGAGTGTTTGTCAAGTTTCTATAATAAACTGTGTTATTATTAACGTTTTACATTCGGTATTGTGATTGGTTTACCCTATGGCATCGGACATTGAAGAAGGACAGTTGTGTGAGGATGAGGGGGACATCACATATATATATATATATATATATATATATATATATATATATATATATATATATATATACATTTTTTTTTACTGTAGGTTTTGTTTCAGAACGCCTCAAAACGGATTTCGTTCAATGAAGAAAATTTTCAAAAATTTTAATTTTAGATTTTTTTTAAAGCCATTTCAATAGCTTTATTTTCTACAAAATTCGCTAAAATCAATAATAAAGAACAGTGAGAGCGCACTGAGTCCGAATAAATAAATATAGGTACAATTATAAATAAATATAAAAACGCTGCAAATTATTACAAAAAGTGTTATTCTTTCTGTGTTGGTCAGCCTTTCTTTGCAGAACACTCGTCTATAAATATTAAACGATATATTAAACAAGATAATTAATTTTGATTTATTATATTTTTATTTATTTATTTTTTTTTATTCCTGCCTGTGGTAAAGATTTCACATAGTCATTAAGTAGTTTGTATAGAAAAGGTACCTTGCTACAGGCACAAGAATAAACAAAAGAATGTTTGATTCGAAAATGCGTTCACTATTTGATTGTACGGGCTCTTTGACCATCCTAATGTTTCGGATGTCCTTCCACCAGTAACCTTCTTCATTTTTTCACAAAACAAAACGGCAAAAAACGATTAGAAAGGTGAAATGTGTTCGTTCCACCATCAAATTAGCTACTACCACGTAACTCTGTTCATAAAGCCGTACTAATTAGGGAGGCGGGAAGACTTAAGGAAGGGAAGGGGGTCCCTATCGCTAGCTACCCCTTAAATGTCGATGGGGGTAACATTTACAAATGTCAGGTCACCACCAGGGGAAGGTTTTTCGTTGAGCCTTTAAAACCCATTACTACCTTCATCAAACCCGGCTAATAGTGAAGATATAATGTAAAATGAATACCGATACACCAGGGATAAAGGATATTTTGGTTAAGAAAGGAGGTATAGGAAGCAGCAGTTTGACATCCTTGACTTGGGCAATTGATCCAGAACGCTTACAGTGCACATTGTAAGAGCCCCATAAAAAACTTATTGGTAAATAATGCATGCATTACAGGGATGACGTCATGGATAGATTTTATATAATTAAGGGTGAATATTAAGAATAATAAAGAACATATCATGATTTCTAAGAATCATGATACACCCCCACGAAAGTAAATTTGAAACTTCCAAGGTTGCATAACTGGACTATAATCTGAGATTCAGAAAATAATAAAAACTGTCACGGAAATCAGATGGATATAGTAAAAAAGTAGTCAGTCATGCAGCATGACTAATAGAGCGAATTTTCAACTCAATTTGATCAATATTATGGGCATTTTTTTACCTAAGAATCGGTTTTTCTCACGTATTATGAATCCTAGATATCTGGGAGTGATAGCAATCAACCCAGCACTGAAAAATACTTTGACTGCGACACCCCACACGCTCTTTTGTCAAAAAACCGATTTTTTAGCATTTTTTGGGCTAATAAATTGCCAACGAACTTGACCTGCCTGTTGCTAAGACGGATGTGAGCCCTGAGGAACTCCAGATGTAGACCAAAACTAAAATGATAAACAGCTATTGGTAGGCACTGCGATTCTTCTAGGTATGAGGCCACCATTTAAAAATCGACCTACAGATTCCCAAAGCCCCAAGAGACATGACTTTTTTTACATGTTGATCTCGCGTGAATACGATCATTTTCCTCGTATCAATCGCGAGCACCATTTCAATCTTTCCCGACATCCTATACTGCACAGGAATAGCGTTTAATCGTTGGCACGTCACCGCATAAGACCAGTTAAGAAAGTTGAAATTAAGCTCCGATAAAGTTAAATTGAGCGGAGGTCAAGTCCCTGGTTTGAACATAATTCTGTCGGGTGGCTTCCTTTCGGGCTTATTAAACTGTGAGGTATCACGGAATCACGCCATCGGCCTCGGTGTTCCCGCGTACCTCTCGAGCGATGGAGTTTGGAGGAGTGAATTATTTTTTTTTAGGTTTTCTGGAATCTTCTACGGTTGCCCTATTGCCTACAAAATCGATTGATCAATTATTAAAAAATCCAGCCACGCACCTTGAATATGTGTGTGAATTTTCGTAGATTTTGGGCAAACAACATTTTCGACATCGAAAAGTTATTACATTCTCAAGGCATATAGGTATTTACAATATCCAAAACCCTTTGAAATCGGCCAAGAAAAAAGTGACTTCTCATCGAAAAATGGAAAACTAATACCTTCTTGAAGCTTGGTCGCTCAGTGGGAATCACAGAACGCAGTAACAAAAGTTGTTTTCTCAGGACCACGTTGAACGTGTTTCTTTCTTTTTTTCCCGCACGATCTAGAGGAGGGAGAAAAAACAACCTAAGTTGTAAAACGCTGCAGATTATTACACAAAGGTTTATCATTTCTGTGTTAGATCCCCCCTTCTACAGCAGATCATAGATCTATAGGGGATGATGTGGGGGGGGGGAGGGGGGGCTCCCCCGTCAGTTTTCACCGTCTTGGGAGAACTTGGGAAAATTTGGATGGTGGCTATAAAACCAAAATTCGAAGAGACCTATTTGGACATCTAATCTTACTCAAATCAAAAATTTTCCCAACTGTAGGTACCGAGTATTTATAAAAGACTTAAGCTATCTTAATTTTTTGTGCATGAAACTGGCATTTTTTCATTCGAATTTTCCAATATTTCCACAGCATTTTCCTGTTATGTTACTTATATCTGGAAAGCGGATTAAGAAAGAGAATTGCTCTTGACGGGATTTTGCTCTATTCTCGGTCTCACCCAACAACATTTTTCACACTCATCCGAATCCACGACTACAAGTACAAACATGGGCTAAATTGAATATTCGGTGTCGTGCTATTCTGTGCATTTCAACTTTTCACTAACTTAAATGAAAAAACACTTAATCACAGGTCAACGGACGACTGAATAATTTTATTTGAACAAAAGTAAACATATTTCATAACAATGAAACCAAAAACAAATGATTAAATAATACTGTAGTGAAAACACTACAGGATTCCTCTTCCCCTTTGCTTGCTGTGAGGTAAGCAGACTTTAGCCTATCAATCAAGACTGTCTGTATTGCATTTGGTAATTCGATGTCGAATGTATTTTCACTGGCCCTAATCACTTTGTATGGCCCCTAGTATGGCTGTTTGCAGTGATTCTACTACAATGGAAATTTCAATCTATTCAAAGTTGTTGTAATGTCTATGAGAACTGTTTCACTTATAAAAATTTGATTTCTGTAGTTACGTTTTCCAAAAATTGAAGCCTTGGAATCTTTTACCGAGAACTCCCGTGTGTTATGGCAACCACATTTCAAGTCAAATGCCAATTTTCGAATGTCATATGAAGGGATTGTATTTCCTCCTATTGTCCTTATCAATCCCGTTTGTTCAGAATTTTCCCAATACTTCTTTGACAACACTGAAATTTCCGCTCCAGTGTCAATGAGAAAATCTATCCCCTTATTTTGGTCTTTGATGTGGAGTCACGGGATGTTTGGCACTTCGTTGAGCTATATCCTGATGGAAACAGTCCTCCTAGAAGTTTTTTGGATATGAGCATGGTGACAAACATCTGTGTGCCTTCGTTTTGAACCTCCTATAGTATAGGCTCCATCCTGACATATGTGACGTTTTCTGTTCTTGCTGTGGATTAATCTGAGCTTGTAATGCAGAAATTTGGTAACTCAAAACCATAATCTGCCTCTTCAATGAAGTGGAAATAGGATTTATATTTGCACCATCTAGTTTTGCTTCTGCATGCTGTCCTAATCAACAAACCACTTATTGAAAAGTTCGCAACTTGTTGAAAAGCTCTCAAATGATGTTACAAAATTACGGTGACTAAACTGCCATGAAATGCTAAGCACACACCACCAAAAAAGTGAGAGGGTCACTATTTTGTGACCTTTTTTCAAGAATCACTGTTTTCATGCGTGGCCGTTTTTCAAGAATAATTGTCGTAAAAATAGATCCTTCGCTACTGCAAGATCAATACCTGTCCTGGATGTCATTACTAATGATTTAGTGATTTCACAGTACTTATCTGCTTAATTTGGTAGCTACTGTGTACTTCTACAATAGTTTGAAGCTAAATAATAAGACAGTAATGTTTCTTGATATTTGCGTCATTCCTAATAATTGGGCAAAGTTGAGTTTGGTTAGGAAAAGGTTAAAATTGGTTTGGAAAAGGTTAAAATTGGTTTGGAAATGTTTGAATTTGACTTGGAGAAGGTTAAATTTGTCTTGGAAAAGGTTGAATTTGACTTGGAGAAGGTTTAATTTGGCTTGGAAAAGGTTGAATTTGGCTTGGAAAAGGTTGAAACTGGTTTGGAGAAGGTTGAATTTGGCTTGGAAAAGGTTAAAACTGGTTGGGAAAAGGTTGAATTTGACTTGGAAAAGGTTGAATTTGACTTTAAAAAGGTTGAAGGACTTGGAAAAGGTTGAATTTGACTTGGATAGGTTGAATTTGGCCTGTAAATGCTATAAAATGACCGACCGACTGACTGACTTCATTACTGTTTCGACGGCCTGATGATGATATATTTGCATCGAAAGCGCTCGCCTGTATCGAGGACCGGTTTCACCAAAAAAACGTGATCTCGGTTCATCAGGAACCGAGTTTAATGTGAACCATGAATTGACCTCAGTTTGAATTCATTTCGGTTTCACCAAGTATGAACTGAGTTCCTAGGAACGAGTTTTCTACTGTACTCGGATCATGAAAACTCCATTTTAACCTCCGTTGATCCGTGATCTCAGGTTGAACATCGGCCTTATTTGAGGAGCGGGATTTTTTTTTTTTTTTTTTCTTTCTTTTTTTTGTCATTTATTTTCATCATTCGCTTGGTCATTTGCAAGTTCCTATTCGGTTTGTGGTTTTTGTGTTGATTGTGAAATTATTTAAATTTCTGGCCCGAATTGATGGAATAAAACTTCCGATACATCTAAATAATGCAATTAAAATATTAAAAACCGTAAATTCGAAAAAGATGTCCTGCTCCAATAGTGGAATGCACTTTCCACTTCTGGTACAATGGCTGAAAACGTGCTCCTATCTAGGAAAGGTAAAATAATCGGGCTCTATTCGATGAAAATTATGTTTTTATCTCATGAAACTCTGAAGGAAAATTTCTAGAACCCAGGTGAAATAAAAACGTCGAATTAAATTATTACAGCAAGCAATAAAAACTTAATCCTGAAGGTACTTGCCTTAACGATTTCAGGAAGCAATCACGCCTTCTCAGCTCCAAACTAACACTCTCTCACACAAATAAAAACATTCGATAGCCTCCATAATTTGTTTTTGTGGGTTTTTTTCCGTGATGATCTAGGAAAAAAACATATTATGATTCAACTGGAGGAGAAACCAGCATAGCAGGTGATCCGAAAACCTTATTATTTCCATTTCGTTCGCGAACTTTCCACTATTGGTGGTCTTTCCTATCGGAACCTCTACCTTACTGTGTTAAAACGAGGTCAAGGATCGTAATTAATGTGTTTTTTTCCCGTGGCACTCGCGGATCATCCGCTCGCGTAAAATCGGTGCTCTACTCTACTTAGAATCCCAACGGGAGAATAATCTTCCACCTTTGCAGTCTTGTCGAAGGGTTGCTGGTTCCTCCGTGGACTGTTTAAAGGAAAGGGTTGATAGCCCTTTCTTGTTGAGCCAATTGGACTTTTATGCTCCCCCTTACAAGATCAGATCCATAAAAATTGTTTTACACCCAAACATCCTCAACAAATATTCTTAGGAATAATCCTTTAGTCCCAATCCAGGACTCCGGAATTTTTATAGTTTTTCTAGTGGCGTTAGTGGCGGGGAAAACTTATTGTTGGCATCTCTTGTCACGTTCATGCGTCAACTGGTGAATTTTTTGTCATCCTTATTATGTAAAACTCACTGTTTGCTTCTATGTTTCCAATAGACGGCTAAATGTCTGGACCAATTCTGACGGGAGCGGTCGTAAAATGATCAGCGAGTTCAGGATAAAACATAGGCTAGGTCTGAACCTCCAAAACAACATTCTACATTCATAAACAGCGCTACTCTTCGCAACCAATTTGTTTGGTTCCCCAACTTTTGTTATTATGGTTGCTAACAGGCAGTTTGTTAGCGGCGGAAATTCGTGACATGTGGAGAAGCCTTGACGAGTTGCTACGGGTGTTTCGAGTGAAGCATGGGCTGCATTATTGATAGGTGATTGACGGGAATTTGACATTTCGTGCAAAGCACGGGACGGAAAACCGATTAGTTTGGCTCCCGAAATTTTATTATCGTTGCCAACACGCACTTCGGGGCCATTCTTCGCACGTGTTTGGTTTTGACGACTTCGATCAGCTGGGTGGGCTAAATTCTCTCCTGTTCACCCTAGGAAGTTGAAATTTGCTACGGCGACTCTTTGGGGCATCACGAGACGATTAAAATTTATTGGTAACCGGCTATTAACTAAATAATATGTAAAGTATCATGTTGTTTGTTTCGAAAATGTTCATTATTGTAAACAATTGTTTATCTCTGTCTTGTCATAATATTTACCTATTTGTTGAATTTAATTATGAAAGGATCGATATTTTGTTAAATTAGGCACTGCTCGTGTATATCTATATACATTTCAAATCAAATATATGTATATAAAAATCAATTGCTGTTCGTTAGTCTCGCTAAAACTCGAGAACGGCTGGACCGATTTGGCTAATTTTGGTCTTAAATTATTTGTGGAAGTCCAGAGAAGGTTTAAAAGGTTTAAAATTTCAAATCTTCCCCATAGGGGGTGTTTTAGGGGAGGAGGGGGGAATGGGGTATCTTTGTCTTCACTGAACAAACTGGGGATTTGATTGTCGAGTAGGTCTGGATTTCTCCAATTCAGGTCAAAGACTACTTTTTTCACATTTTCAAATCTGATCCACAATGGAGGGGGAGGGGGTGGGGAGTTAAAGCGTTTCGAACGTCACGAAACGAACTGGCGATCTGAGTTGTCGAATATGTTTGGAGTATTCTAACTTGAATCACACGCCACTTGAAAAATTTCAGAATCTAACCCTTAGAAGGGGGTGTTTTAGGGGAAAGGGAGGGGGGATGGGTTATCTTTGTCATCACTGAACGAACTGGGGATTTGATTGTCGAATATGTTTGGATTTTTCTAATTCAAGTCAAAGACCTGAAAGACCTGAAATTCAGGCTGAAAGACCTTTTTCAAAGTTTTGAATTCTGATCCAGTGGGGAGGGGAGAGGGGGAAGATGCTGAAAGCGTTTTGAACGTCACTGAACCAACTGGAGATCTGAGTGGGCGAATCTATCATAATTTCTTTAACTTGGGTCACAGGCTATTTGATAATGTTCACGTCAACCTGTGCAACGCACGGGTGAAGCAGCTAGTAAATAAATAAATACTCTTGAAAAATCTGCACTTCCCCAAGAGGGCTAACCTCCCACCCCTGTCCACAGTGGCCTGTGTTGAGTTATACCTACCTCATTTGAAATTATCTCCCGGGGGTGGTAGGAAGGGCGGGTAGGGGTAGGTCCCGCTGTCCCACTTCAAACGGCCGGACTGCCGTCCCATAACTCTTCATAATGCGTCCCCACATGTCCCGCTCGGGTGGGGGTGCGCGGCTCCCCCCTTCTGGTTGTCAGGGTCTCCACCTCATTCAAACGGTCATCGCAGACCCGTTTTAATGGGGGTACGAGAAATTTCGGTACTCCGTTCTTCTCTCTCACTGCATGACTCCCCTACAATTGCTCCCTCATCCCCTTCATTCCTCCCCTCATCCCACCCCTTACTCCCTCGCCCATCCAACGCTCCACGTAGCCTGTTATGTGTTTGGTGTTGAACTGTAATCGCTAAGCTTGAGATAAATTGCGAAGATGCGGCAGGAAAGAGAAAATTTAAAAATTGCAGTCGTGTTCCACCCCCATTTGAGCGAATTTTCAAATTTTCATTTCGTACCACTTTTGTATAATTTTGGCACCATGTACCTAAAGGTTCATTATTTGCAATAATGATCCTTATTAGTCGACCAAGAAAAAATATAGGTATATATTTATATACACCCCTCCCCCTTCCTCAAATTCGATGGTTTAGGTGTGAAGGTAGTTCGATTCAAAAAATCTAATTGAAAAACAAAACAATCAAAAATCTTCAAATCTTCAGTCTACCACACAGTGGTCCACAAATCGATTCTGTCGGATCAAAATTGTTTTATTCGGTATTCTTTTGGGAAATGTTGCGATGATTCCGAATATACCGCATGTTCCTATACCTGAAACTGCCCCTCTAAGTGATTACCTTCAAAAAACCTATAAAAACACGTTTTTCAACATATTTTGCCTTCTAAAAGCTATAAATAACGTTCAAAACAATTAGTGAGCAAGAAAAAAGTTCTAGAGATAAAATTTTGCGTCGATTGGTCACCAGAAAAAGTAAAAAACGCTGCAAATTATTACATAATGGTTTATTATTTCTGAATCAGATAGCCAGCTATAGTAACCAGCATGCTCTGGGGCTTTCGCCAGTCTCTTTTCTAGTACCCACCTCTGTTTTTCCTCTCACTCCACCCCCCTCTCACCCCTTTCACCCCACCCACCGTGACCCCCTGCCAAGCGTGCCAGGCGTGCGCGCGCGCGTATGTCTAACACTCAAACTCTCGAAAAAGACACTTTTTCGCCCGTTTTTGGCCCATACCATCTATGCGAGTAAAGCGATTGGGATGGTAATACGTTTGGACCAACTAGACCCCAAATGGAGTCTATGTGCGAAAGAACGGGTTTTTTAAGTCAATTCTTAGGCCTCTTATGGCCCGGACGGCGGACGGCGGACGGCGGACGGACATTTCAAATTTGGATTCTACGCACCTTGAAACGTAAAGTGACAAAGTTTGAGGGGGGGGGGGGTTATAAAAATTTTTTGCAACACGATCACATAGGCTTATTATTGGAAATAATAAACCAAAATACCGAAAATGAGGAAGTTATTGAATTTCAAAATTTTAGAAATCTAGGAAATATCGCTTATTTGTATATTCGAGGTCAAACTTGACATTTTAAACCGAGATCCTTAAAGCAGAAAAGTTGTAGCTAATCAAATTCAAAGCCACCAATCTAAAAGTAACCAAAAATTTCAACATATGATGCAAATGAGGGGTTTTATGGTGTTTTTAAGCATCATCTTACACGTTTTTTTTTAACTTGAACAACCAACGGAACCTGGAAATTCTAATTGTTTTTCATTCGGAGGACCATCCCGAACATTTAACAACAATGTTTAATTTCGTACAGTTTCGTAGAAAAGAGGGAGGTCTTACTGAATCACTAATCTGGCCAACAGTATAAAAATAAAAATAATGAAAAATCAAAATTAATTTTCAAAAAAGTAGTAAATATAGTGAATAGTAAATCAAGGTTTCCCATTTGGTAGAAGCTATAGTAAATCTAGATTTAGGTGACGTAAAACATTGAAATTGGCCTATTAGAAAACGGGAAAATGATGCTTGTAATTGACGTTACCTCATGCGCAGAATGATCAGAGAAAAATGAAATTCGTAGGGAATAATTTTCAACCTAACCCGCACAATCCAAGAAAATGTCATCAAAATCGTATAAAAACTAGAAATTGAGCTTGTTCATGGGATTTTACTTTCGCCCATGCGTGGGAGCTACAAATGATGCAATCACATTGAAATTAATATAGAATAATTAAAACCGTCATCCACCAACTATGCACCAAACTGAGCGAGTTTGGACGACTAAGGCGTGAAAAAATTGAATTAATGTAAGTTCATGCATGTGCAGAATGAATTGATTTCAGAATAATGAAATTACTAGGGGACCATTTGCAACCTAACCCGCACAGTTCCTGAAAATTTCGACAAAATCAGATGAAAACTGACTGTTGAAATTAGGCTCATATATAGGAATACATATTGGCGCCTGCGCAGGAGCTACTAATGATAAGGTGTAAATTGGTTGGGAATGCTCAAATTAATCTCCTTCACCTATCCTCCAAATTTAAGCGAGATCGGACGACGAGGTCGTGAGAAAATTATGCTTGATGGAATTTACGTTTGCACATTCGCTCAGTGAAGTATTGCTTTGGGAACAACAAAACTGATAGAGGACCATCTTCAACCTTACCCATACATTCCATGAACAATTCATAAAAATCTATCGAAAATAGTGGAAATCACGCTTGTTACTACGATTTGTGGACACAAACAGACACACACTGCAAATACACAAAAGACAGACACGGAACGAAAGTTGTTCAAAATGGTCTAAAACGTAAAACACGGCATACAGTGGATAGAAGGATTTTATTTATTTATTTTATTTATTTATTTATTTTTTAATTTTACGCATCGTTAAAAAAATAAAAAATAAAAAAATAAAAAAAAAATCTTGGTTGATTGCGAAGGTTTATTATTGGAAATAATAAACCAAAAGGGAGTGGAAATTTTGATTTTGAAGACAAACAATTTTTCATCTCCCACACTTGAAAACAATGCTTGTGCTACGTGCCTACCTATAGGTAGACCCGGAAGCAATTTATGAGATAAAATAAAGCATAACAACTAATCCTTAACTAGCCCATCCCCGCGGACAACGGATAAACCCGATTTCACAAAGCTGGGATTCCTGTTGTCAAAACATGTTTTTGGACCTATTCGTGAAATAGAAATAGGAATTGTGTATTATCTAACCTTATTACGGAACCTTATTACGTAACCTTAAGGTGTTAAGTCACCGCCGTAGTGGCTACCCTTTAGGTGATGGCTATGTAAGTAGGTAATAACTTCCAAGGAGTGAAATGGTGGAGAGGGGTTTATACAGACCACCCTGTATAATTGGTAAAACTGATAATATCAGCCCAGCCTCCTTTGGACCAATCGATTACCTACTATTTTCATTCTAGTAGGTAAACATTGAAATTGGTCCTTTTCGGAAGGGGCGTAGGCGTCGCTAGACAAAAATAGTGAGTGGGGAAGCATCATGAAATTCCCAACTGAACCAAAAGTTTTTCCAACCCAAAAACATTGAAATAAAAAGTTCCAGTCATGCAGCATGATCGTATGAGCGAATTTTCGTAAATTATCTGATTGTATAATGTTGAATTGTTTTAAAATGTGAGCTTTTTGAGTGCAAGGAAATTGTTAACTATTAATTTTATGGCAAACAACGTTTTCTAAAAAATAATCACCTATTCAAATAGAGGTTTTGAATTCTTAGTGTTTTGCAATTTTTATTGATTTTTTAGCAAATTTTAATGAATTTTAAGTAAATTTTTTTGTAGTAATTTTGCACATAAATCTTTAAATCTTCTATTTTATAATTAATAAACTTTATTTAGGCAGTATTCTACAAAAAATAGAAATTTAACGTCTTTTAGCCATTTTTAGTCATTTTTTAGTAGGTACATGTTTTGAATTTCAACGATTTTATGTGCTCAAAAAGTGCTGTCCAACGAACTCGTCCTTTCGATGGGAAAGCTTGATTTTTTGGGACATGAACGGAATTTTTATCTCAATCCTAAGGAGAGTTATCGTCTGGAATGACACA
The DNA here is from genome assembly GCA_030762985.1 of Adelphocoris suturalis. Lineage (NCBI taxonomy): Eukaryota > Metazoa > Arthropoda > Insecta > Hemiptera > Miridae > Adelphocoris > Adelphocoris suturalis. The sequence goes on along the minus strand of CM061043.1, from coordinate 34,865,889 downwards.
TATATATAAATACATATATTTGTATGAAAAAGCGTTAAACTCTAGGATTCGTTACAGAATGCCTCAAAACGGATTTCGATAAAGAAAATGTTCAAAAATTGTGATTTCAAAATTTTTGGATACATTGCAATATCTTCATTTTCTACGGAAACTCGCTAAAAGAAGAAAATGTGTAGTATCACTTACAAATTAAACCTGTTGCCTACAGTTCATTCATTCATTTATTTATACGGCCTAAGTGGCCCGATATACAATAAGGAATAATAAATGGGACATTCAGAATATAAATGAAAATGGAAATATGTGGAAGTTAGATGTTTTAGTAAAAAAATAACTCAATAGTTCGAAGAAAAAAAACTTCCTCGTTTACCTAACATCTTCTTCCAACTATCATCCAAATTTAAGCAAACTCGAACGACTAGAGAGTGAAAGGATGGAACATGATGGAATTGACGTTCCCGCATACGCAGAAGTATTGATTTGGCAACAATGAAACTGATAGTGGACCATCTACAACCTAACCCGCGCATTCTCTGACAATTTCATCGAAATCGGATGAAAACAGTGGAAATTAAGGTCGTTACAAGAATTTCACATAGGCGCATGCGCAGTAGCTATTAATGATACGATCATGTTGAAATGATGATCGTATGATGATGATGGATGATCAAATCGTCATTCTCAAACTATCATCCAAATTTGAGCGAGGTCAGACGACTAGGGCGTGAAAAAAATGGAGCATAGTGGAATTTACGTTTGCGCATATGTGCATCGTGGAATATTGATTTCGCGACAATGAAACTGATGGGGTCTACTCCCTAGATCGCACATTCCCTAAAAATTTCATCCAGATCGAATGAAAACTGTGGATAGGTTACAAGGATTTCATATTGGCGTATGCGTAGTAGTAATTAATGATACAATCATGTTGAAATTGATATAAGATGATCAAATTGTCATCCCCCAACTATTATTCAAATTTGAGCGATATCGGACTAGGGCGTCAAAAAATGATGTTTGGTAGAATTTACACGTTTGCGCATGCGCAACGGTGAAACTAATAGGGGACCGTCTACTCCCTAGCCCGCACATTCCCTGAAAATGGCATCCAAACACGACAGACACGCACAAACACGCACTGATCAGAATGTCTACTCATACAGTTGTTCAGATTGGTCTAAAACTTAAAATGCGAGTGGAAATATTTATTGATTTTGGAGACCAAAAATTGTTTTTCTCTCAAAAGTGAAAACAATGCTTCTGCTACCTTTCGGTAGACTCGGAACAAAATAATAATATACATTGATTATACCAAGGATATGGTGATGGCCAGTTGATATACATATATTGCCTAATAGTAGGTACCTATATTTAATACGCGTAACACCTCTGTGAAAGGACCCCGTGCCATTAACATGGGAAAAAATGTGACTGTGAAATTCGCTGAAACTTCGCATATTGGTTCTTTGGGCAATTCTGAACAGAAAAGGTGGAGTGAAAAAAACCCTTAAATGCCTTAGTTATTGAGCTAGAGGCTCAGGAAGGTGCTCAAATCAGGCTCCGGGAGAGACTTCGATTTTCGCAATACTACGAATGTATCTGTGTGTGTGTTTGTGTGTGTGAATAGACGGAGATATACTTTGCAGGATCGACCGCGAAGAATACTGTCTCATAAACACACCAATATGCATTCACCGCCGGCATTAGTGTTACCCGATGTACACCACGTGGAGGTAGCTCGGTCGGATAACTTTGGCATTTAAGAATTTTTTTCACTCAACCTTTTCTGTTCAGAATTTCCTAAAGAACGAATATGCGAAGTTTCTACATTTCTTTCGTTGAAAAACCGTAAATCAGGTATATATTTATATTTTTTGATTTTAAACAATAATTATTACCATTAAGAAATAATAATAAGAAAAAAAAACAACTATTAAAGCTTTTATCTCTACACGATTAGTATTTAAAAGGTTGACTTTTCGTTGGAAGTGGATATGCCGATTTTTTTATTTAGTCCATGCTTGTATCACACCACATTTAGTTTATCAAGATTTTCAACAAGATCTTATTTGCATTGTAGTCGGAGCAATGGACGTAGAAACTCATCAGTTATTGTAGTCTTCAAATTATTTGTTGTCATGTTATATGATGTAACCCGTCTTCACAAGTTGTTGAACAATAATTTAAACTGCCTAGCATTGTTCTCAAAGTTCGGGTTCCCAGAATCACTTCACGTTCTCCATCGGTGTTCTACGTACCTTTCTCTCCAGCTAATTTACCTCTTGCATCGACCTCTAAGCTGAATCGTGCGTTTGGCAATTTGGTTTTAGATGCCAATCCCACCTACGACTTTTTAACTGATTCTATCTCCACCATTAAGCAGATTATGATCCCATCAACAGTTTCTTTTCTTAACTAGTTACCAGTAATATTTCACTTTATTTATTTAGTAGCATGGGCTGTTTAAAATACGTTGATGCTTTCCAGAAGTTCAATGAAGTTGTCCAAGCATCTTTCTCAGTCAGGCTGGATCCAAAATTCATTGAATACATCAATCAATTCAAAACATCATATTTATCTTTGGATATTCCAGTCACTCCAAAAGTTCACACGGTTTCCTTTCATGTGGAAGAATTTTGTACCAAACACGGAAATGGCCTCGGCTTCTACAGTGAACAGGCTATGGAGGCCGTGCATCATGATTTTTCTGCGACGTGGGCCAAATATAAAGTATCGCGAATCAATTCTGAGTTTGGACAACGTTTATTAAGAGCTGTATGCGAATATAATTCTCTGCATATGTAAAATGTTAAAATTCCATTATTTTCATTTTCTATTCAATTTAGATATATATTTTATGTTAAAATTTATATAATGAATCATTATAAACTCGCACACAAGCGTACACATAGACACCCACGCCCATACTACACGCATACTCACAGGCATTTATTAAGAGCTTCATGCAAATGTAATCATTATTTTGTTCAATAAAATGTTGTTATTTTTGTTTTTCTAATTATATTTGATCACAAAATAGGTCAGAACTATGAAACAAGATGAAGATTCGATTGTATAATGACACATAAATAATATTTTTTTCTGAATTTTGGCGATTATAGCGTATTTTTATGATTAAAGTATCAATTGAAAATTCAAAAACTGAATAAAAAGAAACGGCTCAATGTTTGATTTCAGTTTTTGCTGAATTATAATCCTGACATATTCCCAAATCATATTTCGAAAGAAAATTTGAAGTTCAAGAACTTTGAGGTCAAATCCGATCGAGGACCACCGTGTGAGGAACTGTGGGAAAATTTGATCGAAAAATTCCAGTTTCATGCACATAATTAAAATAACTCAAGCCTTTAATAAATACCTAATATCTAAAATTGGGAAAATTAGGATTTGATTAGGTTAAGACTTCCAAATAGGTCTCTTCGAATTACGGATTGTATTGCCACCTTCCAAATTTCCCAACTTCTGTCGAATCGGTGAAAACCGAAGGGGGAGCCCCCCCCTCCCTTGTTTATCAGAGCATTTAATATAAAATCGGCCCACGAATCGATTGGAGGCCACACGTCGTCTTCAGCGATTTTATAATCGAGTTTCCACCCAAATCCTCACGCCTACTTTTAACGAAAATAGAGGCAATTAGTCATATCACCTCTCGGCTGTACTCGTTAAGATGCCATCAGTGCCAGTTCGTTCTTAGAATTCACCAACCAAACCGAGGGCCGTCCCTAAGAGATTTCCAGCTGAAACTAGTTCAAGCATCTTTATCTATCGGCCCCAAGTCTTTTATTCGTAAGTACCAACCTGTCCTTTTCCACTACAGTAGAATTTCGCTAAATATCCATAGGTATAGTGATATCGTCATTCATATTAGGGTGATTGTGAGCAAGTAAGCTATTTAGACAAGAAGAGTGCTCTTTCTTTATTTATTCGCTTCAGTCACACGTCACACCAATTTAATTCGTGCCTTTTTATTTCACATTAATAGCTACATCAGACTGATTAGGCCAGCAGCAGGTGAATGATAGGGACTTTCATACTTCCCTAGTATCGATACTAGTACTGAATCAAGTACTTAGTTCATTCAATCATATACATCGACACAGTACTCGCAAAATATACTCATAAGATTTTTTTTTTTTTTTAAGAAAGAAAAAGATGAATTGTAGAAAATATTATTGTAAAATTTGATATCTATCGTTCCTCCCACGGGACCTTCCTACACATCTCGAGATTCCCATCTTTCTTCTCAAAATACCTCTATACATTACTTTTTGGTGAAAGCATTCCCCCATTACTTAAATATATATATATATCAACATGGTTTCTTTTCACTAAAACTACGACATAAATATTTTACTAATCAAAATGAGAAAAAAGTACCTAGGTAGGTAATTTTCTGTTATGGTGCGCGTCTATAATTACTATAACCAAGATTAACTTCTCAACCGAGTGACAACAAAACAAGCGGCATTGTTTACTATATCCATTTATAACATAAATAAATATAAAACTACAACATAAATAGAAGAACAAGTACGAAAGAAATGCGTGATAAATCGAGAGCTTTCCAACGAATGGAGAACGATTTTTGTCTGATGAAAACTAAAGAAGTTTCATTTCCGCAGCAACGGCTTGGTTGTACTTGAAATCATAAGAAAATTTCGTGACAATCTCGCGTAACGTTTTCAGGCAAGTTAACTCAAGGCAAGGTATGTTCCATACTAAGAAAAACAGTAAACATGCGACTGAGAAGCGTGAAAACCAAAAATTATTTTTCTCCTTTTCAACACCTGTTCGTTATCTTCCTGTTCTCAAGCTCTTAGCATAGAGTTATGTTATAAATTATTAATAATTCCGTGTTCAGTGGTCTCGAGGGTCAGTCATAATGACACGAGGGAAATTCGTCCCGAGAATCGATTCTTACCAAATTTGTTGAATTTGAGATTTTGTGTTTCATTGTCTTTTTGTTTAATCCTTTTTTCAATACGGTATTCGAGAATTTCTTTAGATATCGGCCAAAGTATCCAAATGAGTAGGTACTTATACTCAAATCATAAGTATCGATGCCAAAAATACTTAGTATCAAAAGTAAATATTCGATTGGTATCGATCGTCCCTAGAGAATAATAGAAAATCATTGCTACAAAATCATGATAGAAATTGTTTCTAGGAAATAAAGTGCTCTATCAACTTGGAAGCACAGTTTGAGACATAAAAGTTGTACATAAAAACGTGGCTTTGGGTCTTGAACTTTGGCACTTTATGTCTTAGCTTTGGCACATGAACTGAAAATTATTGCTCCCAAAAAATCGTTACAAAGAAATGTTGGCGGTTACAAAGGCGATTACTTATCGGATGATTCTCGCTTGCAACCAAATCGTAGCTAAGGAACTGTATCTTTGCAATTTTTTCATCGTACGAAAATCGTTCGCTAGTCGTTGGCTAGATCTCTATTTATGCTAAAATCGTACGCTGTCTAAAACGCCCTGAAAATAAAAGCAGCTGAGCTACACCCAACGTTATAGTTGAACTATAATAAAAGTAATATAATCTACGAGTATAAACAATCCTCGCCTATAATAACATGATTTGGTAGCAATCACCCTGGCTTATGTAAAGGCGAATGAGGTCATCGAAACATGAAAATGTCTCCCGGAGTCGCGGACTTGTATGCAAGCTGTCTTTTTTTGTGATTTCTTACCTTATGACTTTGAAGCTACTATAACTCCCCTTACTCGTAGTTTCCCTGTAAAATGTTTCCTGCTATCTTCCGAAAATTGCATGCACATTCTAATTCTTCCAATTTTTTAGCATCTATTGCACTCGTATTTTCCTCAAATAACCAACGATTTCGCTTTTTAATCCAAACAGCGCGATAAGTGCGCTGTTTTGTATTAATATTATTATTGTTTGCATAATATTCTATAAAAGTTCATGTTCATAGTCAGTTAGTTCATAGTTTTATGAAAATTCAGAAAGCTAACGTTTAATCTTGTTAACAACGCCGTAGTTTCAGAAAATTAATAAAAGAGATGGACCCACTGGAATGGCTCAAATGAATTTAGTAGGTCTCTACCTTATAATCGTTAAAAGTGTCAACGTTTCACTTTTTAAAATTAAAAAACGGTAAGAAATTACATAGGTATTGAAACTTGCAAGAATAATGACCCTAGAGTCATTTGATTCTCTCGAAATATTTCTCTAAAGCAGCTAAGAAAAAAAATGTATTAATTCATATCAGGCGGGGATCCAGAGAGAGGCTGAGGGAGATTTAGCGCCCCCCCCCCCCCCCCCCCCCCCCTCCTTTGGGCCCAAACGTACTCTACATGAAATGCGATTAAATATGTAATAAATACTTCCCTTGTTTCAAATAGTTGTCAACATATTTTTTTAAACCCTACTTCGTATTAAAAAGTCCAGGCCATTGCCATAGTATCGTATTTACTTGATTAAGAATAAGCTTTTTAGTTATTTTCCTGGTTTATTTTAAGCTTTGATCCCCCCCCCCCTTCCCTTTTTTTAAATAGGGAAGTCAACTTGGAAACCTCCCGCATTTCCTCATTTAATGGCGTAAAAAATTGGTCCAACGTTATTCTTTATATTTTGTTGTGAAGAATTCAGGGAAAATACTTTTGCGGAGACCACTTCCGCGCAATTGCGCGGAATTGACACTAACATCGGTTTTTCATGCAGGAACCCCCCCTTTTTAATTGTAGATTTTGATTGTACGCGAAATTTCATGAATTTACGACCCCTCATTCGATTTTTCTGACCGCGCGCAACCCGTTCCGCGAGCGCGCCAAGTCGCCTAATTACCAAAATTGCGTAAAACACGGACTCTAATAAATTCCTATCGTGGAACATGAATTTTTTTTTTTTTTTTTTTTTTTTCCAATGCTGATTCATATGGCGCTATCCGTTTATTGATTTGATTCGATGTTATTGTTTAATCGACTTATGATGCTGAAACCTGAAATGTAACTTCTTTTTGGAGATCTGAAATACAATTTATTACACAGTATGAACGGACTCAGATCAGTTCCGGTACCTCCGAGCCTAACTTTCCTATTCGACTCACGGTGTTGTTATTTAGATGGAGCTCCTTTGGCACACTTCGGAGACAATTATTACGAGGTAAAGAGGCGTACTAATCAGCTAAGGGCCTTTGAACCAATAATCTTTCCTTATCTATCGACCTCTTTCTTCAAATGTTTTCACTGTGAAGCGTGAAATTGCGGGGTCTTGGAACTGTAAAGGTGTGAACCCTTTTGGGAGGCACGATGCGCCATGTTCTGATGATAATATATTACCTACGGGGTTTAATAATTATAGACCAATTATGTACATATGAAGGGCAATCTAACACAGAAATAATGAACCATTGTGTGATAATTTTCAAAGTTTTTTTTTTTTCACGCATCTAATCATGTTTTAATTCACTCGCAATTATATCACTTCTCAACCTGACGTTTTCCAGGAATCCCTTTTGCTCATCCTCAAAGCAGCAATGGTAACCCCGGTATGATAAGGCTAAAATGCGTGTTTGGGCTGTCTGGTTAGTCAGCTTCTCACTTGCTGCAGTGCAAGATAGCACGCCAAGGACTCTCAACAACCACGAAGCCGACGAATTCCCTTCCACAGAGCTTCCCAGTGAAACGAAAAAAATCTGCAGTCGCAGCATTTTTATGACACCGACGATCATTCGATGCCCGGAGAGGTAAGCCATCAACACCTCATCATTATGGTTCGATTCGGATTTTTACTTTCCCAACGCCCTGAATTCAAGTTTTTCCTTTTAAATCTGACGTACGACAATTACGATAATTTAGTTTGAAAAACGTAAGAAGAAAAGGTAACCAAAGTATACCTACCAGAGATTTGCGAGTAAGTACATAAGGATTACACTACAAAATTTAGTAGTGGTCTCCAGCCGGAGCTTGTCGGTTTCTTATGTTATTTTTTGATACACTGAATCCGAATCCGAGGTTAGTCTTTTGTATTTAGCACGTTTTCTCATGATTTTTTCCACTTTTTTGCGCACAAACTTTTCAGGCTTTCTCATTGAACTTCCAGAATAAATGCTTTCCAAAGATGCCTTAGCTTATGTGAGTTTATCGCTGTTTCCGAATATTACCTCAATTTCTCTATTGGACTGCTTCCAACCCCCAATTTTTTAATTTAAAAAAAAAAAAAAAAAAAAACAGAAAAAAAATTGGGAAAAATTAGGCCTGGAAAAATTCTTTTGGATCTGCATCTTGTAAAGGACATTTATAACGAAATTTCGCATGTACAATCATGCTGCATGACTGGAACTTTTTATGTAATTGTCATCAATTGTTGCTTTAGGTTCAGCTATTCAATTGCATTGTCATAGTTTAGGTTGATCTGTTTTAACCCATCCCTGCATTTGCAGTGAAATTGATGAACAATAAATTATTGTTGGTACACTTGAATGAGACATCAAAAATAAATTTTTTAATTACATAAAAAATAATAAAATAAATAAATGAAATAATTTGTGATAAGCATGCGTAGTATGATAACAATAAACTGTGACAAAAAGAAATAATTCCTCCATTCCCACTATTTAATTATTTTCAGATACCAGTACAATTCCCACCACGGCAAATGTATCAAACGGTTCCGCCTTGTGATAACTGAAGAGCAGCTGCTGAGAAAGTTGAACACTATGTACGGATCTCAACAAAATGGTGCGAAACCTCCAGGTCCGTCAGTAATATTACCACTTCACCAAGAGTCCTAATTATGTATTAAAAGATATTGTATATTGTAACGTGAACATATCCTATCGGCATTATCGGTATTAAATACTTATTAATTTTAAATCAATGGGTGTGTATGTGTCTTTATACTTATTTACTTTATTTATTATGTATATGTTTCACAGTTTACACGCTCATTCAGGTTCTGATGCGTTATTATTTTTTGTTCGATAATTAAATGATAATTAAATTGTAATTATAATGTAAATACATAGTCTTTCAATCTTTTCAGCGAAGTTCAAGGAATAATACCGTATCTACCTACACAATTAGGATTTTGAAAAACATGTTTACATTGCTATGACGACGCCTACCTACACAAAATTTGCTCATCAATTTTGATAATGTGTCTGTCTGTGGTAAAATCTTGTCACGGCCAAAACTAAACCAAGTTCAAGTCCGATTTTGATGAAATATTCAGGGATAGTGTCGGTCAGGTCCTAGATGGTCCCGTACGCTTGCTCAAGACTGAAATTGGTTGACAGAGGCAAATCTAAGGGACTAATGGAGAGGCTTTGATCAAACTTTCAAGGTTTGTACGAGTTGACCTCTTGACGATCTCCATCAATTGCATCGCCATTTGATGAATATTTTAGCGCGTACGCATACGAAAACGTGAATTTTCAAAAAACATCTATTTGTCTTTGGCCCGAGTGTGTTGAAATTTAGAGGGGCACATCGTCGCTAATGTGGTTGTAACCATTACACTTGCGCGAATCGAACAATGGTTCTTATGGACGAACCTTCGAAACTGATAAACTCAACAGAACAATTTTGATTAAATGGTCTAATATCGTGTAGACTACCTTTAAAATGGTCCCCTATATACCTATATATAATGTTATACATGTATATTGCTTATATAAACATGTGTTATAGCCTTATTTCGCGTACTTGCATGCCTATACATAGTTATACTGCATTCAATAATTTTGACGCGCACTTTGTTCTTCAACATGTTTTATGTTGGCATCACTCGCCAACAGTACGTTATGATGAACATCACAGATGTTATAGCGTTCCATATATTTAATTTTCAGATTCGAGTGACCAGGAACCCCGCCCAAAAAATCAACCAAGGGCTCTTTTTCGAAATTTTACCTTAAATCACACTGGGTTGAGAATAAGACATTCGAAGCGACGACAAGCTAAAAAATACAAATCAAGCTACTGGATTACAGACGGATCCGTCTTTACACCAACGTAGTACCTCTACTTTGTCCTACATACTTCTAATCTGGAGTTCGCATGACCTATTGCGCCTACTAGGTACATGCCCTATTAACACCAATCGTCTTATCTATGTGCAGTTGTCATGTTCAAAGGATCAACCACGTAGACCATCTATGCTCAAGAAACAATCATACTTAGGATGGAGGCTCAAATTTGTCGAATGCTTATAGGACAAACCTATGTTCCAAATCTGTGTAACACAATACTTAAAACGTTCTAACTTGGCTCTCCAGACGTGCCATCCACAATATACGATTTTCCACACGACAACATACGTAATTTCCCTACAATATCATCAACGGTCCTATAATAACTCTTCATTTGGAAAGCTTGATTTTTTTGCGCAAGAACGGAATTTTTATCCTAAGAAGAGTTATCGTCTGGAATGACACACACACATATATATATATATATATATATATATATATATATATATATATATATATTATAGGTATTCGAATTTGCTCCTTCTTCTACTTATTTTTTTTTTTTTCTCGTCTCACCTGATTCCTCACCCACCCACTTCTCCCAGTTCCCCTCAGCCAATTTTGATGAAATTTGAAACGCAGGCTACATTTGAGCTGATGAAGTGCCTTTTGGGGTTTTGGAGCCACGAAGACCAAATTATTGGGAGGTTGTAAGGGAGGGGGTTAAAAATAGAATTCTCTCCTGTTCACCCTAGAATGTTACAATTTGATGGAGAGACTCTCCGGGATATCAAGAGACGAATAAACTTAGGGAGCAATGAAATGACGGGATCTATCCTGATCATCTGACCTGACTAAATTCTCCCCTATTCACCCTTGGAATGTGAAATTTGATTGAGAGCCTGTCTAGGACATTAAGAGGTGAACGAAATGACGGGTTCCATCCTGATCACCTGCGTGTGCTCAAATCTCTCCTTTTCACCCTAGGAATTCCAAATTTGTTAGACAGCCTCTCGGGCTTTGAGGTTTTGGAGCCGCGAAGACTAAACTATTGGGAGGTTGTAAGGGAATGGGTTAAAAATGGAATTCTCTCCTGTTCACCCTAGAAAGTTAAAATTTGATAGAGAGACTCTCTGCGACATCAAGAGACGAATAAACTTAGGGAGCTTTCCTGGCCAGCTGAGTGAGCTCAAATCTCTCATGTTGACCCTAGTAATTCCAAAATCCTAGGGATCAATTCCTCATTAATTTCCAACAACAAGTTCTTCGCAACTTTTTTTTTTTACAAATTTTTCAATACAGTATTCCTCTAATGATGTGAATACTTGTTCATTATTTCTATACTCAGAAACCTTAGTAAGTATTATCATTTCACAATTTTTGATAATCCATATTTGTTTATGGGAGTCTGGGTAGGTATCAGTCACGAATTATGGTGGATTTCTGTGTGTTCAATAACTGGGCTAACGGTGTCCAATAATAGGGGTAAGTGTCCAATAACAAGTAGAAACCCGTTTTCTGGAATAAAAATTCAATTTAAAAAAAAGTATTGATATCAGGGATATCCTTTTTTCCGTCGATTCGGGAATACCTCTCACCCTCAAAAACATTTCAACTTTGAAATAAAAGCTATATAAGTTGATCTTTCGAGCTCTCAAAGCCAAAATTTCCCTTAAGTGTCCAATAACGGGTGCCCTTATCCTATTATTATTATTTTTTTTTTTTTTTTTTTCAATTTTTTTCATTTTGCATAATATCAATATTTACAGCCATTGAGATAACATGATATTTACCGAAATTCCTTAATTATAGAGTTGTTTACTCGGATGACATCGTTGATAGGTTTTTCCTAATTTATGATGTTATGATGGAAGGTTTTGAGGATTTGATTATAGCCCATATCCGTAACAGGATCTCGCGGATCATTTTGGGAAACCCACGTCGCAATCGGTCCCGAAAAACTCACCTGGTTACCTCATCTCCTAGAATAATAAGCCAACCTAAAAAGAAATTAACAGAGTAGTAAACTAATAAGTTATATTGTATAAGATCTATTCTCCCAAGCAATCATTGGCTTTACCTACGTGACGTAGAAAACCGTAGAAAACGTAGAAATCTGTAGAAAACAGTGATTTTTTGTTGTAACGGCAAAAATTTTGGGATGCCCCAAGAGTTTATAGGTACATATCCATGCCTCAAGAAAGGCGAAAGAAGTTTACCTATTGATACCAACATGAGGTAAATGTTAAGAGTGGAGTTTGACTTAACAGTTATGGTGAATTGCCAAAGCTAACCATCACTATTCCGACATTTGACTCCGAAAATTGTCAAAAAACCGTCGCCAGATACTGAGAAGCGAATCATAAAATAAATAACAAATAAATTTAAAACCCTCCAGACTAAACGAACACATTGGGCTAGCCATGGTAGAGGAAGATCATCAGGTAGGTGCATAAAAACAGTTTTAGCGAATTTTCGAAGAAAATAAAGCTATTGCAATGGCTCGGAAAATTTTAAAATCAACATTTTTGTAAAACTATCTTCATTGAAATCCTTTTTGAGGCCTTCTGAAACGATTCCTAGTTTGCGCTTTTTCATCGTATATATATATAAATCAATTGCTGTTCGTTAGTCTCGCTAAAACTCGAGAACGGCTGGACCGATTTGGGTAATTTTGGTCTTAAATTATTTGTGGACGTCCAGAGAAGGTTTAAAAGGTTTAAAATTTCAAATCTACCCCATAGGGGGTGTTTTAGGGGAGGAGGGGGAATAGAGTATCTTTGTCATCACTGAACAAACTGGGGATTTGATTGTCGAGTATGTTTGGATTACTCCAAATGAAGTCAAAGACTACTTTTTTCAAATTTTTCAAATGTGACCCACAGTAGAGCGGGAGGGGGTGGAGGAGTTAAAGCGTTTCGAACGTCACTGAACCAACTGGGTATCTGAGTTGTCGAATATGTTTGGATCATTCTAACTTAAATCACAGGCTACTTGAAAATTTTCAAATCTAACCCATGGAAGGGGGTGACTTAGGGGAAGGGAGGGGGGAATGAGATATCTTTGTCATCACTGAACTTCATTTATTTATCTATTTATTCATTTATTTATTTATATGTATGTGTCTTTCCAGACGATAACTCTCCTTAGGATTGAGATAAAAATACCGTTCTTGCGCCAAAAAATCAAGCATTCCAAACGAAAGGATATGTTTGTTGGCCAACAATTTTTGAACACATTAAATTGGTCAATTTTAAAAAATCACTAAAAATGGCTAAAAACGGACAAAAATCGTTAAATTTGTAATTGTTTGCAGAATTTTAGTCAAAACTAAATTGTCAACGATCAACTAGGACATTTAAAAATTCTTCCTCAAAATTATGCTGAAAAAGTACTTAAATTTCATCGATATTTTGCTAAAAAAATCTATAAAAACAGCAAAAAATCTAAAACCCCCTTTGAGTCGCCGATTTTATTTGGTATAAGTTTTTTTGCCATGAAATTGGTATTTAACAATGTCTGTCAACTGAAATTGCTCAAATTTCAATATAACATACGTTATTATATATTATATACGTTAGGTCGTTTATGAAAATTCGCTCATACGATCATGCTGCATGACTGGAACGTTTTTACTATCAAAATGTTATTGACGCGTTATTACCTAATAGTCCATCTATAGAGGCTAAGGAATCAAGGCTGAATTTTTGAAAACCTATTGATTCGACCTTCATGATTTATAGATGGAAAGAGGATGATGACGTAATCTGCCGTAAAAAGGAAAAACGCCTTATCTCACAAAATTACAAATTTTCAGGAGATCGCTTCAAAGTTTTGCAGTGTTACTCCGTCCAAACTTACCTCCTGCTTGTGATAAATTCAAAATTCCTTCGCAGCTCGGTTGCTCGATCTTTATTGATCACCTGGGTACCAAATTATTGATAAAATAATCGATTCAATGGGTCAGTAACGGCTCATGAGTCGTTTTATTAGATTTCGACAATTTTTTCTCCACAGAAGTTTGAGGAAAAACGGCTTAAGGCGGTTTTCCTTTGAACCAACTTTTTGAATACTAATGCCAGTTGAGTCAAGAACGCCTTCTAAATACCAAGTTTGAAGGTAGTTTTCAACTTATTTGTTAGTAATCAGGACTATTTATTATCTATGTATACGTTCATTTCATATCATCATATTTTCATTAGTTCATTTATCTAATTAATAAACCTCTTTCATTTCAATAACAAACTATTACAACCAAAAGATTTTTCATTGAGGTAATTATTAATTTTTTTAAATCTATTTGTTTCAACGAATTTTAACCCGTATGTTAGAACTTTTGAATATTGGCACTACCACAAAATAAAGGCTTTTTAGATATGTAAATTCAGTTATAATAACATCAAAATCCGAGTGCGAGTAATTTTGAGCCCCGAAAACACATTTTTCATTCAACACGTTGCACGTGTTAAACGTCGATAAGAGAAAACAAATTGGGCAATAAATTAACTATGTATCAGTAATCAACTTCACAAAACACAATTCCATAGAAAAGATTTGCGAATTAAATCACTCATAAAAAATATTAACCATCAGAAAACAGACGTAACTGGTTCAGCTTTCACAAGAAAATGGCGAGAATGACAGATGAAAAACGCCTAATGTGTGCTGAGTCATAACAATCCGAGAAGAACGCCTTGTGCGATCGGATGAAAACGCCTCAACCCAATAATGAAGCCAGCGTCTCCAAGATAAAACGCCTTATCGCAATTTTCACGGAGTTGAGGTGATTATCCTCATAACGTAAAATGTGATAGAATAAGATGAGTCGTTTTTAGAGCCGCACATGAGGCTTTTATCCTCCGATCTGTATGAGATGAGGCGTTCTACCTTAGAACACAAAAATTTTCGATCTTTTCTATTGAAAAATTCACCATTTTCTCATTTCAATTTTTAGATATTGACTTCACCATTAGAAAGAGCGTATGATTATGAGGGGGGAGGGGGCTACAAAAGAACCCCGTTTTCAAAAAATTTCTAGATAAGGCGTTCCTTCCTTTTTAGGGCAGCAATGAGGTGTGGCCAACACTCTTCACAAGTCCTTTCATGTTCGCTGCTTCATGTGTTCCCAGATGCGTGTAGAGAGAAAATACTGCACTGCTTTGAGAGATTTAATTTATTCTGGACACTTATATAATAGAAACGTATATAAGTATAATATTTAATATATACGTACATACTATCGGAGACCCAATGAAATGAGTTTTCTCTTAGCCCATGATTGAACCTTCATTAGTCTAGTTTTATCAATGATCTGTTTCTCCTGTATTTGCCATTGCTTGAAAAGTGCATAAATAATTACAACTTCCTTACCTACGTTAATTTGATCATATTTTTATTGATGTTCTATTTCATCATTGATAAACTTCTTTTGTATAAAATTCTGCTTGAAAAATACAAATTCAAATCCGTTTTGTATATTTCCAACTTGTATAATTCAACTTCCAATACTTATTAGCCGTTTTTAGCCATTTGTAGTGATTTTTCAGTACATTTTTAAATTTGACCAATTGAATGTGCTCAAAAAATGCTGGCCAATGAACTCGCCCCTTCCTTTGGTCTTTATCTAAGACCAAAAAATGATGAATTCGGTCGTTTTGCTGAATATTATTCAGAGCAAGTTTTAACGTCGCGTCTTACATTTGAGCTTTAAACACATTGGTGCTCACACATTTTTTCAAATTCGCACTTTTACAGTTGAAATTGAGTTGAAAAGTCATCAAAAGCCGTTGTTTTGTACAATAATTTCGCAATAAGATCATGCTGGATCAACATAATAATGATGTCAACCACGCTCTGTTACCACGTGACAAGGGTCGAAACACTTGTCGTTCTATAATGAACCAAGAGTCTGTAATATTACTCTAATATGAAGGGGCAAGGAGAAAATAGTAGGTACACAGGTTTAAAGGCAATGGTTGTACAATTTATTCAAGGAACCAAATTCGTATTTGCTCGAAGAAGAATTGTAAGGGATTTTGATTAGACTGGAAAGCAGTTATGTTTTATATTATTTCTTCAATACTAATGCAGAGGGGTAAGTTAGATGGGATCAGTCTGGGTAGTAATCAGGATCAGGTATTATATCAGGAATTAATCAATTAATATCAAGAAATTACCGGCTGATATGAAGTCAGGCAACGTAATAATCTTAAAACAAGGCGGTGAGTGACAGTATCGCTCTAGCCGGAAGCGTCGGAGAGCGCTGACTGCGTTCGTGGCAGCGCTGATAAGTGCCGCAGGCTGTCGGGGATATTACAATACGTACAACAACAATTTCCAGAACTTTACAAGGGTTCTCTATTATGCAAAAATTATTCAGAATAATTGAAACACGAGTGCAGAAATCTTATTCATATGCAGGGGTGCCCCCCCCCCCCCCACCCCAAAGCGCAACGACTCGAGCCCCCCCCCCCCCCCCCCCAAACTCCGACTCCCCACCCCCCACAACTAAAATATTTATTAAATAGGTAATGTAAATGATACCCTGTACGCATGCGCACAATACCTGTTTCTACAACATATTATCCAATAAAGTAATTCGAATTGAAAACAGCTGACGCTAGCAAATTGTTAGTATAAATCTTATTACTTGTTCATAAAAAAATTTTAAAAATACTCATTTTTCTAAACCCCCCCCCCCCCCCCCCCCCCCCCCCCCCAAATTTTAACGACGCGTCGTGACCCCCCCCCCCCCCCCCCCTGTGGGCACCCCTGTTATATGTTATGACATATCAAGTCATACAGGTAATGAACCTATTTAATGGATAAACCAAAGGAAAACTTAATTTTAAAAAGTGGCACATCTCAGAAAAGAGAAGAAGTGTGAAATTACACAAACGAGGTTTATTTTTACATCATGACAGTAGTTCAGGTGTCACATTGAGCGTCTGTGTTTACAAAACACCTAATAGGCACTATTACCGGGACGAGCCTCATCAGGTTCTAGGATACATTCCCATCAACGGCAGGGGAGAGCGGCGATGAAAGTGACGCTATGAACACGCTTAGACGCTATGACGCTTCTAAACATATATTACGGGTGAGCAATGGTCCCAGAGTGAAGCTCGTTAAGATTTATTTCTGGTCGATGAAAATAGTGGTTGCGTGGTTGCTCTTGGTTCCGTGTCTGTCTGTCTGTGTGCCTGTCGTGTGTCCGCAAATCCTTATAACAAGCTTATTTTCCACAGTTTTCATCCGATTCGGATGAAATTTTCAGGGGATGTGCGAGCTAGGGGGTTGACGGTCCCCTATCAGTATCGTTCTTGACTCAATACCTCACTGCGAAAGCTCAAACGTGAATTCTACCAAGCATCATTTTCTCACGCCCTAGTCGTCTGATATCGCTCAAAGTTGGAAGATAGGTACTTGGGGGATGACAATTGGATCATTTTATATCAACTTCAACATGATTGTACCATTAATAGCTACTGTGCATACGCCAACGTTAAATCCTTATAACAAGCTTATTTTCCACAGTTTTCATCCGATTTGAATGAAATTTTCAGGGAATGTGTGAGCTAGGGGGCAGACGGTCTCCTGTCAGTTTCATTGTTGCGAAATCAATACTCTGCGCAGCCGCAAACGTAAATTCACGCCCTAGTCGTCCGATCTCGCTCAAATTTGAATGATAGTTGGGGGATGACGATTTGATCATCCCATATCAATTTCAACATGATTGTATCATTAACAGCTACTGCGCATGCGTCTATGTGAAATCCTTGTAACGACCTAAATTTCCACTGTTTCCATCCGACTTTGATAAAATAGTCAGCGAATGCGCGGTTTAGGTTGTAAATTGTTCCTATTTCATTGTTTTTAATCATCAGTTCATTCTGCGCTTGCGCAAACGTAAATTATATTTCGTATCATTTTTTTTCGTTTCTTAATTGACCAATCATGACATTTCACGCTACATCTTGATTTACTCTTTTCCGCTAAAGAATTTTTCATGATCATTTAAAACTTTTCAATGATCCATACATTCATGATAGGTGAACGAGAAAGCTTTGTGTGTGCCACACCCAACTCGGCAGACTTTTTTTATTTTTTTAAATAAGGTAATAAACGAAAAAATTCACATTTACAATTATTTTATTACGCCTAAATGTACTACCTGATTCAAAAAACAGTCAGTTTTGACATTTTATGTCTTTACTCTGGCTCATAGAATCGAAAAGTGTTACGTTACGTTACCTAAAAGCGTTAATTATGATTTTCCAATGATTACCGTTTAGGCATTTATCATCGTACTAAAATCCAGTCCTTGGTAAGCTCTCGATTTACCTAACCGTATTATGTTAACCACTGCGCAGTGTGTGGCCAACAATCTGAGGTATGAGCGTGGTTGTCTGAATAATTGTTTACATATTTACATACAGGTGATCCTCCTCAGTTAATTTTGTAACCACTATTATATTGCAACCTCGATTAGACTGGAAAGAAACTTGGAAGTTGAAATTTGATGGGGGGACTCTCTGGGACTGAGTGGTAGTTCCAAAGATGATGATTTTTTGTAGTTTATAAAAATCATATACATCTAATAAATAAAACAGTGTGTTAATTTTTGTTGTTTTTGTTTGTTTGTTTACAAAAGGATGTTAGAATTTATTTGTAGAATATAAAAAAATTCCGAGCTGAATAGAAAGATAAATTCTTTCGACAAGAAAAGGGCACATAATTATCTCAAATTTATAGTCTTTCTCATTGTCTTGCCGACTCGTATGCAAGATTTCTGATGATTATCGTTTACAACCAAATCGTCGCTACGGAACTGTATCTTAGGCATTTATCATCTACAAATTTCATTTAGGGTCAACCTCAAAAGGGATTGTTAAGTAACTAATTTTAGATGCATCTTGTCATGCTACGACATTTCAGTTTAAAAATCATTATTTTCACTTTGTTAATTCCATTCTATCTGTTGAAAAAAATTGACATCTTTTACCAAACCCAGCACCGAAGCTAATAGACTAACACTCTGTCTGAGAAGATGCCAAAAAATGAGCTAATCAAATCTGTTTCATTCCACCAGCTGAAAAATCTCGTCACTTTCCAAACAATAGAGAATGAACGAAACATTAAAACAAATGAAAAGTTAAAATTGGAAAAAATCTTGAAAAAAAAGGCCAAATCGTGCTTAAACCATTATTATTCCTTGTGGTTGTAAAAAAGAGTGAAAAAGTGACAAAAGAGTAGTGATTTTGAATGCGTTTAGTTCTTTAACAAAATTTAAAAAAATAAAAACTAAGCAGTCGTTGGACTGCCGTCAGAAGTGTAAATTCCACCTAAAAAATATATATATATATATATATATATATATATATATATCTGTCGAAGAAGATCGGATCGAAACGTTCTGACGTGAGTTCATATATGTGTGTGTCTGTGTCTGTGTGTGTTGTTTACTCTATGCAATAAGTGCTCAACGTGCCTGAACAAGTTTTCACTTCAAAAATGTCTCGACAACTGCCATTCCACCATCAACTTACTTTCAAATAGGTTGTTACGTTATCCAAAAACAGATAGGTACGAAGAATATCCCTTCAAACCAAAGTGCTTCGTTTCTACCCTAAGGTACTTGAAGTGGCTTACCTGAAGAAGACTCGGGGAATTCCAGATAACTGAAGTAGGCGGAAAGAAATCGAATATACGCGTTCAACTGGGTCGTAGAAAGCAGCCAACAACCAAATTTGATTGGAATCAGGAAAACTTGCTACGAGTATTTAACTGGAAGCGTTTAGTGCATCTCGAACCGGAAATTCAGATATACAAGCTCTATATTTTGTTTTGAAAGAAATTGTCTATTAAAACATCCAGCTGACTGCATCAAGATACAAATGGGAACGGTCTGCACCATCTCCTCCCCACCCCCTCACCATAGATTATTCCTCTCATCTCATCATCAATAGAACGTGTTTTATGACCTTTTTTAAAAAAAATAAAAAAGCAATCACAGTAGTTTAGACTATGATTTATTTAAATAATATCGTACTGCATTGATATGTTGAAAAATACACGCGCAAAATGGGACCGCGCGAAACCTTACAACGCAAAATACACACTGATTCTACCTCTGTTGCATGGTAATTGTCTGTCTGTCTGCCTGTTATGTTTCAAAACACCCAGGGGTAGAGAGGACTCTTAAATCAAAATTTTGTCTCGAGAATATTTAAGTATCGTAAATTTGAATAATATTATTATTTTTTTACTATACTAAATTATTGGTTTTTATTTTTTTTATTACATTTTAGGTTTATTATATTACCTTAAACACATAACATAGTGTGTAGGGTCTAAAATAAGTTATTGTACTTATTATCATTATTATATAACTTTGATTAATCTATTACTTTAGTATTTTCAATGCTAACAAATACAGCAACAAAATGAAATGATTGTTTTATTTAAACCCTTAAATGTTCGTTTTCAGAAACTACTATTTTGTAGCCTATTACCTTACTTTCTTTATATTAAATTCAAGCACTTTATATTTCTTTTAACAAAATTTGTCTTCTTCGATGTTAAAACATCGATGTTTTTAAAAATCGATATTTTGGCCTCGATTTTTTTTATCCCATCGATTTAATGAGCTCGATACATCGATGTTTCCAAAAATCGATTTTTCATGAAATATTGCCATCACTAGAAGCGTTTGGTGCGGTTTGAGATCTTTCCAAGGAATGGCGGAGGAAGGTTGGCGGAGGGGGGGGGGGGGAGGTCGGGACTCGAGCACACGGGTAGATCCACACGGAAGGTATGAACTCAATCATGGCCAGGGGGGGAATAAATCGTATCCCGTTTCTAGAACGCTACCTACTGTTCCCGAAAATTCCCAGCAACTATGAAATGACCTACCTACCTAATTTTTATTTTTCACATTCTTTGATTGATCGTTATGAACATCGTCACTAGGCTTTCCTAAGCCAAAAAGTAATATTCCAGATCGCGTAGGGTGGTCGGCGCGGGGGGCGGCGGCGGATCCACAAGGAAGGTATAGGCCATATCGCCTCCGGGAAGAAATAAACGTAAGTATCTCGTTTCTAGGACGCAGCCGTTTCAAGTTCACTCGTTCTAACAACCTAACTTACGGAATTCCATCCTTTTAAAATTCGCTTACTTTGTCGGACCGATCGTGTAAAGGGTGGTCGCATTGTAATAGTGATGAATACAAATCGATGTAAGATTCGATTAAATCAACTTTTTTCTAAAAAATCGAAGACTAGATTTTTTTTAGAAAACTCGCAATATATATATATATATATATATATATATATATATATATATATATATTTTTTTTTTTTTTTTTTTAGCAAAGTTTAATGAACATTTTATAGCGTTGGTACCTAATAGCTAACACTCAGAAAACAGTATTAGGAACTATGAACTCATGAAGGATCAGTTTCAGTTTTTTCACAACTTCAAATAGAGTTAGGTACCAGCATAAACGAAATCGTGTTCCCTTCCCTCAGTAGGTACCTATATTTTCGGTCAGTTTTATTCCATAGAACCAAATGATCCAAGGAACATAATAGGAAGGGCATATTGTAAGTTTAACAAGGATCAGGTATTTATAGTCTATAACCTGGTGCTAGGGGCCATAATTATCTACCTACCCTTTTCTCACTCAGCTTTTCAAGAAATTTGGAAACAAAATAGGCATGATTTGGAAATGTGTCTATTGAGGGACTTTGATTAGTCCATCATAAGTTTTGAAAGAAAGTGAAAGAAGGTAAGAAGGAAATAGTTATTTATCAAATTTTTAAAAATTTATTTATTTGCAAATTAGAATAATTTCACATATTGTGTTCTTGTACAATATACATAGATTAATACCGCACTTGCTTAATTCAAAAAGAAAATTTTTCGGATTTGGAATCACAATTTGGTGAATTTGGTACATACACTTCAGCAAAGGGTTTTAAAGTAAATTCAAATGCCTTTTATGGTCCGGACCGGGTCCCTATGTTTTACTCCCCGCTCGCCTAAATGCCATCGTTTTACTCCCCAACTGAAACTCCAGATCTTGTCGTTTTACTCCCGGGATTGCGTTGGGCTCCCGGAATGAAACAGGCGGCGTGCCCGGCTCGTGACGTTCTACTCCCCAGATTATGTGAGCTATTAGCGTTACACATGGGACATCTCGAGGAGGTTGCTCACGTTGTCCCCCGTTTCAGTGGCAAGAGCCACTTCGTCAAATCATAATAATAGTAAAAAGGATCAGTGGCAAGAGCCACTTCGTCAAATCATAATAATTGTAAAAAGGATCAGTGGCAAGAGCCACTTCGTCAAATCATAATAATATTAAAAAGGATCAGTGGCAAGAGCCACTTCGTCAAATCATAATAATTGTAAAAAGGATCAGTGGCAAGAGCCACTTCCGCAAATCATAATAATAGTAAAAAGGATCAGTGGCAAGAGCCACTTCGTCAAATCATAATAATTGTAAAAAGGATCAGTGGCAAGAGCCACTTCGTCAAATCATAATAATTGTAAAAAGGATCAGTGGCAAGAGCCACTTCGTCAAATCATAATAATTGTAAAAAGGATCAGTGGCAAGAGCCACTTCGTCAAATCATAATAATAGTAAAAAGGATCAGTGGCAAGAGCCACTTCGTCAAATCATAATAATTGTAAAAAGGATCAGTGGCAAGAGCCACTTCGTCAAATCATAATAATATTAAAAAGGATCAGTGGCAAGAGCCACTTCGTCAAATCATAATAATTGTAAAAAGGATCAGTGGCAAGAGCCACTTCGTCAAATCATAATAATTGTAAAAAGGATCAGTGGCAAGAGCCACTTCGTCAAATCATAATAATTGTAAAAAGGATCAGTGGCAAGAGCACCTTCGTCAAATCATAAAAATATAAAAAAGAACCAGTGGGATGAGCCACTTCGTCAAATCATAATAATATAAAAAAGGACCAGTGACAAGAGCCACTTCGTCAAATCATAATAATAGAACAAAGGATCAGTGGCAAGAGCCACTTCGTCAAATCATAATAATTGTAAAAAGGATCAGTGGCAAGAGCCACTTCGTCAAATCATAATAATTGTAAAAAGGATCAGTGGCAAGAGCCACTTCGTCAAATCATAATAATTGTAAAAAGGATCAGTGGCAAGAGCCACTTCCGCAAATCATAATAATAGTAAAAAGGATCAGTGGAAAGAGCCACTTCGTCAAATCATAATAATTGTAAAAAGGATCAGTGGCAAGAGCCACTTCGTCAAATCATAATAATAGTAAAAAGGATCAGTGGCAAGAGCCACTTCGTCAAATCATAATAATTGTAAAAAGGATCAGTGGCAAGAGCCACTTCGTCAAATCATAATAATTGTAAAAAGGATCAGTGGCAAGAGCCACTTCGTCAAATCATAATAATAAAAAAAGGACCAGTGGCAAGAGCCACTTCGTCAAATCATAATAATAGAAAAAAGGATCAGTGGCAAGAGCCACTTCGTCAAATCATAATAATAGAAAAAAGGATCAGTGGCAAGAGCCACTTCGTCAAATCATAATAATTGTAAAAAGGATCAGTGGCAAGAGCCACTTCGTCAAATCATAATAATATTAAAAAGGATCAGTGGCAAGAGCCACTTCGTCAAATCATAATAATAGAAAAAAGGATCAGTGGCAAGAGCCACTTCGTCAAATCATAATAATAGAACACAGGATCAGTGGCAAGAGCCACTTCGTCAAATCATAATAATTGTAAAAAGGATCAGTGGCAAGAGCCACTTCGTCAAATCATAATAATTGTAAAAAGGATCAGTGGCAAGAGCCACTTCGTCAAATCATAATAATTGTAAAAAGGATCAGTGGCAAGAGCCACTTCCTCAAATCATAATAATAGAAAAAAGGATCTGTGGCAAGAGCCACTTCGTCAAATCATAATAATGGAAAAAAGGATCTGTGACAAGAGCCACTTCGTCAAATCATAATAATAGTAAAAAGGATCAGTGGCAAGAGCCACTTCGTCAAATCATAATAATAGTAAAAAGGATCAGTGGCAAGAGCCACTTCGTCAAATCATAATAATATTAAAAAGGATCAGTGGCAAGAGCCACTTCGTCAACATAGATAGATGTACAATAAAACATACAAGGAGAACAATTTCAATTCGCCCTTTGCGTCTGCTCTCATTTGAGTCAAAGATCAGTGAAACTGGCTGAACAAACTTGTACAGGGGAAGGCCTCGCTGCCGTCTGTAGATGAGCTGTCGTACTACTCTTGCTTTTTGACTCGTTTAGTTCTGATATGTATGAAATTCGATGGTAAATCGTTTAGTCCTACCAACTTTGAGCTAAGTGAAATCTGCACCCAACCACCAAAGTATGAGGCCAAACTGCAGCATTGTGCATGGATTTTTCGAAGTCCATTACGTACATGGCAGGGGCAAATTCGCAGACCTCAGACATGTTTGTATCAAGACTGTCGATTCGGAAAATGTATGTTTTCATTCTGGGAGTAGAACGTCAAGGGTCACAAGATAAGAAGCAACAACAATTGACTAGTTGGGGAGTAGAACGCTATCATCGCCGGGCGACCTTTCACTTTTCCTGTTTCATGGGGAGTAAAACGTACGACCCCCGTCCGGACAGCGAAAGGCGGACGGACTTGGCTGATTTTGGATTCTACGTACCTTGAAACGTAAAATGACAAGGTTTGAGGGGGGGTTATAAAATTTTTTTTTTTTTGCTATGCGGTCACAAAGGATTATTATTGGTAATAATATCTTTGAATTCTGCATTTTTGGGAAATTGGTAATAAAGGATGTAGGTACAATTTAATATTCTTATCACAATTTCGTTGTTTGCAATTGGGTACCTACAAAATTTCTCTTTTTGGGGCGTTTCTCATTGGAAATGTAGTTGGAATGACGAAATCAAGTAAATCAATCTTTTGATTTATCAAACTTTCGTAGAACTATTCTTGATTCCATATTAGAAAAAAAAAACATGAATATAAACTACCTATCGCTCGCAGCAAAGTATGAATAGACAGAACTACATTTAAAAAAAAAAAAAAACAGCAAAACCAGTAGTGCAGAAAAGAGCATATAAAAGAAAGAAATGTTTCAAGTAAAATTATACAATGAGTAAACTTTTGTTAGAGAAATTACTTTTAAATATTAAGAAGACACCCATGGGTGTGGAGCGATCGAGCTGGCGAGAAGTTAGGACTAACTAGACCCCAAGTGGAGTCTATGTGCGTCCGGACAGCGGACGGACATTTCAAATTTGGATTCTACGCACTTTGAAACATAAAATGACAAAGTTTGAGGGGGGGTTATAAAAATTTTTTGCTATACGATCACATAGGCTTATTATGGAAAATAATAAACCAAAAGCAGTAATAGCTACACTAATTAGGTAGTATTGCCTTATTTTACTCACTATTATGACTTTGTTTACTCTTACTCAACTCAACGAATCAATAAAACAAAAAATAAATAATTTGTGCTGTTGATAGTTTAAGTTTTGTTGATAAGTTTAGTTTAGTTGATAGTAGCTGCCGACTGTCATTATAAATCGCAGGTCTGAAATTATAAGAACACGGTCACAAATTTCAAACCCATGTTTTTTTTTTTAACACAGAATGTGTTTTAGCCATGGACTAACTAGCCGAAAATGGAACGCGGGATGGTAACGAAATGTGTGACGGATGATTTTCACGTACAACCGAGTCGTTGCTAGGGATGTGGTACTTCGTCGTTTTTCATCCCACAAAATTCGTTGACCATTCGTTCGAAAGCTCTCGATTTATCCAACAATATTATGTTAACTACTGCGAAGTGCGTGTCCAACAAACTGAGTTATGAGCATGGTTATATAAATAATTGTTTACACACAGGTGATCATTCTCAATAATTGATATTGTGAACATGATTGCAACCGCTTGTTAATTTCTGATGATTTCATTGAGCTTGTGTTTCGATGATTTGATTCATAGCAGGTGATCTGAGTATTACGAAAACGGTTTGATTTGTGAAGCGGAGGTTAAATAATTTGAATAGGTAATTTCTATACTTTACACTCTAGGAAGCTGTAATTTCGTTTGTAGCCTCTTTGAGACATTTACTTGACGATGCTCAGGGTCCGGATCAGATGTGTGGCTCTTAAAGCTAATTTCTATGCTTTACACTCTAGGAAGCTGTAATTTCGTATGTAGCCTCTTTAGGACATTTACTTGACGATGCTCAGGGTCCGGATCAGATGTGTGGCTCTTAAAGCTAATTTCTATGCTTTACACTCTAGGAAGCTGTAATTTCGTATGTAGCCTCTTTAGGACATTTACTTGACGATGTCCAGGGTCCGGATCAGATGAGTGGCTTTTAAAGCTGATTTCTATACTTTACACTCTAGGAAGCTGTAATTTCGTATGTAGCCTCTTTAGGACATTTACTTGATAAATCGCTCTTGATTTATCACGAATTTATTTCGTATTTTTTTTCGTAGTTTCATACTATAACTATATAAATTGATGTTATAAATGAATAGTAAACAATGACGCTTGTTTGGTTGTCACTTGGTTGCGCGACAACGCAAACACATTCTGTGTTTCAATAATTTCGTCCGAAGTATGTAAATAGAGGTAACCGGGGGTCCAGGGGGCTTGCCCCCTGGCGAGGCGCGGAGCGCCGAGTTTTTTTTTTTTTTTTTTTGTTTTTTTGCTCTATTTAGCTACAAGTTTAAAATCGTTAAATTTGTGCACCATTAGTGGTTTCCAAATAACGGATAGCAATTATTATATAGCCCATTTTTCTTCAATCTTCAGGCTATTATACGTACACAACTAGTCTAGTAGGTAATAAGTATGTAATGGATGAAATTACCGGTACACAAGACATGTATTTAAAACAACACATCAAAGTTTAAAAAAAAAAATCAAGGAAATCCGACGAGAGTAGTCTGAACATCACGACTTACTACTATTACCCCCTCCATTCACCCCCTTTCAGTATGAAATCTCAAACTCCGGCATACCTACATTCCAAAACTAAATCGAATTCTTGATGGAACAAAATAAGAATCACAAGAATCGGCGTGTCGGCGCGGCGTGTCCTATTTCGAGTTGCCACAACCCATACTTCTATAATTATTATACGCATGTTTATATTTCTCGATTTGAGCTCCTATCTATTCAAATAGTTATTGCCTTAATAATATCATTATCTAAGTACGTACAAAAAGTAGAGAGGATATGTTATTAATATGCGTCGGAAAAGCAGTGGTATTATCACACAAATATGACCTAGAAAACAACATGTATTCATGCCTCGAAGGAACGCTGTACCCACTCCATGGTGCCAAGGCGCCTCCTCTCACTCCACCCCCCACTCAGCCCCCTCACCACCCACCGTGACCCCCTGCCAAGCGTGCCAGGCGTGCGTCTAACACGTCTAACACTAAGCCTCAAAAAGACACTTTTTCGCCCGTTTTTGGCCCATAGCATCTATGCGAGTAAAGCGATCGAGATGGTTAAACGTTAGGACCAACTAGACCCCAAATGGAGTCTATGTGCGAAAGAATGGGTTTTTTAAGTAAATTCTTAGGCCTTTTATGGCCCGGACGGCGAACGGCGGACGGCGGACGGACATTTCAAATTTGGATTCTACGCACCTTGAAACGTAAAGTGAGAAAGTTTGAGGGGGGGTTATAAAAATTTTTTGCTACACGATCACATAGGCTTATTATTGGAAATAATAAACCAAAAGGTGGAATGTGAAGGGTTACGGAATGATGGTAAATTGCGAATATATTTATAATATATAGATATTCTCTGTTTATTCGGAACATTCTCAATTTAACTAGTTGTTTCAGTTTCTGATGATTATAGCTTACAACCGAATCGTTGCTACGGAACAGTATCATAGGCATTTATCGTCGCTCCAAAATCGTACGCCAGTCGCTGTAAAGCTCGATTTACCTAACCGTATTACGTTAACCACTGCGCAGTGCGTGGCCAACAATCTTAGGTATAAGCTAGGTTGTCTGAATAAGTGTTTACATACATGTTGTAAAGCCTGAAACCCTACCTGCTCAACATTTAGGTCACTGAAGAGTACCTTGACTCCTAGCGGTAAAGTATCGTTTATGTATATTATTAAAGAATACCAAGTACAAGTTGGCTAAATCAATAATTAACATGATAATTTATTGACATGAACACCTTAGCAAGTCCTTGTATATATATTTTTTTGAAGTAAAATTGTTCCAGAACTCTCATCTGCATGTATCTGAAAGTGACCTACCACACCCAGAAGACCGATTTGATCATTTTCATCCGTGGGGGGTTTAGACTTTTTCTACCTCTGTATGGATGCTACATTTTTCTTGTGCATCAATAAAAATGATTTATTTCTGCAGTGAATAACAAGAATTGTATACTATTTAGGTTATATACAATACATATATTCCACTCTCTACTTCGTATAACATCTAAATTAATCCGGTGATTATCATACTGTTGACCTAACTAACCCACCTTGGTTGTTGGTGAATGATGGTCGTCATGGTGTGCGCATTATACATTTCGAGAATTGAAACCCTAAACAGAACATTATTACCACAGACAGAATCACTTGAAATTATTTACAAAACAGATCCACAGGTTATACCGCAGTATGGATATTGCTATCAAGAAGTTCAGATATCTGATGGAACTCGACGCGGGACGACCATTCGAAACGGTAAGATTTTCCTGGCCAAATCATCGAGTGATTGAAGATTCAGTAGATCGTTCTTTACTTGATAAGATATCGCAGCGCTAAATCCTGTAAAGAATCATCGCCATAACAATCCTGTCCTGCCTTCCCTGAAAAATAACATCAAATTGACGGTGTTACGCAATCTACAGGTAAGAAGGTAAACGACCATCCGAAGTTGTGTTTTTGGTATCATTAGTCTCGTCATTGTGAGATTCTCTAACGATCCCATTTTACTTTATTACGTCATAATCGAACCATTCAAGAAAAAAGTATAATCACTGTAACTTGGTTTTCGAAATCTGCATTGCTAGTTCAGCGCCATTGGAGGTAGTATATCGCGAACTTGGACAATCCAATAAGTAATGGCTTTCCTTTTCTGTTTGTTGCAAAATACTTAACTCGAATTAAATAGAAGCAACAATCATCTAAGCGACTGAATGGAGCTTGGGTCTTTTGCATTAAACGACCACACGTACACTGTAAACACTCACCTATGTGTAAAGTGGTCATATCAAAATAGAACACCATACGTTTAAATGGAGACCAGAATGCTGTTATTTCTTGCATTGCTTGTCGGTCCGCCGTTTGTTCTACTGTGGCGAGCGGTACAACAGTAATGATGTCTAGATGTGAATGATAATATCGTCCAAAATTTTATTCAAGATATATACTAATGACAATGCGATAACAAATCACTCATTGCATTATTTTTAAAAAAAGTCCTAGTTGTGTGGTCATAATGGAAAGGACCCTATTGCAGAAGACTTCAACAAAGATATTCTAAACTGCAATTAGCTGATACCTTTTAGAAAAATGGTATACAAGTAGATTTTTACCGTTTTCGGTCACAAGAAATCAACCGAACACACTCTTGGACAAAAAACTGTCAAAAATTCAGCAAAATCGGACCGAAAATGGATCACTCGTTATACACTGAGACTTGAAAACTTGGAATTTGTTTGCAATGTTTCTTTATTAGGGCAGTTCAAATTATTACAAAACTTCTCAAAAAAGGCCTTTCTGTCCTTAAATTCGTTAAGATAAACAATTTTAAATTCAACAGTACATAGGATGACCTCTCCAGTCAGTGTACGACACTCATTGTGTGGAAGGCGCGGAGGGCGCTCAGAAAAATGGCTATATAGAACGAGGACTATAGGTGGATTCCCGAGTGTCCCGTCCGTTATACCAGAAATGTATCTGAAAATTTTCCTGGTGGTAGGCTTCGTATAAAACAGAAGAAAGTTATTTCAGTGTTCCATTTTCGATCGAGGGAGGACATTATACGAGAAGAGTTTAAGGGTCCTTTTGCTTAAGTAAGATATAAGCAATTTTATTGAGAGAAGATGTGTTTTTTAATGTGTACGGCTGTTTGCGTAATGGTTAAATACCTTTCTAAGCGAATCTGAACTATTTACCAACTATATTATATTGATGTAGGCACGTAGCGATATTAAAGTTGCTATGTGAGAGTCGCATTTAAGGGTCGTTGGCATCCTACTTACTAAGCGGCCATGCACTAGTTCAATTTATTATTTTATTGATTCACCAGTGCGAATTTTTACATAATTCTTGTAGCATTTTGTTTCTCATAAAATGCAGTTAATAAACACTGATTTTTGAAAATGGAGGTTTTTTTTAACAAAAAATAGCCAACTACCCTTAAAATTGAAATTCCTAATAATGGCTTTCTTCCCGTACACCTACAACCATCATTACCACATACCTACCACATTTCCACATACCTACTACCTACGATACTATTCCTCGAAACCCCTTTTAAGATCCCAAAATTTAGGATTGAGAAATTTGTCGAATCAAACGGGTTTTCATCCTGTTGAAAAAATATTACTTAAAAACCAGGAAAAGTGGATAAAACATGGTAGAACAAATGATTTGACTAAATAGTGTTCACAGAATGGGAGTTAGTTGTTCACGATCAGGAAATTTGTCTTTCACAAACTGGCAAGATGCTCTTTCTCAACATCTGTCTTTTGTAATAATTTGTAGGTACGCAATGAATCTGAATTTTTTGTATTCGTGAATGGACATTGAAAAAAGAAAAAACTCGGCGCTCCGCGCCTCGCCAGGGGGCAAGCCCCCTGGACCCCCGGTTACCTCTATTTACATACTTCGGACGAAATTATTGAAACACAGAATGTGTTTGCGTTGTCGCGCAACCAAGTGACAACCAAACAAGCGTCATTGTTTACTATTCATTTATAACATCAATTTATATAGTTATAGTATGAAACTACGAAAATTGCGTTGTCGCGCAACCAAGTGACAACCAAACAAGCGTCATTGTTTACTATTCATTTATAACATCAATTTATATAGTTATAGTATGAAACTACGAAAAAAAATACGAAATCAATTCGTGATAAATCAAGAGCTTTCCAACGAATGGTGAACGATTTCTGTGCGATTAAAATGGCGGAAATTCCATTTCCCTACCAACGGCTCGGTTGTACGTGAAAATCATCCGTCACACATTTCGTTCCCATCCCGCGTTCCATTTTCGGCTAGTTAGTCCATGGCTAAAACACATTCTGTGTTAAAAAACAGGAAAAGATTGAATAGGGGCTTGGGAATGTATTTTAGAAATTGAAACGTTTATTCCTCAATCCTGAATCGTTCACACATTAGAGAGGCCATCCTAAAAGTTACGCTTGATGCAGGGATTTGCAGACACAGAGGCACTAACACACTCGGACAGACGGACACGCAATCAAAATTGTTCAGAATTAACAAAAACGTAAAATTAGAGTGAAAATTTTGATGTTGATGGAAGAAAAAAAAGTCTGCTAAGTTGGGTGGATAGTAAAGTTTCCTCACATATTGTAACATGGACGTATAGAATAAGTTGAAGAATGAAGTACGAGTCGAAATAATTGATAAGTCGACGTTATAAGAAATTAATGTTTGCGCATGCGCAGACTAGGGACTAATAATCTTACGGCAATGCCATTTATAGAAGAACGTCCAGCAGCTAAACCGCACAATCCTAGGAAATTTCATAAACATCGTTCTGTTAGTTTCGGAGTTTTGTCTGTGTCAACAGCACAGACTAATATTTATGTGATGGCAATGAAAGTTCTAAGGAACCGTCTAGAAGCTATCCCGCACAATCCCTGAAAATTTCATCAAAATTGTACCATGAGAATCGGAGTTATGCCTGTGTCAATCGATAGTAGTTTCGCGCATGCGCAATTTATATGGCATTTTTTAGAACATATACCCAATCACCTATTGAGTTTGAACGAAATCGGACCAACAGATTAAGGGAAATCGATTCACGTTTGCCCATGCGCACAGGCTGCTGTTGATTCGACGGCATTGAAAATTATAGGGGACCGTCTAGGAGCTAACCCACACAATACCTGAAAATTTCATCAGAATTGGACTAAAAATTGGTACAGTTTTGGGAGTGACAAGGATTTACCACAGACAGACAGACACGGAACCAAAATTGATCAGCATGCTCTGAAACGCAACAAATGGAAATTTCGAAATCGGAACTCAAAATTTGTTTCAACTTCAATCACGAACGCAAAGCTTCCCTACCTTCGGTATAGTGAGGAAGCAAAAAAAGTGTCATCTCCCAAAAATAAAAAGGTACCTACGTACTTTATTGAAAGTAATACACCAACAATGCTTTCGTTTTCTTTGCTTCCGCTATCCGGTAGAATCAGAAGCAATACTGATTTACTTCTCACTGAACACAAATCAATTTTGTTTGCTCAGTCAGCAATTTTATTCAAGGTGCCTTTAACACTTTTCCTTTCAAAATTCCATTTTTGCCCAATTTTCTACAAATAACACTATTTTAGAGCTTGGCTTAGGCGGTGGTTTTTTGAGGGGGGGGAGAGGGGGGGGGGATGTAACAGATTTCTCGATGTTTAGTTTATACTACTTAAATGTCAGCAGGTTAGTATTATTATGTTATAATGGTATAATTATTACTGTTAAGGTATTTATTGATGACACTGAAACACTAGAGCCTCGGATAAATCATCCGGATCCCAGAATACCTTCCTTTGCATTACGCATTTTAAAACGAGGCAAGTGCACTTGAAGGATGAAAAAAATGCGCAAGGTGTGCTCCTCTATCAAAGTATCGGATGATTTATTCACAATAATAGCCCCTTTAAAGATGAAACAGATTTTTACGACCGATTGTCGAACAAGAATAAAGTCAGCTTGGGGTTATCATGTTTAAAAACCAATTAAGAAGAAGGCTGCGTGATCTTCAGTTTGAATTGCCGTTGTACACTTTGATTAGTAGACGGTTGGTTACCTGCTTATCCGTAGTTTTCATTTGCATGCCTCTTCCGGAATACAGAACGTGGATGTATATTCTACTATTTGGATGCAAAACTAGTATGTTCAGTTTTCATCTAATAAATTCAAGTTATCGGTAGCATTGAGGTTCAGGGTATATTACGGTCTTGACTCCAAAAGTGTTCTAAAACCGATCTGAATGCCTATCAAGTTTGAAAACTTACCTGGGTTACAATTCTGAACGTCAGAGGTAAACCATCATAAGTGCTCCATTCCCCTTGAAAACTGGTGAAAATTATTTTTAAAACTAGCTGCTCCAGCTCGCTTCGCTCGCCTCCTTCGCTCGCAAGGTGTGGCTGTTTACATGCGATGGTCTTTTACCCCCCATTCAGGTGTATTACAATTGAAACATGTAGGGGATGTTGCTCGCTTCGCTCGCAAACGGTAGATCCCTAAGGGTAGGTTTAACGTGTGTAGGGGATGTTGCTTGTGTACGGAATTGAAACCCCCTAGTCGTGGACTTTTGTTTGAGCCCACACACGGATTTTCCAGTTTTTCTACCCCCACCCCTCACAACCACCCCTTACTGAGCAGGGGTTGCGCAATTTTGATATGGCCTATATTTTGCGCCGGAAGTGGCTGGTTAAAGAAGATGTTCATAACATAGGAGGAACATTGTATGAATTAAAAATGGTGGCATGGTGGCTCAAAACTATTATTTTAATATTCGATACTATAGTTTTTCATGATAAGATAAAATGAATTTCGGAAACTTCTTTTGGCTCTGCTGAAAAGTTGGGGTTTTGCATATATTTATTATGGTTTATCTTCAACGTACAGAATTAGTCAACTGTTTCTAAAGTGGGTAACCACATAAACATAAATGGTGAACTTATAAACACGCTGGTGAAATAAGTAGGTAGGTACCTCATCAGCCATTGGGAGCGATTTGTCTGGTGAGTGGATGTGATTTTCTATCACACAAGTAAGAACCATATTAATGCTTTCCATTTCCCTATCCACTTACAACAAAAATCCATTCAAAATTGATGGTTACTAACCCATTATATGGTTCAGGTTATTCACGAAAACCCCTGCTTATTTTCTGGCAGTAAGTTGATTTCTGGTGGTGAAATTCAAGTCTGACTTCGTCGATGTGGTTGAAAATTCTAAAATACTTAACGTAAAATCTTGAAAAGCGAAGAGCTTGGTCGTATTTAATTTTATGAATTTAAAATAGTTTTATTTTGATTGTATTGTTCAATTAATTTAAATTAAACGAAAAATTCTGACATCTTCCGAATCACTTCTCTGATTTTTGAAATCGAAGTATGATTCTCGTCAGACTCCCATTTTCATTATGAAAGATAGAGCTAGTTGGTTTTTAAAAAATACTACAAATGACACCGAGACTGACTCAATGGTTGTCACTGCGCAAGCGGACACGTGAAATCATAAAAATATCGATGTTGCTCAATTTATCATCGTATCGGTGAAATTATCACAGATCTCCCGGCAGATCTTAGGATCTAGAGAGCAGATGGCCTCTTATGGGTACCATTCCGATTCTGAGGTAGCCTCTTTTAATGGAATTAAACTGTGAATTAAAACCATATTTAGATGCAACAATAATTACCAAATTTGTATAGTAATATTAGAATTTGATTCAATAACTCATTTTGCTATAATAAGTAGAGAATACCTAGTTGGATATTAGGAGAGTAACAGTGTGGTTTTCATTGACCACGCGTGACCAAGGAATCACGCTCCCCGATAGTGTTTACATCCTGTGATTGAACAGTAAGCCCAACAAATTCTAATGCATGCACACTAACTTATAATATAATTTTTGTGTTATTCTCTATCGGTTTATTATCATCAAGTATAAATTATCGGAAAATTTATCTTAGGAGAAAATGAACATACTTGGTTTTGCGCCTTCCGACTCATTTCACAACTTAGATTTGAACTTTGTAGGTATCGATTATTTACATCCTGCAGCAAGATCCAATTCAAATACATGAGAGACCATATTGTGCGGTTATTTCCGGTAGGATTGCATACGAGTGATAATGAATTCTGAATTTGAATCGGTTTAATCGTCGAATCGCTCACATGCAGCGCGTGTTGAAAAAATAAGCTAAAACCCAAATGTTGTTGAGCCTGCACGCGTTGACGAGGTTTCTTGATCTCTTGACATGCAATTCGCTGACTGGGAGGTCAGTCCTGCGGGTCAGCTGAGATAAGACTCTTCAAACAGACTCTTCAGTAATGGACGATATCAAACGGACAAGTTCGGGTCTCTTGCTCGCCGCTGCTTCTTCGTTTTTCTTCTCACTCACATCTCTTCTCGCGAAATTCGTGGACCTCCCGCCGATAGTTTTGTCGTGGTATGGGTTCTTCGGGCTGACGCTGATGTCAGCACCGCTGCTGCTGAACAAGAGATGGAATTTGCCTCCACTGGCGCTGAAGCTGATAGTTCTCCGCTCGTTTGTTGGAACCGTATTCCTAATCACATCATTCTACGCTGTCGAGCTCATCCCTATAGGTAATGGATAACCATCGTGATTTAGATACTTATTTGTATTAATTTATTTATTTATTATGTATTTATTTTGTATTTTTTGATAGTTTCAATAAAAATGTGTGAAAACACAGTTGAATTAATATTATGCTGTCCATATTTTCTAAAAGTAGGTACGTAGTTCCTAAACGGGAATTGAAAAATAACTTAAATTGCAGCCAAAAGTACATATATGGTATGAAACCTTAAAATAACTTTTAAAAATTCATTTATCAATTTAATTTTGATTTATCTCGTTTAGAAATCGATTTAATTTTTGATCAACAAAATATATATCTAGATACCTATTATATTTTTTCTAATTTTGAGCTCTCAAAAGGGGATTACCTAATGAAAATTTTTGATTTGTTGCTATAGCTCTTTATTTTATGTTAGCTCTAACGAAGTTTAGAGGAGATTCGTATTCGTGCAGGAGTTTGACAAATTTGTAGCCCTCAAATATCGAAATTACCATTATTCTTCTGCATTCAAAGTTTCACAGCCATTTTAATTTAGTGTCTGTCTGTCGGCCTTTGGTCATTCTTGATTCCAGCGAAAGCTTTATAAATTATTTCAGAGATTTTCAGGGTTACCCTCCTAGAGGTACCCTATTAGTTTCATTATCGCTAGACAATGCCGTAGTAGATTGGAGGAGCGCTTACTTGGATTTCATGGTAGTCTTATCTATTTTTCACAACTTGATGGTTTAAATTTGCTTAAAGTAGACGGGTAGTTGAAGAATTGGTACGTCAACATTACTGCCTCTTCGGATTTCTCGAAGTTGAGAAAGTGGAAGCAGAAGCTGTGTTAGTTTCCAATAGGTAGGTGATTATTCAAGATCAAAACACTACTAAAGTACCAACTCTTACTAGTCAGTAAGAGGCAAAATAAGTCAGTGAGGAGAAACGAAAATCAATATAAGTTTTAAAATAACGACCACCTTGTGCCATAAGGCTTAAGAGTGATGGATACGTTTTTATATTTTTGACTTAAAATGTTGCTAGTAGAATAGTAAAATAAAATTAGCTCCAAAGCTCACTCAGCTGTTCTAAGGGGCTTCAGACCTTATGATTCGTATTTAAATGTCCCAAAGGGCCTTCATTCAAAATTTTAGCATCATATGTTGAATAGTAAATAAATTTGCTCTGGATCTCACTCACCTTATCTTGGGTACTCTGGACTTTATGATTCGTTTTTAGACGTCCCAAGGGTTCTTCATTCCAAATTTTAGCTTCATAGGTTGAATAACAAAGAAATTAGCTTCTTAGGTTCAATTTCAATAGATATGTTTATAGATATGCTTCTACACTCACGAACTTAGTTTGTAAACAAAACGTGAGAACTGTTATGCACATAGCTCAGCTAGTCGTAGTCACAGAGTTATAGTGTTAGTTAAATTGACAGCTTTCCAAAGAGTGGTGAACGATTTTCGTGATTAAGAAAGTTTTGTGTCGGTTTCGTGTGTACTTTTTTGGCGAATAGGTCTCTATAAAACCGTATTCTACGTTAATAGCGTGTACTATGGAGTGGGAGCATTAGTACCTTCTCGACTAAAATATTTAGTTGAAAAGCTATACGAAACTACAGCTAACATATTTCGAGTAAAGTTCATTTCTACCACAAAAAATGCTAAACGTGTAATGTGGCTGGTACCAGCCGGAATGTTGATAAGCTTTCAACTACGAATGTCGGGCAAGATTAAGATACGTGTGAACCGATGATAGATTTTACTCGATATTATAGCTTACCTAGTTTGCTTTATCAAACTATCGAACAATCGAAGGCTCACCCCATAAAAATTGTTTCGCGGAGAACAAAGGTTCTTCAATGACGTATAATCTTCTATTACTTACTGTTATGGTTGCGTACGACAATTTGAATCTAACTTGAATCGCGGCGTTGGATTAATATTGTGTATCATCTTTACTAATAAAGCCCTGATCTAACGAGATCCCTCCTTGACTGGATTTTACAACACCGTAGCTGCCTACCCAAATAGCTGATCATGAACCGTAGCTCACTTAATAATTAATGGTCTAAAGTTAGACCGTTGTCATCGTAACATTAGCTGCCGATAATTACACCGTAGCTCTCATCTCCAATCGCCGGATTCCGTATTGCTAACTGAATAATAGCCACGAATTTCATCGTTGCTGATGTACCTACCTAAGTGCAGGATGAACTGTAGCGAATTGATATAAATTAATAAAAAATAACTAAGGGGAGATGAATTTATACTGCGAATAAAGATTGGAGTGCCGAATCACAGATACCGTAGCCTAGGAAGTAAAAACATAACTTGCTGACTGAAGAGAGAACTTGCTGGTTGAAGAGAGAAGACTTGGTTAGCTTGAAAGCGAGCAGCTGTCTTTTTATATCTTCTCTCCCACTGTATATTCCCGTTCCAGGGGATGCGCTCTCCCCTCTCTTCACGAAACTTAGGATTTCGAAGAATTGCCTCAAGCGACAACAATGATTTTTTGGCCATGGGATACTCTTCAGCCTGTTATAGAAAATATTCTATACCTTCTTCCCATGCCATACACTAAGAGTCAATGATCCTAGGCCTGAAGGTGTGCGGGACTGTGGTGGGTTCTCGCTGAGCCAACGAAACGTTCTAAATATCTACAAGTTCGTGGTGTGCGTAAAAAGTAAATATCATGTATTTCAGGCTGAAAAACTATAATCTTAAATTAATAGGATTTATTTAAACAATATTGTTTAAATAAAATAAATAAACTCCCGTGAGTCTTTGAGCTGGTGACCCCAAACTATCTCTTAGTGTTCCGGTGATGAAGCAACGCTAATTCGAGGTCTGAATGATCTTCTTTGCACTTCTGTAAGATTTTTTCCTTTTTGTATATTTCGTTCTGCTAATCCGTTAGAACCAATCAAGTTCGAACATGGAGATCAAGTTTTCTTCAGGGATAAGAAGAAAAGGTGGTCGACAGCAAAAGTTGTCCAAGTGTGACCCGAATCTTTCAATCTGGCGGATATGTCTTCGATTGTTGTTAGCGGAAAATGTTTCCTCTTGACATTTTTATTAAGTTCCGATGAATCCATACAAATTCGTATTTTATCCTTTTGTTTAACCACCACCACGGGCTAAACACTTGGAGTTGACTCGGAGATGGGTTTTATGATTCCATCAACAACCATCTTGTCCAATTCAGCTTTGATAGCCTCCTGAATCGTATGTGGAATTCTCCTGTGTGAATAAATTTTGAATTTAGGGTTGTCAATCTATGTCCTAAATGAAATTCTTGAGGCATCCAATTCCTTCGAGCATACTTGATGAAGTCCAATTCTCGGCATGACACTCCACTTAGAATGGACTGATGACCAGTAGGAACGACAATGAACTTGAGCGTAGCTTTCAGAAGGTTTTTTGTCATTACTCGGCACCTTGTCTCTCACAGAACAGGCGTGGATAGGTTGTTGAAAGAGAGAAGCGAATGTATATTGGAAGGAGTAATTTTTAAATCACATTCTTCTGCAATGTCGTTAGGAATCACATTGCATTGTGCTCCGGTATCCAGCTTGAATTTGTGTTCCTATTTCCTGGAAATTTCAGAATTTCAGACCAATCCTGAATTGACATGTTACCCGAAAGAGAGGCTAAATGAAGGGTATGGTCTGCAATATCATCAGTAAGGAATCCCGCAGACTCTTCAACTAAGTTAGCTTTCCTCTTAGTATCAGATCTTCTTGCTACCCAGGTTGAGTTGTATGCTGGGCATTGTTTCCTAACATGATGCAAACCGCACCATTTGCAATCAAAAGGGGTTTCATTGTTGCGAGGCCTGTCAATTGCATAATTTTTCCTAACTACGCTAACCAGTGTAGACTTATCTGGATAGGTCTTTTTTTTTTTTTTTTTTTTTTTTTTTTCCCTCAAATGCCCTACAAATTGTGACGGCTTCGTCAAAGTTCAATTTATCAGTAGACAGTTCCTTGAAGTTTTAAATCTGTTACTCCAATAAAAATTCGATTCCTGATTAAACTATGTTTTAGGTTTTCAAAATTACAAGTACTCATCCGGTTTTTTAATTAGGTTAAAAATTCATCAAAACATTGAGCCTCATTCTGTCGGACCCTGATGAATAAAAATCTTTCAAAAACCTCGTTGGTTTTGCCAATGAAAAATTTATCAAACTCTTTGATCATCTGTTCTAAATCAACGTCCTCCTCTCCAGCTACCCCAAAACTATTAAAAATATCAATTATCAAGACCCAAAGCCGACATGAAGGATGCAACAAGAACCAATAGGCCAGAAGCAACGTAATAGGTACCAACTCCATTGTTGTTTCCACTTCTTCGAAGTAGCTATCATTCCTGTCTCAGTAATAGCATTGCTGTAGGAGGCTTAACGTTAGAATCGGTATCATGCTGGGTCTTAGAACTCACCTTTACCTCTGTTTCGGACTCTGAATCGATAGCTGAGTTTTTCTTCTTCTTCTGTTTGGTCTTACTTTCAGGTTTCGGCACCATTTCAGTAGAAAAATGGTTTAATAAGAATAGATAGATTACTCCACTGAACACAAACGGTGTGCTATTTATTAGAACGCTGTTGAAGACCAATTTAAATCATAGTCTTGAAGTTAATTCCCGAAGGTAAACAATTGTTGTTGTCTTTCCTCAGTCTGTTGTCAATAATATTTACAATCACTGGACCGTATCTTTAACAGAGAAGTTATGTAGCTACACTACTGACAATGAGTTAGGTACTTTTTGCCCACCTCTTGAATTTTAGTTTAAATGTTCAGGAGGGAAAAGTTCTCAAGTTCACTAATAACAAACAATACCACCCATAACAATAAATACTCAATGGAAAGCGGGATGTAGCCTCGCACCATATATGTTTACTTTCTAAACGGCCCAGTTAGCTAAGGGAAATATTATGTTATTGGCCTGAAAAGCTTTTTCTGATTCTCTCTCAACACATCGATCTAGATTCATGCTGAAAACTAATTTGTACAAATCAGAAAAAACTTCAGTTTGCAACATGACCATGTGAGTAAATTTCGTAGAAAACGAAGCTGTTGCAATGGCTCCAAAAATTTTTGAAAAATGTCTTCATTGAAATCCTCTTCTTGAATAGCAAATTATTATTTGGAATACGTTTTTACCATAAAATTAATAGTTAACAATGTCCTTGTACTCAAGAAGCTCAAATTTCAAAACAATTTTACATTATACAATACGATAATTTACGAAAATTTTCTCATACGATAATGCTGCATGACTGAATATATATATATATATATATATATATATATATATATATATATATATATATATATATATATATATATATATATATATATTCAGTCACGCAGCATTATCGTATATATATATATATATATATATATATATATATATATATATATATATATATATATATATATATATATATATATATATATATATATATGACCACTTGAAATTAAAAAACCGTAAACAACTTTTTGGGGAGAAACTGTTTTCAAATTAGTTTCTGCTATAATTAACCAGCTTTAGAGTGTTGAATATTTTTTGCAGATTTCATATTTTTTAACACACATTGTTGGAATAATGCATTATCAGTACTGATAAGTTCTTTTCTGAATCCCCCAGCTCATAGTTGATAACGTTTTTCTGTCTACCTGGCAGCATATTTGGTGAAACGCATATTCCTACACGTCTAAAGAAAACTTCTGTTTCGGGGTCAGTTAAAGGAACAGGTAGAAGATGTACGCTCACTCCTCTTTTAACCGGGATAGAGAAAGACGCCCCCCGAAGTCCCCGAGTTTTGTCGCCGGCAAAGAGTATAACGTTGCGCAAGCGCACGCACTACTGTTATGATATGACGGTAACGGAACCTGAAGAAAGCCGTCTGGGGAGTAATCCACACAAAAATTCATAAATATAGGTAATCCACAGATAATTTCATCGTGATTCAGTGTAGTTTCGACTGAGATAATGATCGGCCACAGGCAACAGAATGGCATGGAACCGAAAGTAGGTATACAAAAACTGTTAAATACCTGGACGAATACAAAGTTTCCCTATTCACCTTCGCTTGAGGGAATCCAATGATCTTGAGTTTTAATATGAACTATCAAATAGGTACTTTTCTCCGAATCGAAACTTGACAATTTTGAAGTCATGTGCAACTTTTATTTAAGATCTAGTAATTATATTGTCAGTAATGTTCTGAGAGCACTAAAATATCATTAAAACATCAATACTCATTTGTTTTACACAAAAACACTGTTTCCTAATACTCATGTTTGACGAAATTGTTTAAGTAAAGCATTAAGAAGCCTCTCATTAAATGTTTTAATTTTAGAAACGTAAGTATGGACTTTGGTTAAACGTAAAAATATTATGAGTGCTGTATATTTTTTGGTCAGCCGTTAAGTTCCTTTTTGGGAATCAATAGTCCAAAATTGATTTATGTTTCTTGAATTTCGTAATGAATGAATTCAGTGTACCGATAACATTCTATTATATTCTAGGAGACGCCTCCGTCCTCTTCTACACAGCTCCCGTCTTCACTGCCGTACTCGCCAACATATTTTTGGGAGAGCCCTGCACAGTGTATGGAGTAGTCGTAATACTGATAATAATGTTCGGTGTAGTGCTAGTGACTCAGCCCCCGATCCTCTTCTCGGATAGATCAGTGTCTCCGGACTATTACAAAGGTGTTTTCATGGCTTTAAGCGCGTCATTGACTGAAGCCGTCAGCAATGTCGCTCTCCGGGAACTCAAATCCGTGCATTACTCAGTCGTCATGTTCTGTCACGGTATCCTATCCCTGATATTCACTTCAGCGTTGATCCCGTTCACGAACTGGTCGTACACGCCTTCCCCTGTCCCGTTTCTGCCTCTATTGCTGAGTTTGTTTTCAGCTCTAGAGCAGCTGATGATGACGTTAGCCCTCAGCGTTGAGCACGCCGGCCCCGTAGCGTTGGTTCAAGCGTCAGACATAATTTTCGGATATTTGTATCAAATCGTCTTCTTCGGCGAGGAGATTAAGGTAGTGTCTGTTGTAGGTGCGCTGATCATCACCGTCGTGGTCTTCAAGATGGCCAGTATGAAGAGTCAAACTCAAGAGACGAAATTTGTTTCCTTGAATCACCATGTCTGCTAGGTAAGACTAGTGTCATCAATGAGTTTAAATATAAGAAAATTAGATATATAAACATACAATTGTTCCCTGCCACGCTTCGATGTGGCACATTGTGGTTGTGTCGATGAGAAATGAGAAACAAAACGAAGATAGTTAGGTGCAGCGTGATCTCAGGTAAATTCTACGAGAACTGCAAATAATAGGTTAAACATAAGACTGCCCAAAATTAATCTTGATTTTTATACAGGAAGAATTCGTATGCTGTCGCCTTAAATTTATTAACATGGAATCATGTTTTAGCGATGGATCCCCCGCCGAAAAGTGAGACTATAAAGGGAGATGAAAGTAGCGCCAATAATTGTGATGTTTTCCGCTTACAACCGAGTCGTTGCTAGGGATATGATACTTCGTCGTTTTTCATCCCACAAAATTCGTTGACCATTCGTTCGAAAGCTCTCGATTTATCCAACCATATTATGTTAACTACTGCGAAGTGCGTGGCCAACAAGCTGAGTTATGAGCATGGTTATTTGAATAATTGTGTACACTCAGGTGATCATTCTCAATAATTGATATTGTGAAATATAGAACGGTACCTAGTTTTCTTTTTGTAATTATTAATATTATTATTTTAATTGATTTATTTATTGATCTGTCTTTTGTATGACTATTTCCTTTTGAAATTGTATAAACAAGCCTAGGTATCAATTGGTACTTCATATTTCAGTAGAAAACTTTTGCTGTTTGAGGTTGGCTACACTGCAAACCCAAGGTTAGCCTTTGTGGCAAGTTTCAGTGCGTGGCCCTTCTAGTTCATTGTATGCCATTACCTGGTAATGGCTTAAATCTAGCCGAAAAGCTTTGTTTTTTGCTTCGTGCAATAAAATCAGTGATAATTTAAAGGTCTTTTTTATATTATAAAACCTCATTGTGGAATATTATCACACAAAATCTTCAAAACTCTTCTAAGATTAGTTTAGTTCGTAATTTTTGCAATTTGATAGTCTTTAAAAAGTATCTATGTGATAGTGGGACCACGATGTGAGTCGTGTTAACATAGTATTTTTGTTTTAAAATTTATATTAGTTTATAATAACAATTTGGTTTTTAACAGCTTCACGGAGGGACACAAATTCTTTGA
Source organism: Adelphocoris suturalis (assembly GCA_030762985.1). Taxonomy (NCBI): domain Eukaryota; kingdom Metazoa; phylum Arthropoda; class Insecta; order Hemiptera; family Miridae; genus Adelphocoris; species Adelphocoris suturalis. Next base: position 34,822,057 of record CM061043.1, on the reverse strand, counting down.
ATTTAGCCCTTTGTGGGCACAAGTGTATTCTACGTACGTAGACAAAGAATATATTATTTTGTTTATTTCAAGTATTTTTTAACATTTTGTAATCTTTGATATATTGTGCCAATAAATGATCTTGAATTTAATGTTCTAATGAAATTATTTTCTTATTATATCTTTGTACTTCTTTTCCAGCGAAGGGGAGTGCAAGATTTCGGCGCGATGCAAGCTCGTGGAGTTTTTGGTCCACGTTGTAATCACCTTCAAATTGCTAGGCCTGTTGATGCCCTTCCTCATCATGGGCTTCCTCTACTTGGGCTACTTCTTCATGAAATGGCAGTTCCGAAGACAAGATGGACCGCCCGGCCCTTTTTACACCGTTTGAGTTTCATGACATCTTCAGGGCGACAACGTCAAGTTCCTTTTGTATAAAATACACTCCTATAACAATCTGAATTCGTTTCCATCCCTACGTTTTCATAGCAAAACACAATTCCTGTGTTGCGTAGCATTATCCCCCTCCTTATAAATTAAATAAATCCAATCCCAATAGACTATTCTCTTCATGTTTTCTGACAATATCACCCGACTGGTAGACACATTAAATCGATCATTAAATTACATTAAGTGCTAGGAATTCCCAGTGTAGATAACCTGGAGGTATATATCAATCATTAATTCGGGAGATAATGGTATTCTAATCGCTTATTAATAGACTGTTCAAACATGATTTTTAGGGAGAGATTAAGTACACAAGGACATAGGTACTGTATCTCTTCTATAGAAGAGTTTTGGAGATCGAGCACTTTTTATTGTGTACACAATAATTACAAAATTTGAACCTTTTAATACGTTCATCCTTCTTGTTACAATTTTTTCTATTATTGCAATCACTTTTTTTTCGAGGTGAATGTTGTTGAAGTTCATTTTATTTATTTATTTTTTTTTTATTTTTATTTATGTTTTTTATAAATGCTATTTGATTGTTGTTTAGTGGGAAGGGGGTTGATGTTTTTCAAATATCGCTCATTTAATAGCGATCAGATACGACTATGAATATATATATTTTGGTAGGAAGGGGATATAAGAAATTGTAGCTTCATGGCCAACTTAAGGGATGGTGGGGATTGAGATTTGCACATCACTTTGAAATTATTATCATTAATTTGTGATTAATAGTATTGCATCGACTTATATTGTTTTGCAGTTAAAGTGTTATGATAATGGAGGCCTTGAAAAGGAAAGAACTGTTCCGAAAATGCAAGCAAGAACAAAAACTTGATAATTAATACGCGCATTATAGGAACGTTCCTGTATGAATTGTAAACGATTTTGATGAGAATGGCGAATAGATAGATTTTATTGAATGCACCCCCTACATTATTACCTAGCATGGATTCATGAAGCTGTTGGCTCCCAATGAACTGCAATTAAAAATTAGTATCATGATGTATCGCAATTTCCCCCTCGTCGTGATGAAATTTTAATTTAAGAGAGACCTAAATTAATATTTCGAGAAACATAGTAAAATAGTCTAACAAAAATAAATATAAAAGAATCACCAAAATCTGTTGAGAACAGCGTAAATTGTACATTTCGTATTCCCTTTCATCACTCCTCATCACAAAAATCCGTCATCAAAATGAAATCCGCGATTCAAAGCACTTCTAAACCAAAATATTAAAAAATATATATACTTCTTGATTTATGGGAATCACCCCCTCTATTTACTCCCACTTTTGGTACATTTGAAACTTCCAAGGTTCCTACGTTGTCTATTTCCACAAAAATAAAGAGTAACAATGTTATATCGATTTCAACGGTTAGGTGATCATCAGTAATGAACAATGGCTTCCAAGGTTTCCTGCAAATTTGGACTGAAATCATGATCCTACAACAAAAACAGTCACTGAATTCAGGTGAAAATAGTGAAACATACGATTTATTAGTGAGCCCTCCATTCACCCCCTTATGAAATTCAAAACTCATGACATACCTATGTTCCAAAACTAGACCGAAATTCTTCAGTTGACCAAATGAAAAATTAGATGAGAATAATGTAAACATCACAATTTATCGGTATTACACTTTCATTCACCCAGTCCATACTGAAATTTTCAACTCCTGGCATATTTTCCATTACTAGACCAAATTCATAATTTAAAAAAAAAAATCACGGAAATCGATTTAGAATTGCAGAGCTCAAATTATTCGATAACTACCCCCATTTTAACTTCTAATCCGAAATTTCCAAGATTTTTTACAAAACTAGACAAATCAGGATTGATAAACAAATAATTATCTTGAAAATTGGCTGAGAATTGTGACCTGGGTTGCGTCAATGAAATTCGCCAAAGATGATTTTTCTTTTTTTATATAAATATAATTCTCACACACACACGCACACCTATCTTTTTTCAATGATCCTGTCCTTAAGAATTCACAGATTACTCTAAAGAGAAACGGACATGTATTCAGATAATTTTTTACTAGTTGCTTCGCCAAGAACTCTCTGTGGAAAATACCTACACAGAGAGTGTTGATCAGAGCAAAGGACCTGTGGGGATCTTCTGCTGTGGAATCTTGTTCGATGTTTGGCTCAGGCTACCTCTCCAGCTACAGATATCCAGTCACGAGAGAAATAGGGGGATGTGACAACGATTACAACGCGGAAATCATAGAAAGACGCATCTCCCTGTCCCACACTCCATGAACCCTGATATCGGCTACAAGTCCTGGTTTCTCAACCATCCCATCCCTCGTGACTAACTCTATCATGACCCCTCGGAATGCATTTCTTGCTAGACCTGCAACAACATCTCTAACTTGGTCATGGTGTGACAAAGCCTCCCTTCTTGCAGTTGAGGCATGATTCAGTCTTACCAATGTTCAGTTATGGTTTCAACCATGAATCGTTTTTGAAAATGACAAACCCTTTGCCCTTTTGGCTTCAATGAGACATGAAGCTTTGTAGTATCCGGAAAAATACCAATGAATGAGTTTGAAAATATTGGGCCTAGAACGATCTACATGAATGGAGTGTAAGTGGATCAATTAGACTATTAGTAGAGGGTCATGGTGAAGAAACAATTCTCTTCAAAAGACATTGGACGGTCAGTCGAGGGTTTTCTTCTTCCTTCAATTCTACCTGAAAGATTCCAGATCCTACATTCCAAGGCTTAGGATTAGGTAGAAACATAGTTATTTGGGACGAGATTATTGTAACATAATATTTATATTTCCGGAATAAGCTATAATATTTCAGTGCGACATGAAGCTTTGAGGAATCCAAAGGAAATTCCAATAAATGAGATTGAAAATAGCAAATGCAATAGGAAAAACTACTCGGCATTGTGTATCGATCCATTTGGCGATCTCTTGTGGTGTCATAGAGAAGAAACTGTGAGCCTCTTCGGGTGTCTTCTGGATGGTTGGTTGAGGGTTTTCCTCCTCTTCGGATTCCTCCTCGATGATCCTAATGCTCGGCCGCTGGAGTCTGATCATGGGTATGGACTGCTCTTCGGCCAGAAGTTTGTTGACGCGACGGGTCACGTTCGTTCGGAATTCCGAGTCCGTCAACTCCTAGAAAATACGGAATATTAGAGCACGAATTAATTCAATTTTGGTGAGTCAAATCACGAACAGCTGTCACATTTATAGACGAAGGTAAACTTAAAACATGGTTTCAGTTTTGTAACAATCACAACTTTGAATATGAAAAAGTTCAACTCATGCAACATGATCGTATGAGCGATTACCTATTATTCGCAAACTATTGTATTACAATATGTTAGAGCGTTTTGAAATTTGAGCACATTTTGTGCAAAGAAATTGTGAAATAGCATGGCGAAAACTCGTTGTAAATAATACCCTGCAATTTCAAAAAGATTTTCAATTTTTAGTTTTTTTCGCAATTTTTAGAATTTTTAGCAAATAATAATGAAATCTAAGTATGTTTTCAGAATAAATTTGCGCATAATTTTTTAACGTTCTAGTCTCAAAAATAATAAACTTTGCTGACTAAAATTGAGTAAAAATTCACTGCCAAGGACAGTAGGAAGCACAGAAGCTTCCTCGTGGCGTTCACAGTATGTCACCATTAAATGTTGAGAAATGACCATTATCATGACGATATAGTGCTGGGCAACCAAAAATTAAAACCTGACTAAAATCTGTTCAACATTGACGGACTTACTACTGTTATAAATGCGATTAAAAGAAGAAAAAAATTACCTAAGTAAAAACTGACATTGTTCAATCATCATAAACATCAGATCAATCTCAACTTGATTCCATTAGGAAGGTAGACGGTTAGTTTGTATAACAAAAATTCTAAAACCATTTTTATATTCCTTGAACTAATCGTGTTTATGACGAAAATCTGATGATTCAGCAATACCTTTATAGAAACAAGAACTTTTAGAAACAAGTAGGTATCTACTTTTAATGGTACAAAAATGTCCATAGATTGACCGAATTACGAAATGGTAGTAATTATTTGGTGACGTAATAAAGAGGAAAGTTCGTAGGTCAATGGTTAGGCTCTATTTAACAACCGATTTAAACGTATCAGTAAATTTGATTTGGCATTAGTACAAAAAAGAATTATAATTCCAATCTTGGGAGTTACATTATACTCGGTTGGGAATCTTGGTACTCATGGCAAACGTAGGAGGCCCTTCTCCGGCCAAAAGTAAGCTGCTGACGTGGACAGCTGATGTCATTATGATGTATGGAGCCGAGGTTTGCGAAGAAGCCCTTAGGTTCCAAAAATATCGAAACAGGATGAAGGTAATCCAAAGAAGAGGAGCTCTCAGGATATGCAGTGCATACAGGACAGTTTCTGGCCCCGCTGCTCAAGTTATTGCGTGAGTGGTCCCAATTGATCTACTTGCTGAAGAGCGAAGGAGGATCTATCTGCGGAAGGGAGAGAACCCAGTGCAGAACGTCAAGAAAGAGGAAAGAGGAGAAACACTGAGGAAATAGCAGGCCAGATGGGAGGATGAGACCCGAAGCCGCTGGACATACCGGTTGATTCCCAGCCTGGACGTATGGGTGAATAGGAAGCACGGTGAGGTGAATTATTACCTCACCCAGTTCCTCACCGGCCATGGTTACTTCCGTTCATTCCTCGCAAAGATAGGAAAGACGGAGGATCAGGGATGCAGCTACTGCCGACTGGGGAATGAAGATGCCCATCACACATTTTTTGTGTGCCCAAAGTGCACACTGAGCCCTGGAGGAGAGAGTAGGAGAGATTGCACCGGAGACCATCGTCAAAACAATGGTAGCCGGGAAGAATAACTGGGACGCGGTAGCAACATACATTTTCGCCGTCCTAAAAGCCAAGGAGCAGTATAGATCCTGGAAATAAAGAAGACTTAGAGAGGTGAGGAGCCAAAATATCCTAAAAACGCTGCAAATTATTTCACAAAGGTTTATTATTTTTTCAATTGAGTTTGATCGTAGTTTTAGTTGGCTTGCGTACGTCATAAGGCCCGTCCAGACTCCTTGGACGTGTCCTATTTCGAGTTGCCACAACCTATACTTCTATAATTATATACGCATTATATTTCTCGATTTGAGCTCCTATCTATTCAAATAGTTATTGCCTTAATAATACCATTATCTAAGTACGTACGAAAAGTCGAGAGGATATGTTATTAAATATGCGTAGGAAAAGCATTGATATTAACACATAAATATGACCTAGAAAAAAACATATATTCATGCCTCGAAGGAACGCTGTATCCACCTCAAGGTGCCGCGGTGTATTATATGGGTATAACACGTAAAAGTAATAAATTTAATATCCATTCTCCTACACCCCTTTGCTACGCCCCTGATCACTCCAGCCCCCACAAGGTCCTCCACAAGGAGGACGCCGCGGCGCCTCCCCCCACTCCCCCCCACCGTGACCCCCTGCCAAGCGTGCCAGGCGTGCTTCTAACACGTCTAACACTCAAAAACGTCGAAAAATACACTTTTTCGCCCGTTTTTGGCCCATAGCATCTATGCGAGTAAAGCGATCGGGATGGTTAAACGTTAGGACCAACTAGACCCCAAATGGAGTCTATGTACGAAAGAACGGGTTTTTCAAGTAAATTCTTAGGCCTTTTATGGCCCGGACGGCGAACGGCGGACGGCGAACGGCGGACGGACATTTCAAATTTGGATTCTACGCACCTTGAAACGTAAAGTGACAAAGTTTGAGGGGGGGGTTATAAAAATTTTTTGCTACACGATCACATAGGCTTATTATTGGAAATAATAAACCAAAAAGGGAACTACCCCGAAGTAATACTAAATAGGTGATTCCGGGGTTGTTTTCTATAAGAAGAGAGAGTGGTGGTTTTTAGTTGGTATGCCCTTAATGCCCAAAAGGGAGACTCCAACACTGTACTGGGAGTACAGACACTCTCTTCGTCCATAAAGGATTTTCCCCCCACTCCACAAAGAATATATAGGTATATATATATATATATATATATATATATATATATATATATATATATATATATATATATATCCGTGGGGTTGGTGGTAAAAGTGATCAAGTCCATTTGGCAAAAGTGCTCAGGAGAGCCTGTTGAAGTTCTCCAACACACGGACTGATGGAAAAATGCGGATTGTGAGCTTAAAATCAGGTCAAACCATATAATTTCATGTTATGTGAGCTCAGTAATACCTTTGTTATGTGAAAGTAGTACCGAACCTTATACAAAATAAACTCACTTTTAATTGTCCCCGATTTTTAGTGAAAATTTTAAGTTGAATACTTTTACCTGAATAAAAACTGTTATGACTTGGACATGATCACTATAATAAAACTTCAAATTCACAGTAAATTTTACCAGTATTATCATTTTCAGGTGTTCAACCCTTCAATATCAATCCCTCGAGATACTAACAATCAAGAAAAAACAAATTTTCATTAGATTATCCCTTACAACTGTCATTTGACTGACTTTACTTGTAAGCTAAAGTATTTCTACAACCACATTATGTAGGAGTAAAGAAGATCAAATGACAGTTGACATTTATTTTTTTACTTGCAATGTGTTGGTATTGGTACTTACAATCAGTTGCTGTACATGTAAATCTAGTTAAATGCCATTTGATCATATGTGATTCACTGGTTCATTCAGGTAAAAATAAATTTTTTTGGTTTTTGACATTTGTCGTCATAAGTTGTTTTGTTTTTCAATTCTCAGCTGTAGATATTGTTTTATAGTATCCGGAGAGACCAAAACCTCATTTTCTAAAAAAAAGTGCACTTGATCACTTTTACCACCAACCCCACGATGTACATATATATATATATATATATATACTCGGAAGAAAGCCCAATTTACAAGAAAATAAAATTAGGTATGGAAACTGTAAGAAGCCAATAACTACAAATTCATGCCAACTATGCAAAATTTTGTGTTCGTGTTTAAGTGACATTCTATCACTGGATAGGAATGAAAATGTATGTTGTCGGAGATTTATATCTACAAATAAAACCAATACAATTATTATTATTCATAATATATTGCAATATTGTGAGTTGGAATATGCTAATTTATTTCATCAATATCATTTAACATTTTCTATTACTACATTGATCCATAAGTAGTTTCTATCAAAGTTTTTGTTTGTCCAGTCTATAGTCATATTCTATCCTTAAACTGAATCACGTACCTATATTCATGTAATAAATACACTAGGATACTTGAAAATTAGGCAAGCTTGCCTTTACTGTCCCAAGATATGATTTCACAAAAATCTATTTCACAAACATTCAAATTTATATTGCTTTATAATTGTTTTGAATGTAAATTTCGTTGTTTACGCATTTTGTATTTTTTATACATAGTAAAGTAATTTGCATTGCACCGGCTCGGAATTGAATCTAACAGCATATTTTCCAAAGAGTTTAATTATATACTTAGGTATATTTGGGTACTAAATTGTAAATTTATAACTAAGTTAAAGTACTGTTATAAAACTAATAACATTAAATAGGCGGAGTTTTACAGTGAGATAATAAATTAAGATGAAGTCCGAATCGTGCCACTGAAACACTAGCCAGAAACGAGGAAAATGGTGCCAACCTTAAATGCTGAAAACCCCTTTTAGCGTTATATTAATTTCGAGCTAATGAATAATTGTGTAAGGAACTAACTAATAATGACCTACCTTAATTGTTTTAATTTTTGGAGCATTGTACTTAGAGAGGAAATTCCGTCTCAATTCAGGAGAAGAAGGAACTGAAGATGATCGTCTAGCCATCATTCGCCTCCCTTGAACTTTTTTGGGGGACACAGAGTATCTGAAAATGTACTTTCCGCTCTTTTTCTTCAGCTGTACTTTCTTGGACCTGGAAACGTAAAATAGGATTATAGTAATAATTAGTATAGTTTTACTAATAAATTTCAGCGTTACAGATTAAAGCGTAATAGTTTTTAATACAACACATTCCTGGAGAAAAAATAAAACTTACGAATTGTAATAGGTAAGTACAAAGTTTTATTAATTTTCCGTGTCGATAAACCTTTCACAAAGGTCAATGTGTTTCCTTGTCCTTTACTTTCGTAATGAACCAATAGGTACCTACTTATTCGAGGGGAAGCTCACTAATGACATCAAGATACGACAGGCATTTTGTCTCTTCCGTATCCTACCTATACTCAGCAGCTCCGAAAAGACACCATGGATCAGTTGATCCAACCGGTGACAGACTCAGTGTTCCATCTGCATTTTAAAGAGGTATTTCGATTGGACCAAACACCAGAACACCTAAAAATACCAGACCTAAAGAAAGCAAGGAGGTGTTTTAAATTGAGGGCTGGATTGTTCTACCTAAACTTCTTCCCAGGCCGAGAGCAAGATAAAGATGTGCACTTGGTAATTCGGAACAAAGAGAAGACATCATGCCTCCTTGGAGCGTGATCTATTCTGTGTGAAATCAGATTTAAATGGTTTGGGAAGGGAGTGATGAATAGAGACTGCTGTATCCATTTACTAAAGGAACCAGAAGTAGGTAAGATTGTAAGCGTCTATAAGAGATTATCTGTTAAAGACTTCAAGACTTTTCCCCTTCAAAAACACCTAGCGACCTCAATATTGGTCTGATTCAGGTCTGCTAAACCTCAGGGTTAAATACTTAACAAAGTTCGTTTGGAGCAAGTTTTTGCTCAGACGGTTTCCTATTAAAGTACAAAGTAAAAGGCCTTTTTTGCGAACTTTATGTGTAAAATGACATAAAATTCAAAAGTTCGGCTGTAAGTCAATGGGAAAAGGTCTCAACTAAAATATGCTCGATACAAACTTTGGAAAGTATTTAACATTGAGTAGAATGAACTTTGGCAGACTGAAATCAGACCAATATTAACGCCACTAGGTGATGCTGAAGGGCAAAAGTATTGCCAGGGGGGGGAGTAGACTGAGCCAAAATTAGCCTGATTTTCAATTGTTTTTAATTCGCTTATTTTAGAAGATAATTCGACGTTTTGGGATCAAATCCGTTTTTTTTTTAAACTTAGCTGCGTATAAAAATTTCAAAAATTTCTGTAGGATGTACGGTTTAGGAATTATTAGAGAAAAACTTTAAAATGGGCGAATTAAGCCATCTTTAAGAGGCCGCCATTTTGTATTCCACCAATTTTGAGATGGCAGACAAAGATTTTCTCACTCAGAACGGACTAAACTTTCAAAATCTAATCTCAAACCTTCTCCGCAGATTACTACCTATTTTCAGACCTGGCTCCAGGACTAGGGTACCGGTGATGCTCCATTTTGGAAATGTCAGAAAATCGTTGAGATCTGTAATGGATCGAAGATTTGATGCCAATAAACTAATAAAAATAGATCAACATTTCAAAATCCCAAATTTTTCATTTTGTGCCGTAGAAAATAGTTTGACTCATTGTGCCTTTGGGACATGTGAATAGTTTTCGAAGAAACAATCAGCACCGTAAGTCGACTAGGAAAAGAATTATCCTCTGAGGTCTCACAGCTGATCAAAACGCCTCTGTATTTTTTAATCGTATTCTATAAGTCCCAAAGGCACTCCATTCCGAATTTCAGCACCATAGGACGATTAGAACAGGAATTATCCTCAGCTGATCTGTGAGCCTCCGTATCTTGTCATCGTATTCTAGAAGTTGAAATTTAATAGGGACCTTTCAGAGATATCTGGAGACGAATGGAATGACGGACTCAAACCTCATCAGTTAACTGAGCTACATTCTCCCCTGTTATCCCAAAGAAGTTACTATTTGATAAGGAGCCTCTCTGGAACAATACGAAACGAATGATAATGGGCCCATGATGATGGGCTTCATCCTTCATCATGGCCGTCTCTTTTGGACGTCAAGAGACAATACTGCCGTACTAAGAATAGATCCCGTATCTGCATTTTTGGCCATATTGAGGTAATGATCCCCCCCCCCCCCCCCCCCCCCCCCCCCCCCGCTTGGGGGATGGTTTCTTTCAATTTCGCTAGTATCGAAGTCGGATTTCAACTGGAAATGCCTCAATAAAGGATTACAATTAACTACGCATTAACCCGTTAACTACGTTTTGGTTCGATTTACTAATGAAAATCCCGTAACTGGCCTTATCTAGGGCAAAACCCCGCATCTGGGCGCCAGATTAGTATTCAGGTACATGCGTATTGCGGCATTTCAGAAAAGAATTTATTTCTTAGTATTTAAGGACTCGTGGCGGCTGATACGATTTCCGAATCAGTGGCAGATACGATTTTTCTTCCCAGTATTTTGATCATACGAATGTATTTTCTCTTGTCAGATCAGATACGGTTTTCGAAGATTGGCAACCACGATTCTTCTCCTAGTATCCTGTCTTTTTTCTCCTAGTATCCTGCAGAGCGGTCTAATTTTGCATTAGAAAAAATGTATCAATCTTATTGCTAAACAAATACTCGTATGTGCACCAGATACGAGGAAATCACCTAGTACATATGTTCTACACCTTTTTTTCAATTCTCTGACCAAAATAACGTTTTTTCAGCCACACCACGCGATTCAGCTAGAAATTTCCTTTAGAATGAGAGCTTTTGGAGCTCGATACAACGTAAATAGAGTTAATATCAGGAAATTTCGACTCAAAACCTAGTGACGCATTTTCACAAAAGTAGGATTTGGTTAGATACGGGATCTATTCTTAGAATGGCAGAATAAGTTACAGACTCCAACTTGATAAGCCGAGTGAGCGAACTTTCAAAGGGTATGAACATGGTGCCCTTAGACATATCCAATTCACAAATTAGCAGCGTTTAGTGTTGATACTTTTATAAACAAAGACACGCCCTCACTGGATTTTAGATCAATTATATTAATTTGATTTTCTAATGCCACTTGTTTAAAAAGTAAACCCACAAACATTTCGGAACAATTTTCAAAATTGGAGGAGAAGGGTTACAATAGTATTGTCCATACCTAGTGATTACAATGGCTTAGCATTCAATTATAATCCATAAGTTATCGACGCACTTAGTGCCTTCCCAAAGGGTTAAGCATACTTACTCACGCCTGTCAATCGTATTCACCAGAGCGAATTCACAAATTGACGCAAGAATGAAGAGCGTGCAGCTGAGCTCCCAGATATCATTAACTTTGAATGGTGACGCAGTTGGGATCGGGGATCCAGTCCAACTCAGGAGAAGGAAGGTCAGCATCACACTAGAACCTACATAGATGTGCAAATTTATAACGAACTATTATTGGGTATAGTCATCAACATTGTTTCGTGTTTAAACTATGTGTATAGTTGGGGGACAATGGTTTAATTATTCCGTGCTAATTTCAATATGATTGCATCATTATTAGCTCTTGCGCATGATGTACTCCTGCAAGTGTACTCCGAGGAACAAGGTCTAGTTTTCATCAGATTTTGATTGCATTTTCTGGGAATTTGTGGGTTAGGCTGTAGATTGTACCCTACCAATTTCATTTTTCTCAAATCACTACTCCATTCTGCGCATTCGCTAACTTAATCTGTTTTATATACTAACTTATAATTGAAAACGTCTCAATGATGATGATCATGAAATTCATGTTACGGTTACGAGGAAGCTACGTGCCACACCGAACATTACATACTTTCTTTATACTATGTCATATTTATGTTATGTGGTGTGGCTAGTGCCGAATAGGCCCAAAGATATTCAATTTTTCATGTTTCTTTTTTTGTTTATGTTTCTTGTTTTTTTTTTTTTTTTTTATGTTTCCTTGGTAGTTATACCGACATTTTATATCCCTTGGAGGTGGAGTACGGCACCTATTTTGTGTGATACTAAAATTCTGGATTGAAAAAAGTCTGATTCAGTTTAGTCTCAAGATGTATAAGGAATTAGTAGAATAATTTTCTGGTTATGCAGGCTTGGTGAAAAATTACCTAAAGCACAGCGTCCTGGCACGGAATCTGGCCCCATCCAGAATGTCACCCAGGACGCCATCACCATAATGATTGAAGGGAAGTAATAGTCGAGAAGGTAAAACCCCGACTGACGAGCAAATTTGAAAGTAAGAGCCAGTGAGCTGTGGTTGTACTTGCACGACACTTGACAATCTGTAATGACATTGGAATGAAATTAGTCTCAATAAATGTTTACGTAAAATATGAATATACAGAATTAAAATTGATGTGAATACCTGTGTCAGTCTTTACGTCTACATTAGTCAGGATAATGAAAATTTAAATAGGTAATATATGGTTTACAATGTCCAATAATCATTGAAATTGTGTGATGGACCAATAAGAAATAATGGTTTAGAATACTTAGAACAGAATGGCACATATTTGATGAATGTTTGTTTTTAGCGAATTTTTGAAGAAAATTGAGCTATTGCTCTCGCCTCAAAATTTGTAGAATGTGAATTTTTGAAAACATTTTATGCAGAAATCCGTTTCAGGCTATTCTGAATCATATTCTGAAGTTTAACGCATTTTTTTATGTATGTATATATGTATGTATGTATGTATGTATGTATGTATGTATGTATATATGTATGTATGTATGTATGTATGTATGTATGTATGTATGTATGTATGTATATATGTATGTATGTGTCATTCCAGACGATAACTGCCCGTAGAATTGTGCTAGAAACTTCAAACAAATTTTAAAATGTTAAGGACACAAAACGATAGTTCGTTGGCCAGCATGATCGGATTACATCTTCGGGTTGAAATTTTCAAAAATGTAGTCAAAAATTTCAAAATAGCCTGTTTTTTGCGATTTGTTGTGCGAAATAATTTTTTCAGCATACTAATATGTGGTATATTCGGAATCAGCGTAAAATTTCCTATAAGAATATGTATCAGTCAAAAATCGAAATAATGCCGTTCGCTAGTTGTAAAAATCTACACGATCAATAGCGACTGAAATGTCGAAGATTTCTTCAAAAATTCGCTCATGGGGTCATGCTGCATGACTAGTTTCTAATTTTGAACATTACAATGAATTGACTCTTACGTCAAAATCTCGAATCCAAAGTGTTTAGTAGGTTGTAATTACAACCTGGATAATACTAATAAAACAGGATGTAACTATCTTCTCCCTCCTTAATTTGGGCTAAGTGGGTTAAGTGTCTTCTCATATTATAGTTATTAGAGTAAGGTTATTACAGTAACTAGTAGGTTAAGTGTCTTCTCATATTATAGTCGCGGATCGATCGTAGTCTTTATGTCTTACTACATATAAAGCTATTATCTGGTGACAGTTTTATAAATCGATAGATACTCTAAATCCTTCCTGTACATAGCTAGAGTAGAAATTTCTTAGTCGTAATGGAGTACCGTCACCTTCATTGGCATTTATGTAAGTTTCAAGCCCTGATGTTGGTTCCATTGAAGTCAAATAGAAATCAACTGGGCTAAGGCCTCCTCTGTGGTGAACGGGATTCTCCTTCCGCCATTCCATTTGCACTTCTCTCGAATCATACTTCCCTGAAACCAAAGAGCCCGAAAGAAGAATCAAAGATATTGGGTAACCGGAGTGTTCTGATAGAAGTAGGTGATCTCTTGTAAAAGTAGACTAGATAGGTGGGCAGCAGTGAGCTCATGTCACCTTTATGTAAGTTTTAGTATATATTGTCTCAAATAATGCGTCTTTGTAGGCCACCAAGAATAAACAATTTTGGGTAAAACCGTCCATCCTTAGGTTATACTTCCATTTCTTTGTACTCTTACTGCTGCACAAAACTAACAAAATATGGCTTCGAAATCACATTTGGGTGACGATGATTCTTATTTAGCTTTATTTTATTTTTTTACTGAAGAGTATTTGGCTCTCTCTCTCTCTCTCTCTCTCTCTCTCTCTCTCTCTCTCTCTCTCTCTCTCTCTCTTCACTAAGTGTCTAAGTGTTTGACAGATTTTGAGGGTAAGTCATGGCTAACCACACTTACAGATGGGAGCAGACAGACAAAATAAACATTTTCACTTTGTTGAGATTCGAAGTCAGTGAGAGTCCAAATCAGAACATAACTGATATAAAATTTAAACAAGAAGAAATCACAAATTACTGATAAAAAACTTACAACTATTGAAAATCATTTCGCACTGCTGGCGATCGAATGGGAACCATTCCATATTGACAGGAACACAAGCCAAAGTTTGTCTGGTTCTACGAACATTAAGAATATTAATAACTTTATTGTTATAATTGTTATAATGGATGTTATTTTAAGTAAATAAAAGCCAATTCAATACTTCTAGAACACACCTGACTGTGAACATGACGATTCCGGATGGAGAAATATTTATGAGATTGTCTTTACGGGCGAATCCGAGGACGTCCAACATCTTCTCGTTGAGCATGTGCGTGTGAGGAAGCCACAGTCTGTCGTTGAACAAGTTCTTCTCGCCCCTGATCGCCATTATGTTGCTGTTCAAGTGAGAATACTTCAGTCTTGGGTCCGTCCAACTTAGTTGGAGTAGAGTCAACATGTCTACTTCCTGAAGCATCATGAGCAACAGCTTGTTAGTTGTCGTTTATATTTGCATTAACCATAATATTATTGCAACGGAGTTCAAAAGCATCATTATTATTGACAAATTCAGTAATTAAATACCTATACAATAAATCACCTTCTTTAATAATGTTTGTGACAATGTGATAATTTCGGTAAACCGCCAATACCGTATTCAGTTGTATCTTGTATAGTTGTTCCACAATATATTCCTTGTAATATTATTCAGTTACCAAACTATGCATGTCCTACCTAGACAGTTCTACGGTGAATACCGTACAATTTTATATTGATCATGCCAAGAATTGAGCTTAGGTATTCATTCAGTGTAAATGCATCCTTGTAACCTGTATTCCAACTACAAGCCGAGATGACACTAAAGTAAACCATCATGCACCTCTTCATTTCTGCGCAATAAATTGTATCCAGATCCCGGTAGCCTACCTTTCGAAAATTTATGTTGAAGATACACAAGTGTTCATTAGAAATAATAAAACACACTTAGGTACTATAAACCTAAATTGGAAAATCGGAAATCGCTGTTATTACAAATGGTAACGTAAAAGCCCACAACACAGTGAGCCATTTTCGTTCATCCATGGAAATGTCGTTCAGGAATGGAAATTGAATTAGTGTACTCATTGTGCTGGTAAAAAACGTTAAATGGTAGAAATCGACCACCGTCGCTACTAAACCCTCACTGGTGGACTGGATGCCCTGCCGCTAACTTAATGTGTGGTATTAGACGGAAAAATACAGGCAGGGTATTGGGAGGTAGGAGTCCATATTCTCCAGTTTTTGAGACATTATGGGGATGTATCAGAACTCGGGCTTTTGGGAATGGAGCTTTTAGCGAGACATTTAGCCTCAGCCATTCCATGATAGCATTAGCAGACGAGTTGTAGTAAGTTCACCAGACCTTAAGAAAAGGTGCATTTGTCCATGCTTTATGGTAAGAGAACGTATCCTTAGGGTATAAGAATGCAGCTAAATTCTGGGAATTTATCCTTCGGGATTCGGGCTTTTGGGAATGGAACGCTTAGCAATACATCCAGCCTTACGCTCAGGTACCTTTAGCGTGCAAGGTATAGGAATTTTACCAAACCTCTACAAATTGCAATCGGAGAAGTTCGTTGGGAAATCGAAAGCGTGAAGCTCTTCTTTTTACTGCAACGTAATCGAAACCATTAGCTCTATTTGTTTTCATACGGCGACCCCCGGATAAAAATTATATCGTATATGTTGAAAACAGACTGGCTTAATTTTCGCGTCAACGCTTCGACATTGCTCCACCAAAGTTCAACTGAGTACTGAGGGCATATCTAAAAATGCTTTGCCTGGTCATAGAAAATTGAAATCCTCTCGGGTTCGTGGAACACTCGCTTCGTATTCATACCCTGCCTTTCCCAGACTTATCATACTACAGAATCCCATGTTAGTTGTATACACATGTTAAGAAAGTAGTGCGGGGCCTTGGAATAATTATTTTCAAACAAATTCTGCATACATTTTGAATCGAGTAGGCTCTCAAGTAGTAGATGAAGGCTCTAAGGTAGATCTTCAGAGGAACACCTGGTGCTGAAGGTGCCCGATCGAACTTCTGGTATCTGCAAGGCTCCGTCATGTAGGTAAAAATGTCCATTTCGTTGGCATCGTCCGATAATGAAGTGTTGCAGACGCTGAACATCGAAAAAACAACCAATATATTATCGTTCTAGAAAATGCAAACAGACTTATGAATAAGTGATAGAGAAAAGGTCACGCCATGTATTGTCACCCTTGACGGCAGATTTTACGAGTATTAACATTTTCCCATATAGCTATCTGCGGTGACCTCTAATAGCTTCTAGATTTTTGCAAGTTCTTCGTCTACAATGTTTGTATCACTACTTACATTAAAACCAGGTATCATATAAAATTGATTTGATTTGAATAAAATCAGATTATGCAGAGAAAACCTACGGCCACCTAATATTGGGGCCGTATACACACGTACCTAAAGGCCCATTTACACTGAGCGCACACCGATGGAGGAGAGTCTCCCGGGAGCCCACCTAAAGGCACAACTAGCGCTTCCTTCTGGCATTCTGGACAACTTACAGTACTAGTCAGCTGATCGCGTATCATTTCAGGTGCTTTAGATTTCAGGTTCAGGCGGTTGTTGTTATTCTGTGGTTGTCACTGTCACGAGTTTTCTAGCCTGGTTTCACGTTCCTCCTCACCGTTCGTTGATATAATAGAAGATACCTATCGGGTTCCTTCTTTGAGTATTAAGGCTCATATCATTGGAGATATCATTGAATGTCCGGCCTACCCTATCACTCGCTCCACTGTGCGTCGGCTTCGGCTTTTCCGGGAATGCTCAGGTTCGTTGCGCGAGAACAACTGTTTTGTTGGCCGTGCGCGGGCAGTCTAAACGCACCACCCTCCTTTTTTGCGTTTGCAAACGTTCTGCGCACCGGACAGTGTTTCGACTTTTGTGTTTCAGGTGGAAAATAGTCAGAATAAAAGTTATGGAAAAACAAGTTCTAGCCATGCGGCATTATCGTATGAGCTAATTTTCGTAAATTATGGATTTGTGTAACGTTGAATTGTTTTGAAATTTGATCTTTTTGAGTGAATAAAAAAAAGTTAATTATTAATTTTGTGGCCAACATCTTATTCTAAATAACAATCTGCCTAACAATCTGCCATACAAAAAGATATTTTGGATTTTTAGTTTTTTTTTTTTTTTAATTTTTATGATTTTTTAGAACATTTTTAATGTAATTCAAGTACCTACATTTTTCAGCATAATTTTGTACATCAATTATTAAATGTCTTATTTTATAGTTAATAAACTTTATTTGAGCAATTTTCTGCTAAAAAATATCAATTCAACGATTTGTAGTGATTTTTCAGCACATTTATTGAAATTAGACCAATTTAATGTGCTCAAAAAATGGTAGCCAACGAACTCATCCTTTCATTTGGAAAGCTTGATTTTTTGGGGCAAGAACGGAATTTTTAGAACGGAGACATATCGTCTAGAATGACACACACACACACACACACACACACACACACACACACACATATATATATATATATATATATATATATATTTTTTTTTTATATATATATTTTTTTTTTTTTTTTTCTTTTTCTTAACATTCCGAGCCATTGCAATATAGCTTCATTTTCTACGAAAATTCGCTAAAACATCTTGAGCATCCAGGGTGGTATGTAAAGGCCTCGAATCGATTATATTTACTAGGAATAATCAGCAGATAGTTGAGCGCACCAAATAGAAAAATACTGACATCCAGGTCGTAAAGTGGTGTAATTTGTACACAAATTTTAAAAAAACTGTAGAAAATAGTCAAAAATCGGTGAAAAACCACTTCGTTTTGCAGTTATCAGGCCAAAGGCACGTTGAAGGGGGCATTTCATGTGTGGTATTAGAGTATTCAGCACCTTTTAATTAAATATAAATTATCCTGGAACTTATTTTTTTTTTTTTTTTTTTTTTAATGTAGGTGCTTTACCTCAAAATTTAGACGTCTACATGAAAAACGGGCTTCGGACTCAGATCCATCACCCTCAAAAACCTCCAGGACCAATACCAAATACGTAAGGCACAAATTTTATTTATTTATTATCATTATTATTATTTTATTAGGTATATATATATATATATATATATATATATATATATATATATACATATATACGAGTATATATATATATATATATATATTTTTTTTTTTGCAGTGTAACTATAGTCTTTTTACCGTAAAACTGGGACGGAGTAATGGTAAAGGCGCTACAATAGGTAGGAAGAGGTACCTGCTGCTAGTAAAATACTTTATTCTTACAACTTTAATTTTTATCTCCGATCGATGGACGAAAAAATATCAAAGATCATCAATGTAATTTCATTGGTTGTTAGGTAGGTATTTATTTTATAGCGACAGCTATAAAAGCTAAAAATAAGCTAAGCTAAGCTATTAAGATGAAAATATTTTAAGAATACCGTTACCAAAGAGCCACAGTGAGTTAAAAGGGTTTGTAGCACAATCCATTAGACTGATATTAGTTGGAGTGTTCAATAAACAAATATTCACCGAATTGAATGGTCTGGGAAATAGTCAAGATAACCTTCTAAGCTACTTTCTTTTCACTTTCTGTATTTTTACAAGTGCCAAAAATGTTTCAATTGAATTGTTTTTTTGTCCGTAATCGTGTTCCCTAGGTCATAAAAAGCTCGGAGTTACCTCTACGAAATAAAAGAGGAAAGCCGGAAGTTAGGGTCAGTAAGTCCTGACCCATGTACAACAATTAATGCAGCCTGATTTGAATAAAATATTCCAAGTGTGCCTAATTAGGTTCAGCGACGTTATGAGAAATTCACGTTTGAGCATGCGCACAGGCTACTGTTGGTTCCATTGTATTGAAAATCATAGGGGACCTTCTAGGAGCTGACCCGCACAATCCCTGAAAATTTCATTGGAATCGGACCAAAGCTTGGTATAGTTTTGGGCGTGACAAGGATTTACCACAGACAGACAGACAAAGAGACAGACACGGAACCAAAATTGATCAGCACGTTCTGAAACGCAAAAAGCAAGTAGAAATTTTGATTTCGGAGGACAAAATTTTTTTTTTTTTTTTTTTTTTTACTACAATTACGTACACAAAGCTTCCCTACATTCGGTAGTGACTAGTGAGGAAGCAAAAGTAGAGCTTCGGTCCAACAATAGCCTACTCTCGACCTCACTCTGTCGGCACTTAATTTTCTCTGCATATCCAGGGAGGGGGATGCCCCTAGAGCCGCCTGATGCCAAATACGAGTATGTAACAATAAATCGATTCTTTACGCTAAAACGAGGCGTCAAAATGCATGTTTTCGGACTTTCTTCTTTTACCGAATTTTCAAATAAAACGCTGCAAATTATTACACAAGTCGAGTTTATCAACTATTGTCCGTGCAGTGTACCTACTAGTGAAGTATTGGTACCTAAATGCTAAATTTCATCTTTTGAATTGCTCCCAAGTCTACCTATAGGTAGCGGAAGCATTGTTTTCACTTTCTAGAGATTTAAAAGTTGTGGTCTCCACTAAAATCAAACGGCTGTTTTTTTTTTTTTTTTTTTTTTTTTTTTTTTTCAGTGGTAAAATGTCCGCTCGCATTTTAAGTTTTAGTCTATTTTGAACAACTTTCGTTCCATTTCTTTCTCTATCTCTATGTGTGTTTCTGTGTGTGTGTATCCTTGTAACAAGTTTTACTTCCACAATATTCAACCGATTCGTATGAAATGTGCGGATTATGGTAGCAATTTCAATATAATCCTATCATTAGTAGCTACTGCGCATGCGCGAATATGTATACTTTTCTAAACGAGCCTACTTTCAACAGTTTTCATCTGATTTCGATGAAACTTACAGCGAATGTACGAGTTAGGCTGTAAATGGTCCACTAATAATTACATACCTACTTCTCAAATCATTATTTCATTTTGCGTATGCGCAAACGTAAATTCCTTCAAGCATCATTTTTTGACGCCCTAGTCGTCCAATCCCGACAAAATTTGGTGCATAGTTGAGAGACAGTGAATTAATTATTCCATGTTAATTTCAACAAGATTGCATCATTATTAGCACATGCGCGAAAGTGCACTCCCAGGGAAAAGGTCTAGTTTTCATCAGATTTTCATTACATTTTCTGGGAATTTGTGGGCTACGCTGTAGATCATTATCAATTTCATTTTTCTTAAATCATTAATCCATTCTGCGCATGCGCTAACGTAAATTACTTCAAGCATAATTTCCCCATTTTTAGACATCTTACTATGAAGCGTAAAATTGCGGGGTCTTGGAACTGTAAAAGTGTGAACCCTTCTCGGAGGCACAATACGCCATGTTGTGATCCTAAATTACGTACGGGGTTTAATAATTATAGACCAATGATCTGCGTAGAAGGGCTATCTAAAACAGAAATAATAAACCGTTGTGTAATAATTTTGCAGCGTTTTACATATCAGGACCTCTCTTAACTCATTGTCCAACACCATGCCTCCTACTAGACTACGTCACCCCCGTTCTATTACGGTGTTAACTCCCAAAATCCAGTATAATCCTGTACCATTCAACTTCCTAGCAGACTATCTCTTCAGTATATGAATGAATCGAAGTCCCAGATCAACCTATACAACAGGTCCAACTCACGTATGCGTTGGCACGTGGATGGGGGCATCGCCAGTTCGAACGTTGATTCCATGAACTACATCTTGTGACAATCTCCCATTTTCACGTCAACATTTTATTTTGGAGTTTATTTATATTTATTAGGAAATGACTGTTTGTGGGACGATATTTTGAGCCACAAAAGTTTATACGATCAACGAACAATTTTTTCATCCGAACCTTCGTTTTTGTATTTTTACGCAACGATACAGCCAAAAGACAAAATTTCGCTACATGTTCTTCTTTATTCATCAACTACTACATATTGACACAGGGTAGGTAATCCCACCATGGGAAGGAGAAGACTGAAAATTGGAATAGGAAGTAGGATCTCAAGTTGGAGCGTGAGTAGAAAAACCCATCCAACTTGCAGCCCTAGAAAGTACTTAATTCTGAAAATTGGAGCGTGAAACTCAACTTAACCATCAAAATCAGTCGATCAATCTCGAAGTCTCGCCGATTACAGCGAGTTTTAGCGTTTGTCAAGCGCTATTTCCACTCATATCGATTGTAATAATAATTCATTGGCAGTGATATTGAAACGAACAGTTTCCAACTGCCCCCCTGCTCGCGGTTTTTTCCCAAATGCCACCCGCCTTGTCAGTCACAGGCCTTGTCAGTTGACGAGTGCCACCCCAAACAGTAAAATATAATAATATTTTAAAACGCACTTTATTGTATTAATAAATTAATTGGTACGTAAATAATTGTTGCACTCGCCAAAAACTATAAATATAGAATTATATAAATAACAATGAAATCTTATGCAAAAAATGCTACAAATTATTACACAATGGTTTATTATTTCTGTGTTAAATAGCCCTTCTACGCAGATCATTGGTCTGTAATTATCAAACCCCTAATTTAATATTATATGGTCAGAACATGGAGCATCGTGCTTCCGAGAAGGGTTCACACTTTTACAGTTCCAAGACCCCGCAATTTACGCTTCACAGTAAAGATGTTTGAAAGAACGAGAAAATGATTCTTGAAGTAATTTACGTTAGAGCATGCGCAGAATGGATTAATGATTCGAGAAAAATGAAATTAGTAGGGAACAATGTACAGCCTAACCCACAAATTCCCAGAAAATGTAAATCAAAATCTGATGAAAACTCTTGTTCCTGGGAGTACGCTCTCGCGCATGCGCAGAAGCGAATAATGATGCAATAATGTCGAAATGAACATAGAATGATTAAACCATTGTCCCCCAACTATGCACCACAATTGAGCGGAATCGGACGACTAGGGCGTAAAAAAAATTATGCTTGAAGAAATTTACGTTTGAGCATGCGCAAAATGAAGTAATGATTTGAGAAGTATGGAATTAATAGCGGACCATTTACAGCCTAACCCGCACATTCCCTGAAAATTTCATAAGAACCGGTTGAATATTGTGGAAATTAAGGTTGTTATTAAGGATTTGCGGACATACACACACAGACAAACACACACATGGAGATATAGAAGAGAAAGAAACGGAACGAAAGTTGTTCATAATAGTGTAAAACTTAAAATGCGAGTGGAAACTTCACAGCAGTAAAAAAACAACAACCGTTTGATTTTAGTAGTGACTACAACTTTTCAATCTCTCGAAAGTGACAGCAATGCCTGCCTTACCTAGTTTTTTTTTTTTTTTTTTTTTTTAAATCCATTCATGTTACGAGTGTTATTCTGTGAACAACATACTTTAACAGAAAGTTACACTGCTAATCCCCTCTTTAAGCATAGCATGTGCTGAGGGGATGAGTTGTTTCTACTTTACTAATTGTTGCTCGAAGATATCTTTACAAAAATTTTTCATGTATATTATATTTAAGAGTACGTGGCCACTGAAAAACTGCAATGAATAAGTACGTACATTCTAGAGAATACAATTTATCCTAACGCGAGATCTTCCATAAAATGTTTTTTCATGACATATTTAAACGATTTTAAAGGTAACGCCGAAATACAATATTTAATTGGCAAGTTATTGAAGAGAGTGGCACCTCTATACGAGTACAGTCTTTGAGCATAGGGCTGCAGAAGAGTTCATTTTCCGTTTTTTCAATGTAATTCTTTCGGCACTTCTAGTTCCTATATTTTCTCGTTCAATTTTATTGTCTAGATAGAGTCTATACACATATACCACAGTTGTCTTTTCTATTAATTTATGCAAATCCAGCACGCCCAATTCTGCAAATAGCTTGTTAGTTGGGTATCTAATCGGTTTTCCAAGGAGTATTTTTATTAGGGATTTCTGAGTTATGAGGAGAGTTTCTAATTTAGTTTTGAAGGTAAAAAAGTTTCTTCACTTTTATTGTTCCAAAAGATCTCATTTCTCGGCACAGCGGCATGAGCCTCTGAAGTTTTGCTGTCAAGGCTCTGATGTGAGAGTCCCAACCCAGGCACTCCGAGTCCCCTCCTCCGAGACGCAGAAGAAAAAAATTCTAGCCAGGGGTTGCACAGAAAATAATCACGCCACACAGTGTTTCGACTAATGTGTTTCAGGTAGAAAAAAGTAATAATTCTTTGCAGAATTTAATGCAGAATTATAATTTTCAACCCGTTTATTCTGCAAAACTCTGCAAGTATTGATTTTCTTCAATTTTCGGTAGCAATTTGCATAATTTGAAACAGTGAGTTTTATTTAAAAATGGCCGTGAAACTTGAAAGCCGAGTAACACACCGTCATTTATACCTTCCTAGTTTCTAAATATAATATTAAATTTAATATTACGTGGGTTTTGATAAAATTCATGCAAATTTACCATCCATTAGACCAAAATCACATTATTATTATTTTTAGCTAACTTTATCAATGAAACGATTAGGCCTCAAAATGATTTTTTTTCTCCTCCATTTATCTTATTTCTAGTAGGTTCCGCTATTAGTTAGGGTCATAGAACCGCAATATTTATTACTATCGATTTTCGTGGTTACGGAATTTTTTCTACCAAAACTCCCTGGATTGAAAACTGCGTCATCAAGTATACTAACTAAATCACTCGCGACAAAGTTGTGGAAACCCATTTCAAAACGGAAGTTAGTGAAAAAAAATAAAAAATAAAAAAGTTGTCTATTTCCACGAAAAATAAAGAGTTACAATGTTAAATCGATTTCTACAGTTAGGCCATCATCAATTACAAATAATAACTCAATTGTTGTTATTGTTTGTTACTGAAGATAGCCTAACTGTCGAAATCGATTTAACATTGTAACTCTTTATTTTTTGTGGAAATAGACAACGTTTTTCACTAACTTCCGTTTTTTATCAAGTATGTTTTCGTAGATGAAGAAACTGGGATAGTAGGTACTGGTTTTACTAATCTGTCACGGCCAATTTACAAATCTGTTTGTTTGAATTTTAATAGGCCTACAAACTGTGTGCGGTGTCCGTGGGCTATCAATCGGGAATTTACGCGGGTAGTGTCAGTGTATTCTTATTTAATCCTGTGTTTACAATGTAAATATATATATATATAGAAATTTCGGTGTTCGAGCCCTTAGGGAAAACGAGCCGTTAAACGTTCAGCGTTGCGGATTTTTTTAATCGATTCTTTGGGATCGTATTTATCATTGACAAGTAAAAAATCATTATTGTTTTTGAAAGTTTTTGAGATCTCGTTTTTCGAATGTTTAGTCCTTTAATGCTACCCTTTAGGAGTGATACAGATCGATGCCGAGCTTCTTGGACCATCTAGACCCCAAATGCGATTTTCAACGCAAGTTTCATGAAGTTTGGTCAATTAAGTTTTGAAAAAAGCCACGTACGTAGGACGGACGGATTTTTTTTTTTTTCGATTTTTGGATTTTACACATCTTGACACGTAAACCCGGGGTGGGGGGGGGGGGGGTTAAAAATCGTTCTTTCTCGGTCGATTACTAAAGTTCATTATTGAAAATAATAAACCAAAATTAAGGCAATCGGAAGTCATCTGAAAGTAAACGTAATAATGGTAATGAAGCAGCGGGTAGGATCGTCCGCAATTTCGCCAAAGTAAATTCAACAGCATTTCTAATTGAACGAAATTGGATCGATAAATCGTGAAAAATGTTCGTCTCAAGAATCTCACATCTGCACATGAGCACGCACTCAAGCAATCCGTCAGCTTCAATGAATTATGAAACGGTCTAGGCTCTAATAGTTACCTACCCTGGATTTATATTAAAATGTCATCAAATCGTTGTGAAACTTATTTTCACGGTTGATTTTCAAACCTAGGTGCTTGGGCTTGTACAATCCTGTACAACTGGAGGTGGTTCTCCAATCAGTAATTTCAGGAATCGTACTCTCAGACTGTTCAGCGTATCATCAAGAAGTTTGATTTACCTGTTTCATGTCAGTTCTCGAGGTTAAGGAGCTCACTAGCAAGCTAGTGAATCAGGACATATTACTTCACTATGAACAAAACTTCATGAATAACTTGAATGCAGCAAATAATCATAGATGTGAATCGTTAAAGAGAGCTGATTAGTTGCAGCCTGAATTGAGGTCAGTGCATATTTATGGAGTTTGACAATCTGGAATGTGGGAAGGTGAATTTGAATGATATTATATAAATAATGATGTATCAACCACCCATCGGGGTTATGAAGGTAAATGATTCTAAGTGTGGTTTTCATGCTGCCTTTTATTCCTGAAGAGGGTCACCTTGTTGTTGTACCAATTAAATGTCGAGATTCACTCATTACTTCCAAGTACATTCTCCACCACCAGCGTATTGATGACTGATGCGAAGATAAAACCCCCCGATTTCCATCTTTTCGGCTTCACCCGACCCCGAATCCCTTGAGTGTAACATATTTATTAGTTCCGATGAAATGGTAAAAAAAAAGTGGTTTTCAGCAAATACCCTGAGCTTAAACAGCACTAAATGGTTACCTAGGCTTGGGCATTTGGGTGTACAATAGGCTGCCTTGGCTTTCACATATTGAGGCGCTGTCCTCCAGGATCTTGCAGATCCGCAGACTCCCATAATCGGTTTCGCCTGAGGTACTTCTCAAGAAGTACAATGCATATTTCGCAAGCGTTGTTTTATGGAGAAACTCTCGTCAAGCTGATTAAAGTTTCAAACAACAAAAAAGGGTCATTCCTATTATGCGGAGGTTGGGATGAAATGAGACAATACATGGGATGGAATAGACTTTAGAGACAATTTAAAAAGTCATCGGATTTTAGCACCCCAAGTCTGTATGTTCTGAGTGCCTTATGACTAGTTGAATCCAATCTGGAAGCTTTCCCAACAAGTTCATCAAACCATGACCATTTCATAAGAAACCCCAATAATATTTGCACCCTCTAGTTAATTCTAAGCCCTATCAGGTGAGTTGTGGCCTATACACAATCACCTCAACCAGGCGGTAAAAAACAAAAAACTTTTCTTCAACTCATTCAACACTGCGATTTTTTTGCAAATTGACATGAACATTACCGAAGAACACCTAACTTTGTGACGCATTTTGCGGTGTTTTAACTGCAACTCCCTTGATACCTATGTTGAATGGAAGGCTCAATGCTTACCCACCACAGCCTCCCATTTTAGCTCATCATTTCATTCTTGAAATTTAAATTATCTATTGTAGTAGGGGTGGAGGAATTGTCGAAATAGCCAAATACCCCTAGTGACACCCTATTTTCAATTAGAAACGCCTACAATAGCGGTGGTTCTGTCACATCGTTGGGCTTACACTTTCGAACGCCAAATATTTGCTTAACAAATGGAAAACTCATATTTCCCTAAAATAAATATCACACGATTTCTAATAAAAATCAGTAATTCGTCAATTTTCTGATAATATATTTTAACGACCGGGTTTTCAAAGTGCCTAATAGGAATAAGGCCGTACACCCTTCTTCCTCCTACTAACTGCAGACGCCTCCTCCTACATGTCTGTAGGTAACTAAACACGTAAAATCGTGGGAAAAATAGCTTCACAAAGTTGGGTACCAAACTTCAAATTTTTCACTCAAGGGGTAATAAATAAGACGTTAACAAATCAACATTAAGAACGACAGTGACAGCAATTCGTAGCTGATATTATAGATAACACCATGTAAATTTACCAGGTTCCTGAGTTTAATAGGAGAGGTAACCCACAATTTTAGGAAATTTTCCTCATTCCAGCCATCGTGCCATCTTATTCTTGTCTCTTCCTCTCTATTCATTGGCTGCATGATAAATAGGTATGTTTGTTAGTTTAGTATGAACATGTAACCAATTGTTGGCAATTGTCCTACATGAAGTTTTTCGGCAAATATATTTGATTTGTTTACCCACCTTTACTTTAGGACATGACGAATAATTGACCACAGATGATATACGTGCATGTAAGAATCAAACTGCTCAGAACTAAAGCTTTGAAAATAACAGTTTTAGTCATTCTCGCACTGAAAATCATGCATTGACTTGAAATTTTTGAAACGCAATAATGTGCTTTAAATCATAATCTTTCGGGTTAGTATATATGGAATCAATAGTAGCCTTAGCGAAAGTGTAATTTACGTCACATTATTTCAGCAAGCTTTGCTCCCACATTTACAGCCAATCGCTAATGTTGATGAAATTTTTGGAGATCGTGCAGGCAATATTCCTATAAAGTTTGAAGTGAATTCCCTTGCATTCCTAGTGATGTTACTTACCCGTAACGTAGGTAGGTATATACCAATATGTATGCAAATAATGTGAAATATTTGTAACGTCCTTGATTCTTTAAAAAGGAAGGTACTTATCGATTCAATGAAGAAGTTAGTGGGAGAAGAATCTCTACGTGATTCGCATTGCCTTTGATTAGTCACTCGAGTCTCTGCTGTGATAGGTAGATACCTACCTACTTACGAAATAGAATTTCTTACTTTCCTTTATCGATGGTGGACACTGTTTTGTTGTTATTATATTCCAGCGATCTAGTTTTGCGTATGCTAAACATTTAACGAAGCTGATTTGCCAAGTTCAATACAGACGTTTTTATAATTGACAGTGATCTTGGATTTTTTTCAAATAGCTTACTCTGCAGCGAAACATGTAGCGGCGCATGCCAACCAGAGACAGGTGAGTGGGACCGACCGACGCATGAGGCTGAACTAATTTCCTGTTACGCGATTCACTCGTTCTTATCACATCTCACAAACAACTCCCGACAAAGACAACAGACTAAAGAAGACAAACAGCCTTTTTGTAACTCTTAACAAAATCATTTATTCTCCACACGTACGCGCGTATGTACAATACATAACTACCCACTTCAAGGTGTTTGTAGAGGATCGGTCAAAGAGAAGACGAGGTTTTCTCATGACTTTCACATCTTTTGGGGAGGTGAGATACAAAAAGGCTATCAACTTAAAAGTTTTTCAGAAATCCAAAGTGGTGATTATGGTTGTGGCATAGAAGAGACGACAGCGTGGATTAACTATACATGTAGGTACCTACATAGTACATCTACCAACACACATTACCTACCTCCCTCATACCATAGGACACTACCTATTAATAGCGGTAATTGTGATATTACTTATAAATAGATAAATATCTATTTTATCCAAATAAATAAATTGTATAAAATAAGAATTACGGCACAGCAGTATCATATAAAAATGTAGTCGTCGCAAGGTTAGCTGTTAAGATTTCCATGCAGAGAGTGAGCTGTTGCGCGCTTTTGGAGCGAAATTGCGCCCGTTTGCTCGCACTTACAAAATCGAGTGATGGATCATTTCTTCATGAAAGTTTACGAAGAATTCAAATCTTCAATAAAAATGGGGTTCCTATTTAAAATAACAAAGATGTCAATTGTACGCGTTTGCGCGAGTGCGCAATTTTGTCATTTTGTTAGAAATTGTCTCAAAACAGATTTGTGAGAAGAAAATTTTAGAAAATTTTCATTTCCAGATTTTTGGAGTTATAGCAATAGCTTCATTATGCACAAAAATTCGCTAACAATATTTTTAAACGATAATCTGGTTCATAGTAGGTGGTGTTATATTTTCACCCATATGGTGTGGAGGAACCTATCTTACTAGTTTGTAGTTCCTTTCTGATTAAACAGCCTCGTCTCTCGCCACTGCGGTTTCTCCTATTTTCTTTGGCTAAATTGTAATTCCTGATCCTAATTAACAGATAGCATCAATAGTTATTTGCAATACCCGTTATATATACCTATATATGTCATACATGTATATGTAGTTTGTACAGGTTTAGAAATTACTTTCCAAGTCAAATACTTTGTCTCGAATCTTTGGATCAAAAGAGGGGAAGTAAATACTGAATTGGACCAACAAAAAATAAAAACAGATGTAATTGTGTAGTAAGATTGAAATACAATAGTTCAGCTAACACTTCCTTGCCAGGAAACATTGAGTGGATGATTCTAATTAAAAAAATGTTAGTGGTTATCTCATGAGCAAGGAAATTGTTTCTTTCGAGTAATGCTTACAAAGTTATAGTCAAGGAATCAGTACAATAGATCTTGATGTAAACGCACAACCTAGAATGACACGTGCTCAACAGGCAGGGTTGCCAACAGCACCTACAGTAATTACTTTGAGAAACCCAATCAATTTTCTGATCAACCGTTCAATTTTAGTAGGTATTACATAACCATACCTACACATAAAGAAATACAGTAATAATGCAAGCATAGCGTACATAACCAATGTGTACCATAACGAAAAACTCACAAAAGAGTCAGTAGTTACGTATGATGCATGAAAAGGATAAAACTATTTCAACATTTATGTGACCAATCTCTTACAACTCCAAAACTTGTATTGATATGCATTAACAATGCATTGCATTAAATTTATTGAGAGGCACAAGACAATAAGGACAGGCAGGATTCTAATCACGATCGCAGCGAACCTGGCTGTATGGAGGTAGGTTCGGTCCAATATAGATTAGTTGATGAGTATAGTTTAGTGGTATGGATGCTCGCAAGCTCGCATCTCAAAATTACATAACATCATGTAGTCAATCCCTTAGTGAAAATTCAGATTAGTTGGACATACCGCCAGGTTCGATGCGATTGCGATTCGGATCTGGCTTGCCTCATAGACTACTCTAACATGCTAGATGCGAGAATATTTTAGTGAGGTACCTAGGTACCTAAATCTAACAAAACAATCCAAGGAATAAATAAATTAACCCTTGGTGGAGTGGTTCTGTTGTCAGAACTGGTATGAAATTAATAGTACCTACGCAATTAATTATTCTGAACATCAATATCTGGGAATAAATTGAAATTATGCTAAATAAAAAAATACATCTACTGGGTGGCAGCCAAATTAACGTTTCAAAATTCCCTGACTTTTTCCTGAGTGTTCCAACGATTTACCTTACTAACCAAACCATACCTATTAGAAATTATAATAAATAACCCAATTCGGTACCAATCAATAAATTGACGAAAAATTCAAGACTAGCAAATCACAAATGAAAATTAAAGGAAAAAATGCACCACGCTAAAGCAGTCTTTATTGTTACTAATTTATTTGCTATATAATTTCCTATTTATATGTGAAGTGACCGAACTCCGATGTTACTGAGGGACATTTTGGTAGCACGTGATTTGCATCAGGCACAGCATGGATCAACAACGTGTCGAGACGAAAGCGTCAGGATTTTAATTATTATTTTATTCTATTTCATTTTATTTATTTATTTTTATTTTTATTTTTTCATACAATTTCGAATTAAAACCTATCTCGGACCATGAACTGAGTCATCTGATTGTAAACGAAAACCGGGTTGTACATTTTCTCTGTGCATCGGCCTTTGTTCGTCAGTGTGAGGGAATAGAGTGAAGTTATAAACTTCAATTTGGTAAATGTCGTAGAAGTTGAATTATCCTCTACTGTATTATTGATCACCATGTTTACAGTAGTCTTGCCGACAAGAAATTAGGAAGTGAAAGATTGTATTGATCAACGAGCTGGACAGTTAACTTTTTTTGTATTAGTGCTTTGTGAATACAATGTAAATTATTCAATAACTTACTTGGTTATTATTTACCCTACGTTTGCTCTTCACAACATGGCGCAGTCAGTAGGTCACGAACCTACGCTCCCAAAGGGATATTTTATTATTTTAGGTATTTTATTATGTATTATATATAGATATTATATTATTATATTAGAGATATTTTACCACAACTCTAAATTTCAACCCTAATCAATATACTGTAGGACCCCAGCACACACACACAAATTTGAAATTCCCAGACTTATGTTGATTTTATACGGAATTCCCTGACTGGCGGCCACCCTGCATCTATATGTTCCTCTCATTACAACCTGTTCGTCTGAACAGGTAGATAATACTTCCATCACGAGGAATCAAGTAATAATGGAGTGTTTTCGATGATTTTAGTATTATTGAAATTAAGTTATTTTAACAACGTTTATGTAACAATAGTTTTGGTTATCGTTTTTAATTGTTCTTATTTATATCATGATTTTTGTTAACCTTCTTTTCACCCAAGTTTTTAGTACCACCTATCTTGTATAAATTCATTTCTCACACCTAATTTCTGTTACCATACATGTACAGCAGTGATCTGGTAGGTTTGATGTACAAGAATCAGGATGTTCAAACAATCTGCACATCACCACAAAATTTGAATATTTCTCAATTTACCAACAAATTGAACCCAGTAAAAAAACACCAAACTCACAAGGTCAAGACTAAGAGGTTGAACTATCAGACAATGTGTGTCCCTCCTCACAAATTTTCACATTTCCCTCGATTTTAACATAATTGACGCAAGCAACATCTCCAAATAAACAAGTTATGACTGAGATGTTCAAGGAGGCCCCCAAAAATCGTATATTTAAACATGATACACTTCATCAATCAATAATATAATAAGCTCTGAAGAGGCCAAATTACGGCAAAAGCGCCTATGATTAAACCACATTATTTGAGAAGCCAATAAAAATTTCTCTACCCTCAACACACCAAACCTACAAGAATGTATGGTAATTTGGGAGAGAAGTATGGTAATGAATGATCATGAGTTGGCAACCCTGCTAGTAATCTGAAGCCTTTTCGTATTATATTTTTCTCCAAAATACAAAATAATATCATATTGGTTTGCTGTATTCAATAAGATGAACTGCTTTGCTTCTAGAACAAGGCCTTTAATGTAACGTTCTGGGAATGTAACCCCTCCTAATCTGGAAGCAGAATCCTGTGCCTCCATCAGCACGGTCGGAGATGCAATGTAAGATATAATGTTGAAAGATACCATATTGTGTGTCCACGACAGTGATCGAAGAGTTCAGGCCAAAACGTATTCAATAAAAACTTCACAACCATAATATAAAAATAGAAATCTGGATTGAAAATCAAGTTTTGGAATACATAGTAAATCTGACCACCAAACAGAAGTGGATACAAAATATGTTAAATCAAAGTTCATACACCCAACAAGTGTTTGAATAATATTTACAATGTTACCAAGACAAACATTTTTTCTCAAGCAAATCAGGAGACCAAATAAATTTCACGCTTTTTATAAAAATATTGAATTTTTTTTCAGAAACAAGACCAATAAATCCATGAAAACTTGAAAACAAAATAAATCAAATTGGGAATTAACCTAATAGTTTTGTGAGAACCATTTTCACCGAGGACGAAACAACAACAAATAAATTAGGTAAGCTAACGAAATATACATCTTTAGAAGACAAAATAGATATTTCGGGCTTTTCTCAAATGATCGGTGTTGGCATATCTAACACTGACATGTAGGGCGATTGTTCGTCGTTGGTTCAGCATTCTTCAGCAAGTTTCCTAGAGAAAAAGAAATCACTTGTTAAAAAATGGTGCAAGGATAAAAAAAACGGGGTTCAGAATTGTTGTGACTCCATGCTTTTAGCTCCATGTCACCGAGCAGATAATAATTTGTAACCACTGAAGAACCTTTTGACTTTTCTTTAACAATGTAACAGGAACAGTTATTGTATTTAAAAATTTACTATGGCACATAACTCAAACTTCAAGTACCTAACTAAACAACTCGTAAACGAGTTCCACTATCTGCTTTACAAGCAGATACCATGTTACATGGATATGTCTTTGAGTGGGGATTTCATAACATTGCCCTCGAGAGTTGTAAACACATCCTTTAACTTTAAACAAATCCCTGGGCCGCATCCCGACTAATTCCAACAAAACAACGGTTTACTTATAGAAATGTTGAAAATAACTGTGGAGAGAAGCCACTACAATGAGTTGTTGTTAACAGTCGACTGCTGTCAAGAGGATGAAAATGTTTCCTATGGAGTGGAGTAAATATTGTAACCGGCTTATTAAAATTGTTTATAGTCCAATCAACTTAGTTTAGGAATGTAGCCAGGTACGTAAGGAGGGGGAAGTTGGTAGCTTGAGATGTGAACATTTATCAGATAAATTAAGCGCTTTCCAATGAATGGCGAACGATTTCTGTGCGATGAAAACTGCGGAAGTTCCATTCCCCTAGCAACGGCTGAGTTGTACGTGAAAAACATTGAAATTGTGACACAAATTTTGCGTCACGGAAATTTTTGGTTGACCCCCCAGAGCAAAGACATATCCATGTCAAAAAAAACCCATGGAAGAAGAGAAAAGGAAGGCTCACTAGATAGGAATGAGCGATTGACAGTAGAGAGTTCCTAAAGCGATAGGGAGATAGAGATGAGGCGCCTTATCGTGAACGGAAAACACTACTGCGCATGTGCGGGCAGATGAGGCGCCTCATCTCCAATAAGACAAATTTATTTCACCTAAACATAAGACGCTTTATCCCGAACCAACCTACCTCATCTCTTCCTCCCTATCACAAAGTAACCTTACACACTGATAACAGTGATATTAATTTCTTGTTGGTATTCATGATTCATGAAAATTGTATAAATTTACTTGTTCATAAATTTTCCAAATCTACCATTGCGAAACCTTTTCGAGAATAAGAAAAGAACTAGGAAACTTGGAAATGCTGGAAACTGAACACACGGGATAGGCGGGAAAATCCCCTTGGTGGTTCAGCGTTACTTGAACATAAGTAGCGTCACTCTAAGATGAAATGCTCACTCACTCACTCACTGCTCGGGGTTACCATTGGAAAAGAGTTTCAGGCACCATGAACGGCTTATACTCTCCCTCAAAAAGAGGCCCCTTTAATTTAAAAGAGGATTCCGCCGGTTACCCCGAGTTGGAGTTGTTGCAAGCAAACCTTTTGCTTAGATCAGCAAATTTTTTTATTCTTTTCCACTCAATATCTCTGAGGGAAGCACGTTCAATTATATGATGCCCAAATGCCTCCGTTCTGGATCTCCGGTACCGGTCGCATCTGCAAAGAAAGTGCTCTGCGGAATCCTCCTCGAGTCCGCAAGGGCACATAGGTGAGATATTGTTATCTATAATATTTAGCATCATGCGGAAATCATAATGTCCGGTGAGGATCCCAATCATGGTTCTAATAGAATTTCTACTTTTGCTTAGAAGCCAGTATGCTCGTTTGGGATCGGAAGACGTAACGAGCATTCTGGTTTGTCTATATCTAGCTATTTCCTTGCTCCAGAGAATGTTGAGGTCTTGTGTGACCCAGTTTTCAATTTTAGCTTTACAGGCATTTTCGGAAATGCAGATGGCAGGAGATGGTCCCAGAAACTGTTGTCCTGAGCCAGCTCGCGCTAATCCGTCTGCATTAACAATGCCTCCGTAATTTTCATGACCAGGAATCCATTTTATGGATATTCTGTTGTTGTTAAGAAACAAAGTGTTAATATATTTCTTTGTTTCCCAGACCAGTTTTGAGGTTGTGAGGGGGTTCAGGAGTGCTTTAATGCTGGCCTGACTATCGGTAAAAATGTGAATGTTTTTGTTAGAAGTGTTGTGGTTATGTAAGGTGACCAGGCACTTATTGATAGCATATATTTCTGATTGAAATACAGTTGCATATTTATCAAGGCTGTAAGAATGTGCCACTTGAAGGCTGGGTATGAATACACCAGCACCAGAGGAAGGTTCAGATCCCCTATCTATCTTAGAACCATCGGTGTAGCAATGTATGGTGTCTATAGTGTCAACAGGGGTTTGTTGATTGTTCCACTCGTTTCTGTCTTTTATTTCAAAGGTGGATTTCAAGTTCCAGAAAAATCTCCTCTTCATTTCATCGGAGGGCATGAGAGTTTCTGGAGCATAAGCATTAGTAGCTTGTTTGATGTAGGTGTGTCCTACTTGTGTGTAGTGAGAGAGATGACTTGTGTCATGCACCCATTCTCCCAAAATATTCAACCTAACCACGGCTTGCATGGAAAAAACCATTACGAGAGTATCCAGTGGTGCTAGTCCAAGGATAATTTGGATGCTCCTAGTTGGAGTAGTAAGGAAAGCTCCACTAATAAGCATGCAGGCTAATCTTTCGATTTTGCCCAGAAATGCTAATTCGACCCTCTTGAATTTATCAGGTTACCATCCGCTGTGGCTCGCCCTAGATGATAAAATCCCCAAGCACCTTATCCCAATTGAATTATCGTTTAGGAACTCTCTAGTAGCTCTACCTTATCGATTCTTCTATGTAGTTACAAGCTTGTTTAGATCACAAAATATGATCGCTCTCTTCTCATTATTATTACTCAATGGCTTTCTCTAATAATCTGTTGTCACAGTACGTTACGTAGCTCTCTAACCGTCACATCTGGTTTTCGTTTGGTTCTAGTTTCTATTTTTCTTTACGATACTGGTTTCTACTGATTAAATGCATATACTCGTGCAATTTATTTTAGTGGGTAGGTAAATATCACATATGAGTAGACATGTAAGATTCCCAATGCTAGTCTTCTTGACACGCAAGGCTGAGTCAAAGTGAGCAGTTTCTTGATACCGCAGATCGCCCCTTTGCAGACGAAGAAAAGTATATAGGTACCTACCTACATTATTTTGTTATGATCAGCTGACTAGGTCCCGTTGTAATTATATTCCACATCTCCAAGAGGGCCTCCGTTTCAGATGTCAGCATCGTAGGCCGATCAGGAAAGAAATTAGCCTCAGGGCTGACTCAACTGATCAGAGTAGTCTTGGTGTAGAGGGGTCTTTTACACAAACGTAACATTGTTGACGACAATGTTTGTAACATCGCCAAAGATGAATTTGTTGTTGATAACATTGTTGATGCGTACGAAATGTTAATGGATACCTACATTGTTACTAACATTTCAAAAAAAACAATGTTATTTTTTCAGTCGACATTGTCAAGAACAATGTCACCAACATCAAGTTTTGTTATCGCCCAAGGGGCGATAACAAAATTACTTTTTTTGAAAACATGTGGTTCCGAGGATTAGGAGTTATTCAAGGGGTGGGGAAAGGACACCAAAAATGTGTTTCACGCTTTCCATTCCAATTCCAGCTTTTGCTGTTGTCATCTTGTTTGTTTGACAAAGGCAGAAGTTCTCTTTTTGTTTACGCAGTGGTCGTAGTAGGACCCCATGATGGTGTGTTTTCAAACAAGCCGTATTGTAATACGTATGTATTCTACTGCTCTACTTTCGTTACTTCTTTTTTGTTTAATTATAACTAATAATGGAAAACTAAAATGAAAGTCATGTTTGGCTACCCCCTCAGAGCATTCCTTGTTCCACTGAAATTTGACGTTTTCCGTGTCCCAATTCATTGCCTTGTCTAGCACTAGATACATTTATTTCCTACGATTCTTCTCAATGTCGCGCAATCTCTTTAATATCAAGATCTGTATTACCTCTATCATTCAAACAGGCAGGTGTGTACAAATATGGTATTACATTAGACTCATTCTTAATTTGTTTACTTAAACCGGGTAATTTAGCGGTGATTTCTGCCATCTTTACAAGCCGTTTTACATATATTGCTCTTATCAACACATGAGCGCCTAAATAAAGCCTTAGGTATGCCAAAAATACAATCAGAGACGACCATCCTCTTTTCCATTAGTATGCAGTAGCATTACTTTGTGGGAATCAGAATACTTTAGACAAAGCTAAACCATTGTTATTTATATAGATATTGGTTAACAACTTTTCGAAGGCATTTTGGCCTCTTCCTCAAGACCCTAGTAAGCATAGTCATATGCCATTTGAGAATCGAATGTTGTCAAATAACCAACACACATTATATGCAGAAGTAGCATCAAAACAAAAGAACGGCATTTCTGATAAGAA
Source organism: Adelphocoris suturalis (assembly GCA_030762985.1). Classification (NCBI taxonomy): domain Eukaryota; kingdom Metazoa; phylum Arthropoda; class Insecta; order Hemiptera; family Miridae; genus Adelphocoris; species Adelphocoris suturalis. The sequence continues at coordinate 34,784,712 of CM061043.1, read as the reverse complement.
GAAAGTGGTTGTAAAAAAAAAAGGGAAAAAATGTGCCTTAGAGCTTTGTTGTACTGCTGACACACCTTTGGACGTGTTGACTAGGAATTTAGATAACAGCTACCTGTTTCTCTAAAACAACGGCCTTGTGAAATGGGATCATGGAAAGATGAAAGCGGGGGTAGGATGAATAGTACAATCTAGTTCGGTTTTCTTTTCGTCACAGTCTGTAATGAATCCAAAAATCACTAACAAAACCTGTAATGAGCACTTTCAAGTAAGGTACCTGAGGAGCCATCCCAAGAAAATACAATGTCGTCTCTTTATTTTCTGACTAGAGTGAATCAATAGTGTTTAGCAGGAACACAAAATGGCGCAAGCAAAGAAATTTACAGCTGCAGAGCTGAAAGAGTGGAAACATTTAGTAGAGCAAAGGAAGAGAGAAGGAAGGCAGGCCTTCATGAAGCTGTAATACCTGCTCAATGCAACGTGTGAGACTGATGAACACAATAATGATTGACTGATGTATTCCTTCGTACACAGCTTTTGAATAAAATTTACTTCCTAATCAATTTTTGTAGATTTGAACCTTTTTGAGACAGTCCCATGGCAGCATTGTCAGTACCATGGATGTATCAAATTCAAATATTGCAATTTAGGCTTGAAAATGAGTATTGACCTCTAAAAACTATTCATCACTAATAGTTTTCATCTGAAGAACGAATATATACTTGAAAAAATATTTTGAGCCCTCGCATTTTTCTGAAAACTAGAAGCTAGAAATTGCCTTTCAACTGAGAATCACCCAGATCCCAAAAATTGATTTTTAAAAAACCGTCTGTCCGTCATACACCACCGTCTAAAGCTTTTCTCCATAACTACAGGACCAAACTTGATGAAATTTGGCTCAAAAATTATACATCGGCCGGGGATGTGCAAGTAACATCAGCATCAAGTTTCGTTAACCCAAGGGTAAGTAATTAGGGGCTGGAATATCGAAAAATCGAGATACCAAAATCATTCAAGGTAACTGTAATTTTTTGGTGTCTCATTTATTGACATCATCCCAAATGATCGGTCACTGTTCGTTCATCCCATTATTGGTCTCCTTAAGGGCTAGAACTTTGACAGGTAAAAATATCAACAACATGGGAGCAGATTTTAACTGGTGGCGTATAGCAAAAATCGCCTTGTATCAATCAGCTAATATAATTATATTGGAATTTTCACTTCACGTAACCTGGTTTATAGTAAGATTTGTCACCTGTAGATGGACTTCTGAAGCGTAAGTAGTTTATTTATTTTATATAATCAATTTTCAGTTGGTGGGTCAGCTCGTGTTAAATACTAGGAAAGAACAGGTGTGTTATTTCTCTTTGGTAGGCGTCAACACCTATGCGGTATATTTAGATGCCTAAAGGATAATAGACTTCGTTTAATACTGAAATATATCCAATACTATCAAATACAGGAATAATAAACCTTTGCGTAATAATTTATAGCGTTTTTGTTGTATTGACTGCTTTTTGAGGTTTGTTTTTTGAATGACTAATAAATAAATATAGACATTTGAAATAAATATACAGTTATTCTAAATATACAATGAATTATGTTATAGGTAATGAGTGGAAGGCTAAAACTATGACAATAATATTTCGAACAGGTAAATAGAGAGTTAGAGATGCGACATCCATGAGACTGGAACTGTTTCAATACATCATTGAAGGGGAAATTGAATTAATAAAACTGATTTCGCACATGGTTTCTGTTTGTCCAGTGTTTGGTTTTCGCCACTGTATAAAAATATAATAGCCATAGACATTTTCTTTAACTAAGGATCCGAACCATAAATAGTTTCTCAATTTCGGTACCTATGGGTCATCACCAGACTACAGAAAAAAAGGCACAAGGCATGGATTAGCAATTAGTAGCATTATCAATGTACCTACCGACTAGTAATTATCAAGGTTGTTTGTTAAATATGAAATAAGAAGTGTTGCTGACAACTAACTTGAAATGGGTTGGTTCATGAAATAAAGAACATCTATGTGACCTATCTATCGTAAGATGTCCCTGTGAGAAAATTCCCACCATCATTGAAGAAAATAAGAGGGAAAACAAAACCAAATAGAACAGAGTGCTTTAGACCAGAGCAACACTAGCACGAGCAATGGCAGAACAAAGAAAACCTAGGATACGACCCCCACGCGTTTCCACCCACATCAACACTCACCTGATATCTTCCATCCATCCCTCACATTCCCTTTCTGGGAAAAAAACCTCAATAAACTCGGTAGCGCTCAGCACTTATTCAACATTTCCAACTACCTACTAACCCGAAGGTGTTGGCCCAGAAGAGGGGAAAATAAGGTGTATTGCATGGCATAATCTAGAACCAAATGCTGATGCAATAGCACGACGATCAGAATTATCAATATGAGGATTGACAGGCGTTGGCTTGAGATCGTACGAGATTGAAGGGTCCTTCTTATTGCCCGCTTTTCGGAACCACCAATTATATTTAAGGTCACCAGTATTCAATGAAGTTGTAATAAAGTAGTGTAAGCTATATTGAAGGATTCTAAACCATCTCTAATATGGAGACTATTCAGTTTTTCGTGAGAAACTCTGTGCTCCACACCTTGTAACCTAATAGAGCATTTTGAAATTACTTCAGAGCCTAGAAATCACCAACATCCAATTCTAATGGCTTATTTCATCTTTTTCATCGACATATCGCTCTCTACCTCAAAATTGCATATACCAATAAATAATCGTAGACATTGAATTAAGATTACACACTATAATAACACTATGATGAAGATTTCTACCAACCTTCACTTTTCTAGTGAGTCGCCGGGCATTGAGCAGAAGGCGATGAATTGGAGGATGGGGTGTCATCATAAAACTCCTCATCAAAGGAATCATAATCTTCTGTATCGTAGTTGGATCCATGCAAGAACCAAGAAGTATCATCCTGAACATATAAAGAAGAAAGTTGGGTAAATGAAAGGCGTTCCTGGAAACTAAGGTCCTGCTGCATTTTACAGCAAAAGCTTATGGTAGATTCAAGAAGAGCTTATGTTGTGGACCCTTCTCTCTCCAGGTAGCCAATATTGGGCGGTTGTGTTTTGCAGAAAAGGGGATTTCATAGGTTGGGATAAGAAACTGTACCAACCAGATGTAAGCGTACCCAATTGACATCAACCATACTGATTCTGCGCCAACCCCCACTTTGACATCTTCATCGAAAACACTTTTTTTCTGTCGGAAAAATTGGACGTTTGTTAGAAGTGCGAACAAGTAGAAGTAATCCCAAAACTGTCTATTGTATGGGATAAGGACAAAGAGCGGAACATGCTAGATTAGATCAGACATAGCAATTGGGATAATTCAGGCTATCACTACAACTTCCCTATGGCCCTTCAGGTAGTTAGAGAAATAGGGACATCTGATGCGAGACATCAGCAACTTTCCCTAACATGTTTGTCTTAATAAATTGAATTACCTACGAGTAAAAACAGAAAACAAAGTTTTCTACCGCGAAAGAAATGGATCTCCGCCGAAGATTTGATAGGGTTTGGCGATGGGGCCGCCCTGTCCTTGGGCATGAATTAGGGATTACAAAATCACATTTGACGTTAGTCAAAGAAAAAAAAAGAAAAGAAAAAACCCTGGAAAACCCCACTCCCAGCTACATGAACAGTTCCCCCTTAATTCAAATAGCCTAAATATATACAATTTTAGTTACACAAGTTTTCTACCATATTTTGATTTTTTCTGCCCCATAATTGTGATGTGAATCATAAGAGCTACTTAATTTTATCACAATAAAATCCTGAAATTAGAATATTATAAAACACAAAAAGGCCCAAGGCAGCATCCCTGTATATTTCGCAGTCAGAAATAATTTTTACACAACTGACAAATAACTTGACGTTGAAAAGTTCAGTGTGAGTTTCAATGCGAGTTTCCTCGTCGGTTCAGTATGGACGTCTGATACATAGCTCGGCGTTTGTTAAAGCAGTTGCAAGCATAACTCTTTCTTCATTTATAACAAAATCGTTACGTTCTTTTCAACAAATCAAGATAAAACCACCTTCTAACCCCTTTTTATATCATCTACTTGTTAGGTTCAAACTACGTCATTCCATCTTCTGAGTAAACTTACACTCTGTTCGAGCAGAATAAATGGTTCCTATTGATATTATACCTACATTCATATAAAGATTTGAAAAAAATATTAACGTACTTCGAATGAAATTATTGAAACACAGAATGTGTTTTCGCTCATGCGTTTCACATAAACCCGTGAAACCCGCATATTAGAATGACTCAGATTTTGCGATGTATCTTATCATTAGATGTCAAGTTGTTTTACTTATAATTATTACCAGCGCCATATTTGAAACCTCCTCGTCATAAGCTTTTATTTGAGCCCTTACACGAAAAATGCATATTTTACAGCCCCCTCCCCCCTATCCTCGTCATAAGCTTTCATCTATTCATATAACATGAATTAACAGAAATTAACAAGCTGTTGCAATCATGTTCACAACATAAATGATTGATAATGATCAACTGTGTGTAAACAAATATTCTTATAACCATTCTAATAACTCAGCTTGTTGGCCACGCACTTCGCAGTAGTTGACATAATATGGTTGGACAAATCGAGAGCTTTCGAACGAAGGGTCAACGAATTTTGTGGGATGAAAAATGACAAAGTACCATTTCTCCAGCAACCGCTCTGCTGTAAGCGGAAATCATAAGTAAATTGTTGCAACACATTTTCTTTCCACAAAAACGCAACACATTTTCGTTAACATAAAACGTTTAGTTTTGAGTTGGAGATGCCAAGGCTAAAACACATCAGGGCATGCCCGGGATTACGGTTTCAAGTACGTATGGTGCAGGGATGGGAGAATCTGCATGAGGAAGGACGATGGCTCGCGAATAATATATTCATCGCAGGAGGTTCTACGGAAAATTGATGTGAATTCAAAGTTTGCAGACAAGGTATTTCAATGGTTTGTTCCAGAGGATGAAAAGGATGTGAAGCCTACGGCGCCCTGATTGTACACTTTAGTAGCTACTCAGCGGGATAAACATGATACTAATTTTCTATGCAGGAACAATTTCTTTTGTGCATTATTGTGCATGTTCTTTTCGCTCTACTACGCAAAATATTATACCTAATCCTTAGTCACGTTTAAAAAGTACACCACGCCACATTTTCTATAGTATGCCGCTATTACTGCGAGGGGCACCCTCTACTATAAACAACCCTACTAATCATAAAAGATCAGCGTTTAAACAATTTTTTTTAGTTGGCTTATTTCGCAGGGACATTCAATTTGTGAAAACATATTTAAAAGCATTTATGTTGAGTAATCTTTGGAGTCAATGATCTGTTATATCTGTTATTATTGTGCGCAGTCTATAGGAAGGATTATTTTTAGTGCGTAAGAAGTTACAAGTTCACAATACTAATCCATGTAAAAATCGGGAGTTTACTCCCCCACACAGCACGGAACAATGTTATATAGTGTGGGGAAATTCTAGACATTTAAGTGGATCTGTTAATTCAAATAGTGTTTTACACTTCTTTTCTTTTTTTCTGTATTCATTGCCACAAATGTTTTCTTGTAATGTTGGATGAATAAATTTAATTTTCATTTCATTTCATTTCATTTCACATTCTGTGTTAATATATAATAAGCAGGAACTATAGAAATTTGTTTTCATGCCATTCAAACGAATCCATCTTTATGCGTCTCGTTGTTCAGACCATTAAATGATACATACATCATTCTCATCATCATTTTCATCTGTTTCATCCTCAGAGTCTTCCGTGTCCATGTCCTCGCCGTCGGTGAGAGCGAACTCGTCATCGTCGAGGCGGAGACGCGGGATGAACCTGCTCGTTCGGTCGATGTTGATCTCCATCTGGATCCTGAGGCCGAGGGCCATGAAACCGCTCATGATGAGAAGAGGGAGGCGTATCCGCGACTCCCAGGCCAGCCTCAGGAGGAAGATGAGTCCTGGCTTCATTCTCAGCTGCACAGCCCGTCCACCGAGGTCCTCCCACATTCTGCGAAAAAAACGCAGTGCAATTCATTCTGAAAGTTTCATCCCAGATTCAAGTCAAATATTTAAAAGTTTAAAACGAAACACAAGTTTTCAAACGACTCTCAAATTAATTATAGGTGTGTTCCAACCACCCCTCTGAGTTCATGAACTCGTGGGTTCATGAACTCAGACGGGTTCCATGAGTTCATGAAACTTTTAGGTTCAAGAACCCGTCGGTGGGAACACTGTAGTTCACATGACAGTCAATGCACTAACTAGCGCTAGCGTCGTCTTTAGTAACGTGAAAACCTCATCTCGGTTATTTATGAGCCCTCTTGCTCTAATAACTAAAATAAAAAATGTTCTATGAACCGGTCACCGTCGTAGAATCGGAGAACATTTTCAAAGAAGCCGATGTTCTTAGGCACGACTCTATTCACCTCAAATTCTTGTTGATCTAAGTCCTCCTCCTCATCGGAAGTAAGGACCCACTCCCAATCTGCTATTGAAGTATATACTTCCGAATTCGAATCCGATTCTTCTAGTAAGGTTCCCCCCGCTATTTTATTGAGATTCATGACTTGCAAGGCAAGTGAGGAACAATAAATGAAGAATGAATTGAGAACGAATGAAGAAAGAATGAATGAACAAAGAAGTGAAGAAGTGAGGAACAAGAACAATTAAGCGTGAAGGTTCGCAGTGAAATGAGATTTTTGGAAGGTTACGAAAGGTTTCCTTCAGTTCGAGTTCTCAACCCTATCCCCGAGCAGGTCTGAAAAGTTCATGAACTCAATTCATGAACCCGATGCGGTGGGAACACCGTAGCAAGTGTTGAGTTCATGAACTGAAAACGGTTGGAACACGATTCACGTGCGCATACGGTTCGGCGCCGAACCAGTTCCGAAAAGTTCATGAACTCACGGTGGTTGGAACACACCTTATGTCTCTTAGTTAGGTTCTAACCAAATAATGACTTGTTCGGACAGACTAACAAAGAGCTTCCACAGAAAAGAACCACAGGTCAAACTGGCTGATTCTCCCTGCTGTGGGGAATCTTCCATATGATTATCTAGAAATTGACCTCTCTTTAGTTCCTTACCTCCCACTGTCAGCACTGTCATCAGTTATAGACCAGCTGATATATATGGTCATTGATGTGTTGTAATGGACCCACTCTCTATGGTGTGGTGGCTAACTTGAAAGACTACAGAAAGTGAGATCCTAGGTTCAAATCCAATTTTTGGGGAGTGGGGAGGGGGGGGGGGGTTAATGCGCATTTTAACACTGTACTGAGGAAGGTGAGGCCTAGTTTCCGGGACGGCTAATGTTTTTTGGATTTGTAAGACATCGAGAAAAGATGATTAGGGATGTCTTAGAGATGATTGAGGAAGGTTCAGACCTGTGACCCAATGGCTAAACAAAAATACTCGACTCAACTACTCATTACGAAAAAGTGATGAGAATACACTGGTGATAAGAGATAATATCGAGATACCGATGATAGCTCTGACAGGCCAATTTCTAGACAATCATGTTTTCCACACTACTAATACACACAACTCATAACTTGTGCCTGCAATCTATCACTTCCAGCGTCCAATAGATTTACTATTGAGTCCTGCTTTTCGAGATATTCACCGAAGGAGATGCCGAAATTAAGTGAACCCCAATTTATCAACAAAAAACCTAAAACTACGTAGGTACCAACACTAGTGTTAACCTTGAATGTATCAATGAGTCGAAACATCTAGTAAGTTGGTGTGGAAGAACTACACGTTTTTAATTTTTCATTAAAATATGCTAATAAAAACTGCAAAAAAAGTTAAAACTCCAAAATCTCGTAGTTTTTTGCCATAAAATTGGTGGTCAACAATCTTTTCCCTCAAAGTCCTTAATTTTCAAAACAATGTAACATAATATAGTAGTATAATTAACGAAAATTCTCTCATACGATCATACTGCATGACTGGAACTTGTTTAGCTTGGGGGAGGTGAAGGCATTTTTTTTTTTTTAAACTTTTGCCCTTTAAAGGGTGATTTTCAACATCAAAAGATAGCTTTTCTTGGGTATTACGAAAAGATTTAAAAAAAGAAGGTTTTCGACACACCCTTCTGTAAATGAACTAGTATGTTGGTGTGGAAGAACTACATGTACAAAATTATGCTGATAAATGAACATAATTTCATTAAAATATGCTAAAAAAAAATCGATAAAAACTGCAAAAAAGTTAAAACTTCAAAATCTCGTTTTGAATCGCAGAATATTGTTTGGAACGAGTTTTTTGCCATAAAATTGGAAGTCAATTTCTTTTCCCTCAAAGTCCTTAATTTTCAAAACAATGTAACATAATATAGTAGTATAATTTACGAAAATTCTCTCATACGATCATACTGCATGACTGGAACTTGTTTAGCTTGGGGGAGGTGAAGGCATTTTTTTTTTTTTAAACTTTTGCCCTTTGAGAGGGTAATTTTCAAGATCAAAAGATGGCTTAGCTTTTCTTGGGTATTACGAAAAGATTTAAAAAACGATTTTTCGACACACCCTACTGTACATAGAACCCCGACGACAATTTTTGTATATATATATATTTATATTTTATTTTTAATTACGAATCGGAAGGATACCATCTGATACACTAAGATAAGAGCCCATTTCTTTTGGATCTTCTAAAAAGATTTCATAGGAGTGTTGGCATAAACTGTCCAAGTCAAAAAATGTACGGTCAACTTTACTTATGAGCCAAACTAATTAGGAGTTAGTGAGATTCAAATGTCGAAATCATTTCCAACATTCAACTCTGAGTGAGTGTTATGACTCTGGTTTAAGATATATGTAACTATCTTAATACTTTGCCTTGACTTCTCACGTTGCATTTTCCCTCTCTTTCTACCTCACATACTTTCACGGCACTGATGTAATGTGGAAGTCTAGGATGGTTCTGCCAAACTCAGTAAACTGGGTGGCATCCCCAACCGCACAGCCAAGACTTGTACAGATATCATAGCAATTCACGGAGACGTTAAATTCACATGATGACAAGTCTGTCAAGATGGTTTGGTAGCGACCACTCTGAGCGAAACCCTGAACACACGTCAACGAAATCAATAGGCAGGCCTCTCGAGAGAGACGATACGTTAGAGCCATGAAAGCCACGCCTTTCGTCCGACTACACAAAGAGTAGGTATGTCTGCTAAAGTTATTGAATTGAATACTAGATATTTATGAGAACCAAAACAGTGAGTAACCTACCTTTTCCATGGTTAGTGTATGAACAGCGTCAGATAGTCTGACATGTAAATGTACTTACATGTAATTTCGTAATTTCAAATAGGTAGTAGGCAAATCTTGCTTTTGAAGAAAGAAAATCGTTCTTACCTGGTTTGTGAGTAAATCGAGAGTTTTAAACACCACAAATACCCTCACAGCAGAGTGAACAGGGCCTAACAGTCACAATGCTTTTCACAAAATGTCACTCAAGTTCAGTGCACACGGTTACAGGCTAAACTTAGGGTCTCAGCATTCTCGGGAGTAATGGAAATGAACTTAATAAAAAGGTAAACCTCATAGTACCACCCATTACACATACAATGGCCACCTACATGTCACGTAGTCATCTCACACAATTGGAAAACCGTATGTCTGCCAAACAATGTAGTGTTGCCCACATTGGCACAGAGGGCCAAATAAATTATGAAGAAAACAAACTCGATCGAATGGGTTTGTAACTCTTTACTCTTTCCTTGAGATTTTCTTTCCTTTTATTAGACAAGAAATCTACTGCCCCTAAGGTCACAGGAAGATAACACAGATATACTCGAAACTCGAAATGTGTAGTCCATACAGTAAGTAGGTACATGCAGATAGATATGGCCGAATGGTTTGAAACTAACACAACTGAGATGCTATAAAATACACTATAGCTTAAATTGTTATATACAAACCTCATTCAGACAAATCATAGTATGAAGTACGTACATGTACTTAAAAGTATGCGTAAAAATGCCAGGTAGGAATACTCACGAGCTCTAGTAAACATAAATGGGATGATATGCGTGATTCGAATTCTCCTTCACAGAGTTTTAAAGTTTTCCGAAGTTAAATCAGTTGACTTTTATTGATGTCGCTTAATCAGGATCAATTAACAACAAGAACATGTAAAATGTAAAACATTATTTCTTTATTTTTTACACAAGATAAGTGGGAAGCAGGTAGGTTGTTTAGGTTATGATAACGATCTTCAAAGAGAAGAGATTCATGCTCCCGAGGACCCTCACCATGGAGCTATTCAAGATTTAAAATATGGATGCGCTGGTTAGCGGCGTAAAAATAAACTATTTGTAAGCAGGTTCCTTTCTGGGAAGACAACCTTCTAAAGTCTCAGCTGAAAACGCCGGCCGTTTTGTGCTTTCACGTAGATATTTGTCTTTTATTCGTAATCCAATGCTATCTATAGGTACATACCTACTATTTTATAAGAATAAAACTTCGTCTGTCTGTCCACCCTATGCACCGCCAAACGGCTGAGTGGGGGGATCTTTTTGGATTTCTCCAGAAGGAGGAATAAGCTATTTTAAAATTTTCTACTCCCTTCCGAATCATGGGCCGATTGGCGGGAGGGGGGTAGGAGCCCGTTTTAATGACAGTGGGGAGAGGCTGCTGGAGTTGTGTATAGCAAACACCCTCTCTATACACTCACCTAAATGGAGGGTCACCCTCCACTTACCAGTTCGAATTCATAGTTGAGTGGGGTGGTTCACTCAACAGTTAAGGACACACTCAGATTATATGAGTTTGACAGTGCACTCAGGTTTGAACGCTTTTTCAACTTAAGTTGGCAGCCCTGACAGTATGTTGTAGGGGAAGTTTCCCTGGTTTTAGGGAAAAGGAACGAGAAAATTCCCTCTCACATTCCGTACCTACTGATCAATAACAGTTCTCAAAGGTTACTCTTTCCTTTTGTGTTTATGCTTTTTATGCTATTGTCCTTGTTCCTTGGGGAGACAGGACATAGGCCTTATCAGATAAAGACGAAAGTCATCGGTCCTCTCACCTGGATTAGGGCAGCCACAGTTAAAGTGAATCCTTGTTGCTTGTTTGTTGAAGTGCTGATAATTAGTGTTTATGTATAGCGTTGTGATGGAAAAAAAGTGAGAAAACAATTATTCACCAGTTAGTTTTGAAGAACAGGTATGTAGTTGAAAATAAGAAGTGTTATAAGTATAATGGGACTGCTGGATAAAAAGAAGACATGAGGTTTTGGGAGAGCTTCAAGCAAACACATTTTTTTGGAATTCTCATTGATTGTACATCCTGATGAATGGAAGGTAGATACCTAGCACCAACTCATTCCACAAACCAAGATGAATTAGAAAACCATGCACTACAAACTTGGTATTTCAAGATCACATAAAATCAAAGAGCGACCAGTACTTTCAGCTGTGGTGGTTATAAATCCTTTCCATTTATTTTTGGCTCCTTCAGGTTTCGTAGTTGGTCATGACTGTTTCTTTCCCGAATTGGAATAGTTTACGAGATATTTCGTTGATTGTATAACGTTCGAATGGGATCGGTTGGTCACATCAAACATGTAGGTACATACCTAACTACCATTTAGGTACAGCATGCCTACTCTTATGTGCCGTAGTTTTTGAATAAACTCTGAACTAAATAAACAATGTATGCTATTCTATATTACCTGTACCTATACCTAGGTGAAAATAATAATAAGAGTTATCAGTTGACGCACTTAAGTGACCTCCCGCCATTACTCAGGATATAGCACCATTGAGCTGAGGGTGAAACTCACCTCAACACCATTTTTTGTTTATGAATCCCATTGAATGTGCATTTGGGTTGCACACTCAGTGCACCCTCAGGGTCGCCCTCAAATCACGTCTATAAATCATGCAGAGTGCATGAATTCCCTTATTGATACACTTAGGGGCCCACTCAGACTCAATTCCACCCTAATTTCACCCTATGTCATGGTAAGCTCCAAAGCGATGACACAAGTGAGAAATGCCAGAGTCATGAGAGGTCCTGAAATTGGCAGTGATCACTACCTACTGGTGATGGACCTAGTTTTGGAATGCCTCAAACGCAATAAGAGAAAGAAACCCAGAAAGCAACGGGAAAGAAGAATTAGGGGCTTTTTGTTGAAGGAGCCAGCCAGCCAGAAATGGTTTGAGGATCTTGTGAACAGAACGTCAGCGATCTTCTGGTAGGCACGCCTAATGATCTGGAAGCATTATGGAAGTCTTTTAAATTCCTCATACTCTAAGCAGTGGAGGAAGTATGTGGATCAATGCTGCAAGGCAGCCATAAGGACTGAAGGGGTCAAGGCACATGTACAAGAAAAGGCTGAAGATGTTCCTGACCCCGAACATCCTGAATCAGCTATAAGGCCCTGGTCCCATATAACATTAGAAGAGCTCCAAGCGTCCCTACAGAAAGTAAAATTGGGGAAAGCAGCCAGTAATGGTATCCCTCCAGAGATGTAGAATTATAAGGGAAAGAGGGCTAACTGCTCCTCCTACAAGTATTTAACCTGGCTTGGCAATTTAAAAAAATCCTGGCAGACTGGGAGCTGTCTATCATTATCACATCTAAAAGGAGATAATCGGGAGTGTGCTAACCACCGGGGGATCACCCTCCTCAGCCAGTAGGGTAAAGTATATTCTAGTTTAAGAGGAGTTGTGGAACTTCAGCTAGAGAAATGGCAATGCGGATTCAGGAAAGGTTGTAGCACCCAGGATCTAATCTTGAGGCAGATGTGTGAAAAGTAATTGCACACGCTAGTGAAGCCCATATTTGCTATCTGGACCTTGAAAAGGCTCTTGACAGGGTCCCTTGGAAGGAACTATGGGACGTGTTGGAAAAGAGAAACATTGAGGCTAGCCTGATCCAAGCAATTCAAAGCTTTCACAAGCACTGCCGTGATAAAGTCCACACAGGGGGAGCAACCTCCAAAGAATTCATTACAACAGCAGGGGTCTGGAAAGGAGATGTCCTCTCGCCATACCTATTTATCATCCTCATGGACAACGTGATTAAGGAATGCAAGGGCTTTATCAAGAACTTTACTGTTGGAAACTGGGGGATGAGACAAGTTAACATCTCTGAGCTGGCTTTCCCTGAAGATGTGGCACTGGTGGCAAAGACCCCAGCTAACTTTCAATGGAATCTCAATGTTTCGAAATGATCAAAAGGAACATACTGATTAGCATACCAAAACCATGGTAATCTCTTGGAAACCAAAGAGACACTCTATCACCCTCAGATGGGAACCTTTGGAGCTGGAGGAGAGTTAAGTACCTGGGAGCTATGATCAGCCAAGATGGGACGCAGGACCAAAAGATCAACACCAGAATCACAGTAACATCTCGCATTCACCACACAATAAGCAGGGGGTTCAAAGGAAAGAGAGAGGTGTCAGAGAAAACCAAAGTTACTGTATACAAGTCAGTCTATGTCCCCACCCTCACTCACAGTTCCGAATTGTGGACAACAACCACCAAACACATTAGCAGGATCCAGGCCTCTGAAATTAGATAAATTCGAAAGGTGGAAGACAAGACCAGGAGAGACAGGGTCCGTAACCAAACGATCTGGAGCAACTTGCACGTGAATCCCTCGTGTCCCCCAGTAGAGGAGATGCAGTTCAGATGGTTTGGTCATGTGGTACGTACGCCAGAAGATAGGCTCCCATGCATGGCCTGGGAAGCCCGTTTCCCAGGCAGAAGATCCATAGGCAGACCATGGCGCAGATGGGAGGAAAACGTCCAGGATAGTCTGCGATCCAGGGGAGTTCAATAGGGTCGAGCCAGGACTCTAGCGGTGGACAGGAAGAGATGGTCTGCTCTTTGTAAGAACCTCAACACCGCAAGGTAGAAGAAGACCGACAAAGTAAGTAATAAGTACAAGATAAGTGGGAAGCAGGTAGGTTGTTTAGGTTATGATGACGTCTGCAAGAGAAGAGAGTTCTGCCACCGGCTTTAAGCCCATCAAAGAAACCAAGGGCTTGTGATCTGTTTGTAACAGAAAAGTTTTCCCGAGAAGATCTATAGAAAACCGCTCACGCCCATGTCAAAGCCAGTGACTCCTTCTCAATTCGGACATAACGTCGCTCTGTTTCACTTACCCCTCGTGATATGTACATAACTGGACGATATTGACCCTGAACGTCCTACTCAAGAACTCCATCTAGAGCATATGAAGAACTGTCTGCACACATTTGTATCGAATTGCTGTAGAATTGGAGCTAAAGCGATCACATATTTCATTTTTTCGAAAGCTTGAGAGTGAATTCCTGACAATAAGTAAAAAAATTTTTGGTTTTGAGGAGATCTCGTGAGACTTTGGATAGATCCCCTGCATCTTTGACGAACCTAGTTAAATAATTATTGTACATTCCCTAGAACTGACGAAGATAGTTCTTTTACATGTTAGGGCCATCTTTCTAAGTGCTTCAGTTTTCTTGGGGGCAATGCCTTCTGAGGATATCAAGTGCCCTAAAAAAACGATTAAACGAAACGAACTCTTTTCTCTGTTCATTGTAACATTGTACTGCTTGAATCTCTTGTACTGCTTGCCTACCTTTACGCATTCTCTAATACCTAATGCTTGGGACTGAGGCACTACTGAAAACTTTTACTTCCCTTCACCGAGCTTTCGAAAGCTGCACTAATATCAGGAATCAGAAGAGATTTAGGTAACGGGTAAACATCGTCACACCGCAGTCAGTGACAAGAAAAACCCGGAAAAACATTTTCTAAATAATATTCTGCAATGCCAACTAGTTTTAGAATTGAATGTTTTCATCAATTCGATTGGCATCAAAATACTTTTTCAGCTAAATTTTGTGCACATCATATTTCTGATTGTTCTAGTTTGGAGTTGATAAAGTGTTGAAAAGTAATATTTTATGTCATATTGTGCTCTAAAACGAACTTATTCTTTGTTTTTGGGAATGCTTGGTTTTGTGAACGAACGGATTTTCTATCTCTGGAGAGATTATTAGATTGTGACACTTACCTACTTAATTTCGTCTGAAAAGTTTTAAACATCCAGCAGACGTTTTTGAGTGCCTCAAAACCGATTTCCACAAAACAGTTTTTGGAAGATTTGATTTTTTAACTATTTCAAAATTTTCTTTTCTTTTAAAGTTTGCTATTCATAATGATTACCTCCAACCCTATGAAATTTAGATATGTTTGTGTGTGTGTGTGTGTGTGTGTGTCAAGCTTATGGCCACGACCGTGTCATGGAACGGGGTGTGGTGCGGGAAAAGTGCCACGGAGTTACTCGAGTTGGGAATCTCGGCGGGAGTGTTCCGTGGTATCACCACTCGCATCCTCAGGGGCTCTTATCTCAACTGGTGGTCTTTTTATAGGGGCACTTCCTTTCATCCCTCTTCTTCCTCCTCCTCCTGCAACTTCCTTCATCCCTAGAGCCGGCGTCGGGTAAACCTGGGCGTCCTCCCGATTTCTTTTATTTATTTTAATTTTTATTTTTTATTTATTTTTTTAATTTTTTTTTTTTTTTTTCATTTTGAACTTTAATGGTGTGCTCCCTCTGGCTTTGAAGGGAGATTTGATTTAAAAAAAAAAAAATGTGTGTGTGTAGACCATTTTTGATAATTTGATTTTAAAAAGTTTTGGGAGCAATTGAAGTAGCCTCATTTTCTTGGAAAATTCGCTAAATGTGAAATGTGGGAATCGGGAGAGTCAGCTACCTTCGATTTGCTCTCAATACGGGCTTGTGGTGTCTGCTAGTGGATTCTGCTAAGGTTGCTGATTATTGCAGATTATGATATGTCGATTTTATTGTACCTACAACGTTGAGAATTATTTCACGTTGATCCCTCCTGCAAGTAATTTCGATTATCCTAGGGGGCTTCACGTGTTATCAATCAGCTAACTGAGTTGGAAACTGATAAACAAAATAACTCTCCAACTCCTTCCGGCTATGGAAAGCCTACCTTCCCTTTTTACCGTCCAGTTCAGAAAGATGAAATCAAATTCCGATCCCTTCTGTGTGGGAATTCAATCGGAAGACGAGGAACAAGAAGGGGAGTTAACCCAGGACCCCATTGTGAGGCCCAGCTAGCCCTCAGCTCCCCACAAAAGAGACCCTCCGGGCGCATCATAGTTCAGACAACAATAAATAATTACAAAATCCAATTGTAATCTCGGGGGATGAGCCGAATCTGACCCCGTGAACACAAACATTTTTTCTTCTTTCTTCGACAACAAAAACTTTGGGGTTCCATCATCCGCTCATCGCAGCTAATTCACGAGTGAATGATCGAGTAATGGGTTCATGGAGGAATGTCCTAGTCGACTGTTTCTCATCTCTCTCCGATTCTTTCTCGGAATGGCGTTTCAGGAAGATGACTCACATGGGTGCTCAACAACACTGGGAGCTCCTGGGGTACTGTCTGTGTATGTATGTGTGTGTATAGTACCTACCTATGGTGTAGTCACTTGTTGAATATGGCTCTAAAAGAGCTTGAATATAATCACTCAGAAAGATAAGAAAACAGAAAATAACATCACAAAATTATTTTTAATATTTTGGCGTTTGCCTTTCTACCGAGACGCTAGTCTCGCTTGCCAGGCCTTCAAAAAACTGACAATAGTTGCCACTGCAATGAACGAGACCACGAGACGCGCTGAGATAAGCAACAAGAAAGATCTTCGGCCCAACTCTGGCCCCCTCCCGACATCACCTTGTCGGCTCAAACTTAATTTTCTTTGCATATCCTGGGAGAGGCACAACACCCTGAGTCCTCTTATGCAGCTCAGTGAAGTTAGCAACGGTTTTGAGCAACGGTCCATAATTCCGTTAATAATGGACGAATTGCGTCCAAATTTCACACATACACTCAGCACCCAGACTGGCACCTCCGATTGAGGTCGGGCACGGCGTACCTACCTCGGGGGCGGCTGTGGAGGCGGCTGGGGGCGGTATTACGCACTTTCCGTGGCTGAATCCGATTCTGATAGTTATTTTTGCGGCACAAATCAATACTGCACCCTCTGCATTTCCAAAACGTAAAATTCATCAAATATCATTATCTCACAAGTGTGCGCAATTATGAAATCCTTGTAATAAGCGCTGCGCCCCAAATTTTCATTTTTTGATTTTGATGGAAGGTCCTAGGTCTGATCGGTACAAAATTAATAGTTTTCACTACGAATGCAATAAAGCCAATTCAATAGCTGCAGCACACGAGCGAACCTTAAATACTTCAACTATTAAGAATTCTCTGTTTCCATGAACGGTTTATTGGCTTAAAATGGTCCCCAATAAAGTCATCACTACTGATTCACTGGTAGCTTTTACGCATACGCAAACATATCGAATACCTTTCTCATTTAATTTTCTTATTGTCTAATACACGGATTTCGCTCAAACGTGGAGGATAAGTAACGCTCCATACTAATTTACCTACTATTTTCTCCAACCATAAGAATTCGCTATGGAATCTTTTATGACTATTTCAAATATTATCGAAGCTTTGTGTTCGTGATTGAAGTAGAAAAAAATTTTGTCCTTCAGCATCAAAATTTCCATTTGCTTTTTGCTTTTCAGAGCTTGCTGATCAATTTTGGTTCCGTGTTTGTCTGTCTGTGGTACATCCTTTTCATGCCCAAAACTATACCAAGTTTCACTCCGATTTCGATAAAATTTTCAGGGATTGTCGGATTAGCTTCTAGACCAGTGTTCGCCAAACCGTAGATCGCGAGCTACTGGTAGCTAGCAGGGAAATTTTTGGTAGCTCGCGGGGAAATTTCAGAAGAGAGTGCTTGGGTTGGCTAATCTGATTTGCGCTAGTTCCTATCCCCTTTTGTTGAGATTGATCCTGAAGAATTTTCTGCTTGTTTCATGCAGTATTTTAAAGAAGACAACACTGCAGTGGAGATGGAACTGATTGATTTTCAAAGTGACCTTTCATTGAAATCTCTCACTTCAAGCAATGAAAATATTTGGCCTTTTGTTCCTAAGCAAAAATATCCAATTTTGGTTCAGATTGGTTTACGAGTGAAGGCAATGTTAAGCTTAACATATCTCCGTGAGATCCCATTTTCCAGTATGAAATTGATTAAAAAGAAGTACAGAAATAGGTTGACGGATGCACATTTAGACAATTGCATTCGAGCCTAACATTAAGAAGATTGTTGGTGACAACAAAGAGTGCCACCCATCACAATGAACTACGTTTTTCTAATGCAAATATTTTTCTATTCAAGTTCTTATGATATTATTGCAATTTTAGAAATGTCATTTAATTAGATTTAAAATTAGCTGGAAATGTTTATTCATAGGTAATAAACGACTGTGTGATTTAAGCAAAAACATGTATTACTTTCCTACTTTGTTGGGTAATGTTTATTAGCTGTAAGGTAGCTCAGTCACAAGTTTGGCGACCACTGTTCTAGACGATCCCCTATAATTGTCAATGCTGTCAAACCAACAATAGCCTGTGCGCATGCGCAAGCTTTAATTTATCAAAACGTCGATTTCTCATCATCCGCTGATCCGATTCCATTCAAACTCGGTAGGTTATTGGGAATATGTTCTAGACAAATGCTCTATAAATTATATTACAATTGGTAGAGTAATAACAATTGCGCACGCGCAAAACTAATATTGATTGACACAGACAAAACTCCGAGACGAGTGAACGATTTTTATGAAATTTTCAAGGATCGTGTGGTTTAGCTTCTAGACGGTCCTCTATAACTTTCATTGCCGTCACTTAAATAGTAGTCTGTGCGCATGCGCTAGTGAATTTATTATAATGTCGATTTCTTATCATGTATTGGTCCGATTTCGTTCAAACTCGGGGTGTAGATGGGTATATATGTTCCAGGAAAACTCCCTATGAATTATATCGCGATTGGTGAAGTAATAACTGTAGCGCATGCGCAAAACTAAAATTGATCGACACAGACAAAACTCCGGGCGTGGACCAATTTTTTATGAAATTTTCAAGGGTTGTGCGGTTTAGACGTTCCCGTATGAATTTCATTGCTGTTGGATTAATATTAGTCTGTGCGCTTGCGCAAACAATAATTTCTTATGGCAAACAAAATATGCGCAAACAAAATATCATTCATTTCGTCTCGTACTTCGTTCTTCAACTAATTCCGCACGTCCATTTCACAATATGTGAGGAAGCTATACTGCCTTCTTAAGCACAGTTACCGTATCTGTATTGTAGTGCTAACGGAGATATCAACATGCCCAAGTTCAAGACGCTGCTCTACTCAGCCTAACCGAAATATTTCCACCCCAATGATCGTTTCAACTAATTTTTATACTCCCCAACCTGTTCATGAGGTTCAAATACATAATTAACACAGCAATAACACGCAGTAACAGCAAGGCAGCAGATACGATTTGGTTACCCCTTTATTCTTGCTAGATTTACTAAGCATAGAATTCGTATCTACATTTTCCTAAGCGATAATACAGTATCTAACTGGATACCATAAACATTATGAGGGTAAGTTAGCATTGTTTCGAACACCTAAATTCTTGATACACTTATCAATAAAATAGGTATCTAGTTCTAATATTCGTAATGACACAATACCAAACAACGTCAAGTACTATGAAGTTTTTTATTGGAGGTAAAAATGTTCATCTATGGTACCTGTATAAAATATAATATTGATTCTTCTACAATTTATTCTACAAATGGTATATTATTCTCTCCTTCTTTAGTCATAGAAACTTTCGCTCTCAGGAATATCTGCATTTCCCTCCTCCGCATCTGTTGTAGGCAAAGACTCCCAAAATGCTAATCTTGACGGAGGAATGTTAGATGATTTGCTGGAGATCAAGCTGATGAGTGAATCTTTTCTATCTTGTGTCATCCCTCTGGGCTAGCTGAACTCACTGGGTCTGGAAGAGATTTCATGTGTTTTACAAGGAGAAAGTGCAGTGTCTTCCACTCTTCATTAAATTTAGTTTTCCAGTTCAAAAAGAAGTTTCCTCGAAGTGCTTGAACAGCCACAATATTTTTAAATAATACTCTGCCTAACGACGTCTTACGTTTCTTCTGGGAAACTTAACTCTTCCATTTCTGACATTTTATGTCTTTACTATAGTACATAACTCAAAAAGTGTGACGTTACGGTGTGACGAAGAAAGCGTTATGAAAAATTTCTTATGATTTTCACGTAGGTACAACCGATTCGTTGCTGAATGTTGTTGTCGTTATTTTTAGAGTATCCCAATGTTGTGAAGAAAACACTTTACATAATTTTTGTCCGTGGTTATTGGCGTCATTCAAAAAGTATTCACTCGTAGATTGCCTTCTGAAGGGTCAATGGAAGCATAAACGATTAGAAAGACGAGTCAGCTGAAGATAAGAAAACCAGCTGCAAACTAATTGTAACTACACCTGATCGAGCCAAATTACTAAGGTGGAACATCGTAACTGCGAGTTACTAAGCTAAATTATGGTAACCAGTTTTAGATACGGTATGACGACTTAGTAATTAGTCAGATAAATGAATTAGCTTAGTTTTTTTCAAGCCAAATGGGTAGATACGGTCAAAGCGTGAATTAAAAACGTTGATATTTTAATGAATGAACCATATTTATTCAGTTTTTACTATTATAATACACTGAGGATGGCTCAATTATGAATGTGAAGTCAAAACTATACTGCCCACCCACCATGGCAGAATTTTTTTATATTGACTTTTCCGTTCTTACAAACAAATAAAAAATAACCACGCACCGACCCCATTGGTAAATCATTAGGTCGTCCCCTTTCCCTTCTTTCCCCGCATAAATCCCTTATATACAGGACGCTATTCACTTAAGTGTGCCCCATTTTACATAAACTCTCAAAACGTGATATGCAGCCGACGTTGAGCCAAGTTGACTCTTTCACACCTTTTAGCGGCGTCGTGTGTATCCCCGCAGTCCTTTCCTGAACTACTTTCCCTCTCAACCCGGTCTTTCATCACCTTGCCCCGGAGACACGTTTTCACACATTTTCGAACAACCCCGATTCCGCTTTACCTTTTGTGAAATATTATATAGATTTGGGGTTTTTTCCCTTAGAAAAAAGTGTTGTTGGTCTATGAGGAACCTACGACAATATTTTCACTCCGGAAGTTCTTAATGGAGTGCGATGGAAAAAGTATTGAAAAAAATTGGGTAGCCGGTCGCGTTGTCATGGGGATCAGTTGTCGAAGGTTCATAAGAGTTTGTATTGTGTTGAGGGGGTAGCGAATAATAGCTATAAGAAATCGGCCACCAGGGAAGGTAACCCACTAACACCCTTGCCGCATAGTGCCACGGTATCGATTAACTGCAGCCTCAAAGCCTCTTCAAACATAATCTATACCTTTCTACAAACATAACGTACCAATATTCATCAGTGTTCATTTGTGTGGAATAATCACGCACAGATGCTTAGCCGGCTTTCGTTAAATTATCAGCAAGTTCTTGAGGTCGTATTAAAATAATCTCCATGGAGCTCAAAATTGACTATCTATAGCGTAACCCAAATAATTTCTGAAAATGTCACAGAACCTAAATGAAAATAGAAGAAGTAATGCGCATTATTGAATTCTACGTTTGCACATTGCAATCGTTTACCTTCAATCCCGTGACATTAATATTAGAGACTTTTTTAATCCAAGGACAACATTACATCGAAGTCATGATGATAATAAAGGGTGTACAAATAAAATATTTACTTTTCGTGTACCTACCATAGATTTGACGTGTTGCTTTCATCCTCACAAACATGTAGAAAATATCTAGGGTTTAGCCTTCACAATCCCTGAAAATTTTCATCAAACTTGGATGACAATTTAGCAAGACGATTTTGCAAAAATTTGAGGGCATGCAAACAAAAACTGGACGCAGGAGACGAAATCCACCCATTTTTAAAGGCGAATTGGTAAAGAAATTGTTATGTTTTATAGAAAAAATTAAATTCAGTAAACTGATGTTGAGTATCTACACTACATGCAGATTGATACATCGGTACACGGATATGTCTAGTTTTCCCCCCTGTGAAATATGTGTTTTGTGTCTCAAGTTAAAAATATCTCAATTAAATTAGCGCAGTCAGCTGATCAGAAAAGACCCAATCATTCCAATCGTCTCTTAGTGTCCCAGAGAGTCTCCCTATCTAATTTCAACTTCCTAGGATGAACAGGATAGAATTTAGCTTACTCAGCTG
Source organism: Adelphocoris suturalis (assembly GCA_030762985.1). Taxonomy (NCBI): domain Eukaryota; kingdom Metazoa; phylum Arthropoda; class Insecta; order Hemiptera; family Miridae; genus Adelphocoris; species Adelphocoris suturalis. The sequence continues at coordinate 34,762,438 of CM061043.1, read as the reverse complement.
ATTAGGAATGAGCCAATAATTTTAATCGTCTCTTAGTGTCCCAAAGAGTATCCATATAAAATTTCAACTTCCTAAGGGTAATTGGAGAGAATTTAACTCACTCGGCCTATCATTTATATCGTCTCTTAGGCCGGGTATCTAGAACGGGTGGCAGGAGTTACCCACGCATTGTTTATTTATTAACGGGCAAGCCCAATTTACAACAGCATAATTAAATTAGCGATTCAATAGTGTACACAAGAATTTACACATCTAAGAAAAAGAACAATTTCAACAGAAACATCAGTAGTATAGCAGTCATTTAACTTATGAAGACAGTAGAGTAATTTGGAGATAATAGTCAAAACAAAGCGGGAGAAGAGAGCACTAGAGATTTCAGAGATGACAGGGGACTATTGAAAAAGTCAATATCTGGGTTTAAATTTACGAAGAGGTTTGCAGAACGGGGGATGCGGTGCAGTGGTCGATTTAGAAGATTGTTTGTTGGAGAGAAAGGGAAGTGGAAAATTTCAGGCTGACAACTTGAGATGCGAGGGATAGAGAGACGAACTTCCGCCAGCAACGGAGGACAGTCGATACCGCCGTTAACTAGCTTGTGGAGAAATGACAAATCAGTCATGCCACGCCGCACTTCCAGGGACTGGAGTCTGCAGGTCCTGAGGAGTGATGGATAGTCCACGTTATCCGAAGATATTCCAAGCATAAATATACCGCAGGAATCTACTTTGAACACGCTCTATTTGATATTTGTGGACAGCATAATACGGAGACCATATCGTTGAGGCGTACTCCAGCTTAGGAAGGACAAGCGCCTTATAAAGTATAACGATGGCATGAACATGGCTAAAATCGCGGGTATGCCTCGTATATGTATAGTTGGTAATAAGGCGTAACTAGAACGGAGGTTATCTCCAAACCCTGGGTAGACTTGCCCTAACTATGACTGCAGGGGTACCAATGCTGTTTGCCGAGGTAAGCTCTGTGATTGGCTAGGGCCGTTGGAAAAATCAAGGCTTACGTGAAAACGATTGACCGTCGGTTTGGGTGATGCTAACTTCGGCGAGTACTACCAATAAAACCGCGAGCGTTGTCTCCCTCCCAATTAAAAATGTTCATCTGGAGAAGGTAAAACTGGTTTCTATACCAGGGGCATCTGTCCTAACCCTGCCTTGTGTTTCATTCACGCTTCGTAGGTACCCTCTGCCTCGAATAAACCTCCCTGGGCTGCTGTCAGTAGTAGGTACAATCTCTGTTTCTAGATACTCAGTGTCCCAGGGAGTCTCCCTATCAAATTTCAACTTCCTAGGGTGAACAGAAAATAATTTCGCTCACTCAGCTGGTTAGGAATGAACCTATCATTTATGTCGTCTCTTAGTGTCCCAGGGAGTCTCCCTATCAAATGCCAACTTCCTAGAATGAACAGAAGAAAATTTAGCTCAGTAACGAAGAGTCTAAAAACCATGCAATTTTGGAACTTCGCCAATAAAAGTTCTATTGGTTTCTGATTGTATTCTTGCATTATAGTTACCGAGTTTGTTTATCGGAATTGCGCTACGATTTTTGATCTGAAAATTGGGTTGAATTTAAAAAACACATGACCCCCACCCAGCCCATAAACATATCTGTCAAAATGTATTCAAAAGTGATTGAACTGGTAGGTATCACAATAAAAATCAACAATAGCCATCAAAATTGCTCTCCATGCACCGAGTTAAACTCCTAGTCCGTATTCCTAATAATATTATCCTTGCCAACGGTTTCTCACTGCCCGATTCGGGTATATCCAAACAAATTATATTTTAATTCTCAAAACACAATGCACTCAACAACACAAATTCACTTCGCTCGGTAGACGTATTTTGACACGATAGAAGTTCATACGAAGAAGCTATAGACTAGTACCTACGTCCAGACCGTGGCTCGGTATGTCTGCACCTTCAAACGAAGATGATTCTGTGCCTAACATCATCGACACGCCGCGTCCGCTGGCGAGAAAGAAGTCTTCAAAAAGTAGATTCGGCCTAGTTCAGAAGTATCATGAAGATCCCACCACAGTAAGACGTCAATCAATAAAAGTGATCATTAATTACAGAAATACCACAATCAATCCCTTGAATCAACATTTGTATGCCTTGCTTGAATGATACATTGCATGGAATGTAGAATAAATGTCCAGTCATGCAGCATGGTGATCCAGTCATGAAATTTTCCTTATTTTCAATATTATATTAATTTACGTTCAATTGATTTGAAATTTGGCAGATTATTATTTAGAATACGTTAATTGCAATAATCTGAATTTTTCCTAAGGGATTGAGTGCTTGATGTAATGTATTTTTGAGATGCGAGCATCCAGACCACCAAACTATACACAGCATTCTGATCTATTTTACCAACTAATCTATATTTTACTTTAAAAATTTTGAGGAGAGACGAGTTATTTTTGATGATTTGACAGCGGAGAACTAGAGAGACGCGTGATTTGATGAGCAAGAGATGAGATAACAGAGCGGTAAGAAGAGAACTGGGGAAGTTCGCGAAATTCACGGCTGCGGAAAGAAGAGCGCCACCGATTTCAGCCCATAAGGGAGAGTAATGGACGTACAGCATCCAGATGCTTTCTTTCAGTTCAGAGAAACCTCCGACTAACGGCACTACCCTTCCTTCAAAATTTGTTGAGATTCTTATTTCAAAAAATGTCTACTGTGAAGATGTATGCATTAGGTTTGATTAAAAGTAATATCAGGGTTTCTCCCTCAGCCAATATTTGATTTTTGAAAATCATTTCATTCTTTTCCAGGTTCCTTCATCATCGTGCTCAGAGATACTGAGCGCTCTTTCGCGGGAAGAGAGGGAATTCGTTCAAGGGCTCTTTCCACCAACCACGAGAAACATTCGAATCGAACGCCGCTCAACTGATCGGACTGCACGCTCGGTAATGAACATTTCAACGATAAAACATCTATAATGAAGTTGATGGAATATTGACCAGGAATTCTCATCGCCTAGCGTGATGGGGTGTATCTGTCTTTCTTTTAGTTTATTATTTTCAACAATGACCAAGAAAAAAAAATTAACCTCCCCTCAAAATTTGTTGGTTTATGATACGTAAAACCATCCAAGCCACATTATTAATGCAAACTTGTTTGCATAAAAATTGGCCGACAAGTTCTAGACGTTTGGCCTCGGAAATCGATTTTTTCGTTTGCAAATCCCAGCTCATCTATACCTACTGTTGATAATCACAATGCCGATTCGTAGGCACTCATCAGGAACCATCCGTCAACAACTATCCTCTAAATTAGATAAGACGTACGAATGATTTTTGTCCTAGACAGAGATTTACCACAGAACGGATTTTTTAAATCTCAATCCTAAGCGGGATATCGTCTAAAATGACACACACACACACACACACACACACACACACACACTTTTTTTATTATATTATTATTATTATTTATTTATTTTATTATTATTTTATTTATTTATTTTTTTATTTATTTATTTTTTTTTTTATTTATTTATTTTTTTTTTTTTTTTTTTTGGAAAATTCCCCTCAAAGGCTGAGGGGGCACACATTGAAGAAAAAAAAATAATAAAGGATGGAAGAAGCAGAAGGAGGAGGTGGAAGAGGGGGATGAAAGGAAGTGCCCCTACATAACGTCCACCAATAAGGGCTTCTAAGGACGCGGGTGGTGATACCACGGAGCACTCCTGCCAAGATGCCCAACTTTCCCGCGACCCTTTTCCCACACCACACCCCGCGCCTTATACGGTCGCAGCCAGGACCTTGATGTTATTCCTTTTAGCTCGGATATCGGTTACCACAGGTCATTTCTGTCATGTTAACTTATCTTAGCCCGCCGGGTCTGCTCCTGGTCCACTCAACCAGGACATCCAGCATTATACCAAACCCTTAGGGCTTGACTCAACAATATCCGGCTCACACAAAAGTACTTATGTATGTCGCAGCCTTTTTGTCAAATCAGCCTTTTTACAATACGCCGCCTTTTCGTAATAAAAACGTTGGAATGACAATCAACCTGGTGTTGTTCAGCCTTTTTGCCAAAACCAATTCATCTCCGGCTCTTTAAAAAAAAAAGCTAAAAAATACCAGGCTGGTTGTCATTCCAACGTTTTTACTACGAAAAGGCGGAGTATTGTAAAAAGGCTAGGCTTTTTACAAAATGGCTGACTTCACAATAGGGCTGCGACGTATACATAAACTATTATATACGTATGCAAAAATTGTAAACTCCAGGAATCGTTTCAGAATGTTTCAAAACGGATTTTCAAGAAAGAATTTTTGAAAAATGTGGACTTCAAATTCTTTGATTCATTGCGAAATGGCTTTATGAATCGAATTTCCATTTAATCTTGGATTTACGCTTCCCAAACCTAATTCTTGTTATTTAATAGGGGTTAACAATATAATTAATATTAATCCTCGTCTGTTCTTTCATGTATTGCCATTTCAAATCACCATTGCCATTCCTAATCCTTATTAGGACTAAATCGGTTCCAGTCACGAGTTCCAGGCAGGCGGCTGTTACTACGGAGAGCGCTGATTCAAAACGTTAACGTCCGACCAATCGCTAATCGCCACAGCACAATTGGATTCGATGGTGGACATATTTGGGTAATTTCGTTGTATAACTGACAATATTACTGCCATATTAATGACATGATTATAACTGTCATAATATTATCATGTTTGATTATAAAGAAGGTGAATTACCAACATATCATGCCATGATAGAATAGAATTTGATGAAGGTAAGATTGAGTTTTGACCGAAGCGTTCAGGAACTGAAACTCCTACGATCGAGGTTATAGGTATACATCTCTCCTAAAACCCCACTTCCCAAAAGTGTCTTGATTTATACTAACTGATATTACAGATCCGAAGGTTTTGTGGAGCATGGGTCATTTGCTCATAGGAGATACATACTGTGTGTCATTGCTAGGTATATACGACTATGAGTAACTTGACGAAGCTTTCAGCGTTTCGGGAGATGTTTCACACAAGGAGAGTTCCCAACAACTCGTATTAACTTTGCTCTTACCTTGGTCTCCTTATTTAGGAATATAACTTACTGAGACATCTGATTATCTGAATAGGAAATATGTTCTCGTTCAGCAACCGATTGTGCAGCAACCCATGATGTGATGAGAGCAGCTTTAGAATGATATACAAATGGCATTTGTCGCTCTCAGGGACAATTTTTGTGTTGAGTAGAAGGAAAATCAGGGTTTATTGGGAGCGTGGAGGTGATGGTGGTGGGAGGTGGAATGGAGAATCGGCTGGTATGGTCGACTTTCTCTGCTATATTTGCTCGACATGGCAACTGTTTGCCCACATTAGCTTTGTGTTGTTCTCTCCAAGAGCGCGCTTTGGGGGCTACTTATTGAAAGCATGGGTTTCTACTGGTTTTAGGTTGGTAGAAAGTTTTCTCACAATGAGTGTTTCCCATGAAAAAGGTATTTTAGCTATTTTTAAATGGAAGAAGATTCCATTCTTAAGAAGTTTGATGGCATCAACCGCACTCTCCTACGATGAGTAGCTTTCTTTATATGATTTTTCATAGTTTCGCTCACTGGTGACGTCAAAGTGCCCCTCCCGCCTGGGCGGGATCCCCTGAGAACCAGTGTGACGTCACCAGTGCAAACTTTGAAAAATCGTAGAAAGAAAACTACTCAACATAGGAGAGTGCGGATGGTATCAAATTTCTTAGAGTGTAATTTACTGACATTTAAAAATATAAAATGAATACGTTACTAAAGCTCATTAATTCATTTCTTGGTATCCAATTGAAACGAAGATTTAAACGGGTTCTTGACTGATGCTGGGGTCTTTCTGTCACAATAGATGAATAGTGGGACTTATAGGGCTTATACTCGTTCCAGGAGAAAGTGGTTCAATTTTCATGAACAGATTAACAAATTTCGCTCCCTATATTTTCCTGTAATGAATATAACATACTGAACCCTCTATGTAGTTACCTCCAATTATTACAAATACCATTTGTAACTTTGACATAAGTAATTAGTTACTATTCGTATGAATAATTTTACTATGAATAATATTTCAGGGCGTAGGAGGAATATTGTGGAAGATCTTCACGATGATGGCCGTATTCTTCATTGCTGTAATAATCAGTCAGAAGAGGCTGAAGCTGCAAGAGCGCAATATGATTCTATAATTTATCAATAAAGTATATTCAACTAAACAATTCAAAACAAGTAAATTATTATCCAGATTTGCTATTTTTTAGCGCATTTTCTTTCAAAAAGGAAAAATGAGCTATTGCGTTCACTTTGTCCGTTGATGTAGGTACGTATGTATGTATATGTCTTCTTAAAATCGTTTTAAATGCCACTTCTCGATGTCCGATTTGATGAAACTTGGTATGGATGTAATCTGTAACATTTCGAGAATAAAGATGTATCAGGGGCCTTTGAGGCATTAGAGGTCTTTGATCAGCGGACAGCGGAGCGAACGCCTAGCCTTGTCTCCTATTCAACGCAGGAAGCTGAAATTTGAGATAGAAGCTGAGAGGAGAGTGTTAAGACGAGTGCTGATGACGACTGGGAGGTCATTGATCATCTGATTGAGCTTCAAAGCTATTTTATCTCCTGTTCGACACAGGAAGCTGAAATTTGAGAGGGAGGCTCAAGAGGGATTACTGAAAACGCATGGGAGGTCATCGATCAGCTGAGTGAGCTCCAAAGCCATTTTGGTTTCTATTCAACTTAGGAAGCGTCCATATCACGCGTATCTCCTTACGAGAAAATGAGCTATCACGTGGCTCACTTCGTGAACACTGATATACTTGTTTCGTTTATTGACCTAAGTAGAAAGTACACGCAAGTGCCACCAATATTAAAAAATAAAACATTTCATTTCTACAATTCACGTTTCTTTGCTGTTATATCAATGGTAAGCGTATGTGCTTCAGTGTCTCACAGTTGGAATATAGAGAAACTTTGTACCTATCTAATTTGTGCGGGAGTTGAACGATCCTCTGCTCCGGTGGCTGCGGAATAGCCAAGCGATGTCCGGTCGCAATTTCTCCTCAACTTTTTATAACTTGATATAAACTCGCAATTTGTAGGTAGGTATCTACCTGCACAGATAAGTGATAAACCTTCGTGAAATGATTTGAAGCATTTATGCATTAGCAGGGTTAAGATGGATCCGTTCTATAAACGACTCCCAAGCTGAGTGAGGAGCACTGTGGGGCGCAGAATCGAAAAAGTCCAGTCATGCAGCATGACCCCATGAGCGAATTTTTGAAGAAATCTTCGACATTTCAGTCGCTATTGATCGTGTAGCGAACGGCATTATTTCGATTTTTGACTGATTTTTCAACTTTAAAATTTTTGAAAACTTGATACATATTCTTATAGGAAATTTTACGCTGATTCCGAATGTACCACATGTTAGTATGCTGAAAAAATTATTTCGCACAACAAATCGCAAAAAAGAGGCTATTTTGAAAATTTTGACTACATTTTTGAAAATTTCAACCCGAAGATGTAATCCGATCATGCTGGCCAACGAACTTGAACTTTCGTTTTGTGTCCTTAACATTTTAAAATTTGTTTGAAGTTTCTAGCACAATTCTACGAACAGTTATCGTCTGGAATGACACACATATATACATACATACATATATACATACATACATAAAAAATGCGTTAAACTTTAGAATATGATTCAGAATAGCCTGAAACGGATTTCTGCATAAAATGTTTTCAAAAATCCACATTCTACAAATTTTGAGGCGAGAGCAATAGCTTAATTTTCTTCAAAAATTCGCTAAAAACCAGGCCAAAATCCTGGAGGTATGTAAATATTTTATTTTTTTTTTTTTTTTTTTGGTGGGGCGTGAGGGGAAGAGTGGCTCCTTATCTGATCCTGACTGTACTAAGTACTGCAGTGGGTCATATAGACCCACAACTCTCATGGAGGGTTAACCGAGACAAGGATTGGCCAGGACGATCTGCTCAAAAAGCTATGAAATGCAAGAGGCAAGAAGTAGTTTTGATTTCGTGGGGTATAAGAATCACCTTCTGAATGAATCCTACCTTCAGTAGGGAGGAAGCCAAAACATTTGGTGAATCACATTAAATGAGCTGTCACGCTGAATCGGTCCCACTCTCTCCTCAGGAACGATGCATCCAGCGCTTGGGAGAGCCCGTGTCCCCTGAAGAGAAGAACTGGGGCAAAGTGAAGTATTTAAAAAAAAAAAAAAAAAGCCCCTAATAATCCCAGCAGTTGTTTTGACGGCGAATTAAACTACTTGCTCGGGTTGGGAGTCGCGGGTCGGCCTACTTGGCCATATCTTGTCTTAGGAGAGGACCAGTTTTCCTTCCCACTTCGCGCCCCTCTCAGTTGACGTCTGAAATTTTCAGCACGAGCCTTTCTACTATTTAACAACTTTTTCGATGAGTCTTTTTTTCTCTCTCTCTCTCTCTCTCTGGTAGGTATAACTTAACCAGTTTTGATGAAAGTTTCTCGTGGGTCTTATAGCTTGTGAGGAATGACGACGTTATGTCCGATTTTGGTGTTTCGGATTATGCTGGTTAGGCAATTGAAACGGATATAATCAATGCAAGAATTAGGTAGCGATAAGTAAGTATCGAAACGAAAAATAAGCCTTTCTGTCTTCGATTTTTAATTTATTATTCATTCTCCTCCAACGTTTTCCCCAAAAACATTATAATGTCTTTCTAAAGTTGTTGGAAAACACTATATTTTTTAACGTTTATTGTTTCACTCTGAAGAAGCCCAGTTCCTGGGAGAAACTTGGAATAATAAAGAGTAATAAATTAGAAATAGAGGAAAGAAAAACCTATTTTTCGTTACCGTATCTAAAATTTAAACCGTCCAAGGAGAGAAAAGTTTACAAGAAGGTACGTACTACATAATAACACGGAGTCCAGGCATGTTGGCAGGTACAAATCGATGTACAAGTAGAAAACCGATCCTAGTAATAATCTTAGCATTGAACATGCTTAAGCGATGAACTAAATACATACTCAAATACTCGACGTTACTCGAGATTGGAACAAATTTTGACCCGAAAAGTAGCGGAAAAGTGTATACGTATGCGTTTTTCTCCTTTTCTCCCTAGGATGAACGTGAATATGGAGATTCTTTGAGACTTGAAGATAAGAATGAAATGTCAGGCTCCATCCAGATCAGCCATGTGAACTAAATCACCATCCCATTCACCCTAAGAAAGTCACATTCAATTTGATTGGTCTGGGCAAAAAAATCTCATTTATAATTTAAAATTTCTCAATTCGTTGCTGATCATTCTCTATTTGGTCTGGGTTTTTTCCCCATCATGGGACTACAGCCATGTACGTAGATGTACATGTATATCATTACTTCAAATTATTACATTGTGATTTAAGAAAAAGATAAATTCGATTTGTTTAACCATTTATCAATTAAATATTATAAACAGGTAGTTAATTACATTAAAGTAACTCATAAGTTTAAACCATACAGTTCCGGTCTGAACACAATAACGGTAAAATTGAATGGCTCACTAAGTGCCAAATCCAGCACTTTTTTTCGTTAAGTTCCACATTTTTCACAACCTAATAGCACATGCTTAAAATCGTCCACTTCACTACACACATCACATTGATTTGTCTCCCTCTGATATGCATTCAGTGAACATTAGCCCCGAACATTCTATGCCCAGTCCTCAGCCTTACCATACTCGAATAAACATTCCTACCCTTCTCTGTTATTTCGGATCTCCAGGGCCCCATTGAGATTTTAGGGAACAGGTATTTTCAGCTATCGCCAGCGGGATATTTCTCGTGGTAGTCCAGCCATTTTTTGTATGGACTACTCACAGCCACAGTGTTGTTTTGTTGCCCGAACCACTATCTCATTGCCTCCTAATCCAGTATGCGCTTACACGAATTTCACTACCGCTTCTGAAATACTTGGCTCAACGACTCGTCTCTTCAATTCAACTAGAAGAATTACTCGTAATTTCATCTAAGCCTTGAGATTTTGAAGGTTCTGCATCACACTGTTGAAGTCAGAGACAATGGATGGTCCGAGGCAGGACATCCAAGCGGTCATCATGTTCTAGAGCCTTGCTAATCGAAATTAGCTCGGTTGAAAAAACTGACGGTGAATCATTGACTTTATAGGACTTATTAGAACATCCGTCTATATTATTAAGCGAATCATTAGGTAGGTATCTAATGTGTCTGTATAGATGTAGATGCCTAGATACTGAAAAGAAATTACTCAATTAAATTGAATAACACACCTCAACTTTCCTTAAGCGAGCTGATGAGGCAGTGCCGTAAATTGGCAAAACCGCGGCGGCGGCGCATATGCCGCGTAATGCCGTTCCGTTGCTACTAGCCTAACACAATCTAGCGGTCATTGATGAAACTTAGTTCCCCCGAAAAATCATAGGGTCGACGCTCCATTGTAGACCGCTGTCGAGAGAACGGAAAATCGTATGGCTTTCCGGATGATTTCATTCGATTTGTTGGGAAAATATTTGTAAGTAAATGACAACGAAAAAAACATTAGGTACTGTTAGGTACCTTGAAAGTTTTCGAGATCTCGATTTTTCAATATTTCAGCCTCTTTAGGGTTGATTAAAATTTATGCCGATGTCACTGTCACATCCCCGACCGATGTTCGATTTTTCAGCCAAATTTCATAAAATTTGGTCCAGTAGTTTTGAAGAAAAGCTCTGGACGGCGGACGGACGGATTTTTTAATATTTTTTTACGACAGGGAACAGAATGAAAAATAGACTGACGCAACATCGGGTAGAACTACACGTCGTGGAGGAATCCCTTTGTCAATTGGATAACTTGGGGCTATTGTGATACATCGTAGGGTATAGTTTGTTATGTGTGTCAATCACTTTCGCCGATCGATTAGATCTTATACCCCCCGTTCCGTTCAGCTGTCACTTTGCGACGCGTGGCCCCGGAAAGAGTTTTTGTCTCTAACGTGACCGTCGACGACGAATTAGGTCGTGATGACGACATGTATCAGTCAGTTAATCCAGTGTGTAGGTACTTAGTAACATAGACGAAGATCTGGTTAACAAAGGCCACTATGGTAACAATGAATGGTTGTACGAAGAAACTGCCACCCTTGGATGAAATGAAATTAAATGAACTCTTCATTTGCCGTTACAAAACTTTTTACATGACATTGTCAATAATACATTACAATATGATATACCCAATCAAAATAACAATTTGCTAACTTCTATACTTAAACTGACACGCTATTTGCATTCCATTCTGACACTTTTATATGTAGACACAGTAATAACACTCTAAAATTTAAATTGTAATATTTATCTAAGCATACTTTATTCGATGTCCTTATAATTAAGAATTCGGTGTTCAGCAGAAACTATCATGTTACTATTTTATTTCCTTAGCTGGTTTTCATTCATAGGTGTTGACCTATTGTTCAAACATTGCGATAAATGTGTATTACACTCTAGCTAATACTGATGTAGTGCAGTAATAAAAGTAAGTAGAACTTGACGGGTACCTATCTATGTCGGTAAATATAGTTTAAGGAGTATGCAGAAGAAAAAACGTCTGCTAAGTTGGGTGGGCAGTGCCTATAGCTTCCTCACACATTATAACATGGACGTTCGAATTAGTTAAAGACCCAAAGAACGAGTCGTAATGATTGATAAAACGACGTAATAAGAAATTAACGTCTGCGCATGCGCAAAGACTACTATTCCTCAAACGGCAATGAAATGTACCTATATGAGAAAGTCTAGAGTCTAGAAGCTTCCGCACAATCCCTGAAAATTTCATAAAAATCGGTCCATTAGACTCGGAGTTTTGTCTGAGTCAGCCGATATTAGTTTTGCGCATGCGCAATTTGTTATTACTCTACCAATTACGATATAATTTATAGGACTTTTTCTAGAACATATATAACCAATTGCCTACCGATTTTGACCGAAGTCAAACCAACAGATGATAAGAAATCGACGTTATGAGAAATTCTAGTTTGCGCATGCGCACAATCCCTGAAAATTTGGTCGGAATCGGACTGAAACTTGGTACAGTTTTGGGCGTGATAAGGATTTACCATAGACAGACAGACATCAGACAGGCCGCCAGAAAGACACGCAACCGAAATTGATCAAAAAGCAAGTGGAAATTTTGATTTTGGAGGACAAAAATTTTATTCGACTTCAATCACGAACACAAAGCTTCCCTACCTTCGGTAGTGACGAAACTAAAGGTTGGGAATTGCTGGGTCAGACGGTATAATAGGGAAGGACATGAACCTAAAAGAAGAGGGTTCGGGTGAACACCTACCTGCTGAGGGGGAACTGGGGGGGGGGGGGGGGTTTCCAGGTGATTATGTAGATATGAGCAGACACCCGCGAACGGAGATTTCCGTTATCCACGTGACCTTACACGTGGGCATCAGCCTTGGAGCTGGTGGACCTTGACCCGACTCATTAAAGTTACCGTTTCACTTCAGAACGTAGGAGCCATCATCTCCGGAGATGAGCTTTTCATCCCGTTTTGGATACTTGTCATACCGAATGAAGATGATAAAACTAAGAATTTGATAGAAATTAACAAAAGCCAGTATATACTATAAACCTTCATTGACTTAATTTTGAAGTAGCTCAGCTTTACTGGACCCCTGAGGATTGTTTCAGAGTCATTACCAACACTTAAATGTTCTTATTAGGTACAAATCATTATGTTTTTGAGTAGTAAAAATCATTAATTAATGAAAATAAAATAGGATATAATTTATTTACATAATATATGAACAGTACAGATATAAAAAGTTCCAGTCATGCAGCATGATCGTACGTGCAAATTTTCGTGAATTATCGTATTATATTACGTTGAATTGTTTTCAAACTTTGAGCACTTTGACTAAAAAGATATTATTAACTACCAATTTCATGGCAAAAACTCTTATATTCTACGATTCAATTTTTTTTTTAAATTTATATTTATTTATTTTTATAGTTTTTTTGCAGTTTTTTCTATTTTTGGCAAATATTAATTGAATTTAAGTACATTTTTCAGCATAAATTTGTGCTGAATATTTTTAATGTTCTAGTTCAACGTTGATCAACTTCTTTGATTCAAATTCTAAAAAATATAAATGTAATGTTTATCAGCCGTTTTTAGGTATACACATTTTTAGTGATTTTTTTTAGCACATTTTTTTGTAATTTGGCGCTGGTTTAGTTTTGGGGCTACAAAATTTCTCAATTGATGTTTTGGGGATGTGCATTACAATTTTGAAGCCATTGCAATAGCTTCATTTTCTTCAAAAATTCGCTAAAGTTAAGGTGAGCACAATACAAATAGGGTGAAGCCTCGCAATTTTTTAACAGGATCGATTTTACTTCAGTTCTACTTTGTTGATTCCGTCTACTATATATCTCGCTCGTTACAAGTGTTCATGTGTTGATCTCCAATGGCAACTTTGAATTGTCTAGCAGTTTTATTTGCGATGTGAGGAACAGTTTCGACTCTAAATTTCAATACTACCTAGGTCAATTTAGATAGAACATTTGAACCAATTGATATCGAATTTTTAACCGGATATGAAAATTTTGTGAGGGACTTACTCATGAAGACGATCTGCGATTTCCAATATGAAGCTCGCATGGGTAGGTCTCGTGTTCCACGTGGCCATGCTGCTTTGGCTTCGGGAGGACAGTATGCCGTCTTTCAAGAAGTGAGACCTTAGATTTTTAAAATCTATACCCGAGCGTTGCGCAAGATGACCTGTTGATTTTAGTGACAATGGAGGTGATGGAAATGTAGTAGTTCCCCTTCAAAGGGGAGAGGCGATTAACCTGCTACACCAAGAGGATATCCTGAAGGCTGATAGCCCAGGAACCATCCCTCTAGTTGTAACATTTGCAAGAATTGAGATGGAGGAACTACTCCTATCCATCACATTTTTCCATAAATTTCCAAATGAAATGGAGCTATTTCAAAACTCATGCAGTAATGTGGAAATCTGTCTTGATGGGAATCCCAAATTTCAATATTTTGGTAAACAAAAACAATAGAGTTTGGGAAAACGAAACCAACTTTTCAGATTATTCCATTTACATTAGCGAACCTTACATATCGCATTCATTTAGAAATTACACAGCTATTCAATATCTAGTGATATTGGATGCCAGATGCCACAAACAGGATTCTGCTCAAATCTTAGAACAGTCGGTAAAACAAATGAAGTTAATTAGGTAAAATGGTAAATCTACAAAAATGCCGTCGTTTGTTGCAATCAAATTGTAAGTTGAACATTTTTCTGAACACGAAGTACCCAAATTTGGAAACATTTTGCATAAATACCTGTTATATAATATCGAAAAATTCACTCATATGGTCATGCAGTACGACTGGAACTTTCTTATTGCTTCCGTGCCTGTGTCTATACAGAAGCATTGTTCCATTTTTTGTTTCCAAAACTAGATTTCCGCCCTCATTTTACGTTTTAGACCATTCACAACCACTTTTGTTCCGTGTCTTTCTCTCCGTCGTGAGACCGCAAATTCTTGTAGCAAGCTTAATTCCCACAGTTTTCATCCGATTTTAATGAAATATTCAGGGAATGTGTGGAATAGGCATTAGAAGGTCCCCTATTAGTATTTCGTCCCGTATTGTTAAATATAGGTTAGCATGTAAGATTGTAACACTGGCATTAAATAATTACAGATATTTTTTGTTTATAATATTTCGTGCAGTATAATGCTGATTTGAAACTCTCGGGGTGAAACTAGACACCCCTTCTACAGCACACTAGCTTCTGGGCTTAGAGAGGAAGGGTAGTTTCCAAAAAAGAAGATGTATTAAGTTTTATATTTTTTTAAATTTATTTTTGATGCTGAAGATTTTCTACATCTCATTTATTTATTTTCATGTGAATTCTGAAAATACATTATTATTCATTCATTAGTTTCTTAGTTCCTAAATCAATACCTTGCACTTACGCAAACGTAAATTCCATAAAGCTTCCTTTTCTCAAATCCTAGTCGTCCGATCTCGCTCAAACTTGGAGGATAGTTGGGAGAAGACGATTTGATCACCCAACAATTTCAATGTTATTGTAACATTAGTAGTTGCTGTACCATCACAAACTTGTTTACCGGGGCAACAGTCGTTAGGGAAGTCCGAGCTGATGAAAAAGGAGGAGGTTCAGTGGAGTTTACTATAGCCTAAATGTTGATCCGAAACTTTGCGATCATTTTGCAAAAACCCGCATCAAAATCAATCAAGCCGTTTGGACGTGAATCGACCTTACACAGAAAGACAGACATATAGAAGGATATGAATAAGAATCGAACTCGACTAGCTACATTGTATTAGTCAACCAGGGGCCTATTTCATAAAGCAACAAGTGACAAGTTACAAGCCGATTTTATGTACAAGTTGTAAAAAATGAGTGAGCAACCGTTTCATAATTATCAAGTACAAACTAAATTAACGACAAGTGTACAGACGAATTTGGACAAGTTACAAGGGTTTCCCCATCATTTTGTACAAGTCACTGTTTTACAGTTGTAAAAAATGGCCGATTTTTAACCTAAGTCCGTTCACCTGTAAACTTGTTATTTTCCAGCTTTGTGAGTTGACAATTTTTCGGTGTTCTTGTGCTGAAAAATACAGACAAGAAAAAAGCATTCAGCGTAGAACACAGCAAACATTTTTTCGGCTACGAATAAACGCTCATTTCGTGGGTGTTTTTGAGTTGAACGAGAGATTTAGGGTGTCTTCCGAGACCCTTGAAAGATTCAAATGCTACGCGACCCTGTGTGATTTTCCCTGATCGGGTATTTAGGATCTCCCGATCATTGAAGAACAAAGTGAAGTTCATCTCGAAGTTACAGATGACATTCCTAGTCCAGCAGCATTAAGACTTGATGAACTGATTCATTATTTCTGCTGAATGAAGGAAAAAATCCGATTATGCCAGCCATCAGAATAAGTTGCAATCAAATACACACTTTCTCCACTTTTCAGTTTATAATTTGTCTGTCTTCCAATCATTACACCTAGTCATGTAAAATAAACATCCTATCGTGTACTTAAGACCGTTTTAGCGAATTTTTGAAGAAAATTAAGCTATTGCTCTCGCCTTAAAATTTGTAGAATGTGAATTTTTGAAAATATTTTATGCAGAAATCCGTTTCAGGCTATTCTGAATCATATTCTGAAGATTAACGCATTTTTTTATGTATGTATGTATGTATATATGTATGTATGTGTCATTCCAGACGATAACTGTCCGTAGAAATGTGCTAGAAACTTCAAACAAATTTTAAAATGTTAAGGACACAAAACGAAAGTTCAAGTTCGTTGGCCAGCATGATCGGATTACATCTTCAAAATGGCCTGTTTTTTGCGATTTGTTGTGCGAAATAATTTTTTCAGCATACTAACATGTGGTATATTCGGAATCAGCGTAAAATTTCCTATAAGAATATGTATCAAGTTTTCAAAAATTTCAAAGTTGAAAAATCAGTCAAAAATCGGAATAATACCGTTCGCTAGTTGTAAAAATCGGTAATATTTGCATGAAACATTGTCCAAATTAAGATTGAACTACTCTTATGGAAGTATCCCTGTATAACCAATCCTAGAACCATGCTGTTTAAAACGTAGGTAGTAGGTGCTTGTTAAGAAAAAAATAATAAAAATAATAAAAATAAAAAAAAATGTAATCTCACTGATGAGTTTACTCTGTGAAATATTCCGTCCTCCAATTCTCTCGGTCGCTCTCTTTAATGTATAAGTACCTCCTAATAATAAAGTATGTATAAGTACCTCCTAATAATAATAAAGTATGAGTACCTCCTAATTATTTTTAATAATTTGATTCCATGTTTGTCTATCAAAATCATAAACTGAAATTTCTCTACACGATCAATAGCGACTGAAATGTCGAAGATTTCTTCAAAAATTCGCTCATGGGGTCATGCTGCATGACTGGACTTTTTTTACATAATGATTCGCTGACAAAAATTTCGGAATCCCGCTTGACGTTGTTCATTTCGTTAGTCCCCACACGCCATTTTTCTTTGCTGCTACACTAGTAAACTTAGCTTTTCTACAGGTGTAACTTTTCTACACTTGTACTCTTTGTTTTGGTGAAACACTTGTTCTAGTTTACCGTGCATTACAAGTATCTGTACTGGTTAACTTGTAGGCTTGTAACTTGTTGTTTTATGAAATAGGCACCAGTTTTTCAAACTTCGTAGGGAACCTGGTTAGAGGACCAACTAGTTGATATTTTAGTTGGGGTGTTGGGATAGTAATTAAAATCATATTCTGTGGGTTTGAGTGATCATTTGATAAGGCCTCTCATTTAGTTCGTAAGTGCTGGGTTGGTTCCGATGATCAATTCCGATGGCCGCATTTCAGATCGGAGCCGTGCGGTAACTGTTCCGAGCGCAGGAGGCTGGTGGTGGTCATCATCGAGGGGCTCTCGGACGAGCACGGCGCCGTCTTCAGAGACTTCCCGGAGGGGGCGGCCGGGCGGGTGACGGCCCACAAGTGTCCGGCGCCGCTGAGCTATTTCGCCGGCGTCGCCGCGGCGCCGCTCCTCCCTCAACTCCTGGACACGGTTTTCGACCACGTCGGCCTCACTGTGTACTCGGGAAGGAAGGAGTTCATTCTGAACAAATCATTCATGAAAGTAAGTCAATGAATAAGTACAATAAACCTGCCATGTAGGTATTGGGTCTACCAAGGAGGGTGTGACGCATAGGTTCATGAATGTAGGTAGGGTAAAGAGGGGTAATGGGATTCATGGGGTAATGGTATCCCACAGCATTTCAAGAAATCTAAAGCAGGGTTGCCAACTCATGGTCATCCATTACCGTACCAATCTTTTCCAAATTACCGTACATTCTCGTACATCCATCCTAAAACCAGTGCTGGGCATAATCTTATCGTCGAATACGAGTACGATTGTAATCGCGATAATTATTCGTTGATTCTGAGTCAACTGCGATTATATTCGTATTCGTGTAATCGTATTCGTCTGTCGGCGATTACACGAATACAACCCATAAAAATGCGTCACGGTCATCAATTTCAATAGGGCGTCCCTCCTATAATATGCGAAGTCTTGCTAATATTACCTAGCTTCAGAGGGACGTCATATTGAAATAGATTTGAGACAAATAGGCTGGGCTCCAATCGTTGAATTCGCTTTAAGGACGTCCCTCTGAAGCTAGGTAATATTAGCAAGGCTTCGAATAGGTAATATAGGAGTGACGCCCTATTGAAATTGATGACCGTGACGCATTTTTATGGGTTGTATTCGTGTAATCGCCGACAGACGAATATGATTACACGAATACGAATATAATCGCAGTTGACACAGAATAAACGAATAATTATCGCGATTACAATCGTATTCGTATTCGACGATAAGATTATGCCCAACACTGCCTAAAACTACCGTATTTTCACCGCACGCACATTTAAATAAACATTAGATGTTCATCATATGAACATTAGATGTTCATCATATGAAATTTTGAAGGTATCTTTTCGAATCAACTGACAAACCAACATTTTTTCAATACAACTTCATACAAAAACGAATTGTTTCAACAAAAATTCATCTTCGTTGATTTCTGAAGCTTGGGGGTTTTTTGTGGTTAGAGCTTGGATTGTGAATCGGTGAAAGTAGAAGAATATACAAAAAAGTTCCAGTCATGCAGCATGATCGTATGAGCGAATTTTCATAAATGGTCGAATTACATTTATGTTAAATTCTGTTGAAATTTGAGCACTTTGGGGACGAATAAAAATTTTATTATACATTTTATAGCAAACTAACTTTTGTCAGTAATATGCCAATGAACAAACGATTTTGTGGCTTTTTCTAATTTTTTCAAGTGTTCCTATCGATTTTTAGCTTATTTCAATGAAATTTAAGTACATTTTTCAGTACAATTTTGTGCTTAAATTTTTAAATGTCCTAGTTCATGTTCGATTAATTTTTTTCGAGTAGCATTCTGCTAAAAAATAGAAATTTGTTAATTTTTAGCGGTTTTTTGCCTTTTTTAGTGATTTTTTAAGTACATTTTTTGAAATTTGACCAATTTAATGTACTCAAAAAGTGTTGTCCAACGAACTCATCCTTTCTTTTGAAATGCTTGATTTTTTGGCGAAAGAACGAAGTTTTTATCTCAATTCTATCGAGAGTTATCGTCTGGAATGACACATACACACACATACTTATATATACATATATATATATATATATATATATATATATATATATATATATATATATATATATATATATATACATATAAACAAGCGTTAAAATCCAGGAATCATTTCAGAATGCCCCAAACAGATTTCGATGAAGAAAATTTTTGAAAATTTTTATTTTAAAATTTTTGGAGCCATTGCAATAGCTTCATTTTCTAAAAAAATTCGCTAAAATGGTAGACATCATCATCATTTACCGCATATCACTGGTCGAAATTAAGTTCAAATTACTCCAGTAACGGGTTTGCACTTATTTATTTCATGGTTTGGTTTTTATAAGATTAACTTTATTAAAAATCCTCTCGCATTGTGCATTTGAGTGAGGGTAGGCAAATAGGTTCAATACAAATTATGGAAGAGGTTTCAGTTATTTTTCACTCTCCCTAGGTAGGTTCCTACCTATCAGGAACATAAGGGTTGAAATTCTCCTTCTTCAAAACCTGTTGAAGGTAACTTTAGCTATGAACTCATGCTAAAATGATATAATAGATTAATAATAATATATTTACCTAGGTTTTTCTTTTTACCGTATTTTAGCGTACGGTAATGAGATTACTACCGTTCACCGTACGTGTATCAAAATTACCGTATGTTTACTGTAATTACTGTACTGATGGCAACCCTGATCTGAAGGCTTCTTGAACACTCCAACTGGACCTGAACTTTGTTTGGAAGCAGAGGGCCTAATGGTATAACAATTTTACAGCAGGTTAAACAAATTAATACCGAACATATCGCGTTTTTAAGGTTCGAAGGAGTTTTCTTATTATTTCTGCTCCCTCTTAAATACGAGACAAATCTCTTATTTTTTCGTATTTCAATATTTTCTTCGTGATTATCGTTCTAATTACTATCTTTCGAACCATTTTTAGTTTTTCAAAATCCGTTCAGAAATAAGGTGTCAGCGTCTGTTCTACCAAAATGTTAACAAGTGGGGTAATGAGTTCCTCGGTTATGGGGGAATGAGATCCGCTATTTTCAGTGGATTCCATTATCCCACTGGAATTGCAATGGATGTCATCAGGAAGCTGAATATTTGCGTTCCGAAGGCATTTGTGTTCCATCAGACAGTGAACATGTTCTACTGAAGTGCACTCGATTCAAGTTGACAAGGGAAACTATAATGGCAAGATTAGTGGAAGAAGGAGTAGAACTACTACTACCCACAAGAATGAACTGTGTATTAAAAAATAAAAAAAGGTATAAACATTTAGTAAAATTTATAAAAATCAACAACATTCTACTATAGGTAAAGTATGAAAATAATATTTTAATTGTGTACTGAATTTGAATGTAATTAATTATGCTGTATGTGGCTTAATAAATAAATTGTTTGAGGCCAAAACAAAAAAAAAGTATTCCATCTATTGACATCTGAAAACTTTGCGATCCAATAAATTCCTCGAGTTGAACCACTTGGTTTCCAGGAAATTTATTCTGTGGAATGAAGTTTCGAGTTCCGATTAGTTCATATGAGGTTGAGTTCCAATATTAACATGTTCGCAATTTGCTAATGTTTGGATGAATATTCTTGTAAAATGAAATAAAAAATGATAAATTTGAGTATTTTCCTATAACTTACGATGAAATAAATACAGTCAACTCAAAACTTTACTGTATTATTTATGAAGACACCAAAGCAATTCCATGGAATTCTTCAGTCGATGTTTCTACGAGTACATTCGGTAGTATAGCTTAGTTATTTACTAGGCACCCGGTTTACGCCTAGGAGTGAATTTTTCGCCATGTGTGCATTAAAAAATTATAAACTGGTGAAATATTGCTCTTTTTAAAGCACACTGGTACATACCGTTCCGTGAATCCGATTCATCCTTAGCAGAGATACCATTACCCCACTTGTGGAAGAATCCATTACACATTTTCGCCTTAGAGAGGTTTAGGGAATACATGATTTACTATCCTGTACTAACAAGTCCAAATAATTAAAATTCAATACATTTGTAGTAAAATGAGGGCAATTTGAAGTACCTATGTACAGTCATTCTGGGTGATGCAACTGAAAGACGAAGTTAAGGGTATCCCATTCCCCCCCCTTTACCCTACATATAGCATTTCACGTATTGATCTTGACACTTTGAATACAGATTTAGACCTTTTCCAGTTATATAGGTTTAGACATTTTCAACAGACAGTTATTTCTTTTTCTTTCTATATATATATATATATATATATATATATATATATATATATATATATATATAAATACATATATAGTATATATATATATCTTCTGGCACAGATGTGCAGTGAAAATTAAAACACAAATAAAGATGAAACTCACAATTCTTGTTAATATTTCGGCAATTGCCTTTTTCAAAATGAAGAGTAGAGTGTAGAGTGATGACCTCTCTGAGAGCGCCAAGAGAGGTCATCACTCTACACTCTACTCTTCATTTTGAAAAAGGCAATCGCCGAAATATCAACAACAATTGTGAGTTTCATCTTTATTTGTGTGTTAATTTTCACTGCACATCAGTGGTAGAAGATATACTGTTCTTATAGAACTGTTTCAAACCAACCATAAGTATATATATATATATATATATATATATATATATATATATAACCTAATTTACGTAACCACTTGGAGTCGCCCTCCTCCTACGCCCCTAAAAAAAGAAAAAGAAAAAAATTTACGTAACCATTTATATGTAAAAGTTATTTGATGTGCCAAGCCAATGCTAAATTCTAAGAAGAAGGATTATGGGGTTTATATGTCAGAAGATTGGTTTCCCAAAATTAAATTGAATTTATGCGTCTCGATATGGAGGACGTAGTTGTTGAGAAGTAGTCAAGAAGCCTATACAATTCGACTATATACATAGAAGTCTGAACAACTGAACGCTGACTACCTAAAAGTGCTCGCCACTGTGGTTTTGAAATAGAAAAAACCGTGTTTTCTATCTATTCTAGAATATAGATATAAATTTACAAAGATACAAATGATCATTGGTCTTGTTTAGGTGAAGATGCCAGTATATTACCAAAGGCGAAGGGGAGCCAAATCCGAAAGAGCGGAACTGGACGGCTTGGCGGAATTGCTGTTCAAGGAAATCCCAAAGGGGATTTTGAGCCCTCTCAGAAGAGCGAACTCGACGCTTTTCCTATTAAATATAGGCGGTTTGGAAGCGTCCAATGTTTCTCTCGATATTGTTCGACGACTCGTGATAGACATAAAGCACTTGGCACAATCGATAGACTTCATGTATGGCGTAAGTCTCAAGTGGTTATTACTAACTTATATATTACAATTGTGTTTTTATAGTTTTGGTAATCTAACTGCAAACAGCTGACTTCCTTCTTCAAATACCCACTCTATATAGTAAAAGCACTCTGAAACAGGTGGACAAGGTTCACCATTCTGTCACTAGGTTAGGTTAGAGTTGTCTCCTCTCTTCTTCCCGTGCCAGGAAATTGACACTCTAACAGTTGGGTCAGGTGTCACACACTAGGGGGGTCCATACTCAGTTAAATCGTTCTACCTACAACCAGCTGACTTCCTTCTCCAAGCAACCCTCTCTTTAGAGTGGAAGCCCTCTAGGGACTTTCTCCAATCTGCCATTAGGGTGGGTAATTTTAATGAATTGGCACTGTGCAACAATGAAGTTTTTTTAATCTACCAAGGAGCAAATATCATCGCAGATCTAGGAAGGAAAGTACCTCAAGTTCAGCGGAAAGTAGGTGGGTACCAATGGGTACCAATGTTCACCCTCAGTACAAAATAATTGAGTTCAGAAACGAATATCACCCTGCTGGTAGGAGTCACATACTTCAGTGACACTCTAGGTACACTCTTGTGTAAGATAATTGTATATGTAGGTAGGAATTAGAGCTTGATGAAATGAGAACAAGAGTGCAGTTGAAAATACAAAGGAGGGTTATAGGAATTCTAAACACGTTTCTTCGAGGAACCATACACTATGATATTTATGCACAACACATTACCCAGAATAATAATCTAATTGCTCAATAATTTCTTACCCCTAATACTATATATTATCGAGGGATGTCGGAACTAGTAAACATGATCCACTTAAACTAAAGCGCGGGGGGGTATTAATTTATTTATTTATTTACGGGCAAGCCCAATTACACATAGAAACAAACAATACAGCAATAGTATCCAGCAATAAGTAACTATGTATCCTCTGTAACATTTTAATTTACATTTTATATCAAGCATTCCAACTGCTTCAGTAGATAAAATCAAATTATAACTATGCGAGAAGCATAGAAAATTAAGATGATTTGGAACTGCTCGATGCCAAGTGTAGTCTCGGAGCTGAACCGAAAATGAGAGTTCATGGGTAAAGAACGTTCGAGATTATATTTTGAAAATTATTCCATTATGATGCAATATCTTTGTCTTCCTTCTCAAAACAGACGTAATACGAATTGGAGGCCTCACAAAGATGAGTGAAACTGCAAATTTTCAAAATTTCCTTACAATTTCTGAACCCTCATGCTACAAAAACGTAAAAACGCTGCAAATTATTACACAAAGGTTTATTATTTATGTATTAGACAGCCCTTCTACGTAGATCTCTGGTCCATAATTATTAAACGCCGCTTATAGTATATTTAGTATCGGAACTCGGAGCTTCGGACCTCACAAATGGGTTCAATCCATTACAGCAGCGGAATCTCACAATTTTACGCATTTTAATATAGTTGATAAACAAAACAATTTATTACCAAGTCATCTTTCCAACACATAAAAGTGTTACCTATACTGTATATTGATATCATTTAATTGGTAAAATTTCAAAAAATGTGCTGACAAAATCACTGAAAATGGCTAAGAATTGTTTAATTGATATTTTTTAGCATAAGATTGGTTAAATAAAGTTTATCAACTATGAAATAGAACATTCAAAAATTTATGTACGAAATTATGCTAAAAACTTGAACTTCATTTAATTTTGTTTTAAAAAATCTATAAAATTGCAAAAAATAGCCTAAAATCCAAAATCTCTTTTTGAATAGAAGAGTATAATTTAGAATACTTTTTTTTCCATAAAATTAATAGCTAACATTTTCTTTCCACTCATAAATCTCCAATTTCTATACAACTTGAAATATACAAAAAAAAAAAAAAACCCTTTTTCACCTATTTTTGGCTCATAGCACCCATGAGAGTTGAGCGATCGAGCTGGCGAGAAGTTAGGACCAACTAGACCCCAAGTGGGGTCTATGTGCGAAAGAACAGATTTTTTAAGTGAATTCTAAGGCCTTTTATGGCCCGGACGGCGGACGGCGAACTGCGAACGGCGGACGGCGGACGGACATTTCAAATTTGGATTCTACGCACCTTGAAACGTAAAGTGACAAGGTTTGAGGGGGGGTTATAAATTTTTTTTGATATACGATCACATAGGCTTATTAATGGAAATAATAAACCAAAAAGGACCCCAAAGACTATAAAAATTATTTTATTATCTTCCAAAATGAGGGAGATACGAACATTTGAAAATAGGGATAATTGTGGGTGGGTCTCTCTCTCTCTATCTATCTATCTATCTCTCTCTCTCACTCACTCTCCCGACGAGACGTTTGCTCTTCAAAATCGCCGAACGTAATCTGCCTATAGGCTCATTCGGCTCAAGGTTAAAAGCTTTCCGAAGTTTGTACCAAGCGAGTTGCAGCTCATGCCCATTCTCATTATAAAACAGTGAAAATAAAATAACGAATCATGAATGAAATAATTAATTTTTTGCTGTAATGTTTTTAAATATAATTTTTACATTCTATCATGTCCTATAAAACCATAACTATAAAGTTATACAAATCAAGTAGGTACTCAAAAATTATCTTTCAGGTTGCCGTGACAAATGTGCTGCTGTTAGGCGACAACGGTGGACCCTTCTTCGCCTGGGGTCCTAGTATTGACGCGTTGTATCTCCCCTACCAGCTGAGGGCAGCGGACATAGCACCTCTTATCTCAGCTCTTCTCGGCGTAGCAGTTCCATTCGATTCCATCGGCCGCCTACACCCTGGTATCCTCATCTGCCCACTACAGAGGACGAAAGGACAGTACTGCAACTCTCTCCAGGTATCCAGAATAATATGTTACAAACAAAGGCCAGGAAGTGCGCCTATTGTTTGGTATATTTTGTAGTTATGTGACACATAATTGGACACATACTCAATATGAATATCAAATCAAATCACATCGTTTTTATTTGAAGTGGCCGAACCTGGCAATGCAAAAGTCAAGAGAATCATTTAAGTAGGAAGGTACATACATACATGCTTTAGATTGATAGACAATATTCGGTGTGAAGAATGAGGGAAGCCACCCCCATCAACCTGCCAGGAGCCATCCGGCCGGCCCTAGGCCCCACCCACCATGGCGGCTCCCCGGGCCAAGCATCCATCAGCAATACAACTACAATCCCCCCCCCCCCCCCCCCCACTCCCCTCAAACTATATTAACTATAATGATGCAATTTCTTCACGCGTTCTATAGCTCAGTGTCCTGGTCGATGAAATAACGAAAGGCCCGACAATGGAAGACCTCAAATATAATTCGACATTCTCCCTACACATGATGAAATTGCTCAGTAGCATCCATTGGTATGAAAAAGCCACGGCGTTCGGAGCAGGCTCTGCTTATCAGCTCAGCGTAGTTCTGCAACAGGTAACAATGACATTTATCCATTTATCTATTTCATTGCTACTAGCGATTGAAATGGCTACTTCCTAACTTTGACACAATTTTTCTTGAAATTTATCCCATTATTATGCACAATTGGTTACGGTAAAATACGAAAGGGGTTTGGGTATAGTTTTTTCCAGATCAAGCATCTACATCACTAGTTAAGAAGACGAATTATACATACCCAATGTTGTATATGACCCAATGCTTTTGAACTAATTTGACACCTCATCCTAGGTAGGTGAATCTGGCTATGAGGTAATGGAGATTGAGAGAATGGAAAGTAGATTGGTACACTCGTACTTTAATATGTATAATATACATATTGAGCCCTCACCAAAAAGTGCTTCCTCTTAAATACAGATTTACATTTTAATAATGTTATAATAGTAATAATAATGGTGATTATACATTGTCTCAGGCAAAAATGCGACTCAGACAAATCCTGGCTGCCGTGCTGACAGCGCTCGTAGTCTCTTGGATACACCTACTTCTCGTTGAACTGGCCACAGTGTCATACGCCCAGAAAATCAAACGGACTCTACCTTTTATACTGATCCATGTTGTGTTCTTCCTGCTCACACTCTCAGCTGCAGTCCTGCCCTTTTTGATGGAATGGCCTTACTCCTTTCACTTGTACTGGGTTTGTCCTTTCCTGTTCTTTTGGGCCTCCGTTTGCCGGATCGAAGCCCTTACATATTTTTTCAAGGGAATGACTTGGAAAGAGGTGAGTACCTACTAGGAAACTGAATGTAGAAATCAACTTACTATTGAATGCTCAGTATGTTGTAAGTAGTAAGAATGAGAATTTCAAGAAGTCCATCTCGAAGAACATTTAAAATGGAAATTATTTTTAAAATACAAGCTTAGTAATGGTAAGCCGAAATCACAGCATTTTGAAAATACCATGTACCTACTACTGTGTACATATTTACATCATTGAACTATGGGTTGAATGGACAGTAAACTCGTTACTAGGTATGTACCCAAAAACCGTCATCACTGCATACACTTATCTAATGTGAGAAATAAACCGCCTTCTGTGAAAGGTAAATTTTATAAGGGAATCTCAGAAATAAGGCGTATGGGAATGTATGATTTGCCCATGCACAGTTACTGCGATGAAACCGAGAGAGATAATGTCCCACTGGCATTATTCTTTTAAATTTAATTAAAATAGGAAACAATTCGGAAACACAAGGTGGCCAAGATGTCAGGCCTGAGCATGCACAGGAGCTAGGCACTATTGTTTTGACAGGAATGAAAATTATGTTAAGCCATTTGGGACTCAGTATATTGTAATCCCGAGAATAACTTCAAAACTGTCCATAGAATCTCTGCGAGAATTTCAGGTTTGCAACTGCGCAGTGATTATAATTATCCAACTATAACAGAACATCAGGTGATTTAAAGTCGGACTCGTACACCTTTTGAGGAAACCTAAAGACCTCAGAGCTCTTGATGCTATAGCATTTACATGGTCATTGAAGTAAAGCTTAGAGTCTAGGAGCACACCAAGATCACGATCGCATTCCAAAGCTTCAAATGCATACGTTTATCAAGTATGAGGAAATGATAGAATGTTGAGTACGTGAGTAAGTTGCCACGGTGCATTTGGAAGTATTTCACTCAAGATATATTCTCTTTATATTATACAAATTTTACCAATCTATGAGCGAAACCATGCTATGATCACGTGCCACTTGAGCCACTTATTGAAGAAGACGAAGCTTAAGCTCTTCAGCTTCCCTTTTTCCAATATAAGAGGCGGTGGTGGTGAAGGGTATCACAATTATGTCATCAATACTTCTTCCAACCCTTTCCCTTGCTTCCTAACTCTGAAAAAAAGTGGAGAAGGTTAAGTTAAGGAAAGCCCTTGTAGGGCAGTTGCCGTATTCACACGCACTCGAACGTAAAAGGACGTAAGTTGCCCCTTTGCATTTGGCAGGATTTAACTCAAGATGCTGAACGAACACCAGTCTTAAGATACAGCCAAGGCAATGCTGGAGCTAGAGGCATAATATGCATAGAAGATCTTTTCATACTCGTTGAAACCTCTCAATTCATAGTAAATACAATATTTTGCAGTGAAAATTTTGATGCGGAGCTTTACACTACAGAATTACTTGATCAATTTTTTCTGCTCTTCCGTACGAAATACGAAAGAGGTAAATTCTTTGTTGCAAGCCCTCCGAGTACGTGAAGCGCAAAGTATATAATAAATATACAGGGATTTATGATAGCTATATATGTTTACATGATGCCCATGAAAATGTCACTTAAAAATGTTATGAGGCATTTTCTTAAATCAGTTTAGGAATGTTAGGTAAGAAGTGACCCAAGACGTGACTAGATTTAAGGATGTCACACTTTTCGAAACACGGTACGGCTCATTGATCACCCACAATATACGACCTTTTCTAGCTCTTAGTGTTTTTTACCACATAACGGAGCTTGGAGCCTTCAGAAGAATGTTGAAAAACCAGAACGAAAACATGAAGGTTAAAAAAGTACCTTTATATATATCTGAATATAACGCAAGATTATGTTCATAACCTGAAAAGTGATAAAATCCAGGAGCCCTTGAAAGTGGTATTTCGACACTTAAAGAGTGATCCGTTCCCCCAAACGTATTATAAAATGAAATTCCAGGCTGCCGAAGGTTTCTGAGAAAGGATTTTTAGTGGCTCATCAAGTACTTTAACGTTTCCAGTTAATTTAGTATGGACACCTTTACTCGACGTTTTTCCTCTCTTTTTTCAACAAAACTTTTTTTTATAGGTAGTTGTGCTGTTGTGAGCGGGCCCAGGCGCCCGGTCGTGATTGAGTAATGTTATTCCGGTCGGGATGAGCTTCAAATTCTTGTACGGCTTTGAAAATAGGTTTATTTTTTGGAGATGTCGATTCTTGGACTACTTAAACGATAGAATGAGGTCAAATTTGGGGCATTTCGATTTTTAATTCAATGATATCACTAAACCCGTTATAATCCTGTGTAGAGGAAAAATTATTTCCTCCTCCTCTCCCCTCCACCCCCCCCCCCCCCCCCCCCCTCAATATTTGTTTTACGTGTTACAGATTTTATGGAATCTAACAAAAGCATGAAAAGATAGGTTACAGTTTGCTTTGCGTAGTCTCGTTTTTTCCTCTACAGAAATTAGACAACCGAATAACATGAAAATTTTACTAAAATCTTTGTTCTGGCTGACGATGTGCACCTTGGTTAGACTACCATTTAGCTAAACTCTGAATTTATTGTGAACAAATTGTGAGCATTTCTTCTGAGAAACTAAACGAGCGTGGTTGGAATAATTCCCTGTTGACATTGTTATGTTTTTCACTAAAACTTGCGTAAATATGTGTGTGTGTGTGTGCGTGTGTGTGTGCGTGTGTGTGTGTATGTCTGTCTGTGTGTGTGTCTGTATTTGTTTGTGTGCGTGTGTGTAGCATTTGCAGATGAAGTTGGTCTTTTTGCAAATGAAATGGGTTCTTTTCATATTTAAATTGGTCTTTTGTAAATAAAATTGGTCTTTTCGTAAGTATAATATTAGAATTTTTGCAAATACTAATAGTCTCTTTACAAATTAATTTATTTTATAAATTCAAATGGTCCAGTTTGATCGTAAGAGAGAATTTTCGTATTATATTTAATTGAGTTGATATTTTGAGCAATTAATTAATTTGATGCTACAAAATTGTTAAATATCAAATTTATGACAAATTAATTTGTTCTAAATTATACTATACTGTTTAAAAAAAGTTCCAGCCATGCAGCATGATCGTACGAGCGAATTTTCTTAAATTATCGTGTTGTATAATGTTGAATTGTTTTGAAATTTGAGCTTTTTGCGTGGAAGGGAATTATTAACTATTACTTTTATGACAAAAAACGTATTCTAAATAACAATCTCATATTCAAATACAGTTTTTGAATTTTCATTTTGAATTATTATTATTTTATAGGACCTGTTATAGGTGTTCTGAAAGTAACACCTACCCCTTTTTTTCAAGAACTTATGAACTCGAAGTAAAACTTCGGGTTCGTTCTTAAAGTGCCCCAACTATTAGGCAAACAAGAATTTAGAACAAAATTCTAAAAAAAATTTGGACTACTAAAAGGGACAAGTGTTGAGGGTATCCAGATCAATGGTAGCTTCTGTGCATGTGCAAACACGAAATAGTTGATTTCATCTCTCTCTGGATTTAATTTGCGCTCATTTCAGAAATTGTTGAATCTAGTACGATGTCTTCTACTGTTATCATGCGATTTCGAAAAAACAATTTTCAATGACAGTGGAAGTTGGGTTGAGAAAGTCGACTATGAATACCACTGTTCCCGAATCAAACTTCTGCGCTTTCGCAAACAGAAACCTCGGGTATTTTTTAGAAGAGGACCGCCACCGTTAATTGCGGCTGCTGCGCAGCCTGCGATGTAGGCATTGATTTGTGATAAATTAAACTGAATGATGTGTATAGACTGGTGGTATGGATGCTCGCAAACTCTCATCTCAAAAATATAGTATATTCGCAACATCAAGTTGTCATCCCTTAGTAAAAATTCGTTTGAAATGTAAATTACTGAATAGTATACAGATAAGTTGGACAAAATAGATGTTCTCCTTGTGTCCTTTGTACAAACAAAGGTAACGTAAATGAGTAATTGTTAGTGTTGTGACAGTTCCCGCGAGATCCAAGAGAATGCGCTGCGCGTCCGTCGCTTGGGCGCCAGGCGTCCCATCCTCACGTTGTTGAATTGCTGTGGTTGGCGGTAGATGAGGATCCAGGAACTGGAAAATCATCTTCTCCGAACATAGCACATATGCTATTAGTACGAATTGTATCTGTTATGGTACTGTCACACCCCTCTATGAGTGCGGATTTAGGCCCCCATTGCACCTCTGGGGCGGCCTCAGTTCGTTACAGTGTGAATACACATAACAAACAGAAATAAAACGCTATTTGCAGGTACAATACCTACAGTTTTAATTAGTCTCAACAGGATACTAATCTACATTTCAAACTAATCTGAGTTTTTACTAATGTTGGTGTTAATTAAGGATTAATGTTGATTTTATGCATTTTTGAGACACGAGATTGCGAGCATCCAGACCACCAATCTATACAATTCTGATCTATTACAAAATCAATACCTACATCGCGGGGTGCGCCGCAGACTCAAATAGTGGCGGCCCTCTTCTAGAAAAGACCCGAATCCTCTAAACACGTTGCATTTGGTTTCAAGATGATTGACCTAACGCAAGTGATTTAAAATCACCATTAGAAGCTATCGTGAATCGTCTGTTCACGGCTTTCTCTCTCGTCGTTTAATTCTTTTATTTTCCTTCCGTCCAAACATGTGCCAACGGAACCGTGGGCCTCGTGGATTGTGAAACAATGCAGTACCTACCTACTCCCTTCACACCTTCCACTCTCATCGTATTCCGTTCACAGCGTATCATAAACTACTCTCTCTGATCGTTCGGATCTGATTAAGCCTTCATGAAAGACTTTAGCCCCTCGTGACTTGTTACTTTTTCGACCGGCGATACCGACCACCTTTTTTTTCTCCTCCTATTCTTTCTTTCTTTTTAGATACAGGCTTTTAATGCAGATAGACAGAATGCTTCAAGTGTCATTCTACGCTATAATACCTAGTAGGTATATATAGGATAGGCTGTCATTTAGGCGGTCAATATATATCATGTATATTGATAATCATCCCATAATAATAATGTTGATTGCGAAAAGCGATCATTAGTTTACAAAGTTAAACAATAAGTCAAAAAAAGTTCCAGTCGTGCAGCATGACCTTATGAGCGAATTGTTAATTATCGTATTATATTGTTTCATTGTTATGAAATTTGAGCACTTTGAGTACAAAGAAAGTTACCTACCAGTTGTATGGTCAATTTACTAGGTAGTTCTAAATAATACGAGACTAAAAAGATTTAGAATTTTCAGCTATTTTTTGTTTGTATCGAATTGTTTAGCATAAATTGATGAAATTAAAGTAGGTACATTTTTTAGCTTAATTTTGTGCAAAATCTTTTAATTTCCTAGTTCATTGTTGATGAACTTAGTTTTACTTAAATTCTGTTGAAAAATATAAATGCAACAATTGTTAGCCATTTTAAATTATTATCATTTTATTTATTTTTAACACAGAATGTGTTTTAGCCATGGACTAACTAGCCGAAAATGGAACGCGGGATGGTAACGAAATGTGTGACGGATGATTTTCACGTACAACCGAGTCGTTGCTAGGGATATGGTACTTCGTCGTTTTTCATCCCACAAAATTCGTTGACCATTCGTTCGAAAGCTCTCGATTTATCCAACAATATTATGTTAACTACTGCGAAGTGCGTGTCCAACAAACTGAGTTATGAGCATGGTTATATAAATAATTGTTTACACACAGGTGATCATTCTCAATAATTGATATTGTGAACATGATTGCAACCGCTTGTTAATTTCTGATGATTTCAGTGAGCTTGTGTTTCGATGATTTGATTCATAGCAGGTGATCTGAGTATTACGAAAACGGTTTGATTTGTGAAGCGGAGGTTAAATAATTTGAATAGAATAGGTAATTTCTATACTTTACACTCTAGGAAGCTGTAATTTCGTTTGTAGCCTCTTTAGGACATTTACTTGACGATGCTCAGGGTCCGGATCAGATGTGTGGCTCTTAAAGCTAATTTCTATGCTTTACACTCTAGGAAGCTGTAATTTCGTTTGTAGCCTCTTTAGGACATTTACTTGACGATTCTCAGGGTCCGGATCAGATGTGTGGCTCTTAAAGCTAATTTCTATGCTTTACACTCTAGGAAGCTGTAATTTCGTATGTAGCCTCTTTAGGACATTTACTTGACGATGTCCAGGGTCCGGATCAGATGAGTGGCTTTTAAAGCTAATTTCTATACTTTACACTCTAGGAAGCTGTAATTTCGTATGTAGCCTCTTTAGGACATTTACTTGATAAATCGCTCTTGATTTATCACGAATTTATTTCGTATTTTTTTTTTTCGTAGTTTCATACTATAACTATATAAATTGATGTTATAAATGAATAGTAAACAATGACGCTTGTTTGGTTGTCACTTGGTTGCACGACAACGCAAACACATTCTGTGTTTCAATAATTTCGTCCGAAGTATGTAAATAGAGGTAACCGGGGGTCCAGGGGGCTTGCCCCCTGGCGAGGCGTGGAGCGCCGAGTTTTAAGTTTTTATTTATTTATTTATTTATTTTTTTTTTTTTTTTAGTAATTTTTTGAAATTTGACCAATTTAATGTGCTCAAAAAGTGCTAGCTACCGTAATAATCGTTTCTTCTGGAAAGGTTTTTTTCCGCGCAAGAATTGAATTTTTATCTCAATCCTGCAGGAGAGTTATCGTCTGGAATGACACACACACACACGCGCGCGCGCACGCGCACACACATACATATATGAAAAAGTGTTAATCTATACGGTTTTATCGCCTATACTATACAAATTTTTTCAAAAAATTTGTGAGACATTTTTCAAAAATTTTGATTTTAAAATTTTTGGAGACATTGCAATAGCTTCATTTTGTACAAAAATTCACTAAAAACAAAAGCCAACAGCAATATCACTTGTAGATGTGTTCCAACAAGCTAACCACTGATAAATAACCGACCCACTGGAGCGAGCGCAGAGTTGCTCCATGAAATTTCGTTTACTATTTCCCGGTCAACCACTATCTTACCTTTGATTTTGAAAATCAATGTATTGATGCATTAGGTGCATTTAGAGTAGAGCGTAGGAATATAACCGGAAGAAGTCGTGGTATGCTCATTTATTTGTAAGTTCTTATTTGTATTTCTTAAAAGTAGGTGGTTGGCAACTTTTTGGAGGATTTTCGTGCGGCATACGTCTAAGAGGGTTTTGATTAGAGAAAAATTGTGGAGATTATGTAGGCATTTGCATGTGCTCATTGAACATAATATCGTCTTGAATCTTGACCTTTTTATTCCTTATCCTCCTGTGGTCAGGGGTTCAGATTAACTCTTACCAAGGTAGGATCTACGATTTGGACTAGTGGCCTTTATGAAATCGACCTGTTCAAGTCATTGGCAAACCGGAAATTGAGAATGGGGGTTCGGAGAAAAAAAATCTCCCACGTTTCAAAATTACGGCGGCCTTCAAATATCTAGTCCAAAGAACGCGGATGCGAGGTCAGACGAATAGAGTAATCCCCAATCGTTGAAAAGAAATAACGCTAAAAATCTTGCAAAAATCTAGCAAATCTACAAAATCGAGTAATGTAAGGATTAAATATATACCTACATACCGTGTGTTTCAGACCAATACTTACTACCTAAAAAGTACACAACATCACGACTTCTTTGGGGATGATCAGAGAGTGCTGAGTAAAACATATTTTATTGATGGTGGTGGTTTTAGTTAGATGGTATGTAGTTAATCAGTTCTAATCGTTATACAAATGGTGCGTGACTTCACACTACTCTCCCAAAATGTACCTATTTTAGAAAAGAATGCGATAAGGGCCATCGGATAATATAATTTTTACCCAATGAGTAGTAGTTCGTCTGGATTTAATTCAAAATATTTAGACTAGTTTGAGAGAATAGCCTATTGATAGAGAACACACAAAATTTGTTTTCTATGATATATGGAATTGTTCTTCGTCCCTCGTGAATCCAGAGCTGATTTATTGGTTGTGTCTTTTTGTTATCAGTCCTCGTCCTGGGTGGGACTACTCCAAAACAGCAAGATTTTGATGATTTTTTCGGGTTAGCTCCTGGACGACACCCTATATAATTTTCATGAATGTTGGACCTTACGTGTGCGCATGCGCTCACACGTTTTCCATAAACTCCAACTCCTCAATATCTAATTGGTAGAATTCCCTCAAAATCGGAAGGTACCGTGGCAAGATCCCATGATGGTTTTCGGCGCGTCAGTGGCCTCTCTTGGCTATAGTATAGCCGTTGAGTAGAGGTGGGTCCAAGTAACTGTAATCGCTACTTTGTAACTGGTACTTGCCTCTCAAAAAGTAATCGGTTACTCTAGGCGTCGAGTACCAGTTACAAAGTAATCACTTCCCGACCGAACGCGGGAAGTGATTACTTTGCTACTGCTACTTTCAAGCAGTACCAGTTCGGTCGGTCAGGGACGTCAGGGTGAGTTTTCGTGATTACTTCTGTCAATCTACAGGAGATTACTTGGTTTGCAGACTGAGTTAGGCCTACTGGCTTGCCAGTCGTAATACTCATAATGTCGTCGCACCTTCTATTCTAACGTAAGAAACTTTGTAGGCTATAATGGCTTTATAAGAAAATAAGTTTGTAATTTAAATACTATATTATATAAAAACAAAAATATTATATATAAACTGTATTACATATAAGCAAAATCTCCATTTAATTTGTAATAAATAGCCACTCACTGCACTCTACTTTTAGATAACTTTATTTTGTATTTTAACTGTGTAGTAGTCTTATTTCCCTACATTAGGAGTCGTTAATATATTCGTGTTATAGAACTGTAATCAGGAATCGATAGTGTACATGGGTTACAGGAAGTAATCGTATTCGTTAGAACAGGCAGACAAAAACAGTTACCTGGTACTCGAGTCTACGATAGGAGCTGTGTCCGCAAATGTAATCGCGATTACAAAGTAATCACTAAAAGTAACTGGTACCAAGCTGTAATCGTAACCGTTGTAACCGGTACGGCAAAGTAATCATTTAGCACATCTCTACCGTTGAGTATAAATAATATGGAGGGCGTTGCTCTTATTTCAACGCTGATTTCCTGTTAGTTGATACGTGCCGCTGGCCGCGTTGAACCACTAAACCACAAAAACGGCGTTGAACCACAAAAATTACGCTTTCCGCCACGCATCTGCACGCAATAACGCGTTCGCGTATTAGATATTAGTCAAAAATTAAATCACAAAATATTTTGCGTCGAATAGAGTAAGTATATTCGAATACGATTCATAGAAAACTATAATAGGTACATCTTGAAAATCGCTTATTTTACATGGCCCATCGTGACAAAAGCCTATGTTTTGACGACTCAGCTACTACCATTAAAAGCTCTCCATTTTATTTATAGATACTCAATGGCTATAGTGGCAATAGGAACCAGACTTCAAAGTTGAAAATCATTCCCCATGGTTGCGCAACATCCTAACTGATGGGAAAGAGCGGTGCTTTGCGTTATCATTCGGATAACAGATTGGTTTGTGTGTAGGCCAAATTCGGCTGGATGTGAAAGAACCATTGCAATAAGTGTTTCTAGTTGAAATACACTGCCAAGGATATGTCACAGAAGCTTCCTCGTGGCCTTCACAGTACGTCACCATTAAATGTTCGGAAATGACCGGTTTACCATTATCATGACGGTATAGTGCTGGGTAACCAAAAATTAAAACCTGACTAAAATCTGTTCAACATTGACGGACTTATGCCTGTCACAAGAAAATTACGTTCACGCTTAAGCTGAGCGTACCGCTGATTCAATCATGATGAAACTGATAGGGAACCATCTAAGGCTAAATCCACCCTATTACTGAAAATTTCATTGAAATCCAATCAAAATTGTGGAAGTTATGGCTGTTGCAAGGAAATGTGGACAGACAGACAAACACGAAACCAAATTTGTTCAGGAGGCCGGCCATGAAATGTAAAATGCGAGTGGAAATTTTGATATTGGAGCACACAATTTTTCTTCATTTCGAATGTGAAAACAAAGCTTCCACTGCCTTGCAGACTCGGAAGCAAAGAAGGGTTTCACAACTTTCGGCTACTTTCGGTAGTGCCTAGATTGTGACACATGAACAAAATTACTAAATCCCCTAAATAAATTAAATATTAAGAAGGGAATGGAAAGCTGAAATGTGAGGCTATGTCGCGTAAATATCTGAGTCTTCCATTCAATACATTAAGGGAGTTACGATTAAAAAACCACAACATGTGTACAAAGTTGGGTCATTCTACGGTGATTCGCAATCGGATGGCATGATGTGATTGTTTCAGTAAAAGCTGCTATGTATGCACTAATATAAAATTTATTGTCAGTCAACCAAAACTAGTCGGTAAATTTCTGTGATCGAATCGCTAACTGTGCTATGGATTTAGATAACTCCATTGTCCCATATCTTAAACTGCCGTCTCCGAGGTTATACCCATAATACGAGTATGTCGGTTTCCAGGCCATCCTCTGGATGTTGCAGGCTAATCGCCTCAACTATTGGGAGGCGTAATTACTGAATTCCATTACCTCTGTCTCAAATGGGCGTTACTACTCCAGTCTTCGTGAGGCATAAAAATCATCACACTCACAATCAATAACACACAAAATTCCATCGCGCAGAGCATCACTAGTAAACTAGTTAACTGTCGGATTTGTTACCGATAGCAAGTATTAAAACTAATCGCCTTCTCAGGTACCCAAATACTTGGCTTGCTTGGCCGGAACTCTACTCCTAGCAGAATATTCTCTCAGAGCATCGAACACGGGATTACTAGCGTTGATCATCGGACTATGCATTCTCGTTCATTACCCTGCACTTCCGCGGTTCGTAGCGTCGCCGTTCCTGGCCAAATGTGGGTGGTGGGTCTGCTGCTTCAGCCTCCTTGGTAAGCCCACATTATCACAATGTAAGGAGTGTTACTCTAGATTTAAATAACTGAAAGCCTTGTGATCATTTTCGAACAGGTAAGAATGTGAGCCCTCTAGAGAGAAAGATCAAAACCTCCATTCCCATTTGCGTCAATTCTTTTGCCTTTCGTTCACATGTCTGTCTGTCCGTTTTTGACGAGATTAGATTGTACCGCGCTGGTTCAAGGGCCTCTGACTACAACTTATTGTACCTTCTCTGAAAGCTGGGATTCTCTTCTTTGTATTGTAATGCCGATGGAACGTTGCTGGACAAGGATACAGGGGATAGTACCCCCATTTACTCTAATACCAAACAAGATAGTTTATGGTTTCCAGCATTCTTGAGTGCCCCTGAATGTAATTAGCCCTCCCCAGTCTGTGTCTGTGTACCCACAAAATCCAAGTTACTCGTCCTGCATAATAATGGAATTCATTATATATATATAATTACAAGAACAATAAAACTCGGTAATATTTGGAGTTCCCCGGAAAATAAGTTACAATGTAAACACTTTTGGCAATTGCTCACCCCACTTTGTTATACCAGGGTTAATAACTCTTGAAACAGTACTTAATTTGTTTTTATGTAGAAAACCCTTGAATAGACAAGTATGTTGGGAAACTCAGGTAGAGATATTGTGCTTTTATTATGATATGAATCTTTTTTTTTTTTCAATAGTAGATAGGGAGAATTACTTTTATTTTTCAATTAAGCGTTGGCTACCTATTTCACTTGTTTACATGCATCGTCAGGCGGGTAGGTACCTACAAGAAATTTCTTCTTTACATCGCTAAATAAGAAACAATCCAACTGGAAAAACTAACAATGACTCTACAGAAATCAAAATGCTATTTTAAGGTACCTGCCTACCTGATGAGGCCTGTAAAGCAGGTGAAATAATGTATATTGTAGTCCACATTTAATTGCTGTATAGTCATTCTCTCTTTCCACAAAAAATGGAATTCCACAAAATAAACAGCGCAACCATCCAAAAACTCATAAATACATTATCAATTTGTTTAAGTGATTGATTTTATCAGTAATTTATGCCAGCTGTGCTGTGATATATATTGAGTTGATGTTGCTTGGATGGTACTATGAATAGAATCCTAGACGTCTCTTGTTAAGATTGAGTCATTCCTTAGTAATCGTTGGGTCATTAGGTATAATCAAATGAGTTATTGGCAAACTAAAAATATTGAAATCTCAAGGGTTATTTCTGCTAGTTGTAATAGTAAAATCATCATCCTGTACCTTACGGAGGAATCCGTCGTCACTAGCCGGGGGCGTGCGATTTCGATGCAAAGACATCATCATCAGGCCGTCGAAACAGTACTGTTTCAACGCTGTTGAAACAGTACAGTAATGACGGCTGTCGAAACTGTTCAGTAATCATAATTTTAAACATAATGAAAAACTAGATGTGAGGAAATTAGCAGCCGACAAGTTACTCTTGGTTTTTAGGTGCTCTTTACCTGCCACAGTGGACCACAGGTCAGCCGAAACTACTTAACCTGTGCGGCACGATCCTCATTTGCTTTTCTGGGTTTTCATCGTTTTGGCTCAAACCATTTCGTGATGGGATGCTTTCCGTACTCATCACTATGTTCATAGCCGCTGCTATGCTCATGCAGTCGCTATCGAAGGCGCCTCAGTACTCACATCAGCTCAAGTAAGTATCGTCATCTTAAATACGGTTGGGTAAGAGATGTGGGGGTAAGCAACGGTCAGCACTAATCTAACTCAAATTATTCTCACACCTTTCCGCACCATCTCAACGTCTTAGGAGTTAGTGTCGCAGTGTGTTGAACCCTGTCAAGGGGCTAGCAAGTTTGAAGTTTATTTAAAAATAGTTATATTCCACAAATTAACAATAGGGATGTTGGAAACACAATTGTACCCAAAAATGCAGTTGACTTCCGATAAAATGTGCCCCAAAAATCGCCTTTCCGATTTAAAAATTACCTTTGGTGATTAGTAAACAAAAATTATTATTGTGGTGAAATCCACCACCTCTTTTCAACAGCCCTTTTCAGGGCTACCAAAAAGAGGTAGGCACAACACAAAAATATTTATAAGACGTCGAGTTACAACTCCGTCAAACAAAATATTTCACCAGAGAGAAAATACTAAATTCTCTCTCAAAAGTGAAATATTAAAGAATAACACACAAGGCGACCTCCCCAAACATTTACTGGGCGAGAGAGATGCGACAAACATCTCGAAACAAGTCGCCTTGAATGAGAAACCTCAAACAGGAAAACTCAAGGTCGTTCAGCCACCCCCGGGGACCCCGTCACAGCGACGGACGCAGGGAAACCACCTCGAAAGACCAACTCAGCTATCATACGCACAGATACTGAGAAAACAATGTGCGAACCAATAAGATTGCACAGTCGAATTTATGAAATTAAGCGGACCAACCAGGAGGCGGCAGGAGGCGGCCACCTCCCTATAAATACCCCGCTGGGAGCCCTCCGAATTTCATTCCACTCTCCGCTCTCGACGACGACACCTCTGAAGTACGAAGAATTCTACACGCTCTACGCTGACGAACCTTCTGCATTACGAGTTCATCTCAAGAACGGCTTCCTACTGCTTTCTACAAGCTCTACCTTCTCTCCACACAGATCTCGCATTGGCATCTACGAGTCCAGTGATTATTCATCCTGCTCATTGCCCAACGTAGTTCATCTGTCAGGACGCCACCCGGTACTTCTATCGATATTCTCTTTAGACAGTACGCCCGAGGGACGTTCCGAGCCGTGTCGCCCGGGTTTCGTAGCATTAAG
The DNA here is from genome assembly GCA_030762985.1 of Adelphocoris suturalis. Taxonomy (NCBI): domain Eukaryota; kingdom Metazoa; phylum Arthropoda; class Insecta; order Hemiptera; family Miridae; genus Adelphocoris; species Adelphocoris suturalis. The sequence continues at coordinate 34,721,982 of CM061043.1, read as the reverse complement.
CTCGTAACCGACCGCTGTGGGCACGCCGGTAAATTACTCTGCTCATCCGCTCTAATTTACCGTCTAAGGAAGCCTTTTTCAAGGCTACGAGGTAGGACCCTGACATACGAGCATTGGAAAGACGCTCTGTAAAGCGAGTCCACCTCCCAAACCCTCTATTTTTCACACATAGAGGCATCGAAACGAGCAAAAAACTCGGCTATTTCGATGGAACGTCGGCCGTCCTACTTCCCCTTGCAAGGGGAGGCAGACGACGGCGAAGCCGGGCCGAGTAGCCCCCGTAGTGCTCCCTACCGGCTACACGGCGAATCCGCTGAACCCAGCGACAGCGCAAGGCGCGACCCTCACGTCCGGATCGCCTTCTCGCCCGACGTATTCGTTCAAGAAACGTTCGGTCAAGCCTCGCCTATACAAAAGATCGAGGATACCTTTCAGACTCGCTCTGAAGCCGATCATTACGATTCGACCAAGCTGTCCGAATACCCACGATATTCGACGCAGGCTTACCCGGCCGATCCGAGTGTCAAATACACTCCAAATGCACAAAAAGCGAAGGATACTTTTCAGTACCTCAACCAAGCTCAACATATTCCCCTTTCAGATATAAATCTAAGGCCGGAATATTACAAAACGGCTCAGTACCAAACTGATCGAACCCAGCACTTGCTACGCGAGCCCAGCGCTCCACGCGGCTGCGACACGAACTATTTCCCATTTCAGTCCGCCAAGCCAGTTGACCTTGGCGGATCCGCTCACATTCCTCACGGGAATGAGCCGGGGACTAACCCGCATAACCGGGATATAAATGTCCGACTTGGCCTACCTACGCCAAGTAAAACATATATAAATCCACTACAAATGGTGACCCCGCCTTTGAACAGGCTCAACACGGAGCATTTCGTTCCCTCTTATGAAGCTAGTGGATTTCAGGGAACCACTGCGGGCGTGCGACCCCCGCCGGGCCTCTACGCCCCACATCTCACGCAACATCCCTCTACACAAGGTGGTTTTCAAGCACTTTTAGAGGAGATGGGAGATTATCAAAAACCAATCTTCCAAAAGAAGAATATCGATCGTGCACTCGCCGAGTTCGATCAATACTGCGTGCGAAAACACCTGAGAACGCAAAACGAATGCTTCTCACCTATATACAAGTGGGTACCAGAAGAAATGAGGGAAGCTATCGACTCAGCTTACCTCACGGCACCCCACGCACCCTACGAAGAGGCCAAACAGCGCCTCCAGCGAGAATATGGGTTGTCCTTACAGGACAGGCTCCTCGCACTCGAGGACCCCGCATCTCTCGCCAAAAAACCCAGCACCAAGTACCACGAAATGTACTCGAAAGCTGTTGGGTACTTTTCGGAAGCTCTGATCACTCAAAAGTGGATCGAGACTCTTCCCATCGAAGCACGAGGTATGGTCGCAGCTCAGCCTACCACGACCTCCCGGCTCGACCTAGCTGATACGCTACACGCGTACAGAACAGAGAATACTTCTCTGAACATACGAGGAGTAGAATCTACTCCGAAACCCATAAATACTGGTTTCAAAAAGGCCCTCTCGAAACAAGCTGAGTTCAAACCCCAACCAGTGGAGAGTAAGCCTCACAAACCGACGGCCTATGTCTGTCGAAACCACGCACGTTTCGGTAACGAAACTCGCAAATGTGCAGACCCAGAACACTGCACTTGGAAGACGAACACTGCTTCCAAAACTAGCAGAAAGGCTGCGACTATAAGCCAGCCTAAAACCCGGGTTTCTACCGAAAATACTCAGCGATCGGTACAAGAAAGTACCGTTCCAACCTCCGACACAGAGAGTTCGGAAAACGAATAACTGCCAGTGTATCTGAGCCTATACGCCGGCAGTCTACTGAGTATAAAAGGCTCTTTTTCAAGTGCAAACTAAATGGCACTGAATTTCTCATTGACACGGGAGCAGAAGTGAACATTCTGCCCCACAATGTCACAAAAAAATTGGGCTTGAAAATTCTTAAGTCCAACGTTAAGCTCACAGCAGCTAACGGAGCCCCTATAGACACACTAGGGTGAGCTGACACAACAATTAACATCGGCCTCGGGGACATGACCACCGAGTTTATGATCACGAAAGTTGATCTAGCGATCCTAGGTATTCCATTCCTCGAGTCTTGGGATATCGGAATACGGGTCAAACACAAGTACATTTATAAAGATAAAATAAAGTGCTATGCCGATCAAAAAATAGCTGCAGTCATGAACAAAAAGTTCACTGACGAACAAATAGCAGCTACTATCCCTCATCGTGACAATACCCCTCAACCAGAGGACGTGCAAATCACGGAGGACGAAAACATTCGCTCTATCATTGACAAATACAATGATAAAATGAGCAAAATTCAAGGTAAATGGAAAAACAACGGGGTTTACCACCGTATAACCACGGAAGGAACACCAGTACACTTCCGAGCAAGACCCATGGCGGGCGAAAAACGGGCTCAAGTCAAAAGTACTTTTGACAAAATGCTTTCAGAAGGCATAATTGCACCATCGGATTCCGAATGGGCATCCCCGTTACACTGCGTGCCAAAAAAAGACGGGTCATGGAGAATCACCGGCGACTACCGTTTCCTCAACGCGAAAACGAAGAAAGACGCCTACCCTCCTCCTCACATTCGCTCTTTCCAAGCGAATTTACATGATACGCAAATCTATTCGACAATAGATTTACAATCAGCGTATTATCATATTCCGATGCACCCAGATGACGCTCATAAAACTGCAATTATTACACCTTTCGGTCTTTATGAGTTTAAGAAAATGAGCATGGGTTTGGCCGGAGCGGCTCAAACATGGCAAAGATACATGGACAGCATTATGCGAAAATTTGATTTCGCATTTGTATACCTAGATGACATCCTGGTGGCTTCTAAAAATTATAACGAACACATGAACCACCTCAGACAAATTTTTGACAAACTAGGGGAACACGGACTTCGAGTAGGTTTTGATAAATGCATTTTTTCAAAACCTACCGTCGATTTCCTAGGTTTCACTATCTCGAAGGAAGGGATAATTCCTAAACGAGATAAAATAGAAGCCATAGAACAATTTCCTAGGCCAGTAGACGTACGAAGTCTACGCAGATTCCTAGGTATGTGTGGTTTCTACCGAGCATGCTCAAGCAAATTCGCTCACACGGCACAACCTCTGTATGACTCCATTCAGTCAAACAAAAAAAATGACAGAACACCTATCGAATGGACATCAGAGAGAGAAAAAGCTTTCAACAGCTTAAAACAAGCAATGATCAAAGCAACATTGCATAACATTGCTCACCCACACCCTACGGCAGAGTGGAGATTAGTCTGCGACGCATCCGACACACACATCGGAGCGGCACTAGAACAAGAAATTACAGACAAACATGGCTCGAAATCGTACCAACCATTGGGATTTTTCAGTAAAGAAATTCCAGAACAATGGAAGAACAAAGCATCGTTCGACAAAGAAATGTTCGCCGTTTACCAAGCGTGCATTCACTGGCACAACGACTTGGACGGCAGATCTTTCCATATTTGTTCGGATCACAAGCCTCTGCTAGGCACGATGCTTAAGAAAAATGCACATTTTTCTAAAATGAGATTAAGATGGCTAACATACATCTCTCAAATGACGAGTGACATTCGTCATATTTCCGGAGAGAGCAACGTCGTCGCCGACGCACTCTCCAGACCCTTCGATCCGGTTGAAATTCAAACGAAATCGATTTCAACCCAGACGGACGAGGGTCCACCCATAGCCGAAATTTCGAAAATTACGGCTGCAATAGAATGCAACCTTCTACTGCACATTTCAAATTCACAAATTCGTTCTCCCCCTACCGCGGAGGACAAATTGAAACTCACACGAGTTGAATTCTCTCAAGGAGAAATTTGGTGTAACCTAGACCTAGGACACCCTAGACCTTATATTCCAAACGAAATAAGGGAAGAAATAATAAGCCAAATTCACAATTTGGGACACCCAGGTATACACTCTACAGTGTATAAAGTTAAACAAAGATATTTTTGGCACGGACTCCGTGCAGATGTCTCAAACTGGGTCCGAGCGTGCGAAACTTGCCAACGAGCAAAAATCACGCGCTCCGTGAAACTCCCTTACTCCGAATTTGAAACGGCAAACAAATTTTCACACGTACACGTTGATATTACCGGACCCTTACCTTTAGCTAAAGGAGGGAAACGTTACATTTTAATGATGGTTGATAGAGCAACGGGTTGGCTAGAGGCAGTCCCTCTTAACAACATCGAAACAACCACAATCACAAATGCCTTTATCAATATTTGGGTAGCTTCAAAGGGCGTACCTAAATACATCACAAGTGATCAGGGCACTCAATTTGAATCAGATCTGTTCAATTCCATTATGGAACGTCTCGGAGTAAAACATACTCACACGTTACCATACAAACCATCAACAAACGGAATGGTAGAACGCAGAAATAGATCTTTGAAAGAGGCTCTCAAAGCTCAAAACGAAAATTGGCTCGACGCACTTCCCAAAGTTCTACTCGCCATGCGTACGGCAGTAGACCCGGCGACCGAAACTACGCCTTTCCAAAAAGTTTACGGAATTGACGTACCACTCCCAGGAGACATTTTCGTAACTTCTACGAACCTTTCGGAACCTCTTTTCTTCCGGCCTACGCATATTAAACATAATAATACGAAATATGCCGTAAACATGCCCAAAAATTTGGATACATGTACTCATGTCTATATCAGAGTGCCCACACAGCTCACCTCTCTGCAATGTCCTTACACGGGACCATTCAAAGTGGTTAAAAGAGATAAGTTTTCGGTTACAGTGCAAATTGGCGAACATACTAAAAAAGTTCCCAAACAGCAAATCAAGCCAGCTTATACTCTACACTCGGAAGAAGCTGTATCGCAAGGACAATCTGTGTCACAAAATCAGACAGAAAATAAGGAGAAAACTCCCCGAAAATCCGCCAGAGGGCGCGTCCCCTCTACCAAATTTGACGAAAAGTGGGTGACTGCACTCAAAACAAGCCACGCCCATTTTTCTCGGGTAGGAGCAGTGGGAGGTATAAATATAGAACACCCCACGGCCAGAGATCATACCAATCTCAACCATGGCAGTCTCCACACCTTCGGACATGCTCACAGAGGAAGTCGAGGAGTTCCTCCTCGCGGAATCAAACCTCCCAGCTCCGCTCGGCCCGCTCCCGCCTTCGCCGAAGAGAGAGGCAGAGAAGACGGACAGCGCTCCCAGAGAGGTAGTGTGGACAAGGCCCCGGCCTTTCCAGCCACCAGCTCCACCCGCCCAACCACTACCTACAGCTCCACCCGCTCACCAGCTCCCAGCGATACCACGCAAGTGGATCAGCTCGGGCGACGTGCCCGTGCCTCGGTGGGAGGAGATGAGCACTGCGGGGTGGTCGGAGCCGAGCACATCTCGAGCACCTCCGCAACAGCCCAGCCGCGGCCGCGGGCCAAACCCTCGCGGGTTTGGCTCCCGTCGGCAAAGCTCGGGCCGGCCACGGCCGCCCCGCGGCGCTCGTCGAAACCGACGAGGCCGGGGCGCACCACAGGAGCGGGACGCAAGGCCTGCACCTCCGCCTCCGCCCCAACTGGCGAGGTTCTCCTACGGAGAATTCCGGGTAGACCTCCCAGTTCTCCCCCATCGGCGTCGTCGTTGATAACACGACGTCTTGGGGGGGCCCCTGTGGTGAAATCCACCACCTCTTTTCAACAGCCCTTTTCAGGGCTACCAAAAAGAGGTAGGCACAACACAAAAATATTTATAAGACGTCGAGTTACAACTCCGTCAAACAAAATATTTCACCAGAGAGAAAATACTAAATTCTCTCTCAAAAGTGAAATATTAAAGAATAACACACAAGGCGACCTCCCCAAACATTTACTGGGCGAGAGAGATGCGACAAACATCTCGAAACAAGTCGCCTTGAATGAGAAACCTCAAACAGGAAAACTCAAGGTCGTTCAGCCACCCCCGGGGACCCCGTCACAGCGACGGACGCAGGGAAACCACCTCGAAAGACCAACTCAGCTATCATACGCACAGATACTGAGAAAACAATGTGCGAACCAATAAGATTGCACAGTCGAATTTATGAAATTAAGCGGACCAACCAGGAGGCGGCAGGAGGCGGCCACCTCCCTATAAATACCCCGCTGGGAGCCCTCCGAATTTCATTCCACTCTCCGCTCTCGACGACGACACCTCTGAAGTACGAAGAATTCTACACGCTCTACGCTGACGAACCTTCTGCATTACGAGTTCATCTCAAGAACGGCTTCCTACTGCTTTCTACAAGCTCTACCTTCTCTCCACACAGACCTCGCATTGGCATCTACGAGTCCAGTGATTATTCATCCTGCTCATTGCCCAACGTAGTTCATCTGTCAGGACGCCACCCGGTACTTCTATCGATATTCTCTTTAGACAGTACGCCCGAGGGACGTTCCGAGCCGTGTCGCCCGGGTTTCGTAGCTCGTAACCGACCGCTGTGGGCACGCCGGTAAATTACTCTGCTCATCCGCTCTAATTTACCGTCTAAGGAAGCCTTTTTCAAGGCTACGAGGTAGGACCCTGACATACGAGCATTGGAAAGACGCTCTGTAAAGCGAGTCCCCCTCCCAAACCCTCTATTTTTCACAAATAGAGGCATCGAAACGAGCTAAAAACTCGGCTATTTCGATGGAATGTCGGCCGTCCTACTTCCCCTTGCAAGGGGAGGCAGACGACGGCGAAGCCGGGCCGAGTAGCCAACGTAGTGCTCCCTACCGGCTACACGGCGAATCCGCTGAACCCAGCGACAGTGCAAGGCGCGACCCTCACGTCCGGATCGCCTTCTCTCCCGACGTATTCGTTCAAGAAACGTTCGGTCAAGCCTCGCCTATACAAAAGATCGAGGATACCCTTCAGACTCGCTCTGAAGCCGATCATTACGATTCGACCAAGCTGTCCGAATACCCACGATATTCGACGCAGGCTTACCCGGCCGATCCGAGTGTCAAATACACTCCAAATGCACAAAAAGCGAAGGATACTTTTCAGTACCTCAACCAAGCTCAACATATTCCCCTTTCAGATATAAATCTAAGGCCGGAATATTACAAAACGGCTCAGTACCAAACTGATCGAACCCAGCACTTGCTACGCGAGCCCAGCGCTCCACGCGGCTGCGACACGAACTATCTCCCATTTCAGTCCGCCAAGCCAGTTGACCTTGGCGGATCCGCTCGCATTCCTCACGGGAATGAGCCTGGGACTAACCCGCATAACCGGGATATAAATGTCCGACTTGGCCTACCTACGCCAAGTAAAACATATTTAAATCCACTACAATTATTATTTAGCCATGATCACAAAACAAAGATTGAGTGGTAACTAACACCCAACTGTTGATTTTCATTTTTTACTAGCAGGAAAGCCCGTTGTTCGAAATGCAACAGGTGCTAGAATGAAAACACCCTAATAGAAAATTCCGAATACATTTTCATCGTCGTAGGTAGAATATGGGAGAAATGAGGCTCAAGCCCTATCAGCTGATCATGGTAGTTAGGGGTACCTCGTCATTGTAACTCAGCAGTCCCAAAAAGTCTCCATTTCAAATTGCACAGTAGGTGTTATTCAGATAGAAAGTAGTTTCCGAGTTAACTCAATTGATGAGTTTATATCAAGAGACTTAGCCAGCTTTTGCTTTTCTCGAATCTTGCGATAAGTTACATTTCCTTTTCCTCAGCATTGCGCTCCTTGTGTACTATTCAAATTCACTCAAATACAATGTTTCGAAAATTAACAAAAACATCCTATCCACATACTATTCGCGGACTGCCAACCAAATTAAATAATGTAAATTCACTCTCAATCCACAGGAATGTCCCTCACCCAAAAACCATCACCAATTTTTTTATTCCCATCGTTTTGTAAACTGTTTCAAACGGGTATGAACGAAAAAAGGCTTCAATTAAGAGTACTATCCTCCTCTGCACTATTATGTGAATTGACTGTCAACAAATAGTAGACAATGAGGGCAGGCCGGATTCGAATCGCGATCGCAGCGAACCTGGCGGTTTGTATAATTAAATTTTTACTAAGGGATTGACTATTTGATGTTATCGAATTTTGAGATGCGAGCATCCAGACCACCAAACTAATCACATCAACCTACCTCCATACTGCTAGGTTCGGTGCGATCGCGATCAGAATCCGGCCTGCCCCCATAGTCTTGTTCAACAAGTAGCCAATAAACTACAATGATTTTGATGACAGATTCCTCTTTTTTTTGTTTGGCAAGTAGTAAAGCGTTCAGAATATCAATTTTCGATGATCTGACTTTGTCAACTAAAACTCAACGACTCAACCCCCAAAAATCGTTCTGGTGACTTTCTAATAGCCTGATGTAATCCGCGGATAAAAGTATCAGGGTTTTCTTTACTCACGAACTTGTTTACCGGGGTTCGGGAAGTCCGAGGTAACGACGAAGGAAGCGGTTCGGAAAAGTTTATTATAGCCTAAATGTTGATCCGCAACTTCAAGATCATTTTGCAGAAATCTGCATAAAAATCGATCAAGCCGTTTGGGCGTGAATCGACCTTACACAGACAAACAGACTGGCATACATTTCACTTTCATATAGGAGGATATTGAGTAGAGAGAACATATTAAGTACCTAGTAATAGTTTCCCAAAGTACGAGAACTTCCATTAGTGCTCTTATGCCACGTATGGCATTAGCGTTCTCAAACCACGCATTGCAGCCAATGAAGTATGAATATGCTAATTGCAATTTTAATTATAGTTGCAAAAACTTCAATCTTCGGATAAAAAATCTTGGAATGAGATGTTTTTGGCGATTCATTGGAGGATTTTACATTCATCCAGCCGTAGTTCATTACTCCAACTCCAAGTTTGCAATTTCCGTTTATTCCGAAGAAATCAAGTGGGAGAAAACCAATTTGGGGGCTTCCCAACCAGGAGTGGCCGCAAGCGTGGGGTCTGAGTTGCACCAGATACCAAGGACAGAGGGTGGGCATTTGTGTCGTTGAGTGAACGGAACAAGCATTCCTACTCGATGGTCTTGGATGTTTTGAATTCAAACACGAAGGTGTCATGTGGGCTCGGCCCGCTCGGAAATCAATAAATTCGAAGGAACATTAAAAAAGTCTTTGGACAAACGAGGGGTGGCTTTAATATGTCGTCGTTATCAAGGCTGTCATATCTGGGTGATCAGGTCTGACGGGTCAGAAGGCCGTGCGAGTCGTACAGGGAGGACGTACCAAATAAATTTGAATAAACCTTCTTAATATTGACATTAACAAATTATGTTCTGATATAAAGGTGGATAGGTTGTGAGGGAGAGAATTTTGTAAGGCTTCTCTTTGGTAGTGTATATTTTGCTAAGTACTACTTTCGCCTTGTAGCCTCATCAAAACTTTTATACTTAAAACGAGGTCCTCCTTCATCATTATGTAACAGTGACAATCAGTTGTTTTTGCCTAGTTAGTTAATGTCAATTTTCTTTTAAATTGAAAATTAATGATATACTAGTGAGTGGTGCTCATATTTACTTTAACTAATATTTACTCAGACTAACTCATGTTAACTCAACTATAGCTACCCACATAAGCACCTACCCAAATCTCTGATGAGACGACAAGGCGAACGTACTTAGCAAAATATGCAGTATCACTATCTAGCGATCTTTGATGGAATTTAAAGCTTGATCGTCTATTCAATATATCCGCTAGCAGCGCGTGATTTCTCTATCTTCTCGCGCTTAGAAATTCGAAGGTTTTTTTCGATGTTCAAGCCCCTAGGGAAAGCGAACCATTCAACGTACAGCGGTGCGGGTGTTTTAATCGATTCTTTGGGATCAAATTTATCATTGACAAGCAAAAAATTATTACTGTCACCTAGAAAGTTTTCGAAATCTTGAATTTTTAAATGTTTAGCCCTTTATAAAACCCTTTAGGGTTGATAAAAATTGATGCCCAGCTTCTAGGACCATCTAAAACCCAAATGTGATTTTTAACACAAGTTTCATACGGTTTGGTCTAGTATTTCCGGAGAAAAGCCGCGGACGGCGGGAATTTCGAAACGTTAGCCAAACATTTTTCAGGGGGTGTTAATTTTTTTTTTTTTTTTTTTTTTTTCTTGGTCGATTACAAGGGTTTATTATTGAAAATAATAAACCAAAACCACAAAGTGAGAGTATTATTATGGCTGCCGCCAGAGCGCAGTGTCAACAACTGAGGCCTGAACGCCCAGGAGACAGCGACGACCACCCCTTGGAGAGCAGTGATGACCATAACTACACGAGATTGCACTCGCTCAAAAGAAACCCATGTTTGCACATATACCTATTATACTAATTGTTTGTTCTATAATAATTAATGAATTAATAATTTAATTGATCGACTGGATCTACTGATGCTAATTTAGTGTGGTTGCTACTAGTGTAGTTCCAGTGTAGATCTTTTGAGAGTGGCTCAAGTTGCACGAGCAAACACAAGTGAACATATCATTTAATAAAAACAAAAACTTGCTGTTATCCTCATGTTTAGCTCTTTGACATTTTCAGATATGTGACTGGTACAATGATGCTCATCCCATTCCTCGCTTTGTTCGGTAAAAATCGCCCCAAGAATCGCCTCTTCCATGCGGTTTTCGCCTTTTCTGCCCTACTCATGCTGACGTCCAATCGGCTCGAGCCGCTCTGCTTTCTGCTGGCGGTCCTCACCTGCTGTCTTTGGACTCTCATGGAGAACTTCCAGCTCTCTGACAAACTGGGAACGGACGAGGTGCGCCGAGCTGTGTTTTTTGGCGTCATCCTCCACACGACCGTCGCCGTGACGCAGGCTCTTCCGTCGTCTTTTGTACATCTCGATTCCCCTCAATGGATTCCCCTTTACAATCTATACAGGTAAGATCGAACCTTGATTAATCGAAAAAAACCGTCCTGGAGAGAATGAAAGACTTCAAATACCGAAAGGGCGAATGAAAAGTAATTGGCGTGAAAAAATTGTTCTATTCTTTTCCCAGAGCATGGGTCTTGCTCTGGAAGGGCTCGTTGATACTGAGAGTGTGAGTGGAAAAATGAAATAGGTAGGGACCATCTGCAACCTAACCCGCGCATTAACTGACGATTTCATCAAAATCGAATGAAAACTGTGGAAATAAAGATCGTTACAAGGATTTCATATTGGCGCATGCGCAGTAGCTATTAATGATACAATCATGTTGAAATTGATATAAGATGATCAAATTGTCATCCCCCAACTATCATGCAAATTTTAGCGAGATCGGACGACTAGGGCCTGAGAAAATGATGCTATGTAGAATTTACGTTTGCGCATGCGCAGAGTGAGGTACTATTGAGTCAAGAACGATGAAAACCTGATAGGGGACCGTCTACCCCCTAGCCTGAAAATTTCATCCAAATCGGACGAAGCTTGTTACAAGGATTTGCGGACACACGACAGACACACACAGACAGACAGACATGGAACCAAAGTTGTTCAGAATGGCCTAAAACGTAAAATGCGAGTGGAAATTTTGATTTTGGAGACCAAAAATTTTTTTCCCCCCGAAAGTGAAAACAATGTTTCCGCTGGTACCTTTAGGTAGACTCGGAAGTAAAATATCCTTAACTTTTTCAAATAAATTCACATATTAATATTAGCTTTTAGAATAAAATCGAATATATATTTATAAATTGATATGTCAGTCTTCGCCAGAAGGGGATTCAGGTTCAATGTATGGCCTATGTTGTCATAATCATGTGCAACAATTCTGGAGATTACTTGTTTTCAAGTGTATGCTGAGCAAACCAAGATGATAATGCTAAGGTTTCCGCGGAGAAGTGTACGCAGACCACGGTATTTGTTAGAGTGATTCTAAATAGGTAGGCCCTACTTGTGTAAATCATGCCCCGATCTCCGCCTTGTGATGGTTTTATAGAATTTCATTTAATGAGGTTCGGAAACTTCTTGTAATAATTTCGTTTAGATGGGAGTGGATAGAGTGATTTAAAGGTCTACCCTGCAGGACACTGCTTATGGTACTACTGCTTATGATATCGCGGAGTTGAATGTACTTTTCTAGATCATTTGATTTTAGCGGTAATTGAGGATATCTTAACCTTGATTAACCGAGAAAGGAATTCCTGTTAGTTCATATAAATAAGTTAATCATTAATCTGTTAATCATTAAGGTTTTAACGGAGCTGTCTGATCCCTCTAGCTTTATTTACGATTATCGGAATTGGTGGGTTCTTCCTCTTTATACCATATTCGTTGTAACACGAACAGAAAACATATATTTACAAATGACACACCCTTTAGCCATGATCAGCTTAACTATAGTTCACCTTCGATTGAGATAATTTTCCAATCTGCAATAATTAATTATTGATGTGAAAATAATTTTTATTTACGGCTCACGTTACTAGGTTGTGGTTGATTTCCACCCAGTTACGTAATCGAAAATTATAGGTTTAATGTTATAAGGATTGTTAATTATGCAGGAACACGATGATTTTGTCTTGCTTGATGACCGTCTACCTAACTATGATACCATCTGACGTCCACACTTACAGTTCCTATGTGGTGCTTCTACTGGCCGACGGCTTTGCGTCTCTGCGAGCTCTCATTACTGGTTAGTATAGAAAACGATTTACTAGCACACAAGTTTCTCAAATAACACTTCCATATCCGGGGTTCCACAAATGTCTGTTGCAATCTTAAAATGCAAAGTGATCACACCGATGAAGATCCTAAGCCCAAATAATCGAAGGATTTGGGAGTGAACGTGCGTACACGCGATTTATATATGCGATGTGTAGGCCACAATATTGTCGCAAGGCAACTTGGCTAACTTTTTATTCGAATTAAATTTATAGCAGTCCCAAATTAATAATTTTAGCAAATCATCAGATTGTATCATTTCTCCTAATTACCAATACATAGGGACAAAACTGTGAAAAAAGTGTATCGGGTAATTGAGTGAAGGTATCATTGTTGTAAAGGTAGCCCGAAGAGAGATATTTTTGCAAAATTCAAAACGGGAATTCAAATCAAGGCTTCATGGACCTAGATTAAAGACATAATTATTGAGGACAATAATTTAGAAGTAGCTAAGACAATAATGTTGCCTTATTATTTTTAATAATGAACCTTTCATACGCCTATGAAATATGTTTCAACACCTCTCAAAATTGTTTAAATCAAGTTTCAAGATACCATAAATTCCATTAATCGAATCAAACAAAGCCGTCAGTCTAAGGTTTTTTCCTAAAAAATAATTTATCGGCCATATCTTTAATCAATATCTAGAGGTGAAATTTAGGGGTTGAAATTTTTATAAATTGTTTAAAGTATCATACGGATTTAGGATACGATTTTTTTTCTTTAAGGTTTAATGTTTTAATGGGAACACATCTGTGCCGCTGTATGACGAAATAAAAAAGGCTGGAAAGATGATATAAAAGCTCTTGCTTTTGAATTCGTTATAATTAATTCAAAATGTTAGTACGATGAATGTGGTGTATTCGCAGGAGTTGACTCTACACAGCTGCACTTCCATGGAATCGCTTTTGCGCTGGCCTTCTACATTGGAAAGATTTTGGCAGCTCCTCTTTCCAAGCTTAACGACAAAGAAGACGATAAACGTCCTCATATCAATATCGTTCCCCAGAATGACAGCCAACTTCGATGAGTGATGCCCAGAATACAACAAATTCAATGTGAACAATTTTTCTCTTTATAAGTAGGTACCTAACGTTAAATTATCAACTTCTACCTGGGAACAATCTCCTTGAAAACTTCCAATAAGGTCTGAAAAGATCTGGCCCGTGTGGGTGTACCTCTGTTTTATCTGACTTTCTGAAACTGAGAGAAAACCTAAGGTAATCTTGATCATTACAATCCTGAAACAAAACAAATCCACGTTGAACGATTGTATTTTATTAGAGTTATTTTCTCAACAACCCGAAGAAACGTGGAAAAGTAGTTTTTTAGCCTGAAAAAAATTCCTGTAAAAGCTCTAATGTGGTCTTGACCTAATCTTAACACTTAGGGAGTATTCATGGCCAGTAATTTCGTCGTCAAATAGTTGAGACTCAATTTCTACGGGTTGCAATGCGCACTCGTGTCGTCGTTTACGACAATATTAGTGATTAACTAGTGATACCCACGTAGCTATTCATTTTATACTTTTAAATGAAAATAGATTCCTTTCTAGAAAATTTGACACCATCACTCTCCTGCGGTCAGCAGATTTCTTTATATTATTTTTCAGCTTCCTGCACTGGTGACGTAACACTGGTCAGCGGGGTCCGGTCCAGTCGGGAGGGATGCTTTGACGACACCAGTGCGTGAAACTTAAAAAAATCATAGAGCGAGATTTTGACTTGATGTCAAAATTCTTAGGGTGGAATGTTCTTCCATTTAAATAGTTGAAGGAAATGGTAAGTTAGGATGGAGAATGTTTTCTGGCGACTAGCGCGTGAGAAAATCATGCTTCATGGAATTTACGTTTCCACAAGCTCAGAGTGAAATATTCATCTGGCAACAATGAAATTGATAAGGGACTGTCTGCACTCTAATCCACACATTCGCCGTGAATTTCATCGAAAATGGAGGAAAACTGTAGAAATTAACTTGTTACAAGGATTTCACATTTGCGCATGCGCAGGAGCTACTATTGATACGGTCGGGTTGAAATTTATAATAAAATCGCCCTCTCCCAACTATCCTCCAAATTGAGCGAGATCGGACGACCAGAGCGTAAGAAAATTATGCTTGATGGAATTTACTTTTTCGCGTGCGCAACATGAAGTATTTACTTGGGATTAGTGAAACTGGTAGGGAACCATCTACACTTCAATTCGCACATTCTCTGAAAAGTTCATTAAAATGTCGAAAAAGAGATAAATTAGCCACGGGGGAGTAATCAGTGCGCCTCCGTACCTCATAAAATTTTTCGAGGTATCCTAAAGGAGCACCATAAGTCGTTTAGGAAATAAATCAGCCTCAGCCTCCTTTTATACTTTATACTTTATACAATGTTATACTTTTATAACGTTGTAATCAAAATATCTCAAGGAATCTCCATTTCAGGTTTCAACACCATAACTCGAACGAGTTAGACTCAGACGTCCCTCAGCTGATCATTGTGCCTACCTTCACTGAAATTGAATTTTATATATCTCAAAGGAGCTCCTCTCAAATTTTAGCTCCGTAGGTTGAATGAAATTAGCGTAATGCACCCTTAGCAGTGAAAACTGAGGGGAGGCTCGCTCCCCCCTCCCCTCTATAGCGACGCCCCTGCTCACGTTGCCTCCAATGTTGCTCTTTCCGCTAAGTAGTTTTTTTTATAGTTTCCCATTTTCTAGTTGGTAATTGGAAATTATTAATAAGTACCCTGTTCGCGGTTAAGTAATTACCCATAATCTTTCTATGTTCTCTCAAGTTGAAGCCCAGGTACAGAATAATAATGAGGTCAGTAGTGTGTCGTCATACCCTTGGCGATATTATGTTACTCTTACTCTTCACTGTCAAAGAAACGTCTTGAGAAGGTGTAGAATGATTCGGATATTCGACATCCTTCTTTAGCTCGATGTCACTCGACTCCTAATGAACCCCTCAACAATAAACAACCCAACTCTCTCGCAGTACCAGAAAAGTCCCAGGCGAAGTCCCCCACCTTACCGCAGATGACCTGACTTCAAGTCTTCACTTTCTAATTAATATTCACGATATGCCATAAGCTCCCTCGGCATGTTGTCTGCTCGTCTGCGGGGAATCCTCGCGACATGTACGAACATGCGCAAAACGGGATGTGCGCCCGTGATAGGAATACTAAAACGCGCATGGGAGCAGATTCCTGATATTCTTGTTAACATAATAGCCCCTCGCTAGCTTCCTTCCTTTTATGCAACACAGTATTATGGCAGTACGTTGTCTAACGCCCAATAAACCTCAGCTTTGGTTGAAATAAAGGATTTCACAGGCGAGGAAGGGCGACAATGATAAATTTCTGTCGGTCCAAGTGATCCGCTGATAACAATGTTTCTATTTCTGTATTGTGAGCGCCTGTTACGAACATTTTGACTACTTTCCAGTCCATCCTACCAATCTTTCACTGAGATGCTCGGAACTAATAAATACTGTCAATTTCATTCTTCGTTTAAAACTTCTCAATTCGTCACATGATCTTCCTAGATTAAGTTTTAGTAAAGTAGTTTTAAGTAAATTCAGTTTTCATTTTCGTCTCTCTCTCTCTCTCTCTCTCTCTCTCTCTCTCTCTCTCTCTCTCTCTCTCTCTCTCTCTCTCCCCCTCTCTCTCTCTCTCTCTCTCTCTCTCTCTCTCTCTCTCTCTCTCTCTCTCTCTCTCTCTCTCTCTCTCTCTCTCTCTCTCTCTCTCTCTCTCTCTCTCTCTCTCTCTCTCTCTCTCTCTCTCTCTCTCTCTCTCTCTCTCTCTCTGTGTGTGTATGTGTGTGTGTGTGCGCGCGCGCGCGCGCGCGCGTGTGTCTGTTGTGTGTTCGCATAACCCTGTAAAATCTAACTAAATTTCCACTATGTTCAACGGATTATTATGAACTTTCAAGGAACGTGCGGGTTAGGGGGTATATGGCCTCATATCAGTTTCATTGTTACCAAACATAACTTCACTCTGCGCATGCGCAAACATTAATTCCATCGGGCATAATTTTCTCTTGCCCTAGTCGTCCAAACTCGTTAAACTTGGAGAATAGTTGTGAGAAGACGATTCAATCATATCATGTCAATTTCAACATGCGCAAATGTAAAATACTTGTAACGAGCTGAATTTACATGATTTGCATCCGATTTTGATGAAATTTTCAGGAAATGAGTGGGTTAGGCTGCAGATAGTCTCCAATCAATTTCATTGTTCACAAATCATTACTTCATTCTGCGCTTGCGCAAACATAAATTGCTTCAAGCATCATTTTCTAATTTCTTAATTGACCGTTTTGGACGTTTTACACTACATATTAATTTGCTTTTTTCAGAAATGGATTTTTCCAAGATCATTTAAAATATTTTAATGATCTATGCATTCATGTTAAGGTTACGAGGAAGCCATGTGAGTTAAACTTGTCAAACGAATGCTTTAAGGCGTCAGCCTGATTCATCGGTCCTGTCATAAAACCAGAAATATGCCACAATAGGGTGTTTCAGCCTGAACCTAACGTCATATGGGGTGTTGTACGGGGTAAACCTTTTAGGTTTGAATGAAATCCTGGAATGCACCTCACAAACCCAGGGCGTCCTTTAGAAGCGTAATAGATAAACAGGCATTTCTCCGACATTACTAAACCATTCATCCGCCCCACATGAGGGGTGCTGGACTTCGTCCTCTTGAACGGAAGAAGGTAAAGAAGTAGGAGTTACGTAGGCATCTACTCACAACTTAGACATGAGAGGAATCCGGGTCAGGAGTATAAATGAAAGACCAGTCGAAATTCCGATCTGATCCTTCGGCCTCACGTTCCTGTCCTTTGGCCAACTGGTGGGTGATTTATCACTGGACCTACATTTTACGGTTTGTGTACACTGTATATACGCCTTGTGACAGCTCATCTGAAAGTCCTGGCTGCCCCATATGATCACTTCCCTTCTGGTCACTGCTATTAGTGGCACCTACATTCTCAGAAAAAAACGTGCTTCAGGATTCCGAGACAGGATTAACAAAGAGGGTATTTTGTATAATGACAACTTATGGGTTTGTACTACGATGTTGAAAAATGTTGCACAAACATGTGAGAAAGCTTAGTTGTCCGTTGAACAAACAAAATAAAGAATACCCACCATTAATGATTGACAGTAGGAATACCCAGAAAATACCTAAAACACATGGGTAGTTAAATAACTAAATAATGAAACAAATTTAATCGAGAGTTGTCGAGAATCGGCCATGATAATTAACTTTAGGACTTAGGCACATGTTCATATTTTATTTTCCAAATGAACCCAACAAACGCCATTAAGATCATCTTCAGTTATCCAAACTTTAAAATAAAGAGTGATGTCATATATTTATCACAGAACGTACTCAAAAATAGTAAGCTCTCAGTCATAATCGGAAAAGTTCGGGATTGGAAGACCGAAGGCCAGAATCCATTCAACCAGACCGACAGACAGATACATGTTCTCACATTTCTCTGACATGTAAAGAAATTTCAGTTTGAGTCGAGACCCATATTTTAATGGAGGGAGTACCAGGAAAATCTGTCCGATTCCATAGATTCTCCTAAAGGTCTCTGGATGTTTGAAAAGTAAAAATAAACTACAACGATTTCATATATTCTCCCTTGAGAGATATAGTTTTTTAAGGTCAAGAAAAAAGAAAAGATTCTAATTAACCAAAACAATTTATTATATTTATATACATTTTTATTTTACCATTAGATATTTCCGATGGGACTCATACCAAAGTACGCTTGCATACGAGTCTGCAACACATTGGGACATTTTATGTCTTTAGTTGCAGACTCGTATGCAAGCTCTAAGAGCCACTCAGCTGATCCGGACCCTGGGCATCGTCAAGTAAATGTCCTAAAGAGGCTACATACGAAATTACAGCTTCCTAGAGTGTAAAGCATAGAAATTAGCTCTAAGAGCCACTCATCTGATCCGGACCCTGGGCATCGTCAATTAAATGTCCTAAAGAGGCTACATACGAAATTACAGCTTCCTAGAGTGTAAAGTATAGAAATTACCTATTAAAATTATTTAACCACCGCTTCACAAATCAAACCGTTCTCGCAATATTCGGATCACCTGCTATGAATCAAATCATCGAAACACCAACTCAATGAAATCATCAGAAATTAACAAGCGGTTGCAATCATGTTCACAATATCAATTATTGAGAATGATCACCTGAGTGTACACAATTATTCAAATAACCATGCTCATAACTCAGCTTGTTGGCCACGCACTTCGCAGTAGTTAACATAATATGGTTGGATAAATCGAGAGCTTTCGAACGAATGGTCAACGAATTTTGTGGGATGAAAAACGACGAAGTACCATTTCCCTAGCAACGACTCGGTTGTAAGCGGAAATCATCAGAAAAAAAAACGTTGCAGATTTGCGTGTCGGAATTCACAGAACGACCTCCAGCCCTAAAACATTAAACATGTTAATATATGAACCAGATATACAAATATAATTACATTAAGAGACAGGAAATGGTATATAAAGAGAGATTTGAGTGAAATTAGTGTCTGACTTCTAATCTTTCTATCTATCTTTAAACTTTTTACAGATTTAAATGTAGGTATGTACATTTTAGTCTACGTTACTATTTCCAATATTCCTTTTCCAAAAAATATGAGGGTGTATGTTCGGTTGAGAAAGAAACAATAAGACAATAACATCACGCACAAACGTTGATTTGGAAAAGAAAGTATGTAGGTACGCATTCGGTCGTAACCTAGATTGGAGAAATTCGGTATAGGGGTTAGCACTTATGGGGGGGGAGTCGGAATGCTTTTCAAAAGGCAGGGCAGAGTGATAGTCAAATAAGTTAGCACCCGTACATAAGTAGGTAGGTACATCTCTCTGATTCAATCTCTGAAATGTTTTTAGTTTGGATCCAGACCCATATTTTATGAGGGTTCCAGAAAATGTTTTCAGGCTGATCGCTCCTAAACTTCTCAGGGTATTCAGAAAGTAAAATGGGAAAACTATCATGGGCTTATGTATAAACTGGGAGGAAGAGGTACAGGAATGGTATGAGGGTTTCAGTAAATTGCGTGTCTAGCTCCCAATCTAACTGTAAGTAACTACATCTCCATCTGTAATGAACTTGCCTAGTAGAAATACTAAGAAGAATTGCCCCTGTTTTCCTCAATATTTTTTTGTATTTTTCTCCATTTATCATTATTAGCGCATCAGCATGTGCTACAGACGTCTCTCAACAGTTCTATTTTGCAAAATTTTCTCCATAGAATTTGATTTGCGGCATTCTGAATCAATTTCTGGATTTCAAAGCTTTTGTGTGTGTTTCTGTGTTTGAACCTGGATGTTCAGGTTGTTAGTGGGACTTGGAGAAGTCAAGTATGACATCCTGCTCGCAGAATGGTTTGGTGGTCAACCCAGAAAAAGTGTGGGTCAGTCTCCATGGTCACGTCAGGTTGCCAGCATAATGGGTAGATGGTGGATGAGGAGTGCTTTGTTGTAGGACAGTCAACATCCATGCTGGGGGTTTGGCAGTACCTTGGAGTTGACTTCATGGGTGTAGCCACTATTGCTGCAAGCCATGTGAACTTTGGTGTATATGCCAACTTCCACATACCGTAAAAGGCCGGACTCGGCATTGTTTTTCTCTCAACCAGCATCCCACTTTCATGCGTTGCCAGCATCTGCTCACCCTCAAGAGCTTGAACTGGGAGGTTGCCCACACTGCTTCTGCCAGACACTGTGAGTTTGCTGCTGCTGTTGGCCTCATAAACAATAACGATGTTCACGAATATGCCCCTATCATACAAAGAACGCGGTCTGTCGCGGTGGGCAGCAATCTTGGCAATCCGGTGATACGTTCGTATAACACAACAAGGCATCACCCCTGCCACATTGAAGTGATCCATCAGGGCGGCTAAACCTTGACCGTGGCGGTGGGAGATCCAGTCGTGAAAAAACAAGAAACATCGTGCGATCCAGGCGGTCTGAAGTAGTTTTGTTGTGTTGCTTAATATGGCTGATTTAACTTTAGATCGCTCACACAGCTATCGCTCTGTATATAGCACATACATAGCAATATTCCCAACCCCCCCACACTGAGAAGATCGCGCGATCGTTGTCCGCCATGACAGACCGCGTTCTGTGTAGCCAAGCCTTAAATCCATCGTGGGAGGTGTCGACAGAAATAGTAGTAGTTAATCATCGATGGAATAGTAGTTAATTACGACCGATTAAACCGCCGATTAAAGTAGTTAATCTTATTTGGAACGCTGTGTTTACAAGACTAACCCTTTTCAATGCTAATTCTTTTTTATAATTTATTTATTTATAAACCTCAATAAATTGCGAAATGCATAAAATAAGAAATACTACAACTCCCTTAGAGAAATCTTGTGCTGGAAGTTGGAGTCTTGAAATCTAACTGAAAAACATGACGATTTATCTTTAATTTACAAGTACTATAAAATAATTTATCTAAAAATCTAAAAAATTATCAGACAATCATACTAAATGTTAACAAACATAAATCGTACCTAACTCATCATAACATATCAAAGTTTAAAATACTCTAAATAAAAATCTAATACCAAGTTGCTCTCATTACTTTATCAAGACAGTAAGTTTTTAGTAATTGCTTGAACTGTACAATAATTTTTTAGTAATTATAATAAATTTTTTATAATAAACTTTACAATAAATTTTTTAGTAATTTCTTGAACTTTACAATAGCAACTGCCATTTTAGCGAATTTTCTTAGAAAATAAAGCTATTTCAATGGCTCCAAAAATTTTAAAATAAAAATTTTCAAAAATTTTCTTCATCGAAATCTGTTTTGAGGCATTCTGAAATGATTCCTGGATTTTAACGCTTTTTTATATGTATATATATATATTTATATATATATATGTATGTGTCATTCCAGACGATAACTCTCGATAGAATTGAGATAAAAACTTCGTTCTTTCGCCAAAAAATCAAGCATTTCAAAAGAAAGGATGAGTTCGTTGGACAACACTTTTTGAGCCCATTAAATTGGTCACATTTCAAAAAATGTACTCAAAAAAGAACTAAAAACGGCTAAAAATAGTTTAATTCATATTTGCTGGTAGAATATTGCTCAAATAAAGTCTATCAATTATGAAATAGAACATTCAAAAATTGATGTAAACAATTATGCTGTAAAATGTACTTAAAATTCATTAAAATTTGCTAAAAAATCGATGAAAACTGCAAAAAAGCTAAAAATTTAAAACCTCTATTTGAACTGGAGATTATTATTTAGAATACGTTTTTTGCAATAAAATCAATAGTTAACAATTTACTTGCACTCAAAAAGCTCAAATTTCAAAACAATATAATATTATATAATACGATGATTTACGAAAATTCGCTTATTCGATCATGCTGCATGACTGGAATTTTTTTATAATAATTTTTATAATAAACTTAATAATACATTTTTTAGTAATTGCTTGAACTGTACAATATCAACTTCCACAGGTGATAGAGAAGAAGGTAATGCATTAAACAAAATCACACCTTGTGAGCTGTATAGCCTCTACCCATGAGTGATATTCATTCTAATTGTGTTTAACGTAATTATATCTGCTGCTCTCGTGGAAGAGTTTCCTGCTAGAAACAATTTATGTATTAAAAAAATTAATGTTTTATTTTTTCCGTACTGGGTATGATCCTTAGCTTTGCAATTTAACGTGAATGGTTTGTTCAGACTGTAAACATTATTTAATTAGTCTCAACGACTATCTAGTTATGGGTGTATGGTTTTTTTTTTTTTTTTTTTTTTTTTTTTCCATGGAATATTGATAATAGATTTTTTAAACTATTATTACTATTTAAACTATTTATTGCCCATTTTTTATGTCGACCCAGTGATCCGCCCTTGTCATCCTCTGGTTCGCACGAAGGTCCCAGCTAAGCAGTAGAACAATAAATCAATAACGGCACGCTCGATCTTTAATTTGGAAAAGAAAGTACGCACTCGGTCGCAATCTAGATCCGTGGAGTTGGGGGTAGGGCGACCATATACACGCACTTCTGGGCGGTGGTCGGTACCCGGATCTGGGTCAGGGCTTCCACTTCTCCGCGATGATGTCATATCCCATCCTCGTCCGGGTGTCTTCCCAGATGATCAGCTCAGCCGGTCTGTCCCCTTCACCAGCTCAGTAATGCCCGAGTGCCGACTTGGTTTTTTTCCCTCCCTATAGCCACTCAAAAAGACTTTCAAAACGCCGAAACAGAGGGGTGCCTTTCAGGATAGAACTAATAGAGCAAGGGTGTGGAACGGAGATCCGTTTCGCTATTTCTCTCTCTCTTCTTTTTTGCGGACGTCTTCCGTATCGTCAAAAGACGTCAGCTATTCGCAGACCATTAAGAACTTCCAGCTCTGGGGGAGTTCCCATCGAGTATAGATCGCATCAAGTAGAGATACCCTTTGATGGCGTTAGCGACTTGGGCGAGGTTTTTCCCAATGCTTGACATGAGACAAATTGTGGTGGAAAAGTGAGATTGAACCATCGCGGAACTTTGCACACTTTTCCCGACAATTCATTTCGTGTAAATCCACTAAAATGTCGATTTGATGATAAATGTCGACAAATGATATTTGTGTGTCTGCAGAGCCTTTTAAAGATTTTTTAATGGGGGTAGGAGGTTTCGGATACCATTTTACCCACCAAAACAGGTACAGGAAAACCCCAAAAAAGGATTTCATCACCAGTTATAAAAAAATACTAAAATAGCTTTACTGTAATACCTATATTTTCATGACTCACACAGCCCAGGGAGTTCCTAACAAATGTTTTCGGGTTGATAGCAAAACACTTTCTTAAAAGAGGAAAACTTCTCCTTCTGTATTTTGGAAAGTAAAGAGGGAAACCTAGAGATAAAAGTGGGGAGGACGAGAGAGAGAGATATGAATTGCGTGTTTGACTACCAACCAATCTTTATTCGGACAAAAGTTTTATAGATCCAACTCCGACCTCGTAGGTACTTACAAACCGACCAGGTACTAATACGGCTTTTCCATGGGGTGATTGTGGTGTTGAGTGAGGGAAGTGCACTAGTATTACGTTATTGTATTGTATTGGGTGGGCGAATATTATACTCACCAAACAGCGGTTTCTTAATTATGTATGAAGAATAGACTACTCATTAACATGATTTGAACAGTACTGATACAAAATTTAAGGTGGCACTGTATAGATCACTACAATTATGTAAAAGTGATTGATAACGATGAGATAGTTGTTACAGTTAGACATACAACCAATGCACAAACATACAACCAACAGACATGTTTACATTTCCAAGTTTCGTGTGACATTTTGTGAAACATAATTATCAGTGCTGATCCTACTTCAGATGCCGGTAAACCTACTGTACAAGGATTTGTATATGGCAACTCCTGGCTGAGTGTAATATTTTCCCTCAAATAAACAATTTTGATCTATACAGTCATCAAATTATTCAATTCATCTTATTTCAAAAATATTAACTCTTGAGGCGTGAATCAGCTTGCAAACCACAGCTTTGCAGACCACATGGTTATTTTTCTCCACTCCACTCAGATTTGTCGCTTGCCACATGTCATTTCTGCCACACTTATCTATCTTAGCCCACCAGGTCTGCCCATCCCCACCCTACAACTGTCAACCTGGACATCCAGGATTATGACAGATCCATCGGTCTATAATCATAATTGGCATTCATCGGTCCATAATAAATTGGCGCCAATATCTGGCTTCTTGCCCTGATCACTCGACATCCATGCATACATCCACCCCTCACAAAGGTACAGTAACTTTCTAAAAAGGTATGAGGTCAAAAGATGTCGAGACAAACCTCTAGGACAGACCTATGCTGCAAAAAAAATTGTCAAGGCCGATTGCTGTATTTTGCCTTGACCTTTTTGGTCGATTGAGCAAAGTAAAAAGTACTGGAGCCTTAGGTTATGTTTGATAACTTAAATGGACTGAAGTGACCCTTCTTGATAATATAGAAAGTTTTGAAATTCAACAATCGATTTTGAATATCCCAAAATGTATTTCTGCCTTAAATTTTTTCGGAAAAGTAGCTGCTGCTTCTTATGATTTGTTGACCAATAAATTGCAATAGCCTTATTTTCCGCAAATAAATTTATTCACCTCTATTCAAATGAATGTACCAAGACAAAACGGAAAATCAATTCTTCTACTCTGGGAAGTTCCCGTCGGTGTGTAGATCACATCGGGTAGAGATATCCGTTTAATGACGACTTCGAAGAGGATTTCCCAATGCGTAGGTAATAGACGAAAGGCGATTTCACCTTCATGTCCAGGAATGTTGACCTGTTGTATAATAATGACCAACCGTTTTCAGGAAAGATTGGTACTTCTGTGTCCTCGTCACCACGAAATCGAAAATTATTCACTATGCAACGAGTCAGTGACGCACCTCAATTTTCTCTTTCATCTCTACCAAGCCAGAAACATTCCTTGAACGGAACGACATCAAAATACACACCTCAAAAGAATTAAGCGATCACTTCTCCTTGTAGATTCCAAAAACTCAGACCAATCGGACAAAGTACACATTATATCTCATGATTAGGTAGGGTAGCGCGGGGTTGGTTGGCACCGATTTCTGTTTTTGATTTCTAAAAAATCAGTGATTTGAGATTTCTTAAATCTGAAAATTGGGCTGCGATTCTGCGTATCTTGGTTAAAAAATCCAGTTTTTTATTTTAATTTTCAACTCATTCTATAATGATTTTTTTCCTCACTCAGGTCATTGGTGCCAACCAACCCCACATACGGGGTTAGTTGGCACCAGGGGGTGAGTCAGTTGGCTCTAGTTCCAACCTACCCCCTCTATCCAGTGCAAACTGAGCCCAACCATCCAATGGCACACAATGATATGCATCAGATGAGCTTGCACAGCTCGTTTCCTTAAATCTGAAGGAACTCAAGAAATTCCAAAAAGAAAATTGAAAACTCCAACCATCTTTGTTTATACAGGGTTTCTACAGTAATTATAGGACAAACTCAGGGAATCGAGGAGCTCATTTCTGATCAGAAGTTCCGCCTTGAGTTTTTTTTTTTTTTTTAAACGCTTTGTTTTCGAGTTATTCAATTTTCAAGATTTTTTCGTGTTTTGTACCTCATGACATTATTACGGCCATAACGCCCCTTATAATCGCTCTAAACTCAAAACTGAGAACACTTATGGGGAAAGCGTTAAATTTTCTATCACCCTGATATAAAGTTTTTTTTTTTTTTTCTTTGTCAGTTTTAATTGGTCAAAAAAAGGCCAAAGTACAAAATTAGATAAAATATTTAAAATCGACGTTTTTTCTTCCGTTTTTTCGTTACCAGTATGGGGATTTTTTGGTGGGCGCTCTTCGGAAAAAAACTTCCCCAAACAGTCAGCTTTTGAACGGTTTACTCAATTTTACTTTTACTATGCTATTCGGGGTAGAAAACTATCGTTGTATGTTGAAATAATATATATGGTATTTTCCATGACATCGAGTGTTATCGGGAAAAATGAACCTCTAGGAAAATTCAAGTTGGGGCTGGTTTCTACGCATTTTTTCACGATGAATCGAATGGTAAAACTTACAGATATCTCCAACTCTGTTATAACAGAGTTTTAAACTTTAACTAACTAGTTTACCTTTAAAAACACATACTCGTAAAATTGTTGAAGTGTAACACTTGGTTATAACGGAGTTGGGGAGATATGCAAGTTTTACCATTCGAATCAGCTAGAAACCGACTCCAAACCCGAATTTTCGTATACGGTCATTTTTCACAAAAACTCTTGATTTAATACAAAAACTCGTGTTTTTCTACGTACAACCATACTTTTCTCTCCCAACGAGCAAAGTTAATGTAAAACTGACTTGACCGTTCAAAAGCTGACAGTTTAGGTTTTTTTCCGAAAAGCGCTCGCCGAAAAATCCCCATAGGTGCTGGTAGCAAAGAACGGAAGAAAAAACGTCGATTTTAAATGTGTTTTTTCTTTTCCAATTTTGTACTTCGGCCTTTTTTTACCAAATAAAACTAACAAATAAAAACTTTATTTTATATCAGGATTATAGGAAATCTAACATTCTTTGAATGGTGTTCTTAGTCTTGAGTTTAAGGTGATTCTAAGGGAAGTTATGACCGATTCAATGTCATAAGGTACAAACCTCGAAAAATCTTAAAAAGTGAATAGCTCGAAAACACAGTGTTTAAAAAAATCCGTACAAGTAACTTTCGATCAGAAATGAGCTCTAGAATCGATTCCCTGAGTTTGGTCTATAATTACTTTAGACACCCTGTGTACGTAGATAGGTACATAAGCGGGTTAAGCAGTGGTTCTTATCATAGGAATAATAGAAGGATAATTCTTGATTATATACAGTGAGACTCAGACCTGTTTCCTTAACACTCAGTAGATATTCTACGGTGTGAATAACTGTATATTTGTGACTGTTGCGTCCATTTTTATTATATTTCTAAAGAACCCGTTTAGTGACAGCGATTCTGTCACGCAGGTTTGACGATTCTCCCTTTTCAAAACGCCCTGTCCTCGAATCCGGCGTTCTGTTTTTCAAAATTACTATCAAAACGAGGGTACTAACCTCGAATTCGTTACCTCCGCCTTCATCAGCCCACTGCCCACCTCGTACTTTCACTTCATAGTGCCTACTGCCTCCATTTCACTATAATCACACACCGCATTGCGTTTACGTAAGTCGATCCCCCGGTTTTTTTTCTAGGTAGGAAATGGGTGTAGGCCAACTTCATCGACCTTCATTAGAAGGTTGGGGCTCGGGTATCCTAAACAAAAAAAACCCCGCCGGATGATTCGGTTTGAAAAACAAGAAAGAATAAACACGGCTTTTAGGAAGGTAGCTATCGGGGATGGTGTGGCATCGTAATGAAAGTTCCTTACTATAATACCCGTAGGTACCTTTCTTTTAACTACGAGAAAAACGATGATGAAGGATCACAGGACTTTCACATTCACTGTTCCCCGAGGGATAAACGCATTCACCACATCTTCCATCCTTTTGTTTGTTGACGCTGTGCAGCGGTGGATTCTTACAACGTTTTTATATTCGGACAGTTCAGATTATAACAAGCTTTGGTACCCCATCGAAATGGTAGTCCAAACTATACATAGCACACTTCAAAGAAACACTCAAAACAGTATACCTTCAACTCAACAACAACAACAACCAGTACAATATTATTCAATACCTTACGTGAAAGGACATACAAAGATTTTCGAGCCCTATAAACACGTCAAAATTGCATTTCGAACACTTAATACAAACAGACCAATATTTTCCAAACTAAAAGATTTCACACCAAAAGATCAACGTTCAGACTTGGTCAACCAGATCCCTTGTGGTAGTGGCGGGTGTGGAAAAGCGTAAGTGGGGGAAACGTGTTAGTCCGTTCGGCATCGTTTTTCAAAACATGAATCGGATCTACGACAAGAAGAAACAAGAAACGCGTTGGTTGCCCATTGCAGATCTTTAGGACATCTATGGACTTCAACAATTTCAAAATCGTAGGACGAGAAACAAATTTGCAAAAAAGAATATTTCTAGAAATGGTTAGGTAAGATAAAAACGCGGCAGGCCGCTCGTACTTTCTCTCTTATGAGAGAAGAGCTATGAGCATTGAAAATGTCTCAGTAATTTCAATGTTTTTTATTGTTTTAAATAAAATAACAATTAGAAAACATAAAATAATTATTGACACACAATTACTGAATTTGCTGTAAGCCAGTCTCGACGATGCCCAATTCTTCACGAATATGAATTCACAGGTAGGTGATTCTGTTATGGTGATCGTCTACAATTACTATAACCAAGTTAACTTCTCAACCAAGTGACAACAAAACAAGCGGCATTGCTTACTATATCCATTTATAACATGAATAAATATAAAAGTACGACATGAATAGAAGAACAAGTACGAAAGAAATGCGTGATAAATCGAGATCTTTCCAACGAGTGGAGAACGATTTTTGTCCCGTGAAAACTAAAGATGTTTCATTTCCCCAGCAACGGCTTGGTTGTACGTGAAAATCAAAAGAAAACAACACCTAGCTTGTTTATAGGTTGCGTGACGTTTTTTCTTTGCGTAACAAAATTTCCGGTTGACCCGTCGACTAAGACATTTTCAATGTCAACAAATTCAAATTCAATTGACTTCCAAAAAGACACTCAAAACTTGAGCAAAATTTACTCGTATTTGATTGATGGACTCTAAATTTGTAATTACCGTCACCAGCGAACTAGGTAAAACATACGAAAAAACATCGTTTCCTACATAAACGTAAACAATAAATTTTAAATTTGATTTTCAAAAACTCATAACTTTAAATTCGATTTTTAACAAAAAAAGAGAACTATAAGTGAGTAGATTTTTTACACTTTTGAATATTAATCTCCTTGAAGAAGCCACAGTTCCTGGGGAGAAACGTTTTTTTATAAAGCTTGTTATAATCTGAACTGTCCTGGCTGACTGTTCCTGGCTTAGGGACCAAAGTTCTTAGCTGATTACGATATATATATATATATATATATATATATATATATATATATATATATATATATATATATATATATATATATATATATATACATATAATTATATGAATATAACAAACATGTTCATGTACCAATGTGTCAGTATGCAGTCTAGATACTCATTGGCACATGCGCAGATATTTGATTGATGATTCCTTATTACTCATTTCTACTATACATTGTACTATATTACTTCCGAATCTATCTATAGGTAGCAATAACATAGTTTTCACTTTCGGGAGATGAACAATTTTTTTCTCCAAAATCGAAATTTCCACTCGCATTTTTCGTTTTAGCTTCTTTAATCTATTGCTAGGTGCGTTTTAGAACATTCTGAATAACATTGATTCCGTTTCTGTCTGTTTGTCTTGTGCGTGTGGTTGTGTGTGTTAGTGTGTATGTCTGTGTGTCCGCAAATCCATGGAACACGCATAAAATCTACAGTTTCCGTCCGATTTTGATGAAAATTTCAGCGAATATGCGCGTTAGGCTGCCCAGGTTAGAACACGTTTCCAGATGAAATCATTAGTGATATCCTGCAAGTAGGTAGGTAACAAAAGGCCTGAAAAGGGGACAGTCCTCTTCAAAAAATGACATATATGGTTCTTTTACCTATACCGTTCCCCACTCGCTCATCATATTGGGACTAGTACCCTAGTACCCACCTACAACTAAAATCCGAAAATTTGATTTTGGATATTTCTCGTTCTAAAAGTCGTCATAACGAATACTTCCGATTCTGCCAGATGAATTGGGAAGAAATAATAATAAGTCCTTTGTGTAATACCAAGGACCGTTTCCTATTTCAATAGGGGGGATTGCTCTAATATTGCTCTAGTGATTTAGCTCCCTTATGTCCTCCTACGCTGGGATTCTTTAGCGAGGACGGCGTATTATTTGTACTCGATCCTGCAATCATCCCAGAACGTTCATGGGGAAAAGCACCCGCCTACTGCCGAGTGATACGTCACCTACCCACACCTCGGAAATTACCCGCATCTCACCGCTGATTGCTCCTCACTGCAGGACGTCCGCCACGCGGTGCTACCGAAGAGGAAAATGACTACATTTGACAATAGCTGCAGCTAACTCGTCATTTATCTGATGTAGAGTTTAGTTGGTAAATACCTCCACTGACGGGTAGTATGCCGCAAGTCTCTGAGCTAGAAATTCGGATATTAGTTGTTGGTACCTAGGTTTATTGTAGATACCTTACCTATACCTAAACGGAATAGGTAAGGTGACCATTTATGTCCTCTTTTGAAGAGAACAGTCCCCTGTTCAGCTATCCTGTCCAATTGTCTCCACAGGATGTCAAAATGCCCCATTTTCAGCTAAGAAACGAAAAGGTGTCTTGTTTACAGCGAGGTATGGAGTAAGCATATACGTTAAACAATTGTTTCGGATTTTCCGTGAGATTGACATTAAACTGTCATTATCTTTCAGTTGCTGTGTACATTTCAAGTCGCATAGATTAAAAACGCTCGATATTTATAATACAAACACACTCTTCTTTTCACTGATGGTTCAAAGACACCATCAAGGTGTTGGCCTTGCTGTACAGAGCCCCAACTTCCAAGTCACTAAACGCCACCAGTTGTGTCTGTGTTAACATCAGAGCTTTGGGCAGTGACACTGGCTGTTCGACACTGCCAATTATTGGGAGTTGGGAATTATGTCTGTGGCTGCAGGGTAAAGGAAGTTAAGTGCAGAATTTTGATAAATGAGATATGTGACTGGTAGATAGAAAAATTTCTCTTCGACAATTGGGTATAGACCGCTAAGTGCTGCGGTAATACACGGGAAGCTATTCAGTTGGGTATTTGGCGTTATGTGTACAAAATTCAGTTGCTATAGTGTGAAGTGAGTCATGTGCACATAACACCATTGTCACTAATATTTAGCCATAGCGCAAAGGGAGTCATGTGCACATAACACCATTGACACTATATTTTGCTAGAGCTAATTGGGGAAAAGGGGTTTAATGGGCATTCTCTAGGCAAATGCCCTCTTATTCGCAATCATTCGTAGCCAAAAAGTGCTCATGGGTGGGGAATCCCGTTGCCAAGCATGGAAATATTGGTCGCCAGTTGTTTCCTGTCTGCTGTTCATTTAGTAGACTCCAGTTGACTAAACAAATTGATTGTTTATTGTATGATCGGCTGGGTCTGTACCTAAAGGCCATCTGATCTCAACTTTCGATCATTAATTTTCTGTTTGTCCTTATACCAGTTTATTCATAACTCTGGTGAGTTGGATAAATTCGTTTGATCACACATCTCCGTAAATTTGTGACAAGTGCAATGTCATCTCGGACTTTGAAAACGTTGCGCATGGTGGGAGCTGATTTTCAGCCTCTACAAGAGACGAATCTGCCAGAAGAAACTGTTCTTTATACGGACGAAGTAAGATCAAGGTCATGTTCACCAATTTCCATCACAGAAAACCTGAACTATTTAAATTACCAACTTGACTCAGATGACTCATTCAAAGACCCACATTTTTGTGTTGAAATGGAGTCGAGTAGCGATGAGGAAAGCACGATTGTAAGGAAGAAAATCAAACCTACCAGTAATAATTACCAACCAGAACCATGTACACATAGCATGTACACCATGTACACATGTCACAGATAGCGTTAGA
The DNA here is from genome assembly GCA_030762985.1 of Adelphocoris suturalis. Taxonomy (NCBI): domain Eukaryota; kingdom Metazoa; phylum Arthropoda; class Insecta; order Hemiptera; family Miridae; genus Adelphocoris; species Adelphocoris suturalis. The sequence continues at coordinate 34,689,998 of CM061043.1, read as the reverse complement.
ATGAACTTGTTTGAAGAATACTGGGGAATGGGGGATTATGACAGAAGATTAGCTTACATTAGCAGCCTTCTGGAATTTTCTGATCCTGTGAGAAGAACTGGGGCTAATCAATCAAAGCAAGTTACAGTTCATTATTGTGTCTATATTGACAGGAAACATTTAAAAATGTGTAAATCTTGTTTCATGAAGATATTTGGAGAAACTCCTAAATTCATAGAGAACGTAGTAAAGAAGAAGAAGGCATCGCAGTCTGGAATCGTAGAGCTTGATTCTAGGGGTTCTCATACAAAGCGTACTGATGCTGCCAAATTATGGCAAACAGTGAGGGTTTTCTTGAATGAGATCCCGACTTACAAAAGCGACTTACAAAAGCCACTACTCGCGAAGGGATTCAAAGAAGAAGTACTTGGCACCTCATCATACGAGAATATCGTTGCATGAGAGTATGTGCGTGTATCAATAGCAAAAGGAAATAAAACGGTTTCCTATCGAGTCTTCTGTGATGAATTTCATAGCCTGAAACTTAGCATTAAGAAACCCAAAATCGATACTTGTGCAACGTGTGACAAACTCACAATGCAAATTAAAGTAGCACCCGACGATGAGAAACCTGCTATCCAATTAACTTTAGAAAATCATCACCGTGTAGCTGATCAAGCTTATGTAAGTCAACGACAAACTGCTGTCAAAAAATGACCCTTCTAAAAAGACTTTGATATTTGACCTCCAACAATGCTTGCCCACTCCCAATTTGAAAAATTCAATCTCTTTCTATAAACGTTCTTTATGGACCTACAACTTGACTGTTTATGACAGTGATGATGGGCAGACATACTGTTATTTATGGCATGAGCCAATGGCCGGTAAAGGAGCTAACGAAGTAGCTTCGTGCTTGTTGGAGTATTTTACCAAAATGCTACCACGTGAAGTCAAGCCGTGACCATGTATTCAGACTGTTGCCCTGGTCAGAATAAGAATAGTCATGTAGCAGCGATGTGCTGAGTGGCTTTACAACAGTCTCCGTCACTGGACCAAATCAATCACAAATTCTTAATACCAGGGCATACGCACGTGGAATGTGATACATCCCGCAGCCTCATCGAGAAGAAGAAGGAGAAGTACGAACAGCCGATTGAACATCCTCATGACTGGGCAATACTCATTAGAGATACAGGGAAGAAAATTCCATTTAACGTGACAGAGATGGAAAGGACCAAATTTTTTGACTTTGCTGGTTTACTTAAGAAGCAATTACAACTCCGTACTGTAAATACCAACAAAGAATCATTCCTGTGGAATGAAGTTCGATGGTTTCGATTAGAGGGAGGCGACAATTTCAAGACTCTCAGTTTTTTAAGGAGGGGAAAGATGACAAGACTAGACGTGCCTCGCAAGTACTCACAACGAAAGCCAATATCATTGGAGAAAAAGAAGGATTTAGTGGACCTACTCCCTTTTATATCACCAGTCTACCATAAATTATACAGGGACATTCCGACGTCTCAGTCATCCGCGAACACCCTCGATGATACCAGCGATGAGGAAGATTCAACATACCATTCAAGCAAATTTTTATCTACCTTTTTTGTATCTACACTGTTTTCATTATTTTACATTTTTCAGTTTCCTGTTTCAGGTATGTTCGCTACATTAATAACAATAAAAGTTTTAGCTTTATGAATTACTTATTCTTCGTAGTTTTTTTAGTTGAAAAGGAGTTTTCATCCAAACCAATAGCGTAAAAGGAGTCAAGTGCGACCTTATCTGATGAAAGTATGCATAACTATGGTAATATATGGAATAATAATATGAAAATACTGCAGTATTTTCCCTATGTACTAAAGAACAAATCCCACCAAAAAAATTAGGCTTTCGTCCAAATATCGATTTTGGGGACTCAGACAAACTTTCAATTTCGATTTCCCAACAATCAGCTTTTTGCATATAACCCCCTTTACCCTGCAGCCACAGATGTGATTTGTAGCAATTCGCTAAGTACCATCGAGGCGATTAGGGACTCATATTCTGATGATCCCCCAATACAAAGCCTACACACGCCACGAACTTGGGCTCAACCCTAACTTTTATGTGGGCACCGAGCCATGTGGGTATTCATGGCAATGAGTGTGTAGATGCCCTTACAAGGAGAGTCATTGGTGATAACTCCATTGATATGTTGCCTATACGTATTGAGGATCAAATCTCTTATGTAACATAAAGCCTATTCCATCTGGCATGAGCAATGGCAGGGTGAGGTCACTAGTCTGCGTGGTGTCCTTCAGGATTTGAGCCCGGTGGGCCTTTTCGTAACCCTACTTCCAAGTAGGGATCGAATAGTGGTCAACCGGGTTGCCACAGGTCATACCCGTCTTACTCACAAACACCTGTTTAGTGCAGAAGCTCGAGATGTTGTGTGTGGGAGGTGTGGGGGTGATCTGTCCATCCGCCACTTTCTGGAGGACTGCCCAGCCCTTGTGGACCTCCGAATCTAGCATCGACCCTCTCAGTGGATTGAAATTTTATCCCGACCAGACAAGGTCCGATCCCTGTTGTTGTACCTGAGAACCGATGAGCTCTCCTAAGAACTGTGATATCTGATCTGTGATATATTTATATACATCTAGTCGTAGTTTTATTTCACTTTGCTGATTGTATATATATAGGTATATATATATATATATATATATATATATATATATATATATATATATATATATATATATATATATATATCTATATATATATAGTAGCATGTATATATTTATTAGCCTATTTTACATCTAGTCTTAGTTGTATTATTTTATTTTTGGAGTTTTTTTTATCCACTTTGGGGGCTAAACATTGGTTTTCACTGTACCTACTCCTCATTTTTTTCACTTCGAGTTACCAGTGGAGTCCATGATGGCGCTCCTTTTTAGTCAAGGATGGCTCCATTAGAATCGTGCCACTTCTAGTCACATCTTGTTGGGCACCTTGTTCAATGCAGCTAATGACCCTTCTGGTTGAGGTGCGGCTTAAACCTTAATAATTTTTTTTTAAACTGTATAATACAATGGTATAATACCATTGGAAAGCTTCGTTTAGCGCCAACTTCTAGGGTTACAGTAGGGAAAGATTAGATTGAATCATTTGGTCTTGAACGAAGTGGAAATTTTTCCTGAATTCTACAAAAACAACTTGCAAATTTGATTCAAAACCTAATAGTAAATTTAATATATTTTTAGTGATATTAGCTGTTAGTTGAAAGATGGTCTCAAGGTGATCGCTTATGAATTTGGGTCTTTTTCGTTATACGACCGCATACGGTCTTTTACTTCTGTCATACAACCGCAAAACAATTTTCTATAGAAACAGAACGATAGTTGGTTTTCTGAAATTGATGAAATTATCCATAAAATGAAAACAAACTTGTCAAAAATCGAAAATTTTCCGTTAATTCACTGCCATTCATTCATTTTGACCTGTATGTCCGTCTAATCTGAATTTTCACAAAGGGATTGACTATTTGATGAAATGTATTTTTGAGATGCGAGCTTGTGAGCATCCAGACCATCTAACTATACCTACACAGCATTCTGATCATTTTTGCTACAGTGGACGTAAAAATGATTGGGGAACAGTTTTTAGGACAATAGAACATATTCAAGCGTTTCTGTTTCTATAGAAAATTGTTTTGCGGTTGTATAACAGAAAAGACCGTATGCGGTCGTATAACGAAAAAGACCCATGAATTTAACGCTTGAGAAATAAATGGGCCAGATATGATCGCTGCGCGAACGCACTTGGAATGCTTAGTCGGAGGCAAAACTGTTGTTAAAACTACTTTGATTATGACAGTTTTCAGGCATGTACCTACCTATTGAGCGGTTGGCTCTTGAAAGATTCCCTAATTTAAGTCTAATTGCCATCGGACCGATGAACACTGTATGTACCTAATTGTCACGTCCTATTACTGTAGCCTAGCAAATTATCGGCCCCATAAACCCCAATCCCAATCCCATAAATCCCAATAGAGGGATGGTTTAAATTTGATTGCTAATCCTGGAATTGTTGCGGAAAACCTCAACCAACATCAAGTAATTAGTAGGATTCCTTAGTTTTAGTCGAGACTGAAGTCCTACGACTTAACTAACAACTTAACGAAACTACTTACAGGTGCTTGAGCGGTTTTCCTTCAAAGGCGTACAAATACCGGCTAATTTTGAGTTTTTCATTGGATCTTTTGTACAGTACATGTAAAATTAGGCGAGAAAGATATATCTACCAAGAAGAGAAGAAAGATATATCTACTGCCCACCCATCTTGGCATGTTTTTTCTTTTCTCTCTTTTTAAACACATGAACAACACAATTTTCCACCATGCAAGTTGAGTACGGTTTGGAAAGAAGGATGAAGCCTCGCGTCGGATTCCAACCCCTGACCCCACCCCTCCACTCTAGCTTATAGCACAGTAAGAATGCCTTTGAAGTTGAATCAAAAGGGAAGGTTATGACTTATGACCAACGGGAAGGGATGCATTTGCTAATTCTCCCAGTCCTACCAACATCCCTCCCTTCCTGACTAAAGCCTCTAGAAATAGGTACTTTCCAAGAATATTTTCTAGGGTATTTATTATCCTTGACAGCAGAACAAGTCCCTGAAGCCCTTCAAAGGGGAACTTGTCCCCCGCGAGGTTGGCAAACCTGCTTCACTCCCTCTCATTTTCTACCTCCCGTTTCGCTTCCTTCGACGTCCTCCAGTTTAGTTGAGTTTCGTCAACCGTTCGGACGAGTGCGATCGGGACGTGGTTAGTTCTTCGTCGTTTGTGCTCCGGTTTTTTGTCACTTATACCCAGTTGGATTTACTCGATTTGGGATATTTCGTCACGAACCTGGTAAGTTTCATCCTATATTATCCATAATCGTGGATCTAAAACGGCGTCCGTAGGTAATCGCTTCTTGATGCAGTCCCGTTTTTCTAACAGTACCTACTGTGAACTCTGAGAAATGAAGCGAAAATTGACTCTCAACTATTCCTGGCGAAAATAGCAGAGTTTAAATAATTTCCTCTATCTCATTGAATTATTTACGTTATTCATTTCTGCAACTTTGTCAATATCCAATACAGTAAGTACCTACCTACTACGAACATTTTGATGTACGTTTCATAGTGAACTCTGAGCTATCCGAACGCTGACCCCCAGTGTTCTTGTCCATCGTTCGAAGAAGAGAATGTAAACATGATCCTCGTCTCTCTATTCAACTTGATTTTCGTTCCTTAAGAACTAATTTGGGCATTTACTAATAAGCAACATGACAGTGAGCTGATTCTTTTATGTAAATAACTGACAACTTATGATATTAACTCAGGTAGGCGCCTATATCTATTATCATTTGGTACACCTTGATACCTTATATTATCCTTATGTTATATCCTTAGTTGTTTATTTAAGTGGTTATTATGTTCTATGTTAAAATTTCTTCTGTCATCATTAAGCTTTATTAATACTATTTATTGTTGTCAAATTTTAAACTATTTTGGTGTGCCAATATTCTTGGTGTTTAGTAGTGCCTAAGTATTGGGTAGTTTATTAGATTTACCTACCTAGGAAGATTACAACTGTTTGCCTCCACCTCTAGGTACCTTGTTACCAAACAATTTTAGCTAGGTAGGTACCTAGCGAAAGCGGTTTTCTCTTTCGGGGGATGAACTAAAAAGAATTTTTTTCTTTCATTTTTTTAATCAATTTTTATCGTTAGCATATTTTAATAAAAGTTGAGTAGGTACATTATTCTGCATTATTTTGTGTCAAATGTTTGAATTTTTGAATTGTTGAATGAGTTGAATTGTTTGGATTTTTTTTACAGTTTATGTGTTTTTTCGAGTAGGTAGGTAGGTAGTAGGTTGTCTTTTAGCAGGTGTCTTTGAGCCATCAGTGAATAGAAATACGACGATTTGTTGCCTCTTTTTAGGACGTCCCTCTGAAGCTGAGTCGTATAGGCAAGGCTTCGTTTATATGAGAGGAACGACCCTTCGGAATTGATCTAAGGGGGTGTGGAACTTCAACATGAGAAAAAACTTGCCTATACTATTCCGTTTTGTTTTCAGACCCGATCCTTCAAAAATAACATAGCTAAGTGTGTGTGTGACAAATTTTGTTAACGCTGCCCAGGCTACAATCCTCGACCAGTTCGCGTGATTTTTTTCTCCAAATCACTTGGTTTACATGATCTAAAAATCGGGGATTTCATTTTGATGACGGATTATTGTGAGGATGGGTGGTAGAAGGGGGAAATCAAGTGTAGTATTTATGCTATTCTCATCCGTTAACTTCCATTTTTCATTTACAATTTTGCTCGATAGATTTGGTTTTCTGTAGAATTTTCCACCAAAATCAGGATTGAACGTTTGAACGCGGATTGTGCGTTTTTTATTAATTTATTTTTCTTCAATTATTTATAAAAATCCATCAAGTTGGGTTGGCACATGGCTTCTTCGTATCTTCAACATGAATGTAATAAATCATTTCAATGATTTGAATTATCTTAAAAAATTCTATAGTGGAGAATGATAAATCAAGATGTAGTTAGAGTAAAACTTGACAATCGTTAGCTATCATGAAACTAGAAAATGATACTTAAAGTGATTTATGGTTGCGCATGCGCAGAATGAAATAATGATTTGAGAACAGTGAAATCGGTTGGGGTCCATCTCCACCTAACTCGCACATTCACTGAAAATATATCAAAATCGGATATATACTGGAAATTAAGCTCGATATAGGATTTCATATTTTGAGCAGGAGCGGGGGCTTTTAACGATGTGATAATTTTGAAATTGTTGATATGGGAAGCTCAATTTATCCTCCAAATTGAGCGAGAACGGACGACTGGGGCGTGAGAAGATGATCCCTGCTGGAAATTACGTTTGCGCTTGGGTGGAGGGTAGTATTCATTTGGAGACAATGAAACTATTAGGGGACTAACTACACCCTAACCCACACAATCCCTGAAAATTGTGGAAATTGAGCTTTTAAGTTTGCCACGAGGATTTGCGGACACACAGACATACACACACGTACGTAAATACACACAGATAGACACAGAATGAAAGTTGTTCAAAATGGTCTAAAACGTAAAATGCGAGTGGAAATTTGATTTACGTGACAAACATTTTTTTATCTCCCGAATGTGAAAAGTTTTTTATCTTCCGCTACCTGTAGTTTGATTGAGAAGCAACATCGCCAAAGCATGTTAGGAATAATAAAGAATGGTGATGAACGAGGGTTTGGTGAATGTTGTAGACTTATTCTTCCCTCTCTCCGAAAGTTTCCAACGATTTTGATGAAATTCATATGAATCACCTAGGCACGCTATACAACTACATTTTGAGTGATCCTGAAAACTGGATGTTTTTGCCTTTTAGTGTAGTTATGTAAAAACCCTTAATGACATTTCGAATCGGTAAATAATGTAAATACATCGGTAGGTACATAAAATTTATGTAATATAAATGTGACATACTATCTTCTTCACCGATGGCTCAAAGACACCTGATAGTGTTGGCCTTGCTCTATGGAGCCCCAACTTTATGTCATTAGACGCTTACCAGTTGTCACGTCAGTGTTCTCAGCAAAGCTGCAGGCAGTGACACAGGTTGTTCGACATCAGTTGTGACTCACTAAGGACCATCGAAAAGATTGGGGATTCTGATGATCTGCTTATCCACAGTGTACGTGTATCTACACCAAGCCACTACATCGGGCTCAACCATAACTTTTAAGTAGGTGCCAAGCCATGTGGGTTTCCGTGGCAAAGAGTGTGCTGATGGTCTTGCAAGAAGAGTCATTAGTGATAACTCAATTGAGATGTTGGCTATAAGCATTGCAGATCAAATCTGCTGCACGAAGTATATAAAACTAATTCCATTTAGGCATGAGCAATGACCGGGTGTGGTCACTGGTCTACATGGTATCTTTCAGGACTGGTGCCTAGTTGACCTAACATCCAAGGAGAACCCAACCACCGAATATTGGTCAATTGGGTAGCCACTGGCCATGCCCGTCTTACTCACAGACACCTGCTTTGCGCTGAAGCTCGAGACGCTATGTGTGGGAGGTGTCGGGGAGGTGATCTGTCCTCACTTCGTGGAGGACTGCCCAGTGCCCAGACCTCAATTCATCTAAGGGCTCCAAGTCCAGCATAGGCCCCCTCAGTGAGTTGAACTTCTATCTGGACCAGACAAGGTGCAGTCTCTGTTATTGTACCTGAGAGCTATTGGGCTCCACTACAAACTGTGCAATCAGATCTGTAATGTAATTTTGTGGATCTCATAATTTCGCTTTTGCTGATTATATAGGTACGTACTAGAGGCCTGTTAGGGCTTGGAAATCCCTAATCTAGTCCGTATAAAGTAACGATATAAGTCCTACCTATCAAATTTCAACTTCCTACAGTGAACAGGAAAGAATTTAGCTCACTCAGCTGATCAGAAAAGACCCCATCACTACGTTTCTTACTTACCGACACGTTAGCAACAAAGGGCCGTGCTGATTCGGACGAGCAGTCTTACACTAAAATCGGACCGCGAATTTCTTCACAATTTCAAAGACCGTTTGGAATTATATATAAAGAAGATGATAGTAATTATATGTATTTAGATATTCATATTTTTTAATCTGGTTTGCGACGGATTGAGGACGTCTGGGCTGGGAATCTGGGGCCTGAATTCGCTCAACGAATAAATAGAGGAGAGGTCTGACAAGTCCTTTCCCCACTAGCACAGCAGTTTTCGGAAGTGTTTTTCCCGATCAAACGGGCTCGAAAACGCTGGAAGGAGCCAAGTTCGACCTGATCCTGACTCGCTCTTTCGGAAATGACTGGCCGGTACTGTCACACTTCCCCCTTGAAAACGTTTTTATTTGAAGAATATTATGGTTTCCAATCCAGGAAAGGCCAACTGGAAAACACTACTACTAACCCCATACTACTGAGATAGATTCACTGGCAGTGAACAATCATAGTTATACTCCTTTATACTCGTAAATAACTCCATTGGCGATTGGAAATGATATTTTAAATTAAAACAGGATAGATTGTTTATGAATCTTGTTCAGGAAATGTTGTCTGAAACATTCATTGGAACCCCCATTCAATGCTTGGAATAATCAGGTAGGATAATTTGCTCAAATTCGGAGACTTTCAATACATAGGAAAAATTATTGCCAAAAATCCTCGATTTGCATCCTACCCTCCTCCTATTTTAGTTTCCTCACCTCTAGGGTCTTTCAACAACCTAATGAATGCAGGAAATATCCGAAAGTGAAAATACGGAACTCGATGGAGGTTTTTGTGATAGATAAATCGTAAAGGGAACGAGAGAGGACGAGCTGGCGTCGGATAAGGAACATTTCCTTATCCCACATCCCATTACACCCATCTTACCTGCTTTCTCTGACGAAGAGACTTCGCGCCAACCTGACAAGGCCTAGTGACTACCCGTGTTAGGTTTATGGGATAATAAAACACTATCCGGTTTGTTGTTAGTCAAAATATCTCCTCGTTAATTGGTCGGAAAATTTCGTACCTTTATGTAGGAAACCGTGAAATCATCGTTGGCCTCTTGAGATGGGTTTTTGGCGAAAGGTGAGTTGCCCCAAAAGAGTTTCCAGTGAGCGATTCTGGGCCATTGAATATCACGTTTGCGTTTACGCAGGGTTTGCTAAGTTATGGTTTCTTTACACGGGAACATCTAGAGGTTGATATGCACAAAATTCTGTAACCATAACCTAGGGAAAATTTTCATGTCATTTAGATAATGAAGATCTCTTTATATTCGGTAATGGGTTTCCTTCCAATGCATTTGCATATGTATATCCCCGAGAAGGGGTTTTGAAGCTTTCTTTATTCGTTGAAGGCATTTTATGTCGTCAAAATGTTTAGAACGTCTCTCCTCAAGAAATTTTGAAAATGAGAATTCCGCTTATTCCCTTTACCTTCAACATGATATTTCCATTGGTGAAGTCAGAAATTAAAAATTCATATTGGGTAACGTCAAAATTTCAGCTTTTGTTGATTAAAGGAGCAAAAATGGAGGAATTTTTAAATTTTTTTAGACGTGATCCTTTTTGTACATGACTCATATTTGGACTGTGATGTCCTCAATACTGTGGAATTGGCGATTAAGACGAGGAAAAGACGAATAATCGAAAGTTTTATATATATTGGGGAATATCAAGGGAATAGTCACGTTCCAGATTATTCAAACGTTCGTGATAGCTTTCATAACGCTTCTGATATGGGGACAAATATACCGTAGCTCTGTGATATCCGTGAGCCAACACCTAGTTTATCTTGCCGTGCAACCCCTTTGTTTGCGTCAGGGAAGCTAGTTAAAATAATATTGTATGCATTGTTGCCAGGCGTCCCTTTTTGAGGGAACATGTGCCCCTTTTTAGATACCGAAACCCCCAACCAAGATCTTGGGGGTACGCAAAAATGGACCCCTTTTTGCTTAGGATCCCCTTTTTTACCTCTTTTCATAAATATCCTCTCACTCCTCCTTTTTTACTTATGGAACTACTTCGTAAACCAAAAAAAAAAAAAAAAACTCGGTACCTGTGTGAAAGGTAAAAAGTATGGATCTAGGTAGGGGATGCATTGCTCCATGATGTATTCATGTATACTGAAGTTGAAACAATACCAAGGCATTGTTTTTGCTGTTAGTTCAACAAGTGAATAGTGTAAATTCTTGCTGGTTCACTGACACACCAAAACCTAAATTAAAACCTTGTTTATACGAAATTGAAGTACCTATAAGAAAACTCAAGGTTGGTAGGTAGTAATAATTAGGCATAATATTTTACTAATGAAGCATTGGTTGATGGGAATCTCGATTTCATCCTGTCACACTGATATTATGCCGCTTTCGATCTTGTCAACATTTACGAACGGAATCCCACCATGTTCAAAACATAGTGATATTGTTCATAATTTTAGGCTTTTCATTGAGGAGGCTATCTGTGCAATCTCTTTTTTTTTTTTTTTTTTTTTTTTTTTGTTACTTATTAAAGATAATTTCATACTAATTTACATATCAAAGATCAAACGGATAGCTTCATTTTTACTCCCCTCAAATAGGGAGTGAGAAACTATTCCGTTTTCAACCGATTTCGACAAAAAAGGGTTCATTGTTACACCTAAATTGCAGGTCTCCAAAATCAAAATTTTCCAACAATATTGGTTTCCTGGCCTACTTGATTTAGCAACCCCTTAAAACAAGACAAACTCCTACAATTTTCATTGTGGGACGAACTCTTACAGCATTTTCATTCGATTTATTGACATTTTTAGGGACTATGTGTGTCTAGCGAGAGATAGTTTCCTCTCTTAAGGCCATCATATCGGATCTCTACTAATGCGTGGAACGTGAATTTCTTACAATAAGTCTCTATTATAATCCTCAATTTCATCATATTCCAATGACATTATCTGGGTAGTTAGGGTTGAAATGGTCCCCCATTAAACGTATGGCAGTTGGATCAAAGGCAATTCTTGTACATGCGCTATTGTGATATATTTGTTAATGTTGATTCAACTTAGTAAACTTCTCCGTATACAACATTGTTCTTAACGCACAACCCTGATTCCGATTCTTTTCACTCAACTTAATTTTCCACTATGAACTCTTCATAATTTTCGTTCCCTATCATTTGAATAATTCAAATAGGGGAATTTTCCTTGGATACTTTTTCAAGTTCATTCACCATATATCTGAAAAGAACCTGTTTTCCCATTATCTGCTCGTTTTCGGAAGAAAAATCTACCAAATAATTATATAAGAGAGGTTTATATTTAGGTTGGTACCTAAACTCCTTCTTAAGTAAAGTTTATTATAGGTAAATCAATTTATAGAAATCTATCAAATGCTACAAGAGAGGTTTCTATTTAGTGACCTACACCATCGTAAAAATTTTTATAGGTAAATCAATTTATAGAACCTTTCAAAGTAAATTTAAGCTCCAATAGTTATGGGAGTATTTCTCCATGGAATTGAGTTTTAAAACATTCGAACCCGAAAATAGGCATTTGAAAATAGAACGTCTCATTAACTACGACGGTAGTAGTAGGTATCCGTACCTACTCTCTTCCATGTCTACGGACTCAAGTGTTGTGTGTTCTGTACGCATGTTTAATAACGTGATGAAATTTTATACAAAAATAATTTATCTTGGTCGACGTAAACCGGTTCAAATAGACGCTGCCGTCAACGGATGACGAAATCTTTGGCATTTTACATCGAAATGCGTAGGTGAGTACATCGGCGTGTATGTACCTACCTGACGGATGACATCAACCCGGCAGTGAGAAGGTAAATATAGGCTAAATCTGATTTGCATACCAATCTTTCGGGATTTAGCTTTAGGCAACGCGTTTGTTTGAACTATTGAACTAATTAACTGCATATTCAAATAGTGGGGTAGTCCCTCACTTATCGGTGAAATGACTATGTGCCTACCTATGTGTGTAATTCTACCTTACCCGTCAACAACGTCCAATCATGTAAATTCAATTATTCGCCGTGAATTCGGATGAATCATCATGTACGGACAGGAAAATTCGAATAGATTAAAAAAAAAAAAAAAAAAAAAAAAAATCATTATGCGATCTGCCTTGTTGCAGAGTCTACACCTATGAGTCAGCCCTTGAAAGGTTCACTTTTGGTGAATTTTCGAAAACAATAAAGCTATTGAAATTGCTCCAACATTAAAAAAATAAAATAAAATAAAAAAATAAATGAAATTTAACGTTTGGAATGAAAATACGTTTTGGGGCATTCTGAAACCAAAATCATAAAAACTTACCAGACATAGAGACTTCCTTGCACCTATCATTATTATTATTCTCTCATTTAAATGAGATTATTGTGATGAAATTACTTCCGTAGTGGTATCGATTTTAATTAATACGTTTCAGTAGATATTCCAGTCGGTCGGTAGGTGGTTTACTGTATTGGATTTTAGTTTGCAAAATCAAGTCAACATTTCTTTATTTTCGGGGAGGGGGGAGGGCTTCTTTGGGCACTTTTCCAAACGGATCCAAAGATTTTGATAACATTTACTCGATTTGTCATCACTTGTCATAACTTTGCTGATTTACTTTCTATATTGTTGCTTTTAATGATATTTCCGTGTTGTTTCTCCAAATACATTATGTTGAATTTGCTAGGAGTTGAGAAAGAGGTGAGAAGTATTCAAATAATAATTCTGTTTCTTTAGACTTTGTTGTTTGTAATTTCTGTCCCTAGCAGAAGAAGGTACTTATGAGTTGTGTTCTTGGATGTGTCCATAGATTTATCTACTCTTATATATGGTCATATATATATATATATATATATATATATATGGTTATCTGCATACGGATCTGTGGATGTTATCCACGTTTATCTCGAATATAGCAGATCCATGCGATGGGAGTATTAAAAATGACTAGAAACGTTTAAAAATCGTTAAATTTATATTTTTATCCGAATTTTAGTCAAAGAAAGTTTATTGACGATGAACTAGAACATTAAAAAAATTATTCACAAAGTGATGGTGAAAAATGTACTTAAATTTCATTAATATTTGCAGAAAAATCGATTAAAAAACTGAAAAATTGCTAAACATCCAAAATCTGTTTATAATCGTGGAATATGATTCAGAACGAGTTCATTTGCCATAAAATTGGTGGTTAACAATTTCTTTGTCTTCGAAGTGCTCAAATTTCAAAAAATAGTAACATAATATAGTAAGATAATCTTCGAAAATTCGCTCATACGATCATGCTGCATGACTGGATCTTTATTACGCGATATGGTTCTTTCTTTCAAAGAAAATAACAGCAAACTTGCATTCAGGTAATATTTGGTATACTCTTGTTCAACATGGCATATGAGTGAGTAGGTGGTTCGTTAAAATCATACTGAAGCCCAGACCATCCGAACTTAGTCTTGCTGCCGAACTGTGCGCCCGTGAAAAGCAGGACTTCTACAAGACGCAACATAAATATATAGTGACAAAACTTGACCTCGCGCCCAAAACGGCTTTGGCGAAGGATTTGCCTGTATTGCCTCATCCGGAGTCGGGAGAGAGAAATCGGCCGTGGAATCCCGATTGTGTCCGACTTCCGCGTCATTTGCGCATTATGAGCGTCTAGTGGTGCAATCGGTTTCATCAGTAAAAGTAGACAGTGTTACCTGTTTGCGTCGAGCACTATCGGACGCTTAATCCAAGACGCGACTAATTCCAAAGCAGAGAAACTGCAAAACCTAAGCAGGGTGAATAGTAAAACGTATACGTAAGTAAAAATGTTGTTAATGCCAAGAAGAAACTGGGCTGCATATTACTTCATAATAATTGTTTATTTTAGAGCCCTTCACATATTACTGGTAATATACCTATAAATAACACAGGTTTACTCATACTCTGATAATCCCCCAATACAAAGCCTCTGTGTGTGGCTACACCAAGCCTGGGGGTGCCAATCCATATGGTTATTCATGCGGTGCTCTTACGAGAAGGTTCATTAGTGATAACTCCTTTGAAATGTTGCCTATACGCATTGAAGATTAAATCTCCTAAATGAAGCATAGAGCCAATTCCATCTGGCATGAGCCATGGCAGGCTGAGGTCACTGGTCTGCGTGCTGTCTTTTGGACTTGGTTTCCGTTGGCTCTTTCGTTACTCGGTTTTCACGGAGGGACCGAATAATGCTCAATCGGATATCTGCTTAGTGCAGAAGCTGGTGTGCTGGAAGTGAGGGAGTTATTTGTCCATCCGCCACTTCCTGGAGGACTGCACCGACCTCATGGACCTCCGTTTCCAGCATAGGCCGCCTCAGTGGGTTGACGATCTGCACCAGACAAGGTCCAGTTCCCGTTTTGTACCTGAGGGTCGCTGGGCTCTCCTGCAAACTGTGATATTTGATTTGTGACATATTTATGTGGATCTAGTCATAGTTTTATTTAACCTTGCCCTTATGTATTTATTTATAGCCTACATATCGTCTAGTCTAAGTTGTATTTTTTTATTTTTGGGTTTATTATTCGATGTAGGGGTTAACCAGTGGTCGTCACTTGAAAAAAAAGAGACTTAAACAGGTTTACAAAAAAAGTATCGTTTTGTGACGGGGGTCGCAATATCAAATCCCGGGAATTTTGATTGTTAGAACACGAACCTGAAACCCATTTTTGCCCGTCTGATCAGGATTTTGAGACACTGTTCAATTATTCAACCTTTTGGTCAAACATTTTTAGTTGTTGTATTCCTATTAAATTGGAAACCAAGCCTCAAACTCTTTAGGTAAATACAATATTACAAAAATAGGACAAAATCTTAGGCTTTGGTCGTTTTAATCAAATTAAATCACTTGCAGGTCACTACGTTGCTTGACTGTAACGGAGCTACAATTTTAGCATGGAACATGCTTTAGCCATCACCTAACTGGCCAAAATTGTCACGTTTTTATGTCACGAAAAATTGTCACACGAATTTTCTTATGAGTTTAGCGTACAACCAAGCCGTTGGAACTTCACCAAGCCGTTGGAATCGTTCACCTTTCGTTAGTAAGCTCTCATTTTACTGAAGATTAGAAAGATATTTATGTCGTAGTTTCATATTTATTTACAAGACATTAATCCGATAATGCGATGTTATAAATGGTTAGTAAACAATATTATTGTGCCGCTTGTGTCTTGTTTTGTTGTCAGTTAGTTGAGGTGGTAATCTTGGTTGTGTTTGTGCCGCTTGGTGACAGGCTAATTAGTTTGGCATCATCATAACTAGGTATTAGAAAACAAAATAAAATACTTCCTTTCAAGGTAGTAGTGAGTCATCATAAGCGCTATAATGTTATCCCATCCCGAATGAGCTGGAAGAACGAAAATTCGACCTCTAATTAGCGGAAAGAAAGCATGTTCCATGTTTTTGCACTTTAGCCGTTGGCTCAAAGCGGAAAGCAAACGAGGGATCCAGGGGGGCAAGGGCGGATCCCCTTGCGAGGCCCGAAGGGCCGAGTTTTTCTTATTTTTTTTCCCCGGAAATGGTTTTGTTATAGGGTAAAGGACCACGTACGGACTAATTTAAATAATTTCTTCATATTGTTGCTTACCGTGACCTCTTGTAAGTTGTAGATATCGTAAAGTCATGTCTGCGTTCCTTATATGATTATAATTTATGCAGATTTCACGCTAACTTTATTTGAATTGAATGAAATTAGAAACGTTGAGAAAACATATGGGCACCGAATATTGGCAGCTTCCGGACATAATATTGACACCCTCTTTCTTGAATTACTGAATTAATATCATTTTTCTCTCTGTTCTTTCTTTAGTAATTATTGATGATCCATCCTTGGGTTTTAAAATAAATTTATTTCTGTTCTGGTAGGTATGTAAAATATTCCTCTCAGTATGTACTATTCTTCATATGTACTGTTGTTTGAAGGGAGAAAACATAGTCCGTTGAATTCCAGTGTTAAAAACCTTATTTAATTACAGCACATCGTGCCATTATTTGTGTATTCGAAGAAACAAAAGTTTTATAGGCACTCTTTACTACCAATTGAAACATTGAACATTTAGGAATATTAGGATTCTATGAGTTTCATGGAGAATATTGCTTATTATCCAAATGATATCCCGTACGAGATTCGATAAGAAACTTATCGAAAGAGAAACAGGACAACGATTCCCCGTATTTAATCGATAACTGGGTCGGATGGTTGACACGTTTTGGGCACTTGAGGATAATATTGACGGGGAAGACCAAAGAGTGAAGTAGCCTCTGCAAGCAGTATGAAGTTTATTGTTCACTTCCAAAGTTTGAGGGTGGCAATATATGGTCCTTTACCCTACCCATGGGTGTGTAGGATACCTATTGTATGGTTGGAAAAATAATCTGATAAGAATAATAATTATTATTTTATTCTTTTTAAATTTATTATTATTATTTATCGAAGCTCCGTTACTATTTTAGTATTGTAGAGCGGTTGGTCATATTGGACTCAGAATAGTCTCTTCTAAGCGATCCTTGTATTAGATTTTCTCTGCCATCTCAACCTTTTTCAAAATCTACCTTATACAAAAACCTCAGTAAAAAACAAGGGGGTACCCATAATCTCAAGCTGCTATAGCTCCTTAACAAGTAGGATAAATATCAATAAGATACAATGCCTCTCACTCTGCGAATATAATAGGTAGGTAATTGAAAAAATTATACAATACATAGACAAATTGAACAATATATTGAAATCTTGATGAGATGAGAAGAAACGGGCTTCGGATTCGTGTTTGGCACACTAAAAAAAAAACCTAGATTTGATATAGAAATCTCCTTCATCACAATTTAGGTTAATTGGCAAGTGGCATAGGGTCCTTGGTTTTAAAGGTAGTATTTTACCCAAAGTGCGACACTTAGGCCTGAGAGGCCATAAGTGAAGTTTTAATTTTTGTTGTCCCACTCTGGGTCACTAAGATCCGTTTAATAACTTCAGTTCCTTCCAAACCCGTTATTTGTGCCTGAGAGACCCCCGTCTTACGAAGTCCTCGCTATTATGCCAGATGTCGCTGGGCCTCACGTGTCACCAAAGTGACGTTAGGCCCATGTGCCTCGTTTGTGGCTAAAATTCCTTATGCAAATTGTCGTGCCTGACTTGTAGAAACTTTTATTTTCTTCCAATAAACAAGATATGATCCTCCGACGGGCTGCACTTAATAGAAATGGGAGAGCACATACCCTGGAAAGGGAAGATTCTAGTGGGATAGAGGATATAAAAAGACAGCTGTCCGGTCAGGGGGACATATTTCTCAAGATTCCAATCAGAGCAAGTTTCCCTCATACCTTCTAGTCCTTCAATCAGAGTTATTTCATATTTTCTCATTTTATATTACGGAATCCTCGATCTGGCATTTCATCCTTCATTAATTGTTCAGTGTTATTCCTTGGTTAGGTTTTTTATTTAGATAATTTAGCTACACTACACCTGCACTTAGGTAGATACACTACGGGCATATGGACTGGCTATTAGTTAGCGCCATGGGCTTCTTAAAGTTCCTACAGCAATTAGATTATTGGAGCTACGGTGTAATGATCGGCTATTAGAGCAAGAGGCTTCGTTTCTTCAGATGCCAAGTTGGGTTTTCGTCCAGTCAGTTCTTTATTATTTCAAATGTTCCTCAATTAATCCAACGTTGCAATCATGGGTCAGATTCACTTCATACCATACACAACCATATCACAAAAATGGTTAAGCATATATTTTGCAAATGTGTGGTACGTACTTGTAACAAGCATAAATTCTACAGTTTTTATCTGATTTCGATGAAGTTTTGAGGGATTTGCGGGTTGGGGTTCTCGGATTTTCGGCAGCCTGTTCGCACGCGCAAATATTAATCAACAACAATGAATGAATCTAATGCATATCGCACTCTACCCTTATCCAATTTTACCTATTTCCACCCCACAATCTTACCTCCAAACAAAAATCTAGTGAACACATGAAATCGAATGAAGCATGCAAATCTTAGATCCAGTCATGTTAGGGATGATACGAGCAAACTGTGCCATATCTGGCCGGTGTTGTTTTAGTTTTGCTACAAACCTTGCGGCACACTCAGCATTACGTCTTATCTCTCTTCAAACCTGTTGACTTCATCCCAAATAAGCCGATGGAAACACAGGTCTTGAGCCACGAAAACAAAGAGAAGAGGCAGGCGATTTCTGCGACGTTCCCGGTGGGCTGTGAACCTTGAACTTAGAATAAAATGCCACTTGTTCGCGGCCGTGACCAAAGAGCGGGAACCCGCGGCAGCCGCACCTGCTCGCGCGCCTTCTTGACGAACCTTTTATAATCTGTTGACCCCTTTTATTTTATTGTTGGTTTTCTCTGAGGAGGCTTCGGGGCTTGGGCGTCACCGCCTGACCCGGAGGTTCTCGTAGCTGCCTTATGTAACCGTGTTTATTAAAAGGTGTTTTCACTTTTGAATATGGGGGAGTCAGATTAATGTACTCGCTTCACCAACTTCCAGCTGTTGAGGTTTCTGTCGTTTTTACAACCGATTACCCGGGCGTTGTCCGGTTCGGGACCATACTGCAACACGCTGTGATTTGCGATAACTCCAATTGAAGTCGTTCATCCCGTAAGGACCGTTCATAAAACAATAAACAGTACCAGAGTTCCACTATATAGTTTCGAACATTTTAAACGCTCTTTCATCTTCTCTCTTAACTAAAGATCAACAGAGTAATTAGCTCCATTCAAATATTGAATTGAAGCGGAAGAACCTACTAAGCGATCCGGGTGGTTTCATCTGATTCTTTGGGACATCTATCTATGATAGCCAAAAAACTATACTTATTTTGAAAGTTTTTAGATCTGGATTTTTTAATATTTCAGCCCTTCAACCCTTTAGATTTAATCGAAATCGATGCCAAGTTTTGGGACCAACCTTACTTATGATTTTTGACGCAAGTTTCATAAACTTTGGTCCTGTAGTTTTAGAAATAAGCTCTGGACTTCAGACGAACGGATTTTATTTTTTTTTCCTCTGATTTTGGGTTCTGATTTCGAAACGTAAACCAAATTTTGAGGGGATTAAACTCTCTTTCTTCTTCTTGGTGGACTTGGTCTTTTTTTCTTGGTAGACTCCAAAGGTTCATTATTGAAAATAATAAATCAAAAGTAGGATCTTAGTTAAAATGTTGATCAGATTGCTCACTCTTTCAAAATAAGAATCAAAAATGAAAAGTGCTTAAAAATGGATACCCATATTTTTAGGGTTTCCGCTTAATATGCCATACAAATAGTTTTATTTCCAGCAAACGTTTCATCACCATACGAAAAACACCAAAAAAAATAGCCTCAGCACTACTTATCTGATCAGGGTTGATGTACCATTCCTCAGAAACAAATCACTAAAGCTTAATTTTAATTTTGCCGTAAATATGGATGAAATTAACGTTTTCTTTCTGGCAGCTGATCTGTGAGGTTCCGTATAATGTTCGGTGGTCCGCGAAGATCTCTGCATCAAGTCTCTTATTTTAAGTATGCCTAGTTGCAAATTACGCAGCTGATAAATGTAAATGAAATTTGATAGCTGTTCCATTGATTTGCAAGAATGAAATAATGACTAGCTGGGTATAGATAAAGTCATAGACTAGGAGACGAGGAATTTATGGGCGAGGACACAAGACTCATATCAACGTCGATCTCAAACCCTTCAAATCAACTGCTGCAGAAACTGACGCCAAAGCCTTGCCCATCTTCCACCAGATCCGTATCATTTGTTGGCAGATGGAGGGCAACGACCAATTAGGAAGACCTCGGAAGGGTGTTTGCCAGATAAACTCAGCTGATGTCACGATGTGACCACATTGGGGTCGGAGTGTCCGGGCGAGCGGACTTCTGGGTTGAGGGGGGTCTAGGAATCTTCCGCCTGGGCAATAGACATATCTTGACAAGGACGCTAACGTAGGCTCCGGATGAGCTGGAGAAAATGGCTATCGCATTAACAACGAAATCGGCTCTTCTTCCGGGTCACGACGAGCCAACAAGATCGAAAGATCTTGTGTGAGACGAAGTGAAAACGCCAGCCAAGTGGGTGGGCAGTATTGCATCATCATTCCCTCGAACTTATAGTCAGTTTTGCGTAAAAGTTGAAAAACGACTGGTGCGATGCTCCACACCATTACTTACAAGTATTCAAGTTCATAGGTGCTATTGATTGTTTTCTTTTTCGAAATCTTCATTATTGCTTGACAGAGAAATACCATTTTTGAGTCCGAGCTTAGTGTTGACCATACAAGCCTATAAAAAAAAGCAGAGGTGCTTAATCAGAATAAGGATTGACGTAATAAGGATAGTAACGTCCTCACCTACTAGAATAATCAATTGCAGACCAGTATATAAATATTCCAAATTTTGTTTAGTTTCGTTGGATGTTATGTTTGAAACCCGTCTCCAATAGTATTTATTAATGCAACATTTATAAACAGAGGACATCAATATATTTATTTTGTCAATCCTTTCACTGACTCACATAACTTGCATTGGAGTATTTGAAATTCCAAAAAGTGATGAAAGTGTAGAGAGAGAAAAAAACTCGGTTTGCGTAAGCAGAACCAACTTTTCGAATTGCTCATCTTAAGCTCAGGGTGGAGCCCGTCATTCTATTTGTCCCTTGACGTCCTGGAGAGGCTCCCTATCAAATCTTTTTGTAATTGGACAGATGACATAACTTTTTATTTAGCACACTCAGCTGATCAGGATGGAGCCTATAAGGACATACGTCTCTTGTTATCCCAGAAAGGTTCCCTATCAGTTTTCAACCTCCCACGGTGAACAGGAGAGTTTTAAGCTCACTCAGCTGATCAGGATGGCGCTCCTCACTTTGCTCGACCAGAGAGGCTCCCTATCAAATTCCGACGTCCAACGGTGAGATTTGAGCACAATTTTGCCATCATTATGATTGGCATCATGGCTCGTGGTCTGCTGATCCTCACCAAGGTCAGCGAGGCACTAGTTCCGAAGTGGCAATACATCATAACAGAATTTGGACCAGCGGTTTCGGAGGAGTATTGAGCACAGAATTTTGTTCATAACTTATATAGGATAAAGAAGTTTTAAAATTGGTTTTAAAACTTAAAAATAAACTCAAACTTGAAATTAAAGTCTTAAAATTGATTTTTACAGCAGCATATTATGTATACCAAAGTTTTTTGTTGTAATGTAATTTTTTTTTAAACTCTAAATACATATGTAGTTGCTCTTTTGGTCATGATGCAGGAGTGGAAGCTTATAAATTAAGTACCTATATGGATTGGCAGACGGTCAATCACAGCTACAGTCCTTTAAATGATATTAAATTGTAGGTACCATAAATCGGAATCTTTGATCATTTTATCTGCAAAAGCTGCTTTCAATTGTGCTAAAAATTGCTCAAATGGTGAAAAATGGCAAACAATTATAAAATTGGGTTTCTTTACGTAAGCACGTCGTTACGTAAAATACATTAAATGAAGTACCGAAGCTGGTTTCATATAAATGAACAGTCCATGCAACCTTTCTAGAAGATGACTTTTTCATAAAGGGAATCGTTTATTAATATTTACTTACTTTACAGCCTAAAGTTGGGAGTTTCTAGGGGCTGGAATTTTGCGAGGCGCAATGTGTCAAGTTTAGGTATTGTACTACAGACTGTGTTCAATTATTGATAGACCTTTGATCTGCGTAGAAGGGCTGTCTAATACAGAAATAATTAACATTTGTGTGATAATTTGCAGTACTTTTGGAGTTTCCATCTGCAGTTGGCTTCTACCCGAAATATTGATCATCTCTTGTCTTGTTTTTCAATAAAACTTAACTAACCTTGGCGAAAATACTCAGTCCCTTACCAACGCGTGATGCATTTAAATGCGTTCTTCCGAACATTGCTGTCCCGCAAATCTTGCTCAACGCGGTGAAGCATTCGACCTCGTGCCATATCACAGTAGGGCACGTAACGATGTTTTGAGAAACTTGATGATTTTTCTCGTCTTCCCCAGCAAGGAAAAAGGTGGAAGGAGGGGGGGGGGGGGGTCCGGGCTGGCGTCCTGCCATCCACTACCTTCACGTAAACAACCTGCTTGACAGGTGTGGAAACTAGAAAGTAAAAATCCTTGAGGCTGACATTCCAGATGAACTTTGTGGGCCCGTATCGGCGTTGGCGGTTGCCAGCTGACCGGGGCGAATCGTGATTGATCCGAAGGTTCTGGCTTTGTTTTTGATGGGAGAGTCGAGGAATTTCGATAAAAATGAATACGATTTGGGAAGAGCCACTCGGAAAGGGAAAGGCCACTGGGTTCGTGAATGACCTCAATTCTATCGATTGAATATAATTTAACCTACCTTTTCGACAACCTACGTTGTTAAAATGCTGAAAATTGTTACACAAAAGTTTATATAATTTCCATTTAGTAATTTAAGCATCATTTCAACCTAAAGGGTCATTATTAGCGGCATTGAATGAGATGTCATAGGGGACACTGCAAGAGACACGATTAAGGGGAGTCAAGTTGTTCTTCCGTCACTAAATGGATTGTCGTCACAGATCCACTATGCTCCAAACTCCACTCACAGATAGGTGAGGGGGGAGGGGGGGGGGGGCTTAACAATTCTTCAATTTTTCTTTCTTCGTCTAAGCTGAGGTACAGTATTGAAAATAATAAACCAAAACTGATTTGTAACTACTGAAAATGCGAAATACCATAACTAGACCACCACGTAGAATTGCCTATCATAGATTGAATCCCGGATCATAGACTGATCATCGGGATTGCAGACGGAAGATCACTTGAGTGTGCATCCTATATCACCAAAATCCCTCTACATTTTGTCGAATTGGGGTCTCTCGAATTGCCCAACTTCCGCTTGTCGAATTTTAGCGAATTTTCGTAAAAATTAAGCTTCAAAAATTTTTAAATGAAAATTTCCATACATATTCTTTGTTGAAATCCGTTTCGTGGTATTCGATTTCAGTAACTCTCTTTAAGATTGAGATTAAAATTCCGTTGTTGTGCCAAAATATCAAGCTTTCCCAATGAAAGGATGAGGTCGTTGACCAGTACTTTTTAATTACATCTAATTGGTCAACTTTCAAAAATGTTCCTTCTAAAAAATCACTAAAAATGGCTAAAAACTGCTAAAAATCGTTGAATCTATATTTTTTTTTTAGCAGAATTTTACTCAAAAATAGTTTATCAACGATGACCTAGAATATTAAAAAATGTATGATGAGAGATATGCTGAAAAATTATCTTAAATTTCATAACATTTGCTAAAAAATCGTTGAACACTGCAAAAAAGCTACATATCCAAAATCTTTTTTGAATCGCCTAAGATTATTTAAAACTAGTTTTTTGCTTTAAAGTTGGTAGTTAACAATTTCTTTGCACTCAAACTCATTTCAACGGGTTGGTCAGCATTCAAGTCTTTTAAATTACTTGCTGTGGGTACGCGTTGCGAATATAAAACGGCTGGCATGAAATTCATTTGTGCAATTTTATGCACCATAGATGATTGTGCATGATTCTGCATCCCATAAGAAGTAAACGTGGCCTATAACTGCACTGATTGGGATGGGTGTCGTATGCATCATCCAAATGTTCTTCGTGACCGACGCGACGGCCTGGTTGAGATAATAGAGAGTTCCTAAAGCGAGAGGGACATAGAGATGAGGCCCCTTTTTGTGAATGGAAAACACTACTGCGCATGTGCGGAGAGATGAGGCGCCTCATCTCCAATACGTCAGATTATTATTCCACCTATACATAAGACGCTTTATCCCGAACCTACCTATCTCATCTCTTCCTCCCTATCACGAAGTAACTTTACACACCGATAACAGTGATATTCATTTCTGATTTGTGTTCATGATTCATGAAAATTATATTAATTTTCTTGTTCATAAATTTTTAAAATCCGCCATTGCGAAACCTTTTAGTGAATAAGAAAAGAACTAGGAAACTTAGAAATGCTGGAAATACAGGATAAGCGGGAAAATCCGCTTGGTGGTTCAGCGTTGCTTAAAGACAAGTAGCCTCACTTTAAGATAAAAAAAACTAATTCGACCCTCTTGACTTTATCAGGTTAGCATCCGCTGTGGCTCGTCCCAGATGATAAATCCCCAAGCACCTTATCCCAATTGACTTATAGTTTAGGAACTCTCTCTTAATGATAAGATGATCAATGTGAGATAAATCGGCTACAAGTTTGCCATTGGGGACGCTCCGTCGTGATGTTGTGATTCGCATCACGCTCCTGTGCAAGTTATCAATCAATAGTAGATGATGCAATAGTGATGGTTCACAATTATTATTGTTATAACTAAGTACTTTGCTATTACAGACTCGACGATCTGTTACCTCGACCGCTTATCAGTACCTGCGCGATTTTGTTTTCATGGGACACAAGGGAAACAACACGAACATAGGCCTCCGTATAATAAACGGGCCTCCGTAATAGATCAGGGTGATGTAATAGAAATTGGTGGTCTGGATGCTTGCATGCTCGCATCTCAAAAGTTAAAAATCTCCTAAATCAATCCTTTTAATTTGCGCCCTGTGGAAAAAAATTTTACAATTATTCGACGAGATCAGATAGAGATAATTCTGATTCACATGAGATAGACTAGGCCATGTTGGCCATTGGTGGGCTGAATCGCGTAACGAGCCAGTGCTATGATATATCATCAGCAATCGTATTTAGTGATAGTGATGGTTCATTATCAGTTTAATCATTACTACTTGCCTATTATACTATTGCCATACTTATTATACTGTTATTAGAACATTAGGCTATCTGGCATTGGCGGGCTTTTCCTGCTCTTATGAATCGCGTCGCAAGCCTGTTATCTCATCAACAATAGTTTTTTAGTAACTGCGGTGGTTCATAACCAATATTATCGTCACTCCTTGCATATTACTGCTACTAGCACGGCCAAGTTGAGAGTAGTCTCATCAATCTGAGAAAATTTGGCTACCATTTTAACATTGGTGGACACTCCTTTGTGCTTCGTGTCATTAGCCCACTCAAGAAGGCTATGTATGTATCACTCTACCAGATGATAGTATCATTGGTGAACAGTGAATACTTTATTCCTTCTTGCCTGTAGTTACTTGAAACTGCAATTTCGAGATAGTCTGATTCGGGAATGCGAGAAAAGAATAATTTGGCTACAAGTTTCCTTCCTGCATCGCGTCACGAGCCCGTGCTAGATATTGTTCAACAATAGTGACGATTCATTCGTCATTTATCTGATCAATGAGAGATGTAATTAGACACCCCGCTTGACATAGTGATGGTTCGATAATTAATACTATTTCCCAGTACAGCCTGCTACAAATTGATCTGATTAATGTAAGATAATGATATTAGCTTTGGTGGGACACTCCTTTCTTGTAAATTGCGTCACGTGCTCTTGTAAACAATTATCATTTTGTAATCGACAATAATTTATGGTGATGGTTAAAGATACACAATAGGTAATAGTAATAGTGGTTGTTGAAACTTGGATTATGACCTTACGTGGCAGTCCACCCGTGGTGCAGAGCTGTATTACGTGAACGATTCGAATGAACTTGTCCACGACCGCATCATAGCTGCAACTGGCAATCATAGTCCACTCGGCGAGCCGTTCTGAATGAATACACGCACGTCTAGAAACCATTTTGTATAGCTTGGGAATTCGAAGCATAACAACAATCTTCTCAAGAATCAGGTGTGTGGGTTGAGCCACCGTACGAGAATGGTTGGGTAGGTACCGACTATTTCTCACACGGGTCTCCGAACCCCATCAATCCCTGAGGCGGTCGTCACTGGCCCTTCACTCCTTTTCACGTGTATTAACTCCGTTCCTTGATATGTTATACAACTTTCATTTCACAACTGTGAGTTCACCAGTACCAAATTCAAGAACGAATCATAACAGAAGCTGTCAATAGGTTTGGTCAGAAGAACAAGAAGTAGATTCCTCTTCTTTACAATAAACAGGTTTTTAATTTTGCTTCTTATCCTACCCAATAGTGGAAGGGTTATGATCAGAATGAAACCATTAATGCAGCATGATCTCATGAGCAAATTTTGGTTAGTTTTCTTCTTTCTTCAACGGTAACTAACCAAAATTAGTTACGATAGTTGGTTAAAAGTGATTTTGTATTGTTTTGAATCGTTGTACAATGCTCCTTAACGGATTTATGTAGGGAAATTTCATTTCATTTCATTTCAATAGCTCAATTTTCTACAATAATTCCTCCGGAATCTAAATTTTAACTCGTATTTCACGTTTTTATCCGTTCTGAACAATTACGGTTTCGAGTCTGTCCGTTTGCATGTATCCAGTTCTTGTAAACGGCAAAACTATATTATATTCTTATCCAATTTTCGAAGATTTTTCGGACCGATCATTTTAATGACATTCAGAATGTGAGCAGTAGGTTAGCTCATGAATTAGGAAGGCTAATGATTTGTACAGAAACAGTGAAATTACTAACCGTTACGTGAATTTGTAGCATGAAAGTTGTTGGGCTGCAGAAGCGTTCCGTAGAAATATCAACACGTCCTACGGTGGAGATCACTCCGACATGACATTATTATTAGTCGGTACACAGACCTGTTAATCTCTTCTCACTTGGTCAAGGTCCAGCGGTCGTAGCGCCAAATCAGCCTTAATCTTATCGGTTCGTCAAACTTTTAGGCCTGCTCGTCACATCGTTTCGATCAAATCCGGAGCTAACCGAAATCCGAAGAAGAAGGTACCCATCACTATTCTTTTGAAAAAATCTACGACAAAAGTGTGTGTAACTAGACTTATTGCATGACCGCGGATCTATTTTGCCGATACCTCTTTATTTTGAAGCACCTCATTTTTTTCAAAAATGCGTGAAATTTCAAAAAATGCAAAAGTATACACAAAAATTTTATTTTGTGTAGATAATTCGTTTTTACTTACTCAACTTACTGACTTCCTTACAGGGCACCTAGAGGGCTAAGCAGAGTTATCCAGAGTCGGGAGTTGTTTCTCATGAATATCAGTGAGATAACCGAATTAAGTCAGAATTAATTCGTGATCATCCGTGATGGGAAGGGCCATTAGAAATGATACCCGACCTCTCTCCCTCCCACATCACCATCTTCAAAGTCTAAGGATTCCTATAGCACTAAAATATTGTTAACTACAAAAATTTTCATGCCGTTTTCCATGATTTTCACACAAGGAACGAAATGGGATCCCATAAAAGCTGACTAAATGTTGGGAAAGTATTCTGACGCCTTGATACAGATGTTTCAGTTATTATCCAATGCTAAATTTTTCTTCATGAAGATAGGTAGGTACTCTTATCTGTGAACCAGTGTCCAAAAAAGTCCCTAAAACTACCAATCATCGTCAGTAGGTACATTTCCTCGAGTAGAGGATCCCACATCCTCCCGGCGGCATTGACCGTAGCCGCCGCAAGTTCGCTCTCACACCGCCCAGA
The DNA here is from genome assembly GCA_030762985.1 of Adelphocoris suturalis. Taxonomy (NCBI): domain Eukaryota; kingdom Metazoa; phylum Arthropoda; class Insecta; order Hemiptera; family Miridae; genus Adelphocoris; species Adelphocoris suturalis. The sequence goes on along the minus strand of CM061043.1, from coordinate 34,661,971 downwards.
ACCTGGTCATTGTCATAGGACACCCGTAGGTCTAATCATTGGCAGTTCGATCGCGGTCGGTCCGACCACCGAGTTCTCACAGAGGTGGACACCAGGAAACCTCCTCCAGGAAGTCATCAAACCCCCGTTGTTAGTCGTGAGGAACGGGGCGTTACAGATGAAGCGGCACTGCTCCGACCCTCTTCCCTGTTCAGTGAGTGAAGAGCAAAAGAAACTTTATTGAAAACTTATTTTTATGCCTGATTGAATAAGACACTCGAATTTCCTTGGTAGAGAATTGACAGGTGCCAAGTTATCTTGAATCTTAGACCCCAATAAAATACATGTTCAGGTGGAGATCATGGGTTGGGATTTCTAAAAAGTTGGAATATAGTGGGTTGCTGCTCGTGACTGGAAGTGATGATTACGTCAGAGGTAATCCTTTTCTTCCGTTTTTCGATTAACTAGCCGGGATATTGAGCTGAAAATTGATTTTGTGGATGTTCAAGAGCCCTAAATCCGAACTTGAGGCTAAATAGTGAAATTTCTACCTATTTAACTGTTGTAGTTCAACAAATCCACGGTGGTTGATATATGTGGATCCCATTTTTAATTCAACAGCCTATACCAGTGAAGTATTTGAAACACTTCACTGTCGACTCACGACGTACGGAAATCCGACCCCAAGTCAGCAAAGATATGGGTTTCCCCTTGTCTACAGAACTCCAGGAATACCCCGTCCTTCTTTTGATAAAGGAAACATTCGGGCAATCGTCTCAGCGGAAGTCAGAGCATCGGCGAGGTCGCAAAAACTGGTCGCTGGACTGCAGCCAGCTGAGCTCATCCTCTTTGGGCTCTGGCAGAGACTGTCTTGCCCGCGTCTCATCTTCCCTCAAACCTGTGAAATGCTAACCGCACCAACGACGTAGAGACTTCTGACGCCTCTTGGTTTACGAGAGACATCTGCTGCCAACATTTTTTTTTTTTTTTTTTTTTTTTTTTTGACATCGTCGCTGCGAACGGACAAATTGTATGTTCTGTTTTTGAGCAACAAATAATATATTAAACTGAAGAGACCGTATATTATAAACGCGTCTCTTCTTCAGAAATCCACCGCATGGAGTTTTCGTTGGGAATAACCATATCTATATCTAAAAATTTTCTCAGGACCCCAGATCATTTGATTGTGTGATAAAATCGCTTGTGTCTTAATTAAAAATCTGCTTTTCTTTTGTATAAATTATCATTTTAATGATTGTTAGGGTGGAGGTACTACCTACACATCGCACACACCTTCGGGGTCGGAAAAAATCTCTATCATTTGTGGAAGTTTACGTTTTAAAGTTTGATAAATCTAACAAACAAAATAATGTCACCCTTTTTCTCCGAACGCACTGCACGAATCAGGAAATTTTACTTAAAACTCACATTTCTGACAATGGTTCTGATATCTGGACATCTCAATTTCAATTAACTTCCAGAGATGAAGATTACCTAAGGGTTGACATTTTCCAAAATCAGTACCGCGAAAACTTTAGTTGAATTTTGATTGATTTTCAATTACAATTACTCGGAAATTACTGCCTGGTTTGATGTTAACAAATCGTTTTTTAGAAAACCTTTTTTTTTTTTCTTTTTTTTAATCAATTTTAGGAAACCTATTTCAATGAAGATAACGGAAGTTATTGAAAAACATTGTGTATTTTCTCGAAATAAAGAGTTCAATAACGTAGCCACAAAAATCGTTCACCACTTGATCGAATGCTCTTGAATTGCCTCATCATCTTCATGGCTATAGAATTTTACTGTTCTAGTCTCCCTAGACCATAAAATCTTATTCCAGATTGGCGTATCAATTGACTGTAATTTTATCCTTATCATATTTACCTGCCTACCTACTTCACCCGAGATTCTTAATTTGGACTTCCTTGGGCGGATGGGGAAGTACCTGTGGGTCAATCTGGTCGCCTGAGTAAATCTGGAGGCATGTTCCATGTTTAGGCCTTCATCCATTCCGTTAAGGATTACATCATCTTTCTTTGTCTATAAGGGTTGTTGGGAAAGTGAAAAACTAAAAATCCGCAACTGCTCCCAATTCGTCAAGATGACGCAATCCGAACAATATCATTAGCAAACTCCTCCAGCATTCGCGAAACCTGTCACTTTTTGGCACCTTGGTTTTCGCTTTTTGTCGCTCACTGACGGAACAATGTTGTTTGGCCGTTCAGTTGTTCTCAGAGAGAGTTGAATGGCGGAAGTGTCTCATTGGTGTTGATAAACATGACTCTCGGTTTTGACCCTCCCGTGTGAGAGTAGCCGAGATTTTTAACGTTCCTGCGACGCTGGATGTAACTATCGGGCGCATTCAGAAGCTATTATTTTCTTCCTCATATCGTCATATCTTCTGGTTAAGCGGGTTTAAAACTATGATGAATGATTCAACTCAAAGTATTACACAGTAACAAAATATTCTTGTTTCACATATGTACTTAACAAAACTTTTACCCACATTAGATTCCGTCCATTCATCACGGACTCATTAGATTATGTCCACTATGTTTTCTATCCTGATATGTGAATGTAAAGTCAGGGAAAACCTGGAAATGTAAGGGAACTCTTATCGTCGGGAAAAGTCAGGGGAATGTCAGGGGATTCGGCTTAAAAAAAAATGTAAGGGAATTTTTTAAAATCAAAACTGAATAATAATGTGCAGCGTTTTTAGGAATGTTCTATCTCCAACATCTTCCAAGATGTTGCGTATGACAAATAGTTATCAAAAGTTCCAGTCATGATGCATGATCGTACACGAATTATATGTGGCCGTTGAATATCTTCAAAAACTCAGTATTTCACAATTTGTGCACTTTTGTAGTGGAATCGCGCCCGGTTGCGCGTACTTAAAAAATCGAGTGATGGGCCAGTTCTTCACGAAATTTTAAGTGTCATTCAAATTTGCAATAAAAATGGGGTCCTCATTTGAAATAACGACGTTAGAGCGCCTTGTGCACTTTTGGAGTGGAATTGCGCCCGGTTGCGCGTACTTAAAAAATCGAGTGATGGGCCAGTTCTTCACGAAATTTTAAGTGTCATTCAAATTTGCAATAAAAATGGGGTTCTCATTTGAAATAACGACGTTAGAGCGCCTTTCGCGCGCGCGCAATAGTTGAATTCTTCCAATAAAATAAGGGGTAGTTACCGATTCAACTTTTTTTCTACCCCTTCATACAACGGATATAAAAAGGGTGGACCATTAACTCGCGGATACCCTGTATATCATCACTTCCCATCTATTCGCTAACCTGCAAAGCGTGTAGGTAATTCACTTGTTACATTGCAGCATAGTACGCAGAAAGAGTTGACAGCTGAAAGGCCAAGAACCGGGAAATTACGTTCAACATATCATAAGCTTCCATTGGTTTCTTATTGATTCCCACAATATTACATACGAAAGCAACTTGAAGTTCACGGTCGCTGGAGTCGGAACGGAAAAAACATTCTCATCGCACTGCTGAGAATCAGGCAAATGTAGCCTATTCATTGCGGTTTTCTCAAGTCAGCCGTTTCATAACCAAACCCCACACTGTTTTGTATGGATTGTTCTTAGCCTCCGGTCCCGAATTCATTAACGGAAAAATAGCCGATTAACGTTTTCGAAAAAGTATTCAAAGCTGTTGAGGGGTTGAGCAAAATGAAATCCTTGGCGCCCGTGAATCCGGGAAACGTTAACGTACAATCCTGGGAAAAAGGCCGGTGTCTCAAGTTGATAAACGCGCGAGCTTTTCAAAACATCTGAGCTTTCACCATAGGTATAAAGATAAAGACGTTAGGGAACGCTCCTAACTAATACTTACAGGTATAGCGAATCCTATTAAGATGTAGCTGTAGTAAAACGCTATGTCATAAAGTTTTCTGTTGGAAATTATACGAGTATAACATGACGTAGGCATATCTCGCATTACTATTATAATACGCTATAACGTTATAAAACGATAATACGCTCAATTGCTATATCGTGATTTCCTTACCAATGGGTGCAGCACACCAATGATCATCTCCTTCGGACCATGTCTTTTTTCTTTCCTTGATTTGTCCTCTTATTCAACCTTCTATATCTACAGGGTGTCTCACGAATTATACACCAGCGGCTTTACTCCTCCAGTATAAGAGTTGACAAACCAAAATGTTTTGCGAGAAATTCAATCATGACATGTTCTCGCAGCACGCAATTTCGCGCAACCATGCGCAATTAACACCAACTTTGCTTTTCCAATAGGAACCATAATTTTTTATTGCAGATTTGGATTCTATATAGAATTTAATGAAAAGTGACTCATCTCTTGAGGTCACGGTCAAAAATATCATAAATTGTGAATTACCAAGTTTTGAAGAAATTCAATTGCCACATGTGATAGGTACATGATTTCGGGGTATTTTTTCACGCTGACTCGCGTAGTGATGTTCATTTATTTTTTCTCAATCAATCTTTTCTTAGTGCACTTTTTCATACGACGGCACTGTATTTCCAAATTTATATTTCGAAAGAAATGTTTTGGTGATGGTGGTGGGTAGTAGTAGTAGGCATGATCTTGTGTAAAGTGTAAAGTGAATACTTTTTAACCAATAAATTAGTCTTTCGGTCATTCTAGTACTAATGACATGGGAAAGAAACAGCCAAATTATCTTTTCCAAACTGCTGACAGAGTAAGTTGACTTCGTCATCATTCATTCCCATGCCAGAAATCTGACATTTAATAGGTAGGTATGTTAGGTATCTGACCTATGAGAGGGAGGGGGGGGGGGGGGGGCACACTCAGAAACAGCTAATCCACCTTGCCCAAACTGTTACTAGAGTGAGTTGGCGTCATCATCACTCATTCCCATGCAGAAATCTGACTTGTAATAGGACATTGACGTTGGAAACCATACTTATCAATTTTCATAAGCACAGCAGTAACTTCCAACAGGTTGTCATATAGACGTTTTGGCTAGCTTTTAATTTGATACTTAGCAGTTGCATCCCAGTCTACTTATGGTTTGGCTTTTGGCATGATTACTCAACACTCAACACCATGTTTTGTGCCGGTTTTCATATGGGGAAGAGTTCAACATTTATAAATCCTGGATGTTAAATTCGTGCCTATGGCTGGATGTCGCCGCTCTGATTGGACAGGCCATTTTCCCAGACGGAACTGAGATACGAACAGCGCTCCCAGCGGACCGAGTTTTTAGCTGGCAAAATGGTCTGTCCAATCTGACTGGCTCAATCCAGCCATAGTATTGATTTTCAATTTGAATTCTTGTAACCTTCAGGCATCGAAATACATAATCACGAATCGAAACAAGTGTAAAAGACTAATGAAAAAAGGTCGAGGTCGAAGGGTCCAAGTTTTTCTTTACATTTCCTAGTCATCCGTTGTGTTGAGACATGGGCCCAAAGGGTAAATAAGACTTTCCCTTTTCGAAACAGGGCAATCCAACGCTTCAACTAAAAGACCGAGACCTTGAAAAACCTTTCTGTTTTTATCCTTCCAAGAGGTCTCTACGCTCTGCATCCACACCAGTCATTAAACGCGGAAGAGCAATCAACATGGAAAACGCTGGTTGTTGCGTCAAAGGAGCAGGTTGAACCTACTCAGCGTTTAGTGTTTCCGCTTTCCACACAAACTCACAGTCAGACACGTAAAAGCAACTCAGTGGAAAGTGTCCACAAGCAAAGCCGTTTTCCTATTTAGTTGGAAGCCTATTAAAATTGTATGTATGAGATGGAAAATTGAGTAAAGTGAACTCTCATGTCCTTATGAACCTTTCAATGGCACTGACATGACAATTTTAGATTTTTCTCCGGTTTTCAAAGAAAAAAAAAACCCTATTTTGGTCTAACATATTTTTCCAGTACCTAGGTACTTTACTACCTTTAGAAGTCCTAAAATTAAAAAATTGTACACATTTTTTCGAGGTATCTTATACCTACCTAGGTTGATTTATTTCCCCATAAAATATTTCATTTGTTTATTTAGGATGGTAAAGGAATGCAGGTTTCATCAGAGCAAGGCTGATGTTTTTGCAACATACCATTACAATATTGTCACACCTAACCACCCTGTTACAGACCCCCTCCCCCCCTCCCCCCTCAAGTAGACCCTCAATTTCAAGTATAAAAAAACGAGGTTTTTCTACATTGAAACATAGTTTCCTCTCCTAATTACTAACGCAAAAGTAAAATTGACTACACTCTTGAAAAGGTAAGATTTTGGTGCAGTTTTTGCCGTTTATGTGACTTGAGAAAATATTGGATCTCATAGTTCAATTCCCGATTGAAAAAACTCAAGGTTTCCCAAATTAGGTAAAAATGCTTTTAGAGGGTTTTTTCATGTTTCAAGCCTTGATTCATAAGAAAGCTCAGGCTATCCGATAGAAAATTTAATGCTTTTTCCAACGGTATCCTCAGATTTGAATTTACGGAGCAAATTAAGGGAGTTATGATCGTTTTAGTGACAACAAGTCGAAAACACGAAAAAAAAAATTTAAAAATTAAATTACTCGAAAAATAAGCGGTTAAAGCGTTATAAGCCGTTGAAAAAAATGAAGTACTGACCACTCTGGATACATATATATTTATGTATATACATAGATATGAAAAGCCTTAAACTCTAGGATTCGTTTCAGGAAATCTCAAAACGAATTTCAATGAAGAAATTTTGTTGTTAATTATGTTGATATCACACCATTATGTGTTATGTTGACATCTCACCATTATGTGTTATGTTGACATCATACCATTAGTTGGTATGATGTGTTCTATAAAACTATGCACATTACACTGGAAGAATTCCCAGAATTCTATAAACCATTATCTGTACATTTTACCTATTTTCACTGATTACAATCACTAATGTTTCGCTAAGCTAAAACAGACTTTCAATTCATTAAGTTAAACGGAGAATGCAGAAAGGAATCATTAAGTTCGGAGAATATCACCGAGGTAAACCTTGAAAATCAAGTCGTGATTTCCAATGTAATACTGATACTCACTCAAAGGTGCGTCCGTTTTGCTAACTCGTAATCGATCCGCCTGCGAAAATATTTTCACACCTAACCACCCTGTTACAGACCCCCCCCCCCCCCCCCCCCCCTCAAGTAGACCCTCAATTTCAAGTATAAAAAAACGGGGTTTTTCTACATTGAAACATAGTTTCCTCTCCTAATTACTAACGCCAAAGTAAAATTGACTACACTCTTGAAAAGGTAAGATTTTGGTGCAGTTTTTGCCGTTTATGTGACTTGAGAAAATATTGGATCTCATAGTTCAATTCCCGATTGAAAAAACTCAAGGTTTCCCAAATTAGGTAAAAATGCTTTTAGAGGGCTTTTTCATGTTTCAAGCCTTGATTCATAAGAAAGCTCAGGCTATCCGATAGAAAATTTAATGCTTTTTCCAACGGTATCCTCAGATTTGAATTTACGGAGCAAATTAAGGGAGTTATGATCGTTTTAGTGACAACAAGTCGAAAACACGAAAAAAAAATTTAAAAATTAAATTACTCGAAAAATAAGCGGTTAAAGCGTTATAAGCCGTTGAAAAAAATGAAGTACTGACCACTCTGGATACATATATATTTATATATACATAGATATGAAAAGCCTTAAACTCTAGGATTCGTTTCAGGAAATCTCAAAACGAATTTCAATGAAGAAATTTTGTTGTTAATTATGTTGATATCACACCATTATGTGTTATGTTGACATCACACCATTATGTGTTATGTTGACATCATACCACTAGTTGGTATGATGTGTTCTATAAAACTATGCACATTACACTGGAAGAATTCCCAGAATTCTATAAACCATTATCTGTACATTTTACCTATTTTCACTGATTACAATCACTAATGTTTCGCTAAGCTAAAACAGACTTTCAATTCATTAAGTTAAACGGAGAATGCAGAAAGGAATCATTAAGTTCGGAGAATATCACCGAGGTAAACCTTGAAAATCAAGTCGTGATTTCCAATGTAATACTGATACTCACTCAAAGGTGCGTCCGTTTTGCTAACTCGTAATCGATCCGCCTGCGATAATTAGAAATGACAACCAGCCAGGGATAGCCATTGCAAGTAATCAAAATAATAAAAACTCAAGGTTGCGGTTTCCATCCCTCGTAACTTGAGTCGATTGGGAAAGCGAAACTTAAGCCGGTAAAGCTGTCGTTAAGTTAGAAAAAAAAACCTTCAAACTTTCCTTTGAAATTTCAAGAGATCCGTTCACCTTTGAGAACCCGAAGACTCTTTTCTAATTGAGTGGAAAAATGGCGACTGAAGTCCCGGGCATGGAGAAAACATTCCCACAAGTAGCTGAGCAGGACAGATAAATCTCGGATTCCTGTAGTTCGCTCAGACTTAGCAATTTATGGTTCGTTATCTGTCAAGTTTGATCTGTGAAATCATTCAGGAGTTTTTTTTTAAGGTCACACGATTCCGAGCGTGTTGACAGAATTTGGGTCACCGGCGTTCCGCGAGGAATCGCGCAATGTGACGACAACCTTTCTCATCGGCTCAACAGAACCCCAAGAGACTGAAAGTATGGTGTGAGGTTTCGCGAAACTTCTCATATTATGTTTGAATAACTTGGGCTCGGGAAATATTTGTCCATAGAGGTTCATTTTTCCGATAATATTTTACAAAAAAGTTCCAATCATGCAGCATGATCGTATGAGCGAATTTTCTTAAATTACCTATCGTATTATAATATGTTAAATTGTATAGAAATTTCAGGAATTCGAGAACAAATTAATTGTTGAAAGCCAATTTTATGGGGGGAAAACATACTAAATAAAATTAGGCGATTCAAAAATGTTTGGATTTTTAGATTTGCAGTTTATTGCAGTTTTTATAGATTTTTAAGCAAATATTAATAGGATTTCATTACGTTTTTCAGGATAATTTTGCGCAAACAAATTTTAATGTCCCCGTTAATTGTTGATAACGTTGTTGTGACAAAAGTTTTGCTAAAAATTACAAATTTGACAATTTCTGGCCGTTTTTAGACATTTTTAGTGATTTTTCTAGCAAATTTTTTGGAATTTGACTAATTTAGTGTGCGCAAAAACTGCTTGCCAACGAACTCATCCTTTCATTTGGAAAGCTTGTTTTTTGGTGCAAGAACGGGATTTTTTATCGTCTGGAATGACACATGAATATATATTGTATAAATAAATAAATAAATACACACAAACACACACACACACACGTAAGGAATTTTTCAAGAATTTTGATTTTAAAACTTTCCGAGCCATTGCAATAGTTCAATTTCCACGAAAATTCGCTAAAAGTCGTCGTTAAACTATTCAAAGAGTATCAACCCTATAAGCTGATACATTGCTACATGAATATGTCTTTGGCTCCCCTTGATACAAAATCACCTAATCGTAAACCATATTGAGAAAAACCTCAGAGTACTGAACTTGCACTTGCCTATCATTACCACAGGGGCGAGGGATTTTGACCCCCTCCCCTCTCTCCATGTCTCTCGTTCCGAATGAATTCGGTTCTCGGATTTTATGTTTCTTTTTTCTTCCTCCTTCATTTACTGCATCATAATCGCTGATGTTCTTAGTATTAAACAACATTCGGTGAATATTTCCCCTCACAAATAGCCGAGTAGCCTCAAACAATCGCGACTTCAAATGAAACGAAGGTCCACACGGTTCTCAGGGAACAACCTATGTCAGAGTTGCTGTGATGAGTATATCAAAATACCTACAATTTATGTCATTGCAATTATTATCATTTTATCCAATCGTACAATTAGATTGTCCAATGAAATGAGAGGAAATTTGTCGCGTATATCGACGTTACTTCTAGGTCGAGGAGAAATGCGTTAGACGTAATGCTGATGCGTTGGCGTTAGAGCGAAAACCCATCCCCAACAAATTAGGGGATACGTTCAAAACAAATACGTTTTTTCCTATTTGCTACTAAAAATCTGTGTGGTATTTAAACTAAACTTTATATGTGGTTTTTAAACTAAACTAAAATTTATGTGGTATCCAAGAGTATGCGGTTTGGGATCAGCCTTTTTTGTCGAGATAAATAATGTTGTGAAACCACGTAGATGGATAACAGATCAATTTAATAGAATTAAGAAACCACACAATAATCCTCTTCATTCTTGATCCTAGGATTGTCCCGTTTGATTGATTGTCGGTTGCACTGGCTGTTACCTATAGTTAGATAATGTTTGTATTCGTCACATTCGTTTGTGTCAAAGACGAATGAGCTAAATGAGATCCCTTTTGTAATCAAAACCCGAGTTCTTTGAACTCCACATTCAGCGTTTTCGAGTAGATTTGCGTGAACGTCGTATAATCTATTTAAACTCGTGTCCCGTCGGAAGTGCCATTTACGGGGCAAGTCATGCATCAACAATGAAAAGGAAAAAAACCTCTTACGAATACGAAACGAAAACCTGTTCCCCGCATAAACGGTCCTTAGAGTGGAGGCTGTTGTGAAAAGTAGAGCCAAAACTGATAGTCATGTTTATCAACCGCAATGAGCCACTTCCGTCGCCTCCCTCCGTCCGACTCTCCCCTCTGTGAAATAGATTGTAGAATAGATGAAAGACCAACTCGTGTAGAATGACGTTATGAGCAAATTTTAATTTTGGACGTCCCTCAATAGTGAGGGAATCCTATTATTTTTGGTCTGAGTACGACGATGGCATCACTTGTGAAAAACACTATTTCAATGTTAAAAACCTTTCTGAGTTGATCATAGGTTTATTACCGAGTCCGTTTATTGAAATTTGATTGTTATTTACCTACCTTTTTTTTTTAAATTCAAGTTTTTATTCGAAATGTCTTAAGTTTGCATCACAAATAATTATTGTTGCTGCCCTAATACCCCTCAAAAGAAAATCTTGCTGGGGATATGCGAAGCCTTTGGTTCACATGATAAACTTAATGATACGTATTTCTAAATTTATTTTTTTATACTCAATAATTGCAAATGTAAAGAGAATTTAAATATCTTGAAAAAAATAAATCTCCCACTTGTTACATTTTACATGCTTAGAGCTACTTATTAGATATACATTACGCCTTGTTTTACTATGAAAGAGCATGAGACATATCTATTAGCTTTTATTTTGCTTAATAGCATAGAATGTATTAAGGGCCATCATGAAGGTATTTAGGGAGCTTAATTAAACCCTTAGCCTCTTCTGGGAGTAGATTAAACAATCTCCTACCTCTATAGTAAAATTGTCTATGTCCATTAGACGTGAGCATGAAAAGTAGTTTTATCATGATTTTCTTCGAACCTCTTGTAAAATCGTCAGTTGTATCTTTAATATTTCTGTCGTCCTTGTACAATTTAAATATTTGAACTGTGGTAATTTTGGACGGTTGGTTTTGTAAAGGCAGGATCCCGAAATCCTCAAAGGTACTATTGGTTCCATATCTTAGAGACTTTTTAATAAGGATTTTTTATAATAAGTTTTTGCGATTTCTATAACAGCTCTAATTTGGTAGGAAAGGCTGCATCGCCACCGCTCCACAATATGATAACGCAGACTGGGTCAAACCGTAGTACACCATTCTGAGAGTATCTTCATCCAAAGTATTCTTCAGCTCGTGCATGATATGGGGATTAGCCTCCTGATTCCGTTGTTCAATTGTACATGTTCCGTCCAATACAGTCACTGTTCCATGACTACCCATAAGTATGTGGTATTGGATACTTCGCACGTATCGATATGAAGACGGGCACGTATCAAGGATGGTCTAGAACAATTAAAATAGCATGCACAGAATTATACTGAAAAATCTAATTGAATTTCATTATCATTTGATAAAAAATCAATAAAAACTGGAAAAAAGCTAAAAATTAAACATGATTTTAATTGGCAAAATATTATTTATAACCTTTTTTTCTTTTTTCGTAAAATTGGTGGTCAACAATTTTCTTACATTCAAACTGCTCAAATTTCAAAACAATGTACCATAACATAGGGCGATAATATACGAAAATTCGCTCAAAAATCATGATGCATACTGCAACTTTTTTTTGCTCTTCCCTTGGGGCCAGTGAATGGGTGAACTCGAGATAGGCTTGCTGATGCTGATACATAGGTCTGCAGATTTGTTAACGACTAATCAGCATAGTCCCGTGAAAATGTCATCAAAGTCAGTCTTTAGCCCTTATGGACCTCCGAATCCAGCTCTCGCCCCCGCAGTGAATTGAAGTTCTTATCTTGGCCAGACAAGGTCCAGTCCCTGCTATTGTACCTGTACTGGGCTGTCTTACGAACTGTGATATCTTATTTGTGATATATTTATGTACGTCTAGTGATGGTTTTATATCACTTCACTGATTGTATATAGTAATGTATATTTAGTTATATATGCGTACAGATTATCTCGTCTTAGTCGCAGTTTTTATTTTTATTGGGTGTTTCCCCTCCACTTTACGGGTCAAACAGTGGTCATCGCTCCTTGTGACAGAATGCGGAGATGCCTTTCTCTGGGGATTGTTATCGTTTTCCCCTCCGATCTGCCATTGCAGTCCATGATGACAGTCCATTTCGTGACGGAGGGTAACAAGGCTCCCCTTAGAATCTTCCCACTTGCAGTGTGTAACATATTCAATGCCGCTAATGACTCTTCTGGTTATGGTGCGGCTTAAACCATTAAATAAAAAAATAAGAAATCAGTTTAATTTGGCCTGGAACGAATAATGACCGCAAACACAGAGCTAAAACGTGATGTGAATAGCACGAAGCATGTGGAAGTTGTAATTTCGTTGTATACAAGTACTTCTACTGCCCCGAAATTTCGATTCAACATTTTTAAAATCCCTTTGTTAAACTTTCTGAAACCAATTTAAACAAAAAAGTATACCTACGTTTGATGGAGAACATATCCACAATTTTCGGGACGTCCCTCCGAAGCTAGTTCAAATTGGCAAGAATTCGTCTACATTATGATGTCCTAATTACAATTGATTCAGGGGGTTTCGGGAGCAGCATAGAAAAAAATACCTAACCAAAAACAAAATCGATTTATACCATTCAACTAGCAAATTCGTGAGAAAAAAAAACCATTGGGTATGTCTGTGTAATATTTATTTTTTAATTATTGATTTTATGTTTATTTTTCCAAGGCAAAACTGACTAGTATTTTAGAACGTACTTTTTATATCAACTTTTGAGAGGATTTAATTTTTTTTTTGTTATTTTAATTTTATTTTAAATCTAAACTTAATTTTATGGAAACACCTACCTATTATGCGGTGTGTAAAAACAGGAAGTTGTAGTATATATGCACTCTGCACTATCTAATACTAATGATAGTATCACATATACTATAGATTGTATACGATCCTGCTATCTAATACTTGTGAGGGAAATCTTGGTTTTCGGCTAGGTGCTTTATAGAGGTGTGGAAAATGTTTCTTGGACTGATTATGTAACTTCCTCTCATTTAGTACATGCTCTATTGAATGTATTACAGTAGTGAACATCCGATGAAGGAACTTAATGCTCAAATGTTGAAGAAATTCCTTCCTTAGTGTCAAGTCCAAGACGTCGGATCGGACGGCGCCATAAACTCGGAGTCATTAACACCGCCTGAGAAAAAAAGAAAAAATACGCCTTCTTTCTAGCCGCGATTTTAATCTATAATTTCGCATCGTTCAACCACCTCGTCCATTTCGAACCCGGTTGTTTGGGAGCTCAGCTCATCCCATCCGGAGGTGAAAATAATAAGAATCCCGTTGACCATTTCGCAGCGTGGATATTACAGCGCGTTATAGCATCCATTACAGCAAGGTCAATCATCCCATTAGCTTCCGAGGGACTGTGATTGTTTTTCCGTCGACGGTGGTTTGACCTGTCGTTGATATTTCTATCTCGTCCATTGTTGCTTCCTTTAACCTTTCGCCTTGAGCGCTTTAAGCTTTCGCTGGTGAATCACACTGTTCAGCTCCAATTGAGAACTTTTTTGTTTCGGAATTTCACTATTTTTACCTCAGATTCGGATTCAGCGCACTTGAAAAACCTCTTGGTAGCAATTTTCAATTCAATAGACCGTTTAGTTTGAACATTAAACGGGTAGGAAGATCGTGCGTGACGTAGCAGTGCAAGGGAGCTGAGGGTTCCCCCAGGCAGGCGGGGGCCGTGACGTCATTGTGCAAATGCATTTCAAGAGCCTTATTACTGGTCAGACACCCATCATACAGCACCTTTTTGGAAAGCTCTCACTAAGATCTTGCTATTGTACAAATAAAAAATAACCATGAAAATTCCTCATTAGATAGAGCTTTGCGCTTGGCCCTTTGCTGCGCATTTACAAAACTGCTGGTTAATGAATTCAGCACTTCTCTCAGAAAATATGGTTGAAATTTGAATAGAAATGGAGGGGTGTTAAAAATGAATAATAATCTAATTGTTTGTTAAACATATTCGTTTCCCTGTTAATTTGATTGAAACTGCCTATATGATTTTCAAGTATCAATGGTCTAAGCGAGGTTTTCTGTTCACAGAACTCAAGAACGTTCAGGCTAATTTGTTCGAGTGACAAGCAATGTTTCTTCCTCCTGTGAAGGACAAGAATTTTCGCAATCAAAGGTACGAATTACGTCATTTATTATATTTATCCAATGCCTAACTCCTGAATGTTGGTAAAATTATAGTAATACCGTGAAAATCACAATAAATAGTGTACATCAGTGGAGTGCTGAATAATGGATACATTTCAGTAACGAACATAATGTTAATGATGCAGTAGTAATACGACTACTGCTCACCCCTCCTCTCCTCTCTGTGGTGATAGTATGTGGTAGTATTATATTACTGCATGCTTTCCATTTTCGATCGGTACTTAATCGCTCACCCTACAAAGCTACGTATTTCGTCAAAATCGTTGGCTAGCCAATTTGTATATTTGTTTATTACCACGAGCAGTAACTTAATTATACGTTTAAGAACAACAAGTAACAACAAGTGAGTCGCCATTCCATGAATTGATACCAGTTTAAGCTGGTTGTGCTAGTTTAGTTGAATAATGGTCTTAAGGAAATTGTTGTGGAATTGACTTTGATTACTAGAGAAAGGGCTGCGGAAGTTGATTCATTAACATAAAAATTACAAGATAATAAGCAGGAATTGCAGGAAAGAAAGAAAAACGCCCAATAATATCTTTTGAAGTCTGTTTCATGATTTCATACTGTAATTTTATTGATGATTTAGAGAAACAATACTATAATTTGAAAATTTTAGATTTAAATAGTTTTCGCTTCTACCCCTCAGCACTGGACAAGACATCTTTGTCGCTGAAATGACATTGCGGATCACAATCGTGAAAAGAGATAAATCTACAGTGAAAAAAGTTAGAAGTTACCAAAGAATGCACAACAAAGTGATATCGATTATACTCTCTGCGAGGCGACATTCCTTCAATAGGTATATCACAAATCGAAAAGAAAATAAAAAACAAAAAGAGAAATCCTCGAAGAAAAGCACGATTGTTGACACTTGATACTGGCTGGTCATAAAACTTTCTACGATACAGAGACTGCGGCTTTTCAAAAAAAGTAAATACTTTATTCTTAAAATATAGAAACTAATTTTATTAGTTTATTTGTGGTGAATTGATGTGTGGTTCCCAACGAAGGTTTTCATGTAATAGGTAATCCCAAATATTTGTGGTTGGGCACTAGTGATTAAGGCACTAGGACAAGAATTTCCATGATTTGTGTAGTTGTGTATCATTACTGGTTGTACCATATTGTACCAATATTGAAAATAAAACTGTACCAAAGTTGGAAATAAAACCCCCTTTCCCATTAATCAGTATTCATTATGACTACAGTTAAGAATATCGAAAATGGTAGTTCTGTGTTAGGTACCATTTTTTCCTTCAACTTTCCATCACGCTTTTCTCTGCTACGGTTTTTCGGAGGGTGTGAAAAATTCTCTAGTGGCGAGATGCAGAGGCGCCTTGAGTTACCTCTGAAATCAACGGGGCTCCGAACTAACATGGTCCGCCGCTAGGTGCGGTAGAGGGCGAAGGACCTAAGGAATATGGTGGTTGACGTGACTCTCCCCTGGTTGATACCTTGCGTCACCACTTTTCGATCTACAATTAATTCCCCTCACCATCAATATCATCAATACTGGTCAAAAATTAGAATTATATTATTAATAAATCAATAATTAGAATAAAGAAACACACAAGCGAACAAAAAACCGACAAAACAACAAAAACAACTTACTTGTGTCCGTCACAACTGCCCTTTTATCGGCAACAAAAGCAAATTTTTAATTTATATTCTTATAGCAAATACGTAACGTCCTTGCTTACGTGCTGCACTCTACCTCAAGCTTCTCAAGTTTGGAGCCCCATTCAGACATACCTAGTATGTAGTTTGCCAATGAGCAGTTGTGTCAGTGAGAAGCGTCAATATTATGGGGTCTACTTTTGCTTCCTCACTACCGAAGTAGGGAAGCATTATGTTCGTGGAAGAAGTCGAAAGAATTGTTGTCCTCCAAAATCAAAATTTCCACTTGCTTGATTTTCTTTTTTTTTCTAGAGCTTGCTGATCCATTTCGTTTCCGTCTTTCTGATATATGTCTGTCTGTCTATGGTAAATCTTTGTCACGCACAAAACTATACCAAGTTTTAGTCCGATTTCGATGAAATTTTCAGGGGTTGTGTAGGTTAGCTCCTAGACGATCCCCTACACTTTCATTGCCGTCATATACTACTAGTCTGTCCGCATGCGTAAACGTTAATTTCTTATAACGGAGAATTTTTCTTATCATCTATTGGTCCGATTTCATTCAAACTCGAGAAGTAGATGGGCATATGGTCCTGGAATATTCCCTATGAATTAAATCGCGATTAGTGGAGTAATAATGAAAGCGCAAGCGCAAAACTAAAATTTATTGACACAGACCAAACTCCGAGACTTACGAATCGATTTTTATGAAATTTTCAGGGGTTTTGCGGTTTACCTCCAAGACGGTCATAAATTTCATTGCCGTTGAAACAATAGTAGTCTGTGCGCATGCGCAAACGTTAATTTAACGTTAATAATGTCGATTTCTTGTCATCTGTTGGTCCGAGAATAATGAATCGATTTTGATGAAATTTGCAATTATTGGGTGGGTAGGCGGTTAACCTTTAGACAATTTCCGCACATGCGAACATGAAGTATAGCCCTTCTTTGCGTCCTAGTATGTATTCACATTTACTAGATATCTACTTTTTCAACTAATTCTACACGTCCATGTTACAATACGTGTGGAAACTATACTGCCCACCCAACTTGGCAGACTTTTTTTCTACCGAAATGTATCGTGAAAATCTTCGCTACTCGCATTCCAAGAATATTTAGCGCCCACTGGCCATTTCTCAGATGTTGGATGTATACCAATAAGTTTCCTCTGCTATCATCTTAAGGTGAACTCCGTTAATGAAAATATATTCTGAAACGTATAACGGGCCACTAATCTCACTACTACGAGTCTCGCTCTGTTAACTGCAGTCGCGCGTTGGAAGTGGGCAAAAGTTCTTGTGTTACCTTCATCCACTGACTCACTCTACAGGAAGTAGCGATCCGCAGCTATTTCGTTCCTCTAAAGCACCAAAGACAGAAGATCATTAGGGTCAGAGCCGCAGTAATGAGGGACCTCTGCCAGACCGTTCCAAAATACTCTGATTCCGAAAGGGAACATTTTGCTTCCGAGTCTACCCTACCAAAAGGTAGCGGAAGTATTGTTTTCACGTTAGGGAGACAAAAAAATTTTTGGTCACCAGAATCAAAATTTCCACTTGCATTTTACATGTTCGACCATTCTGAACTACTTTGGTTACGTGTCTGTCTGTCAGTGTGTGTGTGTTTGTCTGTCGTGTGTCCGCAAATCCTTATAACAAGCTTATTTTCCACAGTTTTCATCCTATCTGGATGAAATTTTCAGGGAATGTGCGGGCTAGGGGGTAGACTCCCCTGTCAGTTTCATTGTTGCCAAATCAATACTTCACTCTGCTCATGTGCAAACGTAAATTCCATTATGCTCCATTTTTTCACGCCCTAGTAATTTGGATGATAGTTGGGGGATGAAGATTTGATCATCCCATATCTATTTCAACATTATTGTATCATTAATAGCTACTGCGCATGCGTCAATTTGAAATACTTGTAATGACCTTAATTTCCACAGTTTTCATCCGATTTTGATGAAATTGTCAGCGGATACGCGGTTTAGGTTGTAGATGGTCCCGTAGCTATTTCATTGTTTTCTACTCATCAGTTCATTCTGCGCTAGCACAAACGTTAATTACATTGAGTATCATTTTTTCGTTTCTGAATTGACCAATTCCTTGGTATGGTAGCTTCTTTTCCGCTATGGAATTTTTCAAGACCATTTAAAACTGTTCAATGATCTATACATTAATGATAGGTAAACGAGGCAGCTATGTGCCACACCCTACTTGGCAGATGTTTTTTAATTTCGATTAAAAAGAGTTATCCGTAAGAAGAATCACAGGGTGGCAACGTAATTTAATGTAGATTATACGGATTATGTTGTGTTGAAGAGCTCTATTTGGAAATCAGACTAACTTGTTTGCCCATCAGTTGATTTGAGTACTGAGTAAAATGTAAATGACAAATTTTGTTCAATTCCCACCAATCATATATCACCTTCATAGTGATACTCTTACCTAAAAGGAAAAACAACTGCCGGTTCGGGGTTGGCAGTTTAGAATCCTCACTTATTGTAACATTGTAACGGAATTGTTTAAAATAATTGACAACTTTCAAGTAGAAATGGTTCAACAGCAATGCAATTTATGAGGAACATTGTAAGAGTTAACCCGCTCACTTCCTAACAATTTCTTTGAAATCAGGCGAAAAGTACAGGCGTTGAGTCGGGAATCGAGTTTTACGCTTGCGCTTGCATACACGCCGCTGTTTTCAATTGAACTTGAAGAGAATTATATACCTCTCAATGAATAATTCTTGAAAGTTCAGTCGAATTTGGTCGATTAGATTTGGCGTTATTTTCATGTCGGAGACTCGTATGATTCCTGATATTTCATCAAAATATTACTTCAATTCCCGTTTTCGATTAACGGTAGTTGCGCCACAGTCGCATCGATAATGGTGGGATAGATCCTGACTCGACTCAACTCGCACAAAGCAAATTACCATTCCTTCACTGAATATTTACTAATAAACCATGAACATAAACTGAAAACACTATTTACGATGGTCACGTTCTTACACTAGACAACAAAACTACGCACTGGAAGTTGAATAAGAAGTCAAGAGGTTTATTTGTTTATTATTTACAAGTAGCAAGTAAGTGTAGGTATACTACAACCAGTAGTTGGTTTTACCTCGCTATTAAAAGTATTCAAGTAATACTTTATTTTAGATTTTCATAAATATGATTAAGCTAGATTTGATTGTACTTAAATTTCGCAAAATGCACAACCGATTCTCGTAATCTCACCGAAGGGGAACAGCTTAAAAAATGCTAAGCGTATAATGTTGTGTGGTTTCTTAAAAGCAATCATGCACTTGTTCCTCAAAGTTGATCAATTAATGTAAATCCTCACACTATGCAGTACACAGTGGCAGGGTACAGCTAGTGATCTAAACATTCATTCAGATACGAGGAAGCTATGTGCCAGCCTAACTTGGCGTTCGTTTATTATATGAACAGAGTATCATTTTGTAAGACTTGAAAATTTCGCAGTTTTACCAAGCGACTGTAAGCTCATATTATATATTCTATAAAATGCGTTTTCCCAACTTAATGTTTAAAAAGTTGTCCATTAAACTTTGACATTTTAATTTGCACTTCGAAATTTCGAGGTTAAATTTGCGTATTCGTGCCAAAAAAAATCGTGGTTATTACTTGGTATAAATCAAATATTTTGCGAAACTCGATATTTTATTCACCAGGTGTCTTCTCAAGTGTGCGTTGAGCGATGAATTGAGCATGATTATTTATTTTGTGCTTTAAGCAATGGTTCACTTGAGCCAGTCTACCTTTATTCACAAAAAAGCCTGAGCTATGCATTCTTTTGAGTAAATTTGTTTTTTCATGGTATTTAATCACATTTTGTGCAAGACGAGAAGATGAAGAGAAGATAAGTCGAAAAAGTATTTAGTTTTCAGAACTATTTTTCTTATGATTTTTTGTAAAAAAAAATTTTTAGATTTGACCTTTTTACGAGCTTTTTTTTGTCCTTGTATGCAAAAACCACTACTTACTCTTCGCACTAATTATTCTACTGTACGGTGGCGTTCTTCATTCTTTGGTGAAAAATCAGAACTCTGTTAACAATTCAGAAATCGTTCCAGAATGTTCAAAAATGGATTTCCATGTAGAAAATTTTGAAACTGTCGTTCACAAAAATGTTACGTCCGTTTGGTCTATGAAGTTCAACCTTGGCAAGTTCTGCTAATTAAGTTTTACAGGAATCATCCTACAGGTTTTCGTCTAGGATAATTCCTGTAAACTTACTCTACCGTTGAAGAGTTGAAATAATATTCATTAGATAACAACAAGGACTGTTGGAAATTAACAATTGATATAATATTATGCTAGAATCCCAAAGATCACACGTTCGTTACTAGCGATGAAGAGAAAATGTCAGGTACCTGGAGAGTTTCGAGTTTTATCGCTATTTAGGCAGGAAATGACCTCAGGATAAAAAAACGCAGAATATAAAATATTATAATCACGATTCTATGGGCTTACTCTATTTTGCAGATTCAACACTTTTCAACGTGATTTAGTGATTGTCTTCTCACCAAAATTATCTACAATCCTTTCGTAGGGACGTCCTTGTAATGCTTGCGTACCATTATGTTTTATAAGTTGGGGCCTGAAAATCCGATGTTTTGAACTGATAATTCGAAAAAATTAAGTTTTTGGGAGCTTTGGAACTAGTAGTGTTTGGAAACGGATATTTTTCTGAAGAAATAGTGTTGTGTATCGAACTTGACCTTATCATTATGTACCTAGTACAAGCGTGATGTTTTGGCACAAGTACCTCTAATTATTGTAGCATAAAATATGACCATTATTTATCGTCTCTCCCCCCTTTATTTACCCCTTGGAATCGGCAAAATACATTGATTTCAAAAATCTAAATGATAACCGACCGCCAACCTTCGATGGCATGTTTATGAGACCAGTATTTATGATACCGTCACTTTTGTCGTCATTTCTAAAGATATAGCATGACGTTGAAGGATTAGATCCCAAGGACCCTACCACGACTGTGGAACTATGTCATGCTCGTGCCTGTTTAAAAACAACCCGATTCCGTCAACTTAAAAATACGGATACCGATCATATAACAACTTTTTCGAAAAGCTTCTTCCACGGTTGTGCCGCTGCAATTATAAAACAAATGTGGATGAACTCATTGTTATGCTAAAGAGTAGCTCTTTGACCATCACTAGCCCACAACTCACATGGCCGAGCAGGATGATGGTAATTTCAAAGGATGGTTCTCGAGGTGGGGCAGCATCTGACATTTCCAAATGCACCTCCAACAAGTTTCGAAGGACGAAAATCTTTTTGCTTCTCGCACCCCCCCCCCCCCCCCATCAGCTGGAAGAGGAGGGCTACGCCCAACTGCAAGGACAACCACTACTTGTAACAAGGCGGCAGACGGTATTTACCCGGGCGCCTTCTCGCTGGAAAAATCGTCTTTTATTTTCTTTTTTGATGAAAGAAAGATTTTTTTTTTTTCCCCAGAAAAAATAAAAATAATTATCCAGTTTTAAACTCAAAACCACGCCCAGGTTTAAGACAGATACAGCCTCAGGGAAGATGCCAGTTCTCCTGGACGGGACAGGGTAATCGATCCCAATTGGTGATTTTTGGTACGCCCCTTACTTGCTTGGAAGAGCCGCAATCTTTAGGGGGACCTCATCGTTCTGAATTTTTCTTGAACAGTTCCCAAGGAGCGGACACAATGGTTCCTAGAATGGCATTTTTAGCGTTTTCGGAGCAATAACTCTACAAAAATTTGAATCAAAATTCATTATGAAACGAATCCTCGAGTTTCACGCTTTTTCATAGAGCCCCCCCTCCCCCTTTTTTTTATTATATACAAAGTTTTTCTGTAGAGATCTTAAATATGGCAAAATTGGGCATTGCGCACTTGTGCAAACATGCGCACATCTACTTCGTTTTTTTTACCCCGGCTCAGTTCCACTGTCAAAATGCGCAATCCTGCGCTAAAAGTGCAAAAATTGTGAAATATTGAGTTTTTTAATATATTCAATTGCCACATGTAATGATGGCCACATGTATGTAATACATTATTTTGGGATATTTTTTTCGTGCTGAACGTTGTAATGATGTTCAGTTATTTGCAACACCGAAAAATCAACCAGAATTTAACTTTTCTTACTCATTTTCACAGAGCACAAAACGTACTAAAATTTATTTTTCTGTGTTTTTTCAAGTGACATATTCCTCGAGTTCTCTGAGGCCGATCATTAGTCATTATCTCCTCCAACCCTGCTGTTAGAGACATAACATGATTCATTCCTTTTTTTAACTTTTTATTTTCAAAGTTTTGACATTTTATGTCTTTACTTTGGCACATGAACGAAAAAAGCGTTAACAAAAAGCGTTAAAAAATGCGTTTAAAAAAAGCGTTACGGTTGGTTTTCTGATGATTTCCGCTTACAACCGAATCGTGTTTATAAATTTGTATTTTACAAATACAGATCCTAAATATAAATATAAAAAGTCGTATTTTATTAACAATAATCCCCGAGTTCTGGAAATAATGATGCTTTTTTGAACTTTTGCTCAGTTTATGTGTTAATACATATTTAGGGATGATGGGTAAATTGGGGGACGGTAGGGGGTACATTTCCATTATTGTTTCTGCACGTAAGGTACATGGAAAAAGAAAAGTTGGAGAAACATTGGAATTGAATCGTTTATTTCAGAAACCACCTAAGTGCGCTTTTTTCGATTTTTGGAAAACTAAAAAACACTGTTTTGCAGCTTAAGTATAGGTCTAGTCTCCTTCAATTATTTTGTACCTAATCAAGAATATGCTATTGGAATTATCTATTTTGTTAAATTTTTTTTCTTTTTTTTTCCTTCAGGTTTTTGAGTTATAAATTTTGAAAATTTTGCACTTAGGTGGTTTCTGCAATAAATGAATAAATCCAAAGTGATTTTTTAAAAATTATTATTGAAATTAAGTCAAACAATTAATTTTTATCTGTTTTGGTATCAAAGGTAAGTAAGAGACACCCTTAAGTATAAACAAGAGTGGTTTTACTAGGCATTAAACGGAAAATACTCGTACAAGTAGACTACACGCTTCAGTGCGCTTGGGTTACAACGACGGCGCTTGGGTTCTTTCTGAAATAAACGGATTCTTTTCAAGGCTGTCAAATAGCATTGGTGATATGGAACATTGGTTATTTCTGCACTAAACGATGTATTCACCACTGAAGTGAACAGTACCACCACCAAAACAACATTTTTTGAATTTTTGTCGCTTAGATGGTTTCTGAAATAAACGATTCAATTAATAGAGAGATTGAGAGAGTGAAAGAGAGAGATCAACTTGAAGACGATTGACGGTGCGCAGGGAATGGTAAGCTGCAGTGACCTGAGTCCTAGTGGACGCTCAACTTATTATTCTCGAGTACGGGGCAACATAATATGCATTTCTCTGTTCCACACGAATCGCCTTTGAATTCCGTGCGACTTCCTGGACACCTTATATTGCTCACCAATAAACTAAACTCAAAACACGATGTGATGTACCTATTCACCACGTCTTCGATGCAACTATAGCAATCAGGGGGGAAGTCAGATGTGCGTGCCTGCCGTCCAGATTGACCAGATTTCCGGTATCCTGCTGTGCACGGTGCGTGAACCAAACGAGGAACGATGACTAATGCTTTTCCCACTTTTCTGCTTCTTGCTTCCCCCTGCCTTTCTTCGGTCACTCCGCCCGGAGTTTAATATTCATAATCTCACGCCATTACAATCCCCTTTCTACCTAACTGATTGTTAGTGGTAAATAATTTTTTATGAGATGGCAATTTCCAATCAGTAAATTGATATGTAATTATACCACTGTTACGAAAATTGAGGATAACGCGTGATCAGAGCAGTTAACCGAAACAGGCAATAATTTGTTTAGTTATCCATTTATTCGCATAAGGGCCCGTTTATCAATTATAGGGATAACTTCAGGCCGGTACCTCGAGTTTATCTCAACCTATCGTACAAATTTGATAGGGCTTTTATCAATCAACTTTGTGGCCGCAGGTTAGATCAATCAACCGACAGGTAGCTAACTGCTCAGATAACCTCGCCTGTGGGAAATAGTGGTACCATAACAACAACAATGATTTCCCCACAAAACAGCCTTACAACACTGGTATTTTTCGATCTTCTTCATACGTCTATGGGTAAAAATTAGATACTTTAACACAACAAAACAAAAACACCTGTCCTTTCGGTTTTTTCCTGTGTGTGATTATTTGTTCTTTTCTGGTTGTACGGTGATCGAAGCGGGTTGGTATGAGTAATAATAGAAATGCACCCGTGTATAATCACAAAAACATGGAAAATAATGTGATAATTCCCTCTGAAGCCCAGATGAATTTTGTTGGGCTAATCGAAGTTTTCGATTTGGCCGTATTACCTATATAAAAACTCGGGAGCCCCGAAGTGTTTGTTTGCTATTGTAGCTTATGATGCTTATTTCAATTGCCGTAGTATGATGGTGTGCTATATACTCGTTTAATCGAATTTTCGTGGAAAGTAAAGCTATTGCATTGGTTCTAAAAAAAATTTAAATACACATTTTCTAAAATTTTCTTCATGAAAGTTCAACTTTGTAGTAGCGCATTTTCTACACGTTAATACTGACAACTTACCTCCAAGATAAACCGCTAACTTGTGGAGGAGAGAGTCTCACGTAGAGATACCAAGCTGTATCGTACAGGTAAAAGTGATTTTTGATAAACAGCCAACGAGCCGGCAGTAACCTAGACATCGCCTGATCAGCTTTATTTGTGATTGGTAAACGGTCCCTAAATCGTACAGCTTTTTATAGGA
Organism: Adelphocoris suturalis; assembly: GCA_030762985.1. NCBI lineage: Eukaryota > Metazoa > Arthropoda > Insecta > Hemiptera > Miridae > Adelphocoris > Adelphocoris suturalis. Next base: position 34,636,858 of record CM061043.1, on the reverse strand, counting down.
GTGCAATAACGTTAAAGTAAATTGCATTTCAGTGAACATTCTAGAGAAAATATCTCGATTTTTCGAGAATTCTCCTAGTGCACGAGAAGTGGTACTAGTGCACGATCTTCATGGTTTTAGAATATGAAATATTATGTGCATTGCTTCAAGGAAATCCGTTTTGAACATTCTGAAACTTGAACGATTCCAGATTTCAAAATGTTCAATATACAAGTTGTTCGAAATCGAAACGTTATAGGGATCGAATCCTCCATATAATTTCCAGCAAAAAGTTCGTAGAGTTTTTTTCAACGATTAATATTTTCCAGCATGATGAGTAAAACCTCCACTTTGACGTTAAATGCTACAAAGTCTTGGTGATTCCATCAACCTGTTTATTTTGATTTTGCCTGTCTAACAACCTTGTCGATTTGTCAAAGGATGGCTATTTATGGGGAGATTCCTGGATCAAGTTGACGTCGGTCGCTCCCGGCCAAAGCGGGCAGCGCCCCCTCGAGATCCTGGTTCTCTGGAAGCCCTTGGAAGGATTTCCGTGTGCGCGTACGTGGAGACCGGTAGGTCCCTGGCTCAGAGTGCCGGCCTTTCAAACGCCCCCACTCTCCGCAGTCAGTTTCCAAGACGCGATGAAATCGAGGAGTAAAGACCGAAGGTCTTCTCACCTTTCATATATATACGCATGTACCCAGGGTTGCCAGGTGTCCGGTTTTGGCCCGGACAGTCCGGTTTTTTATCAAGGTGTCCGGGCGAAAATTGCTCCGAGCGCTAAATGTCCGGTTTTCATTGAAAGAGCGAAAAATTACCGGTTATTTGATTCTTTAACCAGGCTCCTTCTCTAGTAAGACGTTATGTCGACTATACTCGTCAACCTGGAAATGATTGCGATCATAAAAACACTTCTTTCACCCCCATTGCCACTACTGAGACTACGTTTTTTTTTAAATACAGCTGAAATAATCTTTTTTGCGTTTACGAAGTTATGGATTTTTCCTGGGATGACGCTTGCAATATCACTTTGTTTCTATTACGCAACTTGCAGTAATAGATAGATATATGGATAGAATTTATTTAAAAAAAGACACAATACGTACCTATGTACATATATTGATAATAAAAATACATAAATTAAGGTACTCGTTTAGCTTACTTTTCCAAAGGTAGGCTTAGCCCGTGTTGTTGGATAAGGTCTAGGCGATTTGCCCATAATTTTAAACATAGCATCATAAGTTTGACATAAAATTGCATAATCGTCTACATAATCTACACATGGGTTAAATAATATAACGATATTGCTATAAAAATGTTCCTATCTTCTTATAAGTTGAAAGTTGTCTACATTAAAATTATTGTTTTATACTATTGTACATAAATGCTGTTTAGCACAACTCCTCCCTGTGAACATATTCGTAATAACATTACCTATTTAGCCTGGAGCCTAAGCCATCAATTCCCCGTCAAATAACGTGCCACAAATATCGACGCTGGCGGCATTCTGGAGCTTTTCATGTAAAACCATTAATTTGTAACACCGAAAAACGATTTACTAATTATAATACGAAAAATTTGTAAATTTTTTCTATGGATGCGGAGGATACATTGACCTGAACCATATGCTCAACAAGCGTTCCCTCTCGATCGGGTGTCCTTGAGAAAATTTAGTTTTCAAAAATTTTACAAAAACTTGCTCTTATGTTCATGCTGCACGACTCAGACTTTTTTGCTTTGTTTATTTTTGAATTCGCTCATCCCGAAAACAAGTATGGTTTAGTTAATTAGGTTTATTTTCGTCGTTCGTTACGCAATCTCGAGCCATCAGGTCAATTATACAGGAATAATCAGTTTCCTGGAGCCTCGACTCCCTGCGGCGCGGCGAGGTAAATTATCTTGGTTTTTATTTCTGTCCCGCTTCACCCACTGGGGGCTTCAAACCACTCGAATCGACTTGAAATTTGAATGGAATTGACCTGAAAACATGAGGATTACATCACTTCAAACTCGATTTTCTCCGGTCGCATCTCGTCTTCATCTTGATCGGTAGACGTTTATATACACATCCACCAACGGTACCACTTAATTTCTCGATAAAAACTTCTCAAACGATTCAGATTTCGCCATAATGACGGCTCCACGGCATGAAATTGTGTCGCCGTAACAATCTACAATTTTCTTAATTATTCCCAGCTAGGCAAGTAGGTACCTACCTACTTCCTACCCTTACATATACCACTAAATTGGATTTTTGGATTATTTGACATTTCGAAGACAGGAAACCATTTTATTATAGAGCTTTTTATCCAGAATTTTAATGAAGGGTCATGTGCTAATGGGTTCAGTTGATTGTCCATTACACATCAAGTTCTCCAGTTACAGTTTAATTAAATGGGTTATTAGGTAATACTCTTGGCTCTATTTTATTGAATCGATACCTACGTAATTTGGAAAATTCTCGGTGCTGTTCGAACTTACCCTGATGAAATCTTACTATACATAATACAAGTGTTGGAGAAGACTCACCTAAATTAGCCCAATTTTCGATTGCTTGTTTTTGTTGTTTTGGCGTCGAATCACTTTAATCACATCTCTACATCTACAACTTCGTTGTGACGTACAAATTTTTGTAGGACATACGTTTCAGGAATTTTGCTGATAAAAATCTTGAACATTTGCAGACAGATTTTTTTACTTTATTGTGCTAAATTTTCAAATATAATTTCTTCACTTCCCGAACCTTCTCTAACCATATAAACACCCATTTTTGACTTCAGATCCATTACTGAAACGCTGCAAATTATTTCACTAAGGTTTATTATTTTTTCAATTGAGTATGATCGTAGTTTTAGTTGGCTAGCGTACGTCATAAGGCCCGTCCAGACTCCTCGGCGTGTCCTACTCCGAGTTGCCACAGCCTATACTTCTATAATTATATACGCATGTTTATATTTCTCGATTTGAGCTCCTATCTATTCAAATAGTTATTGCCTTAATGATATCATTATCTAAGTACGTACGAAAAGTCGAGAGGATATGTTATTAAATATGCGTAGGAAAAACTTTGGTATTAACACACAAATATGACCTTGAAAAAAACATATTCATGCCTCGAACGAACGCCGGCGCCGTACCCACCACAAGCCGCGGCGCCGGCGCCTCCTCTCGCTCCACCCCCCCCCCCCACCGCTCAACCCCCCCCCCCTCAACACTCACCGTGACCCCCTGCCAAGCGTGCCAGGCGTGCGCGCGTCGAAAAAGACACTTTTTTGCCCGTTTTTGGCCCATAGCATCTATGCGAGTAAAGCGATCGGGATGGTTAAACGTTAGGACCAACTAGACCTCAAATGGAGTATATGTGCGAAAGAACGGGTTTTTTAAGTCAATTCTCAGGCCTTTTATGTCCCGGACGGCGAACGGCGGACGGACCTTTCAAATTTGGATTCTACGTACCTTGGAACGTAAAGTGACAAAGTTTGAGGGGGGGTTATAAAAATGTTTTGCTACACGATCACATAGGCTTATTATTGGAAATAATAAACCAAAAATGTGAAATAGTTCAGTTGATGACGGAGTTGTTGAATTGTTCAAAACAGTTCGATTCAATTAGCCCAGGTCCCTTGAAGAGTCCTTGGAGGAGTGATTGGTAGTTCTTTTAGAACAAGCAGAAGTGAAGATCATATGGTTAGGGTATAAAAGAATACGGAATAGAAGATGAAATGCTGCTAGATGTTTTATTTTGTCGGCTTTTGAAATTCTCATGCGATTGATTTTATGTAGAAGGGATTTGGTTATTGTGGATCATCTAGGAGTTAATCCTCACAAGTCACAATCCCTGAACATCTCATCTGTAATTTGGTAATATATTTTTACGGGACTGGGGGGAGTTAGCAACTTGGTCGGAGTTACCGTAAATGTTCGAAACTACCTACAAAAACATAAATTATTCATAAAGCTGCAAAACACAAAAAGCAGGTAGATATTCTGATTTTGAAATATTTTGCCATCCTTCTGCTCGTATTTTTAATTTCCACACACAATCGCATTTTAGGTTTTAATCTTTATACAATTGCTAGAAACGTTGAATTTCTTCAAACGAGTAAATCACATCCTGGTATATCTTTAAACCAATTTCCAAGTTGGTGTTCTGCTGAACTGAACATGAACAGTAAAGAGTTTCGTTCACATTTTCATTTTTTGTGTTTGTGTCAATAACTACATGTCACATGTCATGTACATGACATATTCTTTCTGGAAGAACAATTTTTTTTATTTTTAAATAACTGTAATTTCCTTGTTTTGGTTATTTTGTCATGGATTTTATCGTAGAATAATATGATATTTATAATATTATTTAAGTTAACTAGATTATGTGGCTTTTATAAAAAGTCTAAAGCTTCCCGCTCCGCCCAAACTTCACAGTAAGCCAACAGACTCGTTGACAGGTTCCATCTAAAACGAGAAAATATTTAATTATGTGAAGGAAAAAAAGCACCATGCAGATATTTCTTACATTATTCTTGAGAAACAATATACCGAAAAGAAGGTTATCTTTTTCGCTCGCACAGCTGACCTAACTTCCTCGTAAAACCTTCCAGCGGTTCTCGAAAGGCTGTATATAAAATTTCACGACACTAGGATGAACAGGAGAGAAATTAGCTTTATCGCTAACACTGCTGATCTCGTTTCCTCGCAGTCACTTCCACAAGTCCTCAAGACGCTGTGCACTAGATTTCAGAGCTCTGTCAGCCTGTCGAACTTTGGTCTGATGAGAAATAACAATTCTTGACGGATTTTCGTAACTCTCAATTTGTGACGGATTTGTGTAACGCAATTTTTGGTGACACTTTACATGCTTTCGACCTTGCTTATCCTAGTCTGTCGACTACAAAACGTATGTTTTTGGATGAGAGTTGACATTTTCTTAGTTACAAGTATTTTATGAAAGTGCAGGTTTCCATAGATCTTGTTGACGAGCAAAATATTCGACACTCGGCATCCGGCCGGTTTCGGTATTCGGTGCCTGATAAATGATTTACTGAGTCAAGTACTTATCTCCTTTTCATGTTGATTAAGTAGAAACAGTTGTATATTTGTATAAGATTCGACCTATAAAGCTTGAATTTGAAAGAGAGTGAGTGGTCTGCTGAAGACGAATACTGTAGCAATATCTGGATCAAATATTGGCACCAACGACATGTAATCTCTGTACCATGTTGCATTTTAATATTTTGAAATCGTGTTGTGACTCAACATCGAATGAACAGCTTGATTCCATATCTGCAATAATATTACAATGCCTTCATTTGATTTATGTGAATCTATTAAAAAATTTTGAAAATGAATCTTAGAAAAGATTTGACCAGAAATTGACCAACATTGTTGATTTGCCGCTGCATGGATGAACTAGAGCTGAAAGGGGTGCCTCTGTACATTGTGACTCTATTTCAGCAGTTTAAAATTTCAAATAGGAGGACAATTGGTTTTAGTGCACATTACGGACATTTTGTCTATTTAAAATGAAAGGTAGATACAGGGAACTCGGATTTTTATCGAAAATGAATTAGCTACAGTACAGAATAAATACATATAAAGGGGTACCAGCCTTAGTGATCCAGCCGGAGGAACAATTAGGGCAAATCTTTCAAATCGACTACTGAAAATACGGTGTTCAGGGGAAAACAGGCGTTTCGTGCGCAACTTCGCATTTTTCTCAAAATTTCAAAAAGCTGAATTACCTGGTTTTCCCCCGGTACCCGTTCAAATTTTAACATCAGAGGTTTAAAACGAAGGAATTAGCTTCAGAGATCATTTACCAACGCTGGTTTGCGGGACTTCATATTTTAACATCAATAAAAATATTTTTTAACTGAAAAAATTCGCGAGGCCACAAAAGGTGGCGAAAGGAGCGAAAAAACAGTCGCTGCCTAAACCTCTCCAAAAATATAAGCACTTGTTATTGAGCCCCTATGGGACATTAAGAAATGAGTTATGGGCTCTTTCTTGATCAACTGATTGAGTTAAATTCTCCCCTCTTCACTCTGAAGTTGAAATTTGTTAGGGAGACTCTCTGGGACATAGACGATTGAAAGAATGGAATTTTTCCAGTACAGTTGACTGAGATAAATTGTCTCCTCCTGTTCACCTTGAAGTTGAAATTTGTTAAGGAGACTCTCTGGGAAGTAGACGATTGAAATTATGAGTTGAGTGAGATTAATTCTCTCCTCCTCACCTTGAAGTTGAAATCTGAAATGGAGACTCTCTGAGATATTAAATATACGATCGAAATGATGAGCTCTTTCCTGATCAGCTGAGAGAGCTAAATTCTTTCCTCTTCACCCTGAAGTTAAAAATTGAAAGGGAATATCGATATCAACTGGAATATTGATTGAGATGGTGGGCTCTTTCCTGGTTAGTTTAGAGAGCTAAATTCTCTTTTCTGCACCCAAGGAAATTTTAATTTCACAAAGAGCCTTTCTGGGACAATAACAGTCGAATGACTTGACGAACTCTTATCTTGATCAGCTGAGTAAGTTCAATTTCCTCCTTTTCACTTTAGGATGTTGACATTTGATATGAAGCCTCTACTACTGACAACAGAGTTAAAAGCGTGCTCCAAGTTCTTCCTTGTTTACCAGTTTGGCTCCAGGTGGAAACTAAGGGGAGTCCACCCCCATCGAGGTGCGAAGCAAATACAAAGGCTTTGATCGAATTTCATTGTTTTAGGTGAATAGGAAAGAATTCAGCTTCTGAGCTTGCACAGCTGATCTAGGTGACTTTATTCCTGTTCCCAAACAACCTTAATATTCAAACTCCTGTAAAAGAAATGTATAGAAAGCAGCTACTTGAATTTATCTCCCCATAGCACTAGCTCCAGTTTATACATAAATGTATCAAATTTATGGCAAAAATGGTGTAGGACGCTTTGTCTTTGAGCGTCGTAGTGTATTGGCAGGTACACATAAGATTTAATCAGCAGCAACCTTTCGTTCCGCTAGGATAGGTAAAGTTAGGTAAAAGTAAAATACCAAGTAAAAGAAAGTAAGAGACCAAGGTAAATGGTTCTTGTTGTGTAAACATGACACAACGGGGAGTCTCGAGGGAGACAATCCAGGTTTTATTTGCTACCAATCTCAGACAGAAGCTTCGGCATTGCGGAGGTCGAGTCCGTGTAAACAAAGCATCACTGCCGTTCACTAAACTGTAAACTTCCACACTAACCGCTTCCCCGGCTATAAAAAGGTCCGGTAATGTACACCCCGGGGATGAGTGTGCTTGGGAAACTATCCGCCGACAATTTACGACCAGTTCAAACCGATTTCTTCTGGATGAAACACTATCGTGAGAAACGTGATGAAAATGTGGTCATAATTCCACGATTTATTGAGAACCAAGCTACCAAAGCGCACTTGCTCAAGGTTTAAATCCTTGAAACTCTAGTTTATCTCTTTCTTTCGATATTTGACCGTTAAAATCGATATGTTGCATAGCCTCTAAATGTATATTGTTTTTAAAACTTCAAGATTGAAAAAAATAATCAATATATTTCGCACTGGTCGATATTAGAGTAGATTATTGATAATTATGAGCTGACGGCGTTAGATCCTGCTGGGAGGTATTTCAAAGAATAGTATGCACAATCATATGTTGAATTAACAAACCTTTTCCTGCTTTAAGACTAAACCAGCTAGTTACGAGTGTTTTTTATGAGTCACAGGACTTATTAGGTAATGTTTTGAAACTAGTGATTAGTATTTCTACAACTAATCATATTTACCGTCGCTCATGAATGAGGAAAAACAATGCGATAAAGAAAGTTCCAGTAAGCAGAATGATTGTATGAGTGAGAGTGAAAATTCGTATTTAAAACTTTTAGGGGGCCATTGCAATAGCTCAATTTTCTACGAAAATTTGCTAACATCAGCAATTTCCACCCCTAATCTCGCTCATTCTAGATTGATACACTACTGAAGTACCACAGTCGTCTACCACTTTACACAGACGGAAATGGTGATGTGGGCCCGACCCCTTCACCACAGTCTTTTATGCTTAGCATAGAGTGAGGGGGAAGCTGGCCTTACAAAATATCGTAAAGGAAAGCCACGTCGCCCCACTACGTGACGTTTGACCAGTCTAATATTACAGTCTTAACTTAATCACTCACTCTTCGTTCGTCTCAATTCGCTGATAGATTCAAACTTCAATTAATTGACGTCCTTTAAATTCTATTTTTTGCGCATTTTCGTAGCTTTCCAAATGAAAGGATGAGTTCGTTGGGCAGCATCTTTTGAATGCCAACGCCTAATTCCAAAAAATCACTAAAAATGGCTAAAAATTGATATTTTCAACAGCATTTTAGTAAGAAAAAAAAGTTAATCATCAATGAACTAGGACTGTTAAAAATTGTTACAACTTAAGTATGCTGAAAAATGTACTTGAATTTCATTGATTTTTGCTGAAAAATCGGTCAAAACTTCAACAAATAGCTAATAATCCATAAACTTTTTTTTTTCGCAGAATATTATTTAAAACTAGTTTTGTGCCATAAAACTGGTAGTTATCAATTTCTTTGCACTCAAACAGCTGTAACATAATATATATAATACAATAATTTATGAAAATTCGCTCATACGATCATGCTGCATGACTGGAACTTTTTATTAACATAATTGACTCCATTAAAAACCTCTATATCTTAGGCTCTCAATAATTTTACTAAACTCAAATACGGGCTTAAGAAATTTAGGCGCTCCATCATCTAATTTATCGAACACTGAGTGGTCCTGGCAGTCTTTAAATAAGGGGCGCCAAATTACAGCTTAAGAAATATGAGTTTGAGTCCGCCCCGAACCTTGAGGGGAAGAAAGTCGAAAAACCAACGCGTGTGGAAAGAGAAAATGAGAACATAAGAAGTATGTTAGTGTTAGAGTTGGACAACCCGGCGGCTCCGTTTGTAAATTCGAAAACGGTAAAGTATAGGCCGTCGTATTCATGGGCCCTCGGATGCTTTCGAGCAATGTATTCGTTTCCATCACGGCAGGCTCATCTCGACTTGGGCCAGCGGAAATTAGAATGATCGAGAATTGGGCAATACATGAGAATGATCTTTTCAAAATCGAACTCACGTTAGAAATTAAATTCTTTTTTTTTTAACCCAAATTATCATTACTAATATCGATCGGTTTCTGTATTAAAGATGACGAATTCACACTCGAATGCGGCTTGATCGATTTTGATGCATTTTTTGTTGTTGAACGACAACTATACGACAGAAAAGTAAAATGGTGAAAATGTCATAAATATGCGTTACATTATCTACTACTTGCACTCTTGAAAGTAGGATATGGGACTGGAGGCGGGATGAATGGAATCATGGAATAGTTTCCTGGTGAAATCAACCAAATGTCAAAAATTCGTTTCCTACTTTTTGTTATTTTATGCTTTGATCTTTCCTAATCGAAAATGAAATCTGAAATGAAGCGCCATTGAGATACCAAGAATGTAATTACAAGGGTACGGAGGCACAATGCTGAGGGACCCCTGAGGCTGATTTGTTTTCTAATCGATCAACAGTATGAAATTTGAAATGGAGGCGCATTGATCAGCTGAAGGACCCCCCTTGTAGTTTTCCTGGATTGGTAAAAAACAGATACCATTGCTTTGGAAAGTTGTTCACTTTCCAAATCGCTGTCGCACGTAACTGACAAAGTTGTTCCATATCGCACATTTGAAGGTTCGGATCAGGTAAAAATGCACTGGGACCAATTTGCACACGGGTAATCTGTTGTACCCATTCATCTACGTACGCACCCCGATCCGGGCAATGCCCGGGTAATCTGCTGTTGCTCACATGCGATAAGAGAAAACCATAAAACACCTGGTACGAAGCGTCACACAACTCCGTAAACGTTTGGTAGTTTACATCTGCTAATCATGTTTTTTCCTAAACGTTTTTCGTTAAAAATTTTGGGGAAAATTCTTCAATCAAAACGAAAAGTGGGCTAAACACCACATTTTTCACCTTCATCAAATTTCTGTTTTCAACTTATTATCCTGAGCATATTATATGGGGAGCTAGGTGATGTACTCTTGCTAGAGTAACTTCTATAAATTTAATCAAAATGCCATTATCTGTTTTGGAGTAATTTAAAAAATAAGAAATTGGAAAATCAACTCTTTTACACATGCCGATTTTTTCCACCTTCGAGATATGCATGTAAAAACTCTTATTTTTGAGAGTACCCTTCTTGTGATTTTTTCTTGATCTACGTACTTGGGTAGTTGGCTGCGAATTTACTGTTCGACCTTAGCACGAATGTCAAATGCGTTTCGAAACACAGAAAGGTGTTACGCTCCAAATCTCTTATTCCCAACGAACCTCCATTTTTTTCTTGAGGTAAAATACTCAAAAACTAAAAACCACGCCGTTGCATTTAGTGGCAGCAAAAAAATGAGACATAAAAACAAGGTTTGGGAAAGAGGGCGGGTGGTTGTGGAGGAGGGCGTGACTGGACGGACAATCATCATTACCACCGTCAGAAAAAACCAAAACACAGCTGAACTCTCTTTCCGTGACCTCGCGGTGGTTGGCCCCCATTTTTTATGCAATGCTTAGAAAACAGTATTTCGAGTGCCCCCTTCAAGAATGGATAGGCAAGATTACAATATAAAGATTGTGGATAGAGCGGGTAGCATTGACATTTTACAATCATAATTAGCACCGTAGGGTACAAAAACTCCAAAGTTATTAGGGAAGGAACTTGTTCTAAAAGTTTTGCAGAAGTTTTCTTCCTTTAATGGAACGAGACCTCACTAGGTGATTTTGAAGGGCAAAAGTCTAGAGGGAGGAGGGGGGGGGGGGCTGACACAAAATTAGCCCTTATTTTAAATTGTTTGTAATGGTGCTCCGAACATGAGAAGCTCGAGATAGATCGCAGCACGTAAACAATGACCTTACGGATTCGCTGCTTTTTTGTTGCCTATCAGGGCAGTCGTGACGGACACAAGTTGTTTTGTTGTTTTGTCGGTTTTTCGTATGTTGGTGTGATTCTGTATTATAATTATTTATTTATTAGTAATATCATTTTCATTTTTGAAAAGGATTGATGAAGTTGGTCTGCGGGGAAAGAATTTTAAAGAAGGTGTGACGCCAGGTACCGGGGAAAATCATGTCAACGACCATTTCCCTCCCCAGCGGTGGATCTTGTTAGTTCGGAGCCCCATTCTCTTACTTTATGAGATAGTTCAGAGTTTTGGGATTAAATCTTTTTGTTTTTTATGCTCTACAACTTTGCTATGCATAAAATGTTTTGAAGTATGTACGGTTTAGGAATTATTAAAGGAAAACTTTCTGATAATGTCCTGAAAAACTTTCTGACTGGGCAAACTAAGCCATCTTTATGAGGCCACCATTTTGTATTCCACCAATTCCGAGATGGCAGGCAAAAATTTTCTCACTCAGAACGGAATAAATTTACAAAACCTAATCTCAAATATTCTTCTGAAATTAATACCTATTTTCGGCCTTGGCTTCTGGACTAAACTGGCACAGAATTGACAAAATATTTGTACGAAATAAATTAAAGGCTGGTTCATTTTTCATAAACATCTTCCACAATCGTTACGATTTGAATTCATCTGCTCATATTGTTATATAATATGATATTATTTTTATATAATAATATATTGTCTTGTTATATAATATTATATTGTTGTACACATTTTGGTATACCTAATTCCTCTCCACCTTATTTAAAGCCACAGACATGTTTACGATCACGTTTTTTGCCACATCACGCCACGTTTGCCTCTTGACGTTTACACAAATTTGCTCCGACCTCCGCGAACAATACTGCTGTTTTTCTGATCCGCTCCGCATTGTTTACATCCCTCAGTTTACTTTGGGTTCTTTACGACTGTTTGCCTTTTCCCCTTATTTTCGTTGGTTAAATGGTTTTTGTGAATACCTCCACGCTCTATTGATTGCGCAGGAAGATAGTTCTCGGCCCCTCGACCTTCCAACCGCTGTCCTTCAAGAATTTATTCTTGGGTTTTTATCCGTTCGCGATGTTTCTGCAAATTCAGACGTAGAACACCTGAATAAAGGTTTTGAGAAATACGAGACTTATGCAGACCAAAACGCAGGTTTTTAAATCTCTTTTATTAGGTTAAGCCGCACTTCAACCAGGAGGGTTATTAGCAGCATTGATCAAGGCGTCGAAAGGGACGTTGCAAGTGGCACGATTCTAAGAGGAGCCATGTTGCCATCCGTGACTAAACGGAGCACCATAGGGGTTATATCAAGACGCAGGTACCTATATGCAAAATTGTGGAACTTCACTCATTTTTACTTTTTATTTCTTTGAAAATATTTTTCGACTAAAGCCCCCCTAGTCGCCCTATGTCTTGTCTTCGGCCCGAGTATACCTACCCGTCTGTCAGCTGGGCAATCACTGGCCTTACTCGTCTTACCAACTAATTTTTTTTTTTTTTTTTTTTTTTTTTTTTTTTTTTTTTAAATCTGAAAATGGCTAATACTGCTAAAAATCGTTGAATTTATATCATTTAGTAGAATTTTTGTCAAAAGAAGTTTATCATGAATTAACCTGAAAATTAAAAAATGTATGCTGAAAAATGTACATACTTAAATTGCAATAATATTGCTGAGAATCGATACAAACGGAAGAAAAAAAAATTCAAAATCTTCTTTAAATTGCAGAATATTATTTAAAACGTGCTTTTTTTCCCTACATAGGTATATAACTGGACTTAAACAATTTCTTTATACTCAAATTTCAAAACAAAGTAACATAATAACATCGATAATTCACTAAAATCCGCTCATGCCACCATTCTTCACGACTGGAAAGTTTTTTAGATGTGACCACTGTTTTATTTTACAAACAGCTAAATTGAGGTGTGTAGTATGCGTACCTTCACACTCTTCTACATTAAGGCTAACCGTTTCTTCGATAATAGCTCACGTCCTCACGAACTAATCCCCTCCGCAACAAGTTAATCTCTTTAGAAGGATTAATCATTTTATATATCCCCGTCGTTGAAGTAACTTTGAAAAGAGTTCTTTGACCCTGCATTTCCAACTCCTTTCCTTCTGTTATCGGAGAGACAAGCCTTATTGGATGTTTGGCATCTTCCTCTGGGTATTAGTGCTATTAGCCATAGGTGGTCTCAAGTGCACTCCGATGCGATGGAGATTTTTTTATTTCTCTCCGAGACTCTTATTTTTAATCCCGAATCTATTTCCGAAGGTTTATTGACGTTTTTGAGATGGACGTCTGGCCGGCGGGGATGGTTTGTTTTCTATTAATATTCGGTAGGTATCTTTAAAAGTGAAAGATGAGGATGTGGTCTTTCGGAAGAGAGCGGTTCCAACATCAGGACATGTACCTAAATATGTTTCAAGGAATCTTCGTAGAAAACTAACCTATTAAAATGCCCCTACAATTATAAAAAATTAATTTTGCAAAAATTGCTTAGAAATTTACCTTACCGTATCGACCGGTAACGGAAGCATGGTTTTCACTTTTGAGATATAATTTTTGCTTCCAAATCAACCTATAGGTAGCGAAAGCATTGTATTCACTTTCCAAATTATCCTCTCGCATTTTACGTTTTAGATCATTCTGTTCATTTTACATTTTAGACTTTCGTTCCATGTATGTTGGTCTGTCTAGCATGTGTCTATCGTGTGTCCGGGAATCCTCGTAACAAGCTTAAGTATTCTTAAGCTTAGTTTTCATCCGATTTTGATTATACTTTCGGAGAATTTGTGGGTTAGGAGGTATACGGTGCCCTGTCAGTTTCATTGTTCCCCAACCAATACTTCACTCACGCGTACACAAACGTAAATTTCATCAAGCATCATTTTCTCACGTTCTAGTCGTCCGATCACGCTCAAATATGGAATTTATAGTTGGGGAAAGATAATTTGATCCTCTCATATCAGTCTTAACATGATTGTATCATTAGTAGGTGCTGAGTTTGAGCAAATGTGAAAACCTTTCAACCGTTTCCATCCTATTTTAATGATATTTTCAGGGAATTGCGGGTTATTTTGTAGATGGTCTCTTACCAATTGCATCGTTTCCAAATCACTATACTTCACTCTGCAGGTATAATTTTCTCCCTAGTCGCTCAAACTTGGTGGGTAGAAGGGGTAAGACGATGTAATGATTCCATGCCAATTTCAATATGATTGTATGATTAGCACAGCTTCTTTCCGTTTTTATTACTTGTTTGTGTTTCTTTACTATAATTATTAATTCATTTATTAATTATTAATTCATTTATAATATAATTCTCATGTTTGAAAAGGATTGATGAGGTTGGTGGTGCGGGGAAAGAATGGTAGAGCGAAAACGGGCAACGCAAGGTACTGACAAGGGGGGAAAACATGTCAATGACCTTTTTCTTTAGGTCACTACCCACCTAGCGCTCCTAGCGGTGGATCTTGTTAGTTCGGAGCCCCGTTCCATCAAGCATCATTTTCTCAGGCTTTAGTCGTCCGATCTCGCTCGAATTCGGAAGGTAGTTGGAAAATGGAAATTTGATCATTAAATTAAAAAAAAAAAAAAAAAAATTTGATTTTCAACATGATTGTGTTATTAGCAGCTGCTGCCCTTGCACAAATGTGAAATCTTCGTAACAAGCTTAATTTTTATAGTTGTCATGCGATGTTGATGAAACTTTCAAGTAATGTGCGAATTAGTCGGTGAATGGTTTCCTCTGATCAATACTACATTCTGCCCCCGGACAAGCGTAAATTCTGTCAAGCACCAATAATTTCTCAAGCCATATTTATCCGATCTCGCCTCAAATGTGGAAGATACTTGGAAGAAGACCATTTAATCATAAAATATCAATTTCTACTGTTTTCATGCGATTTTCATGACATTTTTGTTGAATGTGGGGGTTTTGTTGTAGATGGTCGGTTATCAGATTCATTTCTCATACATCAATACTTATCTGCGCATCATTTTCTAGTTGCCAAATTGACCGATTTAGACGTTCCACGTCACGTATCTTGATTTACTGCTTCTCCCAACCACGCGAACCCGCTATGGAATTTTTTAAGATCATTTAAAATATTCCAATGATCTATACATTCATGATATGGATACGAGAAAGCTATGTGCCACGACTAACGTACCAGACTTTTTTATACCTTATGTGGAACAAATCATGAATTTCCATGTTATTCTTTCGTACCAATGACAAGGCATTCCTTCCTCTAAGCCACTTCGAAATTCTGTCACAAATTTATGTTGGGGCGCGTGACAGGACCTTGCTAACAGGTCCTATCTTGTCGTTCGTTATATCATGCAATACCTTGGAACCTGCATGTAGTGCCTTTGTACCTTTGTATTTCAATTCCAATCCTAACCTTCCAGGGCTCGTGAGGGAGGGTCTGTGCTCTGCAATTTTGTGCGTTCATGTACCAGTACGTCGTGTGTAAAAATTTAGCTTTGATCCCGTCTACATTGAACGCAGACAGCTATTTTCACGGTCCATCATGTCAGGTCCAACACAAGTTTTATTCGGGTACCTGATAAGCAAAGCTCACTCATCTTGTTTTGAATTTGTAATTTGTAAGTAAAAAATCTAGCTACAGCTATAGATAAATCTGCTATGTTGATCCCCCCCTCTTGCACCACTCTTGTTCAATTTAAACATTTATATTTTCCACATAAACTTAAAAACAGGGAGGCCCCTAGCGAAAAGAAGGAATTGAAATTGTTTTCATCTCCATAAATATTGTATGCTAAAATATTCAATTTATTCTCATCTCTCAGTTCACCGCAGAGATCGCTTAGGTGCATTTCTTTTCACAGTAACAGAGTTTTCTCATCTGTCTAAACAGAGTGGACAGTAGCAAAGTTCTGTCAGGGTTCAGTGGAAAACGAACTAAATCGCTCGCGACGAAGTTGTGGAAACCCATTTCAAAACGGAAGTTAGTGAAAAACGTTGTATATTTCCACGAAAAAATGAAGAGTTACAATGTTAAATCGATTTCGACGGTTAGGCCATCATCAGTAACAAACAATAACTCAGAGTTATTGTTTGTCACTGATGATGGCCTAACCGTCGAGATCGATTTAACATTGTAACACTTTGTTTTTTCGCAAACTTCCGTTTTTTCAGTGGAAAAGGTTTTTCCCCTTGGTTTCAGGCTGTTTTGAATGTTTTGTGAAACCTCGCACCAGATACATTAATTCTTGTTCTTCGCAGTACCTTTTAATCTTCTGCTATTCGGCGTCTCAAATGTACAAGCAATTATAGAATCTCATCGGGCATAACAGTGTTTGCTGATTCACCTCTCGTTTTCCAGCTAAATAAATGACAAGCATCCGAAATTCTTCTTTCTGTGATTCCCTTCATCCTCAATTCTAAGATCGGGTTTACGCAACACCCAATCACGATACGATATTTTAAAAAAACCCCAATGACTCAGGTCTGAAAGTAAACGACTCAGGTGGAGCGTTCCTGAAGGAAAAAGGTGACCCCGAGGCGAAAGAAACTTTCCTAGCTTTCGACCTCCTGGTCATATCAGATACCCTTTCCTAACAGCCACCACGGTTGATCCGTCGTCTGTTCTCATGCTTGAGTGAATTACGAAAACGTGAAGAAACAATCTTGCGCCACGACCTCATGAGCGAATTTTCGGTCTTACCATTCAGTTGTATGAACATAAATAATCAATCTTTATTTGATCCAGGTTTTATCATTGTCCATAATACCATTGTTTATGGATAAATCCATAATGCCTCATTGTTCTGTTAAGTTAGCTGCGACAGTCGAGACTCGAATGAAAAGGCCGGGATACGAGTAAGCCATCATGTTCTATCTAATCCATATCCCAAGCCGTGTTTTTTTCAAACTTCTGTTGAAAATGGGAATAAAATTTATGTTTAAAAAAAACTTGTAAAAAGCAAGTTGTGAAAAGTGTGAACTGTGTTGGGATTGGATTGTGAGGTGTACGTGATGATTGTAAGCTTATTAACGCCAGCAGAGCTCGATTACGAAAAATATCGGCCAGTGACAGCGAGTAGGTAGGTATTATATATAACTACATAGGCGGGTAATTTACAAAAATTCAGCGTTTTTTTCTACTGGTGTCCGTTGTATGTTTTATAAGCCGATAGTCAAATCTATTACGTACCCAAGAACCATTCCAACGTCAACGCGTTTTACGGCCGGAATTCGCACACTGCCTTCCCTAAAAATTATGGGAGCCGCTAAGACTTTTTTTTTTTTTTTTTTTTTTTTTTTTTTTTTTTTTTTTTTTTTTTTGCTTCCGATAACTTTGAAGCTAAGTAGTATTGTATATTCTTCAATATTTTAAGAGAGGGAACCTACCTACCTCCTTCAATGGGCAACTTTCATGCATAGATAATTTTGTATCTAAGAATCGGAGTTGCGCCCTTGAAAAAGCCTATATCGTCATCCAGCTTTCTTTACACCGCTGTTTCGGTCACTTATCATCTGGACACTCTCCATAGTGCACCTTTTTGGAATGTTCCTAGTTATGGAATAAAATGAAATTTGTGAAATATTCCAAAAACCATTTCTATTGAGAAGGTACCAACCAAATAAGCTGGTGGTTACTGTGGGACTTGTAGGTAGTGTAGGTACATACTCTTGAGTTATCTTGAGATACCAATGTTAGGGATTTTCGGAGAGCGCTAATCAAACCAAATAATTTCCCCCGGAATTTTCGTTAATTTTTGCGCGTGCCCCAGGGATAGTTTTCTATCACAAAAAATTGGATTTATAAATCACATAACACAAATTTTGTATCTAGCTAAATGTTTTTTATATTAGCATTCCTTATCGGGGAGCTCTTTCTGCAGCACCTTATATACCTATGTACTATATACTATAATTATTATAAAAATTGACGAAAATGAATACTAAAACTTGTCAAAATAGGACGTGGTAACGTTGTAAACAATGCAGTGGAAACCTACTTCAGGTTATCAGGACCTCAGTGCGCAGTCGTGGACATCGTCTTTAGGTAGGTAGCTCCAAAGTCGATGGCCTGTATCTCAAAACAACTCGAAGACAGCTACACATAGAATGAGACAAATGTAGGCCCACTGGCCCATTCAATGTAGAGACTCATTTCGTTCGTCAAAAGATGCATTGGAATTTGTTTAACAATTAGGAAATAAACGGTGAGAAGGCCCTTTGAGTCACTCTGAGGGCCCGTTGGTACAGCGTTGACTCACCGGGGATGTCGTTGTCTGTCGGGTCCAGGTGTGGCTGATTCAGGAGGCGATCGACCTTTTCAACCTTGATTTCCCTCTATTAACCAACAGCTCATCCGTGGCAGAGACTTTTTGTGAGGAGGTCATCGAGAGACGGGGTTTATGTAGTTGGTACCGCGCTACCCTCAGGAGGTGAGTCACAAACTACCTAAAGTTACGGCTGTCAAAATTATCGGGGATGAGTGTAACATTTCTTCTCTTTTTCTTTTCCCCACTTGTTTGGAACAAATGGGGATCGTGTCGGTTGACTCATCTTCCATCTTTGTTGTCATTGTACTCATTCTTCCTGAATGTAGGTACTTCCATGTCCTGAATGTTCCAAATAAACAACAATAAACAATAGAAACAGTTGGGAATTTCGCGTAGTAAGGAATTTTCATTGTGTAGATGTGGTCATTGTTTCCATTTTTAAAAAAACCTAATGTTTTGAGTTCTGTAACCGAAAATTCTATTGCATGCGTAACTGATGAAAGCAGGCTTTGTTTCCTAAAAAGAAAAATCAAAATCAAGATGGCACATTTTAAAGAAGTGTTTATCTTTGATTCATTGTTTAACAAACGTAATGTTCGTTTTCCCCTGAAATTCCAAAAACAGAATCGGGAACGGAATTCGCTTCCAGGTAGTTTACGGAAATTCTATGGTTATAATTTTCTGATCAATTGCAATAGGTATGTAACTTAATTTTCTTCAAAGACTTGTCAATCCTAATTTTATAATGTTAGCCATTTTTGTTCTATTTCATTTTAACTATATTCAATCACCTTTTCATGGAAATACATATTAAAGGTGTAACTCATGGTGCACAAACATATTATTAAATAATATTCTGTCATGCAATACGGTTTTAGCTAGTTTACCGTGTTTTACGATTTTCGAGCATGCTATTTAATTGAATTTTCTAAGCCTAATAAAAGAACAACTTATATGAGGCAGTTCGGTTTATTAATTTGAATAATGAACCTTTCTTTCAAGATATGTACAATCCGAATAACAAAAAGTCACTCGAATAAGTACCAAGTGAAGTTCAATTTATGATCCCTACGTAACTTAGTAATCAACCTATGTAATCTATGTAATTTTGAATGTTTCTAAATTGGTATATTCTTTCTTAGGAAACACAGCTCTTTGGTTCTCCACCCTCTTGGCAATCAGTCAAAATTTCAGTTCCTATTACCAAGGTGATTGCGTATGAGGTTTACTCATTTCATACCTGAAACGATGTTTATCTTGCAAAGCAAAGCTTTGAATTCAGTGACCATTTTAAGAAAATGACGTGACAGCACCCCGCGGTGTTCCGTACGAATGTTACGACACTCGATGCTTATGTATACCGACATTAATCTTTCACATTTTTGTTGTTGGATATTATCAACCACAATACGTTCCGAATAAGACAGCGTCCTTGGCTATCACCTCGTCACATTCCGAGTTGCTTTTTTGTAACAAAAGGTCAGAAGGCTTCTATGGCTTTTTCCAGCTTCGCTGGGGAAGAACAGGACATTTTCACAGATAAGGTTTGTTGTTCTCTGCTACAACCACCACCACTGTTGTTTGCTTTCGTTTTGAACGCGTTACCGCTTGAAATGTGTCCATAGTGGTCCGTTTATCATCACGGTGTAGTATTATGCCTCAAAATACTGAGTCAGTCACGTACTCAAATTTAGGGATGGGCAGTTTCACCGGTTTCATGGATCGGAACTAGCCGTTCCGATCCAGGGTGGGATCGGGTATTTTTTCCGTTACGATCCCGAAATCGATCTCAACATCCTAATCTAATTTAGGTTTTTCCCTTAGGGGTGTCGACCGGCGGGACCCTCCGATCCGATCCACGTGAGAAGGAAAAAATCTTCCTTCCGTTCTTGGAATCTTGAATGGTTGTTGAGACGACGCTGAAGACGTACAGAAACAGAATGTTTGCTGACCTCTCCCTTGTTTCCTAATAATAAATAAGAATTCATCTGGAGTTGTGGACTCACAGATTGAGTTGGAGAATTAAATATGTCTGGAAAGAAAGAAAAAAAGAAGAAATTTCATGGGAGGTACCTTTATAATTTCAATGCAGTCTAGTAGGGATGAGTAGGCCATGACAACCTCCAACCTAACGGTTTCGAAGAACAAATACAGGCAGCGTCAGACCTCTTTTCCATCTAGCGAAAAGAAGAGATCCATAAGGCTAGATCTCAACCTACGGGGTAGGGTCATCCTCACTATGGGGTTCCGATCTCGCTTCGATCCGTTCCTTCATCACTTTTTTCAGTGATTACCTCGACGAGATAGGCAGATGCAATTTTAAAAAACCAGTTCGCAGCAATTTCGTCTCGATCCGTGTGGATTGGTAAAAATGGGAGAGGGTACTGATCCGTTCCGATCCCACTGCGGATCCGATCCTGGTATCGTTACACCCGGAACGGTCCACCCCTACTCAAATGGCATGAAGTAATTCACTTCCAATGTTGAAATACTTATTATTTTTGTTGGGTGTAGTTCCGTAAATGTCCCCACTTTCAAACCAATGTAAATCTGTCATTATCCAATCAAAAAACAAATTTTTAGTGTTTCGGAAACCTCAGAATCTTCACTTTGTAAGAGAGTTACCGTCATCGAGGTCCCGTCAGGGCTTCAGATATAGCCCTGCCGTCGTCCCGTTGGTGAAACAACGGGCGTCGCTGCCTTTTCTCGTGTTCTTGAGAAGCTGGGTTTGGCGTTGGATGGGCTTTCCAGGTCCCTGGAAACCAATCTACTCCGAACATGGCTCATTAAAAGCTATTAGTAGGAGTGGTATCTCTCTGACGGGATACTGTTAACCTCCTCTACCTTTTTATCGAGGATTTAGGCCACCATTGCACCTCTGGGGGGTTACCTTGATCCCTGATAACTTTCAAATGGGTAATGCTTCAAGTAGTCTTAAAATTAGCCATTTTGAGCGTTCAACGCAACAAACCTTGGTAATTGAGGCTTGTCTCAACACTCTCTTCATTATAAAAGAGCAGTCCATAATGCTGTGTATTACAACGGTATATTAGGTACTCATCTGTTGTAAGATGAAGACTCATTTTCTGTACTAATTGCCCTCAATCTTATATCTCTTGCATTATATCCCGGTGATTTAGCTAAACTATGGTTTGCAACGTTTAAAGTCTTTATCTAACTACACTTTAATTCCTTTCTGTAGCTGGATAGAATGCTGCAAACCAATTTGATCTGGGTATACCTGTGAACTAATATGCTTGTTTATAGCTAGTTGGCCCACTGACCAGGTTCCTCGCTAAGTTTGAGGTAATGTAAACATTTTCGCAACCAACGGTGGTTTTAAGGCAAAGATGGTAAATTTAGCTGTGAACGTTATCAGATTCGATTCAGCGTCCTACAAATAACTATAACGATCAAAAGTTTATTACGGTTTCCAGATGTATCGTCCCCCGTCTTTGAAAATACCATCACTGTATTGGGTCGGTTAAATTATTTTTAGATCATCTAAAAGGGTTTCAATCGATTCTATGTGACATATCGATTTAAAACGATACCAAGTTCAATTTTTGAATGACAGATCAGTGACGACGACGTCGTTTTGTTGTCGAGGTCATCGTTTAAAGCTTTTATAGTGGTTTCAGTCGATTCTGTGGGGCGAAAACTATTGAAAACGATACCAAACTTGATTTTCGGTTTATTTGACGTCGGTCGTCGTTGCTAACGACAAGTTCCTGTCGTTGGATCGCCATCAAAACTTATACAGCTAACTCGGGGTGTCTAAAGAGTCTACCTACTAAATGCGGCTTTTAGCGCGAATGCACAAACTTGCACGCCGATTCAAAGTAGAGACTCGTCAATAAAATCTGCATGTTTTGATGGAAACATAAATGGTTATTTTCCAGCACGGCCTTTTTCATAAAACGGGCTTTCCAAAATATGGTGTAACATGACCTCTACTCTTCCACAAAGCCTATCATTTAGTACGTTTAGTACGTTTGTTACTCCTACAAGATTTATGCTAGCTGCCTGCCATCTGTTAGCTGCTAGCTGGAAATCTATGGTTTCATCTTTTGCGGATGCCCGCAT
Source organism: Adelphocoris suturalis (assembly GCA_030762985.1). Lineage (NCBI taxonomy): Eukaryota > Metazoa > Arthropoda > Insecta > Hemiptera > Miridae > Adelphocoris > Adelphocoris suturalis. Next base: position 34,614,530 of record CM061043.1, on the reverse strand, counting down.
GTTTATTTTATATTTTTAAATGAAAGCAGTTGAAATTTTATGTATACCAACCGCACTATTATACGATAAGTAGTTTTTTCTTCAGAGTTTTGGCAAAAACCTCATGGCACCCCTCTCGCCTTGATAGGACCCCCCTGTCTAGCGTGAGAGTTTTACCGGAACTTGGAAAAATCATAAAAATCAAACTACTCTTCGTAGAAAAGTAAGGATGGTGTCAACATTCTGAGAATGGAATCTACTTTCATTAAAAAATAGTAAACGCAAGGCTTTAAATGAAGGGTTGACGTTTTTAGACCATTCTTTGTTGCTTCTTTTCATGATTAGTATATGTAATCTCATAATTTGGGTATATTATTGAATGTAAGTAGAGCCCACTCCTAACCTTCCATTTCAAGAAAATACGCACCTGGGAGTAATATGCCGTTGTGTAATGATTCGCAGTTTTTTCCAGTTCCAATAGACCACTTCAATTATATGTCTCAGTTAGAAACAGTAATGTTTATTTGGTTCAGCCAAAAAGGCGAAGCTTGTTTAATAACATACACTCGACATCCTTGCGGGTAATAATAGGAGCTCGTCTTCGCCAACCCAGACTACTAAAAAGAAGAATGCCCATTGTTCCCACCCGCTCTTTGGCCAATAACCGATTTGCATGAAAATCGTGTATGCGAGTCGGCTTTCATGGTCTTGCGTCGCTCTTTTTTGGGTCGTTGGAGGAATATTGGGGCGCAACTATTACCTACCCGAGCGGTTGGTTACCTGATGTAACGTAAGACCCCGGGGTTCGTTTTGGAGTTCAAGATCAAGAGTTTTCGTCCTTGTGTCGACACCGGTGGAACGAAGAGGGTCCTGATTGTCGAAGGGGAGCATGAGGTGGAAAACATTAACTGGGGTTGGTACGTTTCACTTCTTCTTATTTTAAATTAGTTACCTACCTAATAGGCAGCCATGCCGGTGCCTGCACACGTAATTAGGGTCGCCGGGTTTCATCAAACCGTAGAATATAATTTCGTCCCTTCACTCACAGACTAGCGCAACTTTTTGCTTCCGAGACTACCAATATAGGACATTGTTTCGCATTTTTTGAGGTGAAACATTTCGTTTGCATTTTTCTCTAAAGCTTCCAATCTCAGTTTCACATATTTATAACTTCAGTACCTACGCATCGTTCTCTCCTTTCGATATCGACCTATGCCTCCAATGTCAAGTATGTTAATAATGAAAGTGCCATAGGACTATATATATTATATGCTTTTTTTTCTTCCACTGTAACTATAACTCGAAGGTCAACTTACTAACTTACTAGTGAGCAATTTTTGTTTATCATTTTCAACAATGAACCTTTGTAATCGACCAAGAAAAAAATTTTAACCCCCCCTGACCCCAAAAAAAATTTATCAAGATGCGTAGAATCCAAAAATTAAATTTAAAAAAATCCGTCCTTCCGCCGCCCGCCGCTTTTCTCCGAAAATACTATACCAAACTAAATATCTTCTTCTTGGTAGAACGGAGCAAATCTTCCGTATTACCGGCTCAGCGCGGAGATACCTCGAATTACTCGAACGATGCTAAACGGATGTCGCCACTTCATAACGTACTATTTACCAATTTTACGCCGCGTTGCTCTACCTGGCCAATTCCAGAAGAGTCGGGTTGCTTCCAGAATCATACACCTCCGTGAATTGCGCCTCCGATGCCGACTGTAGTTTCATTGATGTTAGTTAATGCTTGGTCACTAACTAGAGTACGAGGCCCGTCATTACGCAATTATTCCATTGAAATGTTCCCATCTGGTGGGCAATGGAGATAACTGGACGCAGCTGCAGGGAGTCATCAGAGCTGACGTTGCATGCAGCGTGATGCAAGTTAGTTTGTACCTATGCCATCTCTGCAATATAGGAACATAAAGTTTGCATTTAAGCAGACTCCTCTTTGTTCTGAATGTTACCAACCATTTTAAAAACTTTCTGAAATTACTAGATTTTTTTTTCCGTTTTCTGTTTTTTTTAAATGACTTAAAACGTCTACTTGATACCTACAGGTAAGTACCCATCATAACAAATAATTGTCCATGTACGGTTTAATCTCTTGTCTTAAGATTAAATTTCGTACCCATATAACATCGTGCGTCAATAACACGCTGCGAGGCATAGCAGATATTAATCTCACTTAGAGAAGTTTCATAATTTGAATATTGGAACGTGATAAACTAGCGTTTAATCAATCTGTCAATGAACAAACAGATCCTTCAATGTCACTTACGTCGGTGAATTGGATTCAATCACTCCCTGACATAGCGTGGCGCTCTCTCCTCACATGTGCTCATTGCCCCACTACGGTCAACCCCGATAACCTTTACCGCTTTACCTTACTGATAATGCGGTACAGAAGATACTAGAGTACCGGAGTTACGTCCAGTGTTGACTGAGGAGTAGGGGAAATAAGGGAATTCTGGCGCAGGGGCCAACACGGGGCAGGGTATACTAACCCGCATAACACATGATGGCTTACAGGTTGAACGTCAGATTCGACGTCAGATTGAACGTTCAACCTGTTTGAACGTCGTTCGAACGTCATGTTGAACGTTCAATCTGACGTCGAATCTGACGTTCAACCAAGTTGAACGTCTAACTTGACGTTCGAACGACGTTCAAACAGGTTGAACGTTCAATCTGACGTCGAATCTGACGTTCAACCTGTAAGCCATCATGTGTTATGCGGGTTAGTATACCCTGCCCCGTGTTGGTCCCTGCGCCAGAATTCCCTTATTTCCCCTACTCTGAGGGCTGTGGCAGCTGTACTATAATATAAGCGCGATTCTCTTGATACCATATCAATCACTGAAATACGTGTGTCAACCACCACTTCTTTCAATGCACGTGTTTAAAATCAACAAGAAAATTTTCCTCTCAGGGAAACCATTCTTGAGATTAGATGTGAACTCTAACAAAATTTGAATATTTTTCCTTAACTAAAAAAAAGTTAATTTTTCGATGAGAAGTACGTCGGCAATTTTACGATAACTGAATCCATTCCGTCGGACTTACACACGGAATCGTAGGTACCGTACAGACAGATAGACGAATACATTAATACATTGATGAAGATGTATTGGATTGCATCGGTGTATAAGATCCTGATAGACTTGCTGAAGAAATCCATACATTTATACATTGTATGTGATGTACAGAATCCCGATAGACGGGGAGACAACCAAGCATTGATATACTTAGATGCATGGAATTGCATCTAAGTGCAGAATTTTATTCCTGTGCTTCATGATTCTCATGAGAAAGATGGATACCCGATTTTACTTGTCCTTGATCAGGATGAGCGAACCGTGTATTTCGGACCAAAGTATTTTTCCCGAAAAATGAGCCAGGCGAAGACTCGGGCGTCTATTACCTACCTGCCGCGTGAGAAAATGACTTCCTCATATCGCTCTAAATGCCGTAAGGCAAAGTCCTAGCATTACCTCAGACGGCCATGATAGGATCTAGTCATGAAATAGATCTTATATTTCATACGAGAAAACCAACGAACTTCAGCTGGAAGATTACTTTTTCACACGTCTGAAACAATGATATTTTACTATTAAATTAGCAAATTGTTTTAGTACCTGAGCGAATTACGCCCAAAGAATTTATTATAACATACTGGTTCACTGGGTGTCGTAACTATCTCTAGGTGGCCAATCAGAAGTGTCCTCAACACAGTAAGCATCCGTTGCTCCAGCTTTGACATCATCAAAATCTTGAGACCATTGTTCCGAAGCCTTGACAACTTCTTATGGCCAATGTCTCTTCTACCCTCTCTTATAACCAGAAATCCTATTTTGGTTTATTATTTTCAATAATGAATCTTTGTAATCGACCTAGTAAAAATTTTTCAACACCTTAACACCCTCTGGTTTTTTTTTTTTTTTTTTTTTTTTTTTTTTTTTTTTTTTTTTTTTTTTTTAGCCTCACTTACTTGGAAAATAAATCACTTTGACTAATAAGTCACTTAGCTCAACATAAGGATGCCATTGCAATGGCTCCTAACATTCATGGCTCTTTTGAGCATTCTGAAACGAATCGTAGATAGAGTTCAACACTTTTTCATACATATAGGTATCATTCAGGATGGTAACTCTCCTTAGGACTGAAATATAAATTCAGTTCTTGCGCCAACTGAATTGGCCAGCATATTAAATCGGTCTAATTTCAAGAGAGATGCTAAAAAATCACTAAAAATGTCTAAAAACGGCTAAAAATTGATACATTTTCATTTTAGCGAATTTTTGAAGAAAATTAAGCTATTGCTCTCGCCTCAAAATTTGTAGAATGTGAATTTTTTAAAACATTTTATGCAGAAATCCGTTTCAGGCTATTCTGAATCATATTCTGAAGTTTAACGCATTTGTTTAATATATTTATGTATGTATGTATATACGTACCTATGTGTCATTCCAGACGATAACTCTCCGTAGAATTGTGCTAGAAACTTCAAACAAATTTTAAAATTTTAAGGACACAAAACGAAAGTTCAAGTTCGTTGGCCAGCATGATCGGATTACATCTTCGGGTAGAAATTTTCAAAAATTTCAAAATAGCCTGTTTTTTGCGATTTGTTGTGCGAAATAATTTTTTCAGCATACTAACATGTGGTATATTCGGAATCAACTTAAAAAATGAAATTATGAAGAAGTTCTATTTATGTACGTACTAGAGCACGCAGACCCAAAGCCTCGCTCCGCTCGAAATGTCGATTTCTTCAAAAATTCGCTCATGGGGTCATGCTGCATGACTGGACTTTTTCAATAGAATTTAAGTCGATAGAAGTTCATCGACAATGATGAAACCGATGAAAACTACAAAAAGAATAGCTAAAATTCCAAAATCGTTTCTGTCTCGAAGAACTATTTTTTCTCCATAGAAATGGTATTTAAAATTTCTTCGACTCAAAGTGCTTTAATTTCTTAACAATGTCAAATGCGTAATATAATACGATAATTTACTCACAAAAAATCGCTCGTGCGATCATGCTGCATGACTGGATCTTTTTTATTTTCACTTATCATCATTTACTTAAAAAGAACCCTTATGCTAACATTAAAAAATAAAAATTTTGTATTTCAGTAAAAAAATCTTTTTAAAAAAAAATCAATTTGATGATTTTAATTGATTTGATTTTTTGAAATTCAAGTTTTTTTCTTATTTTTTTCCCCTATATGGAAAATCTAATATCGAAAATGATCGAACTGAATATTACTTGATGCAATCGAATCGAATATTCATGTATCATTTTATTTATAGGTACAAATATTTATTTATCACACATTTAGCGAATTTTTGAAGAAAATTAAGCTATTGCTCTCGCCTCAAAATTTGTAGAATGTGAATTTTTGAAAAAATTTTATGCAGAAATCCGTTTCAGGCTATTATGAATCATATTCTGGAAGTTTAACGCATTTTTTATGTATGTATGTATATATGTACGAGTATGTGTCATTCCAGACGATAACTGTCCGTAGAATTGTGCTAGAAACTTCAAACAAATTTTAAAATGTTAAGGACACAAAACGAAAGTTCGATTTCGTTGGTCAGCATGATCGGATTACATCTTCGGGTTGAAATTTTCAAAAATGTAGTCAAAATTTTCAAAATAGCCTGTTTCGGTAATATTTGCATGAAACATTGTCCAAATTCAGATTGAACTACTCTTATGGAAGTATCCCTGTATAACCAATCCTAGAACCATGCTGTTTAAAACGTCGGTATGTTAGGTACTTTATTTTATGTCAAGATTTGATGATGTTATGATAGGATACTGTTAAGATTTCAACTGCCTTCAATACTGACCACATTGGACATCGAAATCTATGAATATTTACCTACATTTGTCTTTAAATCTACAAGATTAGTTTAATAATAATAAAGTATGAGTACTTCCTAATTATTTTTAATAATTTGATTCCATGTTTGTCTATCAAAATCATAAACTAAAATTTCTCTACACGATCAATAGCGACTGAAATGTCGAAGATTTCTTCAAAAATTCGCTCATGGGGTCATGCTCCATGACTGAACTTTTTTTTATTTTCTGCCCTTGAACTTCTGCAAACATCTTCAGTGATAGACTTATTGGTGTTTCTTCGTATTCTCGAATACTGTGTTTTCTTAGCTGTAACATCGGCACTCGGCCTGTGGAAAAAGGGGTAAACGTACTTATTAGAGTCTGAAAATGACTTCCTCGTAGCGCCCCAATCCTTCAAGGTGAATTGAGCGGTTACGGTTGAATGTGGGTTGGTTCATCCTCATCATCTGCCTCCCGTTCCGACCTTCAACTTTCTGCTATTCCCGTTTTCCCCTCAGGTAGTCGCTTTCCTTATTGCCTCCTCTGATTGACGAGGTCAGGCGCCTCCGAATCAATCTATCTACCGCCACAACTCACGTTCGATCCGCGGTTGGGATTTGCGGGTCGTGATTTTGTGATAATTGCACTCAGTGTAGGTAACCGATTGACCAATGTTGGTGAAGGACCTCGTACTCCCAATAGTCGTTACACCAGTCATCAAGTAATGCATGCTTACGTACATCTTTGTTCCTCAATTTGCGGCTTGGCAATCCCTTGGCGGACATGACAATTATCGCATTTTCTTGAGCATTGATGATAACAGTTTGCAGTTTGGAACTGATTGATTCGTAAATTTTTCTAGACGCACATTGCACTATTTGCAAACGTAGCGGTAGCCCCCAAGAATGAGGTAACTTGGTAACTAATTTATTAAATGTACCTGTTAGAACAGGCTGCACACTGCGTGGCAATTGTCTGTGAAAATAAAAATAAACTTTTGTGATTGCATTCAGTGTAGGTAACCAATGTTGATGAAGAACCTTGTATTCCCAATAGTAGTTACACCAGTCATAAAGTAATGCATGATTACGTACATCATTGTTCCTCAATCTGCGGCTTAGCAATGCCTAGGCGGACATGACAGTTATCACATTTTCCTAAGCATTGATGATAACAGTTCGTAGTTTGGAACTGTTTGATTCACAAATTTTTCTAGACGCACATTGCACTACATGCAAACCTAGCGGCAGTTGCATATCACCCATCACCGTACTGCGAGGCATGCTCACTTCTATGATGGCTTTTTATTAATTGTACGGCTAATAAAGTTGAAGTTCAAAAGCAATTGTCAGTTGAGGGAAGTAGTATCCATAACATGTGAACCAAGGCCCCCAAGAGTGAGGCAACTTGGCAACTATTTTTAAAGTATACCTTCAGAACAGGCTGCACAATGCGTGGCAATTGTCTGTGAAAATAAAAATAAACTTTTGTGATATTTGCACTCAGTGTAGGTAACCGATTGACCAATGTTGGTGAAGGACCTCGTACTCCCAATAGTCGTTACACCAGTCATCAAGTAATTCATGCTCACGTACATCTTTGTTCCTCAGTTTGAGGCTTAGCAATCCCTAGGTGGACATGACAATTATCACATTTTAGTGAGCATTAATGATACCAGTTTGTAGTTTGGGACTGTTTCATTCACAAATTTTTCTAGACACCCATTGCCAACCTAGCGGTAGTTAGTTGCATATCACCCATCACCGTAATGCGAGGCATGTGCAAGACAAGGCTTTTTACAAATTCTGCGGCTAATAAAAAGTTCAAAGCCAGTGGTCAGTTGAGGGAAGGAGTATTCATAACCTGTGAACCATGGCCCTCAAGAGTGAGGTAACTTGATAACTATTTTATGGAGTATACCTACCTCTTAGAATAGGCTGTACAATGCGTGGCGATAGTGGAAAATAACTGCGTGGCAATAGTGGCAATGGTGGAAAATAAAAATATAGTTTCACTTAAACGTCCGCAGATATTATAGTAATTATATGAAATGATTTATTGATATGTATACCCCCTCCCTCTTCCACCTTTGTTGTGGCCTTGTTGACAACGTTTTTGAGAGGATTGTTGGGATGGAATTACGTAATTATGCGGGCTTAGAAGAATATCGGAGATGTACTTAGCTGTGTGATTTTGACCCAATTACCAAACGACTCATTTGAGTTTCATTGTTCATTTCGTTATTTTGGGAAATAACCTCTAGCAGAAATCAACTTTGGACACAATGTTAACTAGTAAAACCCTTGCACAGATAATTACTTTTTACTTATTAAGACTTCCGAATTCGGTGTAGAATTTTGAACACCTATGCTACCAGAGATAGCATAGATAGGCACAGAATTGACTTGAATGGTTTATTAATGTCTATTAGGTACCTAACGAAAGATAATTCGGTTAAGACGAACTATAATTGTACGACAGTCAATCTCAAGTACGTATACGAGTGAAGAAGATAAGTATATTGACGAGCTCCATATATTTGAGTTATGTCTCCTTATTCTACTTCTTCTGCTCGGAATTTTTCCGTGGCCTTAGGTCTTGTATTATGAATTCAGAGCTCCTTTAGTACTCTGTAACGGTTCGGAACCAGCTTTTGTTTCGGCTGGGAAGTTGGCAGAGATTGATTTTAAGCCCGCTCATGCTAATTTACTGCCCCGCGTATATTTTCACGACCACCCATCTCTCCCTTGAGAGCAAATTCTGCAAAATTCGGGCCATTCAGCTACTACACAAATGAGAATAACGCTCATCTGAGGTTCGCTTTGATATGGATGTGGCCTATCCGCTGAGTAACTAAGGAGATCTTGACACCTATGTCTATTATTTCCGAAAGGCTAAAATCCAATAATAATTTCAAGTTCTTACAAAAATCTGAATTCCGTGTAGTTGTATTTCCAATCGACTTGGTATTTTTTCTTTCCTTGAGTTACCGTTTTACTTTTTCGAAATCATTATAAGTCTAAATATAAGTTCAAATTATGGCTGTAATAACAAATTTTCATCTGTTGGAATTTCACACTTTTGACCTCAGGCCTCCGATTAGTGCTCTTAAAAAGCCCTTAGTAGCAATTTTCCGGTGACGTCATCGTGCAAATGAATTTCAAGGGCCGTATTATTGGTCTGATGCTCAGATACCCATCATATAGCACTTTCGCAAAGCTCTCGCTCAGTTCTTTCTATTGAGTAAATAACAAAAAACTGAACATTCCCCATTATAAGTACAAAATATACTTACTTCATCGGTCCTCTTCTACCTAGTGGTGTAAAGGTTTAAATTCGTTTATAAAATTCAATGTAAAAGCTGTGAATCTTTCGCAATACTTTGATTATTCAATATCGTGTGGTCTTTTCTTTTACAGGTACGTAAGCTGAGGATTTCTGGACGTTACTAATTCACACTAACTCCGAACGTAAGTTGCTTATTAGTGTGTAACATACAACAGTTCTCTTCGAAATTATATAGAAATATATCGGTTTCTGACTGCATCATATTGTGGTGAAACAAATTCGTGGTTTAGTAAATTAATTATTTTTGACCGAGTGATAACTGAGATCTTAGGCGATAACGTCATAGGAAGGAAAGATAAAATATTATTTAGAATATTATATTTTCTGCGTTCTGCGTCCTTCCCACATTTTTCATTAGTGGGTACTCTCCCGCCTTTAAATTGAATATTATTACTAAAAACGTTCCAGTCAAGCAGACAAATCGCAGTGTGAGCAAATTTCCTTAAATAAATGTTTTGAAATTTGAGCTTTGAGCTCAATGAAATGTTCAACTATAAATAAATTTTATGGTGAAAAACTTGTTTTCAATAATAATCTGGTTTTCAAACAAAGATTTTGGATTTCCAGCTTATTTGCAGATGTATCAATTCGTTAGCATTATATTAAAGAAATTTAATTAATTTTTTCAACATATTTTTGTGCATAAATTGTTTATTAGCATAGTTGATAAAACTTCTTTTGAGTAATATTTTACTTTAAAACTTGCTCTAATATTTAACTTTAAAGCCCTCCGGTTGCTTTCCGCTTTGAGCCTTCGGCTAAAATGCTAAAACATGGAACATGCTTTCTTCCCGCTAATTCGTAAATGTAAATAAATTTAAAACTACGACATGAATAGAAGAACAAGTACGAAAGAAATGCGTGATAAATCGAGAGCTTTCCAACGAGTGGAGAACGATTTTTGTCCGGTGAAAACTAAAGAAGTTTCATTTCCCCAGCAACGGCTTGGTTGTACGTGAAAATCAAAAGAAAAAATTTCGTGACACATCCGCGTAACGTTTTTTGCTAGTTAGTCCAAGGTTTCGTGACGCATGTTGAGCATGTTCGATGCTAAAATGAATTTAATGGTTCCTAGGCTTTTTCGTGTGCAATTTTTAGTGATTTTTTCAGCGCTTCTTTAGAAATTTGATCAATTTATAGTGCTCAAATAGTGGTTCGCAATTAAATCATCCTTTCTTTTGGAATGCCTGATTCTTTGGTGAAAGTAATGATTTTTATCTCAATTCTAATGAGCCCTCTATAATTATACACATACACTTTTTTAATTTATTATTTCAGTTTACCTATATATATATATATATATATATATATATATATATATATATATATATATATATATATATTTTAATCATTTCATTTATTTATATTCATTCATTTTATTTTTTTATTTGTTTATTTTATGTATTTATCATTACTATTTTTTTGTAATAAATAAAACACCTCAAAAGCGGTTACACCATTAAATTAAAAAAAAAAAAAAAAAGAGAACAACTAAATTGAAAGAGTGAGGAGGACCGAAGTGTGAAGCCAGTCTCATGGGAAATCGAATTCGTTCAGCTTAGAAAAAAGTCGGGAAAGTCGAAAATTCTATTTTTGGGCTACCCTGGGCGGCTGAACAATGAGTTTAGCGGTATATAATTTGGTAAAGCTGTGGTTTCCGAGCCTCCTGAAACAGCCTCACCGTTCAGCACATTCAAGAGGGGTCCTGGGGAGAAACCCGAAGCGTCCTTCGATTCGGAAACCACCTGGTTTAGTCAATCGATAATGACTAAGACGAGAGGGTCTCCGGAGTTGCAACCTTCGAGCAACCTCACCTAACGGGGGGAAGGCGCGTATATATTTATCCTGTCATGTATATACCGGCGGGGGGTCGTCAGCACCCAGCACCTGCGGGGTCCGCCTGTCACTTCCAAACACCTTCATTTGTACAAGGTTAAATCGTCTTTTGTCAAAAGGTATGTTCCAGCGCTACACAGTTCATGAACTAATTCTTGGAAAAAAAGGAGTAGTGGGGGTGAGTTCGTGAACTTTTCAGTTCATGAACTAAGCGCTGGAAACGATGAAAATTATCACGAGGGATGATTATCACGAGATAAGTACGAAAATGAACGAGAACAAAACGAAAACTGGATGGTGGACTGAACCTTTCTTCTCGCGTGAAACCCAAGTCATCAAATGATTTTTAAGGAGGTCATAACGTTAACGACCTGTTTACCTTTCAAGTTCGAGTTCTCAACCCTCATCTCAATTCAGTGTAAGAACTTCCCAAACTGAGATGAAATGAGTTCATGAACTCGTCGCACTGGAACACGGTGTCTGACCTGAGTTCACGAACTGAAACACGCTGGAACACAGTTCATATGCGCATGGCTTCTGCGCCGAGTTAGTTCATCAACTGGTAGCGCTGGAACATACTTACCTAAAGACTTCGGGCCGGTTTCACCCAAAACCCCTAACCACGGTTAAAGTAGATCATGGTTTTACCGAATCAGAGATTTGAATGAACGTTGAAATGAAATCTGAGCATTTTTCTCAAAATAAGTAACCCTCCTCTCCATGATCTTTTCCCACAATTTTAGGGATATCGAAGTGAAACTCGGAGAGCCTGATATTAAGTTTGAAGCAAATAAAAATCAGAAAAAAAATCCAAAAATTTCTTAACTTCTTACGCCTCATTTAAGAGATTTTTTTAATGCTGAACACGATGATGAAGCCAGAATTGCGATATATTCCGTTCTCGGATTAAACCTGATAACCATGAAGAAGCGCGATTCATTCGGTTTTGGCTCAAGTCGGAGCTTGATATCGTTGGTCTTTCTCCGTGTTTGAGAAAAAAAAAACAAAAAGAATAGGATGCATCCCATCTCTATTAGGTACCTAATCATGAGATATAATGCGAACTTTGCCCGATTTTATCTGGGGTCTTTGGCGTCTACAAGAAAAAGTGATCCCTTAATTCTTTTGAGGTGTGTATATTGGCTTCAGGTGTGTATTATAGGCAGCTGTTCTGTATATCCAATACAGAAATAATAAACCTTTGTTTAATAATTAGCAGCGTTTTCTCTGTATTTTCCTAATTTTGTTGTCATTTGTTTCATTAGTTGATGCAAAAGTTGTATAATACTGAGTTGGTATAAGTCGTGTTGGCCTTAAAAATTACCAATGTCTAGAGGAAATGCAGCGGCAGATTGAGCCTGTCAAGTTCCTGCACCTGTCCATCATTTCTCTGTTTTGGGCCAGAGGCAAATCGCCTTCCCAACGTCGCAAGGTTGAAGTTGAACTCCGTCGAGCGAACGCTCAGCCGGGTCTATTGTCAACAGCGGTATCGCTCGGGTCGGGCGATTAGCTCAGATCGGAGGGTCAATGACAACGTTGTAAGAACGAGACAATCGGAGGGTAATCGATGACTGGAGGTGATCAAGATCATCTACGCTGAAACAGGAAGCACGAGAATCCACTTTGAACAACAAATTTCCATGTTTGACACGTGAAACCTCCAGGGAGGATGGGAGCAGTAACTTTTACTAACTTACCAACTCTTGAAAAATTTGCAAGGTTAATAAACACGTACAATGACAAACTAACAAGGATAATTATTAGGTCACATGGCAAATTAACGTGGTTGTTAAAATAACTGACTAATTAGATTGAAGGGCAACGATAGGGGGCCAAAGCGTGCGCTTTTCTTACGGAATTAGAGTTTCATAGAATTCTTATGAAACTATGCTCACAAGATAGCTTTCGATGCCCGCACCGTCCGACCCGATCCATGGAACCCCCCCCCCCCCCCCCCCCACTATAACAAGGAAGTGTGTGCGCTTGCGTCAAATTTTGATGACGCTGGCCAAGCCACAATTCTCAACCAATTTTCGAGATTCTCAATTGGTTCGACTCCAATTTTAGTCTATTTGTACAAAAAAACCTTTGGAATTTCAGATTTGCTCTCGTTATGGGGGGTGGAGGGATAATTACCTATTCTTTCAAACGCTGCCCAAGCTACGAATCTCGATATATTTTCTTGATTCTTATCCTGTTCCATTACAAATAGTTTTGGATCGTATATCAGAAGTTTCACATTTCATTAGAGATGGGGGTGAATGGAGGTGGTAATAGAAATAAATCATGATGTTTCAACTAATCTCGCCAGATTTTTTATTATTTATGTTCAATTATAAAATTGGTCTGGTTTTGGGAAATATGTCGGGGAGTTTTAAATTTTACGCTGGAAGTTTTATTATGGAAATTTACTGTCTGTGAAAGGGGCTAATGGAAGGGAAGGGTCATTATATTTTTGTTTTTTCTCTTATTTTACCTCTCACCAAGATTATATTATTCAATCCACCCATGGGGACGTCCCTGCATGCAATACTCACCAATAAGTTTTCTAAAATTCATCTTTGAACGGAAAAAAATATCGCAATTCCGGGTTTCACCATCTGGTTCGGTGCCAAAAAAATCTTTAAACTGAGATGTTACTCGGCAAAAGATGGAGAACAATTTTTTCCAAGTACCTACCCACCCAACGATCCCCCATTAGGGCTATCCAAAAATTTTAGGTTTTTCCAATTTTGCTTTCGAGTCTACCATTGTAAGCATTGTTTTCACTTTCGGGAGTTGAAATTTTTTTTCTCCAAAATCAAATTTTCCACTCGCGTTTTACGTTTCAGACCATCCTGAACAATTTTCACTCCGCGTGTGTGTGTTAGTGCGCGCGTGGAATTTGTGGTCTTCATTGTGCTCAAAAAGTGCTCCCTTTCAATCTCTACCTTTCTTTTAGGAAGCTTTATATACTGCCGATCGAACGGATTCTTCAACTCGATTTGTTAGTGTTTTAATAATGGTGGGTAATTTGTCAAAAATTGTGCATTGATTTCTTATCATTATTATGATTTTTTCCTGTCGTTTGTAGCACCGAGTTTATAAAAATGTTGATCAAAAAACATATCCGCCGAGTTTCCTTCAGAAACTTTGGCGCTCCGCAAAAGGTTTGACATTTAACCTTGACATTTGGTTAAAAACAAGTAAGTACCTAAAGTTTTTCTCTCTCTCTCTCTCTCTCTCTTGGAAGTGGTTTGTTGTTTGGAGATGAACCAAGTTTTGTTCGTATCACGAGCCGATAAAGGAACCCCCTTTTTTGTAGGGAAAAAAGTCGGAATCGACATTTTCAGACTCACACAGACGGGTGAAAGTACGAGTATAATCGGTATCCCTTTCTTCAAACCAGTTCTTGGAGTCCCTCTTCATTTTATGGACAGCGTAATAATTTTTCAAATGACTGCTATTTGCGAGTGAAGGGAAGAAGAGCACGAAAAAAAAACCTCCAATTCAACTACTAATAGGTCTGGTTTTTTATTTTAAATTTTTTGCCTCTTCGTGGCATCCGGTTTTGTACCTTTTTTCCAGATAAGGCAAATTATTCGGGTTCTTCTGTCGTTAGTTTGATGATTACGGTATCTCGGGTAATGTGCCAGATAATACAGGAGGTTTGGGGATTTCTTGTTTTGAGTTTGACACGGAATTGAGAGCTGTTTTTTTCCTTAGGGTAACGCAATCAAACTGAAAACAAAGTTAGTTAGTCTGCAATAGTCACATCCTGTTGTTTGTGCACAGGTGTCATAAAACGAAGCCCCTTTTCGTTAAAATAAAATAAAACGTCTGCCAAGTTGGGTGGGCAGTATAGCTTTCTCACACATTGTAACACGGACGCGTAGAATTAGTTGAAGAACAAAGTACGAGTCGAAATAATTGATATGTGAAGAAATAACCGTCTGCGCATGCGCACAGACTACTTTTACTCCAATGGTAATTTGTTGGGGAACCCCACAATACTTGAAAATGTCATAAAAATCAGTCCATTAGTCTCGGAGTTTTGTCTGTTTCGATCAATTTTAGTTTTGCGCATGCGCTATAGTTATTATTCCACCGATCTTGATATAGTTCATAGGAAATTTTCCTGGAAAACATCTATCTCCTTCCCGAGTTTGAACGATCGGACATATAGATGATAAGAAATCGACGTCATAATAAATTAACGTTTGCGCATGCGCACCGACTACCTACTACCTGTGTGACGGTGATGGAAGTTATAGGGGACCGTCTACAAGCTATCTCGCACAGTCCCTGAAAATTTCATCAAAATCGTTCCATTAAACTCGGAGTTTTGCCTGTATCAATCGATATTAGTTTTGCGCATGGGCTATAGTTATTACTCTGCCAATTGCGATGTAATTCATGAAGCAGTTTTCTAGAACATATTTACCCAATAATCTATTGAGTTTGAACGAAATCGGACTGACAGAGGATAAAAAGCGATGTTATGAGAAATTCAGGTTGGCGCATGCGCAGGTTATTGTTGATTCGACGGCTTTGAGAATTATAGGGAACCGTCTAGGAGCTAACCCACACAATCCCTGAAAATTTTATCAGAATCAAATAGGTCACTTTTCCATGAAATATTATAGAAATTCAGAACCCGCTATAAATGATAAAAGTCACCTAACGGAAAAAAGGCATGCACAACTCTTATCTCAGACACTTTGTATAACGATTTTTTTCGAATAGTTGAATCAAAGCTCAATTTGGTGCGGAAGTTAGTTGTACTGCCGTGTCTACCAGGTATCGGAAAGGATTGCGATCATTTTTGGAAGGAAAGTAGAAAATCAATTTTTTAGGAGGAGCTCAAAGGCTTATAATTAGAAATAATTAACCTGAAACTTCCACGATCCGAATTCCCTTTCAAAATGTCCGTCTTATACCGTTCGGAACAATGCCTATGTTCGGTGTTGTCTTTTCTGGATGTCAATGTGAATTCTTAATAGCAGCGTTGAGCTGCGATTGTGTAGACTGTAGACTTTCGAGTTTTCACTCGTTCTCGATAAAGTTCACAAGAATTGTGAGGGTTTGTGTTCAGGTTCCCTATAGGGCAAAAAAGAAATTCCAGTCTTGCAGCATGATCGTATGAGCGAATATTCGTAAATTATTATGTACCTCTATAATGTTAAGTATATTTCTGAGCACTTTGACTGCAAAGGAATCGTACCACAAAGTACTACCAATTTTTAGCAAAAAAAAAGTCCTAAATAATATCCGATTCAAAAATAGATTTTGTTTTGATTTTTACCTTTTTCAGTTTTATAGATTTTTAGCAAATCTTCGTGAAATTACATACATTAATACATACAATACAATACGTGAGATTACATCATCGTTAATAAATCTATTTTGACTTATAATCTAATAATGTGCACACAAAAAAATATACAGTCAAGAGTTTTTAGCGATTTTTTTAGCTTTGACTTGCTAAAAAAACGTGTTAGCCAACGGACTCATCCTTTCATGAAATGAAGCAATAGCAATTTCTCCAACAGTTTTAAACAGTTTTTTTTTTAATTTGTTTATTTAAATTATTTTATTTTTTTAAATTATTTTTTTTTTTTTTTTTTTTTATTTTATTTAATTTTCTTTTTTAATGGAATCCTGTTTAGAGAAAAAATTTTGAAGCCATTGCAATAGCTTCAGTTTCTGTGAAAATTCACTAACACATATCTTGAAAACTTCACTGCTACAAAACATCGCTCTTGAGGTCATGCTGCAGGACTGAAAATTTCGTATTCTATTCTATCCGATTTCCTCTCCATTACGAATCATAAAAGGTAATTTTCAGGTGGTTTTAAAAAATGTATTCATTAATTTTTTTTTTTTTTTTATTTATTTTTTCCTCTCTCTTCCTTTTGATTATATTATTGAAACTTAATCACCGGTCTAAGATTTTTGTTTCTGCAAGGATTCTTAAAGATACATTTACAGTTATGACCAATGTTTTTGTGGACTTTAAGAAGACTTTTTCTAGGAAAGTCGTATATGTCGGTCATTGAATTCTTTAAACGCTAAATAGTGGCAGTCGTTGACCTCTCTCTAGTTCTTCAACGCAGCACAGCAAACTGGAAGGTAATTACATAGTCGGAAGAATGGTTTGACAAGAAAGTTACTGATAATGTTGTAATACAGCAAGTGGAAACCCATCCCAAGGGTTTGAATAATCCCAACATTTCACCATCCTCTCACTATCCCCCTGCATTACTTACATTACGAAATTTTGCAACGTCGTGGAGGCTGCATCAGACGGAGCGTTCCGTTTCCCATCCGTCAAGGTGCTCATAACGTTTATCCCGATAACCGCTTCTTGTATAATGCGAGGCGATGTCCTACAACCCCCGCATTACCGGAATCACTGCTGGAGGTCGATCAGTATTGGACATGTGGTCACACGTGTTTTCTTGTTTCCATTCAGGCCTCATCCACTGGGTAATGATTTATGGGTTTCTGCAATCTGTACTGCGAATCCTTCAAATACAAGTTACCTAATGATAAAGAATGTTCCAGTCATGCAGCATGACCGTATGAGCGAATTTTCCTACATTATATTATGTTTACACTGTTTTGAAATATGATCACGTTGAGTGCAAAAAAATTATCAACTAAATACCAATTTTATGGCAAAAAAATGTTCTACGTTATACTCTACTACTCAAAATATTTTGGATTTCTAGCTGTTTTGTGGTTTTTATCTATTTTTCAGCCAATGTACAAATGAAGTTAGTTACGTTTTTCAGTATGATTGTGTGCATAATTTTGTAAATATTCTAGTTCATTGTTGATAATATTCTTTTGACTAAACCAGTGCTTAAAAAAAACTAACAAAAAATCACTTGGATACTTTGTGATCTGTTGGAACTTGATAATCCAGCAGACATCTGTTCAGCACTTCAAAAAAGATTCATAAAAAATCAGAGACGTTACCTATAGAGATGGAAGTGATCACTACCGGATAGCATGTAAATAACAGGTACCTATTTAAAAAAAAAACAATGATTCCTGAAGATGATCAGTAAAAATTACAACCTTTTCCGTGCATGTGTTTTCTATTGCAATTCATCTATGTTTTATTCAGTTTTTTGGCAGAAATAACTGTAATTTTGTAAAATTAACTCAAAATATTGTACAAAGAATCTGTTTATCGAGAAGAATGTTTGTCTTCATCTAACCGTCGTATTTTGAGACAGTTACGATAATTATGTCGTGAGTAATACATAGATTTATGGAATTCACGTTAGCAAAATGCTCACACGCCACTAATGGCCGGATAGTAAACTTTCTAGAAGCTCAACAGCTCAGTTCTTGATATTCTCATAACAATTTTCTGCATATTCGTTATGGTGTTTAGTATCTCAATGGCGCCTGCGCAGTGACCATAGCTAATCAAATAATCACAATAGCGATGCAATTTATAAGAAATCGCCTTGAGACCATCCTTCAACTTGGTTCCCTCAATTTTTGAGCAAAATTTGGTCATAAAAATCGATCACGTTAGCCGAGGTAAATGGCATGCGTTCATTCTAGAAATGTTCCGATGACAATGCAACTTAGGGGGCTGTACATGTCTATGGAAGAGGGTGATAGTGGGAGGGGGATAACCTGCACGGTTCCAGTGATGAAAAATCTTCTAAACCGGACACTAATTTACTTAGCTAAATATTTTATCCACTGGGAATCACAAACACAGCAGAATCAAAATGGTTCAAACTCAAAAAGTGAATGGCACTATGTATTTTGGATGATATCCAGTTGTTCACCCTCCTACTCTAATACTAAGCTTTCCTTAATTTCCGTCGTGAGGAAGCAATACGTCCCGGAATCTCAGTATTACGTCTAGTAATTTGAGGTTTAGTCATTGGGGTAATTTTATGAAGATTGTTATAGCTTAGTCCGCGTCTCCGGGCTGTATTTTGTTCAAGTAATCGTTCGAGGGGCGAGCCCCCAGAATGTTTTCTATGAAACCTGCTCTAGTTGAAGTTGTGCAATAGTATGTATATGTGTGTAAATTGTGCGTATGTGCATCTCTTGTATTTGATCCCCCTCTTCCTGTTACATGTGATGCATAAACATTCAATTTGCGAGGTTAGCCACCAGCAAAACTTCATTATAGAAAACCTTTGAATGGCACCTTCGTAGAAATGGCCGAGGGGCAGCAAAGATGTGGCAATGAACAGCTGAATACCCACCGAACCAAGGACTCCCGTCAGGTATCCTGGAGCCGCGAATTACCGTATTACGTTGCGCGAACGAGGGGTTTTCCAAGCTAAACGAATTACAGCCGAAGGTTTACATAAACTGAGAAACCGTGAAAGTGGACGGTATGAGCTGTGAAAGGGTTCGGATGAGGGGGACCCGATCAGGCGAACCGTCTGGGCGGCACGGCGCCGAGTCCCACTTCTTGAAAAATCCCATTTGCCAGGAGCCAAGATCTATGCGGAGAAAATGAGAGAAATTCAATGAAATAATAATGTCACATAATGCGAATAGCGTGGAGTCTACCAGAGTCTACCAGTAATGTAGGAGAGAGCATTGTGATCACTTTTAGGAGGTTATCAAAGAATTCCTCCACTTCGGAATTTTCTCTTCCGTTTTTAAGACGCTCCTCAGAAAAGGGGACAGTCTACTGCTTGCAATCTGGCGAGAATTTCTATATTTCTTCATCCAATGATACCGTCAAGCCCAACACATAACATGAATTGCGGAAGAAAAGTAATTACCCAATAGAAATATTAAGAAATAAGAGAGAGAAAGAGGTTATGTCACACTCTACTGTGATAGAAAAAGAGAATCACGTAAAAATCCGCTTGAGAACAACCTAAATACACTGCCAAGGAAATGGCACATGAGCTTTCTCGTGACCTTCACAGTACGTCACCATTAAATTCCAGAAAACTAGAAACGACCGGTTCTGGCATCAGGGAATTAATAAGGTGGGAAATTGGAAGCTGAATGGTATATATAATAAATTAAATTAATAAGGAAAATTTTGATTTTAATATGGGACCATCCAGGATGTAGTCCGCATGTTCCCTGAAAATTTCGTCTAAATCGGATCAAAACCTTGCCCGCATCATCCCTGAAAATCTGACCGAAATCCGTTAACAATTGCCTGAGTTATGACCGAAACAAGAAAATTTTGTTTGCGCCTGCGCAGAGGCTACCGTTGATTCGATCATGACGGAACTGATAGGGGACCATGTAGAGCTATACCCGCACGATCCCTAAAAATTTGAAGAAAATCGCATCAAAATTGTGGAAATTACGGCTGTTGCAAGGACCGTAACAAGAATATTTCGTTCACGCATGCGCAGAGCGTACCGCTAATGCAATTATGATGATTGTCTTATGGGACCTCAAGGGATCATACCCACATCATCCCTGAAAATCTTTTATGACCGTCACAAGGAATTCACGTTAGCGCCTGCGCAGAAGCTACCGTTGATTCGATCAAGATGAAGTTCGATCAAGATGATTCGATCAAAATTGTGGAAGTTATGGCTGTTACAAGGAAATGTGGACGGACAGACAGACAGACAGACAGACAGACAGACAGACACGGAACCAAATTTGTTCAGGAGGCTCTGAAACGCAAAATGCGAGTGGAAATTTTGATTTTGGAGCAAACAAATTTTTTTCATTTCGAAAGTGAAAACAAAGCTTCCGCTGCCTTGCAGTCTCGGAAGCAAAATCAATGTAAAAAAAACCGGCTTCACCCGGTGTGGGCGACCACTTGAAACCAAGCGGCTAAAATTCAGAAGCATCTATGTTTACCCGCCATGCATTCATGCTTTAGCCATCTGCTGGCTCTGAAGTTCAACGTTATCAATTAATCAACTGTTCAGCTCTTCAAATAACGTCAGAAAATTTATTGGAATAACATTGACAAATCGAATGAAAATGGCGAAGAATATTAAAATATGTCCTCTAACCTACTCTGTGTCTTTCTGACTTGAACCGCCGGTTCAGACTTTTTTCTTCTAAATATCGAACTTTTAGTTAGGAGAGATTTCCCTGCTGATCTGGATGGAGCCCGTCATTTCATTCGTCTCCTATTGTTCCTGAGAGGTCCCCATCAAATTCCTGCTTCCTAACAGAATAGACCGTTATTCCATTTGTCTTTTTATGTCCCAGGAAGGCTCACGTGTGAAATTTCAACTTTCTATGGTGAATAGAAGAGAATTTAGATCCCTCGTATACTTTTCCGCTACTTTTGGGGTCAAATCTTCGTTCCGATCTCGTGCAACATTTTATATAAATATAATGAGGGCCTAATTTAATGTTATCCACGTTTCTTTCAAAACTCGCTCTATTAGTAATGCTGCATGACTGAGTACTTTTTCATAGTCGACTAAGTTGTGAACCAGAGAAGTCTAATATTATACTAACATTTGTGTATTTTCCAAGGAAATTATTACATTCCGATGTATTTATGTGAATATTCATTACTTACCCGTTTTAAATTGAAGAATGGGGCAACAATCACAAGTTGAATTTCTTGCTCCACGCAATGGGACAACTACGACTGCGATTATATTTTGATACTATACAATGTTGAACTCGAAAAAGTTTTTTGTAATTAAGTATTTGAGATGAATTGTAATATATACACTAGCTTATAACATACATATCTATTTACCTATGCAGAAAATGACAAAATAAATGAATTAATTAATGAGCCAAGAGTTTCCAGATTAAAACAATAATAATAAAAAAAATTGACCAACTTTTTCTTCAGAAATATCTCTAGACTTTTCAGTGAAACTATCTCTAACCATGATACAAGCCGATTTTTTGGATTCTAGTACGTAATGAAAGACCTGGAGGATGTCAAATTTTGAAACTGGAACCTTTTGCCCCCACTTACCCAACATTTCAAACTTCAGCATCAGTAGTTAAATAGTAGTTCAAACAATCTTGACTAGATAGTTTCTAAAATTCTGATGGTAATTTTATGGTGGAAGAAAACGACCTAATTTACATTTTCCTAATAACGATAATAGGTTAGAAACTGGCGTGCTACTTTACTGACAAGATTAAGAGACCTTTTGGGGTTAAAGTTGACAGACAAAACATGCTCCGTATTTAAAAACTTTTGTTCTTGACGCAGCGATGTAGTCATAACAGTTTTATAGCTTTCTTTTTCTAATAAATCATGAAAAATAATGTTGTTAAAAATATACTCCGAGAAACCCTCACAGTAAAGTTGATGTCCCCGTAACGTCACAGAAGGACGACAAGCCGCTGATTTAATATTCTGACCTCGCCGCATTGAAGGTGCACAACGAGATATAAGATGAAGAAATAGTTAGCTGCCTCCGTTACCTTCAATCCTTTAATCCATTCAGATTATCCTGAATATCATTTTGAGGTTTTTTTAATGTATAGCCGCAACCACTTTCATTGTCTGGCAACGCCTAAATTATATTACTGGAACGCAAGGACAACGTTTTGAGTCGTAGCCGTATTATACGGTTTAGCGCGTTGATTTAGGGGTCCAAGAGGGATTATAGCTGTTTTTGATCTCGATGAATGTAATGGGGTAGGGGGTTGTGTAATCCATTTTCTGTTCACCAGAATGGAATCAGCTTGAATATGGCTCGATGGTTGGGTTCTCGAACATTATCAGCTGAACCTAAATAGCTTATTTTTGCTACAAAACGGCCGAAGTTGGTGTAGCCGAACAATTATTCACAAACAACATAACACAAACACACGACACTCACAACACACGTACCTAAACACACACACACACACACACCCAGAGAGAGAGAGAGAAAGAGAGAGATAGACAACACCACCCAACACTCATCAATTCACTCAATTTCAAGCCTCATATCGCTCAAAATAGCTATTTATAGTTATTTCAACGCGATGGTTGAAAGTGAAAATCATCAGAAAAGTAAGTTTGCAGTAATGGAAGGGGTGACAGAATTTTTAAAATAACCCCCAGCGATAAGTCATATCCGTGTCAAAAGTTGGTTAAACTTTGGTGTGGATTTAATCAATGTTTAGATATTTATATAGGTGGATTAAGGCGCGAGTTTAGCCCGTTCGGTGATTGGCGTTGGAGTAGGTACACGCTCAACATTTCAAAGTACTCGTTCAAAGTCAGTCATAAAGGAGGTTTTAAACGTTTACTGAGAGCTACGTGTTGCCAACGGCCATAACAATTTTTTCCGGGCTATTTTTTCGGCATATTTAAGCGTAGACTTCATTTTTATGTAGACCGTCTAGCCGAAAATTGTCGTCTAACTGTGCAACGAAAAAATTACGTGTAACAACAACATATACCAGAAGCTATTCAACCTATGGAGATCTAAAATTTTAAATGGAGGTGAAAACGCTGCAAAATATTACGCAAGCGTCAGTACTGGCAAATTTGCGCAACATTGAGCCGAAAATTGAATGAGATCCAAAACAGTCCGAAAATGAGTGCCCGCAACACACCAGATTCATTGCATCAAGAGTCAGAGCAGACGGGAGATACTCCAGAGATTCAAAGAGTCGATTCAAAGAGTGCGTACTTCCCTTTACAGCGTTCTTTTGTTATAACTAATTCGGTAGATAAAATATTATAATATGAGAAATATACTCAATATTCTTTTGATAAATTTCAAATAGATGTTTGTTTTGCCTCGTTCTTTCATTGATTACTAGCTGCGTAACCTGTGATTAACTTGAATTTAGTACCTACCTTGATGTCATTGGGAACTGGAGGTTCAATATTTTACTGCTAAGCGGCTGCAACTGAAATTCTCAAGATACCGTGAAACCTTCAAGAAATCCGATGAGTTCAGCGGAATAAAAATAAATCGATACTATAATCCCAGAGAAGAGATAGTGTCGTATCGGCTGAAGGAGCCAAGGACAACTACATCCTAGGCGCCCTGCTTCGCCAAGCCGCTTGAACAAGGCGTTTCTCTAAATTAATGACGGTCATTTCATGATTACGAGAATTCACTATGTCTTGACTGTACCTTGTGTGAAAATTTCCTCCGCTATAAACCGATTAATGAATAATTCGATGCCGGTTGAATCATTAAAAACCAATTCAACGCCGTGAGTAGAAAATTCTACTTTTTCTTGAGCTTTCGCTTCCTTCTAGAGTGATGTCAATATTTCAAACTAACAGATGACCACTTCTGTGCAATCATCTTCGGTTTTGCGTGTGTCGGTAAAGTTGGTTCTTAAAAGGTGCCAGCCGTGCAGCATGATTGTATGAGCGAATTTTCTTAAATTATCGTATTACCAAGAAGACGCTCCGCGTACAAAGATGACAAGCCACAAATATCATGATATCATACAATTTGGGCCAAGCCAATAGTCGGATCCTCGTCTCCTAGTAAAGTGCATTCATTATCTCACTCTTTTTTACTGCGCGTGGGAGTGAAACGCTTCTTCCAGTCTTCAGACTTCATGGGTGAGGAATAAATCAGATGAGACGAGAACAAATTTCGAAAACGTGATTTTTGACGCCTTGTTTTAGTTTATAAAGAATCGATCTACCATTACAAATTTGGCACCAAGGGGCCTTCTCCTAGGATATGCAAAGAAAATTAAGTTTGAGCCGACATGATGAGGTTGGGAGGCGGCCACTGTTGGGTCGAAGTTCTACTTTGTTAGCCATCTCGGCGCGATTCTTTCTTTGCAGTGTAGCCAAGTCGGTTTTTTGAAGGCATGGCAATGCGAAACTAGTCTCGCTGGATATTTTAGCATTTCAAGTGCAATAAAATGGAGTTAAATGTTCCATGCTATGGCCCATATTCTCGTGACGTCACGCCTCAGCCTGCATGGAGTTGGTTTGAGTGTCCGCCATGTAGTGTCACATTAATGGTAGCAACCTTGTCATTTCTCAACAGTTTTGCTTTGCAAAAGCACATTCGTGTACGCTTCTGACGATGTTGTAGTAGTACAAAGTGGCAATTGCAACTAATGTTGAATGTTGCGATGATACAAAATAGTTAGTAAATCTAACTGTAATAATCATGCCTAGCTGTGCGGTTGTTGGTTGTGCCCAACGATACCGATCTGGTGAACGAGTGCGATAACTCAGAGTTATTATATTTCGGCTTTTGCCTTTGTCAAATAGAAGAGTAATTCATACATATGAAAAAGCGTTGAACTGTAGGATTCGTTTCAGAACGCCTCAAAACGGATGTCTGAAAAGGGATTTGCGAAAATTTTTGAGACATTGAAATAGATCCATTTTCCACGAAATTTCGCTACAACTATAATTCAGACTCATCAATATTGGTAGTCAACTATTTCTACACGTCTAGATTTGTACAGACTCACGATGGGTTTGAACAGGTAAACAGTTGAATAGGTGCCTATCTATCACAGTGAGCTAAATTTTTAGAAGTCCTCACACAAAAGGGAGGGGAGGGGGCATACCTTCTATCTGTTGAAGGCCTTCCCAGACCTGTAGCACAGCAGTGTCAAGCCCCTTCCGTTTTACTTTCTGCAGTAGCCCTTCAATTTCCTCATCAGTGGTTGTTGGCAATTGACGACGTTTCAAAGCGAGGTTTTTAGGTGAAATACTGGCGTCATTAATCAGCTCATTCCACTTCGCCCCAGCAGATCTTAAATCCGAGTCTTTGATTTTGCACATTTTGGATGAGGTTTGCGCAGGTAGTAACCAAGTATTGGTTGTGGATGTAGACGTAGTTGATCTTTTTTTTTTTTTTTTTTGCCGCAACGTACTCCAAATAAAAAAGAATCGCGCCAATGTGTGAACAAACTTCACCAGCACCTACCATACAACTGCAATGTCCGGAAATCACCTCCCCATTTTTCTTCAACAAAATCCAGCACTTCAGTGGGGTCTGGTTCAAACTTTGTGAATGAATAACCTGTGGAAAAAAAAAAGAATAAATAAAAGGAAGATTCCTCAAATGTCTGTACTGCGGTGTAGATCTTAGACACTGTTCAGGCAGTTTCATCAACTACTTACCTACCTACTTTTATACGTTCAAGTTACAATTATTGAGGAAGGTTTTTGTAGTTTGTACATGTTTTATTGATGAATTGCAGATTTGCAGTTGATTGGTGTAAACAAGGTAGGTTGATACACCAAAAACAAAACTGCTTAGGTACCTACCTACCTACGATGCTCTAGTTTATCAAAAGTAAACAAAGTAGGTAGGTTGTTCTCTGCTATTCAGACGAATGAAACTGCAGAATACATGTATTGCTGTTCAGACGAATGAAACTGCAGTAGGTACATGAACATCATAATTAATAATAAATGGAAAGTAGGTATGCACACACTTACCTTTCCGAAGGCAAGAAGCTTCCCATCTGGCAGAGATCTTGTTGCGACTCCTTTCACATGACCGCTTGTAATGTACTCGTAATTGTGGGATTCAAGAGATTTGAAATTTTTTAGTTGCTTTAAAGAATAATAGTCAGTTCTGAATACTAGATAGTCCACTATATCTTCCCGACTGATGTCTGGAACTTCTTCTTCCTTGAACGTGAACTCCCTAACACACATTTCAAACGGATCAGAACCGCACATGTTTATCTTACGCTCGTACCATTTTAGGACGTCACCTGACAATAACTTAACGTAGTTCTCATAAAACTTACCACGTTCCATACTAAAAATAATATTGAAAAATTTTGATCGGAAATATTGACTAGGAAGGGTAACACTAGGTTATTCAGTACGTCAACTTGCGTCGGTACCGTCAACTAATGGCGCATTTTCGTATAGTTTACTCGTCACCATGACAACAAGGTGAAATAACTTCGAATTTTCCTTGCCTCGATGTAAGGATGCGCTAGTGTCCAAGTCTCGAGAATATCACCCATAGATAGAAAGTTTCTGAGGATGTTCTAGTCTCCCAGAACATGAAAAAGTCCTTATACAAATCTTTATTTTTTCAGCGCAATTTTTGAAATTTTACCAATTTATTATGCTCGAAAATTGTGCTTAATGTTTTACAAATATTCGGTTAAAAACACTCAATTAATTTGTGTATTCTACAGATATAGGCAGGTTGTTTTGGGCAACGAATACCAGTTAGCCTGATTTCATGCGCTACAATGTCGAGTGTTGAAAAGGTCAGGAGGGGTCAACACGACGCCCGCTTTGCGTTTCCTCTTCATACCGCAGATAACATACTTTTTTCCGCTACAGATAAGCCTAGAATGGCACATTGTAGCCTGCGTTACTTTCCCAACACCCGAGGTGTCTAGGAAGTTTCCAATCGTCCTTACCAAATTGCACGAGTCTAGCGAATTTTCGTAGAAAGTGAAGCTATTGCAATGGCTCCAAACATTTAAAAATCAAAATTTTTGAAAATATTTTCTTCATTGAAATCCGTTTGGAGACATTCTGAATCGAATCCTAGAGTTTAACTATTTATTTATGTATATACCTGTATATTTATGTGTCCTTCCAGACGATAGCACTCCTCAGGATTGAGATAAAAATTCCTTTCTTGCGCCAAAAAATCAACCTTTCCAAACGAAAGGATGGGTTTGTTGGCCAGAATTTTTTTAGCACATTAAATTGGTCACGTCTCAAAATAGTGCGGCTAAAAATAATTAAATTTATATTTTGTAGCAGAATATTGCTCAGATAAAGTTTATTATTTATAAAATAGAACATTAAAAAATTAATGTGCAAAATTATGCTAAAAAATGAACAAATTTCATTAAAATGTGCTAACACAACAATAAAGTTAAAAATCCAAAATCTCTTTTTGAATCGCAGAATATTATTTAAAACGAGTTTTTTGCCATAGAATTGTTAGTTAAGAATTTCTTTCTCCTCAAAGTCGTTAATTTTCAAAACAATGTAACATAATATAGTACGATAGTTTACGAAAATTCGCTCATACGATCATGCTGCACGACTGGAACTTTTTATCTAGTCTGAGTGGGCACTTATCTAAACGGATCCAAGACATTTGTCAAAAGAATTCTATTTGGGCTTGTGAAAAACGATGCAAATTATTACACAAAGATTTATTATTTCTGATTATGTAACCCTTCTACGCAGATCATTGGACGAAACATATTTAGCCCCTTAACCTTTCGTCAGGCGCTATACAAATCCTAACAGATTCATCTGTATTAATATTGTAATTTTTGTTTGAGCATATTGAAAAATACATAACATCCAACTTTTTACATGTGTGTGGATGTATTTGTGGTTTTAGATAACTCTTCCATAGTATATTTCAACAATTAAAATTAAAAATTACATTAAATTTTTCAGAAAAGTGACAGGTAATTTGCTCAGGTACACGATCATCAGGCGGATTTCATCTCACAGATTATGTACTGCAATAAAAGGATACCATTGAACTGGGGCTGGAACTTGGGTATATTAATATTATATGAGAGATAAAGAGAGTTATATTAATATTGTATGACAGATAAAGATAAGTAGGTATCGGAAAAAATTTTGAACTTATTAAAGTAAAAAATACACACATGACCGGGTGCAATTCATTTGAGGGATTAACGCGCGCCTGATGGCGATTAGGGACGTGGTGGAGAAAAAACCGAGGCACACTGGTGAGTGATGCGAAATGGGGAAGCTTAAATGGTCACCACCAATGGCTCAAAAAAACATGTTACCTTCATCTCACAGATTAATTGCGCCCATCGGAAGGTTAAATAATAAATCATCAAAACTTTGGGTCGAGCTCCCCAACGGGTTCACACCTTTACTGCTCCAGGACCCCACAATCGTACGCTTTTTAATAACAATGTCGATAATTTTAGGAAAAATTTCGAAAAGAAAACGGTAGATCGAAAACATAAGAAATTAGCCTCAAAGGCCCCTATAATGCTTTTTTCCTCTGTCAGACAAGTTTCCATTTTGTATGCAAAATTCTTCCAAGTTGTGTGTGGCATGTAATCTGTACCCAAACCGTTCAATCCCTGAAAATGTCATCGAAATCTAATGAAAACTATGGCAGTCATACTCGTTAAGGGGCTTACACACGCTCAGTCTAACTGTGCAGTTTTCATGAGGACAAAACTGAGCAAAACACTGTGCGGTTATCTGAACTGAAGGTGTGGGGGCACCTGTCAGTTTTTGCAGTTTTCCCCTCGTTTTTGGCTCAGTTCGCTCAGTTTTTTCTAGTATAGAGGGTCTCCGCCCTCCGTTCTGAATTTGAACCTGAACTCTTCGGGATTGTTTCAGTCTACATAACGGGATATTGTCTATGAACTGTGATGGCCCGGAAAAGAAGAGCAGCCGTATGCTGTTCCCTTGCTGCCGGGATTGAACTGCTACGAGAGAATAAGAAAAGGCGCCGTGAACGCTGGATCAAGGAGTGGTAACTTCAAGGAATTGTATTGCCAAGTGATACAAATTCGCTCGACGATTTGCTGGTTTTGGCCGAATTCAACTTTATTTGGATAAATACAAGGGACAGGTGACACGCGACTGGTACCTAGACGTTTTGAGTGGAAAACTGACCGAACTGAGCGACTAACTGAGGAAACTACGCAGTTTATCGAAAGAAAGTATAAGTAAACTATTGCGCAGTCCAACGGCCGGGGCAAAAACCAGCGAGAACTGTGCAGTTACATCAATTTGCTCAGTTAAGACGCTCATTCATGACGTCACACGTGGTAAACTGAGCGTGAGTAGGCCCCTTATGAGGTGATCAAAATGTCATTTCCCAACTATCCCAGCGTGGGAGCGAGATCGGACAAACTATCGATGAGAAAATGACGCTTGATGAATTTTACGTTAGCGCCTGCGCAGTTAAATCAACTATCAACGTCTGATGAAAACGGCAGAAATTTAGTTTTTTTAAATATAACAAGACACTTACAGATAACAGACAGACAGACACGAAACCGAAATTGTTCAGAATGGTCTAAAACGTAAAATGCGAGATGAAATTTTGATTTTTTTAGAGAAAATGTTTCATCGGTGTAGCGTTCGACTGCTGTAACAAACGCATAATACCAAAGGTACCATAATTATAATTACTCACCATACAGTTACCAGGTATGTATCATAGTTTTAACCTGTTCATTCGTAAGGAATTATTGGGCATCATACGTATTCACATGGCGTTCCACGAACAATAATTTATTATTAAAATACCTAGTCAGGGTTAAACAATTTTGGTTTCGCTGTTCCTGCCCTCAAACAGGTCAATGACGGTGACCACTGAATCATTTTTCACCTAAAATATTCTCCGTGAGGTTCTCCTTTTGTACTTATCTCCAGTTTCCTGGTATTTCCTCACCTCTCATTATCATCACACTGTTTGAGTTGGCTCTCTTGGTAACACCATCAGCGTTGACTTATACGTTATTTACCTCCACCTTCCAGTCGTAGCCTGATAACTATGCGGGACGAGCGAGCGGCATTGGCCCTAATTGTCTGTGTGCTTCCACCCAGTCGAGTACGATTTCGTTTGGCACGCTCACCTCCCTAAATCAACGCGCAAGTTGCAATACTGTTAACGAAGTATGTAGAGTTGTTCCGAAAAGAGAATGCCTAATTGACCATCGCGCTCTTCAGTGACAGACTGGAGCTGGGAATGCCTTCCTTCTCCTACCCCCATTCCATCCACTGCCTCGCCTTCCGCTCACCTAAACGATTTTGCGAATTTAGTAGAAAAACCTCAAAATTATAATATTTATTTATATATTTACAATACGGGCAAGCCCAATACAAGAAGTTTATAATACAATATAGCATAAGGATGAAAAAAATTAGAGATGAGTAAGGATCCGAACGAAGGTGAGAAAAGTTGGAGAAAGCATCTCTACAAAGACGGTATCTCAATTTTATCTCACAATACCCTGCAGACATAAGATATACAGCTGGGGCGCAAGACGTAGTAGGAGGTGCTTTATCAAGAGTTGCCATATTTTTGTTAGGAGACATCAAATAAAAAGATTTGATGGTCGCAAAGTCCTCAGATGAAGAGCTTCAAAAGATTATAACCAACCAGGCAATATGATTGAAACTTGAAAAAAAAAAAGAAGACTTTTGGGGTGAGGTTAAAAACAACCGATTTCGACCCTACCTGTCACTTCAATTTCGACAAGACATATTCAACAGAGTTCATTTATTATCCCATACGGGTAATAAAGGAACTTTCAGAGCAATTCAAAACCGAACAGTGTGGCCAGGAATGAGAAACGACATAAGAAAATGGACAAAGGAATGCTTAGACTGCCAAAGGAGCAAAATAGTCACGCACACGAAGAGC
This sequence comes from Adelphocoris suturalis, assembly GCA_030762985.1. Classification (NCBI taxonomy): domain Eukaryota; kingdom Metazoa; phylum Arthropoda; class Insecta; order Hemiptera; family Miridae; genus Adelphocoris; species Adelphocoris suturalis. The sequence continues at coordinate 34,583,265 of CM061043.1, read as the reverse complement.
TCTTATGGTAAATTCCCCGAACCTGTAACTAAATTCGACCATTTACACATAGATATTGTAGGGCCACTTACCCCTGCTCGAGGGAAGCGATACTGTTTAACATTTATTGACAGATTTTCCAGGTGGCTAGAAGCAATACCTATAGATAGCTGACATTAGTGTAGAAACAGTAGTGAGGCAGCTTAGGGATCAGTGGATACCACGATATGGGGTCCCTACAACAATTACAACGGACCAAGGACCGCAGTTTGAGAGTGAGCTCATGGATATTCTATTGAAAAACATCGGATCCAAGAGAATTAGAACCACGGCTTATCATCCACAAGCCGATGGATTAAGAGAGGTGGCATCGAACACACAAAGAAAGTATAAAGTGTCTAAATAGACGAGATTGGGTCGACAGTTTGTCTCCAATCTTACTTGGTTTAAGAAGCACTATTCATGAGGATTTCGGAGCACCATCTGCAGAGTTAATGTACGGAGTTGCATTACAGTTGCCTGGAAATTTCTACGAAGGTCCTCCATCCAACCCAATAGGAGCCTATGAATACGCAAGACTACTGAAGGTTGAAATGGAAAAACAAAAAATGCCAGCAACAAGATGCCAACAGTCTCGGATATGCGTATCTAAGGAAGTAAATACAGCCAAATTTTTCTTCATCAAGGTTCCTGAGTTAAGTTCGTCCTTGAAGCATCCCTACGAAGGACCGTACCGAGTAGTGCAGGCAGGAAGGAGATATGACTTTTCAGATCGAAATGCATGGAGGAACACATACAGTTTCCATCGATAGAAACGAGCCAGCGTTCATCCATGGGGAAGGGAGAATCGTGTAGTGACTTCACTACATTTCTAATTTGAATTAATTGCCTAGGTATTTAGATATATAATATTTGTTTACTGTACAATTCTTAGAAAATAAAACTTTCATTCTGGTGTTTGCTACCTACTTTGAACGATACCCGACACCTTTAAAGTATTTTGATAAGTGGAGCTGTAAATAGGTACGTTCACCAAACATGCAACAAATGTTTTACTTCTGAAAATTGAATACATTCTGCTAACTTGAAATTGAAATACTTTGGAGTGATAAATGATGCGCAGATTAAGTTACGTAGCTTTGAACCGGTGACTTGGCAGATGTTTATTCGGTGTAGTGGAGCATCCTCCAATCCCACTTGCAACCTGAAGGTTAAGGACTCACCTTTCACTTCAAAAAAAAACTGATGCAACCACCTTCGTCGGAAATACCGGGTCGAGTGAAACTTGAGAGTGCAACGGGTTGCGTTCTCTGAGGTCTCGGCGGTATCCGATAATGCATTTAGATAGAGTAACAGATTTAGAGATTGACAGATAAAGTAACAGGGTTAGATAGATCCACAATAGGTAACTGAATCAACGGCTCACTGTCGCTTGGGTATCAGATTTGACGTGATCCGATTCAAAAAACCCTCTGACCTCGTTAGACGTGGGAGCGTGTGTCGGATAGAATGTCTGCTCGTCTAGGGTTTGATTCGGAAATCCGATAATTTGTATAGCTGAGGTTTTCCATTTTCTTTTAGCGCACAAAAGTTATTATTTCCGATCTGCTTTCCTTTAGGAGGGTTAACTCTCAAAAAAGCTAATTCTCGCAATGTGGGAACCTTGATTGGAAGCATTGATTCAAAAATCGTTCACACGTTCAATTTTCCCGACTATAAAAGGATTTATTATTATTGTATAGCATGTATTTTAAGATGTTAATCTTACTTTTAGCTAATAAGGCTTATTGGTATTTGCAGTTGGGAAGGACTCCGACGTGCGAAGGAGGTCCTGGAGGAGGCGCGCTGATTTGTGTAGCATGAAGCGTAGGCCCTGGGTACTCAATTGTTTGTTTCCAATTTTAAGGTAATTATTTTACTATTCTCATTCTACTATCACTAAGGGAATAGAGGTGATGGTGTTAGTTGCTCTTTGAAATGTGATTTTCTGCCTGAATTTCGAATCGTAGGTATTATACTCGCAAAACTATCGGTAGGTAATACCCGGACATTGTTCTTGCTCAGAGCCACATTTTCCTCGAAAATTTCGTGAAACTCGGATCAATTGAAACCGATTGGATCCTGATTTTCCTCAAGACTGCCGAAGGTGAAGGTGAGTGTGGAAGTATTGGGGAAGGGGGGGGGGGGGTATTGGATTTTGTTCGTAATAACAGAATTGAGCAAAAATCATTTAGGGCGAAATCAATATATATGCAGAAGTAAATTATTTGTATCTATAATATTCCACATCCAATGATATTAAATTAAAAATAAGTACCAGGAGCCTCATTTGAGCAAATGAAAGAAGTTTTTTTTTTCCCCTTATACATCAGAATGTCATTGATTCGAGTCATAATTTCCTAAGTATACAGAAAACTATTAAAGCTATCACCTAATTCAAAGAGTTTTATTGTGGTACCAGAAAGAATTTAGTTATACAATAAAGATTCTAAGTGCATAAATTTTCAGAAATGGTTACAAAATATAAAGAAAAGATCTGTTGGTGCCTTTCCTTTTTTTTATCGATTTGTTAGGGGAATGTTTCTGTGAGTTTATAAGGGGTGGGAAGTGAAGGGATTGTAGCTCCGAATTAATAGAAATCTTACTCATATTATTGTACAATTAATACAACTTATTTACCAGAACACAAGTCTGGATGTTTAATCCCCTAAATTCCTAAAACACATTTCACCAAAACTTGAACGATTTTAAACTCGAAAAGATTGGAAATTAATAGTGCAGGAGCCAAGGCCGAAAATTGGTAGTAATTTTAGGAGAAGGTTTGAAATTAGATTTTGAAAATATAGTCCATTCCTAGTGAAAAAATCGTTGTCTGCCAACTCGCGGTCGCATAAATATGGCTTAAAGCCCATCTTAAAGCGTTTCTATAATATTCTACAGAAATGTTTATACGTAGCAAAGTTGTAGAGCATAAAAATACAAAGCGATCCAAGAGCGACACTATGAATCATCCCCCAAAATAAGCGGATTACAAACAATTGTAAATCGGGCTAATTTTGGGTCCGTCATCCTACCCAGGAATGACTTTTGCCCTTCAAATTCACCTAGCGGCCTTAATATTAGCCTGATTTAGGTCTACCAAACTTCATTCAATTCAGGGTTAAATACTTCCCAAAGTTTATATGCAGCAAGTTTTAGCTGAGACCCTTTCCCATTAAAGCACAAAGTAAAATGCGGTTTCTGCTTACTTTATGTGTAAAATAACAAAATTCGAGAGTTCTACTGTAGGTTAATAGGGAAAAGTCTCAGCTAAAACTTGCTGATATGAAGTTTGGAGAGTATTTAACCCTGAATCGAATGAAGTTTGTTAGACCTACGTCCGACTAATATTAAAGCCGCTAGGTGATTTGGAAGGACATAAGTTTACACATCAGCCCGATTTCCAATTGTTTGTAATTCACTTATATTGGGAGATAATTCATGGTTTTTGAATCGGATCGCTTTGTATTTTTGTGCTCTACAACTTTGCTTCAAAGAAAAAATTTCTGTAGGATGAGTGCTTTATTAATTATTAGAGGACAACTTTAAAAAGGGCGAATTAAGCCATATTTATGCGACCGTCCTTTTGTATTCCATTAATTTTGAGATGGCAGACAAATATTTTTACCCGGAACGGACTAAATTTTCAAAATCTAATCTCAAACATCCTCCTGAAATCACTACCTGTTTTCGGCCTTGGCTCCAGGACTATTACGGAGTTAACAGCTCACCATCTTCCATCAGAGCTCTGCGCGAGGTTGAACTCCTTCTGAGCCACCCCTAATAGCAAACCATTGATATTGATTAGAAACTATACTAAACTTCCCAATTTTGTGAACAAAAGTCTTAAATTTTTATTATTTGGTAATTAAAAAGGAAGCGGGAGTGGTCAACCGGTGAGGGTAGTGGTCGCAGCTACGTTTTCACTGTCCCGACGCGTCACATTGTCAAACTTTACATTGGACTGGTTGTCTATAAAATCTGTTAGGTAAACTTGGTTATTCCAAACATGGTTTAAACGAGTTTTGGGTTGGTAAAAGATACTAATGTTTACTCTTCGAGATTAATTTTAACGGAGTTAGGCTAAGCTCCATTGAATAATTTTTTGGTGAAGATGTGCTTAAGTTGGTATTCTGGCCACTCACCCTTTCCGTAAACTCCATCCTCATGGGAGATAGCATTGTGTCAGCGATGCCACTTGGAGGAAAAGTTCCTAGCTCGAAATTGAACTTTCTTTGTTGTTGTTTCTGTGTTGAAAGATATCAATGAATAGAACAAGGTAAATACATTGAAATATGTTTGTTTGGAAACAATAGGGTAGGGAGTGTTTGCAACGCTGAGTCGTAGTCGAGTGGGAGGAACTACGAATAGAAATGGAGCATAGCGCATGCGCGTAAAGTGCTAACGGTTTGCGGTCCATTCATTGTACGAATAGAAAAATCCTATTTGGAGCTGAAGAGAAGCCGAATACAACTCCGAATACGCATGAAACTTTCCATGACGATAACCTATAATCAATTTTTTCTTTGTTCCTATTTCAATTCCATTGAAATTGTTCCTATTTCCATGGCATGACATGGACATCGTAATATTCGTGATTTTCAAAAAAGGTGTTTGGTTTGTAGGATCTAGACACAGACAGAAACTGCTGTCTTCGCCCTTTGTCGCGTATTAGGAGGTATCCACATCTTCAAAAATGGTTCGTTATTTTCAGTAATAGAACGTAATTGTCCAAGGGGAAAAAATGTAAAATATCGTACATATGTAGGTAATAGGTACAGGTAGGTACATATTTATAATATTGGTACATCTTGATCGTTGATCTCTTGATCGTTGTTCCCGAAAGAGATTCTCCTAACCAAAGGCGAATTTCGAAGTTGCCTTAACAACTACCCTTCCTTCTTCTACCACATCTATTTCTAGTGAAAAAATTAAACCACATAGGTAGATAAAGTTGAAGGTACTTCTTACATTATGAAAGAAAAATAATACATTACACGTTAGGTAATCTATGACTTGGGTTTGATTATGGAGATTCGGAGTAGTGTAGTCACGTAGTGTGACTTTTGAATCGTTTCATTCAATCGTACAACGATTCCCTATTCGTACAGTACGACTCAGTGGTTAGCTTCTGGTTTTCTTGCGCTAGAAAAACCTCTTTGTACAACGACTCAGAAGGAAAACTGCAAAAACTCTCTAATGTATTATAAGTACATACCGTCAAAGTATGGCATCGATAACGCGAATATCGATTATGATTATTTCCCTACTTTATGATCTGCTCTTACGATTTGTTTTGGAGCCGTCAGCTTGTCTACCACGACCTCGGGCGAACCCCGAAAAACGGGGGCAAGCTCGGGAACCTATTCGTATCTCCCGAGCAGCGGATCTCGCTATTCAAAAAACCAAGTTCCTTCCGATAGATAACATTGTATTAGGTTTCAAATCCAGCTTTACATCGGCGAGAAAACGCTCCCAGCTTCCTAAGGCTATTTGTACGATTAAGTTGTTACTGGGAGAGATAGACCGAACTTGATGGAAATCTAAACTCCCGATTCCCTTTTTTACTCGACGACCTCATTTCCCTCCTGACCCGAATTTTTCGTTTGTTTCGGAAGGGACGGGTAGAGTTGTAAATCTTGATAACTCCAGTGATTTTCTGGTCCTTGCTTTCCATCTGATGAAATTTCCATCGCAATATGCTAAGTGGGCTATTGTGGATGTGGATACACTAAGGATAGTTCCATCTTCGATTGCGTTCCTCGTGTTTCTCCAATGCCGCTACTATAGCCACTCAACTAGGAGAATGTAAATGTACCCATGTGTAGTCGATTATTGACATTTTGAGTGATCTGTGTAGCTTCCTCACTTACAGCATAGATATAAATTACGGTGCTTACGCATCAGTCTTTTTATAGATCGTCCCTCTGAAGCTATGTCTTATAGGCAAGGCTTCGTAAATAAGAGGAACGTCTATCAGATTTTATTGATCCAGAGGGTGTGGGACAACCCATACATTAGAAGAAAAATAACTGAAACCAATCCGTTTCCGTCCATTCTTAAACTGAATCCGTGAAAAAATAAAACCATAGGAAAACCATATTTATGTCTAGTGTATTTGTGTAACAAATTATGTCGACGTTGCTCAGGCTACAATTCTCAACCGATTTTCGAGATTCTTTCTTTTTTCGATCCCAATTTGAGTCGAGTTGTACAGCAAACCTTGGACATTTTATATTTGTCATCAGGGGGGGGGGGGGGGGGGGGATTCCCGATCCTAATAAGTGCTGCCCAAGCTACAATCCTCAACCGATTTTCGAGATTCTTTCTTTGTTCGATCCCAATTTGAGTCGAGTTGTACTACTAACCTTGGACATTTTAGATTTGCCGACAGGGAGGGGGGGGGGGGGTTGTTCGATCCCAATTTGAGTCGAGTTGTACTACTAACCTTGGACATTTTAGATTTGCCGACAGGGAGGGGGGGGGGGGGGTACGTGCCGATCCTAATAAGTGCTGCCCAAGCTACAATCCTCAACCGATTTTCGTGATTCTTTTTCGTTCGATCCCAATTTTCGTCTATTTGTACAAGAAACGGAAATTTCGGATTTGCCTTCAGGGAAGTGAGTGGAGGGGTAATAGCCATCCTAATAAGCGTTGCCCAAGATTCTATTCTTTGCCGATTTTCGTGATTTGTTTTGTTCGGTCCCAGCTATACAATCGAGTTGTTGAACAAACCATGGAAATTTCGAATCTGCCTTCGGGGTGGTGGGGTGGAAGGGTAATAACAGGTCCTAATAAGCGCTTCCTATTCACCGATTTCCGTGATTTTTTTCCCGATCCCGTTTTGAATCTAGTTGTGCAACAAATGCAACGAAACATGGAAATTTTGGATTTACCATCGGGATAGCCGATCCTTCTAGGCGCTACCTACCCAAGCTCGACCGATTTTCGTCATTCTTTTTTTGTTCCTTTAGAAATCCGGTCAGGTTATGCTACAAACCTTGGCAGTGTCAAAATTTATTATCGGTGGGGTAAATGGAGGGGGTAATTCTGAGAAACCATGATCTTTTGGTTTAGATGTGAGAAAAATGTTGGATTTCATTATTTTCCAATTTCGCTCGAAGTACGGTTTCTCCCGGTATCCATTCTCAGTAAATTAAAATTTCGGAATGATTGGGGTGAGGGTGGGATTCCGATACATCGTGATATTTTCAATCTATTTCCGCGAATCTGTCATAGTTTGATTTCATAATGTAAAAATCAGTTCATACTTTTATTTTTACGGCATTTTTCTAGAACAAATATCCAATTACTTACCGAGTTTGAACGAAATCGGGCCAATAGATTATGAGAAATCGACGTTATGAGAAATTCACGTTCACGTTTGCGCATGCGCACAGGCTACTGTTAATTCGGCTACATTGAAAATTATAGGGTACCATCTAGGAGATAACCCGCACAGTCCCTGAAAATTACATCGGAATCTGACTGAAACTTGATATAGTTTTAGGCGTGACAAGGATTCACCACAGACACCGGCACGGAACCAAAAGTGATCAGCAAGGTCTTGAACGCAAAAAGCAAGTGGAAATTTTGATTTTGGAGGACACACATTTTTGCGACTTCAGTCGCGAACACAATGCTTCCCTACCTTCGCTAGTGATTAAGTAAAATCATAACCTTTGTATAATTTGCTGCGTTTTTTTTTTTTTTTTTTTTTTTTTTTTTTTTTTTTTTTTTTCAAGTTCTTTTCATCAAAAATACAAATATACAACATCGTTAGGTATATTTTCTTTGAACTTAATTTCTTTTAGTTTTCTAATGTTGAGTTTATTTGAATCCGCGATACACGTAACTATTTATTTTGATAGTTTCAGACATTTGCCACATTCGAAACCCTCAGTATCGAAACACTGTGCTATGTTGATCTAGGTTTCCAATAAAATTGAATGTTCTGAATCTCTTAATAGGTACATCAAGAATTTCTTCCTTCGATAGTTTCATTAACTTCGATTGTAAAATGTTTACTATGTTGACCAAATGCCTCAGCGGTTTCCAATTCCCGAAGAAGGCGGAATTGATTTCGTGTCGCCGCGGCTCGTCCGTCCGTCCGTGACGGGTCTTTTATCAAAAGGAAGAAGAAACAGAAAACCTGTCACCGTCCCCAGACCGTTTTCTTTCTTTGACCTCAACGAGAAATGGAGAAAATGGAGTAAAACGGGAATCTCCCTTTTTTTCATAGCTTCCTATCAATCTGAAGGAATCCTGTGACATGGTTCCAGTGGTATCTCACTGTCTCCGTACTCAATTCCAAACACTGGAGAAACCGTCGTCATATGACTGAATATAGGAACGTATAACCTAAGTATCGTGTTCAACATCGGCGATACCTGCATTTTATATGATGTATTGAATTATTTATACCTAAAACCAAAATATATATCCAAGTATACAATCTTACCTACTAGATGTGTATCACACAGTTCTAACAATGAAGTTCCAGTAACGTAGTATGATTGTATCAGCGAATTTTCGTAAATTATCGTACTATATCATGATAAATTGTTTTGAAAAATCAGGAGTAAAAATAAATTCAAAAAATATTTAGGATCTTTAGCTTTTTTTTCTCAAAAGACAAAAACCTATGAAAATCATATCTTGGCATCGGATTGAGATAGAAAGGTGCGGTTGGCTGCATTCTACTCCATTATTTGTCTAGTTTCACCCAATTTCGTATGTATAAAATGAAAATTTTCAACACATGACAGTTGCTCACTCTCCACATGGTTTTACCGAGAATTCAGTTCCAGACGGTCGCTGGTGCCAGCGAAGGTGGGCAAGGGTGGATGAAGCTAGGGATGCAAAATCGGTAGCCAACAATCGATTTTGACAATCGATTTTTAATCGAGAGCTCACGATCGATTGTACCAATTAATCGGGCTAAAAAATCGATTTTTAATAAAAATCGATTTTTAACACAAAAAAAAATCTTTTATATAAAAACAGCATGATGGCTACCTTCTGCTTCAGTGTAGTTAAAGAGTATACATTATAATTCTAATTTGAAATAATTGAAGATAATACAATTCAAGTTAAAATATCATAGGGTGATGAATTACTATTTAATTTCAAAAATTACTTAATAATTAGTTATAAAAGGACCCTATCCTTTATAATAATGTTGACCCTTCTCCACTATTCTCATCTATGTCCCATATCCAGTCATTTATTATTTTGTTTATAATTTTTCAAGTTGATTTCTCTTTTTGTTTTGCACAGTAGTAAATTGTACAGGCGTGGGGCTATAAACGTGAATGATTTCCGGAACTTTTCTATATTTCCTTGGGGGAGTTTAACCTGTTTAGTTCTGTTTTCCTGCTTTAATGTATCTTTACTTTTTGAAATGTATATTTTTAATGTCTTTGAAATTAGAAGTTTTTTTTATTGGCATTATTTTTATTTTTTGAAGAGAGGAAGGGAAGGTGTTGTTTTATACTTAAAGTGATGTTTTAAAAGCCAACCTGTTGGTTTTTTATACTTTGCTGTTGTCTATTCTCTCCTTTTCGTGGGTCTGCTGCGTAGGTACACATACAATACAATGAGTAGTAAAATACAGAAAACAAACACCGCAATGTAACAACACCCAAACAAACACCCCGAAAGTAAATTTATAGTATTTAACTTAAATAAGAAAATTAAATTTTTTGAACATTTAGTGTAGCATCAATGTACTTAATAGAAAAAATAATGAAGTATGCTCAAACAACTGTATAAAAATCCTCCGAACCAACCAGATCAAGTATTTGGGTCTGACAATAGATGAGAAGCTAAATTGGATAAGACATGTTGAAAAATTACAAAAAGAATTGCATATTGCGCTTAGAAAATTCTATTCTCTGAGGAAGAAATGTCCCATAAATGTACTTCGAAATTTATATTTTGCGATAGTTCAGTCCAGATTACAATATGGAATTGAATGCTGGGGAACAACGGCAAAAACCCATTTAAAATCATTAACCAAAATTCAAAAAAATTCATTCGATTAATCTTTGGAAAAAATAAAACAACACCTTCCCTTCCTCTCTTCAAAAAAATAAAAATAATGCCAATAAAAAAACTTCTAATTTCAAAAACATTAAAAATATACATTTCAAAAAGTAAAGATAAATTAAAGCAAGAAAACCGAACTAAACAGGTTAAACTCCCCCAAGCAAATATAGAAAAGTTCAAGAAATAATTCACGTTTATAGCCCCACGACTGTACAATTTACTGCCGTCCAAAACAAGAAAAGAAATTAACTTCAAAAATTATAACAAAATAATAAATGACTGGATATGGGACATCGATGAGAATAGTGGAGAAATATCAACATTATTATAACAACCTTTTATAACTAATTGATCATTACTAATTGATTATTATAATCCTTTTATAACTAATTGATTATTATTAAGTAATTTCTGAATTTAAATTGTAACATATCACCCTATGATACCAGTATGACATTTTAATTTTTTTTTATAACTAATTGATTATTATTAAGTAATTTCTGAATTTGAATTGTAACTCATCACCCTATGATATCAGTATGACATTTTAACTTAAATTTTATTATCCTCAATTATTTCAAATTAGAATTATAGTCTTTATTCTTTGATTATACAGAAGAAGAAAAGTCATCAAGCCATCTCAAATAGTGTTACACATACTGATTTCGTCAGAGCAAAAGCTGAATAATAGCTAAACTGACGAAAATTTTTATTTTCTTTTAAAATGTTTGAAAAGCATATTGAATTTATTTTTATTATACTTACTTTATTTACGGAAATTGTAAAATGTGCATATATCTATTTATTTGTATCATGTTAAAAGAAAATAAAAACTTTTGAAATTGAAAAATTGAATAAAAATCGATTTCACAAAAATAATCGATTTTAGGATAAAAATCGGTACGATCAATCGATTGCAAAAAAATCGGAAATCGGAGGTAAAAAATCGATTTTTCGATTTAATCGAAAATCGATTAGCATCCCTAGATGAAGCTTATCTTCTACTGTATTCTGTTTGCGAACACGTTAGTCACATAAAGGATTTTTCCCTCCTTTTTAAACCATTCTATACCCAATTATAGCTGTAAAAGCTTCTATAAACAAACACCCAGAAGAAATGTAAATATTAGGCAAATTTATTGTTGTCGCGTTTTATGGAAAACTTTTCCTGGTGCGTTGACTCTCGTTTCTCATCTAACCCTTCAGTGGAGGATATCGCTATTAGACCAAAACTTGTAATAAACGTTTAAAACATATGCCAGTAGGGTGTGGCGCTTTAGCTTTATTGTGGAAAATGGTGCAATGTGTGTACCTAAAGATCAGATCGTAGTTTTGATTATGCTAATCGATTAGGGGAAAAGAACGGCTGAGCCTAGCTGCGAGCGGCAATCGATGTGGGAAATTGTAGCGAGGAAGACGATTGAATTGGGAGAAGTACTTATCGGTTGTGGTAATTTTCATCGGAGTTCCAGCAGTATAGGTGTAGATTGCTCATCAAGATGGATGTCGTCATAGCCCGCAAGTCACAAGTTTCTTTCCGCGCGAGGTAAAAATGCTATAATAGTCGGAAGTCTCAAGTATACCGAGCGTTGGGAATTGATGAATGGAAGTGTGTGATTTGCGCTTTGTACATATTCTAACGTGTACAAAGTGTTGTCAGTGAATTCTAAGCAGCACAATAATCTCCCTCCTCGGGAAGAGGTCATCGAAAGCAGAGGGTATGCTCCAGTCTCAAGATAGAAGCGATTGAGGAGGTGCACACAAAACCGAATAAGTTGATTCGGAAAGAACTGCTGTCATCAGCCTCTTCTAACTTGGAACACACTGACATGAACCTCATTCACCAGTGCATGTATTTTGAGAAGGAAATTCCTGTCATCCGTTCCTAAGTCGTTCGAGGAATGTCTTCAACAGGGACGACTTACCAATTTTTACGACTCGCAAGCACCTACAATTACGCGTGAACTCGGGACGTTTCCCCAATTCGATCGTCCCTCATTCATAACAGTTTCCCCAATTCGATGCCAAAGCTTTCCCCAATTCGATTGCGTTTCAGACGGGTTTTCCCCAATTCGAATACTACCGTTTGGATTATGGGGCTCCAAATATGAGGACATCGAGGCAGCGCTTAACACAAACTACCGCACTCCGTAGTCAGCCAGCTTGTAGCTACATACCTGCTTTCTGCTATCGTTTTTGTATACTAACAGCACTTCAACACTTTCCTACATTTTCTGTATTCATTTACAATTAACCGTTTGAAAATATGTTGGAAGGTACCTACATCCTACCTACCTACATAAACACCAACAAGCATGTTTCAACTATAGCTTTCTACCTAAGTATAAATCGGCTTAATAATGTCTAGCGTTTCTGAAAAGGTTAGTCTGAAAAGGAAGTCAGTATTGGTCTCCACACCCTCTTGATACGCAGTCTGTTATGCAGTAACATAACTTGAAGAAATCATGAAATATTTATATTTTATCGCTATAATTTCTATCAACAGAGAACTAGAAACATTAAAAAAAATTATACTGGAAAATGTACTTTTACTTTCACTTTTTGCTGAAAAATCTGTAAAAACTGAAAAAAAAGATGAAAATCCAAAAAAAATTTTGAATTGCAGAATATTGTTTAGAACAAGTTTTTTTCTCTTTTTTTCCCCATACAATTGGTACATAGTTAACTTTTTTCTCCAGTCAAAATCCTCAAATTTCAAAACAATTTATCATGATATAATTTATCATAATTTACGAAAATTCGTCCATACGATCATGCAGCATGACTGGAACTTTATACCTACTTCCGCTACCTGTAGTTGAGATTCTTAAATGTTGATTTTTGTGCGGCAATGCACGTGAATTTGATTTTACAGTTGCTGGACGATTTCTCTAATTCGTTATATAATTTTGAATTCAGTTTGATTCCTGGCGATTTCCACCTCCTAAGTGCGTCCGTCATCGATCTTTTTTGTGTGGTGGGTTGTTAGGAACCACATTCGCGGGGGTTGGGTGGCGGATCGCGGAAAATCGTCTCAACAGGTGAATCCATCTGTGAAGGCCGAGTTAAGAGCTGCAACAAAGGGGGGAAGCGAATTGGAGGCGAGTCGTGCGTGGTGACTGGTGGCCGCCTCACATCTCACGATTACTTCTTACCCTTCGGAATCCTCGAGCTCCTGATCCCAAAACCCTTTTTGCTGTTCGATTCAAAGACGTTCGCCAATCCATCGACCAAGGGAATGTCCTGGTCTCTATTAAGCGCTGGTTTCACCAAGGTACGAACTAAATCACTCGCGACGTAGTTGTGGAAACCCCTTTCAAAACGGAAGTTAATGAAAAAACGTTGTCTATTTCCACCAAATATAAAGAGTTACAATGTTAAATCGATTTCGATGGTTAGGCCATCATCAATAACAAACAATAACTAGTTATAGTAAGTACGAGTACTTATAAGTGCTAAGTAGTTATAAGTTATAAATTGTATAAGTAGTTGTAGTTGTATAAGTAGTAATAAGTTGTATAAGTAGTTAATGTTTGTTACTGATGATGGCCTAACCGTCGAAATCGATTTAACATTGCAAATTTTTATTTTCTTCGTGGAAATAGACAACGTTTTTCACTAACTTCCGTTTTCACCATGGTGGTATGATTGAAATTGGTTCACCAAATCAGTAGGTTAATCAATTTTCTCGTGTGTAATCAACGGAATACATGTGCCTGTCAAATTTGATTAAGGGTTTCGTGGAGGTGTTCGCCCCCAAATAAGGCTAGTATGGAGGATTTGGGAGTGATTATGATGGATAACGTAATTTATTATAGACGTGGGGACTGGTAGCTGCCTCAAATCTCTCGATTACTTCTTTCATGTAAAATAATTTGGAATCCTCAAACTAGCTATCTTTTTCAACTCAACTCAAAAACCTTCACCAATCCTCTCGCCACGAGTAAGTCCTGGCCCCCGTTGAGTGCTGGTGGTTTCGCCAGAATCTTATTGTTGTAATTTAACATACATTCAATTAATCGTTACTTCAAATTAATTGCACCTCACGATTACTTCTTCGCTTCGGAATCCTCGAGCTCTAGATCCAAAAAGTTCCAGTCATGCAGCATGATCGTATGAGCGAATTTTCGTAAGTTATCGTAGGTACTATTTTATGTAACATTGCTTTGAAATTTGAGGACTTTGACCACTAATTTTATGGCAAAAAACACATTCTAAATAGTAATCTGCTATTTAAAAAGAGATTTTGAATTTTCAACTTTTTTGCAGTTCTTATCTATTTTTTAGCACATTTTAGTGAAATTTATTTTAGTGGATTTTTCAGCATACTTTTGTACTTAAAATTTTTAATGCTCTATTCTATGGTTAATAAACTTCATTTGAGCAATACGTTGCTAAAAATATAAATTTAACGGTTTTTAGCAGTTTTTTGCTATTTTTAGTGATTTTTTCAGCACTTTTTTTGAAATTTGACCCATTTTTCTCCATTATTGATGTAGTTTTACGCAAAAATTCTTCCGTCTACGCGCTGTTCACCCTGTATAATAATGAACCAATATCATCACTTCTATACTAAAGAATACAGGGAAACGCAAAGTTTGTTATTCATGTTATGCATTGCGTACTCACACGCACTCACATAAATCGAACTTTTACATTATATTTCTTAATCAGATAAATACTTATATTAATATGACAGGGGTCCATCTTTAGGGGTCCGCTGGCTGTCTCTATAGGGTTCGTGACCACTTTTAGCCAAAACTGAAAAATAATTCGTAAAATCATCATTTAAGAAAAGTACCTAATAGCAATTCATCAATGGTTGTTTTATTACTTCTTGAGAAAAAATATGCATTTTTATGTCAGTTCAACAGAAAACGATCCTTGTACCTCCTAACACAGAGAGTAGGGGTGAGGCCGTGTCTTCGGCGTGTTCGTATTAATTTCCCAAATTCTTAGAAGCTTGAACAATATGCACTATTCCTGTATTACCGAGAACTGATCCTTCGAGAATAATCCAAATTGTTTCACCGTCATATCAGTCAAAAGAGCCCCCCCCCCGGGAGAAATCATTCAATGTTGAACTTCTTTCGTTGGTGCATTCTGATCAGGTTATTATTTCTATGGATCAGTCTAAGACGGGGGACTTGAAGAAGCGAGCAATTTCTCCATCGGCTTCACAGCGCGAAGAGCTCTCAGTTGAAATTATTGAGGGAGGACGGCCTATCAAGTATTTGCATTGTGAGAGCACAGATAAATCAAAACGTCGTTTGTCACATAGTTGTTTACGTCGTTTGTTTATTCAACTTTAAATGTTATTATGTGATGTTAGTGGAACAATCGAACTGATATAAATTAAGAAGAAGCTTTAAATTTCCATGGGTTTCGTGCTGAATTTTAACAGTAGGTACCTATTACTATTGGCTTGACTGCTAGAGGGACCGTCGCTGACTCACTTGAAAACTAGGCCAGCTAAACGTTTAGGAAGCCCTTTAATTGGAGATATATTTTATTATACTCTGTATATATTCTTCGAAGTTTATAGAAGGTCCCCATTCTTCAAGAAGTCAAGCGTTGAATTGACCTGAACGCTATTTTCCGCTCTTTGTGAAAGTCAAGGCTCACTGCGAAACCCCGACATTAACCTCGCAATGGGAGTGCGTAGGTATTTCCTCCTATAAGCTTATAGTTGCCTTTGTAGAGAAAAAGTTACTCTTAACAACTGTACTATTAAAGGAGTAAGCTCACTTTTATTGTAGTTTCCCACACAGTAACATTTCCCCTGTGTCATTCGGTCGAACTCCCGCCGATACAGCGTTCGCACGACTTGCCCAGCTCTCCTTTCTACTTAGTAATCTTAAACATTCTCCGATCCCATAACACTCCTCCTCCTTGGCTGACATACCTAAACCCTTCTTCGTCTTTTCTAAACAACTTTCGGCTCATATTTTATTCCACGACTTCTTCCGATGTCGTGATTCACCCATAAGATTGCGAAGAGAGTCTGTTTTGGGGTTTACGTTTCTTTTTTCACGATATGATGCTATACTATTACCCGATAATACTGATTAATATTATTATCAGGGGTCAGAGCTTCGTTTGGTGTGACCTGGTGATTGCAAGAACGAAACATGACAAACAGATCTTGATGTCGAGAGAACAGGAAAATAGGATTAGTAAGTGATACCCCTCATCAAAGAATATCTGGCACATTTGATCGAAGAGCTCCATTTGTGTCACAACAACTCCCCCCCCCCCCCCCCCCCCACTCAAAATTTGTTGATTTACATTTCATGATACGTAGATTCCTGAACCTTTTCTCCAAAACTACTGTGCCAAACTTCTGAAATTCAGATCATAAATCATAAATCGGCCGTGGATGTGCCAGTAATCTCGGCAACATTTAATCAACCCTAATGGGTGGAAATTGTAGACTAAAATATTTTTAAAAATCAAGATCTCCAAAACTTTTTGAATGAGTGGGTTTTTTAATTTTTAATTTATTTTTATTTATTAAATTTTTATAGAGATTACTTCAATGAACCGAATGGGCCCATCCAGATCGCTGTAAACTTTGGGCTAAAACTTAGACAGGAAAAGAAATCAACAACATGAGCGTGAGTCAGTACTAGTGTGTAATACTCATCTCCAAAAATTAAGCCTTGTAGACGCCAAAGACAAAGTCGGACAAAGTTCGCAAGTTCGCATGTTCAGGTACCTAGTGGAGATGGGGTGCACCCTGTTCTTTTTGACCCCCATCAAACACTGTGAACGGCTAGCGATATCAAGCTCCGACTTGAGCCAAAATAGAATGAATCGAATGAGGCGTCACTCGGCAAAAAATGGAAAAATTGTTTTCAAAGTACCCCCCTTGGGTAGTCCAAAAACATTTGTGGACTTTTTCTAATTTTTCATTTGCTTAAAACTTACTACCAAGCAGCCCATAAACGCTCTCCAAGTTTTTCTTCGACATCTCAAAAAATGTGGAAAAAGGTAAGGGGGTACTTCTTTTGAGGGTAATGCTCAGATCGGAGCTTGCTATCGCTGGTCCTTCTCATTGTTTGAGATAAAACAAAAAAACAGGGTGCATCCCATCTCCACTAGGTACCTAATCATGCGACATAATGTGAACCTTGTCCGATTGATCTGGGGTCTTTGAAGTCTACAAGAAAAAGTGATAATTTATTTCTTTAGAAGTGTGTAATAAAAATCGCTTTATAAACTCCGACGATTAGATCAGCTGATATCATTCCAATGCAATTCTCACTTCACGAAATCGAGTTTATTATGAAACTTGTCACTTGTTATAACTTTAGATTGATGAGTGAAATATAGGTAGGTAGGTGTTTGTTTTATTTTATACGTTTTCCCTTGTGGGTGCCTTCGTCATATTTCATTCCATAACTTTTACTGATGTCAGCAAAATTCCGTATGAATGTTCCAATGTTAGGGAAGAGCGAAATCTCAATTTCAATATTGTCGAATTCAAACATGTGCAAATTTATTGTGGAGGAAGAGTAAGTGAACTATGCGACAAACTTTCACGAATTATAGAAATGAGGGGGCTCAACAGTGGGAGCCCGAGCAAGTAAATGAGGGGGTTATCGCTCAAGAAGATTCCTGTGAATTTCATTGTCACTCGACCGATTTCAGTTGCTGCGCAACACAAAGATTAGGTATTATGTTCGGCGTTTCAAAAAAGCATTGCAAACAATTACAAAAAACCTGGTGATTCTATGTTAGCAAAGGAACGAGTCCATTTCAACAAAGAATGTTGCATGACTAGTTTCCTTTTGCTTGGTACTGTCCATTTCATTCCTCTTGAACTACGGAGCTGGATTCCGAATCGGAGACTCTGTGAGATTTCTAGGTAACAATGACAAGGATCGAAGCCACCCTGATCAGCTGAGTTGAGTGCCGTCTGCCACTAATTTCCCTCCAATTCAAACTTCAATGTTAAAATATACAGAACCTGTTTGGGACTGCTGGGTAATAGACAAGGCTCAGAATCTGGCCGGCTGAGCTAGGACTTACGCAAATTTTATTCTTATGAGCCTAGGAAGCAATTTTCTAGATCGAGCCTCATTGGGGCAGCTGGTTAATGGCGAATTAAGGAACAGTACTTTCTTGCTCAGCTCTAACTGCTAAGAAAAGTTAGGAGTTAATTTTTGTTTCTCACGTAACCCACGATGCTGAAATTTGAAATTGAGCCTTTTTGGGATGATGGGATAAGCACAGTATGACCTATGGCACCATAAATCTTCACACTCCTTGTAATTTATTGGGTGTGATTTGTAGGTATACAGGCATTCATGAATGGGAGTACTTGCCCAAATTCCCTTTGTTGATTTGGCTCCTCGATTCTGTTCTACGCTGGTTTGATTCCTTGATATATGATCACCTAGCAAGGGGCTCAAGTGAATGATGTTGGTGCAATAAGCTTAGATGATGGATTAACTTAGAGAAATCTATAAGTAAATTGCTGTATTCGGAGATAATTGTCGTGCCCGACCTCTGTAAAATATATTTCACTCAATAAACACAGGGGATACCGACCGGCCTACAACCAGAAACCTGGTAAGTAAATCAGAGAGGGTAGAGTGACGAACCCAGTAGAGGAAGAGACCGACCCTATAAAACTGCTTGCAGGCCTGGTGAGAACCATTAATTTCTCGTATTCCAACTCGTCTTGTTCTTTGCTCAAGTTACCTTCCATCAACTCCATTACCTTTTCTGGTGGTTGCTGTCCGTCAGGAATCGGTGTTTTCCATTTTCTTATCACAAAACCTCCCAGTTCTGGTGCCTCTAATGGGGCTCCAGAGCTTTTTCCTTCTCATCTGAGTACTGGTGACTTCTTCCTTCCTACATCTTGGTACCATCACGACTGCTCTTAAGCGGGCTGTAGGATGATATCCAAAATTCACCACATACTCTGTTCATTTGTCCGGTAGTGCCCTGGTTGCTCGAGGGGAAATGATCAACCTCCATCGCTCCATGTTTTAGCAATTTCATGGGTCGATCGTGGTTATTGTTTTATTATTTTCAAAAATGTTTAACCCCCCTCAAAATTTGTTGGTTTGCGATTCAAGATGCGTAGAATCCAAAAATCGAATTTAAAAAATAAATTATCCGCCCATCCGCCATTCAGAACTTTTTCCCGAAAATACTGGACCAAAGTTCATGAAATTTGGCCCAAAAATCATACATCGGCCAAGGATGTGCCAGTAACATCGGAATCAATTTCGATCAACCCCAAAGGATAGTAATTAATGGCTGAAATATTGCATAATCGAGATCTCAAAAACTTTCTTTCTTTCAAACTTTCTTTTGATTTTTTGCTTGTCAATGATAAATATAATCTCAAAGAATCGATTAAAATAATCCGCAACGCTGTGCGTTGAACTGTTCGCTTTCGCCATGCTCAATTTCAAAATTTATTCCTTGAATTTATTTCACACGCACAAATCACAACAATAATTATGGTAAAGTAGTGGATTGATCCTGCGAGAGTCACAACAACTTAGTTTGTATTATACACAACAAAACGTGTAAGGAGGGGTATGAGGGGAGAAATCTCCCATTGAAATCTGAGGTCATGTTTAATAAATTCACAGCTTACCAACGAGTGGTGAACGATTTTTATGGGATGGAAATCAGGAAGTTATATTCCTACTAGCAACTATTGGTTGTACATGAACTATTATTATATTATATAAAGTGAACTATCTTATATAAATGTGTATCCCTGAGCTATGACTCATCCAAGTCAAAAGAAAGAGTTACAACTTTAAATTATTGAACAGCGGTTTCTTAGTTCTCGTTAAAAAGACAAATATGGAACTCATGTTCTCAGATATAACCAATATCGTTAACATCGATGCTAGTTTTCCTTAACACTCTAATCGGATTTCGTTTTGGTGGCAAAGAAGAGACACTTCAATAGGTTCCTACGGGTTAGTTGAAAGCTGAGTAATTTATATTACTCCTTGTGTAAATCCTTCCATTCTACACTTAATAATGATCCTTCTAGGGGTGTGAAGTAGGTAATGAAAGTAGGTAGTTGGTATGGTCAGGCACGTCCCGACACGCACATGCTCTTGATGGGTTTTCCACTGTTATCTCGGAGGTAACCAGCTGGTCAGGGGGTCGGATGACTGTACAGCCTGTACACTTTGTCCCTCTCGATTTTTCCGTGGCATTTACTAGAAAACTCTCGAGTCGTTAGGTCTTATACTCCAGGTTCCTTGGATGGTTAGTTTTTTGTACTAGGAATAAGATAACGTTTCTATATTTGTAATTCGCTAATGGTATTCGCCGTGCGAGCGAGGTAAGCGTACTTTTACATTTGTGTAGTAACTTTTTTGTTTTCTCTCGTTTTTACGTTCACACATTCTCTCGTTCCAAGTATTTTGTCGAACTTTGCTTTCCCGCTACTCTCTCGAAATTCAAAATTCTCTCCAAACTCAAAATATCCATTTGATTTTTGCATTCTATAAGTTGCTGAATAATTTTGATTTCATTTCTATCTTTGGTGATTCTTTATCTGGGGAAAACTGTAGTGAATTGGCGTTCGCTTTTTATTCAAAATCTAAAGGTTAAAAATGGGCACTTTTAAGTATTTGATTTTTTATTCCATCCACAATTAATAAACCAGATTCTAAGAATGATGTTTTCTACAATAGTTTGTGAGCTACATCATATTGTACGTGTACCTACCTATTATAATGATGGAAACCTGTCTGGCGTGGCTTGGCGACGGTGTCTGACCCTTGGGGAATTCCCGCGAAACGATTTTATTTTCACTCCCTATCTTAGTCCGATTACCAACAAACAAGAGTATCCCTTCCTTTGCTTTCGACCCAAATAATTGACACTGCTCATATAGATTTACAAATATTGCTTGGTTTTAGTATTAGATAAGATAATGTTAGTACACCTCTGACTTGGCCCCACCGTCCTCCCATGTACCTAAATATCTACCCAGTTCCAATTTCAACCCCATACTCCCAGTACGGAATGCCGTTTAGAAATCTTTCTTATCTCTTCAGAATGATACTGCTCGAAAAGCCTAGCCTATCCTCAACGTTTGGTCTCACGTTCGTGCAGTATATCTCAGTCGAGCACAAAGTTTGCAATCTCGTCACGTTTGTTGGTTCCCCATTCACCCAAAGTACAGTTACCTACATATTATCGTGCCACTTGATGGCGACCCGGCTTGTTTAAATATTCTGATGCCGTCTGGACCAAAACATTGGGACGACAATTTCTACTTGGGGCTGCGCTATTCTCCTGGACAACAGGTTAGTTGCTTCAGTCAGTTCGAGTAGCCATTTTAGTGATGGGTAGTACATTGATGGTACATAATACTCTACGATATATGTGCTGTACACAGTGAGTGTACGAATCTGTCTGTCGAACGAAAATACTGCTACTCTCTTAGAATATGGTTTTGGAATACACTTCCTGAATAAAACAAATTTTTGAGATTACGAGTGCTCAAAGTATCAATGAAATCTTTTCACGAAAGCATCACTAACACACCATTCTAGTTATATTATTCCTCTTTGGTCACATTTTCAACAATTTCCCATTGTATATTGTTTGTCTTTGTATACATGGGAGTTCCACATATGCATGCTTTTGTGTTCCATGTTTTTTGGTCTTAGTTATGTTTTTTGGTGTTTTATGGTTTCTATCGTTTATTGGGAAGTTGCCCCTTTAATATAAATTCGTGATTTCGAGGTTTGAAAATAAATTAATAGTGGAGCTATTGACAGCTGAAAAATTGCATTTTCAAAAGAAATTCTGAAACATAATTATTTATGTGTTGATTTTTCATATGTAAGAATTGTATGTGTTGAATTTTCTGTCAAAAATCTGTCAACAACGAAGTAGAACATTATAAAATTTATGTGAAAAATTTGTTTAAATTTCATTAATATTTGCTGAAAAATCGATAAAAGCTCTCTGAAAAAGCTTGAATTTTTAAATCTTTTTTGAATCGCTGAATCGTATTTAGAACGACTTTTGTTGCCATAAAATTGATAATTAAATATTTCTTTACACTCAAATTTCAGAACATTGTAACATATATGATAATTTGCAAAAATTCGCTCTTTCGATCATCCTACATGACTGGAAGTAGAAGAAAATTACATTTTATTTAAAATGTAACAGCTTAAAAGCATGTTCCATTTTGAACCACCTAGGTTCTTTGAACGGCTTTTATCAATAAACTTTCAACATTACTTAGTTCCTCTTCAATTTCCATACTGATTACCCCTAATTTTACGTTTCTTCTTTTTTGTTGCAGGAGTTGTATGACGGTGTGATGTGGGATGTGGATATGGGCAGTGTGGGTTGTGGGTGCCGCAGTGGGTGCAGTGTTGGTGGGCGGTCAGGGGCTGGAGAGCCCCGAGCTGGCCTGGCTCCTGGCGAACGAGTCTCCGCCGCCCATCCCCCTTCGGCGGATCACCCCCAAGAGCGTCTTCCTCGCCCCGACCTTCACCTCCTGCTCGGAAGGTACATATTTCGAGTACTCCCTTTATCCGTCGGAAACTGTAGGTAAGTTAGGTAAGCCGCATATGCTTGGCAACCCAAACCTTAGTAGGCATGGATGGCTCGGTGGCTGAAGGTAGTGCATCGTTTGACTTCCGTAGACTAACTTAACCTATCTTATTTGGCTCTAGTTGAGTTTCTCTTTATCAGTACTATGATAGGTTTAATGATGAATTTCCTTACGTCACCTTCAAGAACTTCTTGTAGCTCTCATGTTGCTCATCCTGTACGTATTAAATACACTAAACATTCAAGCGCACGGTCGGACCCCCCACTACCAGGTCCATCCCCTACTCAGCAGCGAAGTACTATAGTGGGGCTGTCTATGCTAAGGTCCTTCATGGCCAAGTGACTGGCGGCCTATGGAATAGAGGGTCTCGAGTTCAAATCTAACACAGTGCAGCAGCTCCCCCCCTTCACGTATTTCAACCTACGAAACATATTTTCAAAACATAATTCTGTTATATGCGTCCAAATAATCTGTATTTTACTAAAAGAATTAAATTGATATATTTTTTTATTTTTGAGATGAGAGTTTGCGAGCATCTAGACCACCAAACTATGCACATCATTCTGATCTATTAATTACAGTGTCCCGTTTATGATATGGACACCAATTATTATATGGAGCCCATTTATTGTTATACAGAGGCCGATTATCATATAGGGGCACCGGTGGTGGGAGTGGGGAAGTCCTAAAGTGCTTCTGAACATCTTCTTTGATCTATCTAAGGCTCTGTAATTAAAATTGTAGGGTGAGATAAAGTTCCCGAATCGAAGCATACACATATTCTGAACGTCTTACCTCGGTTGACACCAATTTCGCAATCATTTCTCAAACCCTACAAATTACATCAAGGATGTATATTTTCTGGCTGATGACTGTGAATCTTTTGACCTCTGAGGACTAACATTACCTATCTTATTCGACTGTTAATTGCATGGTGAGGTTCAGTTTTTCTTTGATTAGTAAAAATGATAAATCAAATGATGAACTTCCTTAGATCACATCCAAGCAGGGGTTGAAATCTATATATATGTATATATTTGAGCTGCTCCGATTGAAACCATAATTTTGACAAGAAATATATTGATCCCTAACAAAGTGCTCAATTTCGGATCGAATCCGCCTGGGATGGTTATTTTTGCTCTGGAATGGATTCGTTTCGGGACGGAGCGTTATTTTGCCTTCCCAAGAGGATCCGATCCGGGCCGGATCGATAAATATCGATCCCTGATTTTTTCCCTCCGGCCCGGCTTTGAAACAGCCAAAATCATGTGGGGATCAACTCTGAGGCTCCATTTAAAGCCTTGGGAGATCCCAAGGTAGACAGCCACCAAGGATGAGTTGGACATTAAGTACCTAGGTAGTTGGTTTATTGCTGGATTAGAAGGATGTGTACAGTTTAGCGGTTTGAATCCTCGCAAGCTCACATCTCAAAAATAAAAAAATACCCTCAATAAAACATAGATAAGTTGGACAAAAAGATCCGAATCAAGCGTTGGAATCGGAAAAAAAATGTTCTGGCGCTTTTAATTTGCATTCAAGGAAAACTGTCTTGATTAAATCGGCTCTTGATTAAGTTCCTCCTGTTGGAGTGTTGCAACTAAAGAGAAATTTTTTTAATAAGTAAGGACAAGGACACGGCTATAAACACTGTCGGGGTATCAAATATTTTTGGGCCGTAACATTTACACGCCACCTTCTGATGCACAGTTACACCTTCACTTGATCGAAAGTTGAGGCTGAAATGAGTTGGTAGTGCTAAGCAATTACTACTCATGTTGTCGTGTCTCAACCTCTCAAATTTCGAAGTGTCTATTTGTGTTTGATCAAAGTTCAACTAACTTTTACCAATTCCATATTTCCCATGTACGCATTAGAGAAAGTTAATTTATCGTTAAACCATGGGAAATAGGAGATTCTTATGTTTCTGAAACACTAGTTAAATTCGGGTTTTTTAAAAAATAGGATAATGACAGATTTACATTGGTTAGAAAGTGAGGGCACATACGATACTACACCCAAATATTAGTACTCTATTTTACCTTTATTACAATTAAGTAGAAAAGTTGACGTAGGTGTGACGTATAATTTATAGACTCGTCTTATAAATATACATATTATACAGGGTGATTCCCTCGCAGATGCAAAAAAAAAAATTGGGTGAAACTACATCGAAAATGGAGTAAAATGCCGCCAACTGCATATTTTTATCTCAATCCGTTCTCGAGATATGATTTTTTAAAGGTTTTTTCAGGAAAACTGTGTTTTTTTCCTTTTGAACTCAAATTTCTCCACTTTGCTTCATTTAATTTTAACATTTGACAATATTTTCGGAATCAGCATTAAATTTACTATAAGAATAGTGTACTTGGGTTCTTAAAAAGTACCATCCAAAGGCCCTCACATCAGCTCAAACATTGACGATTTTGAAAAAAGAATATTTCTGAAAATCTTTAAAACTATACTACTCTTCCAAAACGAATCCTGGAAACTGGCAAATCTCATGAAAACTGCTCCATCTAATACTCTTTCCAACGGTATAGTCAATTTTACTTTTATTTTGTTATTTAGTGGAGAAAATTATGTTATAATGTTAAAAAATGTGGGGTTTTCAATGAAATTGTTGGTTTTCTCGAAAGATGACCCTCCATGAACCTACGAGTATGGGGTTGGTTTCTATGTATTTTTTCACGCTGTATCGAGTGGTAACATTTATAGATCTCTCCAACTCCGTTATAACCGAGTTTTACACTTAAAATCGCAAATGTTTAGTTTGTTTGTTACGATTAAATGTATGTGTGTTATGGAGTAAAACTAGTTAATTAAAGTGTAAAACTCGATTATAACGTAGTTGAGAGATCTGCAAGAGTTTCCATTCGATCCAGCGAGAAAAAATAAATAGAAACCGACCCCATACTCGTTGGTTCATGGAGGGTCATCTTTCGAGAAAACCAAAAATTTCATTGAAAACCCCACATTTTTTAACATTGAAACATTATTTTCTCCCCTAAATAACAAAATAAAAGTAAAATTGATAATACCGTTGGAAAGCATATTAGATGAAGCAGTTTTCATGAGATTCGCTAGTTTCCAGGATTCTTTTTAAAAGAGTAGTAAAGTTTTAAAGATTTTCAGAAATATCATTTTTTCAAAATCGTCAATGTTTGAGCTGATGTGAGGGTCTTTGGATGGTACTTTTTGAGAACCCAAGTACACTCTTCTTATAGGAAATTTAATGCTGATACCGAAAATGAGGTTGAAAGTTAAAATTAAATGAGGCAAAGTGGAGAAATCCGAGTTTAAAATGAAAAAACACGGTATTCCTGAAAAAACCTTTAAAAAATCATATCTCGAGTACGGATTGAGATAAAAATATGCGGTTGGCGGCATTTTACTCCATTTTTGATTTAGTTTCACTCAAATTTTTTTTGCATCTGCGAGGGAATCACCCTGTATATTTTACATATAGTAAAATACATACCTCTCCTTCTATTCTTACTATTCAAGTGTATCTCAGAGTGATCGATTGCAACCAAAATAATAATGAATATCTCTGTTGCAATATTCTGTTACAATCTCAGTTTCCATCTTATGTAAACATGTAAACCTAACAATCATACGATGTTTATTATTCGTTTTCAGGGTATCGGCAGGATCAGCTCGGTCGGTGTGTCAAAATCGTCAAAATCAATCCCCAGGCCCAGTGGGAGTTCCTCCTCCACAAACTCAATTCCATGTATGCACCTCCTGCTAAGGACAAGCCACCGGATCGTCCTCTGCGCATTCCCATACCTTTCGGTAAGCTCAGTGAAATCTTCTTTGATGACCAATCGGCTAATCACTATGAATAGTGCCGGAATGGGTACGATTCTGAAAAGCCAAGTTGTTTTTCCTATCTATCATCAAAATAAATTTGATGGTTGTAATATTTTTGTTGTTGTTCTTCTTCTTCCAAGTGTGTTGTCTTGGCTAAAATCACGTCACCGGGGAAATGTAAGGAAATGTCGAACTTTTTTCATGCATGAATTAAAGGTACCTAGTTACGAGTATGGGTGGGAAAGTCAGAGAAGTGTTGGAAGGAACTGAAAACTTTTTTACATTACTAAACAAAAATTAAATTTTTTTTATAAGGGAATGGGGTTTGGGGGATTTTTTTTTTTTTTTATATTTATTTTATTTTTTTTAGGGGGGGGGGGGTTATGGGGTTCGTAAGTGCGGGATATGATGCGGTTGGGCATCACAAATTTCAGCAGGGATCACCCCTAACCATCCCTGAACTTGGGACAAATTAAGGACAATCTACTTCTAGGGGTGGTCCAATCTAGTGGTGTAGCTTGTACATGTTCACAAAATACCTGCGCAATATGAACACCAAGGACCTACTTACCATGTTGAGGATTAAAATGTTAACATTCGTCGTGAGAAGCTTTTTGTTTTTTCTTCCAAACTGTCGAAGGGATTAGAAAATTACCACATTCTTCTTATGTTATGAGCCCCAATGATGTGTTGTTACCCTCAATGTAGTTATGAGGGTCATATTATTCTGTTCGACATGTTTTAGTGAAGCACCCATGTCGGAAATAAGTAATTTACCTTTGACCCTTCCAAAGAAAATATTTGGTGATTGTCATCTCACTTCATTCTGATGTATACATTCAATTCCCAATTCCCAGAGCAGACTATTCAAGGAGCGAAGGAGTTATTATTGCTTACGAGTATACCTAAAGGTAGCGAAAGCACTGTTTTCACTTTCGGGAGAAAACTATTTTTTGTCTCCAAAATCGAAATTTCCACTCGCATTTTACGTTTTAGACCATTCTGAACAACTTTGGTTCCGTGTCTTTGTCCCCTATCATTTTCATTGCCAAATCAATACTTCATTCTGCGCATGCGCAAACGTAAATTCCATTTTTTCACACTTTAGTCGTTCGATTTTGCTTAAATTTGGATGATAGAAGATGACTTGATTCCTCATATCAATTTCAACACGATTGCATCATTAATAGCTAATGCCATGCGCCAATGTGAAATACTTGTAACGACCGTTATTTTCACAGTTTTCATCCGATTTTGATGAGATTGTCAGCGAATGCTTGGTTTAGGTTGTAGATGGTTACGTACCTATTTCATTGTTTTGAACTCATCAGTTCATTCTGCGCTTGCACAAACGTGAATTGAATATCATTTTTTCGTTTCTTAATTGTCCAATTATGTCCTTTCACGCTACTTCTTGTTTACTCTTTTCCGTTATGGAATTTTTCCAGATCATTTAAAACTTTTCAATGATCTATACATTCGTGACAGGTAAACGAGGAAGCTATGTGCCACACCCAACTTAGCAGACTTTTTTTTTTCTCGAAGAATTCCTACCTACCCATTACCTCAAAAACGGTTCAGACATGAAATCTTCTATTTAAAAAAGTTACAGTCATGCAGTATGATCGTATAAGCGAATTTTCGTAATTTATCGTGTTTTATAACGTTAAATTATTTCGAAATTCGAGCTTTTCGAGTGCAAAGAAATTGTTAACTATCAATTTTATGGCAAAAAACGTATTCTAAATATACCTGCTATTCGAAAAAAAGATTTTGGAGTTTATAGTTTTTTTGCAGTTTTATAGATTTTTTTAAAGCAAATTTCAATGAAACGTCATTGCATTTTTCAGCATAATGTTATACATAAATTATTTAATGTTCTATTTTATAGTTAATAAACTTTATTTGAGCAATATTTTGCTTAAAAATATAAATTCAACGATTTTCAGCCGTTTTTAGCCATTTTTAGTGATTTTTTCAGCACATTTTTTGAAATGTTACCAATTTAATGTGCTCAAAAAGTGGCTAACGAACTCATCCTTTCATTTGGAAAGCTTGATTGGATTTGGCAAGAACTGAATTTATATCTCAACCCTACGGAGAGTTATCGTCTGGAATGACATGACACACACTTGTGTATATATATATATATATATATATATATATTATATATATATATATTGGCCCCCTAATCTATACTCGGCGCTTCGCGCCTCGCCGGATCTTTTCTCTTTTCTACTGTGTAGAAAACGAGGATAATTTTTTATGCAATTCGTCTCACGAGAAAATTTTTTTTTTTTTTTTTTCAAGCCTGGCTGGGATTCGAACCCACAACCTTCGTCTCACGAGAAAAAAAAAGAAAAAAAAATTTCTAGCCTGGCTGGGATTCGAACCCACGACCTCGCAGGTTCTAGTGGCGGGACAAAAAAAATTATTGGGGGTCGGCCTAAGAATTGCATAGTAATTAATATATTATATATATATACACTCGGCGCTTCGCGCCTCGCCGGATCTTTTCTCGTTTCTACTGCGTAGAAAACGAGGATAATTTGCTATGCAATTCTTAGCCTGAATCAACTTAGTTTTGGAATGTAGAGAAATGGAATGTATGGTTTTGGAATGTACGTAAGGAGAGGGAAATTGGTAGCTTGAAATGTGAACATTTATCACATAAATCAAGCGCTTTCCAACGAGTGGCGAACGATTTTTGTGCGATGAAAACTGCGGAAGTTTCATTCCCCTAACAACGGCTGGGTTGTACGTGAAAAACACTGAAATTATCTGTGACACAATCTATAGCAACTACTCAACTACTCGGTTGTACGTGAAAATCATCTTTAATTTCGTTTGGAACGTTACAAAAAAAATTATTGGGGGTCGGCCTAAGAATTGCATAGCAATTAATATATATATGCATGTTAAAAAGTGTTAAACTCTAGGATTCGTTTCAGAATATCTCAAAACGGATTTTAATGGAGAAATTTAAAAAAAGAATTTATTTTAAAAATTTCCGAGCCATTGCAATAGCTTCATTCTCATTCTCTACGAAAATTCGCTAAAACGCTGTTTTTGGTTACATAAGTGTATCTACTCCCGAATTCCACTCTGGATGACTTAGAAGTGAAGTACCTATGATTGTCCCAACGTAGAGATTAACTCGTATTAATTTCATCAAATGAAAATAAGCAAGATTGCCTACCTATTTTATAACTTTTACTCTAATCAAGTGCCTACTTACCTAAGGGCGATAAGAACTAATTTGCCGCTTTTTCATACTGTGCTTGTTGTTTTCCGTCACAGACCAAGGGAAGACACAGTACTAACCACCAAGTAGTACCAACAAATGTCTACTTCGATTTATATGATTCATGAAAATCATTTTCTAGTTAGGATCCAGATCCTGTAATGGAAGAGTTACAGAAAACAAATTTCACGCCGATACATATCTTCCCTGGTAGAAAAATAGATTTTTGAGGTAGGTAATAGAGAATGAGCTCGAAATGCGTGATGCGGTTTACTGAGTTGAAGCCGGCAAGATGTCGTCGTAAAATAAGAATAATATCAGTGAGTTATTATCGGAATTACGCATAGGTAAATATTATTTTCCGAGCCGACTGCTAAATTTAAATTGAATTGAAAAATTCCATCGCTTTGTAGTGAACGACAAATATATATCTGGAACGTGGACGCCAGTTATCTGCAATGTCTCCCCAATCTAGTCACTGACCTTTCCCCCAAAATAGACGCTCTCCAACTGACCTTTCACTGTCTCTTTCACCAAGGTAGTCGTCCTTGGTTCAGCTGAGTAAAAAATTGAGCCCTTAAATCAGTTGAAAAAAAATATACTGTCGAATAAGCAGTCAAAATGTAGGTGCTTATGGAATTATATATGGAATTTTTGGCTCAACAAAGTAGGAGCTCTTGAATCGATTAAATTAAAAAAGTTTCCGTTTGTCTGTGACAAAAAGTTAAGTTGAAAACTGGAGCTCTGACGTTAGCAGCGCCCAGTTAAATAAATGTTCTATTTAAACTTTCCTCTTGATGCAATTTTTAAGAAAATTCAACCCTGCACAAATGGCAAATCTTGCAACGCACTCTTCTCTTCGCTAACATTTTTATTTCTACAGGAAGTTGATGTTTGGCTTATAATGGTACTTACGAATTTCATCAATATCGGATTGTTCCATTAACGACACGTTCTTTGAAAAATGAATTATTCACTTGTAAAGAGCTAGGTACCGGATTTCTGAACTATATTATCCATACTTTTGGAAATTTACCTCACCCACTATTAGGAGACGATTACCTTTATCATAGATCGGAACAAAAACAAGACGGCACTATCTTCATGACCCTCGACCAAATGACTGCCTTGCACCTCCATATCACCTCGTTTATTTTCCTTCGACATCCAGAAGCTTTCCTTGTTGACGAGAATATCTTACTCATGCGCCTACCGGATTCCTCCGAGGTTTTTTCCTTTCGTCAATCTTTATTTTCCCGATAGTCAACGGTTGTGATGGATGTAGTTGAAAGTGAAAGGTATGTGGTATGCGAGATTGTGATGTTATCTGTGCTCGTTTTTTCCGACTCAGATTCGGGGCCAGAGATTTCATCAGGAACTACTTAAGTGAACCCATTTACGAAAAGACAGTCCATGGAGGGACATGACTCAAGAGAAAGGATTTTTCGAAAACCTCCCCGAAAACCGCATTCTATCACCCTAATGTGCGTTCTTAGCTACGTTGGATTCCAAAGGTGTAGATGTCGACCTTTAAGGGTTCTTTTCTAGCTTGATATAGTGCCAGGCTGCTTTATATATTTTCTCTTTCAGGTCTTACTAGTGTTGTTTGCGAGGATATGTCACAACCGGTAAAACAGTGAAGAATCTTCTCTAGATGTTACGTTTTTTGAATCTGGAAAAATGCGATTCTACCAGATTTTATCCCCCAAAAAATCTTAGGCTTTCGTCAATTATATTTCCCTAACTCTCCTGCAGAACGACATTCCACAACGAGCATAAGGACTACTGAGTATAAGACGAGATGTTATCTCTCCTAATCAGCTGCGTGATCTGCTAATTCTTTTCTCTTATCCCACAAACCTGAAAAGTGGCATGGATTCTCTACAGGATTTCTGCACATGAACGACAATATAACGAAATCGTGATGTTCTGAATTTCTCCCAAATAATCTCTATCTCACTAAGCAACGCTGAAGTATGATAGAGAGCCTCTAAAGGATGGGTGTACTTGCCACCCATTTGTCAAGAGGAGATTTATCTACTTCAAACCAGTGCGACCCACAACAAACCTTAATTTACAGTTACTCTAGGATTTCAAGATATAAGTGTGACAAGGATGGATAATCCTGATCAGTTGTGTCATCTACTTTATCTTTAGCACTTGCTTTAGCACTACCCACCCTTATCAGCTGTGTGAGTCGTTTCCCTTCTTCATGAGTTGTGTTATCAACTCTTCTGCTCCTTCTGTGGCAGTGAGTTTCGGCCAGAGAACTCTAATGATATCTGGGTTTGACATTTTGTGCACCACCTAGCCTTATCAGTTGACCCCCCCTCCCTCCCCTCGATCATATTCTATTAAATTAAAAGTTGACAGAAGCCTATACATGATTAGGTACCAAGTGTAAATGACAAGATGCTGCCGACACAAAACTGTTGCCATACTAATCACCCTGAAAAGATTGATTTTTATTGGAGCCTTTCTAGGATTGATGAGTACGATGGTAAATGTGCCTCTTTCGAGGTCAGCAGATTGTCTACCTCCTTTCGTTCGTATCGTTTAAGCTGGAAGGAGATGAGTAGTGTTTTAAAGATCGAGTACACCACAATTTATGATAGATCAGATTGTATGTTTCACAATTGAGGTTTGGAAGATCAACATTAAATTTGTAACAAATAGCATGAATTCTCGCTTAGGGGATGGTTCATTAAAGTTAACTGCACAAAAATCTTCGATTGAGGGTAGTGTAAGCCTGCTAAATGACTTCAGACGTATCGAATCCTGTAATTCTGAATCGTGCAGGTATATCTATTCGTAATAAATAATAAAAAGTTGAGATAATTATTCCAATATTTTACCAATAGTGTACAAATAGAGGCAGTTATTGTGAAATCTAATATCGAAGTTTTAAAAAATCTGTTTTCCGACCGAGCACCGTCCATTATTGTCCAGGTGATGACTTCCAATCTCGTGAACTGATCGTGGCAAAACATGCTGATGCCCAAGAAAGGTCAGAACTTTGTGGAGTCGAAACCGAAGCATTATAGTCAAGATCATCCTCTTATGCCTATGTGCAGTTTCGCCACATCTCCAAGTCGGGCCCGGGACCAGATTCTGACCACCGGCCTCCCCCCCCCCCCCCTTTTTTTTTCCTTTTTTTTGCGCCACTTTTACTTACTAGAGATGGTTATAATAAATGTAAAAAAAAAAAAAAAACTATTAAACCTTCTCTAACCAAACGAAAAATCATTTATTCTACAATCATTAATCTACAAAAATATAATTGTTTTATTACAGTTTATCTACTTGTAATGAAGCTATGCAGTAAAGAATTAGATTTATAACAACAAAAGATACAAGAATTATTTAGTGAAAAACTATCAAAAATATGAATTAGTAAAATGAGAAATTTGTTTTGTTGAGTTACAATAGGGAACAGAGATAACAGGAAAACAAGAGGAATAAGTGTATAATATGTAAACCCGCAATGCACGTATAAGCGGAGCAAAGGTTGCTAATCTACGGAATCGTGTAGGGACATACATTCCAACAATTGTAATTATAATTGTGGAAAACTTTTTAAATATAGAAAACTGTATTAGGCTGTAATTTCATGTTTTATAAAATGAAACATTTTAAAACTAGGTAATAAAGTGAAGTGAAGAAAAGTGTATTTGCATTTGAAAAATACAAGACAAAACACTTAAAACTTTCGTGCCTTTTTAAGTGAAAATTCTTAATAACCTTGGAAAAGTCAAGTTTGGATGCTAACTTGTGCTCAATGCTGAGAATGGCAAGGGAATTCAACCTTTCTTGGCCCATGGATGCTCTCTCCCAAGTCTTCAGTCGAGTGCCTACTGGTAAAGACGGTAAAGGGTAAAGAGTAATATTTTGGGCCATCGCAATCATCGCAACTGTTTAAGAGAAACAGTCTGGTGTAGTAAATCAAATATAATCTGATCAGGGCCCGTCAATTGTAATACACTCTGTTTTATGTAGGCCTAAAAATTCTAAAATACTTTATTTACTAAATACAGGACCGAACCGGGCCCCCCCTGGGCTCGGGCCCGGGGCAACAGTACCCACTTGCCCCCCCCCCCCCCCCCCCATGTGGCGGCCCTGCCTATGTGTGATAAACCTACAGATCAACGTACTTATGATTTCATAATAAACATAATACATGTAGAGTAATGGTCTTACAGGGGAACCCGAAACGACTTCCGTGCTACCTCTCCCTCCGACGACGACTGAGGATGCGGTGACGACGTTAACGACGACGCAAGTGCCAAGCACAATGTCAACGACGTTTGTCCCGAGTTCGGTCCATGACCAGCAGGGCGAAGCTGCCACTGAGCCACCGCTCCTCATCATCGTGGCCAACACAACGGAGCCAACCACGACCACCGAAAAAGAGTGGCAGTCTCCAGCCACAACCCTCACAACGCAATCGGAACCAACAGGTGGGCTAAAGTGTAACGTGTCATACCTACCTAGTTTGATAGGGGAAGTTTAATATCTGCTTAGTTGTTCATTTATTTATCAAACCCGACTAGCCTCGTACCTGCAATAGAGAAAACAATACGCCGAAACGTAAATAATGAATAATAAGTTAGTGCAACTTCTTCGAAAAATGGGTGAAATTACAACTAATGGAATATTTGGAATCAAACAGATTATTGACTCAAAACCAGTTTTGCTTCAGGAGAGGTTTGATGGTTGATGAGGCAATCTACTGGTTAACATAGAATTAGATTGGCGCATGAAATTGTAATAATCTTGTACACGGCTATGGCCTTTGATTCAGTTTCCCGTCCTAAACCCTTGGTAGCCGTGAAGAATTTAGGCAAAGAATAGAAGCCAGGTTACAAGGAAGGAAAAACACAATAGCCCGGAAGTACCTACCGATTGAGTATGGAGTTGTGCAAGGCAGTACGCGTGGCGCTTAATTTAATTTTTATCAATTCTGTAACAGATGTACCCATGCGAGGCCAAATTTACTTATTCGCTGATGACATAGCTGTTCTGCGAAGCTAAATCAATACTGAAGCCATCTATGATGTCAATGCTTTGTACGCTTGCCTGTCCTCTCAACAAATATCTGTTAATGTAACCAAGACTAAATATATGTAGGTATTTCTCAGCCACGAGGCAATAATAAAGATGGAGCATATGAAGGATCGTATAATAGGCTTCACACATGCTCCCATAAAGACAATGTAAGTTGTTTCTGTCAAGTCTTTGAGGGGGTAAAAAACTTTCATGGTCACATCATATTCAAAATATCATTTTTAGACTTTGAAAATTCATTTATTTATTTTATAATATCTATAAGTTCCTGAACCTACGACCCACTCATATTATTCTACAAGAGACTTCTCCAATCGTCAATTTGCTCATAAAGCCATTCTGAAGGTTATCTATCGCCAGCCCAAAACATATCCAACAGTTGATCTGTTCAAACAGCTGAAAATTTTCACCTTGAAACAGCTATATACCTAGGTATAAGCTAAGGCTGCATTAATGTTTTATCATGAACACATAGCCATCATTCCATCACCTTCGTGTAGCAAGTTCAAAACTAGCAATCATATAAATTACTGCTTATCATATCTTCTCCACAATGTTCCTAATCCCGTTCGTTCGCCCCAGCTGTACTCCTGTAGTGTACCTATTTAAAAGACGTTTTTTCCTGGCTATTCAGAACTGGGATTCGCCAGCTCGAATTTTTATTTAGAAGCACTTTTGCCCATAGATAAATTTATTTTTTCAACAACAAATAGAAAACTAAAATTTATTTTCATGTTTTTTAGACATTTCAAAATAAGAAGGGGGAAGGGTACGTTTAACCGAAGCGGTTTTGTGGTACGTCTAATGTGACTCCCCCACTCAGCACAAAACACCACCTCCTTTCTGTAGAGCTTGCTCTATTGTGTGGTGGTAGTTCTTAGCCATTGTCTAGAGGCCATCAATTTATATTTATATTATGTTTAATTTTTAGCAATCAATATCAGACAATGGTTATAATCATGATTACGGAAGAATAAAGAGAATTTTCATTTAATTTTTCATGAAGAGGAAGAAGACAACTTCAAATAGATCGGGGAAAGACAAAAGAGAAAAGCATCAGGGTAGCAATAATGGCACAAATGTAGTTGACAAAATCATAGATGTTCAAAAGCATTCTCAACCAGACGAGGGGACAACAAATTAACCTAAGCCAGAAGGGAAAGCGAATCCATCTAACCTTAGACTTGCCTGTGGAAAAAATATCTGTAGGTCAAATATCGTCGTGTTGTAGGACTGAGTGTTAAACTGAGTGGAGTTTGAATATGCAATTTCTTCTTTCTGGCTGTTCTGTGTGGCACTTGCAATATGAGGATAGAACCACGGATGCATTATAGAAGCATGAGTTCCTTATAAATTCATTATAGATGGTACCGAACTACCGTTTGTGCCGTTTAGTATCATCCTGAGTGTGCATTAAATAAGCAGTTGGTTTTCATCAGTGATAGGACAACATTGACTAAGTCCATGTAAAATGATGGGGTAGGTTTTTGTATGATATGCTGAGAGGTCAGCGTACGACCTTGTGAATCAAGTTGCAGTGTGCTATGGTGCTCCGCCAGGAGTATTCTGAACAACTGTGGCCCTCTGGATTTTATAGGTTTGCTGACCTTGGAGGAGACCGTACTTTACTCTAGAACTGTTAAAGTTAAATGTTGCAGGGGCCTTCTGAAGGTAGGAATTTGACTCAATCATCCTCTGTAGATGAATGAATGGTTTATTTCCCTATAAAATAAAAATACGATAGGTACGATTGATCTTTACATTGAAACTTCAATAAATACAACAATTACAATTTCCTTTGATTTTGAGTATAACCTAATAAAAATTATTATTATTATGTTTGAAATTCTCCGACCAAAACCTTTCAATGCAACCAAGATGCAAGGTAATGCGGTTAATACAGGTTACCCAATTAACGCTCCTCTGATGGGAGAACAGGTTTTTAAACTTACAGTCCAAGTCAAAACGCAATTTTCCAGTCTTTCAGTATGACCTTTGTTTTGCATAAAAGTACCTTATTTCATAGTTTTTGCAACAAAAAAAAAATGCAGGCACACTGACGTGTTGATTATATTTTGTTTGGTAGAAAGTGTACACGCACCTCAAGGTTGGGTTTCTATCATCTCATCATTCAATTATTACGTTATCTCAACGTATGTATTCAGGGGAGTTTATTGTAGCAGGTACCTGCTTACCTACTCATTGTTCACACTACTTCGATATTGTCAGATGATGAAAATATATATGGTAATTTATGGTGATGTAAATATAAGGTAAATGAATGTACATACCTACAAGTGCCTTTCTGAAGAATGATAACGTCATATTGATGTTTTTTGTTCCAGTTCGAACATCCACAGAGTTGCCAGTAACGACTATGACAACACTGACGATGTCTACCACAGATTGTGATGATTGTCTTCCATCTACCACCACCACACCTTCAGCCACTGGGTGGTTTTTTGAGTCGCCTACAAGGAAACCTCCGGGTTCGGGTGGCAGTCAGTTCGCAGCAACGGTGACCACGGACTTCAAGAGTACCACCAAGTCCCCCATGGAATTCAGGCCTTCAACATATTTGCCAGCCGAGTACCCACCGATCACTCGGACTCCCAGGCCGACGACTCGTCCCAAGATTGAGGCCCAGGCTGTTCTACGCCCTCAGCTGTCGCTTCACTTGACGACGACTCCGTCGTCTTGGCCTCAAGAATCACTTTACCCCACTGGACCTGACCTGCCATACACGTTTCAAAGCAAACTGACGTATTCAACTCGTCGCTCGACTGTCCGGTTTCCATCGGAAAGACCTCCTGTTGCTCCATCGTCACCGGCATTCGTCAGGTTCCCATCGGTTCAAGTACCACCTGAACAGGCTCCTGTTTGGTGGCCTCCTCCAACCTGGGACACATGGCGGCCACAGCAGCGGCCGTCCGACAAGCCTTGGGTGAGCCACCGTGAACCCCGTCCTTCGTGGATCCACCAGTGAAATACAGTATTGAAAACCAAAGCGAACTCTCTTTGAGTATTAATTTATATATCTAAGCTTTTTTCAGACAAATTATTACTTACCTATTTAATTTAACGTATTTCCCATTCAAATGTATACATTTCTACTCCAACTTTAATGAGAATTAGGTATATTTGGAAGAAGGAACAGCCAATACGATTGGGAAGTATCGATTTATCTGAAAATTGCTTTAATAGTAACCTTGTCTATTTTTATAAGCTAATTTTTTTGTACATACGAGTGCTTCCCTCTGGACTTAGTGAAGATTATTTATTGTGTAGTGATCCCAAATTTAAAACCTATAAACATCCTATAAATTTTAAGTGGTTATAGACCAATGCTGTGCTACAATACTTTTCCCAATATATAATATCATCACTATATACCTTTCATTGGGGTATCCAATCAACTCATCACCGTTTAAAATTCATGTTTATCTTATTTAAAACGTACCTACCTGTATTCGTACGAGCTATTGTTCTCGCTCTACATACTGTTACCTACACATCACTGAAAACATTTGCTTCAAAACACAACTTCGTGATCTGTTTTTAATGTGTATCGGTTGCTGCTTTTAGAAATTGAGCCATTGTGAACAGCTCATTTGGATTTTCTATGAAATTACTTGGAACATTTTGCATCTTCTCAAAACTACCAGGCATTTCAGAATTGCATGAACGTCCTTGGAACTTTCAAAAAGTTCCTTAGAAACCTAAAGAAATGGTTGTGCTAAGATGAACGAATTTTTAAAATTCGAACCGCGTTGAAAAGCCATGTATCAAGTTCTTAAAAATATCGACTTCAAGCGCTAATTTTGATCAGCAACCGCCATTTTGAAATTAAGTTCATTTTTATGCCGCAGATTTAGGTATTTATTGCACAGTGATCAGTTACCATCAGTTTTTTTTCACACCAATTGACTTCGATGTATCATTTTTCATTGCGCAAGCCCCATACATCTCTTGCCATCACATTTTTCGTTTTATTTTTTTCCTTTCAAGTCGTTATATTTTCGTCTTAGTCCTTATCTTAGTTATTGAAAAAAGGGTATCTTCTTGTATCGTTGTCGCGCATGCTTGTTTTTTGTGTGTATAAAATTTGTACAGGTTCTCTGTTTAAGGAAATAATTGTTAATAACTATTTGTACCTTTATTATATTTAAACAAATCTACTTCTTAACAATTTCGTTCCCCGTGTTATTAACTACGAAGGGAAAATGTTGAAGAAGTGTATATATATTTACTCAATTACATAATAAATTGTTAATTGTTCTCTTCGAGGTTATTTCAACTTTCACTTCCGAATTCGTAGGGGTAGTCTGAGGTGAAGGCGTATTTTCACATTGATCTTGAAAGTCAAAATCGTATCTGCTAATCATCTCGGAATTTTATTGTTCAAATTACAGTATGAATCTATGTAACACCCCTGCTCATCGTCTTCGACGCAGTCATAATCGAGAACAAATTTTCCTAAGTCGTTTGTCGTTGTGAACTATTTAACTTATATATTAGCCCAAAGTATTTAAATTAAATTTTCTTCTTACCATCACTCCGCCTGTAAAACCGGTTGAATTAGTAACATAATGTAAAAATAAAAATGAACTGTATTTACTAGAAATATCAATTATTAATTTACCTGATGTATCTATTCGGTCTTCAATCTTTTCCTGTATGAACGCTATTTGACACACTATCATTCTAAATTACGAAACTATCAGATATAAGTTTGGTGTGCTCTAAATGATTAATGAGGATATGATCGAAACGCTTATAAATGTTGAATGAATTGATAGTAGATATTTCCTACCCACCATGCCCACTGCGGTTGTGGAACAACTTTGTTCCAATATCTG
The DNA here is from genome assembly GCA_030762985.1 of Adelphocoris suturalis. NCBI lineage: Eukaryota > Metazoa > Arthropoda > Insecta > Hemiptera > Miridae > Adelphocoris > Adelphocoris suturalis. The sequence continues at coordinate 34,543,649 of CM061043.1, read as the reverse complement.
AAGAAAGAAATTATGAGAAAATTGTAAAAATTAATATTTATAACATTCTTTCGCTCATTCAATGGGTTAATATTATTTACTAAATAACGAATATTATGTTTTTAAAAAGTTGCTAACGCAGCCGATTCAACTGAATTTACGTTCCATGCCCCAGTCATAGTTTCCTTGATAAAATGGAAAATGGGGAACCTTTTAAACCTCTGTCAAGATTTGGTCAAAAGTGCATATTATGGTTTCCAGACAAACTCTACTTCTTTTAATGATGAACTATGTTGCAATGGGCTGGTAAGGACATTGCGAAGTTAACTTATTGTTTCATAGGTTCCTATAGCGGGGCATTGGCTTGTTCATTTCGTTTCTTTTGTAGATACTAACTCAACGGCATCACAAGGAAAGACGAATGCCTATGTAAATCTGAAACAAAACTTTGGATCAAATAAAAAAATAGAAGAAGAACACTTCGTTCATTTTTGACTTTAACTAGGATGAAGATTTATGCGAAGAGTTCTCCTACTATACGAAGCAATTAAACATGGTTTCTCAAAACATCAGTTTTTTTGGTTCATTAGTATGAAACGCCGTCTCGAAGGTGTTGAACGAATGAGTGTTACCCACGTATTTATCTTATATTTTTAAATGATGGACGGTGAATTCCATTCTAAGAAAGTTTCCTCCATCCGCATTCACCTAAAACGAGTACTTTTCTTTCGATGATTCATCAATGTTTCCTGCACTGATGACGTCACACTGGGCAGGGGAAGTCAGCCCATGGAGAGATGCTTTGATGCCATCAGTGCACGAAACCTTGTAGAAAATAGGAGAGTGTGGTTTATGTCAAACTTCTTAGGATGCAATCTTCTTCTATAAGGTATACCTTAATAGACCTGTCACCGTAGACATTGGATTTCGCAAAAAACTACACGTTCTGCTTTTTTTGGTATGTTGTTGGGGTAGGTAGCAGTAGTGTATAACCAAGTTCGCAGCTTCGAAAAACCTCGACATTTTTTGGCTTGCTTCAGGTTTTGGTTAAAAACATCCAAACTATGCTTCCTACCAAAAAAAGTCTCTGGATATATTTTTAAAGTAGACCATATTTGTTACGATTTTAGCGCAACCGCAGTTCCGTGGCCCCAATAAGTTCCGAGAAATGGTATTTCAAATATTGGAGAATTTTCCCAAAATTTTCGACTTTTGTGTACACAATCAGCTCAACTACTCGATCTACGAGGAAATTTGTGGGAGATGAATTTGTAGAACAGTTATTTAGCTTTGATTTAAACACAAGCAGAACCCTGTTGGGCCAATAGCTCCCGAGGTATCAGGAAAATACGAGGTATTACATGCCACAATTTGTATATACCTATGTAAATAGGATGTGATGGAGTCAAAGAAATAAGTGGAAAGTCTTGTTCCCTTTCGCAGTATTCCGTCTTTAAAGAATAGAGCCATGGAATATGAGGCCAACTCGTACCTATGTAAATTGGGTTTTAGGTCGTATTCGGATCGTTTGGCTACACAAAGCCGTTAAAATATGGTGGGCTATGATTAGGGAGTGCTAAATTACTTGGAATACCTTTTTAGCACCCATGGGTAACGCTCATTATACCGACAAACCTTAGGCACCTAGTCCTTCAATATCGTTTACATTCCACTGTTGGCTCATAGTAAAACTGAACGATACATGGAAGAATTTGTTCCTTAACTGTTCCTCTACCAGGTGGGTACGGGTACTGGTAGGGAGCGTATTGATAGGATATAATACTTGATATTACTCTTTTGTCATCCGTTGATTCATTTCATTACGGAACGACAGAGTACAATTACTATATTACTATATGAGTTAGCTTCTGTCCATGTCCTTTGTTCATCAAAGGGACTTATGAGTTAGAGACTTCCAAAGAGAGTGGAATTTGAAAATGTAGGCAGGTCTAATTTCCTTGTAGTACGGCTTTGTTGGCTCTGGAAATATCTATCGATGGCGTCTTGACCTCTACTTAACTGCATCCTATGTGCAGACGAATTGGAATAGTCTAAGTTACATCCAGACTCAGGTATTCGACCACAGTAAGTAGCCTCTTTCTTTTGTTATTGTGAGAGAAAGGTTGGAGTCAATGACCTGAGATGCGTGTGACCAAATGCCAGAGTCCTCAGCACTTCTCCCACAGCACATCGTTTTCTTCTCCCCCGGCCACTCACACCAGCCGGCTTTTTAGTCAACCCTCGGATGACGGGTGTGCCTGACGGAGGCAGTAGTTCCACTGCTTCTTTACCCATTACCAGCCTGGATGCTCTCCTTTAGTTCTTCTACTATTCTGCTACCATCCATTTCTGTTTGGTGTAGCAATTAATACAAGCAGGGTTTGAGTATCTACAGTTTCTTTGTCGCCTTGAGATTAGTTGGGAAATTCAACCTGGTTGGGAAATTCAAGCCTACCATTGAACTGCTGCTGCTCTTTTTTTAGGATTGTTGTAGATACTGTATGGCTGACTCAGTATACTGGCTACTCTTGACTTGGCTCTCTTGGTTGTAGTACCAGATTTGGTAAAACTTCTAAAATCAGATACCAACAGGTTTACACTCCTTAAAATCTATTTTTCAATTCCCCAAGCCTTTGTGCACCCTTGTATGTTATTGTTCAACGTCGTTGATAATTATAAGCTCACAATGACTTTTTAATCATTTTGGTATTTACAAAACAGTAAATGAGACGAACTTCATCCAGATTCCTTTTTCGATATTTTAGTGAAAGGAATTTAACCACCAGGCTTTAAATCGACCTTACAGGCACGACCATTTCGTGAATATAGGTTTAATGCCTACGAGTTGACTAAACATGATTTTTTTTTCTCGATGTATGGAATATATTTATCGTACTTGAATTACGCGTTTAAAATATTTTTTCTTGTTTGACAATCCAACTACGGTTGTGCCGTCCGTCTTATAAACTACCTACTACATTTGCCGAAACCGTACAAAAAGTCTGTAACTACCTATTCGTAGCATTTATGGTATAAATTTGAACATTAACTCTACGTGTAACTACCAATACATTTATATAGTTTTCAAGTTCATGTTTCTCATTCGTTTATTAAACCCGAGAGGCTCTAAACATAGGCGCAGTTCGAACTTATGAAAAGCCAACTCTGAAACATTCGTTTTCCAAAGTAGAAAATTGTTTACACTTTAGGGTCACAAGTTCCTACGCTTTGAATACCAAACATTTACAGTACTTACCCTGAAAAAGGATATTGTTAACAAAAATTAGATTCTCAAGTTATAATCTCTATAAATTACCTCAAATTTTTTGTTTATCAAGAGGTTGAAAAAAATTTACATCAAAACTCTTTCAAATTGTTTCATAATGCTTTCTTAAATTTAAAAAGTGTCAAAACGTTTCTCATCCTAGTAATTAAATATTACAACAAATGTACCTTTATGAATAAAAGCATGATTTTTCTCTGATGTAGAATGGTGTTTTTTCGTTTTATTTTTTCCCCTCTGTGCTAATTCACTTAATGTAATTTATTAGCATAATATTACCTTCTTTATAAAGTAGACAATTGGAGATAAAAAGAATACCTGATAATGTCACAAGTGATGTCCTAGTCATGTTATGTTAGGGCCACTTTCCAGCGAGTAATCAGTGCCTAACTACCTACTGAATTTATTTTGTCAAGAGAAATATATTTATTATAGTCAGTGGGAGGCTTTGTTTTGAGCTGTAAATACTGTCATGTCAAGATCAGTTATATTTTATGGGTGATTCTCACAGAAAAGGTTAGTTTCGAGTTTGACTTTTGAAAAAATAAAAAGTGTTCGAATCGATCTGAAATAAATCACAGATGCTCTCTATATCGTATGTACCCATCGAGATTCGATGCCGACCCGATCAGTAGCGCCTTCATTAATTAAGAAAATAGATAGGTAATTAAAAACTGTTGGACAGGTCAATGATGCGACCCGTAGATTCTCACCATTATCATCATCGCCCTGTCCGGGATTTCCTTCAATTTCTTTGGTTGGTCAATACAAGAATATTAGATTAATGAATACGAGAATACAGGAATACTTGCAAATGAAATGAGATCCGAAAAACATAATAGATTTGCCTTCTTCCTCATCGCCCTGTCCCGGAATTTTCAGGAGAGGACAGGTCGATGCTGATTCTTCAGTTTTCTCAAATGTTTCACCTTTGGCAAGCCCTTTCTTCGGCATATGAAATAAATCTAGACGATCGGTGTACAATAAAAAAAGCATCAGAAAAAAATTAGTTCAAGTACCTACTCACTTAAAAAAAAGTGGACAGGTCCCTGACGATTGTGTTTGACAATCCAGCACACGTCTGCTCCTGCTGACGACCGAGTGTTGGCTACACTGAATGAAAACGAATGGCGGATTTTCTGGTAACCCCCGGGTGTATCATTTTTGAGAACGCAAATACTTTGGAATTAGATTTTACATGTCATTCCCAACCTGTCCTTCATTGCAATTTTGTTTGAACCATTAAAATGGCAATTACCCCTCAAATCGCAATGTAAAATTAAAAATAAGATCATCTTAGAATGTGCATAAAATTTCCTATCAGAAAAAGTTAAACATAAATTTTTGAGGACAATCAGCAGACAAATAACTGGTTTGAACACAAAATTTCTTAAAAATGAAAAAAGTTAATTTTGTTCTCATGGCTTTAACTGCCAAAATCTAACAAAATTTTGGGGATATCACCAGAATCTAATATTTTTAACGGTACCTATTGTCAATTTAACTTTCATTTTGCTAATTAGGGCAGTAAATGAAGTCTACTGTCTCCTTCATCCCGAAATCTCGCATATCTCAATTTCACTCTGCTTTTGGAATGATTCTAGTATTTAATCATCATGGGAAAAAATTGAACTAAATGTAAAAGGGAAGAAAAAATTGAATTTATCGAATGCAGAACAGAAATTATGGTAAAAGGGTTATCCTCGGGGATTTTTAGCTGGCTCACTTGTTGTTACATGTAGGAATGCAGAATCAGCATGGTTTTAGACAAAAAATGCTTTGGGGGGGATTTATCATGAAGTTCCCAACTAAGCTAAGTTTTCTAACAAAAAACTACTCTAACAGACATGACCACAACGTAGTACCTATCTATATGGGTTATAGAAGGATGCAGGAAACCTGTAAGTCTACTCCATTCAGTATAAAAGCCTACCAATATTATTATTTCTTATACTCAATTTTTAGGTAGGTACCTACCTACTCAAAGATCTGCCCTTTGAAAATTTCTTCATAATTGTTCATTGACTGATAGTATTTTTTATTATTTAAGCTAAAAAAATATAAAGTCAATCTACCTATGAGTTTAGTGGTCCTTATTGTTGCAGTGAAAAAATATGAAATTTGCATCAAGTTTGCTGTCAAAAGTTGGCCTCCTGGCGGAAATGCTTGAAACTAAGTTGGTAGCTTATTTAGTACCTACAACTGTTTTGCCTGTTAACGACAAGTTAGTTCGCCCTATTCCATTGCTAGGTGGTTATTCCACTGTTGAATATTTGCAATATAAAGGTGCGAAGCCTAGCGGCAGAAATATGAACCCTTATTATCGGGAACACCCTGAATAGCATATTACAGGTTAACTACCAGCGTGCAACAGGACGAAGGCCTGTTTTACTCATTTTTGTCCTGGAATAGTCCCTAAGGATATTTATTTTCTTAATATAAAGAAATAAGGAGACAAATAGGTACACAGATTTAAAGGCACTACTTTGTTGGATAATTCAAAGACTGTAATTACTACTCCAAAGATTATATGGGAGTTATAACTAACCTAGAGAGGAATTTACCACGATTGGTTTTACAGTTTAAATATAAACACCGCAGGGAATCTGGATAGAGGATCAGTCAAAGGATTAGCAATATAGGATAATCAAATAGGGATCTAGAATACTATATGGGACCGTACATGCGTAATTAGACTGATGAGAAGGATCTTACCATCAGGTTGTAGCCTTGTAGCTGAAGGAAGAGCATGAAGAGGTCCCTCACAAAAGAGAGTTCCACGCTTCTCCGACGCATCTAGTGTCGCCTGTCGCACCTCCGAACAACTCGCTGGTTGATTGTGACTGACATCGATATATGGAGTCTGCTGTCGCGTTGGTTTGTCAACTTTACTTTCCAACCACTAAAAGGCACCGCAACATATTCTATTCACATGCAAATCCAATGGTGTCAACATATTATTTTGCTTCCATAATTTTCTCAAAAGTCTAAAACGAAATGAGATTAACAGTAAAAAGAAGGGATAATTGGATGGGGGGAAAACGGGAAGTTTGAATAACTAGGTACTACCTAATAAGTTTGGATTGAAGGAACAAAGTATACCTACTTGCGGTTTTGCTGGGGAAAAGCGTTGAAAATGCGCAGTCTCTAATTATAATCTATTATAAGCCCAGAAAGGAGGACTATATCGCCAGGTGTAATATGGTACCTACCAATGGATATAATGCAGTAGGTATTAACAGTACCTACCTAAGTAGTAGCTTATCATCTCCCTTATGTCTTCAGGCCCAATGGTCCAAATTTTGCGTTGCTCACTAAAATAAAATTGACAATGCTCCTGACAGGCCATTGTAGGTGAATACCAATAATAATTGAATGAACATGTTTACTATTATAGCTGCCATGAAGGCTGAATTGGAGCCATTATCGAAATGAAATAACCCTAAAGTACCTATCTACGCGTTTAGAATAGCTACAGAAACCAGCTTGAGCAATATGGTGGTAGTGTAACGATTTTTTTGTTCTATGATTGTATTTAGGGGTTTCTCCTACTTCTACCTACTACCACTAAATTGATTGTAAAAGACATTAATGAGAAAAAGTATTATGTGGTGACTATTCCAGTAAGTGTTTTTATAAAAGAGCAATAAAGTGTGTTTTTGACGCTGAAATAGAACTGCTCACTTTCCTGAGACGGGGATTATTTCACTTAGTTGCGATAAGCGTCTTTGTTCGATGGCTGCTCTTCTGTGCTGGGGCTGAAGCTGAAAATCCTATTAGGTTCGATCCCAAATCGAGGTCTCTGTCTCGGGCAGTGGCGGCTGGTGGTCTGCAAAAGGAGTGGGGCACAAAAATATTTACCTATTTGACAGTCAAGAAGAGCATTGAGGTTTTTCTTCCATTTGTTTTGTTTTCAGTGTGAATTAACTTTGACCTAAACACATGATACATAAATCCCACTTGGGTCATGTCATGCCTTGGGCAACTGTTATGAAAGAATATGGCTACTAAATAATAATCAATCATCATCATTAAATAGTATTGATAAATTAAATATAAATTAATTAGATAAACAAATTAAATTAAAAATACTATCTTATAGGTACCTACTTACTAAGTATCTCATCTGATCCGCACCCTGGGCATCGTCAAGTAAATGTCCTAAAGAGGCTCAGAGCCGGTCCGAGGCGCATGCAAACCATGCGGCCGCTTGGGGCGCTGGACAGTAGGGGCGCCCCCGGCATATTAAATTGAAACATTGGTTCATTTTTTGTGTTAATTATTGAATGAATAGAATTATTTACAAATATGTTACCTAGTATTTTTCTGTATCTATATATTCTGTAAGAAAACAGCAAGCTCATTTCAACTGACCACTCATCGGTCTTATCGTGTTATTCACAATCTGCTCAACTCATAGGAAACTCAAGGTCATTTGAAAAGAAATACAGGAAATTTCCAAATTTAATACTTCACTTTTATTTTCAAATTTGCTCTTTTTTGGTTTACAATCCAATATTAAAAGGGGGAGGGGGAGGGCGGGGGGGGGGGGGGGGGGGGGGGGGGGGGTCACCAGAAATTCCGCATGGGTAAAAAAAATGGCTCGGGCCGGCTCTGAAGAGGCTACACACGAAATTACAGCTTCCTAGAGTGTAAAGTATAGAAATTACCTATTAAAATGATTTAACCACCGCTTCACAAATCAAACCGTTCTCGCAATATTCGGATCACCTGCTATGAATCAAATCATCGAAACATCAGCTCAATGAAATCATCAGAAATTAACAAGCGGTTGCAATCATGTTCACAATATCAATTATTAGGAATGATCACCTGTGTGTAAACAATTATTCAAATAACCATGCTCATAACTCAGCTTGTTGGCCACGCACTTCGCAGTAGTTAACATAATATGGTTGGATAAATCGAGAGCTTTCGAACGAATGGTCAACGAATTTTGTAGGATGAAAAACGACGAAGTACCATTTCCCTAGCAATGACTCGGTTGTAAGCGGAAATCATCAAAATATTTTCGTGAGCAATTTTCCGTGACGTTTTTTGGTTTATTATTTCCAATAATAAGCCTATGTGATCGTGTAGCAAAAAATTTTTATAACCTCCCCTCAAACTTTGTCACTTTACGTTTCAAGGTGCGTAGAATCCAAATTTGAAATGTCCGTCCGCCGTCCGCCGTTCGCCGTCCGCCGTCCGGGCCATAAAAGGCCTAAGAATTGACTTAAAAAAACCCGTTCTTTCGCACATAGACTCCATTTGGGGTCTAGTTGGTCCTAACGTTTAACCATCCCGATCGCTTTACTCGCATAGATGCTATGGGCCAAAAACGGGCGAAAAGTGTGAAAAAGTGTCAGTGTTAGACTGAAGAACGCGCGCACGCCTTGTGGGTGGGAGAGGGTGGGCGGGAGAGAGTGAGAGGGAGGGCGAGGCGGAGGGAGTGAGAGGGAAGGGAGGGTGAGGGAGAGGAGGGGAGAGGGAGTGGGAGGGAAGGGAGGGGAGGTGAGAGGGAAGGGAGGGGAGGGATGGAGAGAGAGAGAGAGAGAGAGTGTGACGAAATTAATTCCAATTAGAAGATATTGTTTATGAGTAAGAAAATACTCATAATTCTATTCTACTTTTTATGATATAAAGCTTCGCTTCCTTCGGGTGTCCCTAGATGGCCCCATTTATTTTTTTATTTATTTATTTTTTTTCCTCAACTTTACTATAAAGCGTAAAATTATGGGGTCCTGGAGCTGTGATGCAGTGAACGAGTGAACCAAATATTGGAAGCCCCGAGTTTCGATACCTAGTAAATATACTATAAGTGAGGCTAAATAATTACGGTCAGTTTTCTACGTAGAAGGTCTGTATGATACAGAAATAATAAACCTTTGTGTAATAATTTGCAGCGTTTTTAGTTTATGTGCCATAGCAAAGACATAAAGAAAACAGTTGATTGTTCTCTACGCAACACAGTGAGTCTATTTTATTTATTGGTATCGCGTGAGCAAGTTTTCGTGACGATTTTTCAGTTTATGTGCCAAAGCAAAGACATGAAAATGTCAAAAATGTAAAAATCAGTACCTGACTAAACTTCAACTTACATAAATCGGTCGATGAACGTTGTCCTTTGGTGCGAATTCTATTCAAAGTGATCGTTGTAAGTGTCGTTGTTATTTCTTTTTGTAACTATTTGTAACTACCGACGGAAAAGGGTTATGTAGCACTACACATAGAACAACGCACTCCAACTCGACCGACAATACAAAGGAATTTATTACAAAAGACGTATTCAACAACTTAGGACTGAATAAAACTACTTATAACACAACGCTATAATACCGACTTTACTTTAGAGTAAATTCTTGGGAACAACCACATGCCCGAACGAACTTAAAGAACATCATATTTACCTGCAGAGACAACAAAACATTACCTACTACCAACAGGGAACTCTTGCATGGAGTGACCAGAAGAAATCAGTTTAGCCAATGGAATGAACCGAAACTCCTCTAGTGGAAGCCACTCATAACGTAAATTTCATTCTACGGTCTTTAGAAAAGTGGAAACCCTGCCTGGGGCATGGCCCCGAAAATGATCAGAAATTTCCCGTTATGACCTCTTTTTCCCGTTCCTTGCCCTTTATTTCCCGTTTCTTGCCCTCTATTTCCCTTCACAGTCTAACCTGAATCGACGAAATTGCTCTCTTGATAGAGTGATATTATGGCAATCTACGTACTTTTTCACTGGTAGATGGATCTTAAACCTCCTTGGATGGAGTGTAAACCTATTCCTTCTAGCATCCACCTTGGAGCCACAGCATGGAGCTACAGACCCCTTTTCGTTCTAATTTGAAACGATGAGTTTTGTTTGTAAAGTCTTCGTTGACCTGCATCCAAGGAGGTCCATAGATCCCCCATCTATGAATACCTGCAGATTGACCTGCATAAATTCGTAACAATCTTAATACTCTGGTGAAAGGTAACGTGTGCATTCAATCCAGTCACAGTCTTCTCCTAAGTGCTCCCGTATAATCCAATTATAAGGACAGCTGTAATGTGAATGTCTACCTAGCTTGGGATGGCAGCAGTCGTTGTCTGCAGTGTTAATCTGGATTTAGTCGAAAAACAACCTGTGTACGGAATCAACCAGTACCTGCTATGCCTTTAGCCTGTCATTTACCTCGTATTTTGAAAAGGTTTTGGATAGGTACCTACCTACCTTCCTTGAAGATACACGTGACGAGAAATGTGAAAATTTCTTTCAAAAACTAGAATATGTTTGCAAAACGTCTAAAATATGCAGTTATACGCACTTACACCCTAAATATGCACTTATATGTACAAATGCCCAGAATATGCAAAAATATGCACTTTAAATTTGAATTTAAAGTAGCCTACAAACACCCAAACATCATAATTCGTCGACAAAAATCAGGTTGGGCAATAAAAAAGTAATATGCAAAATATGCAAAATCCGAGCTCTAGTGACCACAGACAAAAAATCCCATATGGGTAATCTATGAGTGCCCTGCACTCACCTACAGCCGATTTGGACTCTTTGGGGCACATAACCCCAATAAGGTCTATTCGAAGGGAACAATAAATTAATCAAGGGCCTCACACCCTTTATCAGAGGGCAATGCAACTCTCAGAAAATTACAAAACAGCTTTCCCTGCTTGGGGCTCAAATAAACCTCTGAAAGTTTCTCATTTCATTTATTTATATTAGGTAGGTATAATAATGATAAAGGTATAAAAATGTTTCCTCCTGGACTTTTCTTCAAATTGAAACTCAACCCCTCGCCACTCCTTTCATTATTTACAAATTTGTTCGTGATCGTTTGTTGACTCAGTTCCAAACGTAAATTTATTCCCTTTAAGTACCTATGCACATCAGTGGTCGAGATTCTCACATTGCTAGAAGGCACCTACTAGAAGATATTTCTCAGGAATGAAAAACTGCACACGGACCTTCACCTTCCAACAGATCACATAGGTACCTACCTACCTATAATATGTTAGGTAGGTTATATATAATATGTTGGGCACTTCCTAGTTCTTACCTTCACAGAAATTTTTGGATTTCGTAGTAGCTACAAGTTCAGAAAGGTACTTATCTATTCTGAAATCCAATCTAAGAGAACAACACTCTTCTGTTATCAACAACCTTTTTCTATTAGTTTTGAATTTTTTCTGTCTTAAAACGTGCACAAGTGGCTTTACTTTTTATTTATGATGATGATCTTTTAGTTTTCCTTTCTAAGGCCTCCAAATCTATCCCACTCATTGCTGCCATTTTTGAAGCGATCCCAGCGCTGTGAAAACGCCAATAATCGAAAGTTCGAACCTTTGTGTTTCTAGACTTGGATCCATGTCTTATTATTAGGTCCATGCTGAAAAGGGAGGTGTAAAATCCATGATCAGACAATTCTGCTTCCACTGTAATTATTATTTCAATTTACAGCTTCAATTTAACATGAACCTAGGAAGATCTTTAAGAAGAATATTTTTTCATTTTTTTTTCAACGAAAGGTTTACCAAGATTTATACTGAGGTGTCCTTCCATTCAATTTTCAACCCACACCATCCCCTAATCTAGCTACGATGAGAGCAACAAACTAACAATAAACTATTCATAACTCAACTAGTTGTTTACCCAAATTATATTTCATTGGATTAAGTTATTCGTATATCGTCCACAAGATCGTCAAATTCAAAATAGCAAGAGTTTCCCGGAAAAATCATTTGGCACACTTCCTGGTGGGGCAACACTGATCATTCCATCAAGTTGGAAAAGACCGTGCCTGCCGCGCCGCCATTCCTTGTTCCTTCCACTCACGTGATTTTTATTGTGACGAAATTTTTAGTAGACATCGTTTGCCCTTGCCGGGTGTTAAAAAATCGTGGGACTCGTTATTCGTTGATTATCGTTAGGGAAAATCGAACGTTGAATTTGGCCTCAAACGAAGTACACCTGCGTCCGCCATGGAAGTTCGAAAACTTGCGGAAATTCTTCGGGCGACCATCGAGCCAGACCAACGAACCCAGGCCGAGGAACAACTCGAGCAGGTTTGTCATTCCGGCATGCGTTCACCCATATTTTCACATCTTCGAAATTTACACGATCTTGGATTCTAATGCCCCAACATACACTTGACTTAGGAAACATGAGTGAAAACGTGACTTGGTCGTTTGTCCAGATAAATACGATAGGCGGCCTCGAAACACGTTTTTCAATCCGATTTTACTCCGGCACCTTGACTCAATTTCCGAGCAACCTCGTGTTCTGATCAACGCTGATTAATATGAGAATTTCGATTGAAATGCTCCTACTGCAAAGCGATTTCATATTTACATTTCCTACTGGTAGTAGTAATGGAAATGGTTACAATTAGCTCTATTTGATATAGGTATGTACTCAGCCTATTGAGTAGAGTAAGAGGTAAGAGTACATACCATTTGTTACATTTCTTAGATTTCGGTAGGTAATACCTACTCAATAGTAGATTATCGTAAAAAAACGCTGCAAACCGTGGACCGTTCTAGAAGAATTGGCCTCATTTTTTGTTTTAAGTGCTTAGCTGTACTCACATACCTCGGTAGGTATCTAGTTACTATGTAAAACTACTCTCCAAATAAATTGTTGAATGGCCAGGTAAACCATGTTCTTAGCTAATATGTACCTATATGGTAATACCTACCCTCTACAGTATTCAGAACATTTCTCTTGAATAAATTGGTGCCAACGTGCGTAAAAATACACCCTAATTAAGATATGATGCCAAATATGTGTCACGAATTTTCATTAGTACAATGATTTCTCATCTTCATTATTCATTTGGTAGAAGACTGTACATGTGAATCCAGCATTTGCTTGCTGTATATATGTGAAATGAATCAATGAAGTTCATCATATCAATCTGTTGATAGACAGACTATTGCAGTTATTCGAGTAAATTCTGGCTGACATTATAACACTGTGTTGCATTGAACACCACCCCGGTTCTTCAATACGTATTTTCCACGGAAACTGGTTGTTCTGTTTCACCCGTATAAGGATGACTAGGTACATACTTTTGACATGGATATGTCTTTTGGCTGGGGGTCAAGGAATTTTTCGCGACACTTTTTTTCCCCGACCGGCACATTTTCTATTGATTTTCACGTACAACCAAGGCGTTACTAGGGAAGAGTAACTCCCATAGTTTTCATAGTAGGAAAACCGTTCGCCACTTTTTGGAATGCTCTCATTTTACCACGACATTTCATGACCTCTAAGCCATTGTAGTGTCAAGGGATGCTGATTCATTACTCTAAGTTAAAAAATAATATTGTTTTGTAACCATATTGGAATAATCTTGTCAAAAGAAGGCACTACATGGTTGGTATACAATTGAGTAGTAGGTACCAACTGGTAAGCAGTAGGTACTAGACATATTCATGATCTTTTGTTTTTCCCATCAAGGGAGAAATTAAAATGCTTGATTTCGAAAACACTGTCTCCTACAGAACAGCGACACTCCTCAGTTGAAAAAGAGGCACTCGCAATAGTTGAAGCACTCAGAAAGTGGAGGCAGCGTTGATTTTTTTCATGATTTTTAGGCAAATCAATTACGTTTTCATATTCACACACCTACTTTAGTACGTTTTTGGTTTCCTTTATACTCGGAGATAACCATATTGAAGTTGGTTCACCCCTTTCTGTATTTCCGTGCAAATAAATATGACACAGCGCCAGCCTAACCCTCTCAGACTGATGTTTCGTGCTTCCTTGTACCTGTTGCATAAAACTGACTCACACACAGACATGTACTCTTATTTGCACCTAGTTAATTGTGGTGGACAAAAAGATTTGTAATTCAATACCTACCTATTAATTCACGATAAACCTTCATTAATAAATTATGTTTGTTGTGCCTTAAGTGCGTTATCTACCCACGCACTGAGCTACTATTGTTGAGTGTAAATTTATTAAAATCTGAAAGTTTGACTCCTACCTCTATCTCCGTTCCGGTACGTTCCGGGCATGCGCTCGTAAGTCCGTCAATGTTGAAGAGATCTTGGTCAGATTTTCAGGGATGATGCGGGGAAGGTCCCTTGAGGCTATTTATCGATATTTATCATGATTGAATCAGCTGAGCGCATGCGCGAGCGTTTGTCTTTCTATATTTCCTTGCAACAGCCGTAACTTCCACAATTGTGAACGGATTTCAATGAAATTTTCAGGAGTATTGTGGATTTAGCCCTAGATGGTCCCCTATCAGTTTCATCATGATTGAATCAGCGATACGCTCAGCGCACGCTTGAACGTAATTTTCTTGTGACAGTCATAAGTCCGTCAATGTTGAACAGATTTTAGTCAGGTTTCAGGGATGATGTGGGGAAGGCCCCTTACGACATCCATCATGATTGAGTCAGCGGGACGCAGTGCGCATGCGCGAGCGTTCGTCTTTCTATATTTTCTTGCCACAGCCATAACTTCCTCAATTTTGATCGGATTTCAATGAAATTTTCAGCATAGTGTGGATTTAGCCTAAGATGTTCCCCTGTCAGTTTCATCATGTTTGAATCAGCAACATCAAAAAATGTATGCACAAAATTATGCTGAACAATGTTCTGGAATTTCATTAATATTTGCTGAAAAATCGATGAAATCTGAAAAAAAAAAAAAATCCAAAATGGTTTTTGAATCGCAGAAGTTATTCCGATTGAGTTTTTTTAAGTCGCCTTTTTAAATCACACGCATTTCCAGGTATAGTTTCTTCATAACACAAAACGGATAACAAAAAAAAAAAAAAAAAAAAAAATGGAGCTTTTGCAATATTTTCACTTTTTTGAAAATTAGTTGCTGGGACTTTTGGTTTATTATTTCCAATAATAAGCAATGTGATCGTGTAGCAAAAAATTTTTATAACTCTCCCTCAAACTTTGTCACTTTACGTTTCAAGGTGCGTAGAATCCAAATTTGAAATGTCCGTCCGCCGTCCGGGCCATAAAAGGCCTGAGAATTGACTTAAAAAACCCGTTCTCTCGCACATATAGACTCCATTTGGGGTCTAGTTGGTCCTAACGTTTAACCATCCCGATCGCTTTACTCGCATAGATGCTATGGGCCAAAAACGGGCGAAAAAGTGTCTTTTTCGAGGATTTGAGTGTTAGACTTACGCACGCACGCACGCTTGGCAGGGGGTCACGGTTGGTGGTGAGGGTCGGTGAGCGGGGGGTGGAGTGAGAGGAGGCGCCGCGGCACCTTGTGGTGTCTTGGGTGACCAGGGGCGTAGCAGAGGGGTGTAGGAGAATGGATATTTATTACTTTTACGTGTTATACCCATATAATACACCGCGGCACCATGAGGTGGGTACGGCGTTCCTTCGAGGCATGAATATATGTTTTTTTCTAGGTCATATTTGTGTGTTAATACCAATGCTTTTCCTACGCGTATTTAATAACATATCCTCTCGACTTTTCGTACGTACTTAGATAATGATATTATTAAGGCAATAACTATTTGAATAGATAGGAGCTCAAATCGAGAAATATAAACATGCGTATATAATTATAGAAGAATAGGTTGTGGCAACTCGAAATAGGACACGCCGAGGAGTCTGGACGGGCCTTATGACGTATGCAAGCCAACTAAAACTACGATCATACTCAATTGAAAAAATAATAAACCTTTGTGAAATAATTTGCAGCATTTTTCTCCTAAACTGTACAAATTAATTTTCGAAATATGCTCGATCCGTCTTAAACGTTGATAAATCTTCGACTGCCACAGTGAGAAGTTTAACAATGACCTGACTCAGCGCATCCCTTGTCTGGTCGACTGGGAAGGAAGGATCCATTTAATCACCAGCTGCCTATTTTTAGCGAACGGCCTCACATTCCGAAAAATTGGTGTAATGAAATGACTCATGGAGTATCCGAAACGTCGGCAAGGCGGATACCGTATAAACGCAGGTGTTTTTTTATTTCTTTTTTTAAATAAAGCGATCGGTAAGTTTGGGTTTTTGTTTGGATTGATGTTGAAGGTAAGGTATCCATAGGAGAAAGAATGAGGTCACCTTGAAAATTTGGCGGATCTGCCAGCACGTGGAGCTCAGTAACTGGTAGCAGCTTTGAAGTTTGGCCATTCCTGAGAAAGGAGGAGAGAAATTTAAAACTTCGCGGACAGGCGGAAAGTAGCTGAAAAATCCAAGTTTCACGACGAATTCGAAGGGGCAGGGCCCACATTACCAAATCCAACTTAAATTGGTACAGGGGTGTGATAGCTTGGTTAATCTTCCGACACTTCAATAATATGATCGTGCGACGCTGAACATTTTCTCATTTTTCGGGTCATTCATATGGGTGTTAAACTCATTGAATACTTCCTATTTAATTTCGAATTAATTATCATTTAATTACATTACATACTTATTTCAACCTTTTTAAAATTGCTCGTTGAAATTCACCCCTTCCGTTCCTGGAAAATACTCCTACTTTTTTGTGTGGAAAATATGGTAAAATGAAACTACTTCATTTTCGCGTGCGACATATTGACATTCGTGACGTATTGACATTTGTGACTCTTGCGTGTCGTACGATTTCCCGAGTGATCCCTCAGCGTATTATATGTTTGTTGGGCAACAATGGTTCTGTTTTCTCGCAATGATCGTTGAATCGTATTTGTACGAAATTTTCATATCGCGAGTTTTCTGGAAAGAATAATAAATGGTGTATAAATTAATAATAATTAAATATTAAAATTAATAAGTAAATTAATGAATAATAAATGCATCGTCTATTTTATTGGACAGTTTTAAAATTTTGTAAAAATTTACGAAAAAAATCCCATACTGTCCTTGAGTTTTATTTTTCCCTCCAACATATTTACCTAGGAGCTGTGGCTTCTTCATGGTAACAATTAAACTTGAAAATATGTCGATGCAATTTACATTTTGATATTAATTGAATTCAAAATTTAACAATTTGAGTAAATATTTAACATAAAATTTTAAAAATAAGAAAGCTTATTTTTTGTATATTTTTTAAAGATAGTGTTTTGCTCATTATTGACTTCAAATTCGGTATGTACACGATGTCGCGGCGATATCGCACGACAAATTTCAAAAACGCTGCAAATTATTACACAAAGGTTTATTATTTATGCATTAGACAGCCCTTCTACGTAGATCTCTGGTCCATAATTATTAAACGCCGCTTATAGTATATTTAGTATCGGAACTCGGAGCTTCGGACCTCACAAAAGGGTTCAATCCATTACAGCAGCGGAATCTCACAATTTTACGCTTTTTAATATAGTTGATAAACAAAACAATTTATTACCAAGTCATCTTTCCAACACATAAAAGTGTTACCTATACTGTATATTGATATCATCTAATTGGTCAAATTTCAAAAAATGTGCTGAAAAAATCACTGAAAATGGCTAAGAATTGTTAAATTGATATTTTTTAGCATAAGATTGGTCAAATAAAGTTTATTAACTATGAAATAGAACATTCAAAAATTTATGTACGAAATTATGCTAAAAACTTGAACTTCATTAAATTTTGTTTTAAAAAATCTATAAAATTGCAAAAAATAGCCTAAAATCCAAAATCTCTTTTTGAATAGAAGAGTATCATTTAGAATAGTTTTTTTTCCATAAAGTTAATAGCTGACATTTTCTTTTCACTCATAAATCTCCAATTTCTATACAACTTGAAATATACAAAACAAAAGACACTTTTTCACGTATTTTTGGCTCATAGCACCCATGAGAGTGGAGCGATCGAGCTGGCGAGAAGTTAGGACCAACTAGACCCCAAGTGGAGTCTATGTGCAATTTTAAGTCAATTCTAAGGCCTTTTATGGCCCGGACGGCGAACGGCGGACGGACATTTCAAATTTGGATTCTACGCACCTTGAAACGTAAAGTGACAAAGTTTGAGGGGGGGTTATAAAATTTTTTTGCTATACGATCACATAGGCTTATTATTGGAAATAATAAACCAAAAGTAACTTCGCAAGGAACCTGTTCAGTGGACCCACTAGTTATGCATAATCAGTTGTCCAGTACACAGTGTTGTTAGCAGTCAATTTCCGGTCAAATCTTCAACTTTCTTCTGTTCATTCAGCTGATGGGCGAGTAAAAGTGAAAATTAGCTTTATTCGTTTTATAGTGCGGAAGGAAATGGAGAGGGCAGTGCCCCCTGGGTTTTGGAGATTCCGTGGTCTGCTGATGTACGTGGGAGGGACGAGATGACACACAAGGTCATAGTTCCCGGGACCGCGCAACCTTATTTGCTACAGTTGCCTCTTCTACCTCTAGTCAGCTTCTTTTTAACTGGTCGACGAAGGAGGAGCTAATTGCGCCCATTAATGATTTCTGTGTGGTATTGCGAGATATTGCGAGCCGGATTATCTTATCGTCTTACAGCTCCTTATCACTAATATGAGGAAAAGATTTATAATAATTTTAAAAAAGTCTGCCAAGTTAGGTGGTTAGTATGGCTTCCACACATATTGTAACATGGTCGTATAGAATTAGTTGAAGAACGAATTACGAGCCGGAATGATTGAATGCAAAATAGAACGGTGATATATGTGTGGACATATCCCAATTAGGGTTATAATTCATTTTTGTGTATGCGCACCATCAGTCCCACTACATTCACCATCGTTGGCAATGGAATTGGTAGAATATACTGTAGAGCAGGGGTGCTCAAACGGTCGATCGCGAGTGCTTTTTGAGTAGATCTCGAGAAGAAAAAATTTTTTAATAAGTAGGTAACTAAACCGAAGGAATTAGCTACTGAAGTAGCAAGTCAGTTTAATATGAACTCATGTTCTGTTGAAAATGAGTTGGTGCAGATTATATCAGATATACATCTCAAAGCTACAGCATCTGATACAAATTTCTGGTGTTTTATATCTGAAGATAAATATCCGAATCTAAGGCAAATCGCCCTTCAACTGACGGCAATGTTTGGGTCAACTTACTTGTGCGAGTCTGCATTTTCTGAAATGAAGATAATTAAGTCAAAATATCGCAATCGACTAACTGACGATCATATGTCATCATGCTTGCGATTGGCACTCAGTAGTTACGCACCATCTTATGAAAAGTATGCTGAGGACATGCAGTGCCACGCTTCAACATCCAAAATCACTCCTTAGTTGAGTTTAACACCATATGTAACTCTTTTGTTTTGTAACAACGAATAAACTCGCAATTTTGAATAACTAGGAGTTTTTTCATTGATATTGTAGAGAAGAACTTAACCTAGGTAGGTAGGGTGTATCGTGTATGTACGACAACCCTGCATCACACATACTTGCAGCCTCTCAGAGTCGATCGTAAGTAGTCTAAAAATATTGAGGTAGATCGCCAGCAGTTCAAGTTTGAGCACCCCTGGTCTAGAGGTTTGCTCGCAAAATCCTTGAAAATTTCATCAAACATTCGCTCCATTAGTCTCGGAATGTCAACCAATATTAATTTTGCTTATGCACAAATTTTATTATTCTAACAATTAATCAACTATGAATTCGGTCTAGTTTTGGAACCTAATTTTGAAATTTGTATACCAGGAGTTTCAAATTTAATTATGGAGGGTGGTGATTGGAGGGGGTAATAGTAATGAATCGTGAAGTTTACACTTTTCTCATCTGATTTCCATGACAGTTTTATTATTTGTTCGATTCAGATTTTAGTCCAGTTATGTAATCTTTGAAGTTTCAAATTTACTGTCGGTGCCGAGGGGGGATTCCGAGAAATCATATTTTTTTTCCAATTATTTTAATTCTCACCAAAATGATATACAATCCAGTCATAAGGACGTCCCTGTAACGCGTGCATTACTTTCAATATGTTTACGTGCTCAGCCGTGACTTCTTGGGGACCTACCTCCTACGTCAAAGTTTAATTTAGCAAACGACGCAAAAAAAAACTAAATCCAAAATCATAGTTTTTTTAATTTTATTTTTATTTATTTTTTTAAGAAACTTGATTTCTTTTGTTGGTCATTACTTGAGCATTCCCTCCTTCAGTTTTAGACGGTGTTGAATAATCTCAAGTTAATTGTGATTTTTGTTTGCAATAATTCCCAAATACCGGGTATTTACTGATTGAAATGTTTCCTGCCTATTTAATTATGAAACCTACGTAAATGGTATTTTATATAAGTTCTGGAAATACACTACACTTAACTATTGTCTTATTTTACTTACTTTATGGCTGTATAATTACTCTTACTCACTCCTCGTGGCTATGCGTATTGATCAATCAATAATACAAGAAAATATTTATTTAGAACTGTTGATTCCACATTATAAACCACAGATCGGGGAATTTTCTTGGTGATTTTTCATTTGCTTAATAGGAAAACCTGTGCGAGAGCTTTCCGAAAAGGTGCTCTGTGATGGGTATCTGTCCAGTAAAACTGCTCTTGAAATCCAATTGCACGACGACGTCACGACCCCGCCCGCCTTGGAGGAAACCTCTACTACCTCACGCTTGATTTTTCTACCCGTTTATTGGCCAAAGTAAACGGTCTTTTGAGCTGAAAATTTGTACTAGGTGTTTCCAAGTGCGTTGAATCCAAATCTGAGCCCAAAAGTGTGAAATTCCAACAAATGAAAATTCTCCATTGTAATTAGAAGAACCCGCGCACAAAATTTGATTTAATGTTCTTCTTGCTGTATTTTGCTATAATCATGTGCGCTTTTCCAAAAGTGATGGGTAGCAATTATTATATAGTCGGTTATTCTTCAATATTCTGACTGCATGTGATATGTTCATTACTACTACTGTCGTAATCGGGATAAATAACAACTTTTACGAAATTATCGGTGCACGAAACTCTATAAAACCCACACACTATAACCACATAAATCAGAAATTACTCAAATTGAGAAATTATTATTTAGTAGAAGAAATATAAATATTCATATTATAAAAATAATAGGAAGCAAATTCAAATGTACAGGAAATGCAATTATCGTGCTACAAGTATGGAACTTATTACTGTAATTATAATGAATCTGCATTCCTCAAATGATTCCGGTTTTTGTTCCCATACCATCTGGCTGGCGATGAAGTTTCCCCACAAGCGGATGCAGATGCAGCACCTTACTTTCCAGTGGAGTAAGGAAACTGCTTCCAAAACTTTTCATATAGTACCTTTTTGGAAATATTGTCGAGATCTTTCAGTTGGTGGATATACCCATTCCAGACCGATGAATTCATGGGCGATTCCACGCCATAGATCCGGTACAATGAATCCAATTATTTTCTTTAAATCTAAAAGTGGTCAACTTAGCTACGGCTATTATCGAAATTGGCCCAGAAAGTTCACTAGTCGGAGGATGGACAGAATGAGTCCAAGTTTTTGAAATTGAATTTTGACAGTAACTGCAAAGAGTCCCGATTTGAAAAATGCTGCAAACTTCTACGTAAGCGTTTATTATTTTTATATTAGATGGCTGTTCTGTGAAGATCACGGGTCTATGTATAAGCCAGGCATCACACGTGTATAGGCAGTTTTAGCTGACTAGAAGACCGAGCCGAATGAGCGTTACCCAAGGGTGCGAAGAAGGTACTATAACTATTTTTAAATGGAAGAAGATTCCATCCTAAGAAGTTTGGCATCAACCGCACTCTCCTACGATCTGTAGTTTTCTTTCTATGATTTTTCAAAGTTTCGCGCACTGGTGACGTCCCGCCTGGGCGGGAACCCTGCCTCAAAGTGTGACGTCACGGGTGCAGATTTTTAAAAATCATAGAAAGAAATACTCAACGTAGGAGAGTGCGGATGGTATCAAATTTCTTAGAATAGAATCGATTTTCTTTTATAAATGCAAAATGAATACTTGGGTAACGCTCATTAGAAGAAGTTCAACGAACTTCTGCATGCCAAAGTCGATTTGCGATTTATATTCGTGTTAACGATTTTTTTCCTTGAGCACTAACGGGTCTCTGGGTGGTCTCATTCGGTTCATGGAGCTCCGAGTTCTATCTAAATGAAATAAAAAATTAACTTTTTATTTCAAAAGTTTTTGAGA
Organism: Adelphocoris suturalis; assembly: GCA_030762985.1. Taxonomy (NCBI): domain Eukaryota; kingdom Metazoa; phylum Arthropoda; class Insecta; order Hemiptera; family Miridae; genus Adelphocoris; species Adelphocoris suturalis. The sequence goes on along the minus strand of CM061043.1, from coordinate 34,521,340 downwards.
TCTCGATTTTTTAAATATTTTAACCCGTAAATGTCACCCCTTGGAGTTGATTGAAAGTAATGCTGAGGTTACAGGCTGATGTATGATTTTGAGGTAGTTACTATCGGTTAACGGTAGGCCACTCACCAATCTTGTTAGTAAAATATAGATTAGTTGGAAAAACAGACTGAATGATGTGTATAGTTTGTTGGTATGTGGATGCTCGCAATCTCGTCTCTCAATAATTAAAAAAAAATATTCTAAATTAATCTTCTGGTAAAATATAGATTTGTGGGACAAATAGATCAATATAAATTGGTGGACTCTCGTTAACCGATAATTACCGATTTTTGAGCGGATTTCATGAACTTTTCGGTCGGTGGATGGACGGATTTATTCATTTATTTATTTTTTTTTAATTTGATTTTTCGGAGTGTCTACTTATTTTGTAATATAAACAAACAAATTTTATGCAGCGTTAACATTAAATGTTAACATTAAAATTTTGAGTTTTTTAAACTCAATTACAAAGGTTTATTTTTGAAAATAGTAGAGTAAAATTGATTCTGAGGAGAGAGAGAGAGATCCCCAAATCCCCCCTCTCCTCCCAATGAGACCCCAGTAGTCTCAACAGTTCTCTTTTTCATTTTTGCGCGATCTGCGGCGGACTACCTACAGTCATAATGTGTGGATAGGTTAAATAAAAATCTTATTGTCCATTGAGTGCCGTCGGTTAAAGAAATGTACATTCACATTTCAGGCGCGCTGAACAACTGGTAGAATAAGGTAGGGCGCGAATAGAAACACAGGTTAGTGAGGTGACGTAGCGCAGGAAAACCTCTTCACAGTTCCCAAGCGCAAATTGAAACGCAGGATCAGTTGGTGAGTTACTCTCGTGGACGACCCGTCTGACGCATCACAATGCTGTATATAATCTCTATTTTGTGGTTATACGAGGGTTATCCAGGAAATAAGGTTACAACTGCTGCTAAAAATCTAAAATGCATATATTTCAATCACATTTACAGGGTATCTTCCAAAATATGTGCTTAATGTCCTTCGAGTTTAAGACACTTCTTAGTCCTGGGCACCAGCTTTTTTATACCCTCATCGTATACGCTTCTCTCCACCTCTGAAAGCCATTTCTCTACTGTTTCCTTCACCTCCTCGTCGTTGGACAAACGTTTTCCACTCAAGAATCCCTTCAATTTGGCGAAGAGATGATAATGTGATGGCGCTAAGTCCGGGGAATACGGTGAGTGGGTCACTGTATCCCATCCAAAAGACCCAAGCAGGTCTTGGATCACACGAGCGGTGTATGTGGGGATTGGTGTTGTCGTGAATGAGGGACACACGAGTCAGCATTCCCCTCCTTTTGATGGTAGTCCCTTTGGCCATGAAATCCACTAACAACACCCCTTTCCTGTCCCTAAACACTGATGCCATGATCTTCCGCTCCGAAAACTTAACTTTGAATATTTTTGCTGTATGTCACCATTGTTGGGACTGCTGGTTTGCCTCTGGTGTGTAGTGACATACCCAAGTTTCATCCTCAGTCGCAATCGAGCCAAGGAATGCTTCGCCCTCAGGGGTCTTGTAACCTTATTTCCTGGATAACCCTCGTATGATTTCACAGAAAAATCACTGTGACTCCCCCGTGCGTCACAAGACAAACAAATGGGACAAATGGGGCTCTATCGCCACATCTTCATTTTGAATTGTCGAGGTCGCCACTGAAATTTGATTTTAGAAACCCGCGTTTCAATAATTTCGGTCGGTGCTAAAAGTCCATTTCAAAAACCTTGAGGCCCATTTCGGCCGGCCATGTGAGTTTTAGGGCCCATTTCGGAAACTCCCTTCCCTACCTCAATCGTCACGTAATGCGGAAGCAACTTATAATCTACATTTCTTCCCTTCAATTTATCTTCTTTCATATTTTTAAATGATTGCTTTGTTTGTTGCAGTCGAAGAAAATCATTGGTTTCGCTCCGTCGATTCTGCAATTGATCATGATCAATGATGTCGAAATGCCCGTACGCCAAGCAGGTAATTATTTTCATAACACTTGGATCGCTGACTAGAGTACCAGATAGTTTATTGATCTGGATTGCGTTCGAAATGAGCAATTGTCTTGATGTGGATGAGTCACGAAATACGGTTATTCTTCAAGTACACGCTCTGTGAATAGCACAATGAATAATGAAACTATTGCAAATGAAACTATTGAAACAATTTCTGAACTACACCATTATAAAGTTTTAATTATCGAAAAGGACGCAAAATTCACGACCACAAATTGTTGAACCCATTTTCGAGTTTTATTTACTCTTATAGCCATAAAATTTCCAGTCAATTTTTGCGATTTGGTCATGTTGGTATTGAAATATCCCTTTGTTGAGTGTGTGTAGCACCACCCATATCCCTGTGACAACTTACGATGCTGTCTAGTTTTGATTCCTACTTATCCACATTAATTTATTGAATTTTATAAGTAAGAAGAGTTGAATGATACCCCATCGATGGAAGATTTTTCAGCACATTTCTTCAAGTGTCGCTCCATGGAAAATATCGGGTAGGGGTCTCTAACTAATTCGTAGAGAATTATTTCAATAAGTTGGCAAACATGTAGTATATTAGAAAAAGGTTCCAGTCGTGCAGCATGATTTTATGAGCGAATTTTCGTAAATTATCGTATTGTATAATTTTAAATTGTTTTCAAATAAGAGCTTTTTGAGAGCAATGAAATTTTCAACTACTAATTTTATGGCAAAAAACGTATTTTAAATAATAACCTGCTATTCAAACAAGTAGTTTTGGGTATTTAGCTTTTTTGCAGTTTTTGTCGATTTTTTAGCAAATAAAATTTAATTACATTTTTCAGCATAAGTTTGTACATAAATTTTTGAATGTTCTGTTTTACAGTTAATAAACTTTATTTGAGCAATATTCTGCAAAACAATATAATTTTAACGATTTTTAGCCGTTTTTAGTGATTTTTTTAGCACATTTTTTGAAATGTGACCAATTTAATGTGCTCAAAAAGTGCTGGCCAACGAACTCGTCCTTTCTTTTGGAAAGCTTGATTTTTTGGCGCAAGGACGGGATTTTCATCTCGATTCGTTTTACAATGCCTCAAAACGGATATCGATGAAGAAATTTCCCGAGCCATTGCAATAGCTTCATTTCCTACAAAAATTCTCTAAAAAAAAAAAATACGGAGGTTCCCTCACATGGTCATGCTGCATGGCAGAAACTTACTGCAAGCTTTTAAAGAAGTTGTCGATTATTTTTACGCAGAAATGTATTGCATTCAAATTCGTTTGCAAACTTTTTCTAAATTATGTTGTCCAGTAATAACAAAGTCTTGGGGGTTTTGTTTCTTCTATTTTTGCACTTTCAGCTATGCTTGAGCTCATGTCCTAATTGGAATACACATAATTTATAGGAATTTTAGTTGGCTCGTTCTTAAGGGCGACAATGTTTTGCGGTCAAATTAATGACAAACTTACGCATTGTGAATAATATTTGCAGCGGAATTAAATTTTTGTGAGAAAAAATGAGTAAAAGTAAAATATGTAAATTAAATAACAATAAATGTACTTAATAAATTAAATACATAATAAGTTATTGTTTGTTAATGATGATGGCCTAACCTTCGAAATCAATTTAACATTGTAACTCATTGTTTTTCGTGGAAATTGACAACGTTTTTCACTAACTTCCGTTTTGAAATGGGTTTCCACAACTTTGTCGCGAGTGATTTAGTTCGTAACCGTTAGAAACCGTTGTGCACAATAATGTGTCCAAAATTGAATATGTTGAAATCGTTAAGTAATAATTACTGTGGTTACGATTGTGGTAAAGTCGCGACATGAGGTCTTGGTACACAACTGGGGCTTTTGTAAATATGTGTGATTAGTGTTTACTGATTACAATTTTTTATCTCAAGTAATGATCCGAACCCGCTTTGTTCCAGGTGCCATTTATTTGAAGAACTTGATCACCCAACACTGGCAAGATAAGGAAGATGATGGGACCAACTTCGGTATGGCCTTCAACATCCATGAGCAGGACAGGGCGATGATCCGCGACTCTATCGTGGACGCCCTTGTGATGGCTCCGGAATTAATTCGGTGAGCATCAGCACTCCTTATTGAGTATTTCGTGGTTTGCCTACGTGATAGGCGTTGATTCCCGATCATTATTTTGAGTCTGTCGATGGAACTTTAAATTCCAATATTTCAGGATGTCCCAGCAAAAGTTTGTTGAGCTTCATTCCAGACGATAACTCTCGATAGAATTGAGATAAAAACTTCGTTCTTTCGCCAAAAAATCAAGCATTTCAAAAGAAAGGATGAGTTCGTTGGACAACACTTTTTGAGTACATTAAATTGGTCAAATTTCAAAAAATGTACTAAAAAAATCTCTAAAAACGGCTAAAAATCGTTCAATTTATATTTTTTGGTAGAATATTGCTCAAATAAAGTTTATCAAGTATAAAATAGAACATCCGAAAATGTATGTACACAATTATGTTGAAAAACGTACTTAAAATTAATAAAAATTTGCTAAAAAATCGATAAAAACTGCAAAAGAAGCTAAAAATTCAGAACCTCTATTTGAATAGCAGGTTATTATTTAGAATACGTTTTGTGCCATAAAATTAATGATTTCCTTGCACTCAAAAAGCTCAAATTTCAAAACAATTCAACATTATACAATACGATAATTTACGAAAATTCGCTCATACGATCATGCTGCATGAATGGAACTTTAAAAAAAATATAATAGGCTTTTCCTGGCATCTAATAGCAAAAAACGACAGTTCTTGGTTACAAAAATTGGAAGTCTAGAACGCACATAATACCTAATCTTATAATTTTAGCCTGCTATTCAAATGGCTGTTCAAATTATTGCAATTTTACTTTGAAAAAAGGGAAAGTGATTTAGCTTCTTGTTTAGCAGGTTATTCATAGGAATGGCTTGTTCATTATATGATAAGAAACAATGAGAGAATTCAGTTAAAAAATAGTATATTTGAAATCATACGAAATGAGGTAGTTAACAGTGTTGGATAAAAAGTACAATATTTCAAAGATTAGAAAATGTAACGTTGTTGGGGGGCTGGGAGGTGGTGTACTGTGATGATGAATGGTCATCAGATGTGGTTGATGGATGTATGAAAGAGAATATGGTCTTACGAAAATGGCCGAGGTCGCACGAGCTCTTACGAAAATGGCCGAGGTCGGAAATTTTTCGGTCCACCCTTCGTCCACTAGGTCGGTGGGGCGGTGCAAAATATTTTGGCGTTCCAGAAGTTTGGAGAGCGGTCGAGAGCGGAAATTTTTCGACTCACCCGCGCCACGCCGCGCTGTCGACCTAGTGGACGGACTGCCATTCATTTACATTATATTTCTAGAGAAAGATTTTGGCGTCGCGCCGCTCTGCCGACCTAATGGACGACCACCTTAAATCTGCAATTGAATTTGAAATGAAAGGGACTTGAATGAACTGTGCAAAACTAGTTTTTCTTTGGAAAAAACAGCAAATTTTTATTTGAAGGTTTATCATTCCATTTGTATAGGGCGTTAACCTAAAGGAGCAGGCACACACCAGAGTTAACATCTACTCGTTTTTATACTACTTGTTTCCCGTCTTTTTACAGATGAAAATTCGCGAGTGTTTTCGTCTTTATTTTAGTAAAACGGTCCCCCCCCCCCCCCCCCCCTCCACTAAATGCAGATATCCTTCTTGCTATGTCAAATACCTGATATTTTTCGTCATGTTTGAAGTAAAACACGCTTTTAACACAGATCATTCAGCGCAAGCCGACTGGTTTCATTTTTATTTTCACGTACAACCAATTCGATGCTAGGGAAGTGTAACTCCCTTAGTTTTCATATCAGGAAAAACGTTCGCTTTTTTTTTTTGGAATGCTCTCATTTTTTCACAACATCTCATGAACCCTAATCCGCTGTGGTGTGAAGGAAAGCTGGAGAACGCTACGTTATAAACTAAAATTGCTAAGTAACTATAATAAACTTATAATGCGAAAAGAAGGCACTACATGGTAGGTGCTATTGAGTAGTACCTAAGTGCTTGTAAGCAGTAGGTACTAGACGGTGCATAGACCTCTGACTAGCTGATTGGCTCATGAAGCTGATTTCTATGGTATTGATTCTCTGAAGCTGAAATTTCAATAATAGAATTTCAACATGCAGAACCACCATAATATGCCGATTGAGCTAGTAAGCTAATTTCTATGCTGTTTAATCTAGGAAGCAGAAATTTGAAACAGAGCCTTTATAAGACAGGTAGAAAAGAATTAGTGAGGCATCCAGATCAGCTGGGTGAGCTCAGGAGCTCATTTCTTTCCGAATAGGCGCAGGAAGCTGAAATGTGGTGTGGAGCCTCAATAGGTCTTATGTGTACGATTGACAAAGTGAGGGCCCACACAGATCAGCTGAGTGAGCTTGGTAGCTCGATTCTCTCCTAATATAACTAGGAGACTGAAATTTGGTGTGGAGTGTCTATAGTTCTGCTGTGTGCGATTGACAAAGTGAGACCCAAACAGACCAGCTGAGTGAGCTCGGGGGCTCAATTCTCTTGTAATAGACCGAGGAAACTAAAATTGAGTGTGGAGTCTCAATGGGCCTGCTGTGTACGATTGACAGAGTGAGGACCCACACAGATCAGCTGAGTGAGCTCCGGAGTTCAATTCTCTCCTAATAGACCGAGGAGATTGAAATGGAGCCTCTGTATGCGTGCTGTGTATGATTCACAAAGTGAGGAACCACCCAAATCAGCTTAACTGCACTTTCAAACTGTAATTTTGTATGAGTAGTTTCTTTTCTTCATTGATCAACAAAGAAGTAGCTCCACATCAGTCCTCGATGTTCAAGTCCGTCAGGCCAGATTGAATTGCAGTCCATTACAATCCCGACTTGAGTATTTTCAAGTCGTTCCAACATGTATTGTGTGTCCATTTCACGCTTGTTTAATTATAGGTAACTTCCCCCTGTCCTTTGGAGGGTTTGGAAGGTTTTTCTCTGGTCGTTATACGTCTATCATACTTAGGTTCCAAAATTGTATTTAATAATTAATATCACTCTGAATACTTCTCTATATATCGAATGTGCTCTCATTTCAGGTATCAACTTTCAATCTGTGTAAATTCAATGGTGAAACATGATTTCCCGGGACGATGGACGACCATAGTTGACAAAATCAGCATCTACCTCCAAAATCCAGAAGCTGGAGCATGGCATGGTGCCCTCATCTGTCTCTATCAACTTGTGAAGAACTTCGAGTATGTTCTTTATTAAGATTATACATTAGATTAAATAGATATATTTATTTGTAATATTCAACAACAAGATGTTTATCTGAATTGAACAAAATGGACTTTTATGCGGATTCTGCTGTCTGGGATAGACACGCCCCGAACCATCAAACGTAGTATAAATTAATGAAAAACGCTGCAAATTATTACACAAAGGTTTATTATTTATGTATTAGACAGCCTTTCTACATAGATCTCTGGTCCATAATTATTAAACGCCGTTTATAATATTATTTAGTATCGGAACTCGGAGCTTCGGACCTCACAAATGGGTTCAATCCATTACAGCAGTGGAATCTCACAATTTTACGCTTTTTAATATAGTTGATAAACAAAACAATTTATTACCAAGTCATCTTTCCAACACATAAAAGTGTTACCTATACTGTATATTGATATCATCTAATTGGTCAAATTTTAAAAAATGTGCTGAAAAAATCACTGAAAATGGCTAAGAATTGTTAAATTGATATTTTTTAGCATAAGATTGGTCAAATAAAGTTTATCAACTATGAAATAGAACATTCAAAAATGTATGTACGAAATTATGCTAAAAACTTGAACTTCATTAAATTTTGTTTTAAAAAATCTATATAATTGCAAAAAATAGCCTAAAATCCAAAATCTCTTTTTGAATAGAAGAGTATCATTTAGAATACTTTTTTTTTTTTTTTTTTTTTTTTTTTCTTTCATAAAATTAATAGCTAACATTTTCTTTTCACTCATAAATCTCCAATTTCTATACAACTTGAAATATACAAAAAAAAAAGACACTTTTTCACCTATTTTTGGCTCATAGCACCCATGAGAGTGGAGCGATCGAGCTGGCGAGAAGTTAGGACCAACTAGACCCCAAGTGGAGTCTATGTGCGAAAGAACAGATTTTTTAAGTCAATTCTAAGGCCTTTTATGGCCCGGACGGCGAACGGCGGACGGACATTTCAAATTTGGATTCTACGCACCTTGAAACGTAAAGTGACAAAGTTTGAGGGGGGGGTTATAAAATTTTTTTGCTATACGATCACATAGGCTTATTATTGGAAATAATAAACCAAAAGGGCAATCCTTTGGGATTAAATTTATCTTTGAAAAGCAATAAATTATTACTGTTACTTTTTTAAACGTTTTGCCCTTTAATACAACCCTTTAGGGTTGATAAAAATTGATGCTGAGCTTCTAGGACCATCTAGACCCCCAATGTGATTTTTAACACAAGTTTCATATAGTTGTCATATAGCGGACGGTCTTTTTTTCCTAATTTGATTTTCGGATTCTACGCATCTTTAAACGTAAACCAAAAAATTTTCAGGGGGTGTTAAAAAATTTTTTTTCTTGGTCAATTACAAAGGTTCATTATTGAAAATAATAAACCAAAAGTGCTTTGTCATTAGTCCTCTTATCCGATGGGGCACCAAACTAACATAGGAGGGCTAGGGAGCGATGTTCCGTAGAAACATGGTTGTTGACATGTCCTTCATTGCAGTTAAAAAACCTTGTGTCGCCCTTGCTGTTCTGTAATCCGTTTACCACGCCTTCATCTTCATCAATACTCGTCAAAAATGAGAATTAAATGAGTAATAAATGAATTATATTGAAAAAGAAACACATACAAACCTGCAATAAAAGAAAAATTGTACTTACTGCATGTGAACAATAACTGTTCGTCATCCACAGAAGTCCTTGACACCAAAAGTAGAGGTAACAGACGAAGTCCTTTGAAAGTTTGTTAAGTTTTGTTTCTCACATCGTTTATCTCACAGTGGACTGCGGCGATCCGCCTGAAAAAGGATTCTGTCATGCTGTAAACTCCAAAAGTGTGCTTTAGCCACTTACGCCCTGAAGGTTTCATTCAGAAAAGTAGTGTCTGACACGACTGCGGTCAGAGGTAACAAAAGAATAGCAAATCGTTAAGGGACATCCCTCCGTGCTGCGCTCTACCTTGAGCTTCTGGTGTTCGGAGCCACATTCCCTTTTGATGTCTGGTAAATAAGTGCATTCCTAATATGCAATTTTTTTAACCCATTCGATGCGGGGAAAAAAAGTGATGTTACGCCCCATCCTGAAAATTTTCATGTTTGATATTTGACATTGCGGTATTTTTTAATGCTCATTATTGTCCCTAATAATGAAAAAAATCGAAATCAGGTCATTTGCGCCATTTTTGGCGCATGGCATCATATGATGCCACAAGTACGATGGGTTGGGCAGAGTATGCAAACCCGCAACACTGGTTACGCTAACCCTCAAGACGCCCGATTTTCTAATGAAGAAATCACTGCCATGAACCCCTATGATTTAGATGAAAATGGTCTAAAAAATGCAAATGCAATGTTTTGGTATTACAAAAAAATAAACTTTACATTTACAATACGAATTAGCATGGTATGATGGTGATGATGTAACAAAATGAACGATTGTTGTACTGCCATGATAATTATAATTATTTGAATGAAAGTAACAATGGAAAATTGAAACATCGTGTACAAAGAAGTGGTATCAACCATAACAATTCTAAATATATAAAATCAATTCAGTAAAAAATGTAGTAAAAATGATGCTTGTGAATTAGTATACTTGAAGTAAAAAACATACATAAAGTTTGTACATAATATCTTATAAATATATTTTTATTTGCTATGGTAGGACAGATAGCAGTCCCCCAATTTCCAGCTTCTTCAGTGCAAATGTCTTCACTGAAAGTACTGCAGGCTTTTTCACTGAAACTAGGTAGTAAATAATATGAAATCAGAAAACTGGGAATTGCATGGAAAATATACCAATTATCACTATTTTGAGGTCTTGATTTTTGAGGTTTATTATTTTCACTGTAAATTTATTAGTATCCTACGCAATATCTGCGTTGAAATATTACTTTTAGACAAGAACAATCGAAAGAACTGGCTAAAAATAAGGAAAATTGACTTACCTTCGATTATTCAGGATTTGGGAATGAAAAAATTGCACTAGACTCTTCCGAAACGTACTGGGTGACTCGCATATAGTTACTGAAGGACTTGCAACTGTGCGAGGCAGGTAAAGACGGAAAACCCAGCGGTCCGAACGATTTGAAGGGGGGCGCCCTGCTTGTTAGACATGGCATCATATGATGCCACCCGCACGGCACGAAAACCGCCATGGCATCATATGATGCCATCCGCACTGAATGGGTTAAAGATGGTATACAAAGAAGTTTTGTATCATCAAGATAGTGCACTTTACAAGATTGCTTGCTATGAGTGAAATCGTGCGAGTAAAGAAGCAAATTAAGGAGCTATATTGCCATTGTTATATGAGGAGACCGAAGGTCGAGTTTTTGAGAGTTCGCTGGTACAAAATAACCTTGACAAGATATTTGGTTCTCTAGATTTACGAAGTATTGAAATAAAATAAAACACTGCCCAAGTAGGGTTTTCACAAAAAAACGTTCTGAGTAGGTATCTCATGTTTTTTGTTAATATTGAGTGAACTTAATTCTTCCAACAGATACCGAAAAAACGACGAAAGGGTTCCACTCAACGATGCAATGAACCTGCTCCTCCCCCAGATCTACCAGATCTGCTATAGACTTCTACCGGACGAAAGTGAACAGTCAGTTCTCCTTCAGAAGCAAATTTTGAAAATTTACTATGCCCTTACTCAGGTAAATATTCATGAATAACTCTGGAACTAAATTGAAACCATTTATCTTTGAAAAATTTATTGGTTGGAGTTGCTAAGAACCATAATTTCACAACAGTTCCATGTTCAAGTAATAAGATTCTAGGGGAAACTAGGATATTGTGGGTGGGTTCTCTGTAATGCGATAGCTCTGTGATATTAGAACTTCAGCACTAATATTGAGCTGGTTCCTTACTGGGAAGTCGACTACTAACTCCCGTGAACTGAAAGACCCCTTATTTCTAGAAATCCTTTTACTATAATTGCACAACTTTCGAAAAAATTGGGGAGTGCCTCTAACTCGTTAGGTAACATTACAACATCTCGTCATTGATATCTTGATTGATACCAAAACCTTATCTAAATTAACTGCAGGTTAGCTATACTGACTATAGCGCTATACTCCAGATAAAGAATGTGAGTTGTTTATCAATGCCAAATTACCTAGCAGATAAAATTATCCCTCAGATAAATTCTGTTTGGCTGATAGCGCCGTTAGCATCCTCTATTACATGGATTTTTACATGGAGCTACCAGAGTAGAGTAGGACCTACATTTTCTGCATGGATCGACTATTAAAAAAACCGGGTCTGACGTTATTTTCACAACAGTATCCGTCATGTTATCAAGCTCGGCTAATAAGAAACCACCACATTTTAGCCGTTTGCTATTTGCTTCTAGAGAGAGAAATGCATATCCGAATTGCAACCTGAATTATTGTGATCAGTAAGTTGTGGACATAATTTCATCTTCAATCTGTGTTGGAATGTAAAGAACGGTATCCTTGTCCAGCCGAAACCTCAATAAAGATACGCGCTCGTCCTATATTAGTAGGTGATCTACGCGGTGTCTTACTAGGTATAAATGGTCTTCTTTTCCATTCAACGAATTATGCTACGATAGGATCTTCGCCTTTGCTGCTATTTGAAGACAAATCCCAAAATATATCCAAGGTACAAAAATAAAGACAATCGAACTTGAGATTCAAATAAGGTTTTTGTAAATAAATTAACTTGTTTGAGGTTAGAAAGCTTTAGATACCTCATTAACCTCCAGTTATAATTGTCCAGCCGTCCAGGGACCAGGTAAATTAAAACGCCAGATAGGGTTTTTAACTAATGATGGATTAACACCCCCTATTGTGTTATCTGGCAGATAACGCTATCCCTCAGATAAATCCCCCTTATCCATTGGATAAATGTGATTGATAAGCCGGATAAGAATAAGAACATCCGATAATCAGATAAGAACTTCCTGTCAATAGTTTCAGTTAAATAGTGTACAAGTGGGAGAAAGTGTGTTTATTTTAAACTAAATGTAAATTTGTACTGTTTAAATATTTTCATGAAAAATTAAATATTAAAGCAAAAAATAATAATATAAATAAATTTCTAGTATGTCATTTAAAATTAAAATAACGTAAAAATGAAGTACTATGTTACAATAACTTTTTCTAATAGTTTCGTTTGGGTCCTACTATGACTGATTTTCGGCCCAATTTATCTGTTAAACTTGACGTATCAATTTAAATTTGATTTTTTGAGCCAAGGACGAGTTTTTTCTTGAATAGTTTTAATGTTATGTTGTGTGTACATACAAGATATACGGGTGCACGTAAAAAACTGCACAATCACAGGTTAGGGGAATTGAAGTGATGTTGCCCATGTTATCTGATTTTTTTCTCTCGTTGATATTAATTTCATAGATGTCATTTTTTCTTCCAATTAACTGGACTGGTGATAGCTAAGTAGGATATGTCAAAGTTTTCAAAAGTGATGCATTTCAGAGACAAAATTGTTTACGTTTGTCTTTCTTTTTGAGCTAATGTCAAAGTTATTGCTATTTTGAATTTTTAATGTTACTGCTATACTCCCTCCTATATATGTATTGTTTAATTCAAAAGCTATTACCACCCACTGAATCCCAATCACTTGCCAGTGGCCTAGGAACCCTCAAAATCTTCAAGCACGCTCTTTTGGCGATTACCAAACGTGAGCCTCAACAATGGGTGCTGAATTGGCTTTAGTAAGAATTTTTGAAGTGTTGCATTCCTCTACCTCTGTGGGGATCGCCAAAGTACTCGTAATCAGCTTGAAGATTTCTTGGGTTCCTATGTGGGTGCGGTGTCAACTTATGGAGGCTAGTTACAATATCGTGGGAATATGTTGAAAAGTTTGACTTGATCGTTATGATGATCTAGGTATGAGCCTCGTAAGAGTTTTAACTGATGTTTTTAGTACTCGCTACCTTTGAAACTGATCACAAAAGAAGTGTTCTCGCAATGGATGGAAATTCTGAGGCAAGTAGCTGATAGGCCAGTTCCACCTCAGACGGAGCAAGTTGACGAAGAGGAAAGGTTGGAACTACCATGGTGGAAATGTAAGAAATGGGCTCTCCATATACTCTACAGAATGTTCGAAAGGTAAACTAAATCATGCTCTTATTCCTGTTTTTTTCTGGTATTAATTTCAATATTAATTTTGTAAATTGAATATTGTAAAAAATTTGTATCTGATATTAATTTGCAATATTAAATTACTGCTTGAGCAAGAAGGGAGTACATACTCGACACTGGCTCCTTACAGAAAGAAGCGAAAGTTGAATGGTTTTTGAAGTTTATTTGAAAACATGAGAATTGCTCATATGAGTGCAGTGGCTATGTATGGAGTGAGGTTTATTCATATTTTTTCATTCTTTTGAATTAGCAAATCTAAGCATAGGTTGCTAAAGTGCTTGTATTTATTTAAACTATGTAACTTCTATCTCAAAAAGAGTTCGAATTCTGTTGAGGCATCAAATATTTTTTAGTTGTTACGTTTGGCACAGGGCCAAACGTTCCCATATGGCTGTGCTAACTATGAAAAACGATTTCGCCCTCCACCGTTTTCAGGTAGGTACCCTTTACACTTGAATTTGCCCCTGTTTGCACAAAACCATCGTTAACCGCCCGTTTCAGCTGTTTGTGGAAAGTAAATTTATAATTTTCTTAAAAAATTACGTCGGCCCCACGGTAGGATCCCCCAACAACAGCTTGTGGCTCCATCTTTTGTGTGATACTGACGAGAACAATGATGAGCGGCAGACACAGGGACGCTCGAACTCTTCTTTTCGCTACTGTTTACGGGTACACTGTCTTCTGTCGATTCCTAATCAAACTCAATCACACACGTCGTGTTTTGCGGGAACAAAGTGGTCTTCTCCGCTTCTGACAGGCCCGGGAACTAAATGGTACACATCCTTAGTGCCCCTCACAGTCGAAATTCCAGATTTCAGCTCGATATATTATAGTTATTTTTTTTTTATATTTTTTTATTAGGGTTTAAGCCGCATCTCAACCAGAAGGGTCATTAGCGGCATTGAACACGGTGTCTTAAGGGACACTGGAAGTGGCACGATTCTAAGGGGAGCCATGTTGCCATCCTTGACTAAAAAGGGGCGTCATCATGGACTCCACTGGCAACTCGGAGGGGAAAAAAATGAGGGGTACAGTGATGACCACTGTTTAGCCCCCAAAGTGGATTAAAAAAACCACAAAAATAAAATAATACAACTAAGACTAGATATAAAATAGGCTAACAACTATACAGGGTGTCTCAACTTGAGTAGGCAAGACTTCAGGGATCAATTCTACAAGTAATTTGCAAAAAAAAGTGTATCTTAAAGTGTTATTTTTTAGAGGCTTCGTTTTCGAGTTATGAAATGAAATGAAATTGTTTATTTGTAAAAGCCTTCCGGCGGTACAAATTCGATGGATTTCTGGAAAAAATGATCACCCACAACATTATGATTTAAATGTCGAATTCTACGTAATTTTTCACGCTGAATCGAATGGTGACACTTGCAGACCTCTACGACTAACGAATAAGGGCGAAAGTGCCCTTCTCTGAGTTTCGAGGGTCAAAGGGCACTTTCGCCCTTATTCGTTAGTCGTAGAGGTCTGCATGTGTCACCATTGGATTCAGCGTGAAAAATTACGTAGAATTCGACATTTAAATCATAAAGTTGTGGGAGATCGTGTTTTCCCGAAATCCATCTATTTTCGTTAAAAATACCACGTTTTTTCGCATTCAAAAGCAGTTTTTTCTCCTTGTTACTTTTATCAATTTTTAGGCTATACCGTTAGAAAGCTGATAAGATTTTGAAGTTTTTACTGTATTTGCAAGCGACTGTTCATTTTTTTTATGGGGGGAGGAATCAGATTGAAAAAACCCAAGTTTTTAGAATTTTACAAAGTTTGTACTTTGACCTCTTTTTCGGTATCTTAACTCTCTTGAATAATTATGATTTGGCATCAAAAAGATAGGAAATTTAACGTTCTTTCCAACGGTATCCTCAGGTTTGAGAATACTCAAAGAATGTTGGGGTCACAGCCATTTTTAGGAGATAAGGTCGAAAACACGAAAAAAATCTTAGATCGTCAATAACTCGAAAACGAAGCCTCTAAAAAATAACACTTCAAGAGACACTTTTTGTTGCAAATTACTTGTAGAATTGATCCCTGAAGTCTTGCCTACTTAAGTTGAGACACCCTGTATACATGCTATTATATACAATCAACTAAGTGAAATAAAACTACGACTAGATGTATATAAATACATCACAGATCAGATATCACAGTTCGTAGTAACATAGTTGGTTATTTTTTGTTACTTTAGGTATGGAAGCCCAGGCAATGTTGAGAAGGATTACCAAGACTTCGCTGAATGGTATCTCAAGACCTTCTCGGGTGGAATCCTTGAAGTTCTGCTGGGGATTTTGGGGCAGCAGAACCGTAAAATCTACGTTTCCCCCAGGGTCATGCAACAAACTTTCAATTACATAAATTTAGCGTAAGTGGAAACATTTAACGATATCTGTATCTATTATTTGTGTGTACTCATTTTATTGGTTCATTTGACATGCTTTTAAATCGTGTAAAATATAAGTGCATTAAAGCATTTTGCATGATTAATTATGCTTCTTTCTGTTCCAGTGTGAACCATGGTCATACCTGGAAATATTTGAAGGCCCATATGTTTGCTATAATTCGAGATGTTATTTTCCCAATTTTATCGTATTCACAAGCTGATGAGAAGTTGTGGACGTCCGATCCCACTGAATATATTAGAGTCAAATTCGGTGAGTGATTTTTGTTATGTGTTATTATATTGTTTGTTACATGTTTTGTTATGTTCAATTATACTCATTGTTAGGATTATTTTCTCCTTAATCTATTAGGTACCTACTAGATTTAGGAGCACCTTCTTATCATCTCACGTCTTTGACCTTCCTCGGTTTTTTTGTTGCCTGGTAATTTTGCAGATCGGATTTTTGGTTCATCTCAGAATACCCATGATATTACCTTATTTTACTTTTTTTAACGTGGAGTACGTTTTTACGGAGGTCTTCTTGCCGAAAATTGTCATCTAACAATGACACGTAATAATGACATACGCAAGAAGGCTAGTGTTACCGTTGCCTTGTGATTTCCGGAGCTCATTTCTCGCTATTCGACTTCGATGCTAAATTTTGAAATGGAGGTGAAAAACGTATTCTACGCTCATTACTAGGCTCTTTTGGCTTTTTTGTAGTCTATTATATTTTGGAGTGAAATTGTTACAGCCTCGGGTTTGCTAACCGTGGACGTCGCAATTTCATCATTGCTTATCAAAATGAAACTTGGAATACCTGTTGAACCGTGTTTAATTTTTCGTTATAGACATATTTGAAGATTTTGTATCTCCAGTGAATGCTGCAGCTACAGTTTTGTTATCAGCATGTAGAAAGAGGAAGGACATGCTTTTGAAGACAATGACTTTAGTTATGCAAGTTCTTAATTCCTCCTCTAAACCCAAGGAAAGGGATGGTGCTCTTCACATGGTACGAATGTTCGCTTATAATGATTTTCAGCCAATCACATTTTCATGTTCTCAATTATAGTTCTACTTGTCTTTTTGGTTATAGGTGGGTACATTGTCAGAAATTCTTTTCAAGAAGAGGCCCTACAAAGATCAGATGGAGGAAATGATGGTTCGCTTCGTCTTCCCAGAGTTCCATAGTCCTCACGGGCATATGCGTGCACGTGCTTGTTGGGTGATGAGGTATGCCACCTGGACTGGAGTACCATTCTTACTTTATCAGATACTCAGGAAGGTCCAAGGGACCTTTCTACTAATAGAAGCATTTTTAACCTATAATCTTGGACAGAAACCCATTAAATGAAAATAAACTTATAATATATCATAGTGAAATAAGAAATCAGAGTTGTTTAGCTAAGATAAACATAAATATTAGATAAATAACATAAATATATGATAAGAAATCCTAAAGGGAGACTGGACTTGGGCCTTATCAGGCAAAGACATAAGTCATTGGTCCTCCTGACTGGATCGGGCTCCCACAATTGAATTGAAATTCCTCATTCTCCTGCTTTTTTCTCTAAATTTAATCTGAATTTACTATTTACTTTAGGTATGTATTCAAAACGTTTCCTTTCTTGTGAGTCGATGTCTAAATATTAATAATACGTTCTTTCACAAATTTTCATAAAAGTATAATTTTTGCTTCCTCACTATCGAAGGTAGGGAAGCTTTGTTTTTGTGAAAGAAGAAGCAAAAAATGTTGTCCTCTATAATCAAAATTTCCACTTGCTTTTTGCGTTTCAGAGCTTGCTGATCAATTTTGATTCTGTGTCCATCTGTCTGTATGTGGTAAATCCTTGTCACGCCCAAAACTATACCAAGTTTCAGTCTGATTTCAATGACATTTTCTGAGATGTTTTGTGTTCATAACACGTTGTCAGCACTTTCTTAATCATTCATTCTTAATGAATTAATTATGACATTTTTCTGTTATTTCAAGGTACTTTAACGAGATGAAGTTCCGTTCTGACGAGAACCTACAGAACGCAATGCAGTTAATTGTGAACGCGTTGCTTACTGATGCTGATCTCCCTGTCAGAGTGGAAGCCGCCATTGCTCTTCAGAATCTTTTGTCGGAACAGGAGAAAGTTGATCCCATGATACTTCCTCAGGTTAGCTTTAACTTAAAAATTCATTAAAAGGGTGATATACCAGTATACAGCTGGTACATCACCTTGGACACTACCTGAATCTAGAAATTAGCTGTTTGCAGTTCTTCCACATGGACTTGGTCCATGACGAAACTTATTATTCTCAAACAAGATGATAGTTGAAGCTCAGGAATCCAATTTTCATTTTCCTAATGAGAAAGACATCATTGGAGAGGATGAACTATGGATGCGTCTCGCCTAATGGTTTACACCACATTATCCAAAAGGCAAGGATTTTTGTGGTCCAGGATGGGGTGAAGGACGGACAACCCGTGTCCTTACTATGTTGACATTCCATTCTTCATCCCGTTCGCAACTTTTTTTTCTTTTTGTGAAATTCCTAAACCGCTAGTAAGGGCATTATATACTTTCATTATTGGTCCGTAAAAAAATTGTACGATTGTTTAATCAAGTGTGTGGGTTAAGATCACAATATTTTGGAAAGAGCTGATCCAAGCAGATACATAGTGCATTAGTTATTGTTACTCTTCTGGTGTTAGAAGAAAATTAAAACCTCATATATTCGTTTTCTTCGTTGGAATAAGTTTGAGATGAACCTATGAATGATTATTTATTTTTGCCCAGTTACTTAAGTAACCTTGGTTCTAATGTTTTCAGGTTAAACCCATTACTTTGGAATTGCTTCAAATCATCAGACAAACTGAGAATGACGAGGTGGCCAATGTTATGCAAAAAATTGTGTTTCAATATTCCGAGCAAATTGCTCCCATCGCCGTAGAAATTTGTCAACATTTGGTGCGTGTAAATGCCTATACATAAGTAAAATGAAACAGGATCACCCTCGAATTATTTTTGATTTCTGTTAATATTGGTCATCATTTTTCTACTAATGTTTATAGGCTATAACATTCAGTATGGTGCTGGAAACGGATGAAGGCACGGACGAGAAAGCTATTGCAGCGATGGGCTTACTTCACACTATAGAAACTCTTATCAGTGTTATGGATGATCATCCTCAAATCCTCGCTCAGTTAGAACCGACGGTTCTCCAAGTTATCGGCCACATTTTCACGAATTGCATCATGGGTAAATTTGCTTCTGTTCATTAGATGATAGCCTCCTCCAAATACATGCAGTTCTACAAACACAATTTTAGTATCTCCACATCACAAGACGTTCGCGAACAATCAATTTGAGACACGACAATCTAGACCCTGACCAACTAATCTAAATTCTTACAAAGGGATTGACTACTTGATGTTATGTACTTTTGAGATGCGAGCGTAGCGAGTATCCAGACCACTAATCTAAGCAGAAAACTGATCTGTGTAAAATCTCATGGCGACTGGAGCGCTGGGAATGCCACGCAATGGGTGGTCGAACTTAAGAGCAAGTCAGGGTCTAGAGTCTCGTGTCTCAACTTGATTGTTCGCGAACGTCTCGTTCTCCACATCCAAATCAATAAAATACAATGGTACGAATGTCATATTGAACTTTCCGATTTCAATAAGGTGTGTATTAAAAACAAAGGGACATGCAGTAAATATTATTTTATTGTTTGAAAGTACATAACATGCAGTTTTAATTTAGTTGGTTTTAAAAATGATATCCTGTAAATGTCTACCTCCATTGTCCACACACTGCTGAAGCCTTTCCCGGAAGTTGTCAATTACTCGTCGAGTGATATTCAGCGGAATAGCATTGATTTCTTCCGTGATTGCAGCCTTCAGTTCATCGATGGTTCGGGGACGATGCGTGTAGACCTTTTCCTTCAGGTAACCCCAGAGAAAAAAATCGCAGGGGGTTAAATCAGGTGATCTCGGCGGCCACCCAACGTCACCTCGCAAAGAAATGAGATGACCGGGAAACATTTGTCGCAGGATTTCCATTGAACGCCTGGATGTATGGGCTGTAGCACCATCTTGTTGGAACCAGATGTTATCGTTGTCATGATTCTGCGTTAATTCCTCCAATTTCGGTTTCAGAAAAGTTTCAAGCATGTCGCAATACCGAGCAGAGGTAACTGTGACGACTTGACCATCCTCTTCAAAATAATAGGGACCCCAGACACCAAACTCTGCAATAGCGCACCACACTCGAGGGCTGTGGAGTGGTCGTTTCGTGGGTTATTCTCAGCCCAGTATCGAAAATTCTGTTTGTTAACAGTTCCGGCGAGGTGAAAATGTGCCTCATCACTGAAGATCAAAACAGCAGTGCGGGGGATCTGCTGAATGTCGCGGCATAAATTTGTTCGTGTGTCTAAGTCTCTAACTGTTAATTCTTGCACTACCTGAATCTTGTATGGGTGAAATTTAAGGTCTCTATGCAGTATTCTGCGGACACTACTGAAAGATAATCCTAGTGAAGCGGCATGTTTCCAAACAGAACGCCGAGGGGATTGTTGAATTGAAGCCCGCACTCTATCCACGTTTTCCGCTGACGTTGACGTCCTAATTCGGCCTTGTGGTCTTGTTTTTAATGCTGATGATGTTGCTCTAAAATTTGATACCCAATTTCTGATTGTTGGTCCAGTGGGAATGGGATCACGTCGACCAATAGCAAAATGTAAACGGAACGCACGCTGTGTTGTGATCACGGAGCCGCCATTTTTAATAAACTCTTCAACTACGAACGCACGATGTTGTCCCGACCAAGCCATTGCTCACACTAAAACTGCATGTCATGGCGCGTCCAATGACGCCATCCCCACCCTTCTGCTCCTTCCCTTCTTCGTGCAACGCCCTTCCAAAACCGGAAAGTTCAATATGACTCACCCTGTACTACGTAAAATGCTTGCCCATAGTATAATTTAAGTAGTTTTTGGCATATTATTCTATTCACTAGTTGCTTCTAAGTTTCTAATTCAAGCTAATTTGATGCTGAAATAACTGTGGGTGTACTAAGGAAGATGGTAATATACGGTTATGAGTCACTTTGGATCAGGCTAATGACAAAACTGACCACTTATAAAATCCTTTCCTACAACTTTTCAAGTCCTTGCACACCCAGTGGCCTCACCTCTTTTAATTTCACGTCCTTCCTCTGCAGTATTACATTTTGGGGCATCACCTTACATATATTGGTTTTGTAATCCTGTTAAAAGCTTGGATCAACCCATATTGAATCCCCATGAGTGTACATTATATTTTTTTGTTCTATTTGTCTGAATAATGTTTAGAGTCACAAACTCCCAACACTTGAAAAAATAACGAATATTCCCCTTGTTTAATTTACATCACGCATACAAGTTCTTTCTCTAGCTCCATACTTCAGTTCAGAAGTGGTCTGGAACATGACCCTTGAATACTTTTTATCAATTTTTCTTCACTCAACAAAGTGTTTAGGATGTTTTCAGTATTGGCATCCATACACGACATTAACAACAGAGAACTATACAAGTGTGTCAGTACAAATGAAATAAACGACGACGTAGTAATTAAACGCGAATAATCTTATTCAAAAGACGCGTACAATATGCTTCTATTCAATTTAATTGTGGGAGCCCAAAAACAACGTGCTTGTAATTCATTATAATGACCTGTTTAGCTGTAACCTAATTTTTCCTTCATGACGTTGTGAAATGGACATTCCGTTCTTAGGTATGAATCTTTATGGATCTCTCAACAACAAGAACTGAACATGTTAACTTTTCACTGCACGAACATAACTATTGTTGGGAACATTCCCTATACGTGTGCAGCATTTCAACTTGATTTCGTTCAAGGACAATTGTTATTATTTTTTAGTTTGTTTATTAGTTTAAGCCCAGTCGTTTTGAACATGAATAGAGTAACTATGGATTTTTAAAGATGAAAATGGGAAAGAAAGGAACTGCAAACTTATAAACGTGGTTGTCTACTGCTATCCATCTGTTACTAAAAGTACTTATGCCTATTTGTTTTATTGCAGAATATTATGAAGAAGCTCTATCGCTAGTATACGATTTGACCACCAAGCATGTCTCCCCTGACCTCTGGAAAGTTTTCGAACTCGTGTACCAGGTAAATTAATGGAATTTTTCTATTGTCCCATGTTTATCAGTTAGTGCGGTGAATTTTCAACATTTTGCAAAGCTTTTGGGTATTTCGAATCGTTGGTTCTAATATTATTTTTCCTGCAAATTCGTAGTTTTCCTAGTTCAAAAATCCAGTTCTGATGGAATGGGATTTCCTCCACATCGTGTAAATAAAACAATCATACATATTCAATGACCTTGAAACGTAGTCTCGATTTACCTACCTTTTTTTCTTTGAAGTGGAGACAGCTCAAGTTTGATAATTCCTTCCTTCGATATTAGAGAGTTCCAAAAGCGATAGGGAGATAGAGATGAGGCGCCTTATTGTGAACGGAAAACACTACTGCGCATGTGCGGGGAGATGAGGCGCCTCATCTCCAATAAGACCAATTTATTTCACCTAAACATTAGATGCTTTATCTCGAACCAACCTATCTCATCTCTTCCTCCCTATCGCAAAGTAACCTTACACACCGATAACATGACATTCATTTCTTGTTGGTATTCATGATTCATGAAAGTTATATTCATTTTCTTGTTCATAAATTCTCAAAATCTGCCATTGCAAAACCTTTTCGTGAATAAGAAAATAACTAGGAAACATAGAAATGCTGGAAAATGAACACACGGGATAGGCGGGAAAATCCCCTTAGTGGTTCAGCGTTACTTGAAGATAAGTAGTATCACTTTAAGATAAAACTCGAATTCGACCCTCTTGACTTTATCAGGTTATAGCATACGCTGTGGCTCGCCCCAGATGATAAAATCCCCAAGCACCTTATCCCAATTGACATCGTTTTGGAACTCTCTATTATGTTTCTGCATTACTGATCTCGAATCAGGTAATGTGGCGACACGGGGCCGTCTAACACTGAAATCGGTCCGCGAAGTTCTTCACAATTTCAAAGATCGTTCAGAAATAACAAACTCTCCTAGATGTTAATAACTACACTACGTTTCTTACTTACCGTGGCAACTGTTGTTACTGCCACAGCCTAATAAACAGAGAGTCTCCCTATCAAATTTCAACTTCCTTCAGTGAACAGGAAAGGATTTAGCTCACTCAGCTGATCAGAAAAGACCCCATCACTACGTTTCTTACTTACCGACTCCTGGGGCCGTGCTGATTCGGAATTATATAGGTATAAAGACCGTTCAGAATTATATATAAAGTCCGTTCGGAATTATATATAAAGTCCCCTAAGTTTTTCAGTTTCAATTTCTTCGTTAAGAAATAACTCTCCTAGATGTTAGTAACTACACTACGTTTCTTACTACCGTGAATTGATGGCAACTGTTGTTACCGCCACAGCCTAATAAACAACTCTCGTTGCGCCTAGAACACGATCAAGGCGGGTATAGAGACGAACGGCGACACTTTTGCAACAAACTTGGGGCCGTGCTGATTCGAATGAGCCGTCTAACACTGAAATCGGACCGCGAAGTTCTTCACAATTTCAAAGACCGTTCGGAATTATATATAAAGATAACAGGTCCATTTTTCTTCTTTCTTTGATATTTTCCTGAAAAAAAAGGACGGTAGGCATTGATTAATTTTACACATCATTAGTTCATTATGGTTGCTTAGGAATATTAGTTTATAACTTAGCGTAATAAATCAGCTTTCCTTGACACTACAGAGGCTTAGGGATCATGAGATGTGATAAAATGGGAGCATTCCAAAAAGTGGCGAACGATTTTCCTGCTACGAAAACAAGGGAGTTACACTTCCCTAGTTACGCATTGGTAGTACGTGAAAATCAATATTTTCGCCGTGACGTGTCGTTCGGAAAAAAAAAAATGATGAAAAAATTTTGTTTTCCCTCAGGTATTTGAAAAAGATGGTTACGATTACTTCACTGATATGATGCCAGCACTCCACAACTATGTAACTGTTGATACGCTTGCTTTCCTGTCGAATCAGAATCACATCCTTGCTATGTTCAACATGTGTAAAATGGTAAGTGTACAAATTTGGTGATTAGCCTAGTCATGAAAACACCAAAGAGGCCTGAACTGAACATGTACAAGGGCTCATTAAAAACCAAAGTGTACTCTATGTAATTTTTTCGATTTATTTTGAATAGGTAATGACAACAGACTCCGGTGAAGACTCAGAATGCCATGCTGCCAAATTACTTGAAGTCATAATTTTGCAGTGCAAGGGGCAAATCGACGCCGTACGTTTATATTTGTTTTTAATTTATTATTATTATTAATTTTGTCGTTGTTGATGATTTAGTGTTTTTGTAAAGTATGGAATCATGGCATGAGATTTGATTTTTTAAATCGTTGACTGCCATGTGCGTACATAGCTATCTACCTCCTGTTCTTCTCCCACACCCAGGGTTCCCCGGTGACCAGTTTTTTATCAATCCGTCTGGTTGAAAATTGGTAGCTGCTCTGTATGCCAAATTAATGTTCTGTTTTCACACGCACTCAAACACTCAAAATCTGACTGAAATTGGTAGGACTGCTCCTGAGAAAGTTCTTTTCTAAGTGGTGAGGAGGGTTGTGGTACGTTGCCAAATTCTATCAAATTGGTTTTGACAGAATTAATTTTAAGGCAAAAACATATTCTAAATAAAATGCAAATATATATTCTAAATAATAATCTGCTATTCAAAAAGAGGTTTTGGATATTCAGGTTTATTCACAGTTTTTATTGAATTTTTAGCCTTTGCCTTGCTACTCCGCTACCTTATTACCAAGGCACGACTATTTTAAACTACACTTAGGGCGGAATTCATAGATGGAAATTGAGTCTGAGAGGGTCCCTAAGTGTATTGATAAGAGAATTCATGCACTCAGCGTGATCCGTTTACGTGATTCGAGGGCGACACTGAGGGCGCACTGAGTGTGCAATCCAAGTGCACACTCAACAGGATTCATAAACAAAAAAATGACATTGAGTTGAGTGTGACCATCAGCTAAACGATGCAATGTTCTGAGTGAAGGCAGGAGGTCACTTAAGTTCGTCAACTGATAACTTTTATTATTATTTTCACGTAGGTATAGGAATAGGTAATATAGTAGAACATACATCGTTTATTTAGTTCGGAGTTTATTCAAAAACTTCATAAGAGTACGCACACATAAGAGTAGTTAGGCTGTTCCTAAACGGTAGTTAGGTACATGTTTGATGTGACAGATCCCATTCGAATGATACACAATCAACTACGAAATATTTCGCTAACTATTCCGATTCGGGAAAGATACAGTCATGAACAACTACGAACCCTAGGAGCCTAAAATAAATGGAAAGGATTTATAACTAGGTACCACAGCTGAAAGTGCTGGTCGCTCTTTGATTTTATGCGATCTCTACATACCAAGTTTGTAGTGCATGGTTTTCAGATTCATCTTGGTTTGTGGAATGAGTTGTCGGTAGGTACCTACCTTCCATTCATCAGGATGTACAATCAATGAGAATTCCAAGAAAATGTGATTGCTTGAAGCTCTTCCAAAACCTCACGTCCAACAGTCTCATTATACCATAACTCTTCTTATTTTCAACTACATATATCTGTTCTTCAAAACTAACTGGCGAATCATTGTTTTCTCATTTTCTCACTTCTTTTTCGTCACAACTCTATACATAATTATACAATTCAATACTACAAATCAATAGATAATAAACACAAATTATCAGCACTTCAACAAACAAGCAACAAGGATTCACTTCAACTTATGGCTGCTCCGATCCAGGCGGGAGGACCAATAACTTTGGTTTTTGTCTGATAAGGCCTATGTCCTGTCTCCCCAAGGAACAAGGATAATAGCTTAAAAAGCAAAAACACAAAGAAAAGTGTAACCTTTGAGAACTGCTATTGATCACCGTGGAATGTGAGAGGGAATTTCCCCATCCTTTTTTCCCTCAAACCAGGGAAACTTCCCCTACAACATACTGTCAGGGCTGCCAACTTATGTTGAAAAAACGTTGAGTGTCCCCTGAGTGCACTGTTGAGCTCCTGTAATCTGAGTGTGCCCCTAACTGTTGAGTGAACCACCCCACTCAACTATGAATTCGAACTGGTGAGTTGAGGGTGACCCTCCATTTAGGTGAGTGCGAGTGAACACACACACTCAGGCTTTGTCTATGAATTCCACCCTTAGACCCCTTTCCAGTGATCTTATTTACATAATATTAGTTTCTTTCCATCCGAAATGCTCTTTATCCAAATCCGGTGCCTTGATTGAAATCAGTGATAACGATTCCGGACCCATGAGGGAAAACATGGTGAGAGAAATGAATTTCTGAACTCGCCTTACTTGGTACACACCTGATATGCAATGTCACATGCTTTGTCTTTTTTGGTTTTTACATTTCCATTTATTCTCACTTCGTTCTTGACTAATCCTACACTGTTTGGATTGCCTTAACTTATAAAATCATTATTCTTTAAACTATTCCTTGGTAGATAACACTACTTGTTTTGCGAAAATCAAAATATGTCTACCAAAATGAAATGCTAACCTCTTTGAGGGGTTTTGTTCGTACATTATAAAGTACCTAGATTTATACTTTTTCGTTGGTTTCATTTTTTTAGTGCATTCCCTTATTTATTGAACTCGTCCTACAAAGGCTGATGAAGGAAGTGAAGACGTCAGAACTCAGAGCGATGTGCCTACAAGTGGTGATTGCTGCTCTCTACTACAATCCTGTCCTCTGGCTTGAGACAATTGATAAAATCCAGCTGCCCACTGCTCCTCAAGACTCAATTTCCACTCATTTTATTAAGCAATGGCTTCACGATGCTGACTGCTTTTTAGGGTAATCCGTTCTCTTCATTTACAGTATTTAAATAGTCTCCTAAACCACAATTATCAATGCTGTGTTATTAACGTTTCATGTGGGTTCTAAGGTTCTAACAAAGCAAATTTATCTTCTTCTATTTCAGATCTAATTTTAATTTTGATGGGTGAAGTTTTTAAAATTAGTTAGCTTTATTAATTATTAACTTCTATTCTTTGTATTGTGATTATTGAGTTACTGAATGGTCGATAATTTTATATTGCAGACTCCACGATAGGAAACTCTGCGTTCTCGGATTTAGTGCACTAATTGCGATGGCTAACCGACCACAGGGTGCGAATGAGTGTGCTCAACAAATCATCCCTGTCTTGATATTAGTGTTTGAGGGTCTGAAACGAGCGTATGCTGGTAAGTCTATATTTTTATACTTTTGCTTCCCATTATAATGTTTGTGATTATAGCCTACTGCATTATTATTTTTGTTTTTGGATGTCTCCTAGTAGGTATTCCACTTCTAAACTCTAGGCTACAGTAGAACTGCTGGGATGTCATCCTTAGGTTTAATCAGGCAATTAGTTCGCGAACTATTTTTCACTAGCATGACAGGCTTAGCAGAATAAAGAAGAAAAAAAGACAGTTCAACTATTCATCTATCGATATGGTAATACGAATAATTACTTACTTGATAGGTTGAAATAAACTGATGTAGGAGGGAAACGAAATCAAAACTTCTATGATCGAAATATTGAAAGTAATGGATTTGTCGATAGCAAGGAATATTGTCTCAAAGGTTTTCAGGGCAGTGTCTGAAGCAGTGAATTAAATTTTCAGCAGCCTAAGGATGTTCAATAATGTCAGGAAATTTTTATTCGTCACTCCCTTTTTTCCTTTTTGTCTTCACTCTTCATTATTATATTGATCTGTTCCAGATTCTATATTACTCTTGCTTTACGTTTTTCAGCCAAAGCTTCTGAACTAGCTGAAGACGATTCTGATGAGGAAGGATCAGAAGAAGACGAAGGTATGTAAAAATCATATTTTAATATTAAGGGGAGTCAGTACCAACATTTTTTATTTGTTTTTAATTCATATTTTATTATTATGTACTCATTTGTTGATTTGGTATGTACGACATGATGATTTAGAGAGTTGAAGCCTGTGAATGTTTCATGGGTGTGCTCCTGTCTCTGGGAATTGAGGCTGTCCATTTTGCCCACAATAGTGACTCTATCACTCCTGGTATGGTTCTGGATCAAATCGGAGGGATTTTAGATCCACGATTCATTTTTTCACTACTTAAGGGGGCACCGGACAGTGGGGCTCCGAGCGTTAGCCGGTAAAGCAGTTCACCCGCAAGCCGGTAGGGCGTGTAGATGTGGAGAACGACGGGGAGGGGCGTATGTGAGAGGAGGTTGTGGAGGGGGGAAGGAAGACCGAGAGCGTCACTGTGCGTAGAGGCAATACCGCTTTCCAGTTGTCGCTGAGCCTACTTAGCCCAGTGTATCTTGTTGTCTAAAAAAGAGGGTGTACCGTGCGTCAAATCCGGTAGTTCAGATTTTTGCCAACTTGCTTGTGATCTTGGCTCATTGAACTCATGTTTAATAAATTCAAACCTTTCCAGCAAACCTTTTTTAGGGATGGGAAATCAGGAAGTTATATTCTCTCTAGCAATGATTGGTTGTAGGTGAAACCAAAAATGGCATTTTTTACTGTCGGTCGAAAATTTGGAATTATCACCCCCACAGCTAAGAAATATCCATGTAAAAAAATCAACTCAAATTATTAAAATTTAAATTTAAATTCGAACTTCAAAAAATCGCTTCAGTTCAAATTAAGAGACCATAAAACATTAAATACAAAGTCATGCAGTATGATTGACGAGCGAATTTTTTGTAAATCATCTTATTACATTCAGGTTAAATTGTTTTGAAATTAGCGCACTCTGAGGGCAATGAATTTAAAATATAAATTTTATGGTAAAAATCCATTTCTAAATAATGGTTTAATATTCAAAAAATGATTTCAGATGTCTTGTTAGCGAATTTTCTTAGAAAATAAAGCTATTGCAATGGCTCCAAAATTTTTAAATGAAAAATCTGTTTTCATCGCAATCTGTTTTGAGGCATTCTGAAATGATTCCTGGATTTTAACGCTTTATATATATATATATATATATATATATATATATATATATCCCAATACCTCTCATTCCTACGAATGTAAAGGGCACGCAGAATGTCAGTCACGAATGTGTGTCTACCAGCTGATCTGTAAGCAGTGCACAGAAGATCAACACAGAGGCTTCTATGTTGGGAAAGCAACTCAACTAAATTTGAGAATGAATAACCATAGAGCTTCCTTAAACCAAGATCGACCCCTGCCATTGAAGCTGCATGCGAGATCGCACAATCCTACTGTGACGTTCAACGAGTGCTTCGGAGTGAAAGTTCTGAAGCGGATGCCACAACCCACGAACGACAGACTGCTGCAGCAGTCTGAACGGGCTCATAGGTGGGTATTGGGATCAATGAGGCCTCCTGGTCTCAATCTAAACGATTGAGATGTACTGAGCTAAAAGTAATGAAGCCATACAAGCTTCCAAGAAACAAGAAACGCTCCAAGTCCCATAGTTCAGAAAAAACCATTACTCTTCTAATTTTGAAAAAGATTTACTCGAAATATCAAATCACTCTTTCACCTTTATACTTGTCAAATTTCTATCATTTAAGTTCATGTAATATATATATATATATATATATATATATATATATATATATATATATATATATATATATATGCACTTGATTGTGGACACTGTGCTACTGCACTATATACTAATTAAAGTTGAAGAAATTTTACAGAAATAAAGAGGAAAAGGTTTTTGATATTTCGAATTAGTCTTTGTCAAAATTAGAAGAAGAAAGAGTGTTTTTTGAATATTCCCTGGAACCAATATGAAAACCTTAATATCAAAAACCTTTTCCTCTTTATTTCTGTAAAATTTCTTCAACTATAATTAGTATATATACATATATATATGTATGTGTCATTCCAGACGATATAACTCGATAGAATTGAGATAAAAACTTCGTTCTTTCGCCAAAAAATCAAGAATTTCAAAAGAAAGGATGAGTTCGTTGTACTACACTTTTTGGGCACATTAAATTGGTCAAATTTCAAAAAGTTTACTCAAAAAATCTCTAAAAATGGCTAAAAACGGCTAAAAATCGTTCAATTTATATTTTTTGGTAGAATATTGCTCAAATAATGTTTATTAACTATAAAATAGAACATCCAAAAATGTATGTACACAATTATGCTGAAAAATGTACTTGAAATTCATCAAAATTTGCTAAAAAGTTCCAGTCATGCAGCATGATCGTATGAGCGAACTTTCGTAAATCATCGTATTATATAATATTAGATTATTTTGAAATTTGAGCTTTTTGAGTGCAAGTAAATTGTTAACTATTGATTTTATTGCAAAAAACGTATTCTAAATAATAATCTCCAGTTCAAATAGAGGTTTTAAATTTTTAGCTTTTTTGCAGTTTTCATCGATTTTTAGCAAAATTTAATGAATTTTAAGTACATTTTACAGCATAATGTTTTACATAAATTTTTGAATGTTCTGTTTCATAGTTAATAGACTTTATTTGAGCAATATTCTACCAGCAAATATGAATTAAACTATTTTTAGCCGTTTTTAGCTATTTTTAGTGATTTTTTTTTTTTTTTTTTTTTTTTTTTTTTAGTACATTTTTTGAAATTTGACCAATTTAATGTGCTAAAAATGTGCTGTCCAACAAACTAATTCTTTCTTATGAAATATTTGGTGTTTGGCGAAAGAATGGATTTTTAATATTAATCCTAAGGAGAGTTACCGTTTGGAATGACATACACACATGACATACATACATACAACCAAATTTTTTAAAACTTCCAGTCATGTGGCTTGATCGTATGAGCGAATTTTTATAAATTATCGTATTCATGTTAAAATTCTTTTGAAATTCGAGCTTGAGCACTCTAAAAAAATCGCTGGAGTAGGCTTTTTTCTTTTTTACATTATACGATTTTCGTTCTAGAAACATTAAATTAAAGGTGACGCGATATACATTAAAAATACTCAGTCATGCTGTATCGCTAATAGAGCTAATTTTAGAAGAACAGTTCGAATAAAACTGAGTAGAGAGCCATGTGACGAGATTGCAATGAAATTTTAGGACACTCAGCGAACTTGACAAATTGGTCAATATTATCACGATTAGTGGCCCCATTTCTTTCGAAATTGGAGGATGGTTATTTATACAAGCACATGTTACAATAATTGAGGAAGCTGTACAGCCTACCCAAACTAGCAGATGTTTTAACATGAATATGTCTGCTGGCTGGCCTACGAGCGTGCAAAATTTGTACTTACTGTAAAATGCAACGGTTTTTTTCTACTTCTATTAATTTTCACGCACAACCAATGCGTTACTAGCGAAGAGTAACTCCCTTAGTTTTCATAGCAGGAAAATGTTCTCCACTTTTTGGAATGCTCTCATTTTATCACAACATCTAATGATCCCCAATCCATTGTAGTGTCAAGGATAGCTGATATATTTCGCTAAGTAATCTATATTAATAACATCGTTGGTATGTCTGTCTGTACATTGATTAGAATCATGAAATTTCGCGTTTCTTTTCCGTTTCATGCTTCTAGTGGACGATTGGTACCATTTTCTCAATTTTTCTCTGTCTGTCTGTCCGTGTGTTTGTCTGCTTTTCACCGTTACAGGGGTCATTGGACAACTGATATGAGTTGGGGTAAATGTCTGTATCAGTCCAACTTAAATTATAGGCTATTTGAAGTTTTTAAAATTGGAGCCAGAAGGGGTGTTTTAGGATAAGGGGAGGGGGTGAAATGGGGAATCTTGGACACCATTAAACGAACTGGTGTTCACCAAAATTATATACAATCCATTCATAGGGACTTCCCTGTTATGCATGCATGATGCATTACTTACAAATATGTTTCTAGGCTGCATTTCAGAGGTTCAAGGGTACAGAAAATTAACAAGGGCATTTACAAGGCTCATAAGGGTTGATAGCAATAAACCAAAACTGAAGACATGAATTTAATATATTATGGTTGAAATTAAATTCAAAATAATGCAAAAGGAAAATTTAATTTAGAACATGAAACGTAAACTTTAATTATTTATAATGATAATTATAAAATATAATATGAGTATAATGTATAATATTATATTTCTAATATTATAATATTATTTCTTGATATTATATAATAATATTATTTCTATATTATATAATATTTATTATATTATTAGATTTCTTTTGCAGCCCATATTTTCTAAATAATTCAAAAATAATAGATAATAATATTTCTACACCACGCGCTGTTTTGATTGCGAGTACGAAGCTTGAACTGAACTCCAAAGGGTTGAAGGAGAGGGCGTGGAGGGTTCGGCATGAGCCGTCGTGGGGGGGGGGGGGGGGATGACCTCGAAGGACCCCCTGTGGTCTGCCGTTTTGGCGGGAATATAGCGCTGGTAATTTTGGAGACAAAATAATTCTTGTGGGACTTCTGTAGTGAGGTAGCAATATGGTAGGTAGGTACCATGTACATATATTTATCTATTCCAAAAAAAGTGAAGTGAACCGAGCTCGTCATAAATGAGTAGTTAGGGAGTTATCGAGGGGATGGATCAGGCAGCAGTTTTGTGCGGGAGGGGAGAAGGTGGTGCACAGCGGTGGCGGGTGAACGGTGAGCGCAATACTGGCATCTACCAGCAGCCCGTTGAACTTGCGTGACTTCGAGGATCCTCTTCCACCCCCCGCGCGGCCTATGCATATCTCAGAATTCCCCGTTACCTGATAACAAATTTTTCTCAGCTAATTTATTCCCTATTTTGATGCGATAGGTGGCATTCGTTTCTTTATAATATTACCTACTGAAAACCTCAACGTTTTTACCCATAGGAATTTTTTAAATTAGTTCAAATTCATGCAAAAAAAAAATTTTTTTAGCAAAATTTTCGAAAATTTGATTTTAAATTGTGGGTTGCATTAAGGTACTCTTTCCTTGGTAAAATGTCGCAAACACCATCAAAATTGTCCAAAAAATGGCTGAGAAAAATACTTCCAACTTTTTTACATCCTGTCCGGTCCCCCCTTAAACACATCAATACTTCCCCAAAAGCTTGAAAAGTTATCAATATTTACCTACTATGTCATACACTGCCGCTGGTATATTTGTCAAACTCTTTACGTTGATGATCTTCGGAGATTGCTCGAATGACGTTGAAAACTCCCAGAACTCGTCATAGGCTTCTGAAAATACTCCTCTCTTGAAAGTCCAGTTGGAACGTGGCATGCTCTAGAGTTAACTTTTGCAAGTGGAAAAGCTGATATTTTCAAACTACCAACAAAAAATGCGAATATTTATAGTTGAACATACCGAAAAATTGTTTACTCAAAAGAAATTACTAATCACATCCTCCATCTTCTTCTTGTAATTTGAATGCCAAGTTGGGAAGCGTATTTGTGGTATTTATAAAGCTGGAAAACTATTTTTCAGAAAACCGCGTTTTCTCGAAACTACATTTACTAATAGATATGTAGGTACCTTTTCTGCAATACCTATTCCACAGATTTTGTTTTTTATTGTGTCTGTTCATTACTTGTGAATCGTTAGACTAGGGACGGGGGTTCCAGCATTATATCAAGTCTTCCTGTTTATGGGCAGAAAAATGTCAATAGTAAAACGTCAAATTTGTATTTCTTGAAGAATAATCATATATCAGTTCTGTAAATTAAAAATACTTCGTCTGTCAAAAATCCTAAGGAAGAAAATTTAAAAAATAAAATAAAAACTAAATTGGGCTTGTAGTTTTGTGAATAAAGTTACAAAAGCGCATAATGGTACTCATGCACTCATATCTGCATTCCAAATTGGCCTTTTTTTGTATCATTAATGAACATCCAAACTAATTATATCACTACCACTTTTTTCTTTCACTGCGTTTAAAGAGAGAGGGGTTTGGAAAAAAAAAACCCCCTCTTTCTGGTTCTGACTTCTCTTAATGTAATCAATAATTTATTAATAATTTTTCGTACGCCTTTATTTAAAATGTTCATGCAACTCAATTTTTGTTCTCTTTCCTCCTTCCTCAAGCTGTTTTATCGACGGACGAAGACGATATTGACGAATCACCATGTCTCTTGGAAGCCATGAAGAAAAAGGTTGAAAAAGCGAAAACCAAGATGGACACTCCTTTCCCCATCAACGCTGAAATGCAGGTTAGCCGATAGAAATACAGCTTACGAAAATTCCCCTTAATAATTTGGCAATGTATAATTATTGTGTAGTTTAGTAACTAAACTAACTCAATAAACTAAAATGATAAATTTGTTTATAAGATATAATAATATGAAATATAAGATACAATAAAACTGTTTATAAGAGAGAAAAAAAGAAAAAGTCTGAACCCCCCTCTCCCTTACGATTTGTTGGCTTACGATTCAAGGTACGTCGATTTAAAAATTCGAATTAAATAAAAATTTCCAGTCATGCAGTATGATTGTGTGTGAGAATTTTCGTAAATCCTCGAAAGTAGAAGTTGAATGTTTTGAAATTTATGCTCACTAAGCACAAAGTCTAGCAATCAAAATGGTCAACTATAAATTTTATGGCAACAAATCTTGTTCTAACTAATGATCATCTATTCAATCAAAGATTTTGGATGTTAGTATTTTCTGCAGTTTCATTGATTTTTTTAAAGCACATGTTAATGAAATTCTAAATCATTTTTTAGCATACATAATTCTGTACATGACTTTTTACATTTTCTAGTTTGGAGTTGATGAACTTCTTTTGAGAATTATTCTACTAAAAAATATAAACTTAATTAACTTGAGCTGTTTTTGCCATTTTTCAGCACATTTTTTAAATTGAACTAAAAAATGCTATCTAACGAACTCATCTTTCCTTTCGGAATGCTTGATTTATTTATTTTATTTTATTTTTTTTTTTTGCCAAAAAACTGGAATTACGAATACTTTTTGGCAAGTAACTGTGATCCACTGTGACGCTCTGTGCAAGGAAAGGTGTGGTTGGAGAGATTTGATAGTAAATTTACATCAGCGGCAATTTAGCGTTTAGATGGACCTTCTCTCGGAGATTCTGCCTTGGAAAAGTATGAATGCAAATTCTGCCAAGATGCCTATAATTTCTGATCAGCAGAAGTGCTAACGGTGTGGATCTCCATTTCATGCCATCTATTTTATGCTCCAATGTTGGATCCTGAACACAAGTGTATTTATCCAAAATACCTCAGAAATATTAAATGGAATTGTTTTTATTTATCTCTTCTCATCATTTAACCTATCTGTTCCTAATATCTGCGTATTTCCCTTGATAGGAGGCTGAAGATGACGATGATGATGATGACGACGATGATGACTACGATGGAGCTGACGATTGCAGTTTGGAGGCCTACACCACCCCTCTTGATGAGGAAACATGTGAAATTGACGAATACGTAATTTTTAAACAAGTTCTACTAGGTATGCCTTAATGTTTTTCCAGCCTATACTTTTAGTTTGAATTTAGTATTTGTCTGTCATTATGTCTACAACAGGCTATACTTACTTATTGTTGCTGTTTCACCGAACTGTGGGTTTATAGTGCCTGAGTGAAAGACCAGGTTCTATTGGCACCTCTTAATCCTTTTCCAAGATAGCGATGGGTCCACACTGGGCTCCTTGTGGATTCAAATCAAGGGTTTCTCTTGGGATTTTGTGAGCATCTTTTCAAATTGAGTTCCATCACCACATACTCTCACGAATACATTCAGAGATAAGTCGTTGTTAGCACACTCGGTGCAGCTCAAGTTTGGACATCCAGAACCTGAAGGACTGCAGGCATTGGTTGACAAAGACCTGGAGTTAATTATTGATCTCAATGGACACTTCACATCCATATAAGAGTATAGATTTATCGTTTGATTCAAAAATTCGTGTTTTGGTCTGCTGACTGAGTTGGGTGGATTGCCAGACATGACACAGAGGCAAACACTCCTCTTCCTTTATTAATTCTGCTTTTAACCCCTTTGCGACGGGCGTCGTTCAGCCACTGCAACGCGCCTGGCCTGACTGCCTCGGAGCCCTCCAACCCCCCGTGCCTGAATAATTGGCCCTCCACGCACGGTGAACCACCTTCGCTTTTCGAAACTGGATCAAGAATATTAGAATTTGAAATTTCCCGAGTATCATGATCACCATCATCGAGAAAATCGTCGAAACAATCGTCATTGAGTTGATCCAAAAAATTCATTGAACGACCTTCAATTTCAACATCAATCACATCACTACCTAACTCACTGTCACTCCCGGCTATTATTACGTTAGGAATTCCTTCATCCGTCCACCTGTGAGGAATAAAAACGTAAAAGAAAGTACAAGTATGGAAACAGGTATGAGTAAAATTATGACAAAGACCGAATGCGGGCAAAAAACAACAGTGTCCAAGTCAACGTTTTTCCTGCTATTTTGATGTGAATAAAAACTCTCGACAACGTCTTTGATCTCAGCGCATTCTATTAGATACTAGATGTAAATGTTAGTTACGATGTCTCTCAATGGATGGCATGAGAGTCCATAGAATGGAGGGAAATTCGAAAACGCGAAAGCAGGCGTTACGGAGCACTTGATGGCCGACGTATTAATACGTCATTAGGCGTTTAGGAGGACATCTGTGCCGACGTATTAATACTGCGGCCGTCGCGAAAGGGTTAATGTCCATACACGCACCACCATTGGCCACTACTTGACATTTACTCGTAAGGCTTTAGTCTTTGCAGCATTAATCTTAAGCCCTGCTGGCTCATTTAACCTATGAAGATCATCAAGCTTACTGCTCACTTCATGTCGCCTTTGAGAGAGTCATTAAGATGATCCATTTTCAATGGGTTCGATATCACTCCTCTTCTGGGTTTTCTTCCTAAGCAGTACATAGGACTTTCATAAATTGCAAAACAAACAATAAAAATGAATAAATAAATATAAATAAAAATAAATATATAAAATATAAATGAAAGGCAATGGCGAGAGGACGCAGCCTTGTCTGACACCAGCTGATACCTGAAATTATTCAGAAAAAGTGCCACAGAGTGATACACAGCAAGAGAAGGAATGATATTGTGAAACAACATGTGTGATAAGGACAATAAGTTGAACTGGCACTCCTTTTTCGTTGCAAGGCATTTCAGAGATATTGACGGTTCAAGCAGTTAAACGCTTTTTGAAAGTCTACAAACTCTCAAAGGAAACGAACTCCTGAAATCCATTTATTTCTTCAATAATAATCCTAATAGTGCTAATCTGGTCCACACATCGATCTCTCCAAAAATCCACTTGCTCTCGCCTCAAAGTTTCATAGACGTCCCTCTATTCGCTTTAGGATAATCTTGCAAAACACTGAGGCAGACACACAATCGCTCTTCAGTTTTCGCTGCTAGGTAGATCGTCTATCTTTAGAACTTTTACAAG
Organism: Adelphocoris suturalis; assembly: GCA_030762985.1. Classification (NCBI taxonomy): domain Eukaryota; kingdom Metazoa; phylum Arthropoda; class Insecta; order Hemiptera; family Miridae; genus Adelphocoris; species Adelphocoris suturalis. Next base: position 34,484,022 of record CM061043.1, on the reverse strand, counting down.
TACCCCTTGCATCCAGTCAGATGGAAAAACGATCATGACAAACCTTAGTAAACAGCTTATGCAGCATACTTGCAGAAGTATCAAGGTCTACTTTCAGCATCAGATCCTGTCAATGCTTGGCGACTTCTCTGATTTCATGTCTCAGAGTGGCTGCTGCAAGGGCTAACTGGCACGGTTATAATATTCTTGAAGTGTTCATTACGAGTTATCATCTGTCCATTTTTTTAAAGCATCTGTTAATTTATTACGTGACAGGGATTACGTGACAACCTGAATCGGCGATAGATTTAGCGTGTGAGCTCATTTAGTTTACGATTAATGAAGGTACATCATCCTAGATATCATCAGCATAGAATGTCGTTGATTGTTTTTAGGTTTGGAGGCAAATGACCCAATGTGGTATGCGGCTCTGACAAGCAACTTAACCCCCGAGCAACAGAATCAACTGAGGGAAGTCTTAGTCCTGGCAGACCAAAGAAAAGCAGCGGCTGAAAGTAAAAAGATAGAACAAAGTGGAGGTACGTAGTCAGTACACTAGGAAATCATCATTTTAGTTCATTTTCCATGGTTCGATGGTGGCAGTTATGTAATTCAAATTGTGTCTTACTTAATGTGCAATGTAGGTCGTTCATAGGTCGGATGTGATTTTTCTATCCCAATTTGTATTCAAAACTTCGCTAACAGCAGAAAATGCCCATTAGTATGAATCATTAGGGTGGATATTGTTGTATTGCTTGCTAGGCCAAAAACGATCTAACGTTATAAATTTACTTATGTAGAATTTGACGATTAATTTTGCTTTTCATCTTCTAAATTGATCGGCCATAATATATTGTATAGGATCGGTCAATTGTAGGCTGGTGATCTATGTTGCCTTGTCGGTCCGTGATTGGACCATTAATGAACTCGTCGGTTTTCATGTTTCACAGAATTAATTAAAAACCTTTGATTTGCAGCACTTATTGTCTCTAACACTATGCAATTTTCTATTTAGAAAACTCCCTTAATTAGACCTGTGAACTGGGCTCTCAAAAACTGTAGTATCTACATCAAGTTGCAACACCTCAGCTTTGATTTTATCAGGGTACACAGCTTTGTCGTTTTATCACGCTAATTATTATCGCTAGCTGGACTTCTTATCACTGCTCCATAAGCAAGATCAGGAACTACAGTGTGGCAACAGAAACCCATTGGGATTAGGTATTGAGATGAGTTTACATTTAATTCGTTCAAGAGTTCCTTTGCTGCTGTTAGTATTTCTGTAACCAATCAAAAATGAATTATCCTTTCAATGTCATGATTTGGTTTCCCTTTACTATTTGCAAACACATTCACGTTATTGTAGGATGTAGATGTATAGGAAAATTCTCAGGGTGGGGTTATTTTGGACCCCAAGCTCAGAAGCCTGGTGGCTTATTGTACTTTTCTGGGTGTTTTGCGTTTAATCAAAGAGATTCAGCCCTCTGGTGAGGGATTTGAGTCCTTTGATTAATTGTTCGTTTCGAATAGACATTGGGTTTTGTGCCCCACAGAGTTCAAATCTGCGATAGGTGAGTGCAGGGCACTCGAAGATTATGTGGGATACTGTTGGAACGGATTGTAGGAACTACACTTGAAAACTCGTTGCTTTATTCTATGCCCGACATCTAGAAAGGGGAATGGGCTGTTTTTATCAAAACTCATTATTTATCAATATCAAGCACCCACCCCTCTTCTAGTCCTAACCAAAATGAAATACATAACTGCCACTTGTCATTCATTTACATTATTCATTGTCATTTTTACTAGAACATTGCTAACACCACATTGTTCCTGGCCCAATAGGAATTTTTTATTTTCATTTTCGATTTTGTTGACTTTATTTTCTAGCGTTTTCGTGTGTGTAACTTCAGTAAGAGATCTCGAGGCCCTTTTGGCCTAGAGTCCGAAGATTGGCTGAAAAATGTTTTAGCCTTACATGAAAACAGAATTTTTAAAAATCATCTAGGTAAATTTTTTCTTATACTATGAAGTACTCTAATTCTGTTGATTTCTACTTATGTCTGCTGAAACGTATCCTCTCAACCATTAACAGGTTACCTGCAATCATTGGCATTTCACCTTACAGAACACGCTAGTCTGCTATATTTTTTTCAGTTCACAGAAAGAATGTATATATTATAAGCTATTAATTTTACTACGTACATACGTTACAATACTATTTTCAATACCTTTATCCACCAACTTTTTATGCGCTAACTACACGCCTTCTAATAATACTGCAATCATTATTCCCATTGCCAAGATAATCTTCGATCATATTTAATTTCTCTCATAAGACTCATCGAGTGTATAGTCATGGCTTTTGTGCCTTCATCAATATGTTGGATTATAATCCTACTTGAATTTTAGTTATGCTAGGCCATGAATTTGTTGTTGAAAACGTGGTAGTTGATTTTATAGGGGGTTGAATGGGAATAGTTGACGAAATCTCTACTTTGACTTGGCTAGAATTTGTCAGAGTGCGTGTTTTCCGTGCTACAGGCTACAATTTTGGAGCTGTCAACTTGAAATTTTGTAGGTAGACTCCAGAATTACCTGTATGGTTTTTCGTGACGAGGATCTTCGTCAAATCAAACAAAAATCGAGTTTGGTATAGTTTTCAATAATTTTCGCCACATAGAATCAACTGAAGCTACTATAATAACTTCAAAAGTTGCCCTTGACGACAATATGACGTCGCCTTCACTGACGTCAGTTGTTGTCAAATCATCGAGAAAATCGAGTTCGGTAGGGAAAATTTGTACATTATCTCAAAATTCTTGAGGCATCTGGTCAGCAGACCCACAAGTTTCCACCAGACTCTTAATTGTTTCTCAATCTGAATGATAAACTTACATGGATTGATACAGCAGTGATTGAGGGTTGTGCCATATTTTAGCTGGTAAAGAATCATTGTTGAGCCCAGGTTGGTAGCAACTCTGTCGACAGTTTGAAAGGTAAATGTCATTGCTTGACTGGGAAATGCTCAAACCTACCATTGATGGGAGACAAACGAGTTGGACCAAGACAGGATGATTTCCTAATCGATCAACTATTCTTGAAAATCCCTAATTACCAATTTCTTCCAGTAGCCGTGGTGATAGGACATTGGACTTCTAAGCAGAATGTCACGGGTTCAGCTAATCTATATTTCACTGAAAGGCATATGACAACATGACAAATTTCAAGTCTCTAGGATGACCCAGTATCTAAATTTTTGCGTACAACAATGCATAAGCGTTTGGTAAAAAAGAACCAACCAACTGTTAGTCAAACCTACCATGGTTTTTTGGTCGCTATTGAGCTTCCCTGGGACATCAAGAGACAAAATGATGGGCTCTTTCCTGATCAGCTGACTGGTTTCTCTTCTGTTCATCCTAGGAAATTGAAATTTGATAGGAAGACTCTCTGGATCATGGCCAGAGAGACGATTGAAAAAATAAATGGGGCCTTTCCTGATCAGCTGGATGAGCTGGAATATCAGCGTTATTCAGTTGGTACCCTTGCTTAGCATCGAACTGTCCCGATCCTCTCCTTTTGAAGTCGAACTATCAGCCCTTTCCTGATCAGCTGGATGAGCTGGAATATCAGCGTTATTCAGTTGGTACCCTTGCTTAGCATCGAACTGTCCCGATCCTCTCCTTTTGAAGTCAAACTATCAGCCTGCCTTTTTTCGAACTCCCGATTTTCATTTGTCTCTATATTTTATGGAGCATTTTCCGGCAAATGGACTCGTGTTTTATTTTGTTCTTCAATCATAAGAAAGGTACTTTAGAAAAAAATGGAATATTAATAAAATTCAAGTTATAGTTAATGTGCAATACCACTATAATAGTGGTAGGCTGTGTTCTTGAGCATCCACGTGATTAGAGAAACTCGATTTAATGTTTAAATAATGCTGTTGTTTAGGATCATGGAAAAATGCCATTCGGGCATTATGACTTGGAGAAGAATTTGAATCCTTGTATTGACTGTGCCAAATGGAATTGACACAATAACTGAGCTATCGTATTTCCAAACCACGATTTTACTCTTCCATTGATTGAATTCTGACAAAGCTGAATTGAATATGTTGCCCCATAAATTGGCCAAGGGAATCTACTAAGAAATGCAATGCCATTGCTGTTTCGTATTTAACGCCATACCTCACTTAATAGATTCACTAAGGTTCTTTCCCATAGGCACAGCTGAAACTAACGCCAACTAATGCCTATTGATGTCACCGCTACATTTTTGTAGTTCTTATTTTAGGACTCATCAGGTTATGTATCACTACTGTATGAGTTCATCAATCACTGTTTGTCCAGAAAACTGTATCATGAGCTCATAACTCCAAACCTAACCCACGCTTGGATTCATGACATTGTAGGTACTGATTTTTGTCATAAATACGAGTACATCACGTTATATCTTGTGTGTATAGGTTTTAATTTTTCAGTCACAATTTGAGGCAAAGAATAGGGAGTTTTCAAATCTTCCATCTGAGTCGTTTTTATGGAAAAAGGATTTTATAGCGTTGTAGGCCTTCAGTAGGTTCCTCCCCATCCGTAATTTCCAATCCCACCTCAACGACTTCTGCTGGAGGCTTTTCCAAAAAGATAAACCCGGCCTGACCTTGGCGTTCTTGGAGGATATAAGAACTATATAAATAATGATTTAGGTTTTATTATTTTATTGTAGCGTTTTTCATATTTTTGTGAAGCCTGGATCGGTAGAGCGCACATTGACCTCAAGTTCGGTCTGTAGAAAACCCATTTTATCAACAGTCATTAACCAAACCTTCCCCCTGAAATAACTCAATTGCCGCGGGTGTATGGCGGAGTCTCATGGAACAACTTACAAACTGAGCATGCACCCATCACTTTTGTCAACAGCTCACATCCCCAAGAATGATGCTCAAAGAATCGTTTGATCTGTTCCATTGTGCTTAAAATTTGATAATGTGCCTCCCTGAATTGGACAACGATTCTTATTTGTTATTTTTATTTCAACTGAAAATTAATTTCGGATTTTTATTTCAACTAAAAATTCTATAACATTCTGCTTGCTAGTGAGAGTCAAATAACAGTAGTAAGTTATTCGATAACACTCGATTTATTGCCTAGGGAGTGGCATTATTTGCAGCACAGATCTCGATGTTCTCAAGGCATTTTGGACACTCAATGTGTTTTTATTCACTATCAAATCGACAGTATTTTTTCCATTACTGAAAATCTCTGCCATCATTAGAGAGTTTTTGTTCTTCCCGTAAGATTTTTTCCCGTTGACGCGTAGAGCAGCGTCTAGAGCAAGCAGCTGGAGATGCTAGCTCTTCACGTGATTTTTACGCGTATTTCTACACGTATACGTGAAAAAACAAACGCTAACGTCACGTTAACGTCTCTATAAGTGTTTCAGAAGCTGTTTCGTATTCTTTTCGTACAACCTATTCTTATTTAAATAATTGATTGCTTTATAATTATTTATAAATACATAAATTATAAATACATTTATTGCTTAGGTACCTTAAATGGCTGAATTTTGTAGCGGAGCACTTCACTATAACCTCTCGATTTGTTGACCAACCAACGTGTTGTTGGCAACCAAACTGTGGTTTCTATTGGTGGTAACTGCGTAACTGCGGTTACCTTGGTCACACTGTGGTTACCGGCAACTGTTGTTACCTTTGCGTCAGGCTATGATGACTACCTGTAGGCCGAAATTCCAACGAATGCATTTTCCCGTGCACGTGTAGATAGGCCTTTTTCCCGTACACGCGTAGTTCTACACGTTGACGTGAAGATTCGCGCATGCGCAGTTGGTATTTCAGTCTTTCCACGTACACGGGTAGAGAATTACGGGAAGAACAAAAACTCTCTACTATCGTAAATAGTTTTGTTTCCAAACATAAGTATATCTGATGACTCTTATAATGCCCTTATTGCTTATTTTAACTTATTCTGCTTTAGATAAAACTCCAATAAATTATCTTTTGTTACAGGTTACAATTTCGTCAATCAAACGGTCCCAACCACATTCAACTTCGGTGGAAAACCTCTTGGACGGTAAAAGAAAAAAAAGAAAAATAAATAAACAAACAAAAAACAATCTGCGGGTTAAAACTGGCTCAAAAAACCAAATCGAAAAAAAAAAAAAATTGAAAAGAAAAAACCCGAAGGAGAAAAAATTGAAAATTGTCTTTTTTAAAATGGTCGAATCTGTTCCTGTTTTTAATTCGCTAAATAAATGTTCTTTTGTGTATATAAAACGTTTTTGTAGTAGGTAATATGTTTTAAACGAACGAGTTGGATGGGGTGAAGAGACGTAGTAGAGAAAAAGCGATAGAAACAAAACCAATGAACGATTCCGAAGTAAATTTCATTTTTGGTCGGATTTAAGAGGAAAAAAATTGAAGAATTGGGCAAAGTTCTGTTTCAGATTGTGAAAGCTCCCAAAGGTTTGGGAAAAAAGCTGATTTTTTAATTTTTATTATTTTTTTTTATATATATAGGTAAATGTTGATTATTGCCACTGGACGCGTACCTATTTCGTACCAAAGCTTTTTATTGTTAGTAAAGAACAACTATTTCTTGCATAGGAGGATCTAACATGGAACGCATGCTTTGAGACCCTGCTTTAAACCCGTTAGGTGTGATTTATTATTTTTTTTTATATATATAGGTAAATGTTGATTATTGCCACTGGACGCGTACCTATTTCGTACCAAAGCTTTTTATTGTTAGTAAAGAACAACTATTTCTTGCATAGGAGGATCTAACATGGAACGCATGCTTTGAGACCCTGCTTTAAACCCGTTAGGTGTGATTCTAATTCCTTCCAACTCCTCACATTTATTTTACCTACAGTCCTACTCAACGTTATTTTACTAAAAGGATTGCTTTGAGACCTTGTCTTCGATTTGTGAATGACACTCACGAATTACATAAATCATTTCAAATCCTTTCTTTCGGTCCTTCAAATCAATAGTTCATTACACTCTCGCCAAAAGCTAAGGAACCTAGGAACAGAATACGGTGCAGCTATCCAAGTATGGTATAATTAGTGAAAACTGTGAAACCAAACTACAACCAAACCAACTTCGGAACTTCCTACAATTTATTTATTTTTAATCAACCTATACATAATAAATAAAGAATTAAAATTCAAATAATTCATAATGCTGTTCGTTAGACTTTCACTCGGAACTTGGTTGGCTTTTTCTTGTCACTCTGTTGGCTATGGTTCTCAATCCATTGCCATTAAAATCATAGTGGAACGATCTTAGAACACTGGGGGAAAATAGGTTTTAAAAGAAGGAAACTTCACTGTTTTGTCTGTCGAACCTTGTCTTATTCGATCGTTCCCACGAATCAACAGAAAAGGTAACCTTGCCACTTATAATTTTTTTAAAAATTTTTCCTTCATATTTTGCTCTCCTTGCTCTTTTTGCCGTCACGGGGGCCCACCCAATTTCAATTTTCGTCTTACTCCGATATCAAAGCAATTGGCCAGTTATCACCTACAATCAACTCCCCGTTCAGTTGTGTGCTTGTCCTGCCCAGGTTGTGGGCACTAGTTGGTGTGGCCCATGGCAACACCATTGTTGATACTGAGCTGATGTTTGGTAGCTTATACAAGTTCTACTTCATCCGATTTTGGCATTGGTAGTTACTTGGTACGTATCTGGTTTTTAATGTTCTCACACTTTTTTCACTTCCGAATGAATCCTTCCCTGGTATACTAAGCGCTTTCATAATCTAATTCAGAATTTGGCTCATTCTTTGCGTGTTTTTCAACCTGTAATATAAAATTTAACCTTGTGAATAAACTTTTAATGGTAGGTTGAATCCCATGAAAACTTGGTTAATTATGGAAATGTCCGTTTTAAATTTATAATTTCATATTCATGATCTGTATGATTATGCCACTATTAAGTATTTTCTATTTTAGAAAAACTAGTTTTTCCTCATAAATCGACCGTGTTAATTGAAAAGTAAAATAAAAACAACCGATTTATAAGAGACGAATTGAGCTCAATAAAATATTTTTATATTTAAAAGAAAGAAAAAAAGCGAGAGCGTGAGGAAAAGTTTTTATTTGTTACGATTGTTGATGATTGAGTTTGTACGCCGGAAAAGAGAAAATTTTGTGTCATTCAACGGTGTTTTCAATTACTGTGTTGTTTAAGAGCATCATTAACTTGCATGTGGTGAGGAAAAGTTTTTATTTGTTACGATTGTTGATGATTGAGTTTGTACGCCGGAAAAGAGAAAATTTTGTGTCATTCAACGGTGTTTTCAATTACTAGTGTGTTGTTTAAGAGCATCATTAACTTGCATGTGGTTGACTTAAAAAAATTGATGTAATTTTTCCCTGGATGGACTTATTTTGTCATTTTGATGTGGACGCATCTAATTATTTATCTGCGATCATTGTAAAGTGGTCATTTAAATCGTACACCCACGTCCAAGTGAGAAATTAATGCAACTCCATCTTAGAATGTACTATTGTTGGACGTGAAAAGATTGACGTCGTCAACATGTTGTTCTCACCATGTATTGCTTTTATTATTGATATTACTCAATGTGCGTATTGTAATCCATACCCTAGTTTATTTTTCTGGTTATCCTTGGAAGCATTGAAAAGTGGAAGTTCTAAGATTTCGATCTATGTTTCATGGGGCTATTTTAAATGTACTATAATGTACAAATTACAAGTTTCCATGTATTAATTTGTTATTTTAATATTTTTTAAAGAATAATTCAATCCCTATAATTAGTGTGCTACAATTTTCTAAACTAATGGGTTTAAGGAATTGGTTACGGGACTAATCTGTAACAATGAACAGATTATTTGTTGATGCAAAGAACATCTATGTTACACGCATTACTGCCTAATGCCGTTCCTTTACAGCCATCCCAATCTACACTGTAACAAGCTGGTCCAAAATTATAGTCAGTGCAAAGTTAGAACTCTCATCTGTTTTTGAGAGATGCTTCTTGAAAAGTTCACTATCTAGAGAAGGCGATTAATGGAGCCTATCGTACTGCTGTCCATGGAGCTTTGCTCATAGCATCACCACAGAGTTCCATTTAGGGACTGCTAGCCTGAATTTGGTGGTCGGGCACTCCATGGATAACTACAGGTTGCTGAAGTAGTTGTCTGAAACAGCGAGTCAGTTGAATGCCACAGTAGCGAGTTCGAAGTCAAATATTTGAAATGCCAATTCTCTGACCAGAGCGCTCTAAATAGTGCATTTTCGCTTCTTCTCTGTTTACTCTTCAAGAATCCGATTTTATTGATTTTCAGTTGGAAATTCCTTTTGGTTTACATGTTATAAGGGAAAAAAAACGAGTTAGCGAGTGATATGCTTTTGAGGGCAATATAGTTCCCGCCAGGCATCCACATCTAATATTCTAATAAAAGAATAAAAAATTGAAGATGTTCGCTCAATCCTAGTCACCATCACTCTTCATACAGCACATTTTTGGACAGCTCTTGGCAAGATATTTTGTCTAAATCGTACATAAATCAGACAACATTGTTGATTAGTGGTTTTCCTTGCCCAGCGTGTATATATTTCAACTTAATTAAAAAATAAATATGAACTAATCAAAGAACTTTCATGCCTAAAGATTTCTCAATAATGACCTATCCGGTGAGAATTGATTTACGTTGTTGCCTAATATCACGAAAGGGATTAAATATTATCTGTAGTAACTGTGAACTGAATTTAAAAAAATATATATATATATAGACCCCAGCAACATAGATTCTATAATATCCGAAAAAGCGTGGGCCTAAGTTTTTCATTGAAACCATAGCTACTCCTTCCTTGAAAAAAGAAACTTGTTTATTGGTGTTTCTATAATATGTATAATTTTCTGTATTGTTTGATCAATAGCACGTTTTTGCTGATTTTTGGATTGAAGTATTGTTTTACCCCTTCTCCCAACGTCGGCGTTGTACCTATTTTTCAGGTAAAAGAAAAGAGTGGGGATATTTTTGTTGGTTTTACGTAATTTTATATTGTTTTACATTGTAAGAGCTTTTGTGAACTGCTGGTCAATGTTTTAATAAATTAATGCCCTGCTTTCAAAACATGTTATATCTACGTCACACTGTTATATACGCTCTGTTTATACTTCCATGCACCTATTGTTACTCTCGTACATTTAATATTGGTTAATATTTGTTGTTTTCTTTTACATACAGCTCGGGTTGTGTTCAAGATCCACATTTAATTATTCTGTTGCAATGTTTATTTGAGCATTTTAAAATTTATTACCCTATCAACAAAGTTGGCGAATAAACACAAAATCAGAGCTTCAAGTTTCAGCAAATGAATCAATCGCAAAATCATATAAAGTATTGGGCTTTTCAAGATGCATTACAAATTTTCCAATTATGAAATGCAGAAGACAAGTTCCAAGTCCGTGATACTTTTCTAAACCATCTTAACACACCTGGGTTGAACAAAAGTTATGTTTGAAACAGTACGTAAACGTTTTATAGTATTTGAAATTCAACTTTTCAACCAGTTATAATTTTGTGTTGAATTTGGATGTTCAAATGCTGAATGATGATGTATGTTGGAAAAATCATGGTTGTCCCATGCTAGTCCAGTCTGTCGCCATCGATAAATCCATTCTACAAGTTTCTGTGATAAAAAATTAATGTTGATTTTTCTCTCAATCGTGTTAACCCTCTTTCGGTTAGTTTCCCGTATACCAGTAGGTACTTGAATTTACTTGCCACCAGGAGAAATGAATAATTTTCCGTTCTCACCACATGGTAATTCAATTTTAAGTGCCATTTATTTAGTATTATAACTAATAACTTTTCTTGTTACAAAACTGATTGGTCCATTCCGAAACGTCTACAATGGATTTATATCAAGACAAAATATGTATGTTCTATGAAATGTTCGTGAAGTGCCTTCCATCGTTTAGTTGGTGAAAAACAATGTTGTAACACTGTAAGCGTCATATTGAAAGGTGAATCACTAGTTTTCTCTACCTTCTATGAATTATCATTGGCGTATGTGAATTTTCAATTGGATGAATAAAAGCTATGTATGACACTATTTGTGCACTCTTTTTTTCACTCGATAGTTTCACAAACTCCTGAGTTTGTATATGTACCTACTTCCTAAAATTGAGTGTTCTTACATATACTGGATGTAATGAAATGTCGCATGCATCCGAAAAGAAATGAAGGCTGCTTGCTGATACGACTTTATGGATCAAGAATTCGAACATCAATCCAATCAGCTGAAATTTGTGAAATTCCTGGAGGTTTTAGCACATTCTAAGTGGCGAACATGTTGCTTGCTGCTCCGAGACATCCCAAAATACATACTCGTATCTTTGGATACCTACCTATCCACTCTCTACTCGGCTGATCTTCGCCACGGAACCAAGAAAAGCAATCATTGACTTTTTAACGGGCGAATGTTGTAGTGAGTCGGTAATCATGTATCGGTTGAGAAGTTAAAAATTTATGTTGAAGTAAGAATGAAGTTCAATTTCCCATAGGTATGCTTCTACGCGCGTTTGCCTGAGAACTGCTATATGCTCGTAGTTAATTTTGTTTTAGAATTTAGTAACAATTCGTGAGTACATACCTATGCTACGGTGCTGAAGCCTGGACCGGTGGTGACCTGGAAAAGCTCAAGGTGTCCGAGAAGAAATTAATAAAGTAAACTGGTGTGTGCGTACGGGAAATTGTGGATAAGGGTAAGAACACAGGAGCCGGGCAGGTCGCTTACTCGCAGGTTACCTAGCGAGAAGCTGTACAATGTACATGCAGTGGTGCCTAGTTGGCCGTTTATCGGCTCATTAAATACGCGGATTGAAAAAATACGTAGAAACACTGAAAAGCGGGTAAAAAATTGATACTGTGCATGTGCGAGTTGAACCATTCTTGAGGGAATCCGTGATTATCCCCTCTACAACAAATCCGAAATTCCCAAGGTTCGTTGCACAACTAGACTAAAATCTGAATTGAACCAAATAAGAATCACGAAAATCGGTTGAGAGTTGGAACCTGGGTGGCGTCGACAAGAGGATTTGTCAAAGAGAACCACATTTTTTCGGCTTTACCCACTCCATCCCCCCTCTTCCATCACGGGATTCAGAATTTCTGGGGGTTGTTGCATAACTTGACTAAAATTGGGACCGAACAAAGAAAAAATCTCGAAAATCGGTTGAGAATTGTGACCTGTGCAGCGCCGATAAAATGTCTCTCACACACATAATTATACCTTATTTTATTTTATTTTTTATTTATTTATTTATTTTTTTTCAAGGATTCGGTCTTAGAATGGTCTAAAACGGAATATTATGCAGTTATTTTTTTCTCATGCTTGGGTTCTCCCCCCCCCCCCGGGATCATTCTAATTATCATCCCTCCATTCAACGAAGCCTTGTTTCTTGCCTTGTAGCTTCAGAGGGACGTCCTAAAAATGAGGACAACCGTTGGGGCACCGCTCGTGAATCGTATGCATTTTTCGTCCACTCGTCACCAAACAAAAATCGACCCCCCCCCCTCACGAGATCATAATTTACGCCGAAATTTGACATGTCCTAGAACGCCACAGGGTTACTGGAGAGTCCTATGTGAAAACGGCTGACCGTATGGTAGCTAGAATCAAACTGAAGCTATGAACCCCTTACAGAGACTTCTGTGGACACCCCACGGTAAGCTGAAGTGGAGGGCTTGTGCCACCTATTGAATACATCCTTGAGGCGTTGGCATTGTAATCAATAGATTAAAAATACGTTGAGCTGTGGAGACATTGACCGTACTTGACTTCACCTAACTGGAGCCACTAGGCTTGACGCTCCGATTCGGGTGATTTTGTTAGATGCCTCTGGTGTAAGTTGTTCAATGTGGTATTATGGCAATTCTCATTGATGTTGAATCGAAATTTGATAATATAATAAATATAGTGGATTTAGTAAATATAGTTTGTTGTGTGAACAACCCTGTGTTGCCAGTAGATCACAGTACAGTGAAACTCAAACCCTCCTTTCTTTGGATGATTATGGTTCTGGAAGTGTGAGGGGCAGAAGGGGGGCTCACCAGACTGCATTCAGAACGGAGTGCTATTATAGACCTATATACCGTCTGTAGAGAGAGAGAGAGAGAGAGAGAGAGGTCTATGAGTGATGTCTATGTTGTTCAATGTGGCAATTCCTAATGATTTAGAATCACAATTTGACAAGAAATGGACACCTATGTTGGAAAATAATTCTGTTAGCTTCATTTGCTATTCCTAGTCAGTAAGACCCCCCCCCCCCCACCTCTCACCATCACCCTCAGAGCCTTCCCCCTTGGTTGGGACACAGTTCTCGTTTTGCGCTATACCGCCATTAATTCGCCTCTAATAAAATACTTATTTTCTCTAATTAATTTTTCTCTTTTTCACGCTGCCCTACAACCTACCTATAATGTACAGTTGTTATGTAAAAAAAATCCAAAGACTGCGCAAACTTCACTCGATAGACACGTTGACAGGTTCAATCTGAAGCGAGAAACTATTGAATAGGATGTAAAATAAAATAAAAAAACACCATGCAGATATTTCGTTCTTTTATTCTTAGGAGCAGGAATATAAAGAAACGAAGACCGTGAAGGAGTGTACTGGAGTATAGGGTACAGGAGTGAAGTTAGCTTCATCGCTCACCCAGCTTATCTGACTACCTCGCGATCACTTCCACTGTTCCCAAAGAGGCTGTGTCCCAAATTTCAGGGCTCTTGGATGTACATGAGAGAAGTTAGCTTCATTGCTCACACATCACTGATCTGACCTCCTACCGAATTTCAGAGCTCTCGGTACGTATAGAAGTTTGGTTCATTGCTCACCCAGCTGATTTGACTCCCTCGCGACCACTTTCGATGGTCCCCAAGAAGCAGGTGTACCTCACGGCAGGTCCAGTTGCTGTGCTACCGCTCGTCTTGAAGTACCTACGCACAATGGGTTTTAGCCAGCATGCTAGCCAAGCCAAGTACCTACAGTCTGGACTGACACAAAATTCGCTTGCATTCTCTTATAAGAGGATATAGAAAGTCACATTGTAGTGCGCTTTAAAAGTTTGTTTTGCTATAAATGTGTTTGAATTGTGTTAATAAATATGAAACTGGTCTGATCTGACAATAATTTAGCGGTGATGTCAAAATGTGGTCAACATTTTAGAAAAGTTGATTTTGAGGAGAAACGTGGGTTTTTATGTTAAAAAAAAGTGGGTAGGTATCTCGAAAAACCGCTGAAAAATCATGTTTTGCTTATGGATTGACCAAGGACGGTTGGCGGCATTCTGCGCCATTCTCGATTTAAGTAGTTCTGATTTGTTCTTGCGCACTATGTCATGGACACCTTGTATTATATTCCCTATTTTTTACCCATAAGAAAATTTATATATCAATACTGTCTTCAATTCGTACTTTTTACCGTGGAATCCAACCCATTTATTTTACAATTTGACAAATGTTTATTACAACTGATATGCTTCAACAGATGATAGTATAATTACCAAAAACTTCAATATTTTGGATTTTCCATTATTTCACACACCCAAGACAAGTACATGAATTCAAGAAATTTTCACTCTTAAAAACTCTCCTCTGACCACCATGTGGGCTCCAACTTCCGTCGTGTCTTCGTCAAAGGTAAATTTTCATTTAAGAGACATTAAGTAGTTTGGTTGCGAGAATGCGAATTTCATTTTTCAACATGTAGCTATCTAATGACTCTACAAACTTGGGGTGTATCTGTCTACTTTTGAATAGGCATCCTTATTTCTATAAGTACCTACTCCGCGAAATAAACCACCGTTTCAGTGAGGTGGAGTGGAGCCCGACCCTCTTAAGATCCGGAAAAATACCAAAGCTTCAGGGATCGATTCTACAATTTATTTGCTACAAAAAATTCTTATCAGAGATTATTTTGACAAACGCTCTGATTTCGCGTAATTAAAGCTGTTTTTTTCTCTCGTGTTTTCTACTTTTATGACATTAATAAGGCCATAACTCCCCTTATATCATTCTAAAATAAGAACACTGTTAAAAATAGCGTTGTTTCCTATCCCCCTACCTACTTAACGCTCTGATTTCGCGTAATTTCACTTTTTTCTTCTTCTCGTGCCTATCTACTTATCCCTTCCCTGACCTCCAGTTACTTCTATTTACATACTTCGAATGAAATTATTGAAACACAGAATGTGTTTTAGCTCACGCGTTTCACATAAACTCGCGAAACCCGCATATAAGAATGACTCAGATTTTGCGGTGTATTTTATCACTACTACGTCAAGTTGTTTTATTTACCACCAGCGCAACGACTCACCACCAGCTCAATGAAATTATCAGAAATTAACACGCGGTTCAATCATTTTCAAAATATCATTTATTGAGAATGATCATGTGTGTGTAAACAAGCATTCAAATAACCATGCTCATAACTCAACTTGTTGGCCACACACTTTGCAGTAGTGACCATAATATGGTTGGATACATCGAGAGCTTTCGAACGAATGGTCAACGAATTTTGTGGGATGAAAAATGAAGAAGTACCATTTCCCTAGCAATGACTCGGTTGTAAGCGGAAAAATCATCAGAAATGAGAATGTTGCTAAACATTTTCGTTTCGTTTTCGGATGGAGTGCCAAGGCTTAAAGCTCATTCTGTGTTAATATACACCTACAATCGAATATGACGAATATCGCCACACTATGAAATTCTTACCTGCTTGCTGTTACTTGCTTGAAATAAATTCGTTACATGAACATTCCAGATCGTGGGGCGAATGCTATGGCCATTGTCTCGCAGCTCTGTCCGTTCACAAGGAAGTCAGGTAAGTTGTGGTTACTTACAGGTGTACCAATAATAAAAATAATAATAAAAGCTCAAAACAGACCTCTCTGTACTACCTAGGCATGATTAAAAAGCGGAAGTTAATGAAAAAATGACTATTTCCAAAACAAAAAAAATAGTTACCATGTTAAATCGATTTCGACGGTTAGGCCATGATCAGTAACATCGATTTAACATCGTAACTCTTCATTTTTCGTGGAAATTGACAACGTTTTTTCACTAACTTCCGTTTTGAAATGGGTTTCCACAACTTCGTCGCAATTGATTTATTTCGTATGATTTCTGCTACCTATTAGGTACCTAAGTAAAAATCTAAAAAACGATTTTACTTCGGAACCCAATAGGTAACAGTAATTATACCTAGGTAGTACAGAGAGTTCTGCTTTGAGGTCTACGTACGATAGTTTACCACTGACTTTCTACGTTTCTGTAACACACAGAAATGCATAGGAGACACTGCATATAAGCACCTACGGTGAAAACCTCAAAAATTAAAGTTTTGGATATACCTACTATAGTTTCTGAAGTTTCTTCAGTGTCTTTCGTAATCATCTTTTCAAATAAACGCTCCTTTTAGGTACGGAAAGGTATATTTATTCTGGAACCTACTCCCTGAAAACGATTGATTTGTGGTCTTGTTTTTCTAGGGGCTGTTCAGGCAACTGATGATAGGGGAAATTTTTCGTTATTATACTGATTAGTTATTTACTGGCATGTGCATGTCCATAGGGTGCCCGCTATTTTGAGAAAGGTGAAATTTTGATGACCTCCACCCGAAATTTGGTTTAAAATGTCAAAAAAATTATCCCTTAATTTTTTCAGATTTTTTGCATAACAAAAACCTACGCCGGTACTCGATTTTGGTTTTTAAATACGCTTTTTTTGCCAATATCATATCTTTGAATATAGCTTTTACAAACTTCAATGTAAACCTATGAAACTTCGTATACTTACGTTTTTGGGGTCGCTGAACTCGAATATGCAGTCAATACAAGTCGACAGCAACAACTTTTGACAGTTTGGAATCTCAACATCGTCCAAATCATGTCAAAAAATGACAATTTTTCAAAATTCATTGTAAAATTATGAATTTGCTGTCAAAAAATCAATTTTTTGAAAAGTAATGGGCATACACTTGTAAAATAATAAGTCAAATACATAACAAACATCATTTTTATTCTTCATACAAACGATCACCTTACTCAAGAATCAAAGGTTTAACTAACTATCAAAAGTTGTTGCTGTCGACTTGTTTTGACTGCATATTCGAGTTCAGCGACCCCAGAAACGTAAGTATACGAAGTTTCATAGGTTTACTCAGAAGTTTGTAAAAGTTATATTCCAAAGTCTGATATTGGCAAAAAAGAGCGTATTTCAAAAACCAAAATCGAGCATCGGCGTAGGTTTTTGTAATGCAAAAAATCTGAAAAAATTCAGGGATAATTTTTTTTGACATTTTAAACCAAATTTCGGGTGGAGGTAATCAAAATTCCACCTTTTTCAAAATAGCGGGCAC